>CM057451.1:209265000-210515000 GCA_016271365.2 Neoceratodus forsteri
GGCAATTACTTGAACTACTCTGGGAAAATCTTGTCAGGAAGTTGAACATTCCTAATTCTGTCTCTTTAAGTCTTTCATGTTTGCATTGTAGTTGTTCCATTATAAACACTGCTCCAATTTTATATAAAGTACTTCAGACGTACCGTTATGCCACCT
The DNA here is from genome assembly GCA_016271365.2 of Neoceratodus forsteri. Lineage (NCBI taxonomy): Eukaryota > Metazoa > Chordata > Ceratodontiformes > Ceratodontidae > Neoceratodus > Neoceratodus forsteri. The sequence goes on from CM057451.1 coordinate 209,265,157, forward strand.
GGTGTCAAAACATGACCAAAATAATCCACTTCTTCTGCTACTGGCTGAAGATTTTCATGATTCACTTTCAGTTTTGCCTTTCAACATCTTTCTAGCAGGTGTTTCATATGTTCATTATGTTCTTGTCTCAGTCTGCCATACATCAACAAATCAATTATGATGACATCTAATCCCTATAGCTCATCCATAATCTTGTGACAGTGTCTCTGAAAAATGTTGTCTGCTAATACAGTGCCAACTGGCACACTTGTAATCCTCCAACTTCCAAATGCTGTGCTAAATGTGGTTAGGGAACTATTCTCACTGTTCAGTGTAACTGTTAGTAACCAGCTGGAACATTAAATACGTTGAAGTTTTTTGGTGCCAGTTAACTAAGTTATCTAAGGTACAGCAGAGCAAGCCACGATGCAACACAATATCTTGTAGTAAATGATGCGTCACAGAATATTGCATGACAAAAGGGCTTTATTGCCAATGAAGTACACTGTTCCGTGCAACATAATGCAACATTTTGCAGTGAGATTCCAAGGTACTGTGTTGCATCCAGGCTGACACCACTGTAGGTAACTTGTAGTGTTATTAATAAACCTTCAATAAACTCTTGAGTACCTAAAGACGTTTTGATTGTTTACAGTCTTCTTTATTTCAACCACTACTGTAGAATTCACCTAAGGAGTTGGCTAAGTCACTTTCACAGTCTACTTCACTCATTTTGGCCATGCAATACAATCTAGCTTTTAACTTTTTTGGCTTGCATTATTGGACACAGGCCTTAGTGCATGAGCTACTGGTTGTGCTTCAATTTCGAAATTAATGTAAACTTCAGCTGTTACACACCCATTCTCTCAGAAAACATCTACATATAGTTCCTTTAACAGGTCATTAGTAAGTGTTTTCTCCACTGACTGCACTGTCAGTACTAGTTTTACAAGTCACATGGTCAAGGACAGGGGGTCATGATATGAAGCTGGAGGGGGAAGGCTCAGAGTGGATATGAGGAAATACTTCTTCACAGAAAGGGCAGTGGACATCTGGAACAGCCTCCAAGCAGAGGTGTTGGGAACTAAAACAGTAGCAGGATTCAAGCATGCTTGGGATAGACACAAGGGGACCATAGTACTAGGGCTAGGGGTGGTAAGGCTGGAGATTGGGTAGGGTCTGCAGTAGCACAGTAGGTAGGAAATTTAAGGCAGACTAAGTGGGTCAAGAGGTCCATATCTGCCGACAATGTCTATGTTTCTATGTTTCACATATCCTTGCATGTTGTAGGTTCCAGAACCACTGAGGCAGGCAAATCCACAACATTTAACTGCACTTTATGTACTCATTACAGTGCTCTTTTATTTTATTGCTGCTCACACTGTAGCCTCTTAACTGTGATACATAACTTGTATCAAGCTATTCTGTGTGATTCAGCTCAAGATGCTACAGTGCAAATGATATTCAGTCAGCTTGCACTCGTCTATTTAACACAAAACTGATGTTTTCTCCTCCCCATTTGCAGCACTATAAATGTCTTTAACTTTATCTTACACAGCATGAATCATTGCCATAAAGAAAAGTGATGTACTTTTCTATGACTGTTTTCAGTTGCATCAGCAGACAACACAAAATTGTCCACATTTTTAAAGTTCAGCTGTGCACACCAGCAAAATGTCCTCTGCATTTACATTTGTGATAGACTTGCACTGCTTCAGAGGACAGTCAGCATTCTTTGTGTGCCTCCCCCATCCTCGCTTGATCAGAAGACTATTTTATAGATCAGTAACATATTTTAGCATTCTTCCATTTTCAGTAGGGGAAGTGTACACAATTGCTGGATTTTTGACTTAGACATCTCTACAAATGGATATTATATGCATGAAGACTTTCCTATGAAAATCAGAATGTATGCCACTGTTAAATTCTGTCTATCTTTTTCCTCAGTTTCATCACATTATCTCACTATGCAGACACTTTGCCCTTAACCACCTTAAAAAAATTTGATCACACTCAATGTACAAATTTCTTCACCCAAGCACCTTCTTATCTGCGTTAGACATTTCATACGCCCTTGCAGTTTACTGTGCTTTATCAAGGGCTACATCTTTTTTTACAGAGGCAATTCACATGCACATTCTGGTAGCATGATCCCATTAAAAGTTTGATTTTTGCTATAGGTTTGCAATCAGCAAATGAACAGTCTTTTGCTAACAGCCTTAAATGCATTACCCAGCCATCCAGTTTCCCAGGAGTTTGACATCTATCACAATCATATTTTCTCTGCACAGTGCTATTTCTTCTCATGTTTCATGCATTTAAAAATGAGCAAATAGTAAATTATGGTTGGCCTTCTCTGACACCGTTGGAACACTGCTTGTACTTCATGCTTGGGAGATGCTCCATCTCTTCTTCACTGATATTGATCAGAAATAAATGCTGCTTTTTCTGCCACCATCCATTCCTTTGCATCTGGACCAGCAAATTTGAACTCTATTAGCTGTTCCAGTGATTCTAGTTTTGCACAACATTGCCCGCATCTAACTGTGATGGAGGAATATTTCTTGGGGTTGTATCCAGCATGGTACTATGCAATGTCCCTTAATAAATTAAAACTTAGACTAAGAGTTATGCTGGAGCCCAAAGTGGTAGTCAGCATTTTACTTAGGATTTCAAACTTACAGATACTCATTTGCTTTACTGCTCACTCTCCTGCTATTATTGTAGCTTGTACCTGCACGCTTCTCACACCCTGTTATAAAGAGTTTCTTCTGCTAATGGGTCAGATATTCAAGGTGTTAAAGCTACGCAAAATTACCTTGAATGATGTAAACTGAACTTTGCACCTTGAATCTAGATTTAGCCTATGGCAGAGAGTTTTGGTTGGCGGGCACTACTCCTCCACTGAGCTTTGTGTCCTCTGCCTTTTCGACTGCCCCTCATTACCAGGTGATGTGTATAGGTGCTGTTGCACCTTGGGTATAGCAAGGGGGCATAGGAGTTGTGTGGGCACAAACCTGGTGGGGGAGAAGAATGGGGTGGATGAATTGGGGTTGTGTGTTCAAGGAGGCACCCTGGGGTGAAATGGGCCCAAGAGACGGATCCCCTCTGCCTGGTTCACATACCCAAGGGTTCCATTTTTTGTGGGCAAATGTTGTGGTCTACCCCACTCCTCATCCAACCCGGGTGGTGTTATGCACTGCTAGGTCAATTAGGAACAAGACAGCAGTAACTGCTGATCTTGTTGGAACATCTGACCTGTCATGCATCACTGAAACCTGTCTGGATGAGAATGTGGGTCCCATTTTGGATTTAGCAGTTCCAGCCGGGTACTTGGTGATACACCATCTGAAGCTGGATCATAGGGGTGGGGGGTAGCTATTTGTTTTAAAATGGTACTGGGCCTTGCAGATGTGCTAGTTGGGAATGTATCATGGGTGCAGGTGTGGAGTGTAGGATGCTTCTCATTTTCCCATATAAAATACTAAAACCCTAAATTCCCAGTGCCATTTGCTGTCCAAAGAGAATCATCACAAAATGTATTTTGCTAATGTACAGTTGTCCTAATGGTGATCGCTTTTCGGCGGTTGCCATTATGACATAGAACCCTTTTCAAGTAGCTCTGGCCATCACTAAACGGAGGGTTAAACTGAAAGGGACAATAGCCAAGAACCTACATCTCAGCTCCTTGGTTGCTGCAGTGTCCCCATTTCCCAGCCACTTACAAAAATTAGCCTTAGCACCTGCTAAGGGCACACACTTAGGTACACACTTAACTGGGCCACAGCAGCCTTCACCTGTAGATCAGTGCACACCACACTCTGTTTACTAAGCTGGTCAACCTGTCCTAAGCAGCTCCCCACAAATGCATAGATGCACAGAGGTGTCAGGGGATATGGCACAGGCAGTCTGGTGATCAACAGCCACCATCCAGTCAGATGCCTTTTCCACTGGTGGACTTGATCTCCTGCTTCATCCAGAGAAGGAGATTGTGGAATATGATGGGTCTCTGAGGCCCACCACATTCTTTAAGGGAACTGACCAGACAAATCAGTAGGTACCACCATGCCCCTAGCCAGCATAGATTGAGCAAATGGTCTGGAGTAACAAGGCAAAGGCAGACAGCACCCTTGCTGAGTGATTTTGTTGCTGGTGGGCAGGGTTCATATGGTATGCATCACCACCACGTTCCAAAACTATGAATCACTGCCACATTCCAAAACTGTGCGTCACTGCAGCATTCATAAATTGTGCATCACTGCCACATTCCAAAATTATGCATCACCACCACGTTCTGAAATTGAGAGTCACTGCCACATTCTGAAAATATGCATCACTGCCACATTTCAAAACTGTGCATCACCACCATATTCTAAAACTATGCGTCACCACCACATTCTGAAACTATGAGTTACCGCCACATTCCGAAAACTGTATGTCAAGGCCACATTCCGAAATTGTACATCACCGACACATTCCAAAACTGTGCTTCACTGCTGCATTCCTAAATTGTGTGTCTCTGCCACATTTGAAACCTGTGCAACACCACTGCATTCCAAAAAATTGTGCATCACCACCAGATTCTGAAATTGTGCATCACTGCTGCATTCTTAAATTGTGCATCACCGCTGCATTCCAAACCTATATGTCACCACCTCATTCCAAACCTGTACATCACCGCTACATTCTGAAGCTGTGCATCAGTGCCACATTCTGATATTGTGCATCACTGCTGCATTCTGAAATTGTTTGTCACCACTGCATTCTGAAACTGTGTGTCACCACCACTTTCTGAAATTGTGCATCACCACCACATTCCAAAATTTTGCATCACTGACACATTCTAAAATTGTGTGTCACACATTCTGAAATTGTGCATCACTGCCACATTCTGAAATTATGTGTTGCAGTTACTTTTTGAGACTGTGTCAGTGCTGCATTCTACAATTGCAACCTGGTGACATTTTGAAATCTTGTACCTGCAGTATTTTAAAAACTGCACACAACTTTGTCATTATAAAGCCATGTTTACTACTGCATTCCATCCCGTCACATCCTGAAAAACTGTACTTTGCATCTACACATTATAGAGGTGCATGTGCTGACCCCCTAGTGTCAGTTTTCCTTTTTCAGATATTTACTACACCTGCAGTTTTGAGTAACATAGGAGAAATAAGTTATATAAGATAGCTTGCAGGGAGGACTAGGTTGTGAAGTCAGGAGATGACATCATCATCAGCTCTTTACCAGAACTGGTTCTTTTGAACAGGCAGTGAATTAAGGGTTACAAAATTACTTGTAACTTTTAAACAAGGTAACTTACAGACCTGATTTTTGGCATGAGGCTGATTGATGATATGCTGATCCAAATTCTGAATTTACTGATGCCAAAAATGTTGGCCTCAGTCCCTCTTTAAAAGGTACAGTAAAAGCTGTCAGGTTCTACCAGGGTCTAACACTCGCTTATTTCACTAAAGATGGGGTTTAAGAAGTGAGCAGAGGTTTTCCCAAGCAGGAGATGCTGAGCCTTACTGTAGTTCCCAAATAGATGAGATCAGCAGTCACTACTGAAGAAAGGGAATAAAGCACTTGCTCACTCGGTCGCTCACTCTGCCTCTCACTCTTCCATAATAAACTTTGCATTTGGTTAGCAGTAGTACAGTGTTTGAGCTCAGATGTGTACCGTGATGATCTGAGAGTCCAGACAGTGTAGATAAAGTGAAACCTGGTTATTTTCAATATGCCATTGTAAATGGTGTGCTTCCTATCTGCAAAACAAACATTTGTTGCATGTAAAATAATCCCTATAAGTTGATTAATGTTTTGGAGCAAAGCAGCTTGAATAGCAAATTGTTTCATGAGGCTGAGATGCTCATCCTTGTGACATTCTGTTAAAAGGTGCAGTATCCCATTTTCAGTGTTATGATGAGGTATTTTAATAAAAATATGTAGATTGACTGCCTAGAGAGAATCCCATGCATCAAAGTCGATTGAAAAGCTGTATGTGAGATAGAGATGGTAAGTTTTTCTTATGCTGTCAGTGATGGTAATGCACTTCTAATGTGTGTTTATTGTGAAATTATTATTGCAAGTGTCATAACTCTATTTCTCTTTTATGGCTATACTTGTCTTGTACTCTCCTGTGTCATGTCAGAAAATAAGCACTTTTTATATGTCTAGTGCACCTACCTGGTAATCAAAAACAAATAAATAAATAAAATACAGCAAGCTGTCATTGAAAGATGTTGTGATGTTAATGTATGAAGCAGGACCTATGTCACTGCTCTCTCAAGGTAAAGCAATTTAGAGATACTGACTAATGGGATGGTAAACCTAAAGTACAGTATGGTGATATAACTTTGTAATCTGAGCAGTTTAGCCAAAGGGGAGGGTGGCAGGTTCATATGGTGGCTTCAGATTCTGCCTTGCCTTGTGGCTTCTCCTTTGCTGTTATCACATTGGTGAAACACTGAGGTTATATGAAAAATGATTAGTTAGCCGGAAGAGTATGTCCCAAAGTAATGAATGTGCAGGGACAGGGTTTATTTTTACCTTCCATCAGTGTTTAAGTGATGATAACACATTTAACAGTTTATCATGAATTAGCCATCTAAAAGCTTAAATCTTGAAGGGTATGATTACTGTGATTAAAAAGTTACACAATGTGTTTTTGAGGTGTTTGAACTGATATCTTTGCTGTTTATTACATAGTGTATTTTTTCCATAAAATAAAATGTTGGATCTGTATGTGGATTTGTTTTAAAGTGCTAAATTGTGACTCTGAGCAGGTCAAGGGAGTGTGACCCTAAGCAAGTCAGTTGCCTTTCTCTGTTTAACTCTGTCACAACCTTCCTCTGTCAACCTCCCCCTCTCTGTCAGCCTCGCTCTATCTCAGATAAAACTCATGTTCTCTCCTAATGACTTATAGAGCTGTGTATCACTTTTAGTACACATTAGGATAGTTTGTATAAAAGTCAATTATTTCAATCAAATTATTTTCTCTTTCTTTTCTTACTTTAATTCTGAGTGGCTTAGACACTATCTTATTTTTCTTATATTTATTTAGCATTTATGGGACTATAGTGCTGTTAGGAAATAGTGCTCATCTATATGTGGGAAAATGTTTTAAGTGTAACATGCAATATTGAAAACTTCTTGCTCTAGTAACTCAAGACTAGAAGGAGGTTGTGCATAAAGGTGGAACCTTCACTAGGAACTTATGTAAAATACTCATCATACGTTTTGTGTCAACATGGTTGGTATTATTTTAAAAGGAATAAATCTTGGAGAAAATGAAAGATAATATACACTATGATTGTTTTCTGCTATCCAGAACAAGAAATGTGAAGATCTGCAAGTGCATATAAATATTACTGCACCTGCTTTTTATAATACTTGGTGTTGCACAACAAATGCATGATAGGTAAGATACTTTGACACCCAAGCAAACTAGATAGTCAGTGTAGTTACAGTGGCTTTTTATGGCTACATAGCAAGAGCTATGCTGACATTTTGTAACAGAGAAGGAGAGGGAGTCTGAAATAGACATGACTGGATACCAAACACATATATATATTGCTTCTCTGGGTAGTGAAGTTGAAGCACATATAGCGCACTTGCACTTCCCCTCTCTATCTTTTTCACTGTCACCTTTACACCCCCTGCTGAGTCTTTCCATCCTCCTTCCCCCACCCGTGCACACACTGGCATTGCCAGTAAACATCTAAAGCTGGAGTGACCCCATACTGTGCTCATTAGAGAAGTGGAGTATGACTCTGCTGTCAGTGAGTCATATATTTTTGTTTAATTACAAGCTGGCTTATCAGCAGCTCAGCAAACATGCACATGCACTACATAGAAACATAGACTTTGACAGCAGATAAGGACCGCTTGGCCCACCCAGTCTGCCTATTTCCCAACCTATTGGATAAGCCACAGTTCATAGTTTTACCAACAGCCTACTTCCTCCTACCTCCCACTAGAATTGCCATATGTCTGTCCCATGCATTCTTAAATTACCCCACAGTTTTTGACCCCACGACATCCTCAGGAAGGCTGTTCTATGCATCCACCACCTTTTCAGTGAAAAAATAATTCCTGACTATGCCCCTAAGTCATCCCCCCCTGTATCCTCAAATTGTGCCCCCTTGTTCTTGCACATCTCTTTTTCTGAAAAATGCTACCCTCTTGGACTTTGTTGATTCTGTTGAGGTACTTGAAAGTTTCTATTATGTCACCCCTCTCCCTCCTTTCCTCGAAGGTATACATATTAAGCTCTTTTGGTCTCTCTTCGTATGGCTTCTGGTGCAGAACCTGCACCATTTTAGTTGTGCTCCTCTGGACTGCCTCCATCCTCTCTATTTCGTTGTGGAGATGGGATCTCCAGAACTGCATGCAGTACTCCAAATGGGGTCTCACCAACTATCTGTACAGAGGGATAATAACTTCCTGTTTTCTATGGGTGATGTCTCCCCTATGCATCCCAGTATCCCCCCGGCCTCCGCCTTCTCACATTGCTTGCCTACCTTTAGGTTGTCTGATATGACTATCCCCATGTCCCTTTCCATTTTTGTTGTCATTAATACCTCCTCCCCTCATTATGTACTGTCCTCTTGGGTTTTTGTTTGACAGGTACATTACTTCGCACTTCTTTGCATTTAATCTAAGCTGCCATATTTTGACCATTTCTCCAACCTTGCCAAGTCCCTTCTCACTCTTTCCACCCCCCTTGTGTATCAACCCTGTTGCAGATCTTTGCATCATCTGCAAAGAGGCATACTTTTCCTTCCAGTCCCTCCACAATGACACCTCCAAAGACATTAAAGAGGATTGGACCCAGTACTGAACCCTGCGGTACCCCACGTTAACTCACCCTTTCTTCGGAGTGGACTCTGTTTACTATTACCCTCTGTGTCCTGTTGTCCAGCCAGTTCTTTACCCAGCTTACCACTCTGGGACCCACTCCCAGACTGGCTAACTTGTTTATTAATGTATTGGTGGGACTGTGTCAAATGCCTTGCTAAAGTCTAGGTAGGCCACATCCACAGCCCCTCCCTGGTCTACTACTTTGGTCACCCAGTTAAAGAAATCTATTAGATCCATCTGACATGACCTTCACACTTTGAATCCATGCTGCCTTGGGTCCTGTGCTCTGCTGACCTCTAGGTACTCAACAGTTCTTTCTTTCAGAAGTAACTCCATCACTTTCCCTACCACTGAGGTCAAACTAACAGTTCTGTAGTTTCCTGCCTCTGCCTTACTCCCACTTTTGTGAAGGGGAATCACATCCACCCTCCTCCCATTCTCAGGTACCATGACATCATCCCATGATTTGTTAAAAAGGGTATTCAGTGGTGCCACTAGTTCTCTACTTAGGTCTTTTAGAATTATGGGGTGAATCTCATCTGTCCCCATTGCTTTGTCCACCTTGAGTTTTAGGAGTTCTTTCAGGACCCTTTCTTCTGTAAATGGACTGGTATCAGCCCCCCTATCCAGTGTGCTTCTATTATTTGGTTTAGGTACCTTCCCCTCCTCTTCTTTTATGATTACTGAGCAAAAGTATTTGTTCAGTATCCCAGCTTTGTCACTGTCACCCTCCGCCCACCCCCGCCCCTTTATTAAGCCTTACTATCTCTCCCCTGGTCTTTCTTCGCTCCCTAATACACATATAAAAAATGTTATCCCCCTTCTTAACTGAGTTGGCTATATTTTCCTCAGTTTGGACCTTTGCTATTCTGACTGCCTTCCCTCACTCATTCTGCTTTAACTGGTACAGTTCTTTGTCCTGCTCCTTCTCCCTAACCTTCCCCGCCACCTCTTTTGAGAACCATAATGTTTTTTTTTCCCTTTATTTTGTTTTGTTTATTTGCTTTACACAAAGATTTGTTGCCTCTGTGATGGCAGCTTTGATTTTTCCCTATTTTTCCTCCACCCCATCTACTTGCCCATTTGCTAGAGCTTTTCTGACCACTCCCCCATTTTGCCAAAGTCAGCCCTCAAAAATCCAATACCCTCACCTTTGTGTATCTTGACTCTAGGGCTGTGTTTACCATGATCCACACTATTTGGTGGTTGCTTGTTCCTAGATTGGCTACCCATTTCTAAATCTGAGATCCTCTCTCCATCCCCATTTGAGAGTACCTTGTCTAAGATTGCTCCCTCCTGAGTGGGTTCCAACACTAGCTGTCTGAGGCATGCCCCCCTGTGGGGCATCAAGAATTACCCTGCTCTTGGATGTGACTGCAGCAAAGGTGCTCCAGTTAACATGTGGCATACTCAGGTCCCCCATCAACAATATTGCCCCCTTTTCTGCCATTCTAAGGGTACTTTCTATCATTTCCTTGTCCATTTCCACCCCTAAGATGGGGGTCTGTATACAGTACCTCATCAAGTGAGCTCTACCAGAATAGCGCCGCACTATATGGCGCTAGTTTGATAAGCTCTCACACTGACAGCGAGTGGGGATTTACAGCGCTGCAGTAAACACTCCCCTGGTCACTGTCCATGGTGCTATTACACCACAAGGGCACGAGAATATGGGAGGCTTGTCAAGCTGCTCCCCATGGCATGGAGGGCTGGGGCATAGAGCAGCTTGCACAGCGGCATTGGAGACCAGGGTTCTAATCCTGGTCTCCAGCCATTTTACACACATCAGGACTTTTTTTTTTACAAAGGTATTCTATGGCCCCAGAATGTAACTTGCCCCATGATCCGCTCCACCACAGAGTACAAATCCTTGTCCAGGCAGTGTGGGGGGGACAGAGCCCCCCCAAAAGAAAAAAATCAGCACCATTATTGATGTGCGAACCATGCTGATGCAATTCTTGTCAGCACTCTTTGGACCCAGTGCCTCTGTATGCAACCCCTGTATGGATTGTGGTGCCATTTCCTGCCTCCAGGGCAACACACAGTTCCTCCTCACTGCCCTGTTTACCCTTCAGTTCCATTGCTTCATCCCTTCTCTTACATAGAGAGTTACTTCTCCTCCTCTTTTATCCTCCTGGTCCCTCCTGTAAATTGTGTACCCTGGTATGTTGACATCCCAGACATGGTTCTCTGTGTACCATGTTCCTGTGACTGCCACAATATCCAGGTGTTCCTCTTCTATCAAGGTCACTAGTTCAGGGAGCTTGATACCCAGACTACGTGCATTGGTACTCATCACCATCCATTTTTTTATAGCCTTACCCCGTTTAGCCCCATCCCTTTCCTTACTGTCTTTGCCTTTTTCTCCCTTGACCCTTGTCCTACTCCTTATTGACTTCTCTACCTTAGTGTTTACCTCACTAACTACCCTGTTTTGTCGGGGGGACTGGGATGTCCATGCTTCTTTTCAGTGCCTCCCCCTTGTCTAGTTTAAATGCTTGCCAATGAAGCACTTAAACCTATCATTATGCATTGCTTGAGTGGAGCAGAGGAAGGGTAAAGAATGCTCTGCTCCACTCAGATCACTCACAGAGAGGGTCTGTTTTCTCTCTGACTAGTCACTGACATGCAAGAGGAGACTTTGAGACTGACCCTGGTCAAGCCCAGTGACTTGGCCCTCTCTCCCCTTGTTGCCTCATTCTCACAGGTACAACATACAAAGCATGGTGAGCCCATTCAGTGCCCATTAGAGAAGTGGAGGATCAGTCTGCTTCCAGTGAGTGAGTGCATCTTTTTCTTTAAATACAAGCTGACTTATTTTCACTCAGCAAAAGTGTACACACACTTCTTCAGTGGAGCAAAGCAAGAGTAAAAAAAAGCTACTCCTTTCTGCTCAGACCCCCCACGGAGCATGTTTGTTTTCTCACTGCTTAACCACTGACATGCAAGTGCAGCATGTCAGGTGGCCACTGAGGCAAAGGGGGGACTCTGAGACTGATCGTGATCAAGTCCATCAAATTGGGAAAGATAGTGTGTGCCCTTCATCCTTCTTTTTCCCCACCCTGTCTATTGCTCAGTTCCACAGCCGCATTATGGTGGAAGGGCAATTCTGTATCCAGCCCACAATGGCTGTTTCTGCTTTATGCCATGCTACATATGTCAGTGACAATGCAAACTTGGGCAGGAATTGATTCAGGGTGTCCACTGCAAATATATGCCCTGATGCAAGTCCTTCTACTCTGTGTCACACACTTGCACTGCAAGCAATGTCCTCTGTTCTTTTTTAAAACATAAAATATGTTTTCTTTTCCCTCTGTCTTCTCTCTGACTCCATTCCTGGCTACTACCGGTGAGGGGGAAGACTCACTCAGTCTTCATGCCTATCTTATGTTTATAACAAAAAATGTTTCCATTCCATTCTCTCTCTCTCCCCCTGATTCTGTTCCCCTCCCACCTCCCACTCTCTTCACTTTGCTGGTCCCAGGTCAGGAATAATGACATCCCACACCCTCAAAGTGTAGAAGTGGAAGAGATGTAAATGCACTTTAAACTTGTATTGGAATTCAGGCACACATCACACTTGCTAAACATTTCTTAAGTAGATTTTAATGCTGCAACTTGTTCTATAGTATTTGTACATGATATCAGCAATAGATAGCCAAAGCCAGTGTAAGTTTTATCTGAAATGTGTCTAGTCTTTCTTGACTGCACATGTTGCTTAGCTTAAAAGTATCACGTCTTACCTGATGGTGCATGATACTTCACCCCAGCTAGGATGCTGCAAAACTTCCCAAACCAGCTCTTTTTTTAGATTAAATTTCTTGAGCAGTCAAAGTACCATCCTGATTGGTACATGCCCCTTATGTGTTAATACTGGCAAAGTTAGTATCTCAACATTGGTAAAAGCTTCATTCCGTCCACTCCACCACTTCTCATATTTTGTTTTGATTCCATTTTTATGTTGGCTTGCGTGCATGCACAATCAACATCTTGCGACAGTGCAGGTCTTGGGGCGAGGCTGCTCTTGGGTGAATGCAAGGCGTGCATCAGTAGGTGCGTCCCTCATTCCCCAATCAGCCTGCATGCCACTGCCACACCATGCATTCATAATGGGGTGATCACATCAAAGCAAAGGCCCACTGCAATCGTCATACGCAGCAGTCCTTTGCTTGCCGTGCTCGCTGCCATTATGGCCATGGTCAGCAAGCGGGCGGCCGCCTCACGGTTTCCAACATCAGGGGTGCCCAATCCCCCTGCCAGCAACTCCCCCGGTTTGTGTGTCGATGGGGAGCCCACTGCCTGTTGGCATCCCCGCAAATATGGAATGCCGAGGGGTGCGAATCCCCGCCGGCTACTGACACCCCCCCACAACACCCACTTAGATGGCATGCTGGAGACCACCCTAGTGTGCCAAATGCCTTGTAATACAAAAACTGTCCTGCAAGGGTTTTGCTTTTTTTTTGTCCACCTGCAAAAAAGTCCCTCGTCAGTCTACATGCCCCTCCCCACCCGCACCCACGCACTGTGCACCTGCCTCCTCACCCCCCTCACCCCATACTTCACTCCGGACTCTGGCTGCGACAATCTTCCGTGGACCAGGAACACATCTGCACTCTTCAAAGCCGACCGCGAACTGAGGAAAGGCCGGTAAGCTGTATAATGCAATGAATAGGGTTTTTTCAGCTTTGCTGCATATCTCAGGCATTTCATGAAATTTTGGCACCAAATTTTCAACATGGAGTTTTTGAGGCCCCTCCTCATGAATTCTATCACTGTCATGGCGTTACTCGGCCTCGGAAGGTGATTTCGCAGTCACGGCACGAAATCACCTTTCGGGACCCATTAATGAAATGACAGTGCCAGTGTTCATGAGGTGGCCTCTCAAAAAGCCTATGTTCCAAATTTGGTGGAAAAAATCCAACAAATGCCTGTTTTACGAGCGCGCATTGTGCAGTTGCTATGCAGGCTCATAACTTCACGCATTCACAATATTTTAATGCTGTATTTTTGGCACTGGCATTTTTGTGCACCTCTTTGTGAACAGTACAGCTGTCATTTCCCACATCCTGCCCAAAATGTGTTTCCGAACTTCCGGCACACAATTGCGCAGTCGCTGTGGGAAATCAGTGTTTGGGCCAGATTATGAAAATGACAGTGATACAGTTCATGAGGAGAGCTCCTAGAATGCCTATGTTGAAAATTTGGAGCTGATACTCCATAAAATGACTGTATTCTGGCGTGCTGCGTTGGCAGATTACCTGCGCGTACTCCTACCATCATGCATTTGTGATATTTTCACTCTGGTTTTCACCATTGCCATTTTACACTCCTCTTGATGAACAGTACAGCTGTCACTTCACATATCCTGCCCAAAATGTGTTTTCACACTTCCCGGCATAGAATAGCCAGTCGCTATGCGAAAATCACTTCTTAGGACACTTTGAGGAAATGGCTAGTGACACTGTACATGAGCAGAGGTGCTAAAATGCCTATGTTGAAAATTTGTGCCAACGCCCACAACTGCTAGTTCTGCAAGCGTGCCTTGTATATTTCCCATGCACCCTTGCAACTCCGCAACTTTCATATATTTGTATGCCACATTTTCAGCACTGCCATTTAATTACACCTCCTTATGAACTGTGCAGCTGTCATTTTTCACATCCTGCCCAGCATGTTTTCCCGCAATGCACTAACAAACACCCACAGGGACACCCTAATGCCTATCACTCTCTGTAGGGTTGGGGTGGGTTGGCATCAGTTCAATACTTGACTGCCACTCCTATGCTGCATCTCTCTAACTCCTGCACTGCCAATGGCTGCAAGACAACATTCAGCATTGACAAATGCTTGTTTTCTTTAGCATAGGATGCTGTAAGGGAGGAACCAGCTCCTGTTTGCCATTCTATCAAATTACAATGCCAAATAATATAGTAATCTTTTTAGGGAAGGTTATTGAGAAGGTGTTGGTGGCAAAGCAGCTGACTGATTGTCTGGAGTTTGTTTCCATCTATCAACCTCTACAGTCAGGTTTTCAGCCCCATCACAGCACTGAGATTAATCTTGTCAGGATAGTACCTTAAAAATGGTAGTTTTTGCCTAGTGTATCTTCCTGGTTAACAAAAACTAGATAGATAGATAGATAGATAGATAGATAGATAGATAGATAGATAGATAGATAAACAAACAAACAAATAACTAAATAAATACCTGATCTCTTCCTTGTGGGAAACTGAGGGCAACATTTTATCCTGGTTGTCCTGAATCTCATGTCAGTGTTTGACCCACTTGACCACGGGGAGCTTTTGGATTGCCTGAGGAATTATGTGGGCCTCACTGGCACAGTTCTGTTCTTGTTTGAGTCCTACATAACTGGGAGAACTCAGCAAGCTGCCCTTGCGAATTTCACCTCAGATGCATCTGCATTGCCCTTTGGAGTTCCTCAAGGCCCCCATTCTGTTTTCTGTGCACATGGTGCTGCTGGGGGAGATCATTAGATGATACAGTGCTGGGTTTCACTGCTATGCAGATTATACTTACCTGTTCCTATCTTGTTCTTTTGATTATGCTTCTACAGCTTTAGTGCTGAGTCAGTGTTTGGCCAAACTAAATGACTGGATGGCCTCAAACTGGTCTCAACCCAGGTAAGACAGAGGTCATGGTTATTGAACAAGATTGCTGAGGATTGTCTTCTGTGAATGAAGTGGCTCTCCTGGTAGATAAAATCCAGGTATGGAAATGTTTTATTGATGACATCGTCATGATGTGGGAAGGCAACATGAGGGAATTAGGAGAATTTATTGACTATCTGTATCAAAGTAATCCACACCTCCACTTCATTTGCCATGCAGACAGTAATGAGGTTTCCTTTCTAGACCTAAAAATCATCAAGATCACTAGGAGAAGGGTGGACACATGCTTATATAGAAAACCCACAGGCAAGAACACCATACTTCTGGCTAGCAGTTGCTACCCTAAGCACACTGTCAATAATATCCCAAAAAGTCAGTTTCTTCAAAATAAAAGAAACTGTAGCCAACAAGAGGACTATGATAGAGAAAAGGAAGTTATGACACAGAGGTTCAGAGATAGGGCTACTCTAAAAGACTGTAGAAGAAGCTAAAAGAGAAGTGGAGGGTATTAGCAGGGAGCATCTACTATAAGGCCATAATCAGGGTGGAAGACAGATCACGTCGCAAGAAAAGGATCGTATTCATTTCATGACTACCTACAATGTAAGGTCCTAAAGGGTCAGAGAAATTGTGAATCAAATTTGGCATGTTCTGGGAGCAGATCCCAGATTAAAAGAAACTGCAAAAGTTCCAACAAGGATGGCATATCGCAGAGGGAAAAATCTGTGTGACCATTTGGTGTCTTCTACACAGTACAGCCAATCATGTAACACCTGGCTACCCCCACTAGCAAAAGGCTGCAAGAAATGCAGCAGGTGTAAATATCGTACCTACTTTAATCCTGCCAGGATGATTAGGAATCCCTATGATGATAGTACTGTATAATCAACATTGAGCAATTCATTAACTGCGACACAATGTGGGTGCTTTATTTTTCAGAATGCAAGTGTGGAGCCTACTATGTGGGCCGTATGAAAAGAAGGTTAAAGGAGAGATTGGGGGAGCATGTGCAGGCTATTCTGAAAAGGGGCCCTGAATATGTTTGGGCTGCACATTTGATGAATGCCCAGAATGTCAATGAACATGATATCAGATTTATAGGTATAGAACAGGTGTGTCTTGGCCTGCGGGGAGGGGATCGAGAACTTGCCCTTAGCAAAAGGGAAAACCTTTGGATTTACAGGACTGGAGCCTATGTGTCAGGAAGAGGTCTGAATGATAACAAAGAAATAGAACCTTTTCCTTGTTAACTAATGGATCAGAGTCTTTCTCTTGATATCTCTCTTACAGGTGTCTGCTAAAGAAAATAAGTCAAACACCTCAATTAAGGAGAGTGAGAGTAGCCATATATAAGGAACTCCTTCAAGAAGAGATGCCTTGCCTTTGTTTGGATTTTGTTCCATCCCTTACCCTTTTTGACCCCCCACCAAACCTGGCTGGCTCTTGGGGTTCAAAAGTCCCTGTTTGGGCTCCTTAAGTATAGGATCTGGTATGAAAGGAGTCCTAATGCTGCTTATTTAGATTGTATAGCCTAGCATTAATGAGCCAATCAATATGAATTGTGTCATAAGTAAAGTTATAGCAGTGAAGTTCATTTATAAAATATTTATTTAAACAATATGTTTGGCAAAGTATGCTATGACAATCTGATTTTAACCTAGCTGTATAAATGTGCACCCTCTTCACTGTTAATATCATATTTTTGATTGTCACTGGTTGCTGTGTCTCCAGTATATATATATATCACAGGACTGCACTGTCACTTTAATGTGTAATTAATTAAACAGTCACAAAGTGTATAAAATGAACAGGCTCCATAGGAGGTGTATACTTTGACAAAGCCTATCAGGTGAAACATCAGTTTGTTTTTTGTTCACCTCGGTGGAAGTGGTCTGCCTTTTCCTTCAAGTAAACTGCTGAATACTTGCAACAAAATAAAAGTGTGGACTGCAGTTATTTACATTGCTGAGTGGTGAGGTCTGTGACTCTTCTGTTGATTTGGCTTTCCTGGTAGTTTTTAGCCACCCTCTCATGGCAGCTGATGCAGTGAGGAACCTTTCAGTCATTTGGACAGCATACTGACACTTGAACAACAGGTGCCATCTTTTGTCCAATCTGGCATTTACCACCTGTGTAATATTGCCAGGATCAAGCTGTATCTAGCCCAGGAGGACTTAATGACATTCATCGATGCTTTCACCACCTGCAGGTTTGACTACTACAAGCCTCTCTAGATAGGGCTATTTGGAGGTATGATGGGATGACAATAGTTGGTATAGAATGCTGCAGCCCAGATAATAGTGGGCTCTTCACGAAGTGACCATATCATGCAAGTTCTGCATGAGCTGCAGTGGCTGCCTTTCCATCTGTGCATCACCATCAAAATCTGCTTGTCAACATACAAAGCCCTACACAGTTTGGGAGCAGACTACTTAAAAGAGCTCCTGTTTTCCTACCACCCTGTTTGCCCTCTCCACTCCACTCCACCAATGCTGGTCTGCCTGTCGTCCCTCCAGCTAGGCTGAAGTCATCGGGCAGTAGAACATTTGGAGTGGCTGTTCCAATTCTATGGAACTCGCTCCCTTTCTACATTCATGCAGCCAACATGGTGGAGGCCTTTGAACCCTTTTGGATGACCTTTTCATTTAATCAGGTATTTCCTGACTAACTATTATTTTATGTGTTGTAATATCCTGTTTTAATTAATATTTATATTTTAATTAATTTTATTTTATCATTTATGTTTAAGTCTATACAGCACTCAGAGCCTATTTGGATTGGGAATTTTATAAATAAGTATGCTTTGCCTTGCTCTTGCCAAATTGAATTACAGTTCAAGCCACACATTAATTCTATAACCAAGGCCCTGGAATTCTGCGATTCTGCAGTTGCAGAATTTTCCACAGAATTTGCATCATGTCGCAGAAATCATTGTTTTTGGTGAATGTTCATTCAAATACAGTTTTTCCATAGTGCTAGGCTCCTGTACCCATCTTGTTTATCCTGAAGTCCCTCCTCTATGCTTGGCAGGTGATGTCATCTATGACATCACATCATATTTTAGCCAATGGTAGGACTGCTTTCTGCCACAGAAATGAATAAATCATGCCACAGAAATCAGAAAATGCTGCTGCAGAAGCCTAGGAGCCCAGCCTTGTCTATAACCCACATCAGAATAATATATTGCAGCCATGTTGGCTCTGACCAGAATTTGTCTACATAGGTCTCAATAGGATGATAATGACTACCTTTTACAATCATGCACAATAGTGGTAGCAGAAAGTAAATTGCACAGCACTAACCAGTACCTTTGAATACAAGACCTACTGTCTCTTATCATTTCCTGTTGTTCAAACTTTTAATGGCACAATACATAGTTCACAGTCAGCTATTACAGCTCTACCAGTTTGTATTCTAAATTACTATACTGATGTTATCTAAATATTGCGTAATTTATTTTTATTTTTGATGCCCTATGAGAATCATCTTACCTGTGCCCAACAAACACTCCTTGTTCTTTCACTATATTACTCCTTTTTCTATACAAATTCATATAACCATAAATACAGTATTAACTCTTCCTGGCCTGTCACCTGCCCTGCCTGCCCTGAAGATTGTGTGACAGCAAGTACTGAACCTTTTCGCTACTTTATTGCCCAATTCAGCTCAATACTGATTAGTTTGGCTTATTTTTACCTACATGGCTGATAAAGAAAAATAAAAACAGAATAACAGCTAGATAATTCTGAAAAGAGTAAAACTTATCCTGAAAATTTGCTCTGAATTGTCTCTACACAAGATTAAGTTAACCCAGGGATCAACAATGCATTTACCTCTGCATGAACAGTGCACTTAATGCACTGCCTGAGTAACTATTGCTTGGAAAATGGGCAGCCTGTGGTCTGCCTCAAAAGAAGCCAGATACTTCATGTCCATGATGAGCGTGGCATTCAGCCAGATGCAGTGAGGAATTCTAGGGGTCAAACCTGAACCCCCATCCCACATGTGTTAGAGCAACACTCTGCAACAACACTATTAGGCAAACCAATCAAATTTGATTTTTTGATGAGCTAAGCAAAAGAATAGATGTGGATGACTTAGCCTTATTATATTTAGGGTTTGCTAAAGCTCTTGAGAAAACATATAGTGGGATTCTAATATGCAAGATCAGTAAACAATGGGAGGGGGTATTATTATTATGCATTAGAAATGAGTTAAATAACAGCAGTTATAAAGTTACAGGGATTAAAGTGTCAGAATGTAAGACAGTGACTAGGGCAGTTCAACATGATTCAGCGTCTGAAACCACTTCTAATCCACATTTGTATTAATAATTAAGATTAACATAGTAACATACAGTAGTAATTTAAAGTTATGGAGGACTCTTGTTCCATTATGCTGCCTAGCTTTATTAGTAGGTAAGATTGCAGTGCTGTAAAGGATGCATATTGCATATGTTGCCACAAGGCCCTGATCATCCCTGAAAATGGGATCTTGTATCCCTGTGGAAGAAGGAAGGAAGGAGAAAGAAAAAAGAAATAAAGAAATAAAGGAAGAAAGAGGGAAGGAAGGAAGGAAGAAAGAAAGAAAGAAAGAAAGAAAGAAAGAAAGAAAGAAAGAAAGAAAGAAAGAAAGAAAGAAAGAAAGAAAGAAAGAAAGAAAGAAAGAAATTATTCTGTAGATAGATGAACTAATATAAAGAGAATCCTTATCCACTCCACCACACAAAGTATCCAGTCATTTCTTTGGTTAGCAGACAGATGTTTAGGCTTACCTGGAAGGCCTATTCTGTCTTCATGCCATCTGTCAAGAATAAGAATATTATCCATTTAGTACTGTTTGAAAATGATTCAAAGCTAGCAATGGTTGTCAGCTACAATGAGGAATGTGGAGAATTACAACAGGACCAGAATAAATTACATTGTTGGTTGAACGGATTGCAGTTGCTGTTCAGTGTTGTTGGGGGCGGGGGGGGGGCAAGGTACTGTGCTGAACCAAGGTGCAAGCATCAGGAAATGCTTTACTGTCTAAATTACAAAGTAATAGATTCAGTACAGCAGGAGAGGGATAGCAGTGTTATTGTAGTCATAACTTCAGAGCTGTCTAAGTGAGCAGAGGATACATATAGTATTAGAGAAAAAAAAGAATACTTCCACTGTGTAAGACCCTGTTCAAACCCCATCTGGATAATTTTGTGCAACACTTGGCATCACATTACCACAACACTACAAGCATGATTGGGGTTTAGATAATGGAATATATAAGAGAAGACTGGGGTGTTTGGAATTGAAGAGAGTTCAAATTGGGGTATTAAAAAGAATGACATATGTTTCATACTTAATAAACTTATGTTTTTCAGTTGTGTTCAAGACCTATCATAACCATCAAATTGTTATTTCTTGGAATTAAGCCAGCAATAGTAAATTTTAGCTAGTCATACTGTTCAAACCAAAATATTCGGCATCCTATCCTGCCAATCTAACTTGTTATCTCACTTGCTTTCCATTTCAGTACATCCAAACTAAAGTATAAAGCAGCTTGTATATCAGACTGTGCACTACCATACAACTTGTACACTAATATAGTTCAGGGTAAAATCATAGGTCTACTTCATCAACTAAAATGCACAAGTGAAAGGGGAAATTGTTTAACCAGGAAAGGCACAATAAGCTGAAGCTTGTTTCCAGGTGCGACCTGGGAGCACAAGGAAGTTAAGTGACTTGCTTAGGGACAAACAGTATGCAAGAAGGGGCTATGGAGTTCAAACCCAAGTCTCCAGGTTTGAAGCTCGGTGCCCTAAACCACAGCTCTATACTGCCTCTGCCTTGATAAAAACTGCACTACAAAATTTCAATCCTACTGTTCTAAAAACAATTTGATGGGTATTCAGATATGGCAAAATGCAGCTTGAATTATCTTAGGAAAGAATTACTGCACCTAACTACACCAAGGTCCAGGTTTTCACTTACAAGGGACTGTCACAATATCATTAAGACAATGATTTTGTGCCAGTCCCATGCTTGTGATACCATGATATACACTCATGTGGGTGACAGTCTTTTACCATACTGTTGCACACTGGCCTGATACTTTGCAAGAAGGGGATGTGGTTGCTATGCAAATATCATGCAGAGCCATTCTCAAATCAACTCTAGTACAGTATGGAGCAGTTGAATCTTTAGCAACATTCCCTAACTAAGAATTGTTGCAGGCAGCTCTAAGGATGTAATTAAAGAGCACTGCACCTCTGGAAAGTCAGTAGAGGATGGAGCTCAATTATGGAACATACCTAGAATAGTGGCATCATAGGGACAGGGCTAAGGTGGGGGATTTAGTGAACACCAGGGACCAATGACAGGATAGGGAGTGAGAAGAGGCCACTGGACCACCAAGAAGGCAAGAAGGTGCCTGGGTAAACAAATACTTTGGCCCAAAAGTGGACTTTAACTTCAAAATACGTTGGGGGTGGTGAGGGGATGAGTTAGATAGTAGCAATTTGCTGTCAGCTGCCTCTGGATGGTCCAATGCCACAGAACTGGCACTGTGTAATCCACCTATGTCATGGGTCTCCTTAATCAGGTGTCAGCATGCACAGACCCTGTCTGCACATGCTAACATCTGGATTGCCAAATTTACATTCCGGCTTAGTCAAAGGAGGTGGTGAGGTGATGCTGTAGGCATGGAAAAAATGTCAGACTGGGTGGGCCAAGTGGTCCTAATCTGCTGGCAAATTTTATGAGTCTATGTTTCTATTTGGGTGGTCACAATGGGACACCTGTTCATACTCTGTTTTGTGCCTTCACAGCTAGTGATTGTGTATCAGTCTTTAGCAGCATTAACTGGGTTCTTCTGGAATACAGATGCAATCTTCATCTTTCAATTCCCGTGTACACATATGACAATACTCTCCTTCCTTTTCCATTTAACTAACACATTTACTATGGTCTGCAATGTCCATAGGTTAGCAGATGCAGCAAAAGAACTAATCTGAAAATACCAAAAGTCAGTTGTAATTGAATAAATAAATATTTGGTCTTCAGTGCTTTGGGGCTAAACTGTAACTTGTTTAACTCAGTAATATGTTAGAAAAGCCATTTTTACAAATATAAAACTGGAATAAAACAACAGCACTACATCAACAGAAATATGTTTATAGATCGGCAAAAATCATTGGCAAATATTTATTGTATGCACTCATTGCCAATACAGTATTTTAAATATATGTTCACTGTTCATCTGATGTGCATTCTACCTACTGTAAAATTTTGTGTGCAGAATGTTTATCTAATTGAACCACTGTAATGCAATAATGCATGTGAAATCCATTTGCTACAAGGCCTCGTTCAAACATATACAACTTATATGTCCAATGAGCTGGTCTGTCTAAATATCCATAAAGGAACAGTATTTGTTAGCAGAAAAAAAATAATCATACATGTATTTCTGGCAAAAACATCAACATAAATGGGGGATGAAGTTTTTAATAATAGCTGCTCTCTGGCCACACCCCTTAGGAATAAATAAAACCTCTTGGTGTGATGATTTGCTGATTACCATCAAAAATGTACGCTAGCACCCTTCTGATATATAGCCACAGTATGACTCCAGTATGTAAAAGTAACCTGCCAGAGTTGGCAGTATAGTCTAGCATAGTAGAGCCTAGAGGTTAGAGTAATGAGCTGTGAGTGAGCTTGGTACATCCAGCAGACAGACCTGGGTTTGATTCCTACAACATCCACTTGCATATTATGTGACTCTGAGCAAGTCACTTAACATCCCCAGTGCTCCCAGGTCACTCTGAAAACAGGCACCTGTGCCTAGTGAGACTTACACAGTTACCAAAGAATAAAATAAAAAAATAAAACCTTGATTGAAGGGCATTCTAAAATTGCTACTGGCAGTCATCTTTAATAACTTGAGTTATTAACTAAAAATTACTATTGAACAATGGGGGAAATCCAAATAGCAGAATCCTCAGATCTAATTGGTTGGCTGGCACCTTTTCAGCATGATAAATCCTCCAGTGTACCCACTAGAAGAGGTGCCAGCTGCCAATATGCCTCATCTGTAACTCTCCTTCAAATCACTCCAAGCATGCCAATTCCCTGTCTGGCACAACTTCTACTGCTCACTCTGCCATGTTCTAAGCATCAAAGTGACTGGCCACCAGAAAACCTGCCATACTATCTCGCTGGTTCATTCAAATTGAAAAACAAAAAAAAAAAAAAAACTCATCAACACACAATATCCTGACTTTTTATTTCAAAATCACTTCACTTCAGTTACCAGCTCCCTTGCTGAGATTCTCTCTCTCTCTCTCTCTCTCTCTCTCTCTCTCTGTCGCTGCTTGCTCCTCATCTTCTTTAGTCAGTGGTTTCACACTTCAAATCTGCCACTAACTCTGACCTCTGTCCCTCTCCTAGTGAACAATGCAGGAAGCAGAAAAATGTAAGAAAAATGTTTTTAACATTGTTTCCCTGGCCCAGAAGGGCAAGAAGGCTGGGTAAGGCTACCATACATCACAGCAGCAGTAGATGGTTCCCTGCATAATGCACAAATGGATCCAGTGCTCCAGATGCTCCTGCACATGTGCAGTATGCCCTAGCAACCCAGGATAGCAACCATGCACAATTTTTTCTCATTGAGCAACAAATTAAAGAAAAATAATTTTAAATACCTATATTAAAACATTTTTGTCTGATTATAAATAAACAGAAAAAATGCACACATTGTATAATAGCAATATACCACACACGGGTGTGGGTATATGGGTGGATTTGCTACTTCTGGTGTGGCTAAGTCACTCGGACGGTGGCCTCATGACCGAACCACGCTAAGTGTGGTAAATCCACCCATATACCCACATCCTGTTGTAGTATATTGCATAAATAAAAGAGCGTCATGTGATACAGGTGGCAGTATAGCATCTTCTCTGCGGTGCTCTGTGTCATCAGCTACAAAAGTTATTCAAAATGAGAGCTTTAGCACAAACCTATACATCTTTTTCACTTACTTTACTACAGTGATCTGGGGAGATGTCCATGGAGTCATTGCAGATAGAAATTGCTCCTCTACCCACTGATAATTCTGCTCCAGTTGAAAGGCCTGATGTTGACCCACTGCCGACTCTGGAAGCTAAGTGGCTATGATGGAGCTCCTCTCCAGTTCAGGACCAATCTTCAGGAAATGCTACAGCACACCTAATAACATTACAACTTCTCAGATTGCCTTGGAGTTATCAACAATAAAGACCACTATCTTTGCCATACTAGAGGATTTAAAAGACATCAAGCCCATCATTAATGATTTGTCTATCTGAGTTAGTGATGCCAAGACTTGCATCTCCTCA
Organism: Neoceratodus forsteri; assembly: GCA_016271365.2. Lineage (NCBI taxonomy): Eukaryota > Metazoa > Chordata > Ceratodontiformes > Ceratodontidae > Neoceratodus > Neoceratodus forsteri. The sequence continues at coordinate 209,289,979 of CM057451.1, forward strand.
GCAGAAGACAGGCAGACCAAGATTGAGACGGACATGATAGACCTGAATTGTAGGCTGGGAAAACTGGAAGACAAGGTGGATAACCTGGAAGGTCAAAACAGGTGAAATAACCTTGTTCTTCTAGATTTACTGGAGGGGCTAGAGGGGCAGAATATTCTGGACTTTCTTAAAAACTGAACAAAACTTGCCAGACCGAGCTCCAGTGGCCCGGTGTATGTAACTGAGCTTGGCCATAGAGCATTGTGGCAAAAACCACCTCCATCTGTACCTCACCACCTGATCATCTTCAAAATGTTAAATTACTTAGATAGAGACCATCTTCTGCAGGCAGTCAAACAAGTTACTATAGTACAATGGGAGGTGAAGGCCCTGAAGATTGTCCCAGATTTGCTTCTATGGGTGCGATAGGCAAGACAAGCTAACCATCCAATACTTTCAAAATTATGGGCAGCACAGCTGAAGCATAGACCTCTGTAGCCAGCTTGCCTAGAAGTTACATTGTCATCAGGGACCCACAGATATGATACGGTGGACCTAGCCCAGAAGGAACTTACCAGGCTGCTCCCTGATCTTTTTAGAGGGCAAGGAAAATGAGTAAGCCAGCCCCCAAGGAGTGATCAGCCTGATTGACTTTAGAATGTCCTGGCTCTTAAGCTTGTTCCAGTGAATATGGGATTGCTTTGGTGCTGGAGCCCTATTACAAACTTAGTTTCAACTGGTCTGCAGGACAGTAAGATTTTTTCCTTTTTTTCTGTTGCTGTTTTAGCATTACAACGCTGTATTCTTTATAATGGAGCTACAGATTTGTACCATCAAGACTGCTTGCAGGAATAAAGTTTTGGAAAGGAGGAAACAAGAGGCAGTTTTGGACCTTTGGTGGACATGGTTTCAACTGAAGGGGAACTTTCTGGAAATATGTATACTTTTCTTGTTTGTATTTATTTGCTTATCACTGCCCCTTAGTTAATGTGATTTTAAGGCAACCTCCTCTGGTGAACATTATCATTTGCACAGTAACTTAGTGCAGAATGGCATACTTTACTTCAATGGTAGTTCTTTCAGTGTGCAGATCATATAAACATTGGGAACCATGGAGAGTCTGCTCTTTTTGGACGATTTTCTTTTCTTTTGTTCTTATCTTTGCCGCCTGCATTTATGGCACATTAAAAATGGACATGTTGTCATTGAGTAGTTGTTTCAAAGACATTAATACAGTTTGATGGCTGTTTTTTTATATACATTGCTCAGAAGGACTTTTATTTATCCTTCTATTACTATTTTGAATATGTTATTTTGAACTTAACAAGATTCAGAATGTTAGCATAACCAATAGTTAATTACTGTAACATGTCTGGCAGTGGTTATTTTAAGGGCTCCCTTAACTATGATTGTAACATGGCAAAAATACCAGCACTGCAGGGAAGAAAGAGGATTGGAGCAAGGGCATGACCTGGTACAAGAGCAACATGGCATTATGAGATGGTAATGCTGTGTTGAGCTCATGAACGTGCGTAGAAACAAAAAATTAACTATTGTAGCACAATGTCGACCAATAGGTGGCGCAAGCAACACAGACCATCAGGAGTGTATTGCCATAAGTTCGACCTATAGGTGAAGCAAGCAACAGCTACTATGAAACCAAAGGGAGACCTCCGACAGAGGCAGAGAAGTGCTGCTGTGCCCGGTGCTGCAACTGTGATGCACGGGATAGAGGACTGAAGAGCAAGATCTAGTGTGTCCCACCCATCCACCTGATTGACAGTGCAGCAGTCATACTATATTAAAATAGATCAGTGGCAAGCAGAAGCGAATAACACAGGAGATGGAAACAGAGCAAAAGTCTTGTCCTTCGTTGAAAGCGCCACCTATTGGTCACAAAAATGACCAAGCGCTCACTGGAAATGCGCTCTGTTCTCTGGTGCTGTAATTGTGAAGCACTGCACACAAGAATTGCAGGACAGGCAATATTTATCTACTGTAAGTATCAGCTGTGCTCATCTAGAGGCAGTGACCTATCAGGCTTATATAGTACTAGTAACAAGACAATTGTAAAGGTAAAGTACAAGGGCAACAAACAGATCATTACAAAGCACAACACAACACATATGCACTTTTGAAAGCACCACCTATTGGTCTGAATAATGACCAATCTTTCAGCAAAATGTGGTGTCTAGGCGACTGTTTAAAATGTGCAGGAGCACAGAGAGCAATGGGCAGCAGACATAAAATGTGTGGAACTGGAAAGTGTCCTGCTTGCTGTGAGTCGAGCTAGGCCATGCACACAGCAATAGTGCGAGAACAATGCGATATCAAAAGACCGATCCCAGCAAACAAATAATTCAGAAACACTGCAGAAGTGCTGTGCTGTTGTCAAAGCGCCACCTATTGGTCTAAATAAGCAGGGCAGTGCTGTATACAGAGCTCACAGAATTGCCGTCACTGTTCAGCCATACCAAACTATGCAGGCAACACATATTCCCCACAATGCACCACGGCAGGAGTCTGAGGTAGAAACGGACACAGAGATATAGAACACCTGACTACAAGTACCAAGTTTTCAAGTGGCATAAAAATGTTAACTGTATGTTGCTATGTAAAGCAAAATTGTAACATGTCATAACTTGGTACACACTATTTTACTCGATGTGGGCAATGCACCATGCACGCACACACTTCGAGTTAGACACAGTCTTAGAACGTACCAGACCTGAACCATAATTGTCTAAGTGAAAGAACTGGTGGTCCTCGTGTCTGTTTAATAGCATGCAAAACAGTATGTAGGCAATACTTGCATTGCACGTGCCATGTTACAAGTGCATTAAGCCACTCCGAAGGTGGCATCTAATGGGGAATTAATGCATGGTTCTGCCATTGTAGGCACTTGGCCTGCAGCCCCATGAAACAATGGTCCCAACCATGCATTAATTCCCCATTAAATGCAACCTTCGTCGTGGCTTAATGCTTACTTGTTTATTGTTCCATGTATATTGGGGCTGTCATTAAGTGGGATTTCTGGTTAACCTGACCTCGAGCTTCTCCAAATTGGGAAGTGATAGTGAGCTCTTTTTTCATTTGCAGCCAAAGTTGGCTACTACTAAGTTTTTAAAGTTTCAGCCCCTTGTTTAAATATCCATAATTTATTTTTTAACCTTGTATACTGCTTTGATTTATTGATGTATGCCCACTACCAATTTTTTTTTTTGCCGGTATATACTGTATACATTGATCACAAGATTTGGATACATGGGAGGAAGAAATTAATAGATTGTTATTGGTGCAAAACTCTTGTTTGTGACCTGGTTGTTGTTTGCTATTACAAGTAGTCATAGATGTGGAGAAGCACAAGTCTGTAAATGGGCCAGAGGTTAAGGAGTAGGTGGTTGGCCAGGATATTAGATCTTTTCCTTTGTAATGTTTGTATTTTTTTTTTTTTACTTTTGAGATGTTGTTTCTGGTTGGAACTAATTGTATTTCAGGGTGGGGAGGGGGGTTGGTATGTTTTTGCTGCAGCACCCATGGGGTTTAAGGCAGTTCCTATTTTACCCTTGTGTTTACTATGGTTCCAGGAATTAAGATAGTCACTTGGAATATTAAAGAACGAAGAGACAACAAGAAAAAGTACATGATTTTGAGACATCTTTCCAACCTCTCCCCATAGCTGGTCTTCTTACAAGAGACCCATCACCTGGAGATTCCAGTCTCACAATTCCAGAAACTGTGGGTGGGGCAGGCATTTGGGGTGGGGAAGAGCATGCATCAGAGTGGGATTGCTATTTTGATTAATAAATCCCTACCTTTTCAATAAAAACTGAAATAATAGACACAGAAGGGAGGTATTCATTTGTTCATGGTCTTCTTGGTAATACAGAAGATGTCCTGTGAACAATATATGGCCCCAGTGTAGATTCCCCTTCTTTTTATACCATACTGGCTTCAGCCTTCTCACCTCTCTCCCATTTACTCTGCCTCTTAGGTGGAGACTGGAACTTAGTTTTTGCTAATGAAATAGATAGGTCCTATAGGACCACAGCTGGCCTACCTCCAGCTCAGACAGCACTACAGGACTTTTGTCAATACCTTAGGTTTGGCTGACCCTTGGTGGGTATTATACTCAACTGTTGTTGATTTCAGCTTTTATTCAGTTCCCCATATGTTTTTTTTCCAGGCTGGATGATTTTATGATTAGCAAAACCCTTCTTCCATATGTGCTGGACAGTATACTACATCCCTGTGTAGTTTTTTTTCAATTGTTCTTTATTCACCCCCTCCTCCCCAAGCTCTGCTTCATCAGGAGCACCTGTGGAGTCTTCCCTCACTTCTGCCACCTACCTGGTCCTTCTCACTCACCCCATGGAACCATGGTTCTCCCCGGGTGGGGACAAGGTGGGGTAGCTACACCCAAAAAAATCCAGGTTTCATCGGGAGCTGGAAGTCAGGTAGGTGTGAACTATGAGGGGTCCGCTCCAGTACTCCATCTTCCCGGAGCCTGTGGAGCATTTTCCCCTGTTCTGAGGGGGTGGTATGCACCCTGGTGTCATGGCATCACTGCCAACATCACCACTCTTAACCTCTTGCTGGAGGTTCAGTGCTTGCTGTGCCTCCGGCTTCCACCAGAGGTCAGTCATGCACCAAGCATGACCCCTCCCCCCAAGGAGAGGAGACCTGTCTTCGGGATGCTCAGTCCTCTCACTCACTGCTGACCCCCAATGGCCCAGGCTTGTTCCTGAACCCAGGTCACCAGAGTGGCGTTAGGTGTGGCATCTAGCACCTTAACCCTCAGCATCACTGGGCCGGCCCATACATCCCCGTGTAATTTTGGATCATTCACCTGTCCAGTTGAGTAGGGACTTTCTGCAGTTTGTGTCCCATTCCCACATTTGGTCCTTAAATAATCTTCTTTTAAAAGATCAGGTATTGGCAGAAACATTCCATGTATATATGCAGCAGATGATCCAATCAAATTTAGACTTTCTTGCCTCATTTTACAATGTTTGGGCTGCACTGAAATCCACCTGGAGGGGTGAGGTAATAAGGTTAGCAACAATTTGTAAAAGGAAAGGTCAAGTACAGGTAGATGCCTGGCTTCAGCAAATCTGGTATATTGAACAGTTTTTATCTCCATAGTCACCTGAGGTGGATCATCAAGAACTGGCAAGGTTTCGTACAGAGTACTCGAGCTTCTAGATGGAAAAGGTGGATAAATCTGCTTCTTATTTGAAGGCCACTAATAATGGGCAAGGATAAAAAGCCAGTAAGTTGCTGGCCTTGCGTTTGAAACAAAAAAGCTCCTCCAGGTGGGTCTCGGTGTTGGTGCAGCTTGTTTTTTGGATCATTACAAGGGAAGAGAAGGAAATCTTAGAAATATTTAGACATTATTATCAAACTTTATATTCTCCACATGCATCAGACACCTAGTCTAAACAGCAGATGAGTCAGCATCTAGACCAGGCTCATTTACCTGCCCTTGCTCCTGACTTACAGAGGCAGTTAAGTGGCCCAGTAACTGAACAGGAAGTCACCCATGCTATTGCTGTTCTGCCATTGGATAAGGCTCCTGGGCCAGATGGTTATACAGCCCTGTTTTACAAAACTTTTAAAGATATCCTGGTCCTGTTGTTTACTAAGTTATTTAACTCTTGGACTGTTTCACCTGCCTCTGATAATTTTTTTTAGAAGCTTGTATCATCCTATTACTTACGCCTGGAAAAGACCCCCTTAAACCTAAGAGTTATCATCCAATCTTCCTAAATAATAATGATATTAAAATACATGCAAACATTTTGGCTCTTCATTTATCATCAATTTGGACTTCTCTAATTGGCCCCTAACAAACTGGATTAATTTCTGATCACAATGCAAGTGATCATTTTTGGAAGCTTTTCCATTTTATGACTACATCCAGGAACACCAGGTTAAAAACAGCCTTGGTGTCCCTAGATATAAATAAAGCATTTGACAGGGTAGCCTGGCCCTATTTATTTTTTGTACTACATAAATATGGGCTATCTGATGATTTTATCTAGAAAATCTGAGTTATTTACAGCTTTCCCTCAGCTAGGGTGTCATACAATAATGAGCTGTTGGATATTATTTGGCTTTTCAACTGGACAAGTCATGGATGCTCCTTGTCTCTGTATTTATTCAACTTGTATATAGAGCCTTTAATAAGTCAATTAAAATTGAATCAGGGGTTCTCTGGCATCTCTATGGGGGATCAGCAGTATAAAATGTCAGCCTTTGCTGATGACTTGTTGCATGTCACCAACTGGTGTTCCTCTTTACTAGTAGCTTTTGAACTTATTGCCCAGTTTAGTTCTTTTTCTGGATAAAAACTAAATAGAAATAAAACTCTGGTTTATTCACTATCCCCAAACTGTACAAAAGCAAAAATATTGGAATTAGGCTTACAATAGGAATCCAAGGTGCTGACCTATATAGGTATTAAAATATCCCATGAGCTCTCTAAATTAAGGACACTCAATTTGGAGCCGCTGATTAAGTCCTTGACAGAAGACCTTCAGCTTTGGCAGCACTTGCTTCTCTCCGTGTGAAGATGGGCAAATGTGATTAAATGATAGTTCTCCCCCGCCTTCTATACCCATTACAAATGCTTAATTTGTTGCTACCTAGTAAGTGGTTTGGTGTACTGTATTCTCTGTCCTCAAGATTTTTATGGGCTGGGAAGCATCCCAGGAGATCTTATGTGAAATTGTGCAGGGCAAGCAATATTGGGGGTTACAATTGACAGTGTTTTTTTTATGTATTATCTAGCTATTCATGGTTCTAAGTATTTTAAATGGGAGAAACAGGAGATGGCAAACAAATATTTGTCAGATTGAGAAGTTATTGAAGCGCACCTATTTGTGAAACATCACTTAGCCCCGACCAGTCTATATTTTCTGTCCCATGCTAGTCTCCCCAAAGATCTGAAAGATACTCCAGTGGGGTGGGATTTTGTATCCCACTTGCAGTTTTGTAGCAAGTTTGGAATATGGCCTGTGCGGGATCTTTCTCAGCCCCTCGTGAACAACCCGGATATATATATTGGTGGGAAGCCAATTCCAGCTTCCTTTTGTCTGTCCTTGGCAGGGGCAACTCTCCATGATCTTACTTTGTATAATGGTATATTGACCCCTACCGTACTTATATCAAAGTATGCTTTGTCTTTCATAGAATTTGTTAAGGTAGTTCAAATTAGGGTATGTATGTCCCACTTTCTTGGCCCACCTCCCTAGGGTTCCCAGACTGGGTCTTGGTTCCAAGACTTAATTGATTTACCTACTGTATATGCCATAGATCTGTTTCTGGGATTTATAAAGAGTTGTGTTCCTGAGATAGCTTTACTGCTCTCCCAGTTGCCTTTTATTGGAAGTCTATTTTAGCTACTGTATAGATCATCCCCAGCCTTTTGGCATACCATTTGGAATAATATATACCAATTTGTGAAGTAAGACAGGATATGTCTTTTGCAATTTAATGTGTTGCATAACCTATGTCTTACTCGGACCTGATATATAAAATGCATAAGTGCTCTTCCTCCAACTGTGATTCATAAGGAGACAAGTATGGATCCTATTTGACAAGCTTTGGACCAGCCCTAGGATTAAAGGCCTCTGGAACTTGGTGCAAACTAAATTACAAGTAATATTTCCTTCTTCTTTTTTTAGCAGAGGTTTGCTTGTTGGAGGCTTACTCCATGATACCTTTAACAATATAAAGATATCATTCAGCATTGGTAGCCTCAGTTACAAAGCTTCTTCTTCTGCACCATTGGAAAAATGATTGGAGTCCCTCCTTTGCTGAATGGTATCAGGAACTATTAACAGCCTTGCTGTGGAACATGCTGTTGCATGGTCCTCTGGTGCTTGGGTAAGGTTTCAGAAATATTGTCCCTCCTTTTACTCTAAGTGGGGCATTGTGTGAAGGGTTGACAACCCATATATTTGGGGTCCTCCACTTTTGCATTGAATTCCTCCCTTGAGGTGGCAGTTCCTACCACGGCTGTAGTCTTTTTTTTTTTTTGCTATTCTTATTTAGATCAGTCTGTCCCTGTGGGATGCTGCACTGGGAGGGTTGGGAGGGGGTATTTGGGGTTAGGGTGAGAAGGAGGGAGGAGGGAGGGAGGGGAGATGGGTTATGTATGCAGGGTTATGTTTTTGTTTTAATGTAATAATGTTTTAGTTTAGTGTTTAGTTGATTAATTATCACACCTCTGTGTGGTTTTCTTCAGATGAAGTTGAATGGATCTTGTGTTTATTATTATAAAATTGTATAAAAAATACTGAATTGCAAAAAACATTAATAATAAAAGATTTATTTAAATACACCTGAAATAAAAACATAATGATGATGAAATTATTCACAGTATGTCAGAAATATGTTACAGCTTAAAGGGGAAAGGAAATGTGTGCTAATTGGCAGCTGTTTATAAAATTCTTATTCTTAGAAATGATATGCATTTTCCCAAAGTATCCATATTTAAGTGTACCTGAATAAAAAGTGATAAGTAAAGCTATGGTTTGCATTGTTGTGTTTTTACAGGCAGCATTCTGTTACAGTTCACTTCATGGAATTACTTATGTGGAGTTTTTACTATGTCACACTTTATTTATTTATTTAGTTTTTGTTTACCGGGTAGGTGCACTAGCCATAAAATGACTATTTTCAGGCACAACCTGGGAGAGTACAACAAAAAGAGAACAGTTGAACAACAGCAACATGGGTACAAATAATACAAATAGAGGAACAGTACAGCAGTGCTACAAAAATACAATGGGTAGAAACAACAAAAATAATGGCAAGCATTATACAGATAATGGCAGTAAGATATATAATAAGTGAAGTAACCATGGACCCAACCTGTGGAGTGAAGGGGTTAATAAGATAGTAAGGTTATATAGACAGAAATGTGAGGAATGTTCAAACATAACAAGAAAGACTGACAGAAGAAAGGTCAGGGGTGGTAACTGGCAAAACAGCAGTGAATGGTCAGCAACAGGTTTTGAGAAGGAAGAGATCTAGTAGTCAAGAAGTTATTTACAAAGAGAAGGAAAAATATGTGGAGGGGAAGAGGAGACAGTCTTGGAGATGGATTAGAGCAGGGGTGACATTACTGGTAAGTCTCAGGAGCTTCAGGTTGGGACAAAGCATGTACAAGCATCGGCTAAGGATAGATAATAACGATATTCACTTTTAAATCCAAAGTGAGACTGAGACAGCCAGAGATTGAGTGGAAGAGCATTCCATAGCCTTGGAGCAGAGAATTGGAAGGCCCCTGTGCCTTTAGTCATCTGACATCTCGGAACATAGATGCAGGGGATGGTCTATAAGGTCGAAAGCCTTAGTGAGGTCAATGTAGATGGCACCTGTGAGTTTTCCAGAATCCATGTTGGATAGAATATCAGTAGTTAGTTGTAGAAGAGCCGTGGTGGTGCTATGACCTTTTCTGAAACCATGCTGGGTGTCGGAGAGGAAATTGTAGTGTCTGAGGTAGTCAATGGTCTGTGATGCAACTATTTTCTCTAGGATCTTGCTAAGGAGAGAGAGAGAGAATTGCTATAGGTCTGTAATTGGCCATATCCTTTGGGTCACCTTTTTCAAAGACAGGCGTTACTCTTACAGATTTCCATAGGTCCGGAAAGGTGCTATGGATAAGGGATAAAGTGTAGATTCTGGCAATTGGAGAGGCAATGAGTGGAGCAGCCAACTTAAGAAAATGAGCTTCCATTGAGTCAGAACCAGAGCTGATATTGGCAGATATGGATCTCATAACTTCCACTCTTGTTATAGCCTTGAAATAGAATGGTGGTACTGGAGGAGCATCATATGATAGGGCAGTATGGTTGTCTGATGGTAGCATGGTAGGTAGATTGGAGTGCGATCCACTAGGTTATAATGCCAAAGTATAGTGTGACAAATCAGATAAAAGATTACTAAAACTGTTTGAGATGTTCCTAGGGTCATTACAATGTGCCCCATTTATGATCATTTCATCAGGAGTGACCGACTGTGAGGTACCCAGAAATGTTTTGACATGGGCCCAGAATTCCTTGGGTAGCAGGCTGAGCTTTGTAGAAGGTCCTTGCAGTATTTGCTTTTAGCAGCTTTAACTTGTCTCTTACATCTGTCCCTTAGTTCACGATAGTTAATAAGACCTGAGTTTAGGCCTGTTTGTTTATAGCGAATCCAGAGCTTGTCTCTCTGGCACAAATTAGCAAGGAGTTCTTTATGCAGCCACCTCATCTGTTTTCCTCTGACCCTCCTAGTAGTCTTGAGGGCATGTTTATATTGAATGGTAAGAAATTAATTTATGAATATCTGTAGAGCAACCTCCACATCCTTTGTTTGATAGATACCTGTCCAGTCAATATTGGAGACATAATAGAGAAATGCATCCTGGTCAATATGAGCTAGATTTGTAAACGTGATTAGTCTTGATGGAGGAGATGGAGGCGCATCCATAGATAGGGTACACAAAGTAGGTGAGTGGTCTGTTAGTGTATCCGCACAGATTCCTGCTTTCAACACATGTTCCATACGGTTAACCATCACCCAGTCTGGGAGTGTACCCGTTTGATGGGATGACGTGGCTCTAGTTGCTTCAGAGATCAAGTGGTGAAAATTATAAGTAAGCGTGAGTGATTGCAAGGATATTTGAGCTGACCCTAACCAACTGAGGTTAAGATCACCTAGGATGACAGCCTCATTATGATTTACAGTCTGAGAGGTGATGTCAAGGAGTTCTTGAAGATCTACTATTCCCCAGCAGGGGGATTATAGGCACAGATAACATGAAGCTTCTTTTCCCCCAATACAATAGTTGCCTGTATGAATTTGCACACTGCGGGAGAGGCAGATGCCGGGATACAGAGATGTTGAGGTGTTTTTTGAAGAATAGGGCAACTCCACCTCCATGCTTGGATGAGCATTTATCCTGCTGGAACAGGGAATAGTTAGGCAAGGTATACCGGGTTTTAGCCAAGTTTCTGTGAGACAGAGTACATCAGAATTGTAGAGTTTCACCCAGGCTTCGAGTTCTGCATGGTGACAGGTAAGATGATATTGATATGGGCAATTAATAATCCTTTCTTGGACATGCCAGATAACTCATTTGGGGAAAAGAAACAGGTAGGTGGACCTGGATTTAGTTTGACGTCCCCAGATAACAGAATAATGACCATGGCCAGGAACCAAAGCCTTGCACAGTTGCAGGTTAGGGTGAAAGCACATCTCCATGGCAGCTTCCTCCTGGCATGTAGAGGGTAATAGATGCTGCCTTTAACAAGGAGGATAGGGTTAGGTTGAAGATCAGGCTTTGTCTCTGCAATCAAGTTATAGAAACTATAGTTGTGGTAAGCCTCTGAGGAGCCTTTTGCCATTTGGTTACATGGGAGAGCCCATGTGGCAGTATCCAGGCTGAGTAAAAGCACAAATGACAGGAGTGCCCATAGCAGACTATACTTCACCATAGTGTTACTAAATGACTTGGGTAGGAAGGCTAGTAGTATATTGAGACAGAGGATTAGCTCTTAGGGATAAAGAGATAGTGTGCATAAAATTAAGACTGCCAAGGGTGACTGTTTTACACCATTTTAACCCTTGGCCGAAATTAGAGATAGAGCAAAAACAACGAAATGTTTCCTGCTGGCGTAGAAATTAATTAGAAGAAGTGGATCAGAGAAGCAGAAAGTAAAGCCCCGCAAAGATTAATTAGGAAAGCAGACCAGTCGGAGGCTATACTTGTGGTAAAGATTACAGTGAGGAAATGAAGACCTATTCAAGATATGTTAGAAGGCACCCCTAGTGGCGGAATTTTATAAGGAACCAATGGGAGACTAGACAGATAGCAGTAATGTTCAGCAAAAGTCAATGCAAAGCAGAGGACGCCGAAGCCCAGAGACTGATAATCCGGCAGAAAAAAGGCAGGGCTGAAACAGTGGCTGAGCAGAGAGCAGAAGTCCAATTAAAGGAGGGTGGCAGTAGGTGTCCGCCTATCAAACCTGCACAGTGCTACCCTAGAGCAGCCGGGACACTTAACCGGATTTGAAGGTGTCCTGTTCATCAGGAGGGTGGAGGTACAGGCAGCTGGCAGGATTAGCTGCATGCTCACTGGGAGCCCGATCAGGCGCAGTGGATCTATTTTAAGATATAAAATGCAGGTTAAGATAGAGTGTTATTATCTAGGGCAGGAGGTACCAAGACACCTTGAAAATTACTTGGGGTAGCAAGGGAGGAAGCTTAGGTATGGAACTGCACAGTAGATAGCAGAGCAGGCGCTAAGCAAAGCTGACAGGCAAGCAGCTGGTGCAAATAGGAAGATGTCTTTAAAGGGAAGACAGGACAAGTGTTAAGCCTAATAGCTGCACTCTGCATCTTTAAGAGGACTAGCAATATTAGTGACAGGGGAGGATGAACATTGCTAGGGGTGGTGCCAAGGGGGGAAGGAGAGTATTTAATAAAGGCTGGAGGTGGAGATGGGAGGAAGAGCATAAAAGTTCAAGCAGCAAGGAGACAGAAGGACAGAAAGTGAAAGATAAATTGAATTATTTGCAGGGCAAAGTTTACAACTATGACCCAAATGGAATCTGGTCTAAACAGAAAAAAACTGCATCACTTTAAACTTAGTTTCTGATCCAGGGTAGCTTACCACTGGACCTTAAAACAAAGAGAGCTGTAATATTTTACAATCTACAAACCTGCAGCCTAAATGAACTTGTACTTCAAAACTACCCTTGGAGTGCAAAATTGCTATAAACAGGCTTAGGTTCGTGTTTAAGTTACAGTTTGTGTACAGAACGCTAATTATGAGTTGCTGACCTCTCAGAACCCTGTTTAGAGTTCTTTGCACAAACCATGACATAGTTAAAACTCCAAATTATTGGTTCAATGAAGAGAACTGTAATAGAATGCTGCCCATTAAATAAGACAATGCAAAATACAGCTTTTTATGTCACTTTTTATTCAGGTACAGTTAAATATGGATAATTTAGGTGAATGCATATTATTTCTGAGAAAAAATTATTTATAAACAGCTGCCAGTTAGAAATGATTTCCTGTCCTCTTTAAAAACTATACAAGGACATTTTTGTTTACTAGCATATACTGCTGCTTCAAAGTGGTTTTGTGAGTTTTTTGCAGATGCCTTTTTCACATAGTATACCATTGCCACCCATGCTTCAGATGTTAAAGCTGCAATTTGTTTTGTAAAAAAAGTCTGTCAAAAACATTTTTATTTACGTTTTATCAGCACTGTGTCCTCCAGTTTATGGTGTGCTCTCACACCCCCAGAATGATGTCATGCAAGGGAACTGTCAATGTTTTACATACAGCAACAAGGAAGTTTGGGTAAATTATCGTGTTGATGTAAATGTTAGTTGTTCAGAGGTGCAGTCCCTTATTTTGGTGGTGGTGACTGCACCTAATATATAAATGTACATAGGAAGGCATTATGGGTACAATAAGACATTGTTTTCCAATTTCTTTACTGTGAGGTGCAGTCTCAAATCTCTGTAGTGGCTTCAACAATAAAAGCTCTCATATGTTTATTTTTCAAACAAAGCATTGTGCATATAGTAATAGAAATGAGGTGTTTTGCCAGCACCAGCTACTCGCTGTGGACTCCCTTAAGAAGCGCAATTTCACCATTCAGAGAATACAGGTGCCAAAGCTCCATGGTCTGCTTAAAAGTGATTTTCTCTTTATTTTAAAGTGCACAAACAAAAGCTGCAAACCATGGCTCCCTCCCTCCCTTGCAATCCACAAAACCACAACAAATTGTCCCCTTGACACGTTTCACGCCCCTGACGCTTAATCATAGGATGACAAATACAACCACAGATGGCCTTTAAATAGAAAGACTGATTTAAAGCAACAGTGCAAGTTAAAAAAGGTGCTCAGTACAATGTTAAAATACAATTACAGCACCAATTTGCATCATTTTTACGTTATTCTAGCAAAAATCCCACAGAAAATGTGTATATACAATTTTAAACAATATCTGTAAGTGACATCAGTGCATCAAAATCCATCTAAATGATTTCTCATTTTGCATCTCATTTTCTAGAGGGTCCTTTGACCTTTTTTAACCACAGATGATACAATTAATTGATTTATCATTGTCACTATCAATGATTTTTCTTACTAAACTTTTAAAATCTTTGCTTACTTATCGCACCAACTGGTAGTGTCCTTTGTGACCACAAGGTTTCCTACATGGTATCACTATTATGTGCAAGAACATTTTTAGAAAAGAGGTGAAAAGAAAAAAAAAAAAAAACAAACAAAACAATTTGTTAGACAACAATCCTGTACAATTCATATCATTAAGTTACATTATATTAAGCATTTTTGCATCTTTTAGCCCTTTTCTGGCAACTTAAATTTACCAAGTGTCCGGATTTCTTTTCTGGAGCTATTTCCTATGTACTTATTGCATCTAAATGTTCCTAAGATTTCAATGTGGGGGGGGGGGATTGGCTCATTTCCTTAAGAAAGGCTACAATTCAATCATTTCATTTAGATCAGGTCTCTCTGATACCCCCAGATTCTAAATCCAATATTGTTCTCTTTTCAGTAGAACATTGTCATAGTCACCCCCACAAGGGCTTCTAATAGACTTTTCCATGCCCCAGAATGTTATCCTATGATCTCTTATGTTATTTGAAGTGTTTATATGTACTGCTAATGCATTTTTGTGGTGTTTGTTATCTATAGCTCTGAGGTGTTCTCCTATTCGATTTTTTTATTGTCTTTTAGTCTTGCTTATATAGAAGCAGTTACATTTGCAATGGGCCATGTAAACAACACCTTCTGTGGCACATGTGATGAACCCCCATATCTTGATATCTTGTTATGTTTTGGGGTGTTTAAATGTTTTAGTGTTCAGTACATGGTCACAGAATTTGCCATTGCCACATTTGTGGCAACCATCTATTTTTTTGGTAGTCACATATTTGGCCTTTCTCTCCTCGGTTGTACTGAGTGCACCAGACTATCCTTCAGGCTTTTACCTCTTCTATGAACCATTCTGGGAGTGGTGTTATTAAGTTCTTTGAGTCCTGGATCCAGACTTACTATGTGCCAGTGTTTTTTGATAATATCACTAATTTCTTTAGACTGGGCACTGTATGCCGAGACAAAATTGATCCTGGGGTCACCTTTCTCCTTTTTTGTTTTTTGTTGTCATAACTTCTGACCACTGTATGTTATCCACCTCTCTGCATGCCTTCTTAACCATTGGTTCTGGGTAACCCCTTGCTTTCAATCTGCTTTCTAACTCCATGGCCCTTGCACTGTATGTCATGGGTTTACTGCAGTTACGTTTAATCCTAATAAATTGGCCCTTTGGTATTCCTGCAATCGTATGGTAAGGGTGACTGCTCCTAGCTTCTAGCAGGGTGTTGCTATCTGTAGATTTAAGGTACAGATCTGTCTTAATCCCATCCTTACCATCTTTTGCTCTTATTAGATCCAGAAAGTTGATCTGTATTTTACTAAAGAACATGGAAAATCTAAGATTTTGGTTGCTACTGTACTTTCTAGATATTTCACAAACTGAAACAATTCCTCCTCTGTTCCTTTCCATAGAATCAGTATGTCATCTATAAATCTCCTATAGAGATCTACATACTGTAAAAAGGGATTTTGGTGGGGTGAACATGTGGTTCCCTCCTCCCACTTACTGAGGTAGATATTAGCATAATTGGGTGCTAAACCTGCACCCATAGCAGTACCTTTCTTTTGGACATACTGGTTGTCAAGAAAAAATAAGGTATTGCATTTTAGTACCATGTCAGTGAGGTAACAGAATTCCATAGGAGTTTCCTGCTGTTTTCTTTATTCCCACCCCACCCCAGGCGTAGCATTTCCTTTATAGCCACAGTTCTGACATCACTTCCTCAATAAGTCTTGGGGCAGAACTGTCATATTCTAATAAACCTGCAAGCGTGCATAAAGAGTAGTTACACAAAACAAATAATAATACATATATAATTACATATTGTATAGAATAAGGGAGCAGGACATGTGGGGAGTAGTGCAATGCACTGGCTGTGGGGCAGCAGTTTTCCAGGAAACATTCTGGAAACTGCACTGCTGTCCTATTTGTAGGCAACTGTCAGCTCTGAGAGAGGAGGTTGGCCACCTCCAGGCTGAACTAGCAAGGACTAAGGAGGCCTCCCCCTCCCAAAGAGCACCACTGCCACAACCACTGAGTCAGAGGGTTCGGAGTATGAAGAGCAGTAGGACCACAGTGGGTTCTGGGAGGGGTGCGGGTGGTGGACCAGAGCGAGAAGCCCCAGTTGGCCACCTCTACACAAATCAGATGCCATTCTTGCAGAGCAAGGTTCCTCTATGATGGCACCCTCAGTGGAGACCCAGAAGAATGCTGAGGACATCCACAAGGGAGATGCACAAAAGTGTGGCAAGGGACACCACAGGGGAAGGAAACAGCTACTGATAGGGGACTCAATTGTTAGGGGGGTAGAACTGGGGAAGAGAGAGAAGGAAGTAAGCTGCCTGCCTGGTGCCATGGCTTGGAGGGACAAGAAACGAATCCTCACAATTGTAGAAGCAGCATCACAGGAGACAGAACTAGATATCATTGTCCACCTTGGGACAAATGACCTAGCTAAGCATGGGATCAGTGCAGTGCAGAATGAATTTGTGGAGTTGGGGAGGGGCCTCAGATGGGTAGCAAGCACAGTAACCTTCTCAGAGGTGCTACCAGTCCATGGCAGGAATGAGGCTAGAGTACTGCACACCATGCAGTTTAATGAATGGTTGCAAAACTGGTGCAGAGCACAAGGCTTTGGCTTCATTGGGGACTGGGGGTCCACCTGGAGAGATAAAGGTCTATACTGGTATGATGGTCTGCATTTGTCCACAAAGGGGACCAAGCTCCTAGGTGACAGGTTTAAATGCTTCCTTGGCAAGCTTTTAAACTAGATAAGGAGGGAGGTACTGATAAAAGGCAGGAAAAGTCAAGCCTCCCCCCACAAAACAGGGCAGGTAGTCGGGTAAACACTGAGGTACAGAGCTCAACACAGGGCAGGATGGGGGTAAATGGTAAAATAGATAAGAGCAATAAGAGCAGGGATGGGGGAAAAAAGGATCAAGCCAACATTAAATGGAGGGCAATGACTACTAATGCCCGTAGTCTGGGAAACAAGCCTCTGAGCTAGTAGCTTGATGGAAGATGAACAATTGGATATTGTGGCAGTCACAGAAACATGGTACACCGAGAACCATGAATGGGATATCAACATACCAGGGTACACAATCTACAGAAGGGACAGGGAAGGCAAAAGAGGAGGTGGAGTAGCTCTACACATAAGGGAAGGGATCAAAGCTACAGAACTAAAAAGTAAAGGGGGAGGACAAGAGGCACTCTGGGTTACCTTGGAGATGGGGAATGGCATACTAATCCGCACAGGGGTTGTACTCAGACCCCCGTCTCAAGGGAGAAATGGAACAATGATAGAGGACATTCTCAAAATGGCTAAAAAGGAGATACTGTTGATGGGGACCTGAATATGCCAGATGTTAACTGGAGGACATGTACTGCAGCCACATCCAAGAGCAGGGTCATTCTCGATGCCCTGCAGGGGGCAGACCTTAGACAGCTAGTGCTGGAACCCACTTGGGAGGGAGCAATATTAGACCTGGTACTCTCAAATGGAGAGAGGATCACAAATTTAGAAGTCAGTAGACATCTGGGAACAAGCGACCACTGCACAGTGTGCTTCACAATGAACACAACCATGGAGATAAGCCATACAAAAACAAGGATACTGGACTTTAGAAGGGCTGACTTTGGCAAAATGGGTGAACACCTGAAGAATGCACTGCAAATGGCCAAATAGGGAGGGTGGAAGAACAATGAGAAAATCAAAACTGCCATCATAGAGGCAACAAGTCTTTGTGTAAAACAAATACAAGAAAACAAAGCGGAGTAAAAAACCACTATGGTTCTCAAAAGAGGTGGCAGGAAGGTTAAGGAGAAAAGGCTGCATTCAAAAGTATAAGGAATCACAGAGGGAGCACGAAAGGGAACTGTATAAATTAAAGCAGAAAGAAGTAGGAAAGGCAGTCAGAATGGCAAAGGCACAAACCGAGGAAAAGATAGCCAACTCTGTCAAAAAGGGGGATAAAACCTTTTATAGGTGCGTTATGGAGCATAGAAAGGTTAAGGGAGGGAGAGTGAAGATGAAAAAAGGAGAGGGGAGGTGGGCAGAGGGAGACAGTGAAAAGGCAGAGATACTGAATGAATACTTTGCTCAGTATTCACAAAAGAAGATGAGGAGCAGTTACCTAAACCAGACAATAGAAGCACTCTGGGTAGGGGTTGATACCAGTCCATTCACAGAAGAAAGAGTCCTGAAAGAACTCCCTAAAACTCAAGGTGGACAAAGCAATGGGGCCTGATGGGATTCACCCCAGAATCCTAAAAGAACTAAGGGGGGACCTAGTGACACCATTGACCACACTTTTTAACAAATCATGGCAGGATGGAGTGGTACCTGAGGACTGGAGGAGGGCAGATATGATTCCCCATTACAAAAGTGGGAGCAAGGCAGAAGCAGGAAACTACAGACCTGTAAGTTTGACCTCAGTGGTAGGGAAAATGATGGAATCACTTCTGAAAGAAAGAATTGTTGAGCACCTAGAGGCCAGCGGGGCAGGGACCCAAAGCAACATGGATTTACAGCAGGAAGGTCATGTCAGACTAATCTAATTGATTTCGTTGTTACTCGGTGACCAAAGTAATAGACCAGGGAGGGCTGTGGATATGGCCTACCTAGACTTTAGTAAGGCATTTGACACAGTCCCACAAAAAAGATTAATAATCAATAAGCCAGCCTGGGAGTGGGTCCCAGGGTGGTAATGCCTGGGTAGCGAACTGGCTGCACAACAGGGACACAGAAGGTAACAGTGAATGGAACACATTCCAAGAAAGGGGGTCATGGGAGTACCTCAGGGCTCAGTACTGGGTCCAATCCTCTTTAACATCTTTATAAGTGACATTGCAGAGGGTCTGAGGAAAGGTATGCCTCTTTGCAGATGACACAAAGATCTGTAACAAAGTTGATACACAAGAGGAGGTAGAAAAGATGAGAAGGACTTGGCAAGGTTGGAGGAATGGTCAGACATATGGCAACTTAGATTCAATGCAAAGAAGAGCAAGTAATGCACCTGGGAAACAAAAACCCAGGAGAAGAGTACACACAGCAGGGAGGTACTAACAACAACAAAAATGGAAAGGGACCTGGGAGTAGTCATATCAGATGACCTAAAGGTGGGTAAGCAATGTGAGAAGTCAGTAAGGAGAGCCAGGGGGATACTGGGATGCATAGGAAGAGGCATCACAAGTAGAAAAAGGGAAGTGATTATCCCTCTATACAGACAGTTGGTGAAACCCCATCTGGAGTACTGTGTGCAGTTTTGGAGACCTCATCTACGCAAGGACATAGACAGGATGGAAGCAGTCCAGAGGAGGGCAACTAAAATGGTGCAGGGTCTACATCAGAAACCATCTGAAGAAAGACTGAGAGAGCTTAATAAGTATACCCTTGATGAAAGGAGGGACAGGGGGGACATGATAGAAATGTTCAAGTACCTCAAGGGAATCAACAAAGTCCAGGAGGGTAGCATCTTTCAGAAAAAAGAGATGTGTAAGAACAAGGGGGCACAGTTTAAAGATAGAGGGGGGACGGCTCAGGTGTAATGTGAGGAAATTCTTTTTCATGGAGAGAGTGGTGGATACATGGAACAGCCTTCCTGAGGAGGTTGTTGGGTCTAAAACAGTGGGGGAATTCAAACATGCTTGGGACAGACACAAAGCAATTATAGTGCGGAGTTGCAGGAAGCAGGCTGTTGGTTAACTAGAATCCGCAGCTTATCCAGTAGGTAGGGAAATGGGCAGATTGGGTGGGCCAAGTGGTCCTTTTCTGCCTTCAAAGTCTATGTTTCTATGTTTCTATGCATTCAAGGGCATCTAGTCCCTCATTATGGGGAATACTGGAATATAATGATTCCACATCTACTGTTACCAATATATCCTCTTCCTGTATTGCAAGGTTTTTTAACACTGTTAGTATGTCCCCAGTGTCTTTTATGTAAGAGGGTACTTCTTGTGTAATATCCCTGATGTAAAAATCCACAAATCTGCATAGGGATTCAGTAAGTGAATCATTTCTTGAGACAATCGGGCACCCCTGAGGGTTTACCATACATTTATGGATTTTGGGTAAACAATAAAAACAGGCTCTGACTGAATTATCTACTGTCAAAAATCTTATTTGTGCACTTTAAAATAAAAGAGAAAAACACTTTTAAGCAGACCATGGAGTTTTGGCATCTGTATTAGCTGCATGATGAATTTGCACTTCTTAAGGAAGACCACAGTGAGTAGCTGGTGTGTTGGCAACATGCCTCATTTCTATTACTTGTTTCATAGCCTTGCACAGAATGCCTATGTGCGGCCTAGAACTTAATTATTGTGCATATATTATCTAGCTGACAAGATTTCTTTACTGAGAAATGTAGTCTCCAATGACAGTAGTGTATATGTCTGCAATGCCAGCACTGACCAACAGAAGTCTCTTTCAAAATAGTACTTATAAACTTTGTTTCCCTTGCATGATGTCATGCTTGGGGGTTGCAGCACTGAGAAAAATAGAGGTGGGTTATGCAACTATGAACATACAAAACTGCCAGCAGATACTGGCCAAATGGTCTGTTGTGTCTGCTCAATTGTGAAGCACAAAGGTTAGACTCCTGCTGCTCTCCCCCACCCTTGCCCCATCTCTTCCTCCTCATCTTCCCACTGACTAGTATCTTGCCCTTAACCATATCCCACCCCCTTTTAAAGCTTTCCACTGTTTTAAGAGATGCCACTTCATCAGGGAGTGCGTTCAATCCCTCTACCACCCTCATTGTGAAGTAATGCATTCTCGCCTCCCTCCTGACTCTAGTCCCCCTCAGCTTCAGGCTGTGCCCCCTAGTAATACCTTCTCCCTTTAATCAAAACATGCCCTCCATACTAACCATGTTGATGCTCTTTAAGTACTTAAAGGTTTTAATCATATCACCCTTTTCCCATCTCTCCTCCAATAAGTACATGTTGAGGTCCCTCAACCTGTCCTCTTAAGGCTTCCCCTCCATTCCTCTGATCATTTTAGTCACCCTCCACTGTACCCTCTCCAGTAACCAGATGTTCTTCTTTAAGTATGGGTTCCAGAACTGTACACAGTACTCCAAGTGCGGCCTCACCAGTGACCTGTACAGTGGCAGAATTACTTCCTCCCTCCTAGAGGTGATTCCTCTAGCAATGCACCCCTGCATTCGATTGGCTTTTGCCACTGCATTCCTACATTGAGATGAGTGGTTAATATTCTTTGTGACCATTACCCCCAAATCCTTTTCTTCCTTAGAGACAGACAGCTGAACCCCTCCCAGATGATAACTGTACCCAGGATTTCTCACTCTGAAGTGCATGACCTTGCCCTTCTTAGCATTGAAACCTAGCTGCCAAGTGACTGACCACTGCTCAGGCCTTCCCAAATCTTCTTGGAGGACAATTCCTCCCTCTGCCCCATCCACAACTGACCCTATTTTGGTGTCATCCATGAATAGACCAATTCTGCTCTTAACTCCAACTGCTATATTGGCTATGAAGATGTTAAACAGCCCCAGCCCCAGCACTGAACCCTGTGGGACCCCACTGGTGACTGCCATATGAGTTGAGAGTTCCCCCCACAACCACCATCTGATGTCTGTCCCCCAACCAGTTACTGACCCACTTAACCAGTTTCTTCCCTGTTCCCAGGTTCCTTAATTCACTAGTTAATCTGCCATGTGGTACCGAGTCAAAGGCCTTGCTGAAATCCAGATACAGGACATTTATGGCCCAACTAGTGTCTAGTTCTTTTGTCACCCTGTCAAAAAAGGGAACCAGGTTTGTTTGACATGATTTCCCAGAGACAAACCCATGCTGTTTGTCACCCATAAGACTGTTCACCTCCAAGAAGGTTACCAACCTTTCCTTTAGGATTGTTTCCATGAGCTTCCCTACAATGGATGTCAGACTGATTGGTCTATAGTTACCAGGCTCATCCTTGGGACTGCTCTTGTGCAGGGGTACCACATGTGCCATCTTCCAGTTCTGAGGCATGCACCCCATCTGCAGGGAGGTATTGAACAAGTTTGCCAGTGGTGCCTCCAAGTCCTCAGCCAACTCCCTCAGGACTCTAGTGTGCAGTTCATCTGGCCCTGGAGCCTTGTCCATGTTAAATGACTTATAGTAAGGCCCTCAAGCAATCTGCTCACATGGATCTCTTCATCCATTATCCTATCTCCTCCCATGCCAGTGCTGCCCTGCCCCTGTGGTATTGGCTCATCTCTTTCCCTGATAAAAACTGAGCAGAAGTATTCATTGAGCACCTCTGCCTGTTCAACCCCCCTCTGAACCCAGCCTCCATTCTTCTTTATCGTGGTGATTTGCTTCTTGCAGTTCCTCTTCTCCCTTATGTACTTGAAGAAGGACTTTTCCCCCTCCTTAATCCCCTCTACTAGCCTTAGCTCCTTTGAAGTCTTGGCAGACCTCACAGGTCTGCTCACCTCCCTGGTTTTCCTTGTGTACTCCTCCTTATTCTCCTCTCTTTTGGACCCCTTCCATCTTCTGAAGGCAGTATTTTTCTCTCTCACCCTTATCTGCACCTCTTTTGACCACTAACTGGCTTCTTGGTCCCTGCCTTCTTATTGTGTTGCTTCATGCAGGTGTATTTGGTCACTAACAGGCCTTTCTGCAGGATGGCCCATTTCTGGATGGTATCCACATCAGGGATGATGCTAGTCAAATGACCCCTGACGATGTCAGCCATCCTACAGAAATCAGCCCTTCTGAAATCCACTGTCTTGGTTTTTGAATAAAGAGTAAAGAATAAAGAGATGCTTGCCATCATATCAGTGCAAGTATTTGCACACATTAGGAAGGGGTGCTCAAGTTAAGTACCTTGCAATGTTCTTGGATCTCCTTGGATATGGGTAGGGAAGGGATGTCTTGGATCATTTCATTGCTGAGCAACCAGTAGTCAATGCAGGAGTGTGTCTTGTGACAGTGGGAGCAGAAGCTGAAGCCTGTCTTGCCAGGGTGAAATAATCACCAGGTGTGTACCATGTTGAAAATGTTCATTAGCCCACTACATGCTTGTGCCATTCTTAAAAGAACTGCTAGAATTGTTGTGGGTGGGGTGGGGGTTAAAGACTGTGATAAGGTCATTCCATAAAATTACAATATAAACCTCCAAATTCCAATTTTTTTTTAATTCAGTTTGGTGACAACACCTGGAGAGTCTACCTCTTCCCAAACAAAAGAAGGGTCCAGTGAGCTGTGGCAGAAGTTTGACATCTTAATTGGACAGTTTGACTGCAGGGGTGACTGAAGTTAGGGGGACTACAGTGACTAGAGAAAGAAAAGGGAAAATAATTAGCACTCCTTCTAATCTGGGAGCTTGCACAGTGAGCAAAAATAAGGTTCTGGTTCAGAATAGGCTATGGGCTTCAGTGACTGATCTTCCTCTTTTGGTGTACTGCTATTTTAATGTTAAATGTATTGATGTTTGTTTTGTTTTGTTTTTAAAACTGCTAGGCACCTTGGCTATGGATAAGGTGCATTATAAATAAAATGTATTATTATTATTATCAGGGAAATTACCAAAAAGGGAAGGATCACAAAGTCTCTAGTCAACATGAAAACAAGAAGCTAAGGAGACTAGGGAATAATAATGGAGAAAAACAAATCAAAAGCAAATGAGGATTATGAGTTAGATGGAAGTGTATGTGTCAGCAAGCTTCAGGCAATGATGGTAGACACTGATATTGATCTCTTAACTTTCACAGAAACTTGGGCTTCAGAAAATAAAAACTGGGACTTGACAGTCCCCCTTACACAATGTTTTGGAGCGATAGAAGAAAAGATAAAGGGAGGCATAGCCCTGTATGTTAGGAAAGGTATTGAGGTGGTGGGACATGGACACATCAGGAAGCAATGTGAAGACAGAGGGCCCAATCCAGGAAGATGCTTAGAGCTACTTCAGTGATTTTTGAGGGAGGGTCAGTTGCAAGGGCCAACTTGCAGTGATAAGTGTGGCAACTGTTATTTAAACTGCTATTTATAAGGGGTGCCAGCTGCAACCTCTGATGCAAGTCCTTTGTGTCAGCTGTATTAAGTTAGACCAGCTCCTCCCTGATCTAACTATGCACCAATGGGGGAGTCAGTTTATGAGGTGCTTGCACCAAAGCTTTGGCACAAGTGGCAGTAAAATGAAGACATTTTTGCAACCCTGCCAAATGTTGCTGAATTGGGTGCAGTTGTGGAAGATGCAGTTGGCACAGTTGCACCAAAGATCAGTTGATGTGGGCTTGATGCAATCCATGTGTCATTCTTCTTAAATCATGCCGATAGTCACTGAGGGTGCTGCTCACAGTGGCATCTGGCAAGAAACTACAGTTTGGAGTGATTTATAGCCTGCCAGGTCAAGGGGAAGAAAGGATAGAGAGCATGGGAAAGAACTAAGAAGGGACTGGCAAAGAGAGAGTTAGTAGTGGTGGGTGATCTGAACCTGCCGGATATTGATTGGCATGTTCTTACTGTCAGAAGCACCAAAAGTCAGACCCTTCTATATAGATTCCAAGACTGTGTGCTGATGTAGCTGGTTTAGGGACTCACCAAGCTGGCTGTCATTCTTGTTTTAGTGCTCACTGACTCAGAGGTCATAGGAGGTGGGCAAGTAAAGGAGCCTCGATGGACCAGTGATCATAACTCTGCTTAATTTAAGCTGGTTCTTGGGACCAAAAAGCCCCACACAAGTGCAGAGGTCCTTGACTTCAGAAAGGGGGACTTCAACAGGATAAGGGAGTTGTTCTGTGACAAGTTAGTTAGTGTAGACCACATCAGAGTTGTGGAGGAGAGATAAGGATCAATTAAGGGGCCATTGTCGAGGCATCTAAGTTATGCTTGAGAACATCAACCAAAAGAAATAGGTACAAGAGATTACTGTAATATGGTTCTCAGAAAGGGTCAGGGAAGAGTAAGGGCCAAACAAAAGGGCTTCACCATGTACTAGGAAATGCTGGGGAGGAATGTAGTTAGACTACCAATTGAGAACCAAGCAAGTAAAGAGGGCAATTAGAGAGGCAAAAGCAGATATTGAGTTGTGTATTGTGGAGTGATCAAAAGGTGGGAAAAAAACTTTTGTTCAGGTATATTAGAGAAAAAAGAAAGAAAAGAGGGGTGATAGTTATGCTATCTGAGGTAGGTAGGGTATTAGAGGAGGACATACACAAGGCAGACATCCTTAATGATTACTTTTTCTCTGTGTTCACAAAGGAAGACAATTGGATCCAGCCATAGAGTGGTATCTAGGCTGCCATAAAGGGGATCCCAGAGATGAGGTAGTCAGTATTCACCACTGAAAGGGTCCAGAAAGGGATGGCAGGCTTGAAGAAAGGTAAGTCCCTAGGGCTTGATGGGATACGCCCAAGAGTACACAAGAAACTGGAGCAGAACTGGTTAAATCCCTGATAGAGTTATTCAATAGCTTGTTACAGATGGGGTTAGTTCCAAAAGACTAGAAGTGGACATAATTCTGCTCCATAATGAGTGAGGAACAAGGAACAAGCATGTAACTACAGATCTATCAGTCTAGCCCCTGGTGTGCATAAACTGGTGGAGTTACTGGTCAAAGAGGACTGCGTGGACTACCTGGACAGCAATGCTGCCCAGGTTAGTAAACAGCATGGTTTCATGTCAGGGTGCTCTTACCAGACGAACCTGATAGTTTTCTTTCACTGGGTGATGAGGGTATTGAATAGGGTGCATGTCATGGATTTACTCTACTTCATCTTCGGCAAGACTTTCAACTCAAGTGTCAAATATAATAAATTTGGAAATGTTCCAATCTGGTTTAACAGGGGAATCAAATCAAAGATTAGAAGAAAAGCAAAAGGCATGCAAAAAGGGCCAACACATGTCAAAAACCATCGGCATGGTGTGTGTGTGTATATATATATATGTATACAAGAAGTTAGCCGGTGAATTTAAAATTACCATCA
This sequence comes from Neoceratodus forsteri, assembly GCA_016271365.2. Taxonomy (NCBI): domain Eukaryota; kingdom Metazoa; phylum Chordata; order Ceratodontiformes; family Ceratodontidae; genus Neoceratodus; species Neoceratodus forsteri. The sequence goes on from CM057451.1 coordinate 209,316,091, forward strand.
GAAAGACAAAGAAATACTACAAGCTGAATCTTGCCATGAACATTAAAGATAATAATAAATCATTTTATAATTGCATTAATGCCAAAAGGAGTGGGACTTCACATGTAGGGCCGATATGTGACCCTACAGGGAATTTAGTAACTGATGAGAAACAAACAGTATAAGAAGTCAACACATACTTTAGTTTGGTTTATGGATCAAAACAAGTTATACCAGAAATTAATCAGAAGGTCACGGAGGCTCCTAAAATAAATATCAAAGAGGATGATATTAAAATGAGATTAAAAGAATTTAATCTGAACAAGGCACCTGCCTCCAATGGTATGCATCCATGGTTAATAAAATAAATGGCAGAGGTTCTTGCTGGGCCTATTACAAAAGCCTCCCAGTCATCCTTGGACAGTGGCAAAATAGTATAAGATTGGAGATGAGCAGTAGTGACTCCAAAACACAAAAAGGATAACACAACTAAATAAAGGAACTATAGGCTGATTAGCTTGACATCAATTTTATGTAAAATAATGGAAAACATTATTAAACATGAAATTGACATCCACATTACTACCAACAATCTGTTTGACCATACACAGCATAGCTTTACAAGGGGATGGTTCTCTCAGACTAATCTTCTGGTGTTTTTTTGATAGAGTAAGCAGGGCTCTAGACCAGGGGAACCCCGGTGGATGTCATCTATTTAGACCTTAGTAACACAATTGGCAAAGTCCCATATAAGGAGCTGGTGAATTGTTTAATAAACCTGGGATTAAACCCTAGGTTAACAGCATGGATCAATTTATGGTTGACAGACAGAATGCAGCAGGTGGTGTTGCAAGAGGTAGAATCTAGGTTGGCAGCTGTGACTAGTGGAGTCCCACAGGGCTCAGTTCTGGGTCCCTGCCTCTTAAATAACTAAGTTGCAACAATGCAGGGTAATGAGAAAGTGTTGTTGTTGACCAAGTTTGCTGATGACACCAAATTGTGCTCTGTAGTTAATATCATGGATGTTTGGTGCGCAGCATAGTGCTTGTGCATACTTATGAATTTGAGCTTTTCTCTGTTCACACTCTTGGTCATTAAGCTGGGGAGTGAGTAGGGAATAGAGGGCTCATCAGTCAGCACCAAGAGTGAGCAGAGCGCCTGAGGAGGGAAGGCAGGGGAGGATGGTGGGTGTTTAATGATGCACTATGTGAGAGCTGCTGGGAAGGCTGACCGGCTGACCTTTATTTGAATGTGGGAGGAACTATTCCTCCATATTGAACCTTGGTCTTTAGCCCTCCCTACAATATTTGATGCATAGCATAGTGCTTGTGTGTACTTATGAATTTTGAACTTTGGCCTTTGTCTATTCCCACATTTGATAATTAATTCAGGTAGTGAGTAGGAAATAGAGGGCCCAAAAATAATAAATTTAGCGATTCAAAAGATTAATTCCTCCAACTCATGGAACGTGTGACCAGTAGCACACAGGAGAGAAAACAATCCTGTGTAGGATACCTCTGAGGACCCATGGCTACTCACCTGCCCATCCTCAGTTCAACTAAGAGGAGATGATCCTAAATGCTGAGTTCTGGTTCCTGTTTAGGTACATGGTGTGATGAAGTCTATCTTCTGAATCATTGATGATTTATGCAGGAAGGTAACTTTCTTAAGGTTGAAGAGGCAGATCCAATTCAGATGGATTTCCAGAAGATGAATATGGATTAAGTAAGGCTGTTGAAGGAAAGTATGAGTGAGATACATGTTTTAGTTTGATATTGGTGATAATCTTATCAGACGTACATAGGACATGGACATCTGAGCAGGAGAAAAGGATGAGATTGTCTAGATGGGCTACTGGACTTCAGTATAGGAATTACATTCTGGGAAATAGGTTATGAGACTTCCTTACTGAAATCTATCAGATTTTGAAGAAGAAAAAATCAATATAGAATGACTGGCTCTTTTGTAGGTTGATGATTTTATGGACATTGGCAAGGTTCTCAGAACTGCTTAAGGATGATGAGATAGTGAATCCTCAGGATGCAGGAATCCAAAGAAAGCTAGGCAAATAGTGGAATAAACCATGGTGTTCAAAAATAGAGTCGAATGGATTTGAATACAGTAACTTCATTATGTTTCACTATGCAGATGTCTGTGGAGAGATGGTGAGGAGCTCAGGTGAATGAAGCTCTTAGATGCCAATTTGAAGAGTGTAACTGGAGGACTGAAAAAACAGTGAAGGTGAGGATGGAATAAGCTGAAAAACAATAACTGGATATGAATATCGGAAATGTTCTGCATGACATTTTGAGTCTTGTTCATGATTTGAAATGCTGGTACATGGTATATGAGAGCAAATGTTATGAAGGAGTGTGATGGGCAAGATGATGGATATGTTTTCTGATGTAGTATAAGTAGCTCAGTGGCAGGAGCTAGAGATGCTCACCAGGGGATGACTTGATTGTGAATTTAGTCCAGCATGTATGGGGATACCAAATAAAGAGGAGAGTCTTGACTGAGTCTTAACTAGGACTGCTTGACTAATGGGGCAATGAAAGGTCTTCTATCAGGAAAGGTATAACACATGAACTGAATTGATTAAATAGTCTTGCATAGTCTTGATGAGAAATTATTGCAATGTAGACCTGTGATAAACAGATAAACAAGTCTGTTGCACATGGCACATGCTGGAATGGAATGGAGACTGCCCTTGGTGATAATATTCACTAGAACAAATATTAGGAAGGATTGATACTGTCTGATGGGATTAGAAGACCCTGGGAAGGTGACTGGCTTGATTGGTTAATCTTGAAGAGGAGATGTAGATGACTTCATACAGTAATATGATGTCAAGAGGCTGAGGAACAGGATTCAGGATTGCCCAAAATAGCAAGGTATTATAGCTATACGATGGAGATACACTGTTGCATATGCTGTGATGTTAGAATGAAGAAGAGTCTTTAAAGGATATCAGATGTTATACCAGGAAGATATGAGTGGAATGAGATAGTAACATCTGATCTGCCTTTGTCAATAATTGGATATGGTGATGCAATTTGAATAATCAATTGTGCCAGTGTCAATAGGTAGAATATAAAGGATTTCACTTGGGAACTTATAGATGAGTAGATGAGGTATCTCAGTAGAAATGTAAGTTCATGTTTCTGTTGGAAGAGGACTGGTTCAAAGAGAATTCCACTATGAGTGGACCTGTGAAATAAATCTGGAGACAATGGCTTCCATAATTTTTAAATCAATTGGATGTCTGGGGAATGGTACTGTGGCATTAATCAAGCAGTAAGAGTTTGTATATGGAGTGATACAGTAGGATGCCTAGGAATGACCAAGTTGAGATTATTGGGAGGTAACTCTGCCTCCATACTGTCTGAGTGCAAGACGTAGTGCAGGTTGAAGGATGTCACTAGACCAGGGGTTGTCTCTTTGATGAAAGGAACTGCACATACTTGAAACATCAACCAGTAGTAGCAATGGCAGCTGTGGGAGGAGACTAAGGCAGGTCATGCAGGAGATGTAATCAAAAAGATGATGAGTGCTGGACATCAGTGAACAGGGAGAATGCCCAGAAAGAAAAGACATGGAAGCAAATGAGCCAAAGCTCCAGGGCTGCCAGAGAGGTGGAAATGGAAAAATAGCACAACAGAATGGCAGTCCTTCCAAATACCCCATAGAGATGTCTGAGAGGTGGAGGAGTGGGAAACAGGCCAGTACAACTGTGAGCCGAGCTATGAGAACCAAGAGACAGGGCCAAAGTACTGAAGGAGTAGTGGCTATGGAAATGGCACAGGGTGTAGGACTGTTAGTCGGATGGAAAAACTGCCAGGTGAAGAGGAGGACCACAGAGTTGAGGCAATGAGGAGGTCATGTCGGAAGTAAGTACTTGTCCAAGGAGTGATACTGAGATGACTGATCCAACAGGAAGAAATGGCAAGCACCGAACAGGATCCAGGAGAAATACAGCTGGAATGTTGGAAAGGGGCAGATAACCATGGCAGGTGTCCTTGCAGCAACTGAAGAGGGGGATGGAGTCAAGCACAGTTGGAGAGCACTGGTATGCCAGAGGGGCCAAACAGAAGCCAAGGTGGAAGGTGCACTCTAACAGAAGGCCAATACCACTCAGCTTGGAAGGAATTTGGAACAGAGCCTGAAGCAGGAGAGGCAGCCATATACAAGTCCTGGAGGAAAATCCAGAGAGAGTGAGGCAAAGTGTACAAATACAAGGTGTGGAAGCTCAGCAAATGGAGTGCAGCTGGGAGGCTAGAACAGGCCAGGCAGCAACAAAGTAGTGAAAGTCCAAAGTCTGGGAAATGAACGATGCTGGCAGACAAAGAAAGTGGCAGACGAGGCGATAGGATGAAACAAACTCCCATTTCAGGTGACAGGATGAGTCCAACAGTATTGAAATACCTCCCAGAAATGAGCAAGGGATGAAGGCTGATAAATGATGGTACATGAGGGAGTGATGGCCGAATTCAAACAATGAGCTATAGGCTCCACACCCTAGCAAATGGGGAAAGTCCACTGTCACTCAGTACCCCATTAGGCAGTGCAAGGGATGGATACTGTCAGACTGCAGACAGGAATGATAAATAGATTTAATGAGATGACAGAGTGAAATAACTGAAAGGGATAACTGGGTGAGATGACTGATCGAAATGATCGAATTGAGATGACCAATTTGGGATGACTGAGATGATTGATTGAGATAACTGACTTAGATGACTGATTGATATGATTGATTGAGATGACCAATTCAGATGACTTGATTTAGAGAATTGACTGAGAGGACTGAACTAGATGACTGATTGGTGGAAACAGGCTCCCATCCTGGTAAACAGGCAAAGCCACCTATGCTCCATATCTTTCTATGCAGGGCTAGGGTTGGAGACCTGTGGAACGATGGCATTGGATGAGTTGGTCATGGAAACTGGAACTGATGAACAGAATTCTCATCCTCGGTTGACAGGGCAGGTCCACCTGCACCCAGTACCTCAGTAGGCAGAAGTAAGGACAGAGACTGTATGAGTGATGGTAGAGGCCAGAGGTGGTTGAAAATGGGATTCGAATGCCCAGTAGACAAGGCAGGCCTACCTTCACTCAATACCCCACTAGGGAGAGTTAGGTACGGAGTTTGTAGACCACTGTCAGGTGCTGAGTAAGTAAAGGGCAGCAGGGAGCCACGAAGCAGGAAGTGGGAGCCAATCAGAATTAAGAAGGAGATGGAAGGAGACAATAGCAAGGAAATGATGAATGGGAACAGCAGGAGAAGGAGAACATAATCACGGTGAAATGGGAGGCAATAAGAAACACACTGAAGGCACAGAACACAAAGCGCTATGAGGACACATCAGGTCATGAGCAGCAGAAAGCTGTCATATGAGGAGAGAAGCAATGCTGAAACATGAAGGTGTCTTAGGTACCAAAACATGAACATGAAACAAACAAAACAAATGGGGGAAGGAAAGTACTGATGAGTGAAGATGGGTGCAAGATAATGCTTAATTATGTGAATGAAATAAAAGTAATATGTAAGGGGGAGAAATCCAAGTAATACCTGAAAGTGAAATGCAAATGAGCAGGTATGGTGGGCAAATCAAGGTGCAATTGTAACCAGTGATTGAGTATGATTGCATCTGCCTGAGGGCAGACATGAGCATAAATCACGGTGAAGCAAAAGGAGGATAAACTGAGGTAAAACTGGTGAATAATGGAATGGAGGTTCTGAGATTTAGAGCTGCTTTGCAAGTTGGACTGCATTGCCACAATGCGGGGGGGGGGGAGGTGTTGGGTGTGTAGGGTTGGTAATCCTTACATCAAATTTCCAGTCTTTTGTTGGTCTGGAATCAACCCTAACTGATGCATTAACAGAGTTTTTTTGCAAGGAATATCTCTTCTTTTTGAGAAAGTGAAATATTACTCATTTGGTATCCATAGGTGGGAGTGAGAGTCTCCTTTGCAAAAAAAAAATACATTAATGTAGACATTATGGTTGTAAAAACAGAAAGAGTACAAAGATGGGGAAATTAAAAAACATTAGGGATTTGGGTCTCTGGAGTATTGAGGAATCAGTGGTGGGGTCTTACTTGGGGATGTCAAACCTACTACCCACCCTACAGCCCATAGCCTCCCATCTGAAGCACAAGATACAGCTCCAACCTGGTGCATCATTGTGATACAGTATGACCAACATAATCTATCAGAGCTTTTTCATGCATGGCCCTATAGGCCCTGCATGAAGACATCACATCTGACCTCATCACATCCTGGGTAGAGGTAGGCATTAGGATTTACAAACCCAAGTAAGACCCCACCACTGAGTCCCCAATACTCTGGAGACCCAAATCCCTAATGATTTTTTCATTTTCTGTTTTTTACGCTTTGCATTTTTACAACTCAAATGTCTGCATTAAGGTAGTTTTTTTTCAAAGAATTTCCCTTTTTTCTGTGATAGTTCAACTGTATCCTCATTTGCGCAGGTCCCTTTGGGACCTGAGCAAAATGAAATACATATAATATTGGAGACAGTCCTGGAACTCTATCCTCATTTGCAGGTCCCTTTTGGACCTGCACAAAATGAGCTAAATACAATATTGGAGACAGTCATGATTCAGTGCATGGTCCCAGCAGACCACAGCACACATCTCAATACCTTGTGGGTGAGGTTCCCTGACCCACCACAGTGTGCGGCATCTCTGGAAAAATACTGTTCTGTCCCTACCCAGGACATGACTGGTGCTGCATGCTGCAATACCTTCCCCATTAGCCTTGTCCCAGTAAACCAACTCATTGACTGGATGATAAGAAGCATGGCTTCACAACTGGGAGGTCATGTCAGACTAACCCAATAGAGTTCTTTGATTGGGTGATAAAAGTAGTTGATCAGGACAGGGTGGTGGACATCGCCTATCTAGACTTCAGGAAGGCCTTTGACTCCATCCCTTACAGAAGACTGGTAAATATGCTGGAAAGCATAGGGGTGGGACAGAAAATAACTAGGTGGGTGGAAAACTGGTTGAAGAACAGAAGCCAGAGGGTGGTGGTTAATGGGTACATTCCAGGGAGATGGGGGTGATGAGTGAGGTGCCCCAGGGGTTAGTACTGGGACCCCTCCTTTTTAATATCTATATCAGTGATATAGCAGATGGGCTGGAAGGGAGAATCTGTTTATTTGCAGATGATACAAAAGCTCTGCAATAAGGTGAAGACCCCTGGTGGGGTGGAGGCCATGAGGAAGGAAATGAAGATTCTGAAAGGGTGGTCAGAAACTCGGCAGCTGGAATTCAATGTCAAAGGGTGTGCAGTGATGCACGTGGGATGAAAGAACCTGCACGCAGCCTACATTTGGGGGGAGCATAAATAAGCCAACTGAGCAGGAGAAGGATCTGAGGATCTTAGTATCAAGCAACCTTAAGGTAGGTCATTAATGCAGCAAAGCAGTGGAAAAGGCAAATAGAATGTTGGCTAACATTGCAAGGGTCATAACAAGCAGAAGGAGGGAGGTACCGATGCCTCTTTATAAAGTCATGGTGAGGCCACACCTGCAGCACAGGGTCCATTTCTGGAGGCCACACCTTTGCAAGGACATGAATGGGGTTGAGAAGGTGCAGAGAGGGGCAACCAAGATGGTGCATGGTATGCAGGGGTAGTCATTTGAGGAGAGGTGGAGAGAATTGGACCTGTACCCACTGCAGACTAGAAGGGAGAGGGGGACATGATAGAGACATTTAAGTACATGAAGGGGATCGATAAGGTAAGGGAGGGGAGCATATTTTAGAGGATGGAGGGGTTAAAACTAAAGAGTGTAGTCTAAGATTGGAGGGAGGAAGATTTAGGGGCGTTACTTCATGGAGAGGGTGGTGGAGACCTGGAATAAACTATCGGAGGAAGTGGTTGGGGCAGAAATTGTGGAGGGATTCAAGAGGGCATGGGACAGACATAAGGGTTTGCAAGTGGGGGAAGGGGAGGTCCTGAAACATAGGTAATGAGTAAGTTTGGGGGAAGGGGCAGACTCAATGGGCCAGAGAATTATTTTCTGCTACCAGATTTCTATGATTCCATGATTGAATTCACACCTGAACTCATCTCACTGGCATGGTAAGGCAGCATGTTCCCCCGAGGTGCAACGGACATCCCTGCAATCAATGTTACATGATCAATTTTTTGGTTTTAAATATTTTTAACCCCAGAATTTCAACATATTCTTTTTTTTGGGGTGACAGCCCCCGATCATTACCAGAGCTCAGCTCTGCCCTGCCTACTGACCCCTGATGCTCAAGTTTCCCCCCCCAGGTGGGGCTGTTGTGTGGAACCCCTCGATGGATGCTGTTAGCAAGCCCCGGCTTACCCAAAGGGTTGATGCCATTGGAGCAGAACCCCTTCCCGGCAGACACTGATGTCAGTGGAGATGGCAGGGGAACAGGGCAGCATGTCTGGGGCTGGCTTTTCCCTGAATGGTGGACCTCTGGGGGCAGGGATGTCCAATGACATCCATCATCCACCCTGTCCTCTAAGGTGACAGTGCCAGCCACAGTGGTAACCCTAGCCTCTGCCAGGAGTCCATAAAGCACTGGACACTCTTCTCCCCAGAGAAAGAGAGCAGTCCCCAGGATGCTGATCCTTCTGCCCCCAGCTGGCACCACAACTTCCAAGTCTGTCACTGAACCCGGGATGTCGGCACCGAAAGCGGATGCCTTGCTGCTGCACCAGCAGGCCAGACAGCTTCCAACATATTCTTCTTATGACCACACCTTATAAACCCCATAGGTGAAAATCTTCAAATTCATGCTGAAATGTCGTTCTGCACCACAGGTGTGAAAACACATTTGGGACAGGATGTGAAAAAAACCCGGCTGTACTGTTCATGAGGTGGTGTAAAAAAATGCACATGTTGAAAATCCTGAGTCAAAGTATTGTAAATTATCAAAGTTATGTGCCTGTGTAGAAACTGTGTAATGTACGCTCATAACATGACCATTTTTAGGAATTTTTTTAACAAATTTTCAACGTGGGCTTTCTTGGACCCCACTTCGTGAACACTGGCACTGTCATTTTATCAATCAGTCCTGAAAGGTGATTCCATGCTGAAAAATAAACTTCTCAAGGGATGTAATGGGAACTAAAAAACTGAATAACTTCAAAGTTATGTGCCTGTGTAGAAACTGTGCAATGCAAACTCATAATGTGGCCATTTTTATGAATTTTTTCACCAAATGTTCAAATTAAGTTGCAGTTATTCATTTTTATAGTTCCCATTATATCCCATGGGAATCTTATTTTTCAGAATATATAGGATTTTATTTTCTTGAATTCAACAAAGGATTTTTTTCTTGTGAAAAAGGATTTCATCATGCAAGAGCATTTTCATTTTCGTGAGAACAAAATCCTTTTTTTGTGAGAAAAATTTCCTTTTTGTGAGCCACTATCTTGTTTTCTGTATTTTTTAAACTGAAAAGTACCCAAAATAAAGCTACTAGAGACACCAACACATGTATCTTGTTCATCAGGACTTTGTTAGGTAGACTGTGAAATTATTTGGTGGAAGAACAACCTTGCAATGCCTTTTTTAACATTTAATTTCTTTTTTCAGGATTCACTTAGATACTTTTTTGTGAGCCAATTCCTGTTTCACAAGGCAATTCTTTTTTTTGTTAGCTCATGAAAAAGGATTTTACAGACTACTTTGGTGAATACTGTAACTCAGCTGTTGTTTGAGATTTTGATCCCAGATTTTCATCATAGCCTTTTGGGGACCCCACCTCATTACCAAAATGACTACTGTTTGTTAACTCCTGCATGAAAGGTGATTTAGCAGTCACTTGGGTAGGATTTGTACAATGAAAGTCATGTTGTTCTTGAGGTGGGGTCCTCACAAGGCCATGTTGAACATTTCGGGTCAAAATGCCTAAAAATGGCTAAGCTGACATATTATTGACCCAGAATCCTTCTTCGATTTAGATTCCTTTTGCAATGTAGGAAATCAACTAAAACATATAGCAAGTTGAGAACTTACTGAGTGTGCTTTGAATAGAATTTTATATATGCATGCTAGATTTCTTTAACCCCTTCACACCTGTGCTCCACTCGTGTGGGCCACTTTGCTCAAGTTTCTGTTTCAGTAGCTCACCTTTATATACAAACTAAGACAAGTTTAACTTTGAATCAGAATTTACAATAATGGTAGAGTCTGGTTAGGTAAGGCCAAATTGATCCACTATCATGCGCAATGCATGCCTAACTCTGTTAGGTTTAGATTTCCCACTCCTTAAAGTCAGATAACTGATTTAGAGATTTAAAGTGCATCTTTCATATATTCCCCACCTAATGCATACAATTATTCTTGCTGCATAATGTTTCTATGTACATTTAATTGTTTCATTACCCTGCTCCGTTTGGCATATTTGTTTAAAAAAAAAAAAGAAAGAAGGGGAAAGGAAGAGAAAAGGGGGGAAAATGGTTTTGGTGCTTTATCTAAGAGGTCAGTGCAGTGAAAGGTTCCACTTTGCTGAGTCCTGCTGAAGAGCCTGATGTCACGGTATAGAGTTTGAGAGAATGTAGGAGGTGTTATTATTATAGCTATATAATGAACTGCATTAATTTCCCCAGCAATAAACACTTTCAATCCCCTAGAAAGTGGTATATCTGTGCTATATGTGTTGCAGTATCAGTTTTGAACCAACAACTGTCATGGATGGTGATAACTCTGGTGCATCAAACACTGTAAATATTGGATGATTTTGGGACAATAAATTTTCCTGGTTTTGTTTACTGTACTACAGTACATGCTGTTATTATAAATACTTATGGTTCAACTCTGGTTTCATTCCTGGGCATGGGAATGATCAAGTGGAGTTTTTCTCCTGTAGCCACGTGATGGGGAGGTTAGGCAAGGAGAAGAGTTACCTTAGGGGAGTGCCAACAATTCATGGGCTGAGACCCAGTCATCCAGGATTTTATGTGCATAGGGGAGTCCAGTATTTAGGTGCTCTAAGTAATGATCTTAGTTCAGAATGTTGTGACCTGGTGGCAAGTTTAGACAGTATGCCCCTTGAGCACCAAGAATGAGCACTACAAATAATGCTGTTGCCTAACATTGCCCCAGACCAACAACAATGTTATTTTAGCATATCAGTAACACTGACAAATGGGGGTTGGGTGGGTTTGAGGGGACAATGAAGGTTGTTATTGGAAGTTGAACTCACTGACATTAGAGTTCAGAGGGGGAAGTAGAAATCAGGCATGATTTATAGTAATTCAAAATGACTTCTATAGTTGTAGCACCATGCAGTCTTCGGAGGACAGAATGATTTCTTGAAAGACTCTTTTAATTGGTATATTTATAATGAGTTAACTGAGCTGCATTAATGTGTAGGAATGAGCTGTGAATGTGATACAGGCAGACATGTTCTGAATTTGCAAAATCACTAAACATTGAGATGGCACTGGGGCTATTCTATGGCATGTAAACACGGAGAAAGTCTGCCTGTGGAGATACCAGCAAAGTATTAACAAAATGATGACCTGCTCAGAAATGGATCACATTTTTACAACATAATAGCATGCATTTTGATATGGACACCACTGCATACTTTCTGATAAGTTTTCCTGGTTCATTTTATAGAATGAGAAAGGTGCTCTTTAAAAGTTAGCTTGGTAATACGTTTGAGGCTCCTATTTTTTTATTTTTTTTTTTCCAAGAGAAGGAGGGGAATTGTGCTACTTAACATGATAGTATCCTAATGAAACACACAATGGACCATTTCAGAGCCAAAAAGCTGCTTTCCTGTCCCCTGTAAGAGTTGTTTTATTCTTTGACCATGAGGCTGCAAAATAATTGGTGGCAATCATGGCTGAAGATTTTGCAGGCTTGCGACCGAAGATCGTTAGCGAGCTGCAGCTGAAGATTGTAAAAGTGCAAAAGGCTATTTTTTGACAAAACTAAAATAAACCAGAGGCATGGGTCAATAGAGGGAAGCCCCCTGACCTAAACCCATGCCTTAATTATTTCAAAAGTCACCCGTAGGGTGAAGTATTTACTTTTTTTCCTACCACAAAATGAAAACAAAATGGCAGACCTTGTGGCCAATAAATTTGTGATTTGTGGCAGCCGAAGATTTATCAGCCAAGAGCCTACAAATGCTTTGACTGTGAGCCCCAAAAACCAATTCTTCTTTCGCAAATCATACATATAAATGTTCCCATAGTGTTATAATGGGAACTTCAGACTTTAATAACTTTTGAATGAATTAATATTTTTTCACCAAACAAAAAGTAGCATGTTCCTTGTCCCAAGCACTCTCTATGTTCCAAGTTTTAGACCAGCAGATCACATGGCATTCATGTCATGCCACAGACAAAAAATGCACAAAAGTGGCAAAAAGTGCATTTTTATACTTTGCTGTGCAAGAACTGTATATCTGACTGAAACGAAGCTTGGTAGGTCAAGAGATCTGCCATGACAGACTGTGCATACCCAATTTTGTGCAAATCCACTGAATGGTTGCAAAGTTATTAACTTGGCAAAACTGAGGTTTAACATAGACGTGCCTACTCAACCCTAAATATAGGGGTGTAACTGCGATGGCATGGGGTCAATATGTCACATGGCAGAATGCCATGCAGCACAATCACATTAATTGATTTCAAGATATCGTTTGTTCTGTGGGTGGCGGACCACCTGTTATGGGGGATGTGCCTCCCAGACCCCCCCACTAAAGATTCTAACTCCGAGGGTGTCCAACTCAGAGAGCGCATAAATCTGGGATTCACCATAATGCCGTATGCTATTAAGCGTACGACATTATGATCGGGTACGAAGTCAACACTATAATATATATATATGCTATGACTCTGTGAACTTTAAAAGGTTTGTAACAAGGCTGGCATAATATTAGTACTGTATGTCGAGGAGTGGTTCATCTGCATGGGGCACAACACTCTATTTTTATTTATTTGTTTAGTTTTTGTTTACCAGATAAATGCACTAGACAAGAATGTTGTCTATTTTCAGACATAGGCAGGGAGAGTTGCAAACAATGGACCGAAGTGTACAGATAGGAATATATTCAGTGTATTACAACATGATTTAGGCAATGTTGAATAATAAGCAGTTATTTTCAAATGGTTAAAAGACAATTTACAATGGCAAGAAGAACATAATAATACACTAAATAAGCATGCTAGGCAAGAAAGTTAACTGTATTCTGGCAACAACTAGAATACAAGTGACTATCACATGAGACTGAAGAGAAAATCAAACCTTGTGCTCTGAAACCCAACCTGCATAGATCACAAACCGTGAGCACCCTGGGGTTTGGTGGGGGTTGTTCAGTTTCATAGGCTTTAGTGCAGTTCCATATTAGGCAAGTTATTGGGATCCAACCCATTTCTTATATGGAATTTGCATCCTTTAAGTGGGAGAAGGAACAGTTCCATAAACCACCCAGTGCTAGTTTACTAACTGAAAAAGGGCTATGCCCAGTTCACTGCCTGGTTAAAAATAAAAACAAAGTTTAGGCAGGCCAAGCATCTCTGATTGGTAGCCTCCTATCCCTCTTACCCATATCCACTCAGTGCCAGTTACAAATAATGCTCTCCTACCAAACAGACCCCCCCCAACTAACCCCTGGGGTGCTCATGGTTTGTGATCTATGCAAGTAGGGCTTCCGGGCAAAAATTTGTGATTTTCTCTTCAGTCTCATGTGATAGTTACTTTCTTATTTGGCTGTCCATGCTTGCAACTGCTATTGGGCATGGGTTTACAAAAGGAAGGTCCTGTCAAACTAATCTCATAGATTTCTTTGACTGGGTAACCAGAGTGGTGGACCAAGGGGGAGCAGTTGATGTAGCCTACCTTGACTTCAGCAAAGCTTTTGACACTGTTTCACATAGAAGATTGATAAATAAGCTAGGTAGGCTCGTGGTGGGCTGAAGTTGGTCAACTGGGTGGCAAACTGGTTGACTGGCAGAAAACAGAGAGAGTGGTGGTAAATGGTATACAGTCAGAAGAGATGCAAGTCACAAGTGGGGTGCCTAGGATCAGTCCTGGGGCCAGTCCTATTCAACATCTTCATTAGTGACCTCGCAGATGGACTAAAGGGTAAAGCTTGTCTGTTTGCAGATGACACCAAGATCTGCAACAGAGTAGATGATCCAGATGGGGTAGGCAGAATGAGAAGAGATCTGGATAAACTAGCAGAATGGTCAGAAGAGTGGCAACTGGGATTTAATGCAAAGAAGTGCAAAATCTACACATAGGGAAGAGAAACCCTGAAGCCACTTATAGGCTGGGGGGAGTTGCTAGCAGTCACAAAGGAAGAAGAGACTTGGGCATCATCATCACTGATGACCTGAAATCATCCTAGCAGACCTCTAAAGCAGTAGGTAAGGCTAGGGGGTGTTGGGTGTATTAGTAGGGGTATCACGTCGTGAAGAGGGAGGTAATAATCCCTCTGTACAAGACATTGGTTAGCTCCCATCTGGAGTACTGCGTACAGTATTGGAGGCCACACCTTCAAAAGGACATTAACCAAATTGAGGCAGTCCAGAGAAAGGCAACCAAAATGGTGCAGGGACTGCATCAGAAGACATATGAGGACAGATTAACGGAGCTCAATATGTATACCCTTGAGCAAAGGAGGGAGAGAGGTGATATAATCGAGGCATTCAAACACCTTAAGGGCATAAACAAGGTGAAAGAGTCTAACATGTTTAAATATAAGAAAAATAGCAGGACAAGAGGACACAGCATGAGATTAGAGGGAGGCCGATTAAGGGGGAATGTGAGGAAATTCTTTTTCACAGAAAGGGTGGTAGATGCATGGGATGGCTTACCACAAGAAGTGGTGGCTATGAATACAGTGCAGGGCTTCAAACAGGCATGGGATAGGCATAAGGGAGCAATACAAATGACTATGAATAGATAGGTCACTGACAGAGCAAAGGCCAATGGCACATTTATAAGGTAGAAAAAGAAATGGGCAGACTGGATGGGCCTTGCGGTCCTTATCTGCCATCAACTTCTATGTTTCTATGTTTCTATGTTTCTATTGATGGTCTTGGACCTACATGCAGCTAATCTGTTCACTGCCAGGGGGATTAGTAAAGAGACTGAGAATAAAGAGATGCATGCCATCATATCAGTGAAGTCTTTGCACAGATTAGGAAGGGGTGCTCAAGTTAAGTACCTTGCAATGTATAAGCTGCTCAGTAGTAATGACAAGCATACAAGGGGAAAGCAGAGGTAGGACATATCCATGCTCCACATTAGAATGCAGGGCTCACAAGGTCAGGACAAATCAAACTCCTGGATTATTTTGGCTGTATAATTTTAGTGGCTGGGGACAGAGAATGTTTGTGGGGGAGCATTCCTGAATAGTCCTTAGCTAGTGCTTGATTAGCTTGCTCCATCAATGTAAAAACCTTTGTGCCTGATTTCATCCACAGTCTAAGGCACACAGGATACATTATATGAAAGTGTAGGTTCAGTTTGTGTAACCCTGCCATTACATCTGCAAATACTTCTCATCTGTCATGAACATCTTGCATGCCACGATCAGTTTACTTTTGTAGGTCAGTTGAGGAAAAGTTCAAGCTTTTTGCCAGACAAATACCTTATCTTGGCGGTATACAGAGTGATCTCTGGTGACTCTGGATTTGTCCTTTGGGGCTGGTTTGCATGATCACCCTCCAAGGTGTGCTAGCTCTAGAAGGTACACTGGGCCATGAGGTGATGGGCTGCATGTGTCCACAAGAAGTATCTATATAGACTTGTTGGGATCAGAGTTTGCCTTGACTTCTGGTACCTCAAATATCACCAAATTATTTTTTTCTTGAGCAGTTTTCTTGATACTTAATCTTTTCTTCCAGTTTTGTAATCCACCATTCATCATTGAGTTGTTCCTGCTACTTTTTCTCAAATGGCATCTACAAACTGGATATTCGAGTCTCCACTTTTGAGTCTTTGTGCTTCGTTGAAAGGATTTCTTCATCTTATTTTTTAAAATCCTGTAGCACCTCTGTGATGGTTGCTTTGAGGTTGTCATCTCTCTGATAAGGAGTGTAACTTGGTCCATGTTTTTCAGCACTGCTAGGGTAAGGTTTGTGGCCTCTAATGTGTTCTGGCAAGGCTTTATGGGAGGGTTAACTTCAAAAGAAGACATAAGCAGTGTTAAGTGATCTTCTCTCAGCATTTTCTTCAAGCTGGCATTCCACTGCACTGCCACCCGTGCTTATCCAGGCATCAGTACAGAGGCAGTGTGAGGAACTCTCCATCTCCAAATGATGAGCATGTCCTCTGGGATGTTTAATCCTCCTTAATGGCTGAACCTCTGAAGCTCAAGCTTGAGAAGCAAACCTGGGCCAGCCCGGTGGCACTGAGGGTTGAGGCATTGAACACCACACCTCATGCCATGCCTGTGACCTGAGTTCGGGAACGAGCTTGGGGAGCCGGGGGTCGGCAGGGGAGGACTGGGATTGAGTATCTGAAGACAGCTCTCTCAGTCCTGGGGAGGGTTTGAGGACTTCCCGTTGCTCTGGCATCCCCTGGCAGAGGCTGGATGCACTGCAGAGCATGGAAGCAGAAGCCTGGGGATTGGAGTGCGGCAAAGGATGTCTTCCAGGTGCATGTGGGAGCATGTGCATGCCGGGCGGGATGTCAATGCATGTCCACACTTCAGGGGGAGAAAATACAAAAAATATCCCCTTCCTTTGGTGAGATGATGGCGATCTGATCAGCACAACAACCTCACGTCCAATACTGGCCATCTCTCCAATTCGCCCTGGGGTCTGGGGCCACTCCTGGGGGCCGGAGGAGTGCCCAGTGCCCGCATGCCCAATGATGAAGTCGGAGGTGTCGGTTCAGGTGGGCGGTTGTGTCCGGTGGCTGTGAAGAGACCCTGAGAGATGCCCCGAAGGTAGGGCGAATAAATAAATAATACAAACAAAAAAAAGAGAAGCAAACCTGGGTCACAAGCATCCAATCATCAAGATCAACAATGTTGATGGTGCACTGAGAGGCAAGCTCACAGATTTTCTTCTACTTCTGCAGCAATGCGGTATTGAAACTAATATCTCAGTAAAGTGCTGTTATGTCTTGAAACTATATCTTATTTATAATCCATGGGCTGCTAGTTTTCATACACATGAGTACTTGTGTATGTCATAGACTGAAAAAATGGCATACTCTGAGTCTTAATGCTGACTCAGGTTGCTATGTTCTGTGATTTTGGGAGTGATGACTTTGTTGCTTTAGTCATGAACTGAAAAATTAATATAAACCAAACATGTAAAGCAAAACTCTATTTTATCTTGGTAAAAAAATGAATTATTTTAGTAAACCATCTGATCTGAAGATATAGTTATGCCTACATTCAAGGTAGTTCCTCTTCTCTATATTTGTGGACCTGTAATTCACACTTAGCAACAGTGTGAAGAAAGTTTTAAACTCCTGTGTGGTACAGTCCTCTCAAAGATGGCAAGCAAGTAAGTCAGAGGCAGAAAACCAGTGCCGAACATGCTGACATTCTTTACACAATGAAACAGGACAGTACAGGTTACATATTTTAAACAGCTTTATAAAATGGCTAGAACATTTCCAGGATTTTGATTGGCTAAAGGTGTTCTTATAGCTCCATAATGTGCCGACTGGTACTTGTTATGCCCACAGTGATGCTGTGCAAGAGAAATATCTGTGCCACCCTTTACTTCACACTGGCAGACATACTGCTTTCACCCACTTGTATCATCTTCATAGCTCAGTGACAGAAATAAAAAAGGCTGACATACCTGACAGTCACTTTGAATTACAGTTCAAGGAGATTGTGCAAAGGCTCCAACAACAGGAAGATTAGGGCAATGAGCCAGCTGAAACACCTGCCAAGAAAAAGCAAATGCTCCTTCAACAGGAAGATCAGGATGATGATCAGCCAGCTGAAATGCCTGCCAAGGAAAAAAAATGAAAAACACAGTGAGTAATCATGCTTTTGTCTCATTTCAGGAACTAGCATAGACACTGAAAAGGGAAGGACAAGCTCAACACTCAGAAAACAACAGTGTGAGCTTCAAATGTCCTTAACATTTGGGGGATACATCCAGAGACAGAGAATTTGACTATAAAATGATAACTATTGCTGAATTATGCCACATTTTATGGCAATTTAATGCCGAAGTCAGTCAAATGGATGGCATTGAATACAGCCTCTCAAACATACCTTCAGTAAGAGTGGGAATCAAAAGATGCTTAAATAGCCCAGTTATATCATACTGCATTAGCATTTCAAACCATCAGGACCTAGTTCCTGCCAACAATGTACTCATGGCCATGTGTAAAAAATATTGCCATGAGAACAAAGACACAGTTGTCCACCACCTATGATCAGTGCTGCTGACTTACACAAGCTAAAGAACTTCCAAAGCACTCTCTGTGAATGCTCCTAGCATCCTACTTTGCAAGATCTGGCTAGACATACAGTCGTGTATGGTTCATTGAGGCAGAGAGGTGTTGTATCAGCTGAAACCAGAACACTTCACTATAGAAAATGATCAGTATGGAGCAGAGTACATCATTTTAACTTTCAATTACGTTACTAACAAGCATTTGTCAATGCCAAATGTTGCTTGCTTCTATGTGCTGTTTAGGAATTTGGAAGTCATTGGAGTGCAAATATTGAAAATTCGCGAACTTACGAGCGTGCGTAGGAACTGCGCAATGCACTCTCGTAAAACAGTCATTTTTAGGAATTTTTTCACCAAATTTTCAACATAGCCATTTTAAGACCTCTGCTCATGAACAGTGTCACTGTGATTTTCTTAATGTGTCCCATACATTGATTTCACACACCAACTCGCCACTGTGTGTGCTACATGGGCAGGCTACGTTTAGGGCAGGATGTGAAAATGACAGCTGTACTGCTCATAAGGAGGTAGGTAAAATGGCAATGTTGAAAATCTCGAGTGGAATAATATTGAAAATTAGCCAAAACTTACATTTAGTAAGGAACTGTGCAACGCACACTGTGAAAACAGTCATTTTTAGGAATTTTTTCACCAAATTTTCAACACAGCCATTGTAAGACCTCTGCTCATGAACAGTGTCACTGTGATTTTCTTAATGTGTCCCATACATTGATTTCACACACCAACTACGCCACTGTGTGCTACATGGGCGGAAACACGTTTAGGGCAGGATGTGAAAAATGACAGCTGTACTGCTCATAAGGAGGTGTGGTAAAATGGCAATGTTGAAAATCTGGAATGAAAATATTGAAAATTCGCAAACTTATGAGTGTGCATAGGAACTGCACAACGCATACTCATAAAACAGTAATTTTTTAGGAATTTTTCCACCAAATTTTCAAAATAGGCTTTTTGAGAGCCCACCTTATGAACACTGGCAGTGTCATTTTGTTAATCATTCCGGAAAGGTGATTTCATGCAGTGGCTGCAAAATCACCCCTCAGGCCCGAGTAATGCCATGACAGTGACAGCACTCATGAGAAGGGGTCCCAAAAACCCTATGTTGAAAATTTGGTGCAAAAATTCCCAAAAATGCCTGAGATATGCAATAAAGTTGAAAAAACCCTATCTATTCCATTATACAGCTTACCGGCATTTCCTCAGTTCGCGGTCAGCTTTGAAGAGTGCAGACGTGTTCCTGGTCAGCCGAAGATTGTTGCGCCGAGCTCTGGAGGTAAGTATGGGTGGGGGGTGTGGGGAGGCAGGGTGTGCAGTGGGTGGGTGCGGGTTGTGGGGGCAGGGAGAGCGCAGAGGGACAGTTTTTCTATTTACAGGTGTTTTTTTCTTTAGAGCGATGAGGATGTTTGCCACGATGGGGTGGGCTCCCAGAGTGGCAGCTGAAAGGCTGTTCGGGGCTGGAGCTGACAGGGATTGGGCACCCCCGTCGGCTACAACACATTTTGCCATGCTGAGGTGGGCTCCCAGCGTGGCACCTGGATGCATGGGGGGGGAGACAGTGGAGCCGACAGGGGATCTGGCACCCCCATCGGCGACAGCATGGGGGGGAGAGACAGTGGAGCTGACGGGGGATTGGGCACCCCCATCGGCCATAACATAATTTTGCCACGCTGGGGTGGGCTCCCAGTGTGGCACCTGGATGCTTTGAGGGGCGTGGAGCCGATGGGGATTGGGCACCCCTGTCGGCCGTACAGTGTGGGGGGGAAGGGAGAAGGCGCATGAGCATGCAGTGTGCGTGCGTGCGTGCATGTGTGTGTGTGTGGGGGGGGGAGAGCTCTGCTCACTTAAGTGGAGCTCTCCCTTTCAACTGTATGCCACTGCATTTTCAGCTCGTCATAGACAGCTGCAGCAGTGATTGGGGAACTGAGGCCGCGTCTGCAAACACACTGATTGCATTGGAAGACGGGCTGACACACCTCCGAAAACTCGGATGATGGCACTATGTTTCTTGCACATGCGTGCAAGCAACATAAAAATTACAAAGACACTGAACCTAATCATCAACAATACAGAGGGCATATCTACAAATGTCATAACAACCCTCTCTGTCCAGCTGCATCGTTCAAAAATATTGAAGTAAACTGCCACCAGATCCTCCTGCTTTCTACTTACACTGAGCAATTTAAAATGCAATCTTAAAAAATACCAAAATATGGTATTCCAGACTGCCCCTTGGAATAAATTACCTTGCAAACCTCATACCTCTTCTAAGTAAAGAAGCTGCCCTTTCAAAACAGTGCAAAAATACAGCATTCATGATATGGCTGTTCAACTGCTGTCTGAGGTGGGCTTGGATGCTACCCAGATTATGGTGGTAACAGATTACCGATCCAAATCCAACCTTAGAAAAATGGGCTGCATTGGAAGGGGAAAGATCAAAATGTATTAGACTTTTCGTCAAACAGTGCTCTAAAACCATGCTTGAAAAAAAAACACACTGCATCTCATATTTTGCAAGCTCTTTCACTGGACGATGAGCAGCTCTGCACCACTAAGTCCATTTTTGCAAAGATCCCCATGCAGAAGTCTGCTGATTCTTCTGCTGTCCCTCTATGCTACATTGCCCTCCTGATCCCATTTGGCAGTACCGCACTTGCTGACTAACAACAGGAAACTATTTCCAGTGATGTAAGCACAGCAATCAGTGGCATCATCATATAGCAGTTCTTGAAAGCAACCAGCACATCAAACCCATTCATACTCAACAATTGTTATATGGAAAAGGTGGAGTTCATAAACTTCTGCAAGTAACGGAACATGAAACATTAATTCCAATTTGCTTACCTTTTAAAAAGGTTTAAATGAAATTTTAAATGAAGTTTGAAATGCTGATTCCCAATTTAAAAGAAACTGTTTCATTGCAATCTAAAGAAAATAGAAACATTGCTTTTAATCTTTGAAAGTGCACTAACATGTTTGTTGTTTATTCTGAAAAATTTCCAGCCATTTTATAACCGCAATAAGGCACTCCAAGGTGTGGTTTATATCCTGATAAGAACACTGCCCAGGTGCTAAAGACACTAATCACAAGTGCCTCCAGTGTCACTATGTACCTAGGACACACTCTTATTAGGCCACAAGCCACACCTAATTGTGTTTTATTCCTTACATATTTATTTGTTTTTGCTTATTATTGTTCAATTTCTATTTGGGCCTTACACTTCCAGTGCTCACCAGCAACCTCCTAGTCTCCACCCAAGCTGGCCTATCTCCCAATCAACTGTGGCTTGCCCTCCATGGCCATACTCTCAAATGGGGTAGTATCCCGTAACCTCTTTGAATTATCATGATCTGGTTGGGATGCAGGTTTGTCAGTCAAGGCTGTAGAGTACCAGTCATGCTGTCATTCAGATGGCTGAAAGGTATTTCTTTCCTGTATGTCAAGTGTTGTGGTGGGACATTGCTGAGTGCAAGGTGAACCTTGACCCTCTTTCTACCCTGGAGCTGCCCAACATCTCTAGTGGCCTCATCCTCAGCAGCATTAGAGAGCAAGTACCACTCCACCCTAAGATGGCACAGGCTTCCTTGCCCTTTGTGAGAGGTCATTGTTGTAATGGCAGCTCTGTAGATTGACTCCAGCTCTAATGAATTGCTGAGTGGCAATTCTAGTCCAAGCCTGGCCACCTGGCTGCAAGCACCTGTGTTTGCTACCAAACTCAAGTTGGTTGCGTATAAGTATGACTCATATCCTCCGGGTCACTGGGTTGGTGGCTTATGTATTTATTAAAGTGATTTTGTGAGCTCTGCCATAGCAAATGGGATTAGTAACCTGTAGTAACCTGTAGGAGTTGTGACTCAGTCTCCTACCGTTCAAACAGCCAAAAAGTGCTGTTTTCCATGAAATAAATGCTTCTATTTCTGTGCTCTGCTTCAACTATAGGAAGAAATTGCATGGCTGAGGAGGGAGCTGTGTGGAAGAGAGGAAAGGGATGGAGGGGCCAGCTGGGAACAAGGGATCAAAGGAAGGCATAGTCAAATGTCACAGACTGCTGGCACAGTATGGAATACATAGGGAGAACAAATGGACCAGCACCACTGTACCCTCATGAGCCACTACAGGAAGGGGCAAGGCAGTGGTCCAAAAAGGGTTAGATGTGCACCTGGGAAGGAACAGAACTGGAACATTCAGTACAAAGGATCAGTGATAATCCAAGAAGAGAGGAGAGCAACAGGTTCTCTATGCCAGCTAGTCTGAAGGAGCTGGAGGGCAGAATTTCAAGAGGGAGGCATTAGCAAGGGGGAGGAAAAACTCAACAGAGGCCATTGGCCTGGCTGATTGCAGGGTCAGGGTGTCAGAAGATACAAGTAGGATAGCAGAGGCTAAGGAGGGGGGTGAGATGGAGAGGCATTAGGGAAGGGTGAGCAAGCAGATGGTGGGCAGAAGTTCAATGAAAGTGGTAATGTTGATAAGGATGGGGTCTGGGAGGGCAGACAAGAGGGGTGGGCAATGGGGACAACAGTGGGCCAGCTGGTGATACAACATGGGTGAGGATCAGGAGGGCATCAGAACTTAAGAAGGCTTTGAGGTGGGGAGGAGGAATAGATAGAGCAGGAGAAAATGGAGGCATGGGTAACGAGAACCTACATGGGGACTGTGGCCTGCAAAAGGGAGGCCAGCCAGGAGGCAAGCATGATGGAGTGGAAAGGTTCATTGGATTGGATGACTTGGATATAGGAGATGGAGGGGATCACATGGATCATGGGAGACAGGAGGGAGGGCAGAAATTCTATGCCAGTGAGAGAAAAGAGTCTCTCCCTGGAGAGAGCACAAGGGAGGAAGCAGAGACAAAAGAGAATGATGACAGGAGGGGTGGGATAGCTGGGTAAGAGGCAGATTAAGGGTGAGAGAACTGTGGGGGCTACAGGGATTAGAACAGAGGGTCATCATACTGGGTGACTCAATAGTGAAAGGTATAGTAGAGGGCAAAGGAGCCAGAATGAGTTCTAGCAGGGTGGAATGCATGCCAGGTATGACAGCAGGCAGAGTAGGACAGCATATCATTAAATGTGTCTCTTTACTAATCCTCCTGGCAGTGAACAGATTAGCTGCATGTAGGTCCAAGACCATCAATAGCAGTTGCAAGCATGGGCAGCCACATATGAAAGCGACTGTCACATGAGAATGAAGAGAAAATCAAAAACGTTTACCCTGAAGCCCTACCTACATAGATCACAAGCCATGAGCACCCCAGGGGTTAGTGGGGGGGATTCTGTTTGGTAGGAGAGCATTATTGGTAACTGGAACTGCCTGGATGTGGGTATGAGGGATAGGAGGCTACCAATCAGAGATACCTGGCCTACCTAAACTTTGTTTATTTTTTGTTTTTGTTTTTATTTTTAACCAGGAGGTGAACTGGGCATAGCCCTTTTTCAGTAAGTAAACTGGCACAGGGGTGTTTATGGAACTGTTCCTTCTCCCACTTAAAGGATGCAGATTCCATATAAGAAATGGGTTGAATCTCAATAACTTGCCTGATATGGAACTGCACTAAAGCCTATGAAACAGAACACCCCCCACCAAACCCCAGGGTGCTCATGGTTTGTGATCTATGCAGGTTGGGTTTCAGAGCACAAGTTTTGATTTTCTCTTCAGTCTCATGTGATAGTCACTTGTATTCTGGTTGTTGCCAGAATACAGTTAACATTCTTGCCTAGCATGCTTATTTAGTGCATTATTATGTTCTTCTTGCCATTGTAAATTGTCTTTTAACCATTTGTAAATAACTGCTTGTTATTCAACATTGTCTAAATCATGTTGTGATACACTGAATATATTCCTATCTGTACACTTCGGTCCATTGTTTGTAACTCTCCCTGCTTGTGCCTGAAAATAGGCAACATTCTCGTCCTAGTGCATTTACCTGGTAAACAAAAACTAAATAAATAAATAAAAATAGAGTGTTGTGCTAAATGCCCCATGCAGCTGAACCACTCCCCGACATACAGTACTAATAATATGCCAACCTTGTTACAAACCTTTTAAAGTTCACAGAGTCATTGCATATATATATATATATATATATATATATATATATATATATATATATATATATATACTATATATATATATATATATATATATATATAAAATAGTGTCTCGTCCATACCAGGTCATTATGTTGTATGCTTAATAGCATACGGCATGGTGAATCCCGGACTTGTGCGCTCTCTGAGTTGGACCCCCCAGAATTAGAATCTTTAGTGGGGGGGTCTGGGGGGCACAGCCCCCTTAACAGGGTGTCTACCCCCACAGAACAAAAGATATCTTGAAATCACGCAACGTGATTGTGCCGCATGGCATTCTACCATGTGACATATTGACCCTGTGCTGTCGTGGTTATGCTCCTATATTTAGGGTTGAGTAGGCATGTCTATGTTAAACCTCAAATTTTACAAGTTAATAACTTTGTAACCATTCAGTGGATTTGCACAAAATTGGGTGTGCACAGTCTGCATGGTAGATCTCTTGACCTACCAAGTTATGTTTCAGTCGAATATACAGTTCTTGCACAGCAAAGCATAAAAATGCACTTTTTGCCAGTTGTTTGCATTTTTTGTCTGTGGCGTGGCATGGATGCCATGTGGTCTGCTGGTCCGGAACTTGGAACATAGAAAGCGCTTGGGACAAGGAACATGCCACTTTTTGTTTGGTGAAGAAATATTACTTCATTCAAAAGTTATTAAAGTCTGAAGTTCCCACTATAACCCTAAGGGGAAATTTATATGTATGATTTGCAAAAGAAGAATTGGTTTTTGGGGCTCATGGTCAAAGAATTTGCAAGTTCTTGGCTGATAAATCTCTGGCTGCCAGAAATTTATTGGCCACAAGGTCAGCCATTTTGTTTTCAGTTTGTGGTTGGAAAAAAAGTAAATATTTCACCCTACGGGTGACTTGTGAAATAGTTGAGGCATGGGTTTACATCAGGGGGCTTCACTCTATTGACTCATGCCTCTGGTATATTTTAGTTTAGTCAAATAATAGCCTTTTGCACTTTTACAATCTTCAACCGCAGCTCACTAACAATCTTCAGTCGCTGCCTGCAAAATCTTCGGCCATGATTGCCGCCAATGATTTTGCACCTTCATGGTCAAAGAATTAAATAACTCTTAAAGAGGACAGGAAAGCAGTTTTTTGGCTCTGAGATGGTTTATTGTGTGTTTCATTAGGGTACTATCATGTTAAGTAGGACAATTCCCCTCCTTGTCGTGGAAAAAAATAAATAAAAAAATAGGAGCCTCAAACGTATTACCAAGCTAACTTTTAAAGAGCACCTTTCTCATTCTATAAAATGAACCAGGAAAACCTATCAGAAAGTATGCAGTGGTGTCCAAATCAAAATGCATGCTTTTATTTTGTAAAAATGTGATCCATTTCTGAGCAGTTCATCATTTTGTTAATACTGTGCTGGTATCTCCACAGGCAGACTTTCTCCGTGTTTACATGCCACAGGAGAGCCCCAGTGCCATCTTAATGTTGAGTGCTTTTGCAAATTCAGAGCATGTCTGCCTGTATCACATTCACAGCTCATTCCTACACAATAATGCAGCTCAGTTAACTCATTATAAATATACCAATTAAATGAGTCTTTCAAGAAATCATTCTGTCCTCCGAAGACTGCATGGTGCTACAACTACGGAAGTCATTTTGAATTACTATAAATCATGCCTGATTTCTACTTCCCCCTCTTAACTCTAATGTCAGTGAGTACAACTTCCAATAACAACCTTCATTGTCACCTCAAACCCACCCTCCACCCCCATTCATCAGTGTTACTGATATGCTAAAATAACATTGTTGTTGGTCTGGGGCAATATTAGGCAACAGCATTATTTGTAGTGCTCATTCTTGGTGCTCAGGGGCCATACCGTCTAAACTTGTCACCAGGTCACAACATTCTGAACTAAGATCATTACCTAGAGTACCTAAATACTGGACTCCCCTATGGACCACCAATAAACATAAAATCCTGGATGACTGGGTCTCAACCCATGAATTGTTGGTGCTCCCTTAATGTAACTCCTCTCCTTGCCTAACCTCCCCATCATCTGGCTACAGGAGAAAAACTCCACTTGATCATCACCATGCCCAGGAATGAAAACAGAGTTGAACCATAAGTATTTATAATAACAGCATGTACTGTAGTGCAGTAAACAAAACCAGGAAAATGTATTGTCCAGAAGTCTTTCACTATTTACAGTGTTTGAGGCACCAGAGTTATCACCATCCATGACAGTTGTGGGTTCAAAACTGATACTGCAACACATATAACACAGATATACCACTTTCTAGGGGACTGAAAGTGTTTATTGGTGGGGAAATGAATGCAGTTCATTATACAACTATAATAATAACACCTCCTACATTCTCGCAAACTCTATACTGTGACATCAGGCACTTCAGCAGCACTCGGTAGAGTGGAACCTTTCATTGCACTGATCTGTAAGATAAAGCACCAAAACCATTTCCCCCCTTTTCTCTTCCTTTCCCCTTCTTTCTTTTTTTTTTTTTAAACAAATATGCCAAATGGAGCAGGGTAATGAAGCAATGAAATGCACATAGAAACATTATGCAGCAAAAAGGATTTTATGCATTAGGTAGGGAAAATATATGAAAGATGCACTTTAAATCTCTAAATCAGTCATCTGACTTTAAGGAGTAGTAAATCTAAACCTAACAGAGACATTTTATAAAAAATAAGGCTGGAATCTCCTTAACCATATGGAGGCATGCATTGAGCATGATAATGAATCATTTGGCCTTACCTAACCAGACCCTACCCTTATTGTAAATTCTAATTCAAATCTATACTTGTCTTAGTTTTTATATAAAAGTGAGCTACTGAAGCAGAAACTTAAGCAAAGTGGCCCACATGAGTGGAGCACAGGTGTGAAGGGGTTAAAGAAATCTAACATGCATATATAAAATTCTATTCAAAGCACACTCAGTAAGTTCTCAACTTGCCATATGTTTTAGTTGATTTCCTACATTGCAAAATGAATCTAAATCGAAGAAGGATTCTGGGTCAATAAAATTTCAGTTTAACATTGTCAGAGGTCAACTGAGCTTTAGCTAAAACTGAAAACCAACAAAATAAACAATTACATCTCTTCACATACTGAAATAAATTGTAAAGAATTACAGGGCAAAACAAATACAATTCAAATCATACATTGTTCATTTTCAGCACAGAAATGCAAAAACTAGAAGCAATTATCTGACTTGCACCGTTGACTAAAACATGGACATATTCCAAAGAGAAGCAATTCAAAACAGGGCTTATATATTGAATTGTAACCAATCATTCACACTACAGCAACTTCTAATTACTTGTCTTGGTTATTCCAACTTTGGAGCAGGAACTCAAACCAAAGGGGAATTGTGGTTTAGAATTTTTTCTACTCCGAAGCTATCATAAAGAGGCTCTCGACTCATGTAGTGCTGATTGCAGTCTGGTTTCAGGAAGAGGCATAGTACCAAAATGGCATTGGTTCGGGTACTTAATGACCTCCTAACTGCAAGAGATAGGAGGAGCCGTTCGATCTATGTTCTCCTTGATCTCTCTGCTGTGTTTGACACCGTGGACCATGGGATATTGTTGGAATGTCTGCGGCTGATTTGCAGACTGTCAGGGACAGTCCTTAGATGGTTTCACTCTTTCCTCATTGGCCGATCTCAGAGGGTAATATCAGGAATTTTTCCTCTGTTCCCTTTGTGCTGCCTTGTGGGGTGCCGCAGGGTTCTGTGCTTTCACCCATGTTGTTCACGGTGTATAAGCTACCATTAGGAGACATTATAAGGCATTATGGGCTGAGTTTTCACTGCTATGAGGATGACACTCAGCTCTATATGTCCTTTGTACCCGAACAGAATGACGCACTTACGGTCTTTAACAACTGCGACGTTGAGATCCAGGACTGGATGAGTGCTGACTGGCTGAAGCTAAATCTGGACAAGCCTGAGGTGCTGGTGGTGAACCCTGGTCATCGTGCAGAGATGTTGACTCCTGAATTTCCCTCTGGCCTTGTGTTAAGGGGTAACCAGTTGAGACCTTCTGAACAGGTGCTGAATCTGGATGTAATACTTGACTGCGAGCTGACACTTAAGTGTCAGGTGTTGGCCATTGTCAAGTCCTCATTCTACCATCTGAGGAACATAGCCCGGATAAAGCACCTTGTTCCACATGATGACCTCCCTGTATTGGTTCACGCCTTTGTTTCCTCGCATTTAGATTACTGCAATGCTGTATATCTAAGGTTGCTGGGGGTAGACCTCTGCCACCTGCAGCTGGGGCAGAATGCTGCAGCCAGGTTGTTGACTGGGCTACCAAGAACTTGCCACATCACACCTGTTCTGCATGAACTGCACTGGCTGCCGGTATATTGGAGGATTACCTTCAAGGTCACATTGCTGACCTATAAGACCCTTCACGGACAGAGACCAAACTACTTGCAAGATCCCCAGTGACCCTACTGCCCTCTCTGCCCACTCTGTTCCACTGATGAGGGATTGCTAGAGATTCCCAGGGTTCATCTTCAATCCTCTGTGGCCAGAGCTTTTTCTTTTGTGGCTCCAACCCTGTGGAATTCTTTACCTCGTCAGATTAGAGAGTGCCTGTCCACAGAATCTTTTAAGGCTTCTTTGAAGAGTTTTTGGTTTGTATTAGCCTTTGATTAGCCCTTTTCTTGCTGTTTTTTTTCTGTGTTTTATATTTTAGTCTTTATTTATTATTGATGTATGTTTTTATATGCTGCACTTTCGCATTTGAAAAGTGCAATATAAATAAATTATGATTATGATTATGATCAGTTTGGAAAGTAGGTCCTCAAATCGATTAAGAGGAACAGGAATGTTTCTTAACTAAAACAGCCTATGGTCACCCATAAAGCTCGATCCATAAATAGTGAACATTTGTCATAGAGATAACGCCATAACACACATCCGCCATTCTGGTGCCCATAATTGAAATATGAAAATACCTAAAAAAAGAAATACAATTATAAGATCTTTTTACTTTTGCTCTATAAATTCTAACGGAGGATCCCAGAGTAAAACTAAACATGTAACTACTTAGTAAAGCAACAGTTATACTCAGAAAGTCATGTTGCGAAGTTAGAGGGTTCTATCTATCAATCAGATTAAAAAAGCTGGATCAGAGAAGGTGAGCATTAGGGTTGATGACCCAATGCCACTCTCCAACACCTCTTGGTCTGCATAGGGAAGCGGTGGGGTGTTAGGGCGAAACCCTGATACCACAATTCTCTACTTTTTTTGCAGCAACCTTAACTGATGCAGTAATGACATTTTTTGCAATTTATTTCCTTACTTTTTAAGATAGTATAATCATATCATAATTTGCTTGCACTCCCATTCCTCCATAGATGCATATATGTACTTAACTGTGGAAGTGCAAGGCCCTCTTCCATGTATAGCCCAAGGGTGATGAAATTGACAGCATAGCTGTGTTATTACTCCACCTGATGTACCCAGTACAGAAAATATTCAAATCCCCACGGAAATATAATTCTATACAACTGTAATGCCATTTCCATGCCACAGGTGCAAAAACACATTTAACCCAGGATTAGAAAAAATGACAGTTGTGACACAAATTTGGTGGGTAATAGCAAGTCTATGTTTTAAATTTGGGGTCAACATGTTTTAAATTTACAATGTTACAAGCGTGCATAGTGAAATTGCAACAGCTTGTTATAACTTAGCCATTTTTAGACATTTTGACCCCAAATGCTCAACATGGCCTTTTGAGGACCCCACCTCAAGAACAACATGACTTTCATTGTACATATCCTACCCAAGTAATTGCAAAATCACCTTTCAGGCAGGAGTTATTAAACTGCAGTCATTTTGGTAATGAGGTGGGGTCCCCAAAAGGCTATGATGAAAATCTGGGATCAAAATCTCAAACAACAGCTGAGTTACAGTGTTCACCAAAGTAGTCTGTAAAATCCTTTTTCATAAGCTAACAAAAAGAATGAATTGCCTTGTGAAACAGGAATTGGATCACGAAAAAGTATCTAAGTGAGTCCTGAAAAAAAGAAATTAAATGTTAAAAAAAGGCATTGCAAAGTTGTTCTTCCACCAAATAATTTCACAATCTACCTAACAAAGTCCTGATGAACAAGATACATGTGTTGGTGTCTCTAGTACTTTTATTTTTGGTGCTTTTCAGTTTTAAAAAAATAAAAACAAGATAGTGGCTCACAAAAAGGAATTTCTCACAAAAAAAGGGTTTTGTTCTCGCGAAAAAGAAAATGCTCTTGCATGATGAAATCCTTTTTCACACGAAAAAAATCCTTTGTCGAACTCCAGAAAAATAAAATCCTATATATTCTGAAAAATAAGATTCCCATGGGATATAATGGGAACTAAAAAATTGAATAACTGCAACTTAATTTGAAAATTTCATGAAAATATTTCTAAAAATGGCCGCATTATGAGCATGAATTGTACAGTTTCTACACAGGCACATACCTGTGCAGTTATTCAGTTTTTT
The DNA here is from genome assembly GCA_016271365.2 of Neoceratodus forsteri. Classification (NCBI taxonomy): domain Eukaryota; kingdom Metazoa; phylum Chordata; order Ceratodontiformes; family Ceratodontidae; genus Neoceratodus; species Neoceratodus forsteri. Next base: position 209,347,068 of record CM057451.1, read on the forward strand.
AGTTCCCATTGCAACCCGTGAGAAGTTTATTTTTCAGACAGATATCTTGAGTTTGAGAAAGAATTTTTTCTTGCAAAAAAGGATTTAGTCTCTTGAGATCATTTTCTTTTTTGAGAGAACAAAATCCTTTTTCCTGAGAAAACAATTCCTTTTTTTGTGAGTTGCCATCTTGTTTTCTGTTTAAAATAACAACTGAAAAGCACCCAAAATGTTCAACTGCAGTTTAATATGTTTGTACCAAGCTAACAGTGGCAGTGGACACCATGGCAGTGTGACATTACAGCACACACCTGCAGGCCTCCCTTCGGTGGACACCAACAGAAGCCAGCACACACATGCACACAATTTATTTGTACCATAAAAAAAATCATGCCAGAATTCCACACCATCTGGGTGCAAGTTGATGAGAAAAAAACTGCAAAAAAGGTGCCTTTTTAGGTTTTTCACTATCCAGATGTCAGAATCCACACATTGGACCAGAACAAAACTTGCTTCATTAAGAGATCTGCCCAACAGAACAGCGCATACCAAATTTTGTGCAAATCCATTGATCGGTTGCAAAGTTATTAAAGTGCAAAATCTGAGGTTTAACATTAAACTGGCTACTCAACTCTACAGTACTATACAGACTCGGTCACACCTGTATATTTGGGTTGTGTAAGCACTTCTATGTTATACCCAAATGTTGCACCTTAATAAATTTGCTCCCGTTCAACTGATTTACATGAAATTTGGAAAGCACAGTCTTCATGCCAGGTGCGCTTGATCCTGTAAATTTCATGTAGATTGGATCTGGGGTCAGATATTCAAACTTTGCACTGGGCACAAACTGTTTGCACAGGGTTAACACCAGGTTTGAGCAGATCTGCTTTATTCAAAAGGTCAAATAGCGTGGGCAAACTGCATTAGTGCCAGGCAAAAGTATAATGTAAACAAGGGGCAAACTGAAGAGGCATGTACATGAATACAGGCACAATGCTATATTCACTGCATTAGTGCTGCACAAAATGTTTTTGCCCAACTTAGCACAACACTTTGTATGATGCAAATTACTACCCAGGAAAAGGAAGTCTTAACTCTGGGCAAACCAGCTTTGCATGGCTTTTGTGTGACTTTGCATGATCCTAACCAGTAAATATTAAACACAGAAAGAAAACAAGACATAGAAGAAACATGATGCACACGGATGGCACCTCCTATGATGCCATCATCTGCTACTGGTCCCAGCCATACCAGGCAGAAGGTGGTGACCTGGTGCCCAGTGGACACCATGGCAGTGTGACATTACAGCACACACCTGCAGGCCTCCCTTCGGTGGACACCAAACAGAAGCCAGCACACACATACAGCACTGGGAGCATAGAGGGTGTTGAGGGGAGGTTGTACAGGTGGCCAGTCTCCACCACATACTAGGTGCTGCCACAAGTCTGGGACAAGCCACGCATTACAAATAGTCCAGTGTTGGGAATACCCCAACACCAGTGTGCCTGTCTGATGATATGTGCCCCCTCAGCCACATACTGCATATCTGTACAGACACCACAGCACACACAGCCAGCCATGTATATGTCAATGTAAGTATCCCATGCCAGTGGTGCAGTGTCTGTGGGTTGCACAGCAGCATAAGAATAATGTCCACTGTCAGTACACACCTGCAAGATTGGCCTGCACTGTGTAAAGTACAGCAGTAATTGATGCCCTACACACCATAGACATTGCTGTGTCCCTCACACTACTGGCCCCCTTGTTACTGTAGTGTCTGCTGTGCACTGTAGGAGGAACTACAGTTTTACTATTGCATACAGCACCACCACCTGTGCTTGTGCTGTGTAGTCTTCTGGGGCACAATATTCTATGCGGTTCTGTAGAAATGTAGCCTGCAGCTACCACCATGCACTTCCAGACTGACCTACAGGTGGAGGTGTGGGCAGACCCAGCCAGCCCCTATACTTCCAGACTAACCTAAAGGTTTAGATGTGGGACCCTGCAGTAGCACTTGGCAAACTGCATACAAATCATGACATAATGAAATGTTAATCTGGATGTTTGCCCACAGATTGCCTAAGTAGGCTCATTTACATGTCACTTCTGAATATATAAAACTTTTGCCACAGGCAAACATGATAGCGCCAGGCAAACAGCTTAGCTCTGTGCTAAATCTATGCAAATCCTGCGCAAAACCTGTGCTAAACCTGCACAAAATCTGTGCTAAACCTTTGCAAAATCTGTGCAAATCATGCTCAAATGTGTGCGCCATGCAAACATCTCAGAAACATTGTACATTTCTGCAGATTTTCACATTTTCTGGTACTTACAGCTTTAATGAATCCACTCATTTGCTAGCACATACATTGGTCTCATGGTTCACCTTTGCCTTCCTTCATGTCACTGTGCACTGGACTGCTGCTGTGGTTTGCACTTCATGGTTGCTATATACAGAGCTGTTCTACTTCCCGGGTTATTTTTGCACTGCACTCCCAGCCTAGTTTTCCTGTCTTCCTTAGCATGCTATATTCAGCAGGTTTAGCACTGGGGATTTCTCTTTTGAATAAGTGGGCTATTGTGTTTTGGCTATTTTAGCATACCAGGCAGTGCTAATTTAGCCCCAGGGCAAAGTTTTGAATATCAAGCCCCAGAGGAGGCAAAGTTACTGAGGTGGAAAAACCACAAAAGTCTCAGTTTTTGGAAATTTTAAGAATTTTTTGCTACTCAATAACTAAAAAAAATAATAGACTTTGAAACCTGAAATGTTCCAGTTTGATAGAGGTTAGTCCAAGGTGTGTGATTTTGTGGTTTCTAGATCCCACTGTTAATTAGTCTTTAAATTATTTAATAAAACTGTTCCATTTCTGAGCATAATGCTGTTCAAAAAATCAACTTTCTATTCATTACTGAATTTTTGTAAAAGCAGCAGTTTGGACTGTATGACACAGCTGTCTTTAATAAACAACAGCTGTGTTGTATAGTGCATCCCCTGTTGCTGTCGCCACTCATAGGTCAGGGACGGTGCACTGTTATTATAGCCCTGCGAGCCTGACTGTTCCTTCAACTGTATCTGCACACCAGCGGATCCAATCCCTGGTGGCAGTGTACATATTTGTTTATTTATTTGTAAAATCTGACACCGGGATGCCCATCTCCAATGTCAAATGACCCTGCAGCCCATTGTTTCCTGTGATTCACCCACCCAGACAGCTGAGCGGGACACTGGGGAACCCGTGCCCAGTGTCCCGTGATAGATTAATTTTTAAATGTACACCTGCAAAAAAGAAAACCATCCCCTGATGTCTTTTTTATTTAAACCTGAAAGAAAATGATTCCTTGTCATCACTGCCATTACCCTCCCCCCATCCTCACCTTCCCACTGAGCACCCACCATCCCACAAACCCCTTACCCTATACTTACCTGCTGGGATCCTATGCTGTCATCTTCTGTGCACCAGAACACATCTGCCCTCTTCAAAGCTGAATTGCAAATGGGAGAATAAAACTTAGTGCCGTATATTGTATTTGGCGGATAGGAGCCAGTTGCACTATACGACACAGCTGTCCTTTATTAAACAATGGCAAGAAAGAATGCTGGACTCTGATTGGTCAGTCTGGCACTGGACCCATGATGTTATCCCAGCATAACATCATGGATCTAGTCCCAGCACACAGATGACTAAATCAACTGTCAATGACATCCCTCCATGCAGCCAACTTCATGATTCCCGCTTTACAGCTGACTTCACATATTCCTGCTTGGCAGCCACCTTCAGTGTCTCTGTCTCATTTATTTTTAAATAAAAGTAAAAACTTCTCTTCCTCCAAGTGACACTGGTAACAGCATGTAAAACAAATTACTGCCCAGTAGCCCTTTCTAGACAAAACAAAGCCGCCATCACGATCGGCATCAGTCATTATAGAACAACTTTTTAAATTCCCCGCTCACTAGCTGCCTTCAATAATCCCATTTAGCTGCCCATGCTACCTTATGTGCAGACATAAATAAATCTTTTTTTTTTCTTCTGGAACAAACACCCACCAACAGTACGGATGAATGAATGAAGCTGTACTCTCTGATAATGTTCCAGTAACATTCTCATTGCAATTGACCTCACCTTTCAGCTCTCCCTGCCTGCCCCAAACTGAATGAGCTTACTGCATGCTTCTGTGTTGATGTTCCGTGTCTGACAAGGAGAAAGGGGGGGACATGCAGCTTCATGAAACGGAGACACCTGCAGCTTCCCACTGAACAAAATGAGCAAAATGGAAAAATGAGGATCATTGTGATCGACTTCACCTTTCAACTGATCCTGCCTGCCCTCAACTGATTGAGCTGACTGCATGCTTCTGTTGCTTATCAGACCCCATTTTATCTTCAGCTGTCACAGTTTGTTTTCTCTTATGCAAACCAGCCATACCGGGAGAACAAGATACATACTGCAAGTGCCACTACGATGTTCCAACAGTGTGGGGTGAGGGCAGGCAGCATCAAGAGAAAGACGCATGCAGCTTTACACTGAACAAAATGAGTAAATGGAGAAGCAGGGAGAGAGATACAGAAAGATTGAGAAATGTATCTAGGGGGGTTCAGGGACTACTAAGACAGAAAACAAGTGTGGACACAATGAAAAGAAGGTTTGAGAGGGACAGCCACATTCTATTTGGAGGGTGAGAGCAACAGTAACCATAGGAGCACCATCTAGTGGCCAAGAAAAGCAGAACTACATTTATTTATTTATTTATTTATTTATTTATTTATATATTTATTTAAGTCTTTGGTAACGGGGTAAGTGTACTGATCCAGGGGACCATATTCAGGCATGACCTGAGCCACACAGGCAGTGGTTACAGAGGTAGTAACAAGTTATACAATGAGTACAAGCCATGTGGCTATACAGACATCATTGATGATCAAAGTGGATATACAGATATCATTGGTGAACAAAGAAGGTGACATAGGAAAGTAAAATTAATGAGAGGCTGAAAAAAACAATTTGTACATCATGATAAGCAACAAATAGTATACAATTATTTACTAAGGATAAGTGGCCAGTGCAAATTAATGCATGATGGAAAACAAACAAACAAAAAAAACATACAAGACAATAGCCAAGTGGATGAGCCCAAGAAGCAGGCAGTGAGGGATGAAAGACAGGCATCCAAAGAAATGAAAGAGAGCAGGGGAGGCCAAAGCATCCGAAGAGGGAAATGACAGAAAGGTAGGGGGGAGTGTTATCCAAGGCATGTGGCCTCATCAAGCAGACAAGATTTGAGATGTGTCTTGAAAGTGTCATGGGAGTCCAGAGAGCAGATGGGCATGGAGATTTTGTTGCACAGAGTGGGAGCAGCTACAGATAATGCTCTGCTATGCGTAGCCGAGGAGACTTTTGGGATATCCATGGGGGGGGATGAGGATGCATGCAGACACCATGAGGGAGTTCTTGTCTTGAGGAGAGATGTATAATGGGAGGCTTCACCATGCCTGATGCCGCTGTCCAGGAGGTAGCCAAGCCCGTAATCAAATCTGCAGTGTAGTGGAAGTCAGACAAGAATCTGATAGAGGTGGCAGTGTTGAGTGCAATATGATGCCAGGAGAGTGAAACAACATATGTTGTACATGGAGCAGAGGCGCGCACGGAAGGCTAAGGATGTGTGTGAGTACATATGGGAGCAGTAGTCAATTAAGGGTAGCAGATTGCCTTGGGCAATGACTAAACAGGCTTCCCTGGTCAGGGGTGACTTTATCCGATAAGCTACACCCAATTTCTGGTTAATACGGAAGATAACAGAGGAGATATGATCTCAAAAGGAGAGGGACAAGTCCAGGATAACTCCCAGATATTTGAAAGTTAGTACTGTACATTTTCAAGTACAGTGTCATCTGTGAGACTACTGAGAAAGTGGACCCTGTCTTGGTGACCTTAGATAGGAAGGATTTCTTCTTAATATTCCTACTGAAAAATATTTTTAAAAAGTAATTTTAAATGACACTTTTTTCTTTCCCTTTCTATTTTTTTTTTTTTTTTTACAAACGAGCCATTGTACAATAGGAATTATGCACTCCAGGGTGTGTGTTGTGCTGGGATAACGCCACACCAGGGCCATTGGATGTACTCAGCCTGCGGCCTTGTACCCAATCACCCCAGGCGTGGTGTTATCACAGCTCGACACACACCCTGTTGTGCATTATTCGTTTAATAAACAGCAGCTGTGTCATACAGTGCAACTGGTTCCTATCCACCAAATACATTATATGGCACTAAGTTAAGGTGCTGGACCCCCCCCCAGCCAGTTGTTAAATGGTTGCCAACATCGGGGGAACCACTCCCCATGTCAGCATTTATTAGATCCCCCTACAGTGTGGTACACCTGGGGAGACCACCCGTAGTGTCCCAAAATAGTTCATTAAAAGAATGTATATGTTCTGACACCGGGATGCCCACCCCCATTGTCTGACCCCCTCCCCCCTGCAATCCCTTGATTAATATCACCTTCCTGATATTGGGTGGGTCCCAATCCTCATATCAGAATTACATATAATACTGCCCATCAATATTGGACACTGAGGAGCTCACCCCCACTGTCCAAATATTGATCTGTATGTGTGGTACCTGTAAAAAAGGTAAACAGTCCCCGGACCTCTTTTTTATTTTTTTTAACCTGCAAAAAAAGAAAAACGCACCTTGTCATCCCGCCATCCCCTCCCCCCATCGCTGCCCTCCCAATGAGCACCCACCACCTCACTCCGCCCGTATCCTGTACTAACTTCTGGAGGTCAGCTGATGTCATGTTCCATTGACTGGAACACGTCTGCAATCTTCACAGCTGAAACGCAAACTGAGGAGTAAAGGTAAGTGTCTTATAATGTATTTCAATGATGTTTTAAATTTATGTTGATATCTTCACCATTTTTAGGTATTTTTTCACCAAATTTTCAACATGGGCTTTTTGGGTCCCCATCTAATGAACATTTGCACTGTCATTTTGTTAATTAGTCCCAGAAGGTGATTTTGCAGTCACTGCATGGAATCATCTTTCAGGACCGATTAATAAAATGACAGTGCCATCATCATGGTGGGGTCCCAGAAAAGCGATGTTGAAATTTAGTAATCTAAAAATGGTCATGTTATGAGAATGCATTATGCAGTTTCAACACAGGCACATAACTTTGATAATTTACAATATTTTGACTCAGGATTTTCAACATGCACATTTTTTCACACCACTTCATGAACAGTACAACTGGGTTTTTTTTCACATCCTGTCCAAAATGTGTTTTCACACCTGTGGCGCAGAATGATGTTTCAGCATGGATTTGAAGATTTTCACCTATGGGGTTTATAAGGTGCGGTCATAAGAAGAATATGTTGGAAGTTGGCTGGCCTGCTGGCGCAGCAACAAGGCATCCACTTGCGGTGCCAACATCCCAGGTTCAGTAACGGACTTGGAAGTTGTAGTGCCGGCTGGGGGGAGAAGGGTTAGCATCCTGGGGACCACTTTTCTTCTCTGGGGGGAAGAGTGTCTAGTGTTTTATGGACTCCTGACAGAGGCTAGGGTTACCACTGTGGCTGACACTGTCACCTTAGAGGGCAGGGCGGATGATGGATGTCATTGGACATCCCCACCCCCGGGGGTCCACCATTCAGGGAAAAGCCAGCCCCAGGCATGCTGCCCTGCTCCCCTACCATCTCCACTGCCACCAATGTCTGCCGGGGGTGGGGTCCTGCTCCCATGGCCCCAACCCATTGGGTAAGCCGAGGCTTGCTAGCAGCATTCATCAAGGAGGCCCCTACAGCAGCCCCACCTGGGGGGGAAACCTGGGCATGGGGGGTCAGTAGGCAGGGAAGAGCTGAGCTCTGGTAAGGATCGGGGGCTGCCACCCAAAAAAAAAAGAATATGTTAAAATTCTGGGGTTAAAAATATTTAAAAGCAAAAAATTTATCATGTAACATTGATTGCAAGGATGTCCGTTGCACCTCGGGGGAACATGCTGCCTTACCATGCCAGTGAGCTGAGTTCAGGTGTGAATTCAACCATAGAATCATAGAAATCTGGTGGCAGAAATTCCTCTGGTCCATTGAGTCTGCCCCTTCCCCCCAACTTACTCATTACCTATGTCTCAGGACCTCCCCTTCCCCCCACTTGCAAACTCTTATGTCTGTCCCATGCCCTCTTGAATCCCTCCACAATTTCTGCCCCCACCACTTCCTCTAATAGTTTATTCCAGGCCTCCACCACCCTCTCTATGGAGTAACACCCCTGCACATTGCCCCTTCAATCTTAGACTATGCTCTCTAGATTTAACCCCTCCATCCTCTTAAATAAGCTCTCCTCCCTTACCTTATCAATCCCCTTCATGTACTTATATGTCTCTACCATGTCCCACCTCTCCCTTCTATTCTCCAATGGGTACAGGTCCAATTCTCTTCATCTCTTCTCATATGACTACCCCTGCATACCATGCACCATCTTGGTTGCCCTTCTCTGCATCCTCTCAAACCCATTTATGTCCATGCATAGGTGTGGTCTCCAGAACTGGACCCTGGACTGAAGGTGTGGCCTCCCCATGGCTTTATAAAGAGGTATCAGTACCTCCTTCCTTCTGCTTGTTATGACCCTTCCCATGTAAGCCAGCATTCTATTTGCCTTTTCCACTGCTTTGCTGCATTAATGACCTACCTTAAGGCTGCTTGATACTAAGATCCCCAGATTCTTCTACTGCTCAGATGGCTTAATTACCCTCCCCCCGAATGTAAGCTGCGTGTGGGTTCTTACATCCCATGTGCATCACTGCACACCTTTTGGCATTGAATTCCAGCTGCCAAGCTTCTGACCACCCTTCCAGAATCTTCAGGTCCTTCCTCATGGCCTCCACCCTACCAGGTGTCTCCACCCTATTGCAGAGCTTTGTTTCATCTGCAAATAGGCAGATTCTCCCTTCCAGCCCGTCCGCTATATCACTAATATAGATATTAAAAAGTAGGGGTCCCAGTACTGACCCCTGGGGCACCTCACTCATCACCCCCCTCTCCCTGGAATGTACCCATTAACCACCACCCTCTGTCTTCTGTTCTTCCACCAGTTTTCCACCCACCTAGTTATTTTCTGTCCCACCCCTTTGCTTTCCAGCTTATTTACCAGTCTTTTGTAAGGGATGGAGTCAAAGGCCTTCCTGAAGTCTAGATAGGTGATGTCCACCATCCTTCCCTGATCAACTACCTTCATCACCCAATCAAAGAACTCTATTGGGTTAGTCTGACATGACCTCCCAGTTGTGAAGCCATGCTGCTTATCATCCAGTCAATGAGCTGGTTTACTGGGACAAGGCTAATGGGGATGGTATTGCAGCATGCAGCACCAGTCACAGCCTGGGTAGGGACAGAGCAGTATTTTTCTAGAGATGCCACACTCTTTGGTGGGTCAGGGAACCTCATCCACAAGGTATTGAGATGTGTGCCATGGTCTGCTGGGACCATACACTGCATCATGACTGTCTCCAATATTGTATTTCGCTCATTTTGTGCAGGTCCCAAAGGGACCTGCAAATGAGGATACAGTCCCAGGACTGTCTCCAATATTATATGTATCTCATTTTGTTCATGTTCCAAAGTGTTTTTACAACCCTATTGTCTACAATAATGTAGTTCTTTTGCAAAGAAGGGCTTGGACTCCCACCTATGGATACCATATGAGTAATATTTCACTTTCTCAAAAAGAAGGGATATTGATTGCAAAAAACTCTGTTAATGCATCAGTTAGGGTTGATTCCAGACCAACAAAAGTGTGGAAATTCGATGTAAAGGTTACCAACCCTACCCACCCAAACAACCCCCCATTGTAGCAATGCAGTCCAACTTGCAAAGCAGCTCTTAATCTAGGAACCTCCATTCCATTATTCACCAGTTCTACCTCAGTTTATCCTCCTTTTGCTTCACCATGATTTATGCTCATGTCTCTCCCCTCAGGCAGCTACAATCACACTCAGTCACTGGTTAAAATTGCACCTTGATTTGCCCACCATACCTGCTCATTTGCATTTCAGTTCCAGGTACTACTTGGATTTCTCCCCCTTACATATTTCCTTTATTTCATTCACATAATTAAGCATTGTCTTGTACCCATCTTCACTCATCAGTATATTCCTTCCACCATTTTTTTTTGTTTGTTTCATGTTCATGTTTCGGTACCTAAGCCACCTCCATGTTTCAGCATTGCTTCTCTCCTCATATCACAGCTTTCGACTGTTCATGCCCTGATGTGTCCTCCTGGCGCTTTGCGTTATGTGAGTTCAGGGTGTTTCTTATTGCCTCCCATTTCACCGTGATTATGTTATGAACATACGAACATACAAAATTTGCCAGCAGATAAAGGCCTAGAGGTCTATCAAGTCTGCTCTAATGTGCAGCTAGCACCCCTTATTCTGCAGCTGCCCCTTCCTTCCACCCTTCCCCTTCATTAAACCTCCCCCTTGTCCTGTCCCATCCTCGTTTGAAGCAGTCCACTGTTCTACTGCATACCACTTCAGCAGATAACGCATTCCACCCAGCCACCACCCTCTCTATAAAAAAGTGTCTCCTCATCTCCCTCCTGAACCTTCCTCTCTCCAGTCTCATGTCATGGCCCCTGGTGTCCCTCCCCTCCCTTACTTTGAACAGCCCCTCTGTACCTGTCTTGTTTATTCCTTTCATGTATTTAAAGGTTTCAATCATGTCGACCCTGTCTCTCCTCTCCTCTCCTCCAGTGAGTACATGTTACATAGATACATAGACAGTGTCGGCAGATAAGGGCCTATGGCCCACCCAGTCTGCCCATTTGAGCTTGTAAGTTCAGTTTGTTCTCCTTCTCCTGCTGTTCCCATTCCTCATTTCCATGCTATTGTCTCCTTCCATCTCCTTCTTAATTCTGATTGACTACCACTTCCTGATTTGTGGCTCCCTGTTGCCCTTTCCTTACTCAGCACCTGACAGTGGTCTATGAACTCCATACCTAACTCTCCCTAGTGGGGTATTGAGTGAAGGTAGGCCTTCCTTGTCTACCAGGAATTTGAATCCCATTTTCAGACATCTCTGGCCTCTACCATCACTCATACAGTCTCTGTCCTTATTTCTGCCTACTGAGGTACTGGGTGCAGGTGGGCCTGCCCTGTCTACCGAGGATGGGAATCCTGTTCATCAGTTCCAGTTTCCACCATCAATTCATCCAATGCTATTGTTCCACAGGTCTCCATCCCTAGCCCTGCATAGAGAGATATGGAGCATAGGTGGCTTTGCCTGTTTACCAGGATGGGAGCCTGTTTCCACCAATCAGTCATCTAGTTCTATCCTCCCTGTCACTTCTCTAAATCAATCATCTGAATTTGTCATCTCAATCAATCATACCAGTCATCTCAGTCAGTTATCTCAATCAGTCATCACAGTCTTCTCAAATTGGTCATCTCAATTTGATCATTTCAATCAGTCATCTCGCCCAGTTATCCCTTTCAGTTATTTCACTCTGTCATCTCATTAACTCCATTTATCATTCCTGTCTGCAGTCTGACAGTATTCATCCCTTGCACTGCCTAATGGGGTATTGAGTGGCAGTGAACTTTCCCCATCTGCTAGGGTGTGGAGCCTGTAGCTGATTGTTTGAATTCAGCCATCACTCTCTCATATACCATCATTCTTCTGTCTTCATCCCTGTCTCATTCCTGGGAGGTATTTGAATGCCGTTGGACTCAACCTGTCACCTGGGATGGGAGTTTGTTTCATCCTATCGCCTCGTCTGCCACTTCCTTTCTCTGCCAGCATCGTTCATTCCCCAGACTTTGGACTTTCACTACTTTGTTGCTGCCTGGCCTGTTCTAGCCTCCCAGCTACACTCCATTTGCTGTGCTTCCACACCTTGTATTTGTACACTTTGCATCACTCTCTCTGGATTTTCCTCCAGGACTCATGTATGGCTGCCTCTCCTGCTACAGGCTCTGTTCCAAACTCCTTCCATGCTGAGTGGTATTGGCCTTCCGTTAGTGTGCACCTTCCATCTTGGCTTCTGTTTGGCTCCTCTGTCATCCCAGTGCTCTCCAACTGTGCTTGCCTCCATCCACCTCTTCAGTCTGCTGCAAGGACACCTGCCATGGTTATCTGTCCCTTTCCAACATTCCAGCTGGATTTCTCATGGATCCTATTCAGTGCCTGCCTTTTTTTTCCTGTTGGATCAGTCATCTCAGTATCATTCCTTGGACAAGTTCTGACTTCTGACATGACATCCTCATTGCCTCAACCCTGTGGTCCTCCTCCTCACCTGGCAGTTCTTCCATCTAACTAACAGTCCTACACCCTGTGCCATTTCCACAGCCACTACTCCTTCTGTACTTTGGCCATGCTTCTTGGTTCTCATAGCTTGGCTCACAGCTGAACTGGCCTGCTTCCCACTCCTCCACCTCTCTGACATCTCTGTGGTGTATTTGGAAGGACTGCCATTCTGTTGTGCTGTTTTTCCATTTCTACCTCTCTTGCAGCCCCGGAGCTTTGGCTAATTTGCTTCCATGTCTTTTCTTTCTGGGCATTCTCCCTGTTCACTGATGTCCAGCACTCATCATCTTTTTGATTGCATCTCCTGCATGACCTGCTTTATTCTCCTCCCACAGTTACCATTGCTGCTACTGGTTGATGTTTCAAGGAATAGCAGTTCCTTTAATTTAAGAGACAACCCTGGGTCTAATGACATCCCTCAACCTGCACTACATCTTGCACTCAGACAGTATGGAGGCAGAGTTACCTCCCAATAATCTCCACTCAATCATTCCTAGGCATCCTACTGGATCACACCGTATACAAACTCTTACTGCTTGATTAACTCCACAGTACCATTCCCCAGACATCCAATTGGATTTAAACATTATAGAAACCATTATCTCCTAATTTATTTCACAGATCCACTCATAGTGGAGTTCTCTTTGAACCAATCCTCTTCCAATAAAAACATGAACTTACATTTCTAGCGGGATACCTCATCTACTCACCTATAACTTCCCAAGTGAAATCCTTTATATTCTACCTACTGACACTGGCACAATCAATTACTTAAATTGCATCACCATATCCAATTATTGGCAAAGGCAAATCAGATGTTACCATGTCATTCCACTCATATCTTCCTGGTATAGCATCTGATACCCTTTAAAGACTCTTCTTCATTCTAACATCTCAGCATATGCAACAGTGTATCTCCATCTTATAGCTACCTTGCTATTTCAGGCAATCCTGAATCTTGTTCCTCAGCCTCTGGACATCATATTACTTCATGAAGTCATCTACATCTCCTCTTCAAGATTAACCAATCAAGCCAGTCACCTTCCCAGGGTCTTCTAATCCAATCAGACAGTATCAATCCTTCCTCATATTCATTCTAGTGAATACTATCACCAAGGGCAGTCTCTGTTCCATTCCAGCATGTGCCATGTGCAACAGACTTGTTTATCTGTTTATCACAGGTCTACGTTGCAATAATTTCTCATCAAGACTATACAAGACTATTTAATCAACTTACTTGATGTGTTATACCATTCCTGATAGCAGACCTTTCATTGCCTCATTGGTCAAGTAGTCCTAGTTAAGACTCGGTCTAGACCCTCCTCTTTATTTGGTATCCCATACATGCTGGACTAAATTCACAAGCAAGTCTTCCCCTGGTGAGCTTCTCTAGCTCCTGCCACTGAGCTACTTATACTATAGCAGAAAACATATCCATCATCTTGCCCATCGCAGTCCTTCCATAATATTTGCTCTCATATACCATGTACCAGCATTTCTAATCATGAACAAGCCTCAAAATGTCATGCAGAACATCTCCGATATTCATATCCAGTTATTGTTTTTCAGCTTATTCCATCCTCACCTTCACTGTTTTTTCAGTCTTCCAGTTACACTCTTTGACTAGGCACCCAAGAGCTTCATTCACCTGAGCTCCTCATCGTCTCTCCTCAGACACCTACATAGTGAAACATAATAAAGTTACTGTGCTTAAATCCATTCAACTCTATTGTTGAACACCATGGTTTATTCCACTATTTGTCTAGCTTTCTTTGGTTTCCTGCACCTTAGGATTCACTATCTCATCATCCTTAAGCAGTTCTGAGAACCTTCCAATGTCCATAAAAATCACCGATCTACATAAGAGCCGGTCATTCTATTTTGCTTTCTTCTTCTTCAAAATCTGATAAATTTCAGTAAGGAACTCTCATAACCTGTTTCCCTGCATGTAATTCCTACACTGAAGTCCAGTAGCCCATCTAGACAATCTCATCCTTTCCTCCTGCTCAGATCTCCATGTCCTATGTACCTCTGATAAGATTATCACTAGAGATGCAGAAAATTTAAATTCCACTGGTGAAGTGAATGCAAAGTGGGTACTTCACTTTGCCACTCTGCTACACAGAGTGGGCAATGCAAAGTGCTCACTCCACCTTGTCATTACCACTTCACGTTAAGGCGGAATGGCAATGTGAAGTAAGGCAAAGTCATTGTTTTTAATGGACTTTGCATTCCTCTAAGTGGTCCACTTGGTGTTTCAGATTTGGCAGCCCCCACACACTTCACATGGCTTACAGTACTGTAAGTCACATGCTGTTTAGCTAGGCAGGAAGAAAGTGAGTCATACAAGCAGACACTTTTACTTTCTCCTGTGCAGACGGAGAGAGAGTAGTGTTTTGTGACTGCTAATGCTTTGAGATCAGAGCGAGGAGGAGATTTAAACTTTGATTTAGACCCAACAGCTTTTTTAAAAGCTAAATTTTTTTGTCTTTTCTGTACTTTTTTTAACTAATTTGTTCTTTCTGTAAATTTTATTTTTCTTACCTTTATAAGTAGTTAGTTGTTTGTCTGTGTCTGTGTGACTGTGTGTGTGTGTGTGTTGTGTGACAGTGTGAGTAGTGATTACTCAGACTGAGGGAGCTCAGTAGGAGAAATGGACTAGGGTGAGGGAATGTCTGGGGTGGGGGCAGCTCTGGGAGAGCGTGGTAGTGATAAGTGACGTACCGTGTGCATGTGGAGGTCATGGGCACCCATTCCTGTTAGACCACTCAAAACATGTGAGTGCCCCCCCCAGAAGCAGGACCAGCACCACCTCCTGTCCTAACTCTGAGGGAGTTGAACCACCACCACCACCACCACCACCACCAAGTCCAGCACCAGGTCTCCTGGAACAGGATGTGCCTGTTCTCCTGGGCCCAGGTGTGGATCCCATCCCTGTTCAGCACTGTGACCAGCTGGCTGCCAGTTCATCTGGCCATTCCCTGCCTCTGCCTGGTCTTCCCCGCACCTCCATTATTTGGTAGTTTTTTGACTGTGTCAGGAGGGACAGCAGTGTGGTCAAGTGCCACCTATATGAGGTGGAGGTGCTCCGTGGCCCCCAGGGGGCTCACCTGGGGACTGGGGTCCAGCACACCCATATGCTCAATCACCAGCAGTTGGAGTGGCAAGCTGCCACAGAACAGACCATGCCTGCACCTACTGGCCATTCTGTAGAAGAGGATGCAGCTGTGCATTGTGGCATCCCTTAAAAGAGGAGGGCCACAGCAGCACCTGCTGCTCCACCAGCACCCCAATTCTCCCACCACCACCACCTCCAGCAGGTCAGCTTGTAGAATGTGTGGACCCCAGAGAACTGCATGTAACACAGGCTGACTTAGCAGTTCTCTGGAGTGATGTTGAGGATAACAATGAGATGGTGAGTGATGTGGAGCAGTGGCTGGATCACATAGAGGGACATCAGTTGCAAATCATGTCCATGCTGAAACTGCTGCTGGATCACCAAGGATCCCACATTATTTTTTTTTTCCTCACACCATGTGCCCCCCCCACACCTTCCTTGCTGTGTTATAAAATATATTCCTTCACCATCCCTGACCCTTGTATGTAATTATGCCCTTTTTTTGTTGCCTTCCGTATGCGTGACACTTTGTATTCTGAGCAGTGCAAGTATATTGTACTAAACTGCATGTGTGCAGTCAGTCTTCTTTCCAGTCTCTGTATGTGCTGCAGACACTGTCCTACTCCCTGACTTAAAAACAGACATTAGTGAGTACAATGGTGGGGTGGTGAAGCATGGAGAGATACTACAAAACAGACTTACATCACATCCAAGTAACTATTAAAAAAAATTAATGTTGTGATTCGTGACGTGATTGTGAATCGTGATTTGTGACTGCATTTGTGACCTTGATGGTGAAGAACATGATTTGTATCACGAGTGACTTGTGATGATGGTCCTGACTTAAAAAAGCATATTAATGAGTACAATGTTCATGCAGAATTAAGCACCACACCTGTCCAGTACTCTGAAGGGAAGCCAAAAGAAACAACTGTGACTGAAGTTACAGATGGAGATTGGGCCCTAAAGAGATGCAAATGCACAGACAGATTAAGATTGTGCTGTGCACTGAAGAGATGCAGACACAAAGGCATAACACCTAACCAGTGCTCACCATCAGAAATTCAAATCTGGAAAAGAATACCTCTGCCAGTTGGGGAGGGTCGCGGGGGGAGGGGCAGTGTGCTGCACTGCTGCAGTAACAGTCACTAGTACTAGTACCAGTAGAGTTACCACAAAGAAGTACAAAAATCACACAGCTGCGGTGGATAGCAGATTCACATTGCTGAAATTATTATGTGGCACAATAAAAGGTGTCTGATTTAATGACACGTGTCACACATCACACACATACACACAAAGTAATGCATAGCAAATTGAAAACTTCAGTAATATAACCACATATTTAAAAAAAAACTAAAATTATGCACAGTGACACATAATTAGTAAAAAAATGGCAAGAAATATTGAAAATATTACTGTGTGTACATTAACACAGTTATACAAGAAAAATATCACCAAAACAGATAACACTGTCTTTTCTCCAAATTAATCTACCTACACCGCAGATATGCCACTCCCCCAAAGCACACTTCCACTGTCTCTCAGTACACAGACTGAATGTTGCACATTAACATTCAAAATCCATACACAAACAATAAATGCTCAATGATATGAGCACAGGAGGGTTTCCTATAATCGATGAACTAAAGTTCCAGCAAAAAAAATGACCCAAAAAGGCTTTTTTAACAGCTTTTTGAAGGTTTGAATCGCAGAGAGCTCTCAGAGCAGATTGTCTCCTACAGCTTTCTACACACACTACCCCAAACAATCTAGAGCCCGTGTGACTTGAAATCCCATGAATCACTGCAAAATTTGCCTTTGGAGCTTAAAAACAAGGCGAAGTGAGGCGAAGTACATTGTTTTAAATGTACTTTACCTTACGAATTGGTGGAGTAGTGGTTTGGGAAGGCGGAGTAACACAAAGTCATTGTTTTCAATGGACTTCGTGTTACCCATTACTAACGCAAAGTACTCCGCTTCATGTTGCGGAGCACTCTGCGAATTCGCCTTCACTCCATGAATCTCTTCGTGGAGTGAATTGGGACCACTTCTCCCATCACTAATTATCACCAATATCAAACTAAAACATGGATCTCACTTATACCTTCCTTCAACAGCCTTACTTAATCCGTATTCATCATCTGGACATCCATCCGAATTGGATCTGCTTCTTCAACCTTAAGAAATTTACCTTCCTGCACAAATCATCAACTCAGAAGATAGACTTCATCACACCATGTACCTAAACAGGAACCAGAACTCAGCATTTAGTATCATCTCCTCTTAGTTAAACTGAGGATGGGCAGGTCAGTAGCCATGGATCCTCAGAGGTTTCCTCCACAGGGTTTTTTTCTCTTCTGTGTACTACTGGTCACACTTTCCATGAGTTGGAGGAGGCAATCTTTTGAATCACTAAATTTATTCTGTTTGTACCCTCTATTTCCTACTCACTACCCGACTTATCTATCAAGGGTGGGAATAGAGAAAGGCCAAAGTTCAAAATTCATAAGTATACACAAGCACTATGCTATGTATCAAATATTGTAGGGGAGGGCTAAAGACCAAGGTTCAATATGGAGGAATAGTTCCTCCCACATTCCAAATAAAGGTCAGCCGGTCAGCCTTCCCCAGCAGCTCTCACATAGTGCATCATTAAACACCCACCATCCTCCCCTGCCTTCTCCTCCTCAGGCGCTCTGCTCACTCTTGGTGCTGACTGATGAGCCCTCTATTCCCTACTCACTCCCCAGCTTAATGACCAAGAGTGTGAACAGAGAAAAGCCAAAGCTCAAAATTCATAAGTATGCACAAGCACTATGCTGCGCACCAAACATCCATGATATTAACTACAGAGCCCAATTTGGTGTCATCAGCAAACTTGGTCAACCACACTTTCTCATTATACTGCATTGTTGCAACTTAGTTATTAAAGAGACAGGGACCCAGAACTGAGCCCTGTGGGACTCCACTAGTCACAGCTGCCAACCTAGATTCTACCTCTTGCAACACCACCTGCTGTATTCTGTCAACCATAAATTGATCCATGCTGTTAACCTAGGGTTTAATCCCAGTCTATTAAACAATTCACCAGCTCCTTATGTGGGTCTTTGCCAATTGTGTTACTAAGGTCAAAATAGATGATATCCACCAGGATTCCCCTGGTCTAGAGCCCTGCTTACTCTATCAAAAAAACACCAGTAGATTAGTCTGACAGAACTGTCCCCTTGTAAAGCTGTGCAGTGTATGGTCAAACAGATTGTTGGTAGTAATGCGGATGTCAATTTCATCTTTAATAATGTTTTCCATTATTTTACATAAAACTGATGTCAAGTTAATCTGCCTATAGTTCCTTTATTTAGTTGTGTTATCCTTTTTGTGTTTTGGAGTCACTACTGCTCATCTCCAATCTTATACTACTTTGCCACTGTCCAATGATGACTGGGAGGCTTTGGTAATAGGACCAGCCAGAACCTCTGCCATTTCTTTTATTACCCATGGATGCATACCATTGGAGGCAGGTGCCTTGTTAAGATTAAGTTCTTTTAATCTCATTTTAATATCATCCTCTTTGATATTTATTTTAGGAGCCTCCGTGATCTTCTGATTAATTACTGGTGTAACTTCTTTTGTTCCATAAACCAAACTAAAGGACGTGTTGAGTTCTTGTGCTATCTGTTTCTCATCAGTTACTAAATTCCCTGTAGGGTCACATATCGGCCCTACATGTGAAGTCCCACTCCTTTTGGCATTAATGCAATTATAAAATGATTTATAATTATCTTTAATGTTCATGGCATGATTCAGCTTGTAGTATATCTTTGTTTTTCTAATGGTAATTTTAAATTCACTGGCTAACTTCTTGTATATATATATACCATTCAGATGGATTTTTACACATTTTTGCGCTTTTGTATGCCTTTTGCTTTTTCCTAATCTTTGATTTGATTCCCCTGTCAAACCATATTGGAATATTTCCAAATTTATTATATTTGACACTTGAGTTGAAAGTCTTGCTGAAGATGAAGTAGAGTAAATCCATGATATGCACCCTTTTCAATACCCTCATCACCCAATGAAAGAAAACTATCAGGTTGGTCTGATAAGAGCTCTCTGACATGAAACCATGCTGTTTACTAACCTGGAGAGCATTGCTGTCCAGGTAGTCCACACAGTTCTCTTTGACCAGTAACTCCACCAGTTTACCCACACCAGGGGCTAGACTGATAGATCTGTAGTTACATGCTTGTTCCTTGTTCCTCACTCATTATGGAGCAGGACTATGTCCATTTCTAGTCTTTTGGAACTAACCCCATCTGTAACAAGCTATTGAATAACTCTACCAGGGATTTAGCAAGTTCAGCTCCAGTTTCTTGCCTGCTAGCCTTTCTGGACCCTTTCAGTGATGAATACTGACTGCCTCATCTCTGGGACCCCCTTTATGGCAGCCTAGATACCACTCTATTGCATGATCCAACTGTCTTCCTTTGTGAACACAGAGAAAAAGTAATCATTAAGGATGTCTGTCTTTTGTATGTCCTCCTCTAATACCCTACCTCCCTCAGATAGCCTATCACCCCTCTTTTCTTTCTTTTTTCTCTAATATGCCTGAACAACTGTTTTTTCCCACCTTTTGATCACTCCACAATACACAACTCAATATCTGCTTTTGCCTCCCTAATTTCCCTCTTTGCTTGCTTGGTTCTCAATTGGTAGTCTAACTGTATTCCTCCCCTGCATTTCCTAGTACCTGGTGAAGCTCTTTTGTTTGGCCCTTACTCTTCCCTGTCCCTTTCTGAGAACCATGTTACAGTAATCTCATGTACCTGTTTCTTTTGGTTGATGTTCTCGAGCATAACTTAGATGCCTCGACAATGGCACCTTAATTGATCCTTATCTCTCCTCTACAACTCTGAAGTGGTCTACACTAACTTGTCACAGAACAACTCCATTATCCTGTTGTAGTCCCCCCTTCTGAAGTCAAGGACCTCAGCCCTTGTGTGGGGCTTTTTGGTCCCAAGGACCAGCTTAAATTAAAAAGCATTATGGTCTCTGGTCCATCGAGGCTCCTTTACTTGCACACCTCCTACGACATCTGAGTCGGTGAGCACTAAAACAAGAATGACAGCCTGCTTGGTGAGTCCCTAAACCAGCTACATCAGGACACAGTCCTTGAATCTATCTAGCATGGCCTGACTTTTGGTGCTTCTAACAGTGAGAACATGTCAGTCAATATTCGGCAGGTTCAGATCACCCACCACTACTAACTCTCTCTTTGACAGTCCCCTTCTTAGACCCTTCCCAAGCTCTCTGTCCTTTCTTCCCCTTGACCTGGCAGGCTATAAATCACTCCAAACTGTAGTTTCTTGCTGGATGCCCCTGTGAGTAGCACCATCAGTGACTATGGGCATGATTTAAGAAGAATGACACATGGCTTGCATCAAGCCCACATCAACTGATCTTTGGCGCAACCGTGCCAACTGCATCTTCCACAACTGCACCCAATACAGCAACATTTGGCAGAGTTGCAAAAATGTCTTCATTTTACTGCCACTTGTGCCAAAGCTTTGGTGCAAGCCCCTCGTAAACTGACTCCCCCATTGGTGCATAGATAGACTAGGGAGGAGCTGGTCTAACTTAATACAGCTGACACAAAGGACTTGCACCAGAGGTTGCAGCTGGCACCCTTTGTAAATAGTAGTTTAAATTGCAGTTTCTGCATTGATCACTGCAAGTCGGCCCTTGCAACTGACCCTCCCTCAAAAATCCTTACATAGCTTTAAGCCTCTTCCTGAATTGGGCCCTCCGTCTTCATATTGCTCCTTGATGTGTCCATCTCCCACCACCTCAATACCTTTCCTAACATACAGGGCTATGCCTCCCTTTATCTTTTCTTCTATCCTTCCAAAACATTGTGTAAGGGGGACTGTCAAGTCTCATTTTTTATTTTCTGAAGCCCAGGTTTCTGTGAATGTTATGAGGTCAACATCAGTGTCTACCATCATTGCCTGGAGCTTGCTGACACATACCCTTCCATCTAACTCCTAATCCTCATTTGCTTTTTATTTGTTTTTCTCCATTATTATTCCCTAGTCTCCTTAGCTTCTTGTTTTTAATGTTAACTACAGACTTTGAGATCCTTCCCTTTTTGGTCATTTCCCTAATAATAATAATAATAATACATTTTATTTATAGGGCACCTTATCCATAGCCAAGGTCCCTAACAGTTTTAAAAACAAAACAAACATCAGTGCAATTAACATTAAAATAGCAGTACACCAAAAAAAGGAAGATCAGACACTGAAGCCCATAGCCCATTTTGAACCAGAACCTTATTTTTGCCCACTGTGCAAGCTTCCAGATTAGAAGGAGTACTAATTATTTTCCCTTAGCTCTCTCTAGTCACTGTAGTCCCCCTAACTTCAGTCAGCCCTGCAGTCAAACTGTCCAATTAAGATGTCAAGCTTCTGCCTCAGCGCACTGGCCCCTTCTTTTGTTGGGGAAGAGGTAGACTCCCCAGGTGTTGTCACCAAACTGAATAAAATATTGGAATTTGAAAGTTTATATTGTAATTTTATGGAGTGACCTTATCACAGTCTTTAACCCCCCTACCCCCCAACAATTCTAGCAGTTCTTTTAAGAATGGCACAAGCATGTAGTGGGCTAATGAACATTTTCAACATGGTACACACCTGGTGATTATTTCACCCTGACAAGACAGGCTTCAGCTTCCACTCCCACTGTCACAAGACACACTCCTGCATTGACTACTGGTTGCTCAGCAATGAAATGATCCAAGAACTGAGGTATGAAGTCATGTTGCCAGTTTCCATGTAAGATTATGCTTCCATCAAAGTAATGTGTATCAGAGAAGGATAAACCATGCTTCCCAGGGACTATGTGATAATGGTGACTGCCTAAAGGTGGTCACCATTATCGCTCAGTCAGAATGCCGAACACATTTTTGGTGCTCTGACAACCCCAGCACACCAGCACAATGGCTCCAGGACATATTTTTACTGCTTTCTTTGGGGGGTTGCTGCACCTCCTCACACCCCCTCCTCACAGGGGGCTTCACCCCCTGGACCCCTCTACTTAAGGATTCTCAACTCCAGGGGGGTGCATGTTGGGGGAGTGAAAGCAGTAAAAATGAAAAGGTTCAGGCAGGGCACAATACAAATCGCACCAGCGCCTAAATCTGAACCCAATACCTCAGCCACCCCAGCCACTAGCCTATCCCTGATGCCATGATGCTGCTCAACCAGCAACTGCAGCATGACTCCCTAGAGCCTCTCCACCCCCCCTCCCAGTCCACGCTCAGCATGCTCACTCCCACCCCTCTGCACACGTACATATAGCAACATCCTGTCACCTAATCCACCCATCCCATCATCCGGTTGCCCTACCTTTCTGTCACAGTGAGTGGATTGTGCCAAGATGGTATTGCCATAATGGACGGCGCCCTTCCTCATGCACCCACTTCACGGGTTACCTGCTTCCCAAGTTGGCAATTTAATAATTTCATTTTACAGTATGAGAAAATTAAAATAGATCTGAAAGGGAGACTAGAGGAATACTTTACACTCAACCCACCAGAGGGCTGAGTGAGGAATGGTCTAGGAAGCATCCAGATTCGCTACTGGGTCAAATAATTTCACTATTCACTCATAAGAAGAGACTGCAACCACTGAAAACACAGTGTTGTCTGAATGAACTAGTAGTGCTAGAACATACGCTTACATAAGATGCTTCAGAGAGGGACCTGGAAAGCATGGCACACTGAAAAGTATAATCAGGTGTTACGAGAATTAGCCAAATACACATAGAGATGGGCAAAATTTAATTACATTACTTTTGGGTCAAAAGCCATAAACACAGTGCTAAAAGAAAGTCTCCAAAATCTAACATCAGGAAACTAAGAATGGGGAGGGAAAGGGGGAATAAATGTATAACAGATAAAATCATGTGACAATTATTTTTATATAGTGTATGATGGAATGTTGTTATGCACTGAGTTCCATCATTTTAAAAATGTTGTTATGCTGTACTAGCTACATAGCTAGTGCAGCATAACAACTTAAAACATGATTGTGCATCTTCACCCTACTTGGCAGCAAGAGCTAGTCCGTTGGAAAAGTAAGCAAAAATGAATTATTTGTGTCTGTGATGTTTTCCTCAAGCTGTATGGTAGCCGGCAGCATTGTACACTATAAAAAAACAATAGATACTGACTCATCGGTACAAGCTGGCCAGTACATCTTGAAATAGCTAGTGGTGACAGAACTTCTCGAGCTCTGCTCTCGAGGTTCTTAATGTCGCCATGGCAACCTCTCAATGTACTAACCAGCTTGTTACTGATGAGTCGGTATCCATTATTCTCTTTTTATTTTATTATTTTAGTCTTTGGTAATCAGGTAAGGCCCACTAGGAACAAGTGCTTGGTTTCAGGGGTGACCTGGGAGCATTGGGTGTTTAAGTGACTTGCTCAGAGTCGTACAGTATGCAAGTGGAGGTTGTGAAAATCAAACCCAGGTCTGGTCCACTGGATGTACCAAGTCCATTCACAGCTTATTACTCAAACCTCTAGGCTATACTGCCAGCCCACAGTTAGGCTTTTGTACTATTATACAAGCCCCTAGTTTATGTACCCCCAGAAATATATACATACAGTAAATGCACTTGTGTTCATTAGTGTATTTCTGACTAGGTTAATACCTGCATGGATGTGAGTTTTAATCTTCTAAAGCAGAGACATATTAGACTTACTGGGCTTACTGCCATGTTTTTAGAGTTGCTTTAGCTTGCTGCTAAGCATTACATGCTAATATAGCATAGAGGCTTGTATAACAACACATCTGCCTAATTGTCACATGATTTTATCTATTCTATGTTTTTTTCCCCTTTTCTTCCCCATCCTTGGTTTCCGGCTGTTGGATTTGGAGACTTTCTTATAGCACTATTAGCGATCTTTGACTTAATAGGGGTGTTTAAATTATTAACATGGTCAGGGTTGCATGATTGTGTTTACCTTATTGCAATAATCCCTTCAAGACTGCTAATATGTAATGCATATTATATTGTAACTTTTGTGAATTGATAAAGGTTTCCTAGTAATGCCTGAATAGTGAGGGCATGCAGATTTAGTATTTGCCATATTCGTCCTTGTAAGAACAGATCCAGAAGCAAATGGTTTAATACCTTTTATTGGACCAACATAGATGTTACAAAAAGAACAAAGTGCTAAAGCTTTCAGATTGACAAAGTCCTTCCTTGGAAGTTTATGACAGTTATCCAGAAACTCACGTACTATTAACAACTAGATCATACATAAAAAACCCAGAAAGAATTCTCATTGGTTTAAAATACTCATTTAAACCATCACTGAAGTTAGAAACAGTTAAACCAGATCTCACCAGTTTGCTATTAGCTGAGATGTCTTCAAGGTCAAATGTTATCGGAATAAGATAACAACCTTCCAAGCAGAAAGTTCAACTATCATAAATTCTAAATGTCTTAGCATGTGCAGTGAATACAGTCTTAATGAACAGCTGGATTCAATTCTCACTTAAGTACATAATAAAATGTGATATTATTGTATGTTAAAAACAAACAAAACTATGTAACCAACATTTTCTATATATGGCATTAAGAGGAGTTAAAATAAAATTAACCTAGTGTGAGCAACTGTTACACACCACTATACAGTTTAAAACATATCTGGAGACATTTCTCCAACTATAACCAGTTACTATATTCCATAAACCTTAAAATCCTGAGTGCTGTAACAGGGTTTTACACAAGGTAATATCAATTGTCAGTAGATGTGCCAAATTAAAAAAAAACTTCAAGGACCCCCACGTAAATGAGACCATGCATCCTGATATGTTCAGAGTTCAATAATGTGTCAGTATATAATCAAACTACTATACATACAGAGACAGTCTAAGGACTCTGAATAAAATCCGCAATGGAATTAAACCATACCCCATTGTGGGTAGATAACTAGTTAGATGAAAGTGTATATTCACAATGTATGTGAGCCAGAAGTCCTAACACATCATCATTTACACCGATCATTACAATATTTACCTGATGGAATTTAACCAGTCTAGGACCCCCAGTAAATGAGATCACGCATCCTAATATGTTCATAATAGTTGAACGTTCTGTTCGGAAAGTTCTTAACTTATTCTGATGACATTTGACCTTGAAGGCATCTTAGCTAATTGCAAACTGGTGAGGTCTGGTTCAACTGTTTCTAATTTCAGTGATGGTTTAAATGAGTATTTTAAACCAATGAGAATTCTTTCTGTTTTTTTATGTATGATCTGGGTGTTAAAAGTATGTGAGTTTCTGAATAACTGTCATAAGCTTCAGAGGAAGGACTTTGTTATTCCAAAAGCTTCAGCACTTTGTTCTTTTTGTAACATCTATGTTGGTCTAATAAAAGGCTCTTACAAAAAATAAATACAAGGCTCTAGGGTCCGGACTTCCTGCAGATAGACAGCTAGACAGTGCTATCAGGCATCCAGAAATATCTGTACTTGGGAAATTAAATGCACTAAAGCTGAGTACTATACAACCTGCCTTTCTTCCTCCTGGGTTAATGGGACTAAGTTCTCATAAAATCATAAGGACCTAATGGGAAAAATGAACACCTCTCCTCCTCCCTATTAAATATCAATGGAGTTACTACCCAAGACCCACTGCTCATAGCAGATCCATTCAATAATGCTTTTAATGATCTAAGTATTGTTCTCCCTCCGGATTTCTTAAATGACCCTACTAACCCCTCAAGCCCCCTCCATCACCTGCCCATATCAGCATCCCTCCCTTTCACTTCAAAATAATATGTCCAAGTGAAGCTAGATTCTATCTTTCTTGAGTCTTGGGCAAGTCCAGATTCAGTGGTGATTCTCTTGAACAAAAATTACTTAATTTAACATTTGATCCAGTACTCCCCTCCGTTCACAAGATTGGTGACAGAACTGCCCATGGTAACTATTGCCCCATCTCTCTCTCTCTCCTTCCTCCTATTTCTAAAGCCCTTGAAAGAATAGTGAATGATCAACTGTCTGAAAATCTTGCCAAGTATAATCTGCAGGGTAGCCAACAACATGGCTTCAGGAAGGACCACAGTACTTCCTCTGCCCTTCTGGAGTGCACTAGCTTTATACATAAAGCTCTGGACCAAGGTCACTTGGTTGGGTCTGTGTACATTGACCTAACAAAAGCATTTGACATGGTCCACCATGGCCTTCTCTATTCCTCCCTCTCAGGGCTGGGCCTACCCTCTGATGCTGCAGCCTGATTTGATAGTTACCTCTCTGGGAGTTCCCAGAGGGTTAACATCCTTGATGTCCTCTCTTCCAGTAAGCCAGTTCACTCAGGGGTTCCACAGGGGTCAATTCTTGGCCCGCTCCTGTTTAGTCTTTTTCTAAATACCCTTCCCCAAGCCCGCTCTGGCAACTTATTCTTCTACACAGATGATGCAGTTATTTTCTCTAGTCACCCTGAACCCCTTATGCTTGAACAATGCCTGCAAAATAGCTTTACACAAATTGAGTCCTGGTTCTCCTTTCATAAACTTATCATCAATTACATAAAGAGCAAAGTAATGCTGTTTGCAAACCACCAGAATAAACATAAAGGAGTGTCACTAAACATCCAAAATAGTCAACTCTC
The DNA here is from genome assembly GCA_016271365.2 of Neoceratodus forsteri. Taxonomy (NCBI): domain Eukaryota; kingdom Metazoa; phylum Chordata; order Ceratodontiformes; family Ceratodontidae; genus Neoceratodus; species Neoceratodus forsteri. Next base: position 209,374,152 of record CM057451.1, read on the forward strand.
ATCACTTGAGAAGGTTAAGAGTATTAAATACATCGGAATCACCTCAGACTCCTCTCTTTCCTACCAAGAACATATTAGTCTGGTTTGCAAAGCAGTAAACACCAGAATCATCGTCCTCTACAGGCATAGGAGCTGCCTGACAAATGACGCCCTCCACCTGGCTGTCATTAGTTCTGTTCTATCCCTAGTGGATTATGGTATAGTAATCTATGGATCAGCATCTGATACTGCTCTTAGAAGAATAATGCTCTCCCTCAATAAAGCATGTTGCCTCATAACAGAAGCACCAACGCTAACCCATACCTGTGATCTTTACAATCAAATGAACTGGCTAAACCATAAGGGTAGGCTTGGCTGTCACACCTGCCTATTGGCCAAGAAGCTTAACACCTCATTCTTCCCTCCCTTAGTCCAGCAGCTCATCTCCCCTGCCCCTACCCCTTGATCTACTTGGAGCTCTGATAAGGCCCTTTACCTAGTCCCTTTCTTTAAGACATCCCTAGTGCAGCAAACGTTCTCCCACAGGGTCCCTGCCCTGCTCAATGGCCTGCCTCCTCTGGTTTTCTCTACAGTTAAATTGGGCCCCTTTCAAACTAAACTTCACCAGCACCTTCTCTCAGTGAATAGTTGTGACTGCTCTTAGCTTTTACTAGTCAATCTGGGACTGCTCATGGCTTGTCCCTCAATTTCCCCCCTGCTCCTCCCCACCTTATCTTGATTTAAATTCTCTCTCCCTACTCTGTTCCCCTCCTGCCCTTTACTCATCCTTTACCTACTTTCTTTCCTATTCCTCCTTCACTACATCTTACACCACTCTACTCAAATTCTCTCCCTAACTCTCCCCCCAGTTATCTCATAAATCTCCTTAACTGACTTCCTTCTGGTCTCCCTTTCTTTTTTTTAATTTCCTGTCTGTTTACACAGTTAGCTAGCACTGCCTGCACCATGTTTGTTTCATTATAATGTACTCATTTATCTATACCATTTAAGGTGTCATGCATTTTCTTTGCAATGCCACGTTTGTTTCAGTATCACGTACTCCACCCTCAGTTATGATACACTTATTTATAATGCACTGCCTTACTTGTATACTCTTATGCTATGTATTATGTATTGTATTAATTTTCTCTAATGTTTCGTATTCCTGAGTATTTTAAATCTACTCACCATGTTGTTTCTTTCCTATGCACTCCGCCCTCATTTATAATGCACATATGTATAATGTACTATATTATTAATATAATTGTATCCTATGTATACAGTAATGCACTGTATTAATCTACTGTAATTTTGTTGTAACCTCTCTGTTTGTAAATCTGATGTGGAGTCTTTGGGCTTTGATAAATCTGTTTTTGACTCAAAGGGCTGCAATTCCAAGACTTCAATAAATAAAAGATTTCAAACCATTTGCTTCTGGATCAATAGTGTATGGTTATACAACCTTTCTCTCTTCAGTTTTGGACCCTGCCATTCTGCAGTAATAGTGATTGTTGTTTTATTGGTGAGTAGTAAATAAGAATATAGTATAGAATGGGACAATCATTCTCACCCTGTTTATTATACAGTACCTCTTTTGTGACTGCTAATTCACATTGCATTTATATATGTTAAAGGGACACTGTCAATCATTTTTGAGTCACATAATTTTTAGGTAGAAATCCACATTTTATGATTGCTTACTGTTTCTAAAATTCATTGATGTTGCTGGTTACTTTTTCTGCCTCCTTGCTTATTAGAACAGAAATGCATGGTAATGTATAGCTACGGGTATGCCCCCCTGTCCTTTTCTCTTATCACACTTTATGTTTCTATGTTTCCATTACTTCTATAAATATATATACACCTCAAAGGCCTTAGTCCTTATGAAGGACATTTTCAGATTCCTCCAGGCTCTGCACATCTTGCAGGTCCCAGAGGACATAACATGTCAAATCAAATCAAATCAAATCAATTTTTATTTATAAAGTCCTTTTTTAAATTATCAAAGTGCGAATACAATACAGATAAAACAACCAACAATAAATATACATTAAAAACAATTAAAAAACAACAGGTTGGCCTAATCAAAGGCTTTCTCAAATAAATAACTTTTTAAAGAAGCCTTGAATTGCTCTGTGGACTGGCGCTCTTGAATCCGACAAGGTAGAGAATTCCACAGGGTTGGGGCCACAAAAGAAAAAGCTCTGGCCCCTGATGATTGCAGATGAACCCTGGGAACCTCTAGCAATCCCTCATTGGCAGAACAGAGTGAGCAAAGAGGATGATAAGGCCGTAGGAGATCTTGCAAGTAGTCCGGTCCCTGACCTTCACTTACAGAAGTGAAGAGTGGGATCACATTACTCACCAAGAGCAAAGCCTCTGGCTCAGATGTGTTTAGTACTGAGTTGCATTACACCTTCACAGAGACCCTGGTGCTACGTTTGTTAAAAGTGTACAAAGCTGCACACAGATCAGACCAGGTCCCCATCCATGTGGAAAAGGACAATCACAGTCATTCCTAAGCCCCAAAAGGATAGAGTTCTCCCTGCCAGCTGTAGATTCTGATAGTATAAAAAGAATTTGCACATATGGGACACTTCATTCATTTTTATTTAGTTTGTATATGGTGTCATAATGCATTAACTTTAGAGATTTAAAGATTGTATTTTTAATGTTCCTATTCTGTGCATCTTAGTATAAAGGTAGAGGGTATTTAAATCTTTAGTATTTATGTATGTGTCACTATGATGTTGTATAGCTTCATGTAGAAGATCTGCCATCACTTATGCATGCTTTTGTCACCTCCAGATTTGGTTACTGCAACACTCTTTACTTTGGTGTCAGTGGGGGCAACCTCCGCAGTCCCCAGCTGGTGCAGAATGCTGCAGCAAGGTTGATGATGGACCTCTTGAGGTCCATTTATGCAAACCCAGTTCTGCATGAGCTGTACTGGCTGCCAGTCAGGTGGAAGATTGCCTTCAAGGTGGGCTTGCTCACCTATAAGGCCCTATATGGATTGGGTCTGGACTACCTGTCTGACCTCCTGATATTTGCACACTCAGTGTGCTTCCTATGGTTGTCTATGGAGGTTATTTTGGTGGTCTTGAGAGCACAACTCAAAACTTCAGGAGATTATGATTTCAAAATTCTGGGCCCCATATTATGGAATTCTCTTCCACGATCATTGAGGGATGCTCCCTCCATTGAACATTTTACACAAGGGCTGAAAACACATCTTTTTGATCAGGCTTTTAATGTGCACTGATTTTATACTGAAATTGAATTAAACTTTCAAGCATAGTATTTATGTTTTTTATGGTATTTTACTATTGAATAGACTCAGACCTATAATGTATGTATTTTCCTGTTTGTATGTTTGTAAAACACTCAAAGCCTCCGGGATTGGGCACTAAAGAAATAAAGTGACTTGACTTGACTTTAAGAACACATGAGGTATACTGTCCCCAGGTTCAGAAAGTATAAATAAACAAGTACTCATGTGTTTTTGATTGCCTTTAATAAAGAGTGTAGGTAATATCCAAAGCAAGTCAGGTATGAGTCTGTGTTTGTTCTTGCAATTGGGACTAAGTAAAAAATTGGATTTCTAACTGGAAATCTACTGAGTCTTTTTTTGAGAGGTGTCCTAAGTAACTGCATTGTGGTGAGAGAAAGTCACTGCATGCTGAATTGCTGTGGAGGAGTGCCTGTAGCAGGGAAACTGGAGCACATTTTTTCACCCATGGAAGGTATGCCACTGTTGCCTAAAACCCAATAATTTGCAATATCCATTCCAGTCCATCTTGTTGGGGCTAGAATATCTTGTGCCTTTTGTCTGCTGCTGTCATTTCTCCAAAAGAGCCCGGTGTCCTGAAGAGGTAGGGGAGCCCGCTTAGTGAGGGAGCAAGACAGAAAGCTCCTCAGAAAGCTACCAGCAGAGAAAGGAGCACACTGGAAGAGGATTTTCCTTCAGTAAAAAAGAATCTATCCATTTCTCTCCCATATGTAAACCTTGAACATTTTAGCAGCAGAATAAGAGGAGGGTGAAGGAGAAGGGACAGAGAAAGTGCCTTGGTTTGCTGCTCTTTTAGTAATAATAAAATGTGAGCCTTTTGTGGCTATTAGTCCCCCCCCCAGCTCTTATGAGCTTAGCAACGGGTATCAACTCTGATTATTCAAGTTCTTATTCTAAAATTCTAGTGAATCTATTGCTATTCACCATCATTTTATTTGCTTCAATTTTATATTTAATACTTGTATCTTTATTTTTGTGTTTTCACGCCATTCGTTACATGACCAGGGGCCTCATATACACATGTGCCAGTGCTAGGACCAGTGACACCATTGTGAGCTGAGTCCTAAGTCATGGACAAACTGCTGCACCAGGCAGTGCAGCACAAGATATTTTCAGCTTGTCAATGATAGTGCATAATAGCTGAAAACCTATATAGCAGCCATTTTTTAGTATCTCACTTTACAACGCTGAGAGGTATGGAAGTTGATAAAAAGCAGCATATTTAGGTAGGCATCAGATTATTCAAATTATAGATGTGACATCCATGTGTTTACCAAGTAAGCACTGAATTTCACTCTTTTTATTTTATTTATTGTAGATCTTTGGTTTAGCTTAGTTCACTGTATATTATTTTAGGGTATTTTAATGCAAAAAAGGGGTTTATAAAGGATCCAGAAAGTTAAAATTCATTCGTGGCAGTATTTACATGACTCCAAATAAGAATAATTCATGGCAGGAGTTGGAGGGTTATTTGTGTGAACATTTAAGCTATACATGCTATAAAAGATTGTAAGACTATGATTAGAGCTACTAAGAGCTTCTATCAATCAGTCAAGCAGTCACAATCTTTATTTATTCAGGCAGGCACCATTGAGCAAGTCTCATTTGCAAGGTGGATCTGGTCATGAATACATCAAAGTACAGTACAGAAGCTGGTATACAAAAAGCAATAATATACAAGGAAGAAAAAGTATATACAGTGTATACAATACAGTACAAGGTAGAAATAAATAAAAAAACAGCATTATTTTACAATTGAAGAAGTCAGCAGATGTACAATTAACCATAAGCATACAGGGGTTATAAGCAGAGATCTTTTGAGTGAGGCAGCCGGCAACTGCACATATAGGGGTAAGAGGCTGTGTATGGGGTGGCAGGTTTGAGAGGTAAAGAAGAGGAGGGATATATTACTGACGACTGGAGGGAAAATTGAGCTAAAACCACAGAAAGTGACGATGGCTGTCGTGTACTTGTTTATTATGATAATGATGGAGGAGGGGTAGATAATTGGGACACTGCTATGGATGGGGTGGGACTTTAGCCAGGCTGGAGTGGACAGGGAAGGGTGGGTGCAGCAAGAAGAGTTAATAGGGAAAGAGTGAGAGCCAGGGGTAGAAACTTGGCGAGCGTCAGGATGAAAAGGGGGAGTTGCGGAATTAGTGGGCTAGCGGTGAGGAAAACTTTTGCAAGGTGCTTTCATGTAGCGATCGTAGAGCACCTTGAAGATATTCAGGCTAACAAGGCAGCTCAGCTTCAAGTTCCTTTGTAAACTGTTCCACAATGTGGGTAAAGAGAAGCTTAGAGCAGCTTTGCCGAAATGAGTTTTGACCCTTGGAACTTGGAGGGCAATTAGGGAATGGCTCCTTAGAGCATAGGTGCCTAACACACTCCGGGGAATACAATCTGAGACATACTGTATGAGGGGATCTTGTTGGTCACTGCTCTGAAAACCCATAGGGCGGCATTTCTATTTCTTCTATAGTGAAGGGAAGTCCAGTCTAATGAAGAGTACAGGGAGCAGTGGTGTGTGGAAAGTGTAAGGCCAGTAATGAAACTGGTAGCTCTGTGGTAGAGGGTGTCCAACTTAGCCAGTGCAGAGGCAGTGCAGTGGCAGAGGAAGAATTCCTGCCATCGCAGTAAATGTTTCTAGTCATGGACGTAAGCAAACAAATCAAAGTTGCGTTTGCACCTCTTAATAGAGAACTTTGCCACAAACTGTGGGTTGTGCATGAATCTAATGGTGGTGATTATACAATGATTGCTAACATCTGAAAAAAATGTTCCAACATGAGATAACAGGTGTGGCTTGCTAACCAAAATTACATCTAAGAGGTAGCTGTTGTTAAGGTTCTTTTTATTTGGGTGACTAGGCTCGCCAATGAGTTGCACCAGCCCTAGAGTATCACAAAAGGATTTCAAGGGAGCTGATGCACTTGATAGCCAATCGTAGTTCAGGTCTTCAAGAATAATGGTTTCCAAGGAACTGAGGTGGGACAGGAGATGAGGCCCGGCAGAAGGGGGGCCTGTAGCAGCCTATTACACAGAGTGCACTGGAAGGAGAAAGTTCAATCTTTATGGTCAAGCACTCAAATTCTTTGAGGGAGGACAATGCATCTATGCATGCAGCTGAGTATTTGTCCCTTACATAAATTGCCACCCCACCTCCTCTTGATTGCCTATCCACTCAGAAGAGTAAATAATTCAGGATATTGATTTCATTGTCTGGGGTGGCTGGCCTAAGCCAGGTCTCAGTGATCACTAGGATGTCAGGTAGGATGTGGTTCACTAAAGCCTGGATAAGGGTGAACTTTTTCAGCAAACTACAGGCATTAAGATGCATAAAAGACATTCCTTTGATACCTGCCAGGTCTGATGGAGAAGCAAGGGTGTCTAATGGTCCTGGGTTGAGTTCGACATTGCCTGAGCATAATAGTAAAAGAAGCAGGATTCTTTTTAAGGCAGCAAACTGTAATTTGTAAACACTATTTTTTGAGCGATAGGGGAGGTGGTATTGATGGGTAGGCCTGTACCCACTCCTGGTGTTATACTGGCCTAGTGTTGCAGCCACTAGTGTCCTGGCAGAAATTTGCCATGGGCAGGAAGTCTCAAGTCTGGATGGGGAAGTAATCTGCAGAGACAGATCGGGAGATGTCCCACTCCCCGGCAGAGACAGCTGTGAAGCCCAATACTCCAGAATGGCTACCTGAAAGGAGCTGTTTGATGCAGGACAAGGAGAAAGGGTCAGCCCACATTCATTATGGGTTCCCCTTTAAGAATATATTATGTTCCCATCTGAGCTTACATCTGCCCAGTTGGCATCCAAGTGAGCATTCCAGTGAGCCTGTCTGAATCTATGCATCTACTCTGATACTCCATTTATGGGACTTCCACATTGGTATAGTGAAATATTACAAAACGGACACCAGAAATTAACTCTACTCGATTCAGCATCCATCAGAGGTTCGAGACAACCTATAAATAGCTACTTAGCTACTCAATACAAGAAAATGCCTACTAAATGTGTATTTTTATAAATACTTTTTATTGTGAAAACTCTCCCAGAGACTATAACATTAATTTAAGTCCAGAGGAAAAAAAAACACTTTGATAAATATTAGCACAGTAATATATATATTTTGCCTACTGTTTGCATACATTGCATACGCTGCACAAACTATATGATCCAGGTATAACCTGTTCTTTGACTTCAAAGTTTGATTTGAGAAAGAAATACATATCTACTGTTGATATTGTTATTATTGATATTGAAATTGCTTGTATTTATTTATTTATTATTATTATTATAGCTGAATACCATTCCACTTAAAGTGACTAGATAATCATGGCTGTGGAAACAAGGAGTGGGAAAGTTAAGGGCATACAGGAACTTAAGTAAGGCACTGCAAAACTGTTTATGGCTAAAACACTTAAATATTTAACACTTTGCACTTTAAGTAAGATACAAAAACCCTCAGGTTTTGCAAAACCAAAAAGAAAGAGGAGAACTACAATAAAGAGAAAGATTAAATCCCTCGAATTAACCACAACTCCAATAGATATAATTTGATTAGGAGAAAAACAGCATATAGGGAACATAAAGAGCAATGAGAAAACCAGATTGCAAACACACAAACTAATTATAATGGCAAACCAGAAAGCCCTGAACCTAGTCTAGCATTACATATTGTCTTCTCAGAAGTATTTGAAAACTTAGAAACATTAAACAAAACAGTTGAGAACATTATAAAATCAATCAAAGTATCAGTCAAATCAAGTCTAAAGGAGGACATGGATCCAGAACTTAAAATTAATTGTCAGAAGAGAAGGGAAGGCAAGGAGGAGTCTCATATAAAGACATCTAATCATCCTGTATTTAAGGAATAGGAATATACTCAAATGAGTCCTGAAAGCATATCTATACCCATCTTAGAAACAATAACAAAATATGTAGCTCTTGCTTTAAAGGATCTATACATAGTTATTTTAATATCGAAAAAATAATTTATTAGAATGAAGCAGGAAATTATGTTTATTAAAGGGCTATGTATTGAAAACCAGAAAATCTTAGAAACCTTGAAACAACCTACAAAGGAGGAAATTGGAAGAGTAGAATGGGACACACACAATCCAAATAATGAAGTAAGTTGGTTTCAGGAACCAAATAAAACAAACAATGGAACCCCTGCCATGTTACTAAATGGAGGCAACCATGAAGAAAGTGTGATAAACCCTGAGCAGGGATCAGAACTGATAATGCTCCCAGATGAAAATATCAGACAGGATAGTACCTTGGAAGGATTAAAAATAAGGAACATTACCATGTGGGAAAAAATGAAAGTCAGGAAAAGGAAAGGGATATAAAGGCAAAAATGAAAGCAACAATGGAAATAGAGGAAAATAATACTGAAACACAAACTGGAAAAAAAGGGCCATAGAGTAACGTGCTGGCAGGGAGGCAGTAGAGAAAAAGGAACAGAAGCCCAAGAAAGTAAAAGGAAAACAGAAGAAGTTTAATAAATAAAAAAAAAGTAACAGAAAAGGAAAAAGAGGAAGTTTCCAAAACTAGAAACAAGACGGTGATACACAAGGAGCAGAAAAACAAATTAGAAAATAAATGTGAAGTCTGGAAAGAGAAACAAATGGAAAATATTGAGAAATACATGGTCAGAGAAACAAAAACATCTCTCTCAGTAATAATCACACTGAAAGAGAATGAAAATAACAAGGGTGATTTAAATAACAACTCTGAGGAAAATAAGAAAGAGGATGAACACTCAGAACCACTTTAGGGATTCTTACAGAAAACAATTGACTCTGACTTTGCACTACCTTTATATAAAGTAGCGATTCTGCCAAACGAAATTGAAGAAATGTTAAATGCAGTACTTACAAATTTACATGTTGGAGGGTAATAAAGACCTAGTAAATTATTTGAGCATTATTAGACCAATGGTAGAATCAGAATTGGTCTTAATCATTTCAGCTCAGTGTTATATACTGAAAGCTATAGAAAACAATAAGAACAAACTAACATTAATGGGTATTAAAATGGACAAAGTAATTTCTCTTTCAATTCTGTTCCCAGAATATTATAAAGAATGAAGGGAGTAAATACGAAAGGGCAAACAAGGTGCACTTTTGGGTTTATTCACTTTGTAAATGAAACCAAAAAAAATCTTAAAACAAAAGTGGGGGAGACCTTGCAAAATGTCTTAAAGATCCCAGACATAAATACTGCCTTGCACAAAGCAATCTGATGGGAAAGGAATGGCCAAATTGCAATCTGGCTAAATAATGAAGAGCAGTATCAGCTCCTGTTATCTAGAGTAACTGAGCTGAACTACTTGAGTATACATACTGCATATATGATGATAAGCCTGAGAAAATGACCATGAAAACTGCTTCAATATTAGACTCACAGATGTAAATGATTCAAACCTCAAACAGGTTTGCTATGTTAAAGAATCCTGCAGATGACTGAGAGTTAAATACAATGGAATTAAATAATATGCCTAGGGCACAAGAACCTCTATCTAAGCAACAGAGGAGTCATTTTGATCTGTTATCATGGAATGTATCAGGGTTAAAAGATGAGCTGCCATACCCTGATTTTACAAAATACATTAACACATTTGAGTGTATATGTTGCCAAACACATGGGCCAACAAGGACTTAAATGTAAATGGATATAAAGCCTGTAACACGTTTGCAAAAAAAAAAAAAATGAAAAAGTTTGGGAGAAACTCTGCTGGCTTACTAACTCTGTACAAAATTAGAAAAGAGTTCGGCACACAAAAAATTCCCATGGAGATTGACAATATTCTGGGAATCTGAATCCATCTCAAAATGCAAGAAACAATAATTTTAAACATTTACATATCCCATATAACAACAAACAATGCAAACAGAACACATTTGGATGTTTAGAAAAAAATATTGAAGATTTTAGCAATGATAATCTGAATAATAGAATTATTATAGTCGTGGATTTTAATGCAAGAGTAGGGCAATATTTAAAATCCACAGAAGACTTAGTACAAATTCATGAGAAAATATAAATGAACTTATTTCCTATATTTATTTATTTATTAATGAGTTTCACCAGGAAGGCATACTGAACAGAGTACCGCTTGATTCCAGATGTGTCGCTCAATTCCAGATGCATCCTCGGGGATGGGGAAAGGATGTATACAGCATAGACATAGGACAGTACATTACAGCAACAACACAGGTATTAAATATATACAAGTAGCAACACAAGAACTATTACTTAGATGATGAGGCAACCAGTTGGTACTCAGAGTGCAGTGGTTTAAGTTAACTAGCTAGCAAGTTCATGGGTTAAGCAATGAATCTAAAGTGTAAAGTGCCTATATAAACTTGATGGTCACACCCTATTTATACAGGAGGATTACAGGAAAAATACTATGACAGTGGAGTGAGTGTAGGCATTGCGTATTCAAGGGAGGACACTGAGGGCCTGAGAAAGACACAGAAGCATTATGTGTGGCCAATGAGTAATTAGGTAATGTGTTGGGACTGCCCGCTGGAGCAGGTGGGGGGAATGATTTAAGGAGCAGGTTACGCTGCTAGGTGTTCTCTGTATGCCCAATGACTGCTGGTAAGGAGTTCCATAGTGTAGGCATAAGGTAATTGAATGCAGCCTGCCCTTTGGCTGTTGACATGTAAGGGATGTGTAGAAATGGGAAGTCAGTGTTTCTGAGAGAGTACGCTGAGGGGGGTTGTGTTAGAAGGGTGGGTTCGAGGTTGGGAGAGCTGAGCCCAGAATTTCACAGTTAGCCTCGCACCATGGAGCTGTCTCCAGTCCTGGAGCAAAGGCAGGTCTAGAGACTTGTATAGATTGCAGTGGTGTATTAAGGGAAGGCAGTCTAGGGCAAACCAGCAGAAGGAGTGGAAGAGAGGGTCAAGTCTTGCTAGGATAGTTCTGGGGGCAGCGCTGTAGACTATGACTCCATAGGGGAGGATCATTTTTTGAAGGATAGCCTTGCGGGTTTCCTGAGGGATGCAGCCCCTGTTTCAATGCAAGGCACCCAGCTTGGGGTGCAATTTATTCTGGATTGAGTTGATGTGGGCTGAGAAGTTGAGGTGCTGGTCAAGCCAGACCATAAGATACCAGAGAGAGGTGCAGTCTTCCAATGGTGTCTCATCTATGGTGTGGAAAATGGGGGTGGCAGGAAGATGGTAGAGTCTCTGCCTACTAATGAAGGTCAGGGAGATTTTTGGTGGGGATTTAGTGAGAGTTGGTTAGAGTGAAACCAATGCTGGACATCTGTGAAGTCAGGCTGAAGACTAGTGGCCGCAACAGTGGGGGAGGGACCTGACACATACAGTGCCATGTCATCTGCGTACATGAGTATGGATGGGTGTACACAAACCAAGGGCAGGTTGTTTAAGAAAATGGAAAACAGGATTGGGTCAAGGACTGAGCCTTGTGGGACACCAGTATTTACAAGGAGGGGGGCAGAAGTATGATGACCAATTCTGACAGATTGGGACCTACCATCTAGGTAGGAATGGAACCAATTGGTGCTGGTTGCAAAGAGGCCTGCATCTGTGAGCTTGGTTAGTAGAAGGGTGTGGGAGACCATGTCGAATGCCTTGGCAAGGTCAACACTCAGGATAACAACTAATGAAACAGGCAAAAAACTAAGTGAGATACTAGCAAATGGGAATTTTTTATTAAATGGGAGATTACTCTCCGATAAGGAGGGAAAATATACAAACATTAGCATGAATGGTGCTTAGTGATTGACCAGGCATGGGTATCCATGAATAAGATAGCACAGTACCATGACTGGGCTTGGCTGATTGAGCTGGCAGTATAGCCTAGAGGTTAGAGTAACAAGCTGTGAATGAGCTTGGTACATCCAGCAGATCAGACCTGGATTTGATTCTCACAACCTCCACTTGTATACTGCATGACTCTGGGCAAGTCACTTAACCACTCAGTGCTCCCAGTTTGCCCCTGAAAACAGGCACTTGTGCCTAGTGGGCCACACCTGGTTACCAAAGACTAAAATAAAAAATAAATAGAGAAAAATTAAAAAAAATACATGGGAATAGCAAACAAAGCAGACAGTTCACATTCTACCAACATACTAAAATGCCAGCAGAATAGGCCTAACAGACCTTTGTGTCTGCTCGTTTGGTCAGCCCCCACCATAGGAGCTGACCTTGCTGCCCCCCTCTCCTTCTCTGACTTCTCCCTTCCCAGTCCCTGATATTCTTACTGCACTGGTTTTTGCTTCCAGAACTCTTTCCCTGTACCTGTCCCACCCCTTCTGAACCCCTCCACCATTTCTGCCTCCACCTTTAACTCCTCTGGAACTAAATATTTACCTATGAACATACCAAAAAAAAAACACAGAGGAAGACCACTTGATCTATCACATCTGCTCAGTAAGTGATGCAGGGTCTGGCCTTAAAATTTATGCCTATGACCCTGACCCCCAACAGTCCCTTCCTCTTCCCCTTTCTCCCCTTACTTGGTCCCAAGGGTTCCCTTTGTGCTTGTCCCAGGATCTCTTGAATGCTCACACTATCCTTGCTTACCAATAACTTAACCAATAAGAATCAAGATAGGAGAGAAACAATCACTCCCCAATTAATTCAAAGGAAAAAAGTGTATTGAATTGGAATTGATAAATAATACACAGTTTGGGGAAAAGCTAGATGAACAATGGATATCAGAAAAAAATAAGGAAATAACAAACATGGATAGCAATTCAAATTGTTTAATAGTTCTTGAAAATCTCTTACAATGAATTGCAGATTTATTAACCAGGGGAAAAGGGCTATATGAGAAAAAGGGGGCCTGTTGGTATGATAACAAGTGTAAAACAGCAAAAAGGAAATTAAACTATTTAAAGTACTTAGACAGCTTCCAAGCAGAACCAATAAAAACTATTGAATAATTTAAGGAAATAATAAAATTATAATTTTAAAAATTAAAAGGAAAAGATATAGAAAACATACTTGGGAGGAATTTCAAAAAGCAGTCTGGGTCAAAGACAACCAAAAATTTGGGAGGATAGCAAAGAAAGGTCTATAAGAACTTGTGGCCTATATAGAACCAGATGAATGGGTTAATTATTAAAAAAAAATTGTTTTATGACCCTAAGATGGTAAACACAGTAAGGAAAAAAGGGGTTGGACACCTATGAATAAGGAGTTTACCAAAGCTGAAATCCAAGTCTCCATTTTAGCATTCTCCAGACACAAAGCTCCAGTTCCTGATGGAGTACCCATCAATGTGATTATGAACAACATTGAAACATGGACCCCGTGCTTATATAAAGTTTTTAAATATATTAATGAAACAGGGAACATCCGGAAATCTTGGCTGGAAAATATTATGGTACCACTGCATAAAAAAGATGATGAAAGGAACCATACAAGTTATAGACCTATCAGCCAGATCAATAATACACAGAAGATCTTCACCAGAATTATAGATAATAGACTACTAGGTTAGATACAGGAAACCAAATAATTGTTGAAGCACAAGCAGGTTCTGTACCTGCTCATTCTACCATAGATTAATGCTTTATATTAGCTAATTTAATATACAAATATATCAAAACAATAACAAATAAAAACGTTGTGTTTTTGTAGACCTGAAATCCGATTTTGATAGTGTTAACAGAAACAGGTTATGGTTAACATTAAAACAATATGGCATTGATGATTCTATCTTTAATATTGTGAACACACTTTTACGAAAATAATGTGACAAGGGTCAGATACAATACAAGAGGAGACAGAAGTATAAGATTAACAACGAATAGAGGAGTAAAGCAAGGATGTGTACTATCCCTATTATGACTCAATTTGTTTATAAATCAAATATTGCTAAAATTATACAACCCAGACTTTCATATGCCTGGGACTGGAACAAGATACTGTCCTTACCTTGCTTACCCGAATAACATTGTATTATTATTTGTAAGTTTTCTTGGCATCAAAAGAAGATTTCTGAAATTGCATCAGGAATGTACAAGGACAGATTTGGAAATAAATTACAGTAAAACAAAACTGATGATCTGTGCAAACAATAATAGGGGAAAATGTAAGATCAAAATTAACACCCAAGAAATAGAAACTGTAAATAGTTTTTGCTACCTTGAAATAACATTCACTAATAACATGACTGGGGGAAACACAGAAAGGAAATAGAGATAATGTTTAAAACATCTCTACCGCTTATCACACACTTCATGTGTGAATTTGGTGGTAACTCATTTAAAGGAAACATCAAGTTGATAAATGTTAAAATTAAGAGCCAGATATTGTATGGTGCAGAAAACCAGGGACAAGAAGCTAGTGGATAACTGAAAAAAAAAACATGAAACTCCTTTGTGGCAGAGTTCAGCTACACCCCCTGAGTCTGGACTGATTGGCACTTTTATATCTCCTTTTTCTTCTCCTCATTTATCAGACAAAAACTTCTGTTGTGCAACAGTACCCTTAATGCTATACTTTTGACTCTGTTTCACTAACTTAGGTAGGCCACCTAGTGTAGTGTTTTCCTATCTGCTTTATTTCCCTGCTATTCCTTTGAATTGTGCTTATTCACATTTCCACCCATTGAGTCCTCTTTAATAGAAATATGTAGAAACACCTTGAAAGGTGTATAAAGAACAGTTGCAACTGATAAAAAAATAAATCATGCCTACAGGGCATAAACTAAATAAAAAGAAAGTTATGGAAGTCCCCTAAGAAAGTTGGGGTTAACAAACAGCATAGGCATAAAAAGCCTGCAGTTATGTGAGAATCCTTATGGTTATTTTCCTTTATGGGCTACATTGGACTACACAGGGATAATGTTCCCTGTATTATGTGATTCATTATTTGAGCTTGCTATCATTACACATGCACATGGATAGGTATTGGTATATATATATATATATATATATATATATATATATATATATATATTTATACAATGTATGTTGTCAGATAAATAACAGTATAAAACATGATATCTCAGGTGGCCAGTGAAGATAACATTGTTATCTTCTTGTTCCTATACGTCATATGTTATCTGCACGTTCCTATACGTCATATCGAAACTTATCTGGTTGATCCTGCCACTCTGACCACTTTCAGTTTCCCTGTAATTGTAGCGTGACTGAGCGCTATCCACACTGACGATTGATACATTGCCAAATGTTTTGTAGGAGGTGCCCCGGGTTCAGTAACTGAGAAAATGCTGTGCTTTATGTTTCTGTTGATGTCTCTTGTTGAAAAAAAGCTTCCGACAGGCTGGGATTCAGAAGTGGCCATAACGGGACAAATTAGTGCGACTCGGAAGAATGGAGGAACCAGGCATGAAATGAACAGCACTAAAAAGACAGTTTGAAATGTGGGCCCTGTTTGACGTGGTTGGGGGGGGTGCTACTCAGCAGCAGGAAGAAACCCGACATGGGAGGGGTGTGATTAAAAGAAAATGCCATTTATGATAGTCAACTCTTATAAAAATGGATAAGTATAAGACCATAGAATACTGTGAGGGAGACGTAACTTTACTCCAGCAGTTCCCAAAATCGTTAAACACGCAGTGACACTGGCAAAGTACTAACACAATTTAGTAGATATAAAGTACCACAGATTTGAGCATCAGTGTTGTAGTGGTTTCGGTACTCCGGTACCACAGACAAAACATAGCACAGTAACACTATGTGCAAGCCAACAAAAGCAAAGCAAACCCCCCACCTATGACACTCACCTGTATAGCAGACAGCACTATTAAGGAAGCGCGAGCGTTTGTTGCCTGTTGCCGTTTGTTTTTAAGAAAATAAACAAACCAAAGATTCATGTGATTAAAACTTCTCCTCAAGTGCTAGTGTAGTAAAGAAAAGCCACTTTACTGGAATGAAAATAAATGTAATCTTGATCTTATTGCTACTTGACTGTACGCTTATTATAGACCCGTCTTGATCCAGGAAGTGCCGTGACTGTGCGCACGCTCACACTTAACTGCCGAATTATTTTCTTTTAAAAAAAAAAAACTGTAGTGCAAGCAGACACTAGGAGCCACCACCAGAGAAGGCATTCTATTGAACTGAATTATAAGAATGCTTTTGGCGGGACGGCTCACTGTTCAAAAAGTTGTACGGCTGTAGAATAGCTATTTGGCTGAGCTTAAAATCTAAATCTAGTTGGTAAACTTCACGGATGCGATCGGTTTGCCTTTCCAGACTGTCTGACCAAATAAAACTAAAGACAAGGAAATGAAATAAAAGGGTTAGGTTCAGAAATAATCATTTAATTACCCTTGTTTCATTTTTGCCTGGCAACAGATGCTCATGCTTCCTTTTACTGTTGAAAAGCCGACGGCTCGGTCACTGCTGCACTCTGTGCAGTCGGAAGCTTTTTTCAACAAGATACTTACAAATAAGCATAAAGCAGAGGGTTTCTCAGTTACTGAACCCGGGGCTCCTGGTAGAAAACATTTGGCAATGTCCCAGTCATCAGTGTGGCTAGAGCTCGGACACGCTACAATTACAGATAAAGTGAAAGTGCTCAGAGTGGCAGGATCAACCAGATAAGAATAAAAAAAATCACTTTTCACCAAAATAATAGCAGGATCAACCAGATATTTTAGTAATTTAAAATGACAGGACCAACCAGATACTTGAAAACCCTATGTAATCTGTCATGTTGGAGGGGAGGGCATGTGGAGCTCTGTTGCAGGGGGGCATGGCAGGATAAACCAGATAAGACTTTTTAAAACTAACCATAAATAACAGGATCCACCAGATATTTTTTAAACAATAAATGACATCTGCTGTTTTGGCAGCTTTTCTGTAAGTGGGGTTGTATTGCTAGGGCCATCACCTTTGTATCACCCATTGCATTGAGAGGGGCATGTGGTGAGTTGTATTGCGGGGGGACAAAGCATACATTGTATAAACAGAATATGACATGGCCTGACTGAAGATATCATATTTATCTTCACTCGAGGTCAGTGATATCATGATATCTCACTCATGGCTTCGCCACTAGTGAGATATCATGATATCACTTGCCTCTCGTGAAGATAAATATGATATCTTCAGTCAGGCCATGTTATATCCCCATATATATATATATATATTTATATAGAGATATACAATGGAGAGCTGTCAGATAAATGATTTATCTACACAAGTGGTGTTTGACCTTGGATAACCTCACGAGTGGCGTATGCCACAAGTGAGGTGTCCAAGGTCAAACAGCAAAAGTGTAGATACATCAATTATCTTACAGCTCACCATTGTATATTTCATTTATGCAATAGGGATGCTTTATGTCAGTGCAGGGATATTTGCTTTTGATTGCTTATCTTTTATTGTATATGTTTGTCAAAAAAGTGAACAAAAAATTGCATTTTCTGCTCCTTTTGCAAATTATAAAAAATCTATAAAGTATCTATAAGTGAAACACAACTCATTTTGTAGATAATTTTGTGCAGAACAACTTTCATGCTCACAGTACCATACTATATTTTTTTTGTTTTAAAGTTATTCGCATTTGAATATTGGTAGTACTGCCACTGAGGCCGAACATTCTAAACCATTCCGGAGTGATTGTGACATAGCTACTATATGGATGCATTTTATTTATTCAATGGCTGTGAAGATAAATGGGTTAATTCAATGAGTTTGAGCCCACTCTATTGAATAAATATATATATATATATATATATATATATATATATATATATATATATATATATACATATATATCTAAAACCCCAGTCCTGTAGCAGTTTAACTATACCTCCTTACCTAGCCAATGAATGACTGATGTTGTTCTAAGTAATGCACTTCCTGTTTTTAAATTCCCTCAAATGTGTGAAGATAAAGAAAGAAAGAAAGAAAGAAAGAAAGAAAGAAAGACTCCTTGGAGTCAAGTGTACTCTTGGAGTAAAAGGGAGAATATGTGTCCTAATAGTTCCTGATCTATGGAGGCAAGCAGTGGTCTGATGCTAGAAAAGCCCTCCTAATACCAGGCATAATAAGGAATGTCTCAGGGTGAGGTGGTGCTTGTCAATTGCAGCCACCCACCCAAGAAACATAAAAAGGAAAGTAGTTTTCACTCAGTGCACACAGCTAGTGAACCAAGTAGGAGAGAGATTGTGTTTACTAGGTTCTCGCTCCTTACATCAGTAAAAATATAATATGCCCTGAGTATGTGTAAAAGTGCATGATGAGCTGCAGGTAAAAACTCCAGAGTGGGAGTTTAAAGAAGAAAAGCACAGGTTGCGTTGGCAAGCAAAACTGATGGTGCCCCATGTTAGAGAAAAGAGAGAGAAAAGGAAACAAGGTGGAATTAGGAGTGCACTCGTTGCTGGAGCGCGCTCTCTCTCTCTCTCTGTCTCTTTCTCTCACTCTCTCTCTATTGTTGCGAGTTGGCCGCCACTGGCCTGAGATGGAGGGATAAATTAAAAGTTTTAGGTTTTCTTTGCTCAGTTCATGCTGCGAGTGAACCAACCAGATAAAGGGGAAAAGGAGCTTTGCCTTTTTATAAAAAGGAGCAAGTTATCTCCTTTTTGATTGTGACTGCTCAGATGCAGCACAGAAGGTAAAACGTGTCCTAGCATGCCTCTGTTGAAGAGACAAAATGAAGTAACACAAGGGCTTATCCGAATGCTGCCAAAAGTCAAAGAAAAGCAGCTTTTACTGCTTACCCGGATGACATTGTATTATTATTTATAAGTTTTCTTGGCATCAAAAGGAGCTGTATACTTCCTACAAAGAATACAATATGCCACATTAGTGGAGGTGCATGAGAAGTTCTTAGTGATGTGAAAAACACCTGTAGGCCCCTGCATTTCAGTCACACTGGAAACAAATTTGCAGGTGTAGCAGCGAGTCCTGTTGCAAGGTTTGGTACCTGGTAGGGAGGAACTGTTAAGAGCAGGTAGTCTGCTTTTAACCAGGAGATTCCACAGGTTAGGTGGCCAGTGGTAGGAGGCAATAGGTGGTTCTGTAAAGGAAGCACCAATATTAGGGTCACTTGGCAAAATGGGAATGTTACTGGTGATGATACTATGAAGAGAAGGTGTGCTCTGATGGAAAGGAAGCATCGTTAAATGGTCAGCGTCGCATACTGGTTGGGCTGACTCGGTTCTGGATGATATGGAGCAGTGGTCGGGGGAGCGTTCTCTCAGGGCAGTGGGATGGGTGCGTTCTCCTGTTTCTCAGCAGTGGACCTCAGGGTTTTCCCCGATCCGGATCCCAGGTGTACAGATCGCTACGAAGCTCTCTCTGTCTTCTCCAACACCTTCTCAGACTGTGCAGTGCTCTTTGGGTGAGGTATCGGATTTACATTTAGACACTGACTTGGAATTTACCCCCAATCCTAAACTTGCCTTTCCACTGCACTCTGTACTTTCATCTCAGGACCATGTGGGTTCTGTTTCTTCATCCCCTGCTCCGTCTGGTGATTGTCATTAGGAACCCCCCCCTTCTACCTCCTATGGCTTCCCCCAACCGGTCTTCGGGGGGTGAGAATGCGAACCCCTCAGGGGGTAACACTGCTGGCTCCTCCAAAACTTATGCTTCCTTTTTCAAGAAAAAGGTGTTACCAGCTAAGAGACATAATGCTGTTCGTATTGTGTATAAGGGGGGCCTGAATGTGTTTCCTGATAGGGAATATGTGGGGAAAATGCTGCTTAAACATAGTTTGCATTTTATAGCTACTGAATTGTGTGCTCTCATCCATGTTTCTGGTGAACATTCTTTTGATGTTAGCTTTAAATTGCAGGCTGGTTTAGAAGCTTTTTGGAACAGGTATGGGGCAGTAAAGTGTACTCCGCTGTGGGCTCCATTTGAGGTTATTCCTCTTACTAAACCTGCTCAGAAATCTGTCACAGTTCTTTTTCATAATGAGGGTGTCAGTGTGACCGACTTGCTTTTTTGGCTCAAGCAACGGTGTACTGTTTTGGGGGCCCCTGAAGCCATTTTTGATAGTGAAGACATTTGGATGGGAGGTTGGAGGTTTAGGGTTCTTCTTCGGGAAATAAATGGTTCCTTACAACATCTACCAAATTCTTTTTTTAGGGGTGACCGTGGTGTTTTATTTTACCCAGGCCAACCTAAATCTTGTTATAAATGTGGTGCTCCGGGACACCTTAGTAGTGTCTGTGATAAGATTCGTTGCTCCTTGTGTGGGAAGCTGGGTCATATGTCCATGCATTGTTCTGAAATGGCCAGTTGTAATTTATGTGGTCTTCCAGGTCATACATATGGTGAATGTACACAGGCTGCTTCTTCTAAATCTGGTTCTGGGGATTTGGAGGAGCAGCGATTACTGGTTGCGCTTGCTCAACGGACACATGTACGGTCAGGGGACCCCCCCTTGCCATCAGATTCTCAACCTTCTGCTACCCTGTCAATGTTGCCCCCTCCTCCTGAATTTTGCTCTGAACCTCTTCCTGTAGTTCAAGAAACTCAGGTGGTTTCTATGTTGATAGACTCTACTGAACCCCCTCCCCTACCTTTGGTCCTCCCACAACAGGAACCGGGGACTTTACTTATCCCTTCCTCTCCTGATATGCTGCCCCCACCTCCTCCTAAGGACTTGGCCACTGATCCAGAACTTCGGGTAACATGCCGCAGGAGTTGGAGACAACCAGCCCCCAAGGTTCACAAGATTTCAGAAACCCAAACTTCTAACCGATTTCAACCTCTGCTTTTGGAACCTGATTCTCTGATAAGAGCTCTGAAGTCTCTTCAGTGGGTTCTCAATGTGCGGATCCCTGTTCTGATTCTGAATCCAGTGTGTTAGGTAAGCAGGTGGCAGGCTCCTCAAAAGGGAGGCCTGCCCCTAAAGGGAAGAAGAAAAGAGCTTCTGGTTCTGGTAAATCTAAATCGTTTAAACCCCCTTGATTTCTTTGAATGTGCCTTTCTGCCCAGTTAACTTTCTTGACGATTAATGTCAATAGCATTAAAAATCCGAAGAAACGTAGTGGTGTCTTTTCTCATTTACTGTCCTCCATGCGGATGTTATTTTTGCAGGACACAAGACTACACACTGCCCTTGAGGTTCGCCATGCTAGAAGTGGCTGGTACAAGGGTCCTTCTTACTGGTCTTTTGGTTTGGATGCATGTATTGGGGTGGGGATTTTATTTACTTTACCTATTCGGCTTATAAATTTGATAGATTTGGTGCCAGGGAGGGTTCTTTTGTTGGATGTTAAGATTCATAACACTTATTTTCGTCTTATTAATATTTATGCGCCACAAATGAAAGCTGACAGGGTGGATATTTTTCTTCAGCTTCGGCCTTTTCTTTTTTCTGCACAAACTGTGCTTTGGGGCGGTGACTTTAACTGCGGTCTTACGCTTCAAGATCATGGCAGTGGTACCTCTACCAAAAAGATTTTTTGCTATATGTCAGCTTTACAGTCTACGGTCCAATTGGCTCACCTTAAAGATGTTTATAAATCCTTTCATTCTAAGGGGATGCCTACGTTCCAGAGGGGTACTCATGCTACCCATATTGATTTTTTCTTTCTCAGTAAACGGGTTCCTGTACTTGCCGCACAGGTAGAAGCTGTGGCCTATTCTGATCATAACGCCCTTTCAGTGGTAGTTTTTACTCAGGACCCACCTCATGGCCCAGGCCTTTGGAATTTTAATACATTATTACCATCTGGGGGTTCCCTGACCCAACAAATTTTATATTTAATAGATGGGAAAAAGACTTTGTTTCAGTTGTTTGATACTCCCTTTCTTTGGTGGGATAGCTTGAAGTCTGATTTACAGACTCTTTTATTATGTGAGAGCAAACATGTCTCAGACTTAGAAAAGGTGAAATATCAGACGCTCAGACAGCAGCTTCAGCAAGTGTTGAGTTTGGCATATACCACTAAACATAATTATGGGGATCAAATTCGACTTCTTAAGCAAAAAATGCAGGACTTTCATGAGAAGAAAATGGCATCTTTAAATATGCAACAGCGGTTTGGGACACAGGGGTCTTTGGCGGAGATTTGCCCTTTTCTTAGTTGCTCTTCCCAAATTCAGCGTAAAACCATGTCTGCTGTCTGGGATTCTGATATGTCGACTGTTACGAAACAATCTGATATAATGTCAGTGGTGTCTAGGCATTTGGAACAACAGTTTGATACACAGCTTACTGATACTGCTGCCTTTTCCCACTGGTTCCCCTTTTTGGATGTTCCTGTCCTCTCAGGGTCTGTTGTTGCTGCCCTTACCTCGGACATTTCCCCTTCGGAGGCTTTGGAGGAAGTGGCTGCATTACCAAGACGGAAGGTGCCGGGGTTGGATGGTCTTCCATTAGAGTTGTATGCATTACTTGTGCCGTATATTTCCCAAGAATTGGCCCAGGTCTATAATTTTATGTTAAAAAAGGGCACTTTTCCTATTCATACGACTATGGGTGTGGTAACCCTGTTGTATAAGAAAGGGGCTAGGGAAGACTTAGAAAATTGGAAGCCGATCTGCTTGTTGAATGTTGATTTTTAAATTCTGATGAAGATATTAGCCCTTCGCTTATCTGTGGCTGCGTCGGGTGTTATTTCCGTCACCAATCTTGTGCTGTTCTGGGTAGGGTAATAACGGACCAATTGATTGTACTGAGGGAAGTGTTTGAAGCCAGTTCATTTGCTTCTACCACTGGATTGGTGGTGTCTTTGGACCAAAGGAAAGCTTTTGATTCAGTGGAATTTGAGTTTTTATGGCTAACTCTTCGCAGATATGGTCTTCCTAATACTTTTCTTGTATGGTTACAGGCGATTTACCGTTGTGTCTTTATTAGACCTCTGGTGAATGGGTTTTTGGGGCCGATGGTCCCAGCTCGATGGGGTGTTCGTCAGGGGTGTCCCTTAAGCCCTTTGTTATTTGTTTTTTGTATAGACCCTTTACTCCGGTTGTTAAATGATGTTCGTTTTTTTTACTCCGGTTCTGCTTTCTGGACTTCATGCCCCTTGGACTGCCACTGCTTATGCAGATGATATTTGTCTACTCCTGAAATCGGCGGCTGAATTGCATAGAGCTCTTGAGTTTTGTTCTGTTTATGGTACTACTTCTGGTATAAGCCTGAATAAAGGTAAATGTGTCCTTAAATGTTTAGGGTTGGACTTTTCTGCCACACATCTGGATGGTATACCAGTGACGATGGGTCCCATCTCTATTTTACGGATTGCCTTCGACACTGGTAGACAAGATCTCGTTAACTGGGATTTGAAGATTGCACAGGGGAAGGCGTGGGTAGAGGGCTGGAACAAGTATACTATGGGCAAACGTAAACGGGTATATTTGGTCAAGACTTATTTGTTGCCTTTATTTTTATATATAAGTATGATTTTTCCCCTGCCTAAAGAATGTGATGCCACTCTTTCTGGTTTATTTTTCCAAGCCATCTGGTGCAGTAGACTGAACCCTATTAAAAGTAACATATTGTATCTTCGGGTGGCTGATGGCGGATTGCATATGATAAATCCAATCCTGTTTTTGTTTATTTAATTCTTGTATGCTAATCTTCGTCCCATTTGTAGTGGGCGGCTTACTGGTTGGTCATCTTTGTTTAAATGTCGGATTCGAGCTTGGTATGATGGTTGGGTTTCGGATTCCCTGAAAATTTTTAAAACGGTTCCCTTTTCCTCTGCTTATTATAGATTTATTTTTGTGCGCCTTAAAAGTTGGGGTATTATATCTCACCTTATTTTGCATTATTCAAAGAAATTGCTATACTCTGAGGTGCAGGATAAACATTTTAAGGAGTCTGTTACTCTTCCTTTATGCCCCCCATCTTTGACATCTGATGTTATGCGACTGTTTCGTAACACCAGTGCCTTGCAAATTTCAAGATGTTCTGTGGCTTTGTTGCCACGAAAAATTGAATGTTAAATCTAATCAAAAACATAAAGCTATGAACAAAAGATTTTGTAGTAGGCCTCAGTGTGTGGCACAATCTGAGACTATGTTTCATTTATTTTTTACGTGTTCTTTTATTCATTCTTTTTGGTCTTATGTGGCCCTGTGTTGGAATATGTTACCTTTTCAGAAGATTTCTTATGAAACGTTGATTTACGGGACTTATGGCAGGGAATGGTCTTCTTGGGACTCTAGTACCTTAACTGTGTTATTTGCTATTCTCAAATGGTATATTTGGAATGCTCGTTGTTTGTTCACATTACAACAAAAATTATTGTTTTATGATGATATCGTGGGGAACGTCTGCAAGGAAATGCATTGCTTGCATCATGAGGAAACAGCTTACCAAACTGCACTGTATATTCAAAATGTGTGGCACAATCTTCCTTGGATAACTGATTCGGATGTTCCAGTTACCTAAAGTCGTGATGTTGTAATTTTCCTTTTCTTCTCTGTTTGATTTTGTTTGTAATTTTTGTTGTGATGCTCTACAATACTTAATAAAAACAAAATTCCCCTACTCTTTGCCAGTAGGGGGACTGCTAGCTAGTGAGTTTGTCATTTCGGGCTGTGCTGGAGAAGGAGATGGATGTCCCGCTAGCTGCAGGGTGAGCTGCTGAGAGTCAGTCTGAAGTTTTGGATTCTAAAGTTTTCTTTGACACTCCTAGTATGGATATGGATTCTGTGTCTGGCGTGTCTACATTTGACAAAAAGGATGGCTTGTGTGATTTACCTCTAGATAAGGAGGAGGTGGCTTGTCCTCATGCTTTACAAGATGTGCCTGTTTGCGATTTGCCTGCCTTGCAGCAGCAGCTGCTTGAAGAAGAAGCCCGTTTTCAGTCCTGACAAAATGAACTGAAAGCTGCAATTGCAGCTGCGGATCAATGCTCTGTGTATGAGCAACCTGCATTGCGAGCTGTGCACAGCGCTGACTCGACTGCTGATGTGATGTCTACACCACAGATTCCTCTGCAGCTGACAAGAGCTGTTCTAGATGAGCAGCAATCACTGAAACAAGACACTGCTGTGACTTCTTGCTCCTTCTCTACAGGTACTGGGCAAGCGCCCTTGTTTGTCTTCAAAGGTAATCTTTTTCAAGACTCAGCAGGAACTTCAACAGGTCTCTTGACCTCCAGTACTGTTCTTGAGTGTAATGCTGAGGTTCCTACATTACAACAGTGGGATGGCCTGACAGAAACAAATCAGTGGTCTGTAGATACAGCTTTGCAGGCTGCTGGGTGGGAGAGATCTAACACTGGTGCTTGGGTTTCGGGTTCTTCTCCCATTTTGGTATCTCCTAGCAAGATAACAACTAATCTCCGAGATTGTGCCCCCATAGTAACTGATAAGGCTAAGGATTAGGGATCTGTGATGGATATTGTTTCACCTTTACAGGTGCCTGAAGGCTTAGAACTTACACAGAACCTGGTAGTACCTCTGTTACAAGATGGTGCTGCTGGCCCTTGTGGGCCTGTTCCTTCTGAGGAACATGCTGAGCAACTCTCTCAAGGACAATCTAAGCCTGCTAAAAACTTTGCAGCTTTATTCAGAGCTCCTGTTTTTCCTGCTAAATGACATAATGCCATTAGGCTATTATATAAAGGGAGTTTAGATGTATTTCCAGACCGAAAACATGTTGCTAGGAATTTACTCATGGGTTCCCTGTTTTTTTACTCCAGCTGAAATTTACGCCTTAATACATGCTTCAGGAAAGCCAGTTTTGGATGTCAGCTTTAAACAGGGTAGTGGTTTACAAACATTTTGGTCTCAATATTTGCTTTTAAAAACCTCTGCCTTGTGGGTTCCTTTTGAAGTTATGCCTCTGACTAAACCTGCGCAACGCATGGTTACAGTACTATTTAGAAATGAGGGCATGTGTGTCATAGATCTTTTGTTTTGGCTTAAACAGAGGTGTACAGTGCAGGGTAATCCTGAGCCTGTATTTGATGAAGACTATATCTGGAATGGGAGGTGGAAAGTACAAGTTGTTCTAAATTTGTCTAATTCTGGATTAATTCATTTGCCTAATAGTTTCTTCTGGGGGAAAGATAGAGGGGTTCTATTTTATGCAGGCCAGCCCAAGGCCTGTTATCATTGTGGAGCTACGGGTTACCTTAGCAGTATGTGTGACCGCCTCAAATGCACTAGTTGTAATGAATTGGGTCACAGTGCTGCCATATGTTGGAATGATCAGGTGTGTAACTTTTGTGAGGAAAAAGGTCATACCTATCATTCCTATCCCTCAGCAGCTCATAACCTGGGTGAACAAGCTGACTGGGATAAGCAGCAGGTGTCTATTGCCCTAGCTCAACGGGCCCAGACCCAGCATTCGGCCTCTAGGCCTCGAGATGGGCCTCCGGATCAACCTGTGACTACTTCTACTATTCCTGGTGGTTCAGCACAACCTTCTGACATGCCTTCCCCTTGGTGTTGTGCTACAAATACCGCTTCTGTGGTCCCTCAGCAGCTGCTCTCTGTATCTGTAATGGCAGAATCTATTGTTTCTGAGGCTGGGTTACCTCTCCCTGTGCCTTCTGCAGATGTTTTCCAAACACCCTTACCACCTAAAAGTAAGACTACTAGACGTAGGCAGCACTGGATACAGCCAACTGCTAAAATGCCTAAAACATCTGACATCTCTGTTAAAAATAGAATCGCCTCTCTGCCCATTGAAGGGGAACTCTCTGGGAATGACTCTGAAGGGTCCTCTGTTATTTCTTTGATCCTGGATCAGGGTTCTGAATTGGAAGAACCCCCCCCCGATGTGGTACCCCCTCTTCCTGGGAAGCGCACTGGGAAAAATAAACATCTTAGAACTACTAGTGCCTCCTCCAAAAAGGCCCCTTGAATAGAATTATGCTCATGTTTTTTTTTGCTTTTTCCTGTACAACTATAATGCCTCCTTTATCTATTTATTCTATTAATGTGAATAGTATTAAGAGTCTTTGGAAAAAAAAAACTGTATTTTCATATTTAAGATCTCTCGCTGATGGTATTATTTTTTTGCAGGACTCTAGGTTGCCTGTCATTTCTGAACTGAAGCAGGCCATTAATTTTTGGTATTCAGGTCCTTCTTTCTGGTCTTTGGGGAAAGAAACCTGCTCAGGGTTAGCCATTTTGTTTCATAATATAGAAGTGCATCTGGTTAAATTAATTGATCTTATCCCAGGTTGGGCCTTATCATTGGATGTTAAGTTATCTAATGACTTGTTTCATTTTATCAATGTTTATACTGGTCAAACAAAGGTGGTACGTATTGAGCTGTTCCAGGCTATTCAGCCCTATTTGTATTCTGTTCACCATATTGTTCTAGGGGGTGACTTCAATTGTGGACTAAATTTACAGGACAGGCGTAGGCATACTGTGACTAAAAAAGTATTTATTGACATGACCTGCTTATCTACTGTGATTCGGAATGCACATTTGAGGGATGCCTACTTTGAAACAGTGGGTAAAGCAGATCA
This sequence comes from Neoceratodus forsteri, assembly GCA_016271365.2. Lineage (NCBI taxonomy): Eukaryota > Metazoa > Chordata > Ceratodontiformes > Ceratodontidae > Neoceratodus > Neoceratodus forsteri. The sequence goes on from CM057451.1 coordinate 209,401,796, forward strand.
TACTTTTTTTAGGAATACCTCTGCCACAAGAATTGATTATTTTTTATTTTTCCCTCTATTACAAATTGCAATGGCACAAACCCTTCTGGCAGAATTTTCTGATCATAAAATTTGATAATTCCTCTGCACCTCCTAGTGGGCCAGGATATTGGAAACTAAACACTTTGTTATTGGCTAAACATACTGTCCAGCAAGAGTTGACATGTTTTATCCAAGCTAGGAAATCTGTTTTTGATATGTATACAGACCCTAGTATTTGGTGGGAAGACACTGTGAGGGATTTGACTGCTTGTCTAAAATCATATGGAAAGATAATTTGAGATGAGGATTATAGGATTTATCTTAATAATAGGTTACAACTTCAAAAACTTTTATCTTTAGCTTCTACTGTGCAGCATGATTTTTCGGTGCAAATTCAAACTATTAAGCAACAAATGGTACAATATCATTTATTACAGGAACAACACTTGCACTTCCAACAATTATATTGCACCCAGGGTAAAAAGGGCTATATTTGCCCATATGTGGGGCATACAGCTCGGAATTTAAACTGGACTATGGACAGTTTGTTTGATACACAGGGTAATTTAGGTACAGACACTAGACAGATTCTTAATATTGTTTCACATCATACATCTCAAACCTTTATTCCTCCACAAATTTGTTCTGGTACCTCGGAATTTTATCTTGATTCAGTTCCTACAGTTTTGCTCACTGATCGATTATTACAACCTTTGATAACTGATATTCTGCCACTAGAAGTGGAAAAAGCAGTTATGGCCTTAGGGACTAATAAAGCACCTGGAGGAGATGGCTTGACTAGCTAATTGTATAAATTTATTGGTCCACATGTTTGGACAGAATTAGCGGCGGCCTTTACAGTGATCCTTTCTTTCGGGTTCCCCTTCTCTATGTATGACAGGAGGTATTTTAATTCACATTTTTAAACAAAAAGGTGATAAATGGTGTATAAATAATTGGAGACCGATTTCTTTATTTAACACAGATTTTAAGATTCTAGCTAAAATTCTTAATAATCATCTCCTACTAGTAGCTACTTACATTTTATCCCCAGCTCAGGCATGTACTTTACCTGGTAGAACTATTTTGGATCATTTAATTCTACTACAGGAGCTCTTTGAGCATTGTTTCTGGTATAGAGTGGATGGTTTAGTGCTCTCTCTGGATCAAAGACAAGCCTTTGACTCTGTTAGTCATACTTTCCTATGGGCGGTTTTACAAAAATATGGTTTGCCATTGCAATTTATTTATTTATTTATTTAGCTTTTGTTGACCGGGTAAGTGCACTAGACAAATCCTGCCTATTTTCAGGCACGACCCGGGGGAGGGGGATACAGATGAATGCCAACTGACCTTGAACCAGATTAAGCTGTTTTTTGTGGTATTTTTAGTGACTGAGGGAAATTTGGCCAGGGCACCGGGGAAATTCCCCTACTCTTTTTCGATAAGTGCCATGGGATCTTTAACATCCATCTGAACTACCACCAATCCAGGCAGATGGGACCTCGGTTTAACGTCTCATCCGAAAGACGGCACCTCAGAAGTGTAGCACCCCTCTCATGCTGCACTGCAGTGTCAGTACTGGGATATTAACCCAAGTGCCAGATGTGGGAACTGAACCCACAGCCCTCTGATCTCCCAGCCTCAGAGGTGAGTGTGCTATCTACTGAGCCACTGACACTGACAATTTATCAATTTATCAATTTATCAGTTGGGTTAAATGTTTATATACCACAGCAACAGTTACTCCTCTGATTAGGGGCTGGAAAGAACCCATGTTGCCTGTGAGGAGGGGGTACATCAGGGATGCCCCCTTAGCCCTTTGTTATATGCGTTTTGTATAGATCCCTAATTTACTCCAGCTCCTTCATAATTCAGAGCTTTTAAAACCTATCACTGTAGTTTCCACTCCTTTACAATTTAAAGCTTTAGCTTATGTAGATGATCTCTGTATTTTAGTAGAGGATGCAGTTTCTGTTCAGTATGCCCTTGATATCTGTGTAACTTGTAATTCACATTTAGGTACCAGTTTGAATTTAGACAAATGTACTGGTATACGGCTTGGTTCTGTTGTTTTATCAGATTTAGTAATTTCTGATATTCATTTTTCAGCTACTTACTTGACCATTTTGGGAATTATTTATGGTCCAGGGGATATGTGTTTTCTGAACTGGGAGCCTTGCATTCCTCAGGGGAAAGTGTTAGTTGCAAATTGGAATAAGTGGAAATTCAGTAAATGGAAACGAGTATACCTGATTAAAACTTTCCTTATTCCAATATTTCTTTATATTAGTTATATTTTTCCTCCCCATAGCTAACTAATAACAGTAATTTATAGTCTTTTTTTTTTCAAGCAGTATGGGGTAGCAGGTCGAATCCACTAAAAAGAAATATTTTATAATTACCAATTTGCCAGGGTGGGTTAGGGATGGTGAACCCAATTGTATTTTTTTACATTATTTTTCTTTATGCTAATTTTCTACCTTTATTGATTTAACCGTGGGTACCTGTGTTTGAACTGAATTGTAGTTTATGGTTTAGGCAATGGGTTCGGGGGGAATTAGGGATTTTACATAGGTCTTTAAATATTCCACCTTATATCAGAGAAACCTTCAAGTACATTAAATGCTGGAAACGTAGTAGTCATCTTTTGATTTCAGAACAACGGAAAGGGCTATATAGTTGAGTTATGCAGACACAATTTACTGAATTAGAAACTTTTTCTCGATGTCCCTCCCCTTATAGAGCTGTAATTTTGAATTTGTTGAACACTCCCAGGATTCCTGATAAATGTCAAGACTTTCATTGGCTGAGCTGCCACGATAGGATTAATATTAAAGCAAATCAAAAACATAAACAATTGGCTGAATGTTTATGTGTTAGGCTGGGCTATATTCAGCAGTTAGAAACTATAGAACACCTTTTTTTGACCTGTGTTTATATTACTCCTTTTTGGCCTCTCTTGGCTACTGTTTGGAATGCTCCGTGGTTTCAATCTATTACTATGGAGGCTTTAATGTGGGGCAAATATATAGGGGTAAATTATTGGCACACGGAAACTTTGCATAGACTTTTGTTGGTTATCAAATGACATATTTGGAATAGTAGATGTTTATTTTCATTACAACAGAAATGTGTATCTCACGAAGAACTTGGTAAAATTACTAGGGATTTGAAATTGCAGTATAGGGAAGATTCTAGGATTTTACATTCTAGAACTGTATGGGCTGTTTGGAGGAACATGCCTTGGATAATGGATTCGGATGTACCTTACTTAAATCGGGGGGATGTTTTGCCTTCATGATTTCTCCTCTATATTCTGTTGTATGACACAAAAGCGGGACCTCTAGTTTACTATGTTATAGATTTGCTGTTGTATTTTTTTTCTTTTTATCTCTATGTATGTCCTTGATTTTTTTTTCTGTTATTTGTATTATTGTGTTTTTTTTGCATTCTTCCTGACTTCTTTTGTTTTTTTGTATGATTTATTTTCTTCAATAAACTCCTCTACTCTTTTTGATAAGTGCCATGGGATCTTTAACATCCACGTGAACTACCACCAATCCAGGCAGATGGGACCTCTGTTTAACGTCTCATCCGAAAGACAGCACCTCAGAAGTGCAGCACCCCTCTCATGCTGCACTACAGTGTCAGTACTGGGATATTAACCCAAGTGCCAGATGTGGGAACTGAACCCACAGCCCTCTGATCTCCTGGCCTCAGAGGCGAGTGTGCTACCTACGGAGCCACTAGCTTCTTAGTGTGTATTATTTATTGTACTCTTTATGTAAAGGCATAACTTGTTGACCAATAAACTTGATTTGAATGGTGAGTGCCAAATTTGCCTGTTGTTCGTGCCATCAAGACTTCTCTGCTGAGGTGATAGAATGACGACAAGCTTACATATCCCTGCAGATTTTCCTCAGATAAGTTAACATCAGATACTGTTTTACAGGACTCACAGGTTTGGGATTTAAACTAAAATGGACAGAAGCATAACTTTACTTTCTCTGAAGAAACCTAGACAAACGTTTCCAACCATTGGCCAGCAGTGGTTCCATGTGCTTCTAGTTCCGGAAGGTGTAACTCGTACCAAATCAAATGGTACAGCAGTAAAAGATTCCTACAAACCATGCAAGTTGAATGAAAGCTGCACTTCACGTTCCCCAAAGTACCCTCATTTGATGGACTGGGCTGCCTCATCCACTCCCGACAAACCCTGACTAGCACAGAATGAAAGGAGAGGAAAGTCAGAGACAAAAATTGTGGCAGGGCAGCATGAAAAGTTGATGGTGCAACAAAGCCACAGCAGGGGAAGGCAAGAGACATCAGACTGCTGCAGTTCTTAGCATAGCTCCTACACCCAAGGGGTACCTCACTACCATTTATGCCTCCCCTACTACTTTTATGACAGACACAAGTATGACTTGTCTCCCAGTGCAGCCAGCATCCAAACCAGCAGCTTCTGCAACATCACCTCATTCCTTGGGATCAAGGGTTAGAGAAAATTGTGACACGGGAGACTGCAACTAAAGAGGACCCCTCAGTGCTGCCACTGCATCCACTGCAGTCTGACAACACTTGAGAACTCCAGACACTACTCTACATCTAGACCTGTTGGAGTAGCACAACTGTGCAAAACAAAGCTTTTGCTTTTTTTTTTTTTTGCTTCTTAATAGCCATGATAAGTTCTGATAGCAGGCACACTGTTATGCTGAGGGTATGACGTTTTTGACAGTTACTACCTACACCGTCAATACCATTTGCTACAGGCTACTTTCCTCTGCTGTTTCTAATTGGTCAGAAGAGGGGTAGGACCAATGTTCATTCATTCCATCCCCCTCTGAGTTCCAGACCTATTGGTTGCCCCGTCCCTCTTTTAGTCAGCGCACAGTGACTTCACCTTTCAGGGGTATCATGCCATATACCAAGGATGTGAATTCCTCCACACCAGGCTAGACCAAGACCCCTCCCTTACTATCCTTATAATCTGTAAGAAGAATGCTTAAAACCCTCTCCCCTTTTATTTTTTCTCTGTTTCTGTCTTGACTCATGGCTTTGCAACATGGATGCAGGTTGGATCCTGGTTACTTCAATTCGGTATGCTGACCTGATGGCAACACCAACACAGCAACATACCTTCCTATTGGCAAGATCAACACTTTGCCGACAGGTCACTGTGTTGGTATGCCTGAGACAAGTGCACACTGTCTCTCAGTTCTGCACCCCTTCCCCAAATCAACTTTGACTGGAGTTGATAATCCAAAGTATGGTGGTACAGGAGGGGGAAGCCCCCCAATAGAAAAACAGGACCAGAAGACATACCAGATGTATGTCTACCACAACTTGCGGTCTAAAAAAATCCCATCTCTGAGATGCCGGTCGACAAATGTGTTGTTGAACTGGAATCGTAGAAGCCTTTATTTCTTTTCTCCCTGGAAGTATGGAGGTTGCATGGCCGCTTTACACTTTCAGCTCCACCTAATTGAATGGACTCCATCAGAGACTGACTTCTCTCACACTGTAGCCTTGTTTTCTAGTTCCTTTAGAAGTTTGCTTAGTGTACATTTAAGGGCTATCTGGGTTAAGCACAATGAAGTTGCAGAAATGTATTACTGTTGAAATGAAATTTACATGTGAAACCAGGTCACATTGGAACCAAGGGGACTCTTCATCAAATCAAATCAAATCAAGTCATCAATGAGGTAGTACCAGAATATATAGGAAATTGACCAGTTACAAAACATCTGAAAGCAAGTGACTGTTGAATCTTATCATTGTGTGGAATTTATTGGATAAGTACAAATTATATCACTCAACTGTAGTACAAATTGATTTTATTACATCAATGCCCAATAATTATTTTGTAGTAAATGATTTTAGTTACTAAGGTTTTAACTCTAATATGCCATAGAAACATGGAAACATAGAAAGATGGACTTTGACGGCAGAAAATGACTGCTTGGCCCGCCCATTCTGCCCATTTCCCTACCTATTGAATAAGCTGCAGATCCTAGTTAACCAACAGCCTACTTCTTCCTACCCCTTCACTAAACATCAGTCTGATTTTATTACACAGGTTTGCAAGTAAGACAAAAAGAGTGATGCTAATGAATTAAAGATTAATTATGTATATCTGAACTTACAGAAGTGTCCAGCCTCCCTCATGAGTATGCATATTTATGGTAGTGGGAACTACTTTATAGTAATCAATATTATATTACAGGGGACACAAAATGTGTACTAATTTGTAGCAGTTAGTAATGTTTCTAGTAACACAGATGAAATACCTGCCTCTAAATGAAAATATATTTAACTGTACCTGAAAAAATACTGATGCGTATTATTGTGTTGTCAGTTGTTTTCTTTCTATGGGTAGCTTTCTATAAGTGCTTTCCCAAGGAATCAGTAATTTGGAGTTTTTACTATGTCACAGTTTGTGTACAGAATTAGAGATGCAGGGAAATAAAATTTTGCCAGCGAAATTGCTGTAAAATTGGCAATTTCACAGAGCGAAATATTTTGCAAAATTCTGCAACAAAAGTTTGACCAAAAATGGGCAGCTCAGTGCCCTTAACCACTATCACTTTGTCCTGCTCATACAGTAGTAATATATCATCCCTGTTGTCTAGTGGTCCCACCCCCTGGCCGATCTCCAGCACAAACTGAAGAATCCCCCCCCGCTGAGATTTACTTAAATGTCCCCATCCCCAACGTATAAAAATAAAAAAAAAATTCCTGATTTTCTGGTGTCCAGTGGCCCCCTACCTTGTTATTGGATAGTGCTCTCACACTCTCTCCCCAACCCAGTACTTCCTGGTACATAGGCATAGTCCTCCATCATTTTTCTATGGCCAGTAGTCTGAATTAAGCACTTCAGTGAATTAGTGCATGCTTGTACAAGCACATGCTCATTCATTAAAGCACTCAGTTGGGCTGCTGGGCTTGGAAGTGAGTGAAGGGCTGTGCCAGTAGCCTGTTCAGGACACTGGGGGGAGCAGAGGGGCAGTATCTGATGACAGGGTTGGGGGATTTGGTGTCCACTGGACACCAGGGAGTTGGGATTTTTTTTAATTTGTATACATTAGGGAGAGGGAATTTTGATGTAAATCTCTGTGGAGGGGCGGGGATTCTTCAGTTTGGGACAGTGATCGAGGAGGGGTTGGACCTATAGCTAGTAAACATTTCTGCTGTTATAATAACTATGAGAGCTAAAACAAAGAGTTAGACTAAAAAAAATAGTTCAGTGCTTTTAGTTTTTCTATTTTTGTGCTACTTACAGAAAGCTAAGTCACTAGCAGCTTACTATACTTTTTCAAAATTTCAAGTGACCAACTACAGCTTGATATAATACTGTTTGCAACACTTTATGGAATAGATGCAAAAAAAAATAACATAAGAAATAAACATTCCATTTTATACAGTCACTCAAAATAGCCATAATTAGCTATAGTTCAAGTAAAGATAGTCTAATCGAACACTATTCCAGCACTACAGCACATAACAAGTTATTCACTGTCAGCTATTAACTCTTTTGTAAGAAACATTTAGCTGCCCTGTCCCAATAAGGATTAATCTTTCTGCTTACCTAAATCATTCTTCAGAGTCTGTCAGGAGGATATTAAGAGCACTTTGTGTAGTTACTTCTAAAACAGTGATGTTGGCACACTGGAGACAGCCCTGCACTTTGCAGGTTGCATGTGCTGCCTTGTAAATCCCCTTTTTTTTATCAAGCAAAGCTCCCAGCAAAATTCATTTTTAATTGACATGCAAGATCCACTAGACACCTATTTTCTTTTTACTAGTGCAATTCTTCAGGAGGGGGAAGCAAGAAAAGGCTATATTTAGACAATCACCTGCATTATCTGTACTACAATTACGTAAAGCTATTCTGAAAATAGCAAAATTTCTCCCACAAGGGGTGAATTTCGTAGTTTTGTGTGTGAAATTTCAATCTCTGCGAACAAAATTTTGCATTTCACACCCCCGAAACATTTCATGAAATGCGCAAATTAAAAAAAATATTTTGCATTACAAAATATATTAATTTTGCACAACACTATACAGAATGCTAAGAATTAGCTACTGTCCTATCAGAACCATGCTCAGATTTCTGTGTACAAACCATGACATAGTTAAACATCCAGATCAATGGTTCCATAAAGAGAATTGCAACAGAATGCTGCCCATTAAAACAAAACAATGCAAAACACATTTGTTGCATCACTTTTATCTGAGGTACAGTTACAAATGGAACATCAAACACCTCACAAGAGGGCTGAAGGAACTGTGGTGTCATTGTTTGGGCTGACTCCATCTCTCGTGGCACGCAAACATAGAGGATGCCATCCACTGTGATTTTCTTTCCTTTGGGTAATTCTGGACTGCTATGAAGTGTGTGCGTGGACACAGTAAAAGCTGTGGCTGTCTGGTTGAACATGGAGGGGTAAAATTTCCTGACATTTTGGCTGGTCTCTAGAGTAATTAATTTGGGTGGCTTGTGGTGTCCTTGACAAAGAAGGTAACTTTTTGCTTATTTTTGATTGTCTGGGGCAAGTGGGGGTAGCCCTATGTCTTCATTATCCAGAATTTTACTCAGGGGCTGTACTGGTGACAGTTGATTCCTGCTCAGCAGATACTTGAGGCTGTGAGAGGGCCCTGATAACTCTATTGACTGAGCTCTGGAACACTTTTCTCATAAATTCAGATTATTCACACCTTTGTACTACAAACCCTGTCTAGTAGGATTTATTATCTTAAGTCCTACAGGCTGCTGTCCTGGAGAATTGAACTGTGGCTGTATACCTAACTGTCTCTTGTTTTTAGGGCTAGGGTTCTCTGTGGGTTGCTGGGTGGGTGGGTGTGGGATTCTGGGTAATTGTGTGTTTGTGTAGTGTGGTTGGCTAGTTAAATTTGTATTAGAGTGTGTGGGGGTGTTTGTGTAATATAGTTAGGACTGCTGTGGTTGTAGAACATTGCTGCTGGTCAGGATGTGTTTGGGGAGGTATGGAGGCCTGGGGTGGTCCAGAATCATGTATGAGGCAACTCTGCTGCTCGATCTGGAGCCCTTCACTGATCCCCCTGTGGCCATCATGGCTGCTCGTCACTGCCGGGAGGTCAGAATTAGGACAGGTGGCACTGATTGGGCATGACGTGGTGCCTAGTGCATGGCTATGGGGGACAGGATAAGGGTGGTCAGGTGCAGAAGGTGTCCTGGGGTTCATCAGACCCAAGGGAGAGGCCAGACATGTTTGTTTCCCATCCCCAGGGTTTCCACCAGACAGTGTGGGCAGGTAGTCAGAGGGGCTGCACTGTCCACCAATTCCCTTGAGGGCAGTACTTTGTAATGCCAGATCAATCAGATACAAGACCGCAATTATAGTGGACTTGGTTTCTAGGGTTGATCTGACATGCATCACAGAGACCTAGGTGGGAGATGATGCTGGCCAAGTTTTTGATGTCACCATCCCCCAGGATACTCTGTAGTGTACTGCCCCAGAGCGGAATGCAGGGGCGGGGGGGTGGCCATCTGTTTTAGATCTGAGCTAGGCTTCACAGTGCACCCAGTGGGAAGGCCTTATTCATTTGAATGTGTGGCCATTCATGGGAGTCTGGTTGCAGGCTACAAGATTGATGTACCCCTCCCCCGGGGCAGTGGGAGAATTCCTGCAGGAGGTGGCCAATTTTGTTGTCGGCAAAACATTGGAAGCCCCCAGATGTTTAATTCTGGGGGTTTTCAATGTTTGGGCCAATGACAAAACATCTAAGCTTGGTTACAACCTCCTCCAGACAATGTCATTGCTGGGCCTGTTGCAAGAAATTTCTTCCAAGATCCATCAGGGCGGACACATGTTGGACCTGGTTTTCTCACTGGGGTTTGAGATAAATTATCTCCAGACTGATTGGGTCACTTGGTCCAATCATTCCAATGTGAAGTTCTTATTCTGGGCCCCCTTTGAGAGCCCTCCCCCTACTAAGATGGTTAGCTACCACCCTTTTAGGGGTTTGACCCCAGCGGGTGTTCTGGAGGTAGCCGATCTATCTAGTGTGGGCAGTGCATGCATTGGGGTTGTGTCTACAGCAGTTGCCATTTATAATAAGTTGATGTCTGCTGCACTCTTCTCCCTCACACCAGTTTGTGTATTACCCAAATCTTCTCATTTGAGGTCCCTTTGGTTTGATGGGGAGCTCAAGGAGATGAAGATTTGTGGGTCAGAGGTTAGCTCCCTGCTGGTGGAAGCCAGGCTGGAGGCAAACAAACTGGCCCTGCATGCTCACTATTGTAAGTATGAGGGGACAATCAACTATAAGAAGGCAGAATTCCTGTCTAGGGAGATTGCTGCTTGAATAAACTGACCAAGTATGCTTTTTTGGACTGTAGACAGGCTGTTAAACCTAGCCTGTCTGTAGCCAAAAAATACTTTTTCAAATGAGTTATGTGAAGAGGTTTCTTGGTTCTTCTTGGACAGAATGTCTGGCATCCAGCAAGGAATTCCATTAGTGAGCCACGCCATGGCCAACAGTAATTGCCTTGGGCATTCAGAGAGAGAGAGCTCCATCTGGTTGGGGTGAATTTAGACCAGTGGAGGTGGCTGAGGTCATTTAAGTTGCTTCCAATCTGAGGCACACATATTGTGAACTGGACCTGGTGCAGACACGTTTCTTGATGAGATGCGCTGACTCTGTTGGCCTAGTGTTTGTCTTTATTGCCTGGTGCTTCTTGTTGGAGGGGGTTTTCCCCTGATGCCTTGAAGGAGGCATTGGTGAGATCCCGTCTGAAAAAATCATCATTGGACCCTGATGTCAAGGCAAATTACTGTCCCATCTCCAACCTCCCTTTTTTGGGTAAGGCTGTGGAGAAGATTGTGGTACTTCAACTTGGGGAGCACTTCTTGGCTATGATCTATATGAGCCTTTTCAGTCTGGGTTTTGGGTGAAGCATAGCACTGAAACAATGTTAGTTTGGGTGCACAATGACCTTCTCAGGGTGATAGATTGAAGGGAAGGGACAATTCTCATTCTTCTCAATCTCTCCTCAGCCTTTGACACAGCAAAACATTGTGTGTTACTTGACCACCTGAGGGAATTTTGTGGACTCACTGGCATGGTCATCTGCTAGTTTGAGTCCTATCTCACAAACAGGAAGCAAAGCGTAGTGATAGGGAATTTCTCCTCCTCCCCTAGCTTCCTGTCTTGTGGAGTTCCTCAAGGATCGGTCTTGTCACCGATGTTGTTCACCATGAACATGCTGCCCCTTGGAAGGCACAGTAGGAAGTATGGCTTGGGTTTTCATTGCTATGCTGATGATACCCAGCTATACCTTTTGTTTGCCGCTGGAACATCCAATGCAGTGAATGTGCTAAATAATTACCTCACTGAAATCAGTGACTGGATGGCCTCCAGCTGGTTGTGACTGAACCCCGATAAGACAGAGGTAGTAGTTGTGGAGTTGAACAGAAGGCATGATAGGTTGGTCTCGGGTGCAGAAACAGGATTATTTCTGGGATCTATACTATTGAAGGCCTCCTGTAAGGTGCGGAACCTAGGCGTTATTCTGGATAGCAGACTGACGCTTGATGCACAGGAGTCAGCCATTGTCCATGTCAGTTTCTATCATCTGAGAAATATCACTAGTGTTAGGCCCCTAGTTCTGCCCCTGGACCTACCAATTTTGGTACATGCCTTCATGATGACGAGGCATAATTAATGTAATGCGCTTTACCTCGGGGTCTCTGGGGGTACCCTCCGCCAGCTTCAGCTGGTGCAAAATGCAGCTGACAGGCTATTGATGGGGCAGTTTAAGTACTGTCACATCACCCTGGTGTTGTGGGAATTGCACTGGCTGTCAGTCAGGTGGAGTGTCTTCTTTAAGGTGGGTTTGCTCACCTTTAAGGCCATACATGGATTAGGCCTTGGCTGCCTGGCAGACCTTCTCACACCAGCCACCTCAATCCGCTCCCTACATTCCTCCTCTAGGGGCCTCCTTGAGATTCCCAGGATGAGGTTAAAAATGCCCAGTGACAGAGCCTTTAGTGTCGCTGGCCCCGTCCTGTGAAATTTGCTTCTAAAATCTGGAAGGGAGGCCCTTTCAGTAGAGGTATTTAAGGCCCACCTCAAGGGCTTCTTGTTCACTCAGGCCTTCCCTGATTTTGCTGTATGACATCTTTTGTCTGACTGCCATGATATTGTGTTCCTGACTTTTTGGTTTTAGTTACAGTAGTTGCATTTCTAATGTATTCATCATTTTTGATATCTATTATTTATTGCTGTATTATTGTTGATGTTGTGTTCTTTGTATGGTGCCCAGAGCCTCTGGGGTTCAACATCTTCTAAATAAAATTTGCCTTGCCATGTAATTCTTATGGATATCATTATTATAAATGGGAACAACATTATAAACAGCTACCAAGTAGAAATAATTTCCTGTCCAATTTAACACTTGTACATATTTTTTCACAACTTTCTCACGAATAAGCTATGTTTCAGTGAAATTTCAATATGGTCAGCTAATATCACAGTAACACTTGTCATACTGAGAATGAGTTTCATTCAATTTTTTTTTCTTTTATTACACTGTTAGACCTTTCAGGGATCGAGCAGACTCTCTCAGAAATAACAATTTAGAATGTTTCTTCATGAAGCAAGTTGTGCCTGGATGTAGCAGAATCAGACCTCAGATGAACAAGACCTGGGCCATAAACCTGATTACCCAGTGTCACAATAACACTGCCACTGTACCAACTGGCTAGTGAGAATAACATATTTTATATATTGTTGGATGATTCTAAGTACACAGTCTGTGTTGCTATGTATGTAGAGAATATGGCATTTGTAAAGGTTACTACTATTAATTCTCCCCATGATTATTGTGCTTTTCCATCTTTTGCCTCTTTTGGTCACATTTGTCCTTTTCCTTTCATGTCTAAGTTTCATCTCTGTTGGTGTCACTGATAGTGTTGCTGTATCATTGTGCAATTCCGTGATGTACGATAGTGGTAAGAGCTATGAATATTTTTTTTGTTAGAAATGTGTGACATTCCAAATAAGGATGACTTAAAAAAGAACCCATCCCTCACTTGCTATGTCCACTATCTCTTTCTTGGAGATTTCTTGGAGATTCTGCCTGTCTAGAGAAAAGGGGACAGCAGGCAGAAGACCAGAGAGAAGGACATTGACAAATTTAACTGCTTGCTAGAAAACTGGTGCAAAGAAAGAGTGCATCACTTTCTAGGAAATTGGCTGACCTTCTGAGAAAGGGACTTCTTTAAATTTGATGGCCTGCACCTCACTAAGGGGAGGACTCAAGCACTCGGATAGAAATATAACTTCCATATCAGTCAGTTAAACTAGTGATGGGGGAGGAGCCACTGGCAACTCTCACATCACAAGGGTCATCAACTAACCCTCCCCCAGCATCAGCTACTGGAGCACCTAGATACCACAAAGATACCAACAGCAGTGAAAGTAAAGGCATTGCCCAGCCTGCTCCACTAGGGAGAGGCATAAAGTGATTAAGACACAAAAAATTCAGATCAGAACAAAGAAATGGTGTACAGCAAAATGACAACCTGGGGTGGAAGACTATGTGCATCAGTGCTCATAGTCTACCAAACAAAATCTCTGAACTCACAGCCTTGGTGGCAGAGGTACAACTGGACTGGTTCGAGGTTACAGAAACTTGGTTCACCGCCAACCACACCTGGGATGCTACTACCCCAGGTTACACACTCTTCAGAAAAGACTGGAAATTAAAGAAAGGGGGGTGGCTTTGTATGTAAGGGAGGGAATCTGTGCAACATAGATCCAGGGGAAGCACAGTAAAGCAGAGGCCCTATTGGTCACCCAGGGAGCAGGGGAAAAGGCCCCCCTCCGGGTGGAAGTTATCTACTGATCCCCAACCCAGGAAAGTGAAATCAACAAAGAGCTACTGGAAGCCATCTCAGTGATGGTGGACAGGGGTGAGTTGCTCCTTGTCTGGGACTTCAATCTGCCAGATGTGAACTGGACATCATACACAATAGCCACAGAGTAGAGCAGAGAATTCCTGTTCACCCTGCAGGGTGCAGGTCTAAATCAGCTGGTAGACTCACCCACCAGAGACAAAGCAACCCAGGACCTGGTGCTCACAAACAGCAGCAGGATTTCAGATGTTCATGTGGGTATCAATCAGGGGACCAGCGACCACAGGTCAGTTTGGTTATCAGTAAATGATGAAGAAGGTAAAAGTCACACAAAAATCAAGATGCTTGATTTCAGGAAAGCAAGCTTTCCCAAAATGAAATCCAGGATCAAGACCATGCTCGACACCAGTAACAAGAAGGGGATGCAGAACATTGCTATGAGAACTTAAATAATGCCTTAAATACAGTCACTGAGCAATGTGCAAGGAAAATCAGCAAAGCCAAAAGAAGGAAGAACCCTCTCTGGCTGTCCAAAGAGGTGGCAACCAAAATCAAGTAAAAAAGAGTGCTTCTAAGCGGTACAAAGAAAAAAAAGGAGAAAATGACATGGAGGAATATAGGAACAAACTAAAGGAGGCAAGAAAAGCAATCTGGATAGCCAAAGCCCAAACAGAGGAAAGAATAGCACAGGGGTTTAGGAAGGGAGATAAAACTTTCTATAGATACATAATAGAAAAAAGGAAGAGTAAAGGGAGAACAGTCTAACTAGCTACAAGGGAAGGCCAACAGTTACAGGAAGATGAAGACAAAGTAGAGTTGTTAAACAAGTTATTCTGCTCAATCTACACAATAGAAGATATTGACAAAGGACCTGCACCAAGTAAGGAAGAACATGATAGTGGAGAGGTAGACACAAGCCCCTTCATGAAAGAGAGGGTCTTAGAAGAGCTAAGCAAACTTAATGTGTATAAAGCCATGGGGCCAGATTGTATTTCTCACAGAATACTAAAAGAGCTTTGGGAAGAAATAGCTGCACCACTAGCTGAGCTGTTCAATCTATCTCTGGAAAGTGGCAGAGTATCTCAAGACTGGAAAAAGGTGAAAGTTGTGCCCTTGCACAAAAGTGGAAGCAAGAAAGAGGGAGGAAACTACCTCCCAGTCAGCCTGACCTCTATACTGGGAAATATTATGGAGACATTACTAAAGGAGAGAATAGTTCACTACCTAAAGGAAACTGGAAAACCCTACCCCAAACAGCATGGCTTCACAGCAGGGCGCTCGTGCCAAACAAACATGATTGATTTCTTTGATTGGGTTACTAGAACAGTGGACCAGGGTAGGGCAGTGGATGTGATGAACCTAGACTTCAGCAAGGCCTTTGACACCATTCCCCACAGGAGACTTGCTAACAAACTAAAACACACAAGACTTTGACAGAAAATAGCAACTGGATTAGAAATTGCCTGCAAAATAGGACCGAGAGAGTTTTGGTCAATGAATCATTATCAAGGGAGGGAGGTATAACCAGTGGCATACCACAGGGATCAGTGCTGGGTCCAATCCTTTTTAACATATTCATCAGTGACATCACTGATGAAATGGAGGGGAAGGTTTGCCTGTTTGTAGATGATACAAAGCTCTACAACAGGGTGGATACACTAGAGGGGGCATTAGGTATGGATGCTGACCTAAGGAGACTGGAGGAATAGTCCAGAAATTGGCAGTTAAAATTTAATGTCAAGATGTGTAAGGTAATTCACCTGGGGAAACAGAACTCAGGAAAAAAGTACATTCTAGAAGGGCATCAATTAGTGGAGACAATGATGGAATGGGATCTGGGCATGATCATTACCAATGACTTAAAGGTAGGAAAACGATATGAAAAAGCAGTGCAGAAGGCAAGTGGTATGGTTCAATGTCATAACAGCAATCGCCGTTACAGCAAGCGTACATTGCCAAAAAGCAAAACAGCGATGTACTCTCCCCAGCGATCCCTGCACACACCCCTCCAAGGGGGACTTTTCCCCCCACACCCTCCTAAATTAGGATTTTCAACTCCAGGGGGGTACATGTCGGGGAGGGTGATAAACTCAGAACCCCCCCTAAAATTAAGTCCCACACACAAAATTACAAAATAGTATCCCGACCCAGCCCCAAACCCTGGACCTTTCTCACTGCAGTCCATCACCTTCACCACCACACCAAAATGCCAGCTGGGCAGCACATTGCCAAACTACAGCCCACAAACCTTCTCCTTTCTGATCTCTCCTCTTCCTTTCCTTTGCCCTCCTACTACCTCGATGTTTTTTCCCCTAACTTGGTGTTATAACTGTGCCTTGCTACCCTTTCAGGGTAATGCACATCACAGGCACTCAAACTTGAGTCACTCATAGCTGAGTCACTCAATCTGAGTCACCATTATAACATGCTACCAAGTGGTATCTTCAGATGCATAGGAAGGGGTATTGTGAGCAGAAAGAAGGAAGTTATCATGCCCCTCTACAGAACCTTGGTGAGGCCACACCTCAAGTACTGTGTTCAGTACTGGAGGTCTCACCTAAAAAAGGATGTCAACTGTCTGTAGATGGTGCAGAGAAGGGCCACACAGATGGTGTAGGGGAAAATCATGAGCCATATGAGACAAGACTCAGAGTTGAACTTATTCTCTCTGGAACAGAGAAGAAATGGGGAAATTATAGAAACATTTAAGTATGTCAATGGAATTAACACAACTCAGAAGGAAAACCTATTCCAGGAAAACAGGGCAGCACATATAAGAGGGCACAACTTGCATCTGGTGGGAGGCAAGTTTAAAAGCAACTCTAGAAAGTACTTTTTCACCAAAAGAGTGATAGACCCATGGAACAACCTGCTAGCAGAAGTGGTAGCATCAAAGACAGTAAGGGAATTCAAACTCACTTGGGAAAGACAATGTGGGCATCTTAGGAAAAAAATATAATGGGGGGGGTGAAGCCACCTTGGGCAGAATAGATGGACCACATGGTCCCCATCTGCCGACACATAGAAACACAGAATTTGATGGCAGATAAGGACCGCTTGGCCCACCTAGTCTGCCCATTTCTCTACCTAACAGATAAGCTGTAGATCCTAGTTAACCAACAGCCTACTTCCTCCTACCCCCTACTAGAATTGCCTTATGTCTGTCCCATGCATTCTTGAATTCACCCACTGTTTTTGATTCTACGACCTCCTCCGTAAGGCCTTTCCATGCATCTACAACCCTCTCTGTGAAGAAATACTTCCTCACATTACCTCTGAACCATTCCCCCCTATCTTCAAATTGTGCCACCTTGTTCTTGCACATCTCTTTTTCTGAATGATGCTACCCTCTTGGATGTTGTTGATTCCCTTGACACTTTTCTTATATTCATATGTTCTTATGTCACTAACTGTGCTAATTATTTACTCCAACTGTACACTGGAAATTGGTCATACAGTACATGTTCTAATTCTCTTTCTTCAGTCAAAAATACAGAAACACACTTAATACAGGCTTACTGTAAACATTTATTTTTATTTATTTATTTGAAAATTGATAACCAGGAAAGGCATACTGAGCAAGGTTCATTTCCAGGTGTGTCCCAAGGGAAAGATGAACAAGAGAAAGTGTATAAGCAATAAGAAAATGGTACAAAGCACATAGTAGCAAGGACACATGACTATGTACAAGGAACCTCAAGTAAAAATATATTTAACAGCATACTGCAGTAACACTGTACAAATTATAGATACAGTGAGTAGTGAAAAATAAAGTACAAAACTATTGATAAGGTGCAGTCCTTTAAAAAACAGTCATGCAGCCCAAGGGGCCTGAAAACTACATTACAGATGAACAGGTACAGCTATCCCTGATTACCAGCTAAGAAAAGAAGCTAGGGGAAGGAGCAGCAGGTAAAAAAGAAGTTTATAATGAGAGATTTAAAAGATACAGTAGAAACATGAGAAATGTCCAAGAACTGTAATGAAAAGTGGTAACCCTGCTCCTTACAAGATGGTGGAAGTAGTGGATAAACCAAAAAGTCTGCAACTGATATTATTTTTCTGGTTTTTAAAGTAGGTGTACAATCACTCCTTGTCATTCGTATGGGGATAGCAGAGGTGGTGAGCAGGGGGACAATGCTGGTCACTGTCTTGTGGGCACTATGTCATACTTTATTGAATGGGGACCATGGTGGGAGTATCAGAGCCTGAGCAGATGAGACTGGAGTGTGTCGGACTGACCATTGGGGTTAATCTGCAGGGAACATACTGTTGGACTATGGCCATAATGTGGCAGATTGGCAATGGGGGGTCCATTGTACCGCCAGGGCATTATACATGCTTACAGAATTGGTGATCAAGGGTTGGTCTATGGGATCATTAGTATGCTAGATCTGAATATGGTTCAAAGAAGACCTAGCGTTATCACTCATGCTTACAGAATGGGTGATTGGAGGTCCACTAGACTACCAGGGCTGTACGTCAGTTTACAGAATGGGTGAGTGGAGGTTGGGGGACAACCAGCTATGCACTATGTGGCCCTGCTAACTGTGTGGTGACATTGTGTGACATGATAATATGCCCATAATGGCATGCAAATGATCCATAGTGCCATACATGGTCTATGGGCTCATTAGTATGCTAGGGCTGAATATGGCTCACAGAAGACCTAGTGCTATCCCGTTTGAGACATTTTAGCTCCATTGGCTCCTGTGGCCCATTTTCAGTCCTGTCTCAGTTCAATGCATAGTCATAATGTGTACATTGACACAGCCTAATTTTCAGACAGTTAGCACACTTCATTCAGAGTGCACTCATTTTCTGAATATTCCCCCAGCTGGACAACCAATATTTGCTGTGCAGTGCCCCATCTGCTTGGCACACATGGCTGGCTTTGATATGGGGGCCTTTTCTGTAATGTACAGAAGCTGGAAGCTACAGGAATAGTACTATGTGTATGAGCTGTAAATAGAGATGGGTGAAGTGGCCTTAATTCACTCCATGGAGTGAATCGAAAAGTAAAGGTGAATTTGCGGAGTGCTCCGCAATACGAACCAGAGTACTTTGCATTATAATGGGCAACGCAAAGTTCATTGAAGACAATGACTTCACATTACTCTGCCTTTCCAAACCACTACTTTACCAAATTTTAAGGCGAAGTACATTGAGAGCAATGTACTTTGCCTCACTTTGCCTTGTTTTTAAGCTCCAAAGATGAATTTTGCAGTGATTCATTAGATTTCAGGTCACGTGGGCTCTAGCTTGTTCTGCACAGCCTCGGTTTGGGGTAGTGTGTATAGGAAGCTATAAGTGACAGTCTGCTCTGAGAGCTCTCTGTGATTCAAACCTTCTAAAAACTGTTAAAAAGTATTTTTGAGTAATTTGTTTTGCTGAATCTTTAGTTCATCGATTGTAGGAAACCCTCCTGTGCTCATATCATCGACCTTTTATTGTTTGTGTGTGGATTTTGAATGTTAATGTACAACATTCAGTCTGTGTACTGAGAGACAAAGGAAGTATGCTTTGGGGGAAGGGTGTATCTGGTGTAGGTAGATTTAAGTTGGACAAATGGGAAGTTTTTGGTTTTTGGTTATATTTTTCTTGTATGACTGACTGTGTTAATGTACACACAGTAATATTTTCAGTAATTGTTGAAATTGTTTTGCTGATTGTGTGTGTTGTGGTCTGAAGGAACCTGCTGCAGCATTGAGGTTGTTTAAAATACATTGTATATTACTGAAGTTTTAAATTTGCTATACATTACTTGTAGACAAATGTTGTGTGAGTGTGCATGATGCATGATGTGACATCAAATAATACACCTTTTATTGTGCCACAGTGTAATTTCAGGTGCAGCAGTGTGATTTTGTACTGCCATTGTGGTATCTTTTCTTGGTTTTGCACTGCAGTAATCTGCAGTCAGTGCTCCCCCCCACCAGCAAAAGGTATTCTTTTCCAGATTGGATTGTTTGTGACTTGAGAACACCACTGGTTAGTTAAGGTGTTGTTAAACTTCCTGTGACTTTGTGTCTGTATCTGTTGTTGAAGCCACAGTTGTTTTTTTGGCTTCACATCCAGCATGGCCCCCCCAGCCCCCACTGAGAGTGAATGTTCCAAAATCTAAATTTGTTTAGAATATTTCTGTTGATCCCCCAAAATGCCCACAAAGAGATGTGTAAGCAAAGCTGTTTCTCTCCATGGCACTGCTGCAAGTGGTAAGATTGTCGGTGGGAGTGGTAGTAGTACACAGTCTCAGAAATGCATTGCTGATGTGAGGAAAGGTATTTCTCCTTCAGTGTTTTTTACAATGCAATCAGTAGCTTCACTCATAGCTTGAAGAGATGATGATGTCTCAGCTGGTTGTGTTAGTGCAGTTGCTGGAGGTGGTATGAGTATTGCTGCCTCAAATTCCACTTCTGACCAGTTTACCATGTCCAAAAATATAGTGGAGTGTGAAGCAATGGCAGTGATTGATAGTGTAGATGATGTCATACTCCCCAATAACATCCCAGTCATTGAATATGAGGATTCTGATCATCATGTCAATGATAGCACACAAAGTGACATTTCTTGCACCACGGTTCAGGACATGCATTTGCCATGCAGTGATTCACAGTGTGGTGAAAAGTTTTCTGGTGTTGGTGGTGCTGATGATGATGATGTTGCTGTGGTTGCAACATGCAGTCCATACACCAGCATCCAAGCAGAAGATGTGGATGATATTGATGAATATGATGATGATGTCAGTGACCCCTGTTGGGAACCAGAGAAAAATAAATTCAAGGTGGCGGTGTCTGGGCCTGTTTGCATTTCCCCCTCCCATAAAAAGTTGTGATTTAGCAGTTTCAGTTGATGATGATGACCCCATAATAATGATAAGTAGTCGTGGTGGTCAGTTGCAGTCCAAGTGTGTCCTGCCTGAAAAATCATGTAACACGCCCTCCACTTCATGGCTTAAAAAATAGAGTCCAATAAGCAGAATCGGGGGGACATGTTAAAACTAGAGTATCAAAATCCCTTGTTCGGGATTTTTTTCTGGAAGATGCAAATGATGAGTTAGTTGCAATCTGCCAGATTTGCCAGGTGCGTGTCAGTTGAGGTAAAAAGGGGAGCCATCTGGGCACAGGGGTTCAGCATACACATCTTAAGAATAGACATATGGCACTGTGGACTCAGCACAAGATGGCAGCTAATACCTGTACCACAGTGGGTCATGTACAGTAGCGATGAAATAACAGCAGAGGATTACTAGAGGCATGATGAGGTGGAAGAGCAGAATGATTTTGAAGACTTGTCCAGTATTGGTGAGAGTAGCAGTTTTGGTGGTGGTGGTTAGTGTAGTGTGTCTAGTGCAAGTGGTACATCAACCCCTGTTGGTAAATCTGGGAAAATAACTGCATTTCTGGGTTTGTCATCACCTGTGCAACTGTCTTCATCACACATGAACACCCCACCCCTGCCATTCACAGAGCAGAGCCATTTGTCATCACATCCTGTGTAAAACATTTAAGTCAGCCCACATTAACGAGTGTTTTTGCACATAAACTGAAGTTCCCACCCAATCATACACTGCCACGTGACCTTAATGCTGCTGTAGCTGAAATGCTGGCAAATTATATTTTGCCCTTCTCCTTGGTGGAGAATTCTGGGTTCCTGTGGGTTTGCTGCACGTGCCTGTCCAAAATGGAAAGTCCCATCCAGGACATACTTTTCGACCCGTGCTTTCCCCGAGTTGTACTGCACTGTGTCTGACTCAGTAAGACATACCCTTCAGAATTCCTTCTCTCCATTCATCCATTTAAGTATGGATATGTGAACAAGTGGCAAAACAGTGGGGAGTTCATATTTGTGTATAACTGCACACAGGACGCAGGTGCTGGGAGTTGTTTGTGCTGTTGGTAGTGTGATTAATCAGTGTAGTAAAGTGCAGTGTCATGGTAGCAATCTTCCAGGAATTCGACAGCATGCAATGATTGCTATGCACAATGTGACCTGTTCACACACTTGTGAAAACATGTTGGACATGGTACTGACTGAAATTCACAAGTGGCCGAACCCCCTGTCCCTGAGAGCTGGGTTCATAGCAAGTGACAATGGGTCAAATGTGGTGAAATGCATCATGAATGGTGGCTTTTTTCAGGTTCCATGCATGGCCCATTGTTTAAATCTTGTGGTGCAGGAGTTTTTGTGGCACCCTGATATAAAGGAAATGCTAAGAGTTGCACGCCATATCTGTTCTCACTTTTCTTACTCTGCAAAGGCCCGTGACCAACTTCGGCAGTTGCAGATCCGAAACAGCCTCCCACTGCACCGCTTGAAGCTGGAAGTTGTCACCCAGTGAAACTCCACTTTATACATGGCAGAGAGGTTGTATGAACAGTAAAAAGCCATCTCAGAATATCTTGTCATGCACACTAGCCATGACAGTTCTGCGACCTCCATGTCAATGATGACTGAACAGTGGCACCTCATGGACTCTGTAATAAGAATCTTGAGGGCTTTTGAACATGCCACACAGGGAGTGAGTGGCAAGTCTGCTTCCATTAGCCAATCAATTCCACTCTGCGGGTGCTGTTGCTGACTTTGGTGAATGTACAGCATAGCCATGATGTTGCCGGAGACAGTGCTAGCAGTGTGTTGCTGAAACACATGCTGACAGTATTTGACCAGAATTATCACGTCTTGAGATTTCAGTGTAGTGACAACTTTGCAATAGCAGCAATGATGGACCCACGATACAAATGTGGAATTGCCTCAGTACTGGAGGGTGGGCCTGAACAGGTAGAAAATATCAGTGGGCAACTGGTGCGCTTGGTTCAAGGGGCACAGAAGTCATGTGCCAAGGTCAGGAAACCTGAGCAGCATAATCAGGCTGAAGGTGAACCTGGAGGAATGGTATCAAGCATATCCTGTTAGGGGAAGGGGATTGCAGTTCCAGGTGGTTTGTCATCAATAGTGGCTGGCTTTAACCCACTTTGTGAGGCTTTGTCCCAAGTGGGGATTTGTGACATAAATGATTCAGGAGAAGTGAATGCTGCATCAACCACTGGACTTAGAGCAGCACAGCGAATCATTGAGTCATATATGTCTGAAAACAGGCATCTGTCAATCACTGATGATCTCCTTTTATACTGGAGTGGAAAGGTCAGTGAATGGCCAGAGCTGACCGCTGTGGCACTGAAGGACCTGACATGCCCACCCTACAGTGTGAGTGTTGAGAGGGTGTTCAGCTCAGCAACTGCAATAGTTCGGGATAGTCATACGAACCTCTCTTCTGCAAACATCAGTTTGCTGACATTCATAAAAATGAATGAGAGGCACATACCAGCTCAGACTGCAACCTCAGTATTCCTACCCCAGCATACTCATGGTTTTGCTGATGTTGAAGAAAGGGACCATCCTGGTGGCAGTGACAGCATGAAGTGGCCTATCCCTGATGTAGATGATAACACAATGGAGAAAGAATCTCTTCGTGATCAGAATTCAGATATAGAAGACTGCGAGGACAGCTTTCTTTCTGAGGATGATGAGGAATGATGATGAGGTTAATGTTGGCAGGTTTTAACTAAGTGGTTAAAAGGCTGTCACATGTCTTGTATGATACATGTTCTCTTTTTCATAAAGTTAAATCACTGTCCCATGCATAGTGACTCCAATCCCATATGTCACATCATCACATTCATAACACAGACAACAGTATATCCTGGCCTCCGGACTACCACCACCATAAGACCGCTGTTCTCCACTGTAACCATAGGGAATGTGACCGTGTGTGTCCCCTGGACTACCACCACCATAAGGCCTCTGTTCACCACTGCCACCTTACGGAATGTGACCATGTGTCCCCCTAGAGTACCACCACCATAAGACCATTGTTCACCACTGCCACTAACACCAGATGCAGGAAGATGTGAGAGGGAATGTCATCATGTGCCACAGCTATGACCATCACCACCACCCACCACCAGTACCATTGTGACAATGTTTTTCAATTACATTGACCATGCCAAGGCAGAGGGAGTCAAACAGGAGACCACATCCATCAGCCACAGGCACAAGGCTTCTTACTATTAAAACTATAATGTGAGTATGCGTACTAATGTTTTTCTTGCTATTCAACTTCTTTTAGTTGTGGGTTTTATTTTGTGTTGCTTTTCTGAGCTGTAGTGGTCAAACACATACTGTCCACTTACTTTGTTTTTTTTACAGGCTAACAACAGATGACTCTCCTTCACTGAAGGTCTGTATCAATGGTACAGCAGCAGTACTGTCTACAGGAACATATAGGATATCCATTTCCAATCCATACTGGTAAGAATATCAATTTTATTTCATCTCTTCCTTTTTTCTTCATAAGAGTGCAACAAATCCGACTAATGATTCATAAACTAGGTGACATGTACATCAGAAAAAATATTTCTGTAACATATCATGCACTGTATTCCAAATTTGCAGCTGTGCAGCCATGACAGTGTTGAAAACGTTGGACCCAGGTTGTGTTACTTGACAAGATGTGGTTTTAAAATGTAATTTGAGATGCAGGGACACTGACACAGTGTATTTGTTACACAGCCTGGTACTAAATTCAATTGTGATCTGATGATTGCTGAGGGACAGCTTGCTATCTATGTTAATCCAGATACCCGTGGAACAGCCACAGCTTAAACATAAAGTCTTATTGCTGCAATCCAGTTGTAATAAGTCCTTCATTTCTTTTTTTAGGCAGCTTCCAGATGCTTTGTTGTGTCATAGTTGCCTTATCCAAAGAACTTCTTCAACATCATGCCCCCTCCCCCAGGCTGGGGCAGACATGCAACAAGCAGAAGTCATTTCAATCAATGACCATGACCATCATTACCGGACAAGAGAAGGATGCAGATGAAATCTGTGAAGAAGTAACCAAATAATAAACCATTAATTAGACCTACTTGCAAATATGCTCCCCTCCAAAAAAAAAATAATACTTACCTGCCTTGGCTTAATAGTATTCCATTTCCAATTTCAGCACCAAAATTTCATCAAGCACTGGAATGTGCAAACCAACAGTATGTGACCTGTGATGCAAAACAATACAATGAGTACATGTACAGTATATAATATGTGTATATATATATATATATATATATATGTATATATATATATATATGTACATATATATATATGTAGATATGTCAACCCCCCTCCTAGAAAATACATATACATATTTCTATATATCTATCAACTCACCATAACTACTATTAGTGTGCACACAAATGGCACCTTTCCATCCAGTTGAGGTGATCGCATCGCATTTGCGGGAATCGCAGCACAGTTTGGACCAGCATCAGTTCTCTCACGGTCATCATTTCTGATGGAACAATGAATGGATTCATGTCATGTTATTCCTCCTTCACATGATTTGGCAAGACCTGTGCATCATGACATCAGCATCACAGAGTATGTAAATTTTCTGGACACAAGTCAGTTGCATTTTGGGGATGCAAAAAAATTCTGAGGGACTCTGTGTGACCACTGCACACGTGAGTGACTGCACAATACATTCTGGGGGAATTTGCATGTGGTGTAATGCTCCCATTTCACTTTGTCAGCACTTGGAAATTTTCTGGACACAAGACAGTTGCAATTTGGGGATGCAGAAAAATTCTGAGGACTCAGTGTGACCACTACGCACATGAGTGACTGTGCAATACATTCTGGGGGACATTGCATGCGGTGTAATGCTCCCATTTCAATTTGTCAGCACTTAAGAATTTTCTGGACACAAGACAGTTGCAATTTGTGTATTGAGATTGTGAGCACATGCCATACTTAAATTATAAATTATAGCAGCAATGCAACAATGTGGTGAAAATTTTGACATATACTTTTTTATTCTATTTTAGATTGCCAGCCATTAGTTACCTCCTGACTTGTATGATTCCCTTCTTTTCACAATTTGTGTCTGCTTTACTACTTTTTCTTATGCGAGAAAAAATAAAAGGAGCACACCTTTTAATATGGCTCTAACCAGGTTTTCATCACTGTTTGGAGCTGTTTTTAAACAAATGTTGTTCTGTGAGATCATGAAACACTGCCTGCTGCTTAATTGTTAATTTTACAACAGAAGTAATATATAAACAACTGATGGAGAAAAACAGTGGAAAATACTGACGACTACCTGGCCCGCACCGTATTAAAAGGAGTGCCCCATTTATTATTTCAGACATGAAAAAAGTGCTAAAGTAGACTTAAATACTGGAAAGAATGGTATCATACAAGTCAGAAGGTAAGTAAAGTGGCAATGTAAAATAGCATAAAAAGTATAGGTCATAATTTTCACCAGATTGTTGCACACCTGCTTTAATATCTATTTCAAAAAAGAAATATTTCTGGAGTCTCAGTAATGTTTACTTTGTGTCAGGACTTGTGAAGTGTTTCGCAAAAAGCAGGACTGAGCAGTGCAAGTATGTTGTGATAAACTGCATGTGTGTCATCAGTGTTCTTTCCTGTGTGTGAAGACATTGTCCAGCTTCATGCAAACATATATATGGAGTGACTTGTTGCAGTATGTAAAGAATAAAGATAAGAAAGAATATATGATGTATATTTTGTTTGTACCATCAGCACCAGTAGAGTAAGTGATATGATATTTTTACAGAGGAATCAGGTCACTGTGCATCTCAGTCAGTCACAGTGCACACACGACTTTGCGGAGATCATAGCACAAAAAACACATGCTCTCCTAAAAGTCATGTATGCAGTATGTGACTAGCCAGACACCTCTGAAAAAATATCATATCACTTAGTCCGCTGATGATGATGGTGACAATAAAATATATGTTATTCTTACCTCTATTTGTTATGCCATTAAACACTACAACAAGTCAGCATATATATGTTTGCAAGAAGCTGGACAATGTCTGATGTCACACACACACACACACACGCACAGGAGACAACACTGACTGCACACATGCAATTTAACACATCATACTTGCACTGCTCACACCAGCTTTTCCACAACCACTCCACAACAGAAAGTAAATGTTACTGAGTCACTGGATTATAATAACAAGGCAATGAGGAGCATGTATGTCTGTATGTGTATGTATATATTTAAACAGAAGCAGTCAGCAACAGGAGCTCCTGCCCCCTGCGAGGCTTACCCTCCGGTTAAGCCTGTGTGTTTTGCGGGGTTTTCTCACTGTAACATACTTTATTTAACAAAGTCAGTGACCCAGAAGTATGGATGCTATGGGGTTCCATTATGTGTAAAGAAAAGGTGCAGTGACAATGCACCATGTACTTTAATACTTTTGTATTGAAGCACATGGTGCATCAGTGTTGCACCTTTACGCATAATGAAGCCCCCATAGCATCTGCCTTACTTCTGGGTCGCTGACTTTTATTTATTAAAATAAAGTAAGTTGTGGTGTGAGAAAAACACTGCAACATACTTAAAAGGCTTAACCAGAGGATAAGCCTTGCAGGGGGCCGGACCTCCTGCTGCTGACTGCTTCCCTTTAAACTAATACTGTGGCCTTCCCTCTGTCTGTTATTAAACATAAACAAAAGACAAAACACTACAGCAGCGGTGGGTGTGCTGAAAAAAAAAGCTAATCGGGGATCCCCTGATGTTCCAGCAGCAGATGGAGTATCAACACAATCTGTAACCGGTGTTGCTTGATCTGCTCCACCTGCTGCTGGACAACACCCACCTTCTCGTCATTTTCCTCCACCACGGCCCACAAAAGTGCTATGTCTGCCTGAGTTGCAGGCATTGTGGGATCCACTGGTGTGGGGGAACCAGATAGTGGTGGTGGTGAGGGTGGTGCTGGTGGCAGTGGTGGGGGTGATGGTGGAGCAGCTGCTGCTGTGGCCCTCCTCCTGCTGCGGCAATGCACAACAGCAGCACCCTCTGCCACTGCCACAGAATGGCCAGCAGGTGGAAGCCGGCCCGTTCAGTGACAGCCTGCCACTCCACCATGTGGTGGTTCAGCATATGTGTGCACTGGCCCTCAGTCCCCAGATGTGTCCCCCGGGGGCCACGGTGCACCTGCACACCACAAAGCAGACACTCCACAAAGCTGCTGTCCCCTGACACAGTTGAAAAACTGCCAAACTGGGGAGCTGCGGGGGGGGACCAAGCACAGGAGGGGCAGATGCAGTGCCGGCAGCATGGTCATGCACCTGGGGCTCCACCTGCTGCTATGGAAGTGGTGCTTCTGAAGCTCCTGCAGCTGCTACTGGTGGTGGTGGTGACAGACTTGGTGGACATGTCGGTGGCACTGGAGGTGCTGCTGCTTCTGGAGGGAGGCAGGACTGAAGAGTCTGGAGTAGTCCACCACCACCCAGCTACGACCCACACATGGGCGCAATCCCATCTGGCCATGGGCCACATACTGTCCCTGGCCCATCACACAAAAAAACACTCCTCGCCTCTCCGATGTGATGAGCGACTTCAAACACACTCACACAACACAGGCACATACACAGTCACACACACACAAAACAAAACATAAAACAAAGAACTGTTACCAAAAAGAACTATCAAAACAGTACAAATAAAAACCCCTAAAGAATTAGCTTTTAAAAAAGTTTTTGGGTTTTTGGAATTTGCCCAAGAAAGAAACTTGTTTAACACAAACTCTCCTCTCCTACACAAAGTGCTTCCTCTCTCTACCCCTGCAAAGGAGAAAGTGAAAGTATATGCTTGTATGACTCACTTCCTTCCTGCCTGGCTAAAGCATGTGACTTACAGTACTGTAAGCCATGTGTTGTGTGTGGGGGCTGCCTAAAGTGCCTATATTGTTGTCATTCCACCTTGCTTCGCGTTAAGGTGGAATAACAATGCAAAGTCATAATAACAAAGTGAAGTGAACACTTTCCAATGGCCTCTTCGAGTAGCGTTATAACTCAAAGTGGCCACTTCGCGTTCACTTTGCAGGTGGAATTTAATTTCACTGCATCTCTAGTTGCAAAACATACAGTAAATAAAGCTGGCTGTCACTTCAGTGTAGAAATCAAAGCAGACTGTGTTACAAATTTGTAACATGTCTACGTATTCTAAAATAAAGTGTTCTTTGTTATACTGTATGTTTTTTATTTTGTTATCTTGCTGTATGTTCTGAGTCATGCTGTAAAAGGGCCATGTGACCCAGTGTGCTTACACGGTTAATATAATTAAAATAAATAAATTAATAAAATAGTTATGACTTCAATGTACACAGCTCATGGTGTGTGCATACTAGTGTCTTCACTACTTAAACCTAACCACAAACTGAAGCCATTTTATTTAGATTGCTCCATTGTAACACTGGATGCCCAACATCAGGGCTTGACTTGAATCATTTATAAACCCTTCCCCCACCCACTATGCTTAAAGTTCCTCCAATCAGCCCATGCAGTCAAATAATCCCCACCCTCACCCACATTATGTTACCTTTTCCACCATCCCCACCATAATCACTCATATACCCAAATTTTTTGGCATCTGATCCATGCCTTTGTAACCTCACCCCTTGATTACTGCAATGCCCTATACAGTACCTAGGGCTATCGGGGGTTGATATCTGCCAATTGCAGCTAGTGCAGAATGTGGCAGCCAGGTTGTTGACTGACTTATCAGAATCTTGCCATGTCACTCCTGTGTTCTACAGCCTGCACTGGCTGCCTGTGAATTGGCGGATCACATTCATGATCAGATTACTGACCTACAAAGCTCTACATGGACAGGGTCCATGCTACTTGCAAGATCTCCTCTGTCCTTACCGCCCCCTCCACTCTCTCTGCTCCTCTGACAAGGGATTGCTAGAGGTTCTCAGGGTTTGTTTAAAAACCTCTGGGGCTTGCTATTTTGCTTATGTGGCCTGTACCCTGTATAATTCTCTAGCTCATTAGATGAAAGAGTGCATGACCATCCAGAGCTTTCAAATTGCTCTGTAAACTTACTTACTTACTTCAGTTAGCCTTTCTTGACCATAATGAGAGTTAGCTTTTGTGAATTTGAATCTGAGTATTTTTTGCCGAGTGACAGTTAACTTTGTTACTGTGAGTATTTTTTACTACTTGATCCTATTCTATTTATTGTATTTTTGATTTTATTGTTTTTACTGTACAGCATTGTGATCTTTTGGAACAGTGCTTAAAAATAAACTTGATTTGAATTGGTTTGATAGTGGTCAACGAGTGGACAACCAGTATAGCCTTTCCTCTGACTTCGCCAGTTCTTGTTTTCTGCTGTGGTGTGTTGACTCTGGGGGATGGGAAAAAAAGACTTTCTCAAAGAAAACACATTGTCCCGGATTTCCCCCAAGAATGAGACAGAGTCGGTATGTGGTGGGTGCTCAGATCGGCAATTAATTTATTTACAGTACCTTTTCATCCTGCCCCCACATAGTAATGATTCTTATTGATTTCCATTATTTCAAAGCATACCTGTATCTGTTATTCCAATACATATTCTTGTACTCCAATCATTCTTTTTCATATTTTATATATATATATATATATATACATATACATACACACACACACACACACAACTACCTCAAATTAATGTTCATCCTTTCTTCGATATTCCTCTTCTCTGCCCAGGTGTAGACATGGGTGCCAGTTCATCATTCTTTCTCTGGAGGTAACGGTGTATACCCATTACCTCTTTTTCTTTAATGCTGTTGTTCTTTTTTTGGGGTTCCTTCTTTCCATCCCCTCTTTCCTCCCTCCAGTTTTTACCATTTTTATTCTTTCTTTTCCCCCCACTTCTCAGCCATCCACCTTGGCTGTGCCACCAATGGCCCCTGTATACCATCCTTCATTGTCATGCATGAATTATTCTTACCTGCCATCTCCTTCAAACCATTCTTTTCCTTCCATTTTTCCCATGTCTCAGCCATCCACCTTGGCTGTGCTGTGAACTGCCCATGTACACCATCCTTTATAATTATCCATGATTTATCCTTAATTTGCCATCCACCTTTGGCAGTCCTTTTACCTTTCATACACTCAACCCCTTAAACTTGTTGCCGGGAGAGTGGGACAAATCTGAGAATAGCAATGAACAGAGGCAGGCTGCTTCTTTGCAGCTGTTTAAGTACCCCAAAAACAATCCCTCCCTTTACTTTGATATCTACTAATCCTGGTGCTACTCTCATCCATCTTGTCCTTCCCTTTTTGTGAAGTCACAGCCATGATTCACGTCTCTTGTCTCCTCCCCAACCCAACTGAGCCACCCCCAATCGCCCTTCCCCCAACTTGTCTGGACTTGTTAAATACCATTCTTGGGCTGGTCACTTTGACAACTGGGTCTGCCCTTTTAATTGGCAAACTGAATTGTCCCGGATTCCCTCCAAGAGTGAGATAGAGTCAGTATGTGGTGGGTGCTCAGATTGGCAATTCATTTATTAATAGTACCTTTTTATCCTGCCCCCACATAGTAATGATTCTTACTGATTTCCATTATTTCAAAGCATATCTGTTGTTCCAAAACATATTCTTGCATTCCAATCATCCTTTTTCATATTATCATATATACTGTATATACAGCTATCTCAAATTAATGTTCATCCTTTCTTCGATCTTCTTCTTCTCTGCCCAGGTGGTAGGTGCCAGTTCTTCATTCTTTCTCTGGAGGTAATGGTGTATACCCATTACCACTTTTTCTTTAATGCTGTTGTTGTTCTTTCTTTGGGATTCCTTCTTTCCTCCCCCTCTTCCCTCCCTCCGATGCCCCTTTTTATCCTTTCTTTTCTCCATACCCTGCCTCCTGCTTGCGTTGGATGGTAGGCCTTCCCCCTTTGCTCTATAGCCCTAGCTGCCTCCCCACTCATAATATTTCACATAATTTTGTAGGGAACATGACATCCTTCCATCCCAGGGCTGCAACTAAACCATTTCATTTTCCATTGGATATATGGCTGTCCAGGGCCTGGCCCCATAGCATTTCCCCATTAGATGCCCGATGAGCATGCCTGGCCTTGGCCCTGTCCCTCATGCCCCTGAGAGTCGACATTAATTGGTGCCATTTTTCCCACTGTTCCCATTAGGACCACCTGTACCTTCTGGGGTCTTGACCTCTGGCATGTCCCCCCCTTCTCTGGAAGTCTCCCTCCTGCTCTGTAAGTCTCCAAGTGCCCATATCTCCTTATCTCACCTCCAACCAGGCCTTGCCCTGAAGTAAAAAATTGAATATGAGCTTATTATCCTCACCCCCCTGTTTCTGCAAGCTGCAAACCTGCCCGACTTCTGAATGCATGAGCCGAAATACCTACTGTGGAGCCTTGTCCTCAAAAACTATGCCTTTCTTGAGAAACCGACGCCCTTACCCAGCCCGGTCTCACCTGCTGGTCCCCTGGCTGAAACGAATTGACCTCTGTATCCAGGGTGTCCTGCAGCATAACCCCCACATCACCCGTACTGGGCAACCATTTTATGCACCCTCTTTTTCCTTGGGTAACTAGCTGCCTTGTCTTCTCAGCATGTTGGCTTCTTCCTTGGGTTGCCAGTCTATTTTTTTCACCAATCAAAACACTGTGGCCTCCCTTCCAGGGCCTGCATTCCCATTTCCTTCACCCTGAGGGTCCCTTGATCCATTGCCCAGTAAATACCCAACACACCCTGTCCCATATGATGACAGAAATAATGCTGGTATGGTAGTCATCAGCTTAACTAATGTTTATTTATATATATATATATATATTTTTTTTTTTCTTTTTAAACACTGGTCATTTGCTGTCCCTCTCATTGGCCAACAGGTGTCCCCACCCCTGTACTGCAATCCTATTAGTATAATCATTGTGGAAACCCATCTTCCTCAGCAGCCAGAACTACAGCCTCAGCCCTAGTCCACCGTATGATTTCTGTCCTCACCATGTTTCCTTTTTCCTCTTTTTCTTTTAGCAGACCCCCCCAGGCTGCTCCTCCCTTCTAATGTACCTCTTTATCCATGTCTGTCTTTTTTTTTTAACAACCCTATCCCTTTTGCCAGGAGTGGGAGGTGCAAAATTCCCTGAGAAAAAACTTAAAGAACCATACCTTTTTTGCAGTCCCTTAGCAGGGGACACCAACAGGGTTCTGTACCCTGACAATGTGTTGAGGTCTAGCAGCCATGTATGACCTCACAAAACCCCTTCAAGACTGTCGTCATACTCTCCTGGTGTCCGTTCCCTGGGCCAAGCCTTAGAAAGTCATTATCTCCTGCACTCTCCACCCTTTCTGCCTAAACCCCCTCCCCCACACTGCTGCATCTGTGTCTCCCACTTGGTCTGTATGAAAAAAAACAGTAATCGTGCCAAACAGATGTCTCATTTAACTGCATCTGTCCCCCCTTCCATTTCCCCAAACTGCCTTGGTGTTTCCACAAGCTTCACGTAGTGATCTGATCTCGCCATCACCTTCAGTACTTTTGCTATACTTCTGTTTAAGGCGCCCAGGGTGATGGCCCTGTCGGTGAACTTAAGTGATTACTTAACTGCTGCCCCGTCTAGGTGCTACCCTTGCCTGCATGGGTTCTCTTAATCTACTACCCCTTGTTTTATTTATTTATGCATATTTTTTTTTTAAACACTTCTTCCTGAGTGTTTTTCATAAACCCCATGTTGCCCGCGTCCAACTGGGGTGCTGGGTGCCCTCCCAGTTTGCTGCATAAATGCTGGCACCCTTTGTCCATGCTCTCCATCCCTTCCTGCCACCTACCTGTCAGAAGAAAACATTTATGTAGTGGGGGACTGTCCTGCCTTCCATCTTCCAGTGCATTAACCTTTGTACCCTGTGTTAAAGAGTTTGCATGAGCAGTCAGTAGAGCACCCCTTAAACCGGGATTCATTGTCATAGTAGTGCCCCCCCACCTATAAGAGCCTGGTAGCTGCTTCATGTCTCTTTTGCTAGCCCCACCTGTGGTGTTGCTAAGATCTGTACCCCTTGTTCTGGAGCTGTATATGTATTCTGGCACCTCTCCAGAATCCCTCCCATTAAAGTAATCAGTTCCTATTCTCTCCCAGGGATATAGAGGAGGTGGATGACCCTGTACTCTTTCAACAGCTTTTTTGGGGAGTATCCTATGGGTGGAGATACCCTCCTCTTGTCTAAGGTTGGGCTCTTTTTTTTTTTTTTTTAAAGAAACTCGGTCCTGACCCAACTAGCCTTTTGAGGCAATGTGGCTTCCTCCTCCCTTTAAACATGGCCTGTTCCGTGGCACAGTCAGCTCATAACTCTAACTGCTTTACTCCTCCCCACCCATGAATAATTTGCCATATATGAAAAACCCACAGCCCCCTTTACTTTTTATTTAGCAATGCATACTCCTTTGGAGGAACTCACCGTTTGAGCTTCTTCTCCATCCACCTCTCATAATTAGCTGCCCAACCTATAACCAGGCCTCCCAGGTCTTGCCTTGGAAATTTTTCCTCTCCCTTCCTCCCCCACTATACCAGTGCAGCTGCCATGTCACTCTTTTCTACACCCTCCTTATATTCATAATTCATAACTGTTTTCCTGTACTCTAGTGCAAATGAATCTACCCATTCCCCCTTTCAGATCTACCTCTAAGCTGGTGGTCCTGTTCCCCCACCTTGGTTCATAGGGCCCTGATGCCCCTGTATTTTCTTTTTTTTTTTTTTTTCCATTTATCATCCCTGTGCTGGTCGGAAGCTCCTGCCCGTCTCTGTACTTCCTTCTTTTTCCCTTGTCCCTGATTCAGAAATATCTTCCCCCTTTTCCCAGACCACCCTCCTCCATGACTGTAATTGTCTGCTCCCTCTGTTGTTGTATACTGCTGCCTATGCTGTCCCCCCCGACCCATTGAGGGGCTTGGATCTGGCACCAATGACCCCAGTAACTGTCTTCCTGTGATGTCTGGGACCAGTGTTGGTGTTGACATGGACAGAGCTGGCCTATCCAGCATTGAGAAAATGGGAGGGGGTGCAACATTGGGGGGTCAGGAGCCAGGGTCCATGTACATAAAGAGAATCTGGAAGTGGTGGTGGAGGGATGGGTGTGGCTGGCTCTGGTTGCTCAGGGCTGCCCAGCCTAGGCGGCCTACCCCCTGTGCTGGGTGTTTGGGCCGAAGCCCTTCCGTGTCGACCCTGTCCCTTGTTGACCACTTGCCATCTTCTCCCTTCCTGCCCTTGTCAACTCCCCAGTAGTCTCCCTGACCCTAATGGCTCCCTGCCCTCCCCCGGCTGCCATAACTTGTTAGCCTGATATGTCAACTGGAGTGTGGTGTTGTAGCACCTTCCCTTCAGAGGTTGCTCCTCCTTGATGCCATGCTTGAAGTTGTCCCTGCATAGGAAAGAAAAATGCTGCAAAAGAAAGCAATCTGATCATTAGTCACATTGTTGCAATTACCATTCCATGGTCCCTCCTGTTTTGTTCCTGCCTTGATCTCACTGTTGTACCCCCACCCCCCCTCCTGTCCTGCTTGATATTTCTGATAATCATAAATGTATATCCCTAGGTGAACTTGTACCACTCCTATCCGGTCTCCCAGGGGGACCACCTGTTACTGGGCCCACTCTATGCTCTTAACATGTATTCTTTCCTCCCCCCTTTTATATACATATGTACCTGCCTGGCTTGCTTCCCAAGCCCTCAGTGTCTGCTACAGCCTTCATGTAGTTACCTTCCTGCAGTGCTTGTTCAGACTCTCCTTGTCTCCTTATCCCATTACTGTCCTTGGGCCTCTTATTGCCCCCCCTCCTGTTAATCTAGGAAGGTACCATGTTTTAAATGGCTACTAGCTCCCCTCTCCCCCCTTTTTTTTTTTATTACCCCCACATTGAAACAGCCTGTGTCTGACTGACCTTGATGAAAAATTACTGGCAGAGCCCTCTGTCCCCAGCTAAAGATACTCCAGGTTACTGAATTAATATGCTGTCTGCTGCCCATGTTTGCAGAATGTGCAAATATAGCCCTATACTAAATTTATATGCTGTCTGACACCCGTTTTTGCAGAATGTGCACCCATACCCATCCATTGATCAAATCCAGCTCCTGTGGGTCTCGCTCAGTATTCAAGCTCAGAAAGATGCATATTTCCCCTTCCGTATGCCAACTGTCACCACAAATACTTTGGCACGATTATAGTAGTTTGTACTGCTAAAGTAGTCTATAAATTCAGCAGAAGCACTTAATTTGAGCCTAATGGATTACCCTCCTTTTTACTGAGTAGGTAGAATGAGGTTAAAAAACCACATTCCTACATCCATGTATTGCTTATTGCCCAAGTACCAACAGCCATCTGATCTCAACTGGCTGCCCCACGTGTTTCTCTATGGGGGGGTAGCTATGACCAGGCTTTCATCACCCGCCATAGGGTGCAGTCCATAATCTGTGTTTGGGCCCAGCCAGGCCCATCCCAAACTAGACCCCCAAGAGAAACTCAGCCAGCAGGAAAAACATATAATCCCCACGGGAACTGATCAGCTTTTGCTATATGCTAAACTCGCTAAACTCCTACAGCGTTACTCTTTTTCTTTTTTTACGATGCAACCAAGCCTAGTCCTTTCCACCTCGTGGCCTGCCCCCAGCTAGCAAGCTTAGCCCCTCCTTCTCCCCCTTTATCCAGAATGCTCCCGATCCTCCTTAACCACATCGCTACTCTGTAAAAATGAAAAACTACCTGGCTTTTGAGGCATCTCTAGCCACGCTGCCATTTCAAAATCCTGGGTCTGAAGAAACAATGTATCCAGCCATTCCCCCAACAATTATCCTGGATTTAGTCCCCCCCCCAACCCACCAGCCCCTACCAAAATCTTGTGGTTCTTTTTTTTTTTTTTTGGTGTGTTTTGTTAGGGGTCGCCTCCGAGTTGCTCGCTAACTCTCATTCAGTTTGAAGCTTTGGGCTCCCACTCCCCCCCCACCTCCAAACGCCATTTTGCTCATACCACAAGGAACCTCGACAATGCTGACCCTCTGCCTGATGGCTCCTCCATGGCCCCCCATGAAGCTACGCCGCCTCTAGTACCTCTCCCAACGGACTCCCTTTGCCGACCAACACTGCTTGTTTGGCCCATACCCAGTTGCTCTCACAAACCAAAGCACTCAAAGCACAACTTTTTGGTCACACCTGCCTTCAACTATTTCAGACCTGGGACAAACCAGCAAAGCAACAAAAACATTGACTGCTGAAACAAAGCCGTAATCTACAAACCTAAAGCACTTATTTAACAGAAGTTAAAGCAGGACTCCTCAACAAGGATTCTAGTCCCCAAACTGTTCACATATTCTCATTGCCATCACTTGTGGAAAACAAAGGCTTACCTATCATGTTGCTGGAGCTGCTCATGACCTCTGGATATTCATTTCTTCTGGACACAAGTTTCCTTTTTTTTTTTAATACATTACAGCTGTGTTGAATGGCCCCCATTAATCACTGATTTATAGAAACCAAATATTAGCATTGTCCTTAACAATTAAAGAAACAGAAATTGTAGTCAATCTGATGTGCTTCTTCCAGTACAAATCTGAGAGTAGCAATGAACAGAGGCAGGCTGCTTCTTTGCAGTTGCTTAAGTACACCAAAAACAATCCCTCCCTTTACTTTGATATCTACCAATCCTGGTGCTACTCTCATCCATCTTGTCCTTCCCTTTTTGTGAAGTTACAACTGTGACACACATCTCCTGTCTCCTCCCCACCACCACTGAGCCACCCCCAATCTCCCCTTCCCCTCTGACTTGTCTGGACTTGTTAAATACCATTCTTGGGCTGGTCACCTTAACAACTGGATCTGCCCTTTTAATTGGCAACCTTCATTGTGCATGTGCAGGGACTTAGCTTTTTCCTAATGAAGGGCGATATTTAGTGTTTCAAAATAGATTTTGGGACCAGCTTAAAAACTTTCAGTCATGTGGTCATTAGAAGCATGGTACAGTAAGCACTCTGTTCCTCAAATGTGATTAAAAGGTTAACACATAAAAAAGTTATAGGTGATAGAAAACAACCGGCTATAAAAAAAAAAAAAACATATAGTAAATCCCCAAAAAAGGAAACCATGCATGCAATTGGACTTAGTTGTTTTGGTATTTGTAAAAACTGTACTCTCTTTGCCATGTCTCCTTGACTGTTGTTCCTCATGTTGTATTCTCCCGGGTCGTTCCTGAAAATAGGCATAATACTTGTCTAGTGTACTTACCCGGTAAATAAAAGCTAAATAAATAAATAGGGAGGGGCTTGGGACTTACTGTAGTTTATCCCATAAAAGGACATGAAAAATGCAACCCAAGGGTATGCACAGTTGCTTTTTGAAACTTAGTGTATTTTTGTTGTTTGTTTTCCATTACCCATAACCTTCACATCTGAAGGAAAGTGTTGCTACCACACTCCAAATGATCACTCAATTGAAAACTTTCTGATCTACCCAACAGGTTTTCTGTTTAACATAGGACACATGGGACCTTGCACAAACCAAGCTACAGGTCCAGCACTGTGCATGTTGGGTCTGCTGCTTCACATAGGACCCACAACGGTCCAGTCACAAAGCATGCAATAGACTCAGGGATGTACAGGACAGGTTGGCTGTTTTGTGAATGGCCTGCATGACTACAGGTCCAGTGCCACTATAGGTCTATTGCTGCTTTGTATAGGCTGGATGCTTTGAGCATAACATGTTATCAGACCAGTGCTGAATACTACATAGCTTTTATAACAGAAAAGGGCATTAATTGAAAAAAATTATGTTAAGGCATCAGACATGGTGGAAAAGTAAAGCCACAAAAGTAAGGACATGCAATATTGGATTTACAGGATCCCTAAGTCATTGTGAATCCA
Source organism: Neoceratodus forsteri (assembly GCA_016271365.2). Classification (NCBI taxonomy): domain Eukaryota; kingdom Metazoa; phylum Chordata; order Ceratodontiformes; family Ceratodontidae; genus Neoceratodus; species Neoceratodus forsteri. The sequence continues at coordinate 209,440,462 of CM057451.1, forward strand.
TGGTCTGGTGCCATGTCTAATGGGTGTGCTGCTTTGCATAGGGCCCACAGAACCCTAGACAAAGCAAACTACTGGTCATATGCTGTACCCAATGGGTCTGGTGCTTCATGTAGGGACAACAAAAGGTCATTCACAAAGCACACAAGAGGCCCTGGGATGAGTACAATAGGTTGGCTGCTTTCCAACTGACTGCTGTGCTGTAGATCCAGAACTGCAGTAGGCCCAATACCACTTCATATAGGTTGCATGTTTTGAAAAGGGCATACAAACTGCTCGTTGTTTATAAATCTTTTTTGTTTGTTTGTTTAAAAAAGGAAATTAATTGGAGAAAAACTACTTCAAGCTTCAGCTAGGCATCAAGATTATAGCTACAAAAGTAAGGACATGCAACATTAGGGTTAAAAGTCCCAAGAGTCATGGTGAATCTGTGACCTGGTGTTCCTCAGGGTTTAAACGATCACATTCTGCTGTGTTGGCTTTGAAAAGAAATATTATTTTATATGGTGCCTTTCAAACTAACTGCATCTCAAAATGCTTTACAATCCAGAAAGGGATGAGTTGCTGCCATTTCCAGAGCATCAAGGGATTTAGAGAGCACATATATATAATGTATCAGAGTGAGATTTGGTATCTTAAATGACTTGCTTATGGTCACATATTGAGTCTGTTGAGATTTGGTTCTAACACAATAGTCTTGGTTCACAGTCCTGTGCTCTAACTACTGGGTTAAACTGCATTCTTGCAAGCTCACACCATTGCTATAAGTCGTTTTCTATATTGGTACTGTATTTACTATATGCTACTGCTGTTTTTGATGGTTTGAAAAAAAATATTTATACTTTATGCCCTTTCTGCACCAGTCTATTTTTTTTTCCTGTAGCTCTTCTCAGCCCTGTCAGTCATCTTCTCTGCACTTCTCCCTGTCCTCTGGGCCTCCCTGGCTTATCCTTCCCCCAGTAACACTCATGGTCATCAGGACTACCCCCAGATCCCTCAAAACATCTGTTACCAGCCTTCAGAGGGTGAGCATCTCAGTCGATGGAGTCGGGCCTGCATGGTCAGCTTGGCATCATCCTGCTGTGGCCAAGTTGTTTTTTTCCAGCATAGATGCTCCATGTCTATGGACACCAGCACAGTAGGAGCTCACAAGTATGGAAGTGCACATGATGATGCATCATCCTCTAGCCCGAATGATGTCAACATTCCCTTTCTGCCATTGCTGCGCTACCACCTGTGGTCACCCACATAGCAGCACTGCAGCAGAGGAAGAGACCCAGCATTCCCAAAAGGAGAGCATCTTTTTGACCTCTCAGTCCACTTATCTGACACCCTCCAATGGTTCAGGCTCATTCCAGAACCTAGGTCACTGGCATTGTGAGCAACAATGCTGCCACTGTGTTGATGGTCCAGTCATGGTTTGAAGAGTTAAGAATATTTGGAATCATAAAATAAGCTGTACACTGCACCTCAGTGAATGTACAAAATAATTAAAGAAGTGGCATACTGTATATAGCGAGCTCCACGGCGTTAAGTGGTGTGAACCATTCTGACAAGCTGACTACCTAGGTTTATGATTGAACCTGGGATGTCAGGAGCAGGGTCTGGCAGGAAGGCAAAAGAGCATCTGCAAGGATACTCCACACCCATATGAGAAAGGAAACATGCACCGCTCAGAGACCTCAAGCCAGACCTGCCCCTAGAATGCCAATATGGGCACTTTCAAGATGTGAACTGACTGTGGGTGAGTGGATGGAGCAGGGAAAACCATGTCCCATTCTGGCACTTCAGATGATGTCCTATTGGCTCCTCCCTTGCCACCTGAGTCTGACCCCTCAGCATGCTGACACCCCCTTCCCCAGCTTGGCTCCAGTGACTACACTCTTTGGAGAATTCCTTCTCTGGTGGCAGGAGAGGGAACTAAACCAATCATAAGAAATCAGCAAGACATGAAAAGATTTCTGAGTCTCAAGCTAGTTATTTTTCTGTAGAAACCACTGACTAAAAAGTCCAACATTTGCACTGGTGGGCTTCTTTAGGAGATGGGCACCCCTCCTTCACAGTTTGTAATATTTATTTCTGTAATCGCTGGTATATAACATCACCAGTCATGATAGTTCACCAAACTTCTCCTGCAAGATATTCTAGCAAAGGTTCAGAATTTTCAAACCGATATATGGTATCCAAAATGGGATCTCAAAAGTTGTGTGTTGTGCCCTCTGGCACTCCTTTCATTTAGGCATTCACTAGTGTTGAGTTTATGAGTTGGTGGCTTTCCTGAGAAAAAGATAAATATCTTGAGACTCTGAAGCATTTTTTCATGTGTGGCTGAGTTCTTCTGTTGGTTTGACATCATTGCCTTTATCAGTCCCATAGAACAACATTTACTGGCATTTATACTACAAAGGGTACCCAGTGGCAGTACTTGAAAGCTGAGGGGGCTCCCCAGCAGGGATATGTCAGATCTCAGAGCCCATGGATAAGGAGGAACCTGAAGGTGGTATTGAGAAGGTGATAGGTAAGGGCAGTAGGAGTATGGGGGGACCAGAATGACAGAGCACTGAAAGGGCATAAAAGTCACAAAAAAGTGACTTGCTGTATTTTGCCTATATGGTCTAGCCAGTGAAATTGTATCAGCTACTCATATTCTTCTGCTCCAACTGTGACTTAACTGTTTAAACATTTTCAGATTATTTTTTTCTTATGCATTTTATTAAAATGTGTTGTTTTTCTGACAGACTAAAGTGTTTCTTTTTGATTTTCCTCTAGTCATAATATGGTCGTGTTGGAGGCATATTCACAAGCTATTACATTTAAAATCATTAGAACCATCCATTTTTGGAAGGTGCAGTCTTACTTTTCAGAAATGACCATATTTATGGGTCATTTGAACTTTTCCTGACCCCCCCCCCAGAAAAATAAAACATCTTTGCAGGGCTATTTCCTCAGTTTTCTTTGTACATGACATGCCTGAAGTCAAGCAGTCCATTAGGTATGTTGCTATAATGAGATACAAATTCAGCACATTGCTCAAAGATTAGGTCAATCACTCTTAATTCCTCTTTAGAAACTCACCAGCACATATCTGGCTTCTGTTTTTTATGTTGCTTGCACGCATGTGCAAGAAACATAGTGCCATCATCGGAGATTTCGGGGGTGTGTCACCTCCTCCTCCAATTCAGTCAGTGAGCTGGCAGGCGAGGCCCCTGTAAGCCAATGCATTTTAGAGCTGTCTATGACACCCTCCAAAATGCAGTGGCATACAGTTGAAAGGGGGAGCTATGCTTCAGTGAGCAGAGATAAGAAGCCCACTGAAGCGTAGCGCCCCCCACACACAGGCGTGCGCGCCCCCGCACCTACTGCATAGCTGACAGGGTGCCCAATCCCCATCAGCTGAGCTGCGTCTCCCCGCCCCCAGTTGTAGGTGCCACGCTGAGAGCCCATCCCAGCGTGGCAATGAGTCCTTTGGCTGACGGGGGTGCCCAATCCCCCGTCAGCTGAATGCCCCCCCAATGTCCTTGTGCCATGCTGGGAGCCCACCCCAGCGTGGCAAACGGTCCCACAACGCTTTTTTTTAACCTGAAAACGAAAACAGTCCTGCGGAGCGCCTCCCGACCCCCTCCCACAACCCGGACCCAGCTCTCGACACCCCTTCACCCCATACTTACCTCCGACTCTGGCGTGATGATCTTCGTGGACCGGGAACACGCCTGCACCCTTCAAAGCCGATCGCGAACTGAGGAAATGCCGTAAGCCGTATAATGGCCTAGATGGGGGGCCAACTTTTGTTGCATATCTCAGGCATTTTTGAAATTTCACCAATCTCAAATGGGTTTTTAGACTATTTCATGAATGATGTCACTGTCAGGCATTATTCGGTGTTCAAAGGGTGATTTCGCCGCAGTGACTGCGAAATCACCCTTCAGGCCCAAATACCGCCATGACAATGACATCATTCATGAGAAGGGTCCAAAACCCATGTTGAAAATTTGTGCAAAATTCCAAAAATGACTGTTTTATCGGGCTGGCGTTATGCAGTTCCCACGCAGGCTCGTAAGTTATGGAATTTCAATATTTTCACCCAGATTTTCAACATTGCCATTTTACCACCTTCTTATGAATAGTGCAGCTGTCATTTTCACATCTCACCCAAAATGTGTTTCCACCCATGTAGCGTAGAATGGCGCAGTCGGTGTGCAAAATCAATGTACGGGACAAATTAAGAAAATCACAGTGACACTGTTCAAGAGCAGAGGTCTTAAAATGGCTATGTTGAAAATTTGGTGAAAAAATTCCTAAAAATGACTGTTTTACGAGCGTGCGTTGCGCAGTTCCTACTCACGCTCGTAAGTTCGCAAATTTTCAATATTTGCACTCCAATGACTTCCAAATACCTAAACAGCACATAGAAGCAAGCAACATTCAGCATTGACAAATGCTTGCTAGTACTAGTGTCCCATTACACACACACACACACACACACACACACACACACACTGATCTGCAAGATGTCTCCCCAGTTGGCTTTGGTTCTGAATATGACTAATGACAACACTCATATCTCCCTAACACATTATATTATGCTAAAACTATATCCTCAACCAAAAGTAATGGGGGATGCTGACAGCTTCAAAACTCACTGGTAAACTACTTTGACAAAAACCACCCAACTATAAGAAGCAAAACAATAAAAACCCTGTACAATTTGGTTGCTGTCACTTTCTCAGTGTAATGTGCGTTTCTGAGATTTGACAGTGGCTAATGCACTTCAGCAACAATTACTTACCATCTAGGTTGTTCCTAGCCACTGGATTTACAGCATGTGAAAGAAAGTGACCATTTGAAGTGCTGGGTACACAACTGACTGAATAACTCTCATGGTAAATAACTGGGATGGCATCCTGGGGATTTAACTCATGTAAGGTGTTCTCACTACAATTTGTAGTTCACCCCCCCCCCCACATCTGATCTAAGCACATGGGGGCCTCTATTCACAGTAATAATCGTATGTGGTTGTGCACATTTGGGCTGCGCACTGTTCCCACTGCACTGTCACCAAATATGTTGTACTTAAACTGATGACTTGGTCAAAAAGTGAAAAGTCTCAACCGCAACAAAGTCACAATACAAATCACTTGACAAGATGTTAGTGAGCAAAAATTGATTTTGAACCGACTAACAAGATGGCTTAAACACCCAAAGTGATCTGGGCCTAGCATTCTAGCAGTCACATGTGCTAAGCTATTCACAGAGCTCCAAGGACCCAGCATCATCACTGTAATTTTGGCAAAGAAGATAAGAGAGGGACACTCAGAGACAATGTGATACAGTGATAAGAAACCATATAGTGAAAACCAGGAAACCTCACACTCACACACTCAATAATATGACAAAACTCCACAAAAATGTAGTATAAAAATATTTTATTTAATTACGTTTCAAAAAAGTGCAATAATCTCTAGCTGCAACCCAACATATTCTATACAAAGATCCCTGACGTGTTTTGTAACTGCCCAGATACTTTCTCAAGGGGAATAATTTTCATATTCATAATAATATTTCATATTAAGGGTTGTGTAGTTAGGTATTCTTTGTATAGGTATTATTAATTAGTGATATCTGTCTTTCATAGTATTTCTTATGATTTTGGTATTTTCACTTTAAATTAATATATATGTCACCTGATTGCATGATGTCATGCTCACATTTAATTGGGCGCCAGAGTGATAACATTTGTTCCCCATTAGAAGGTACCTGTGCAGGTACAAAATGTGTTGGGGACCTTAGTGGAGGCTATATTGGCTTGCACATAAAGCTTATTGCAATTTTTTGAAATGTTAAATATTTTTTTCCAACATTTCTGTGGTGTTTAACAATCTTTTTTGGATGTGTGAGTATGAGATTTCTTGGTTTTTGCTGTGATTTTCTCCCCATGCATATGATTCTTATGTATGGATGTCACTAATTTTGCTACTAACCTGGAACAATGGTGACCTAGGCATTGGTTCACCACTGTTTTCCCCAAAAAAGTGTTTTTTTTCCTCCCTTCTATATCAAAAATCATAATATTATAGGCAAAAGACCATAATACAAACAATAATTTCACACTGAGAGTTTAAGCCTAGATGGTGGTACTCTTCCCTTTATGGTTTAATTGCATTTCTGGACTCATGCTTCTCAACAATCCCCTTAATTCTCATAATTTACTGTTCCCTCTTTCCTTATGGATGTCATGACTTAAATCAAAAGGTCCTGTTCTTGTCTTTGGCTCTGCAATTTTGGCATAAAGGAACTTAGTTCTCATGGAATCTTTAATGGTGGAGGCATCCTCAGGAGGGTTCCTTTGCCTTCATGGTTCCCCAAAATGGTGGTAGTCACTGTAAAGGACAAAAGCATGAATCGCCACAAGTATATTGCATAAGCATAAAAAATTCCAAAACAATTAGAATGCCCTGCCCTTGTTTTATTCACAAAGTTGAAATTGCATTTCTGATGAGGGGATGCACCTGGTTTGTGACGAGTTACAACAGACATTCTGAGTCCAGTGCACCCCCCCCCCATTGTAAATCTAAGAAGTTAAAATGTTTTTTTGCCTTAATTAACTATTTTCTTACTTTTTTCCCTGCAGAAAAGGGGTTCTCTTAGTTTTAATTTTACAGCTGTAATGTGAAAAAGTCAAACCACCAGATGCTAAGGTGGAACCCCATGAATTGTCCTAACTATGAAGTGCCTGCAGTGGCTATTCTTATGTAGAACGCATTGCCTAAATTGCCTCCTCTGAAGTAAAGTGCTTCCACCCAGGTAGGTAGGTCCACAGAGGTGATAAAAGGGATCATGCTACAGGAGTACTACAGAACTCCCAAACTCTAAACAAATTCCAGAACGTAGCACTCTCTTTTCTTGTTTTATTCATAAAGTTCAAACCACATTTCTGATGAGGGAAACTACTTGTTTTGTGGCCAGTTACAACAAACAAACAGAGCTCAGTGCCCCCCCCCCCCATGATATATCTGAGTAGTTAAAATGTATTTATGTCTACATTGGCTATTTTCATTCTTTTATTTCCATGGGAAAGGAGTTCTATTAGTTTTTCTTTTACAGCTCTAATGTAAAAAATCAACCCCCCCCCCGACGTTAAGGTGTAACCACATGGTTTGTTTCTGACTATGAAATGCCTGTAGTGGCTACTCTTATATAGAGTGCATTGCTTAAATTGGCTTCTTCAAAGTAAAGTGCTTCCATCTAGGCAATTCACAGGTGGCCAAAGGATAAGCATTCTGTCTACATACTCCAGATCAAATATACCTCAGTTACAAGTATCCAAATGGAATAACATACCTTGTTGCACAAGCACCAGTCTCCCCATCAACCAGGCAGTAATAAAAGGACACAAGCCATTTTTTCAGGTAAGTAAGTGAAAAGAAGATCAGGGGAGGGATTACAAGGTTAAAAAGGGAAGGTGGATCAGGAAAATGCAGAAATCCTGTACAAATACTTTTGTTCAGTGTTCACAGATTAAGGAAAAGAGGAGGGGTGACAAAAAAAGGAACAGAAACATTCGAGGGATAGAGGTGCACACTAGTCCATTTTCAGAGGACAGAGTCCTGCAGTGACTAGCTAATCAGAAAGTGGACAAAGCAATGGGGCAAGAAGGGACGCATTCAAGAGTATTGAGGGAGCTCAGGGAGATACTGGTTGCACCTCTGACAGTCTCGTTTAACAAATCATTGGAAACAGGAGTGGTTCTGGAGAACTGGAGGAAGGCAGATGTAGTCCCACTTGACAAAAGTGGTAGCAGGGAGGAAGCTGGCAATTATATGCCAGCCAGCCTGATGTCAGTGCTGGGAAATGGAATGGAATCACTGCAGAAAGAAAGGATTGTGCAACATGTTGAATCCAATGAGTTACAACACCCAAGGCAGCATGGATTCATTGGGGGAAGTAATATCATATAAATCTGATAGATTTCATTGACTAAGTGACCAAGGAACTAGATAAGAGTGAAGCGATGGATGTGGGTTGCCTAGATTAAAGTAAGGCTTTCAACACCATCCTACATGGGAGGCTAATAAGCAAATTGTGTAGCTTTGAATAGAAAGTTATGCAATAATATGATGAGGTGTGGGTTACATGTTGATAAGAGCACACCTAGGGTGTACTAAGGCACAAGCGCCTGCCGAGTGCCTTATGTCCCTGGGCATGCTCTTATCAGCACGTAACCCACACCTCAGAGTGTGTTATTGCACTTATAAAATGGGTTGTAAGTAATTATAGAAAAAGAAAAGAAAGTGAGATATAGTAAAATATAAATTTCACTAATGCACATACTGTAGTAAAACAATAGCAAAAAAATAGTCACTTGTAAAGGTATTCCTATGTGTTCATAAGGTAGAAAACTATAAAAATATTATACAGTGTATGTAAGCTTGTTCTGTACCCCCCAAACCTTGTTCATTTTCAGGTTTTCTTTTTTTTTTGTTTGTTTTTTGTCACTTTGCCGCTTCATTGATAGTGAACGTGTCCGTTTGTGACCACCATCTGGAGCGGTTTCATTTTTTTTACAGTTTTAAAACTGCGAGTACCAGTGCGTTTGAGATTTTTATTTTTTTTATTTTACTGCTTTTGTGTTAGGGTTGTATTTATGGAGTGGGGGCTGGACTTGCTAAAGAGAAATGGGTAACTGTTACCGAGTGGCTCTGTGAAGAAAGGAGATTGTGCTTGTGTCATGAGTTGGATGTTCATTTCATTTTTAAATATTTCTGTTTCTGCTACTATCTGGTTTTGGTAGAAAATGGTAAGTTTGAGTCTGTTGGGAGTGGGGATTTTCTGATCAAGCATGTCAGTTATGATTTCTGTATCTGTCCCATGGCTTTCAGACTGATGTTGCCGTCTTGCCATGTTTGTTAGCCGAGCAGTTTTGGTGGAACAGCAGTGGCACATAGTGATTTGGACCTGTACTGCATCTTTCTTGGCACAAGTAGTGCCCATTGAAGAGATACGTGCTGATAAGGATACGGCTGGAAATGCTTTCCAACCAATCAGCATTTAGGATTTCTTGTACCCATTTTATAAGAGTTGGTAAAGTGGTTAAGAAATTGGTTACATGATAGGAGTCAGAGGTTGGTGATAAACGGAGTTCACTCCAAGGAAGTAAGGGTGAACTGTGAAGTGACTCAGAGATCATGCTGGGTCCAATCATCTGTAATGTCTTTGTAAGTGACAAGCAGAGGAGCTAGAAGGGAAGGTCTGCCTCTTTGCGGATGACACCACAATCTGCAATAGAGTGGAGTAGAAGTGGGTGAACTTAGCAAAATGTGAATGTACAGAATTTTCACGAAATTCCATTAACTTTTGTGAAATTTTGTGAAATTCTTTGGAATTTTCCAAACATTTTTTAATTGGCCATACCTAGGTCCATATTAAAGCTAGGGATCTTATATTTGGCATGCATATTATATAGCATAGGCCCTAAAAGCTTGCCAAGTGTCTGGACATTTGGATCAAGGATAATAATATTATAGGGGCTTAAAATCTAGAAATGTAATATTCATGTGAACATTTCTGAAAATATTTCTATGCTTACTACTTAGCCACCTTTGGAGCTAGATAATTAAAAACTTAGACGCATGCTTTCTTGGAAAAGTCCTAAAAGCTGCTAAATAGAGATTGTAAGGTTTAGCTATGACCTGTCTCATGACATAACTTCCAGGGGCTCACTGCAGAAACCAGATAATCAGCATGGCAGCATTACATTCTGATGGTAGATCATGGTGGTTGCCTTAAAGCCTAATATTTAGGGTCAAGTGAAAATAACAACATTGGTGATATTCTGTTCTTTAGCTTTAAATAAATAGGGGCTTACAATTCAGCAGTTTACATAATTGCTAAATGTAATTTTAAAATTTCTGAAACTTCTTAGGCTTATAACTCAGTCACCTTTAAAGCTAGACATATGACACATGGCACACATATGTGCGGGTATAGGTAATGTTTGCAATCCACATGTGGTGCAGTTTGCCCAAAAGCTTTAGTTTACATAGTTGCTAGTTGTAATTTGAAAATTTCTGAAAGTTTGGAGGCTTATAACTTAGTCATTTATAAAGACAGATATCTGAAACTTGGTACACTTCTGTATGGGCACTGGAAATGTCAACATGCTATTTGGACAAATACTTTTTAAATTAGATGGAAATAACCAAAATCACAATTCTGGCAAAATTTCACAAAATTGTGGTTGACATTTCACAAATAGTTCCTGGAAGCAAAATTAGCATTTTCCAGAATTCTGCTGGAGGAAGAAACATTCCATCCACCTCTAGGGTGAAGTGTCTGGGTGGGATTGGAAAGGATGATCAGAGACCTAAAAAACTTGAGGAGTAGTTAAGGGTATGGCAGCTGGCTCTCAAAGTGAAAAGTGGAAAATAATGCACTTGGGGCACAGAAATAAAGGGAAAGAGTGCAGACCTGGTGGGGTGGTATTGATGACCACCAAGCAGGAAAGAGACCCAGAGGTAATCGTATCTAATAAGGTACAGGTGTTCAGGCAGGGCAGCAAGGCAGTTGGGAGGGCTAATGGGATGCTGGGGTCCAAAAAGAGGAGTATCACCAGGAGAAAGAGGGAGGTGGTGTTGCCCCTATATAGATCACTGGTAAGACCCCACCTAGAGTACTGTTTCCAGTTCTGGCAACCACATTCAAAGACGGACATAGACATAGTGGAGGTGGTTCAGAGGAGGGCAGTTAAAATGGTGCAGGGTCTGCATCAGAAGCACTATTAAGAGATACTAAAAGACAGCAATATATATATATATATATATATATATATATATATATATATATATATAGTAGAAGAGATGAGGGAGAGGGAGGATATAATAAAGACCTTTAAATATCTTACGGGGACAGTATTTTTCAGAAAAAGAAGTGCTTAAGAACAAGGGGACATGCAATGAAGCTGTAGTGTAGATCCAAGAGGGATGTGAGAAAGTTCAGTACATCTTCTTGGAAAGAGTGGTGGAATCCCAGAACAGCCTTCCAGCAGAGGTGGTAGGGGGTGAAAATAGTAGTGTGGTTCAAGAGTACATGGGGCAGGCATAAGGGAATCTTTGAGGAGAGGAAGGAAGAGTGAGAATGGGATGGGGATCAAGTAAGGTCTATGGTGCTAGATAGCGAAAAATGGGCGGACTAGGTGGGCCAAGCGGTCCTTTACTGCTATCAGATTTTATGTCTCTCTGTTTCTATGTAACTTAGTCACCTGCTGATCCAGTGATTTATTAATTACTGAAGATATTTGAAATATAAAAGGAAAGCAGTCTAAAGTATAGTTCTTTATTTTATTTATAGGGTCAGGGACACTTTAAAATGTTTTTTTCTAATAACTTACATGCTGTTTGTCACTTATAGTAAAAACTCCTCCTATTGCCAGTTCATTCTGATCCATTTCCCCCAACTCACTGAGTTTTTATTTCCTACACAGTACCTTTGCTCCTCCTCTACCCCCTTTTGTCCTATGCTGTGTCTGCACTATTCACTAAACTTTTTATCATCTGCTCCCTCTACTATTTTCCTCCACACTTACCTTTAAATCCCCTGCTTATCTTCGCTCCCCTTTCTATAACCTTCTGTCTTTATTTGGACATGCCCCTTCCCTCACTCAATTTTCTCTCTGATGGAAAAATAGCCTTAGAACTTCAGTAAATTATCTTGTTTGGTGTGTGCTGGATGGGGCCTCTGTCCAGTGAACATCCTACATAAAATGGACAAGACAGTTATTATCCATTCTACTAAAGGTCAATCAGAGTCAGGGGCAATGGCTCAAATGATGAATGAATACTTTGCTTCAGTATTCACCAAAAAGTCCCAGAGGAGTGGAAGGGTGCTCACTGGGAGAGTCCATGACATCAAGGGTAGCCATTATGCAATATAGAGATATCACACCATCTGTTGTATTTGTCAAAGACCAAGCCAGGCGGTGTGGAATGTGTGGGTGGGATACACTCTATGATCGCAGTGAACTTAAAATAACACTTAGTGGGGCCTTTCATAGTAATATTTCATGACTCAGTCACTAATGGACTGAAGAGTGGCAAGTGGATTCCATCTTCAAAAAGGAGACAAGGTTAGACCCAAGCAACTATAGGCTGGTCAGCCTGACATCAGTTCTGAGCCATATACTGTAATTCTTTATTGTGGTTGAATAATGGATCACTTTATTGAGGCAAAGGTCTACAGCCCCTCTTAACATGGCTTTAGAGAGGCAGATCATGCCAAGCTAATCTGATCACATCCTTCAGTGGGCTGACCAGGGATGTGGACATGAAAAGAGCTGTAGACATTCTCTATTTGGATTTCAGCAAGGCGTTTGACACTGTGTAACTTCATAAACTCTTGGTCAGAGTACAACAGTGTTATACACAACGCACATTAAAAAAAGGAGTAATGTTAGATGAATTTGGGTCAAGAAGCAGAGGGCTGTGGTTGACAGGCAATGCTGCAAGTGGAACATACTGTACATATGAACATATGAAGAAGCCAGCAGAAGAAGGTCATTTGGTCTATCAAGTCTGCTTGTATTGCAAGGTCCATAGTTTTAGCTAATGTCCCTGCCCTCCCTCCCCACTCCTCCCATCCTCCCTACCCATGACCCTTACCCTTCCCCATGCATGTCCCAGCCTCTTTTAAAGCTGCCCACTGTCTTCAATGAGATTACCTCTTCATGCAGTGCATTCCAAGTGTCCACCAACCTCTCCGTGAAGAAGTGCTTCCTGACCTCACTCCTAAACCCGCACCCTCCAGCTTAAGACTATGCACCATCATGTTATGGTTGCCACTCAGCTTAAAGAGACTCTCCTTATCAACCTTATTTATCCCTTTCAGGTACCTGAAGGTCCCAATCATGTCCTCTCTCTCTCTCTCTCTCTCTTGTCTTTCAAGGAGTACATGTTCGGTGTCCTCAACCGCTCCTCATATGCCTTACCCTGCTAACTGGCTATCATCTTTGTAGCCCTCCTCTGGACCTTCTCCAGCAGGTTAATGTCCTTTTTTGAGGTGTGGGCACCAGTACTGAATTCCAGCCACTAGACGCGGCCTTACTAGTGACCTGTACAAGGGCAGTATAACCTCCTCTCTCCTACTAATGATCCCCCTAGATAAGCATCTCAGCATCTTGTTTACATACAAAACGTACAAACATACGAATGTGCCAGCAGAAACAGACCACCCAGTCTATCTAAGTCTGCTTGAGTGTGCAGCCAACACCCCTAGTTTGCTGCTGCCCCACCCCCTCCCCTTTGTCATCCCACTGTCACCCCCAACTCCCTCACCCTCACTCTCCCCTGTTCCCTGTCCCATGCCCTTTTGAAGCTGTTCACAGATTTGCATGATACCACCCATTCTGGTAGGGCATTCCATTTTGCTACCACCCTGTCTGTGAAATAGTGTCTCCTCATTTCCTTCCTAAATCTTCCCCTTCTATTCTTAGCCCATCCGCCCTGGTGACCCTCCCCCTTCTTAACTTAAAGACCCCATCTGCCCCATCCTTATTGATTCCCCTCAGAAACTTGGAATATCTCTATCATGTCCCCCCCATCCCTTCTATCCTCCAGGGTGTACATCTTCAGATCTTCCAGCCTGCTGTCATAATCTCTGCCCTCCATTCCACATATTGTCTTTGTTTCCCTCCTCTGCACCCTCTCCAGTAGCCTGATATCACGCTTTGGGGATGGTCTCCAAAACTGCACACAATACTCTAAGTGCAGACTTACCAGTGACCTGTAGATGGGCAAGCTCACCTCTCGTCACCTGGATGAAAAAGCCCTCGCTATGCACCCCAGCATTGTGTTCACTTTTGCAGCCACTTTCCTGCACTGGGCAGTGTTATTCATGGTCCCTGTTATCATTACCCCTAGGTCCTTCTCCTCCTCAGTGATCCCCAGCTTAATCCCCCCCCAACAGCCAATATTCTCTCCTTGGGTTCTTCACCCCAAAGTGCATAACCTTACACTTCTTTTCATTGAACCCCAGCTTCCACCTCTCTGACCACTCCTCTAGCTTGCGTAGGTCCCCATGCAGCTACTTCCATCCCACCTCTCCATTCATCACTGCTCCAGTTTTGGTGTCGTCAGTGAACAGACTGACCTTGCTCACCACCCCATGTTCAATGTCTGATATGATGAGCCCAAACAATACTGGCCCCAACACAGAGCCCTGTGGCACCCCACTTGTCATCGGCCTTGGAGTTGAGAGCTCCCCACTCACCAGCACCCGTTGCAGTCTGCCACTCATCCAGCTTGTAATCCAGTTCATCATTTTTGCCCCTACCCCTACACCAGTTAGCTTCCCCCCAAGCAGCCCATTAGGCACAGAATCAAAGGCCTTGCTGAAGTCCAAGTACAGAACATCCACTGCATGACCCTTATCCAGCTTACCTGTCACCCAGTCACAATATTGTGTGAGGTTGCTTTGACAAGATTTCCCTGAAGCAAACCCATGCTGCCTCACATCCTGGAGGCCATTGTCCTCCAGGTATGACACCAGTCTTTCCTTTAGTATCATTTCCATGAGTTTGCACACTATTGAGGCGAGACTTAAAGGACGATAATTGCCCGGTTCACCCCTTGGCCCACTCTTGTGTAATGGTACTACATGTGCCATCCTCCAGTCCAGTGGCACACATCCTGACTCCGGTGAGGTGCTGTACAGATCCGCCAGCGGCACTGCCAACACCTCCGCCATCTCCCTCAGCACCCTAGGGTGGATACCATCTGGCCCTGGTGCCTTGTCTATCTTCAGTGCTCTCAGTCCCTCTAGAACTGTACTTGCCTCAATTCTTCCATCTGTCGCCTCCTCTCTTCCTTTCCCCACCCTCCCAGCCAATGCTGGTAGAGATCCCCCTTTTTCTTCTGTAAACATTGAGCAAAAGTATTCATTCAGTGCTTCTGCCTGCTCCTTCCCCTTTTCCATCCACTCCCCACCCTTTTTTATCCTTGCTATTGTCTCCTTGCACTTCCTTTTCTCCCTGATGTATCCGAAAAAGTCTTTCTCCCCCCATTAATTCCCTGTGCTAATCTCAGCTCCCTCTGGGCCTTGGTTTAATTCACTTTTCTGGTCACCTCCCTTGACCATCTTGCATATTCCTCCCTTTCCACTTCCTTCCCCATCTTCCTAAACTTTTGGTGCACCACTCATTTTGCCCTCACCACCTCCACAACCTCGCTGTTCAACCAGCATGGTTTTCTTGCTCTGCTCCTCTTACTCTGTGCCTTGGTGCAGGCTTCTGCTGCCTCTGTAATCCCCCATTTAATAATATCCCATTTCTGCTCCACATCCATCTCCTGCCTTATTCCCTCCAGCTTCCCTTTCAGTACTTTCTGCATCCTCCCAAAGTTTGCCCCCCTGAAGTTTACCACACAAGTAACTGATTTCTCTGGCTCCCCCCACATCATGATATTAAACCACACCGTTTGGTGATTGCTGTCGGCTAGTGGATCCTCTATCTTAATTTTCCTCACTGCCTCCCCATTCAACAATACCAGATCTAAAGTGTTCTTTAGCCTAGTAGGTACAGTAATCAACTGTGTCAGGAGACTCTCCTGGATCATGTCCAGGAGCACTTGCTCCCTAGCATTGGAGGTGACCGGAATGCTCCAGTCAACCCTCGGTAAGTTGAAATCCCCAAAGATGACCACCTTCCCTTTTCTACATACCTTTTTGATTTGTCTCACTAACTCTCTGTCAAGCTCCTCAGACTGGGACGGTGGCCTGTATACCACCCCAAACCTCTGTTTCCTACCCCTTGAGTCTAGGAGCTGCAGCCAGATTGCCTCTGTTCTCCTTTCTTCTCCCTCGTCCCTTGTGCATTTGATACAGTCTCTCACATAGACTGCCACCCACCCCCCCTCCTTACAATCCTTCCTGTATAATTTGTATCCTGGGATTGCCAGATCCCAGTTCTGGTGCTCAGTTGCCCACGTTTCTGTGACAGCTGCAATATCCACCCTCCACACTGCTAAAAGTGCCTATAGCTTCTTGCATTCAATGAGACCACCCTCCATAATGCACCCTTCCCTTCACTAGCCTCCATCTCCTCCCTTCTACTCCCTCCTTTTCCCTCCTGAAGGCACTGGTCCATCCTTCTCCCTTGTTTGCCTTTGCTGCTGCTTTCTTGCACTGCATGGAGTGCTTCAGGTCACTAGTGATCATCACTCCCAGGTCCCTCTCCTCCTCCGATGCAGATACTCGGACTCCATCCAGGTAGTTCTCTGTCCTAGGATGCTTGGCTCCAATATGCATAACTTTTCATTTCTTGGCATTGAAGCCAAGTTGCCATATCCTGGACCACCTTTTTAGCTTTTCCAGATCTTTCTGCAAGTCCCGTATCCCTTCAGCTGTGTCCACTCTCCCACAGAGTTTGGTGTCACCCTCAAATAGGCACATTTTGCCCTTAATGCCAACTCCAATGTCATTGATGAAGACATTGAACAACACTGGCTCTAGCATCAATCCCTGCGGGACCCCACTGGTTACCTGTCTGGTGCCAGATTACTCTTCCCCTACATCCACCCTCTGAGTTCTGTCCTTCAGCCAGTTTTCCACCCATCTGGGCATCTTTTCCCCAACCCTGAGATCCACCAACTTCTTGATCAACCTTTTATGGGGCACTGAGTCAAACGCCTTGCTGAAATCAAGATAGAGTATGTCTACCACTTGGCCCCTGTCTACTGTCTTAGTGACACAGTCAAAGAAGTCAGTCAGATTTGTTTGACATGATTTCTCCCCCATAAACCCATGCTGCCTCGCATCCAGGAGACCATGCTCCTCTAGATAGTCCACCAACCTCTCCTTTAGTATGGTCTCCATGAGCTTGCCCACAATGGAGGTCAGACTGACTGGTCTGTAATTCCCTGGATCATCCTTGGGACTGCTTTTGTGAAGCAGCACTACATGTGCTATTCTCCAGTCCTGTGGTACTATGCCTGTCTCTAGTGAACTATTATATATGTCTGCCAGTGGCCCTGTCAGCTCCTCAGCCAGTTCCTTTATTACCTTTGGAGGTACTTCTTCTGGGTCTGGTGATTTGTCCACCTTCAATGCCAGCAGCCCCTCCCTCACTCTATCCTCCTATATCACTACATCTGTGTTCCCCTTCCCCTGCTCCTCTTTTCCCTCCTGAAGACACTGGTCTGTCCTTCTCCCTGATGAAGACAGAACAGAAGTATTCATTTAGTATCTCTGCTTTTTCCCCATTATCCTCCACCCACTCCACCCCTTTCCTAAGCCTAACAATCCCTTCCTTCTTGTCCCTTTTCTCACTCATATAGTGAAAGAAAGCCTTCTCCCCCTTTTTAATTCCTTCAGCTATCTGCAGCTCCTTCTATGCCTTTGCTCACCTGACTTTCTTACTTGCCTCACTAGCCAATCTTGGGTAATTTTCCCTATCCACATCTCTCTCTTTGTCCTCCTGAATTTTCTATGGGCCAACCTCTTTTCCCTTAAAGCCTGGGCAACCCCAGAACTGAACCAGCTGGGCACTTTGGCTCATATGTTCTTCCTCTTGATCCTAATGCACTCACCTGTGTCAACCAGTATTCCTTCCTTATTAATGGATCACCTTTGTTCCACCCCATATCTGCTCTGATGCCTGCCAGATGGTTCCTTAGCACTTCACTCATTTTCCTGAAGTCTGCCCTCCTGAAATCCAAGAATTTGGTCTTAGTTGAGATGTGGAGATGAAGGCTTATCAGTATTCCTCAGGGATGGTGCTGAAGCCAATAATTTTAAACAATTTCAATTGTATGGCAGCTGGAACCTCCAGTAGACTTCTTAAATTTGATGATAACACCTATGCTGGCCAGGATGATAGACTGCTTTGATGATGGGAACACATTTTTGGAGGACCTGAACAAGCTAGTAAACTGGAGTCTTAAATTCCATATACCCATATACAAGGTGCCACACTTTGAGAGGAGAACTGAAGTAAGATTTGCACACTGTGTTGAGCTTCTCTTTCTACAGTAGAGGATGCAAAAAATGCCAGGAGCTCATAATAGGTATGGGGCTAAAGCATGGGAAAGCAGTTAAGATGGCTAGAAGAATGCTGGGATATGTTAAAATGGTTTACCTATGCCGACACGACAACATTGTTGTCAACATGCAGCACGGAGACACCCCCAATGTTGATGGGCAAAATTTCACCTGTCAGACATAGGTCTGGTTTCCATCAGGTGGGTTGCACCCACCAAACCCCCCCCCCCACACACACACACACCCTTCTTAAGGATTGTTAACTCCAGTCACAGTTAATGTGAAGGGGGGCGAATGTCATTGAAAGGATGACATTTCACCAGGGGGTCCCCCACATCGACATTTTTGAATCTTGCCGAAAATATTGCTGTGTGGGATTCCCCAGTGGGGTTTTGCCCTTCTGTCAGCTTACCTGTTAAAATCAGGGTAACCAGCAGAGCAGGGGAATTATTCATATAACTTTCCAAAGCCTTGGTCAGGTCCTGCCTTGAGTAATACATGCAGGTCTGGGTTACCTATTATTTAACTGGTATTAAGGCAGTAGAAAGGGTGCAACACTGGGCCATACAAATGATCAGGCATATAAAGAATAAAAGCTATGAACAGAGAATAAGGCCCATAAAAATCAACAGGGGGAAAAGGAGACTGAGGTGGGATATTATAGTTAAGGCCACTGGTTTTCAATTTTTTTACCAGAAAACTCAGTAAACTTCCAGAATGTGGGCTGCCTACACACTGTTAAAAATGAAGAATTTCATGGAATTTGGCATTTTCATACCAGAACAGTAAATCTACAGAACTTTCTTATAATTGCTTCCTGTACTATTTTCAATTTGCTTCATTTAATGCCCTCTATATTACACTTTTTATTCTAATTATTTATACACATACTTAATGAATGACAGTAGAATCTTGTAAAATTCAGAAATAAGGCTTATAATTACTGGTGCAGTTCCAAAAATTTTAAGTTTTGGAATTGGAATTTCACTACTTTAATCACTGTAAATATGCAGCTTTGATTATAGTATCTCATTTTTCTGTATGATAAAGGATATCAGCAAGGTCACACACATAAAATGTTTGAACTGGTATGCTCCAGCCAGACTCTGGGCCATGCCCTGAAGCTCAGAGGTAATATATTCAGGAAAATGAGAGTAGTCACTTCAACAAGAGGATAAGGAACCTAAGGGGCAGCCTACCAGCACAGAGAATAGGCATGAAAACAGTACAACAGCAGCAGAGGTCCATTGCTCAACCTAATACTCATGCTAGGATCAGAAATCAGAATGTAGCAAACAAAAAGATCTCACAGAGTAAATAGTAGGAAACATTGCTTTAATGAATGAGGCTGAAGACTCCAATTCACATGAGAAGGGCAGTTGGTGCAGAGCTCACAGTGACCCAACCGGTTTCATTACAAGAGCTTCCTCAAGAGTCACACTCACACGGGTTGGGTCAATGTGAGCTCTGCATTACATGGCTCCTTCTTCACGTGAATTGTAAGTCTTTTTAAGCCTAATTCATTAAAGCTTGATATGTTATACTGTTTACTGAGTGCTGGATCTTTTTGTTCACTGCATGAAGACATTACAAGCCTTTCAGGTAAACCTGGATAAAATGCTAATTGCCAAGCGAGTCATGGTTTACCCTGGGTAGTGGCTGTCTCTATAAATTAGTACATGTTCACAATGCATGCTTGTTTGTCCCTGCTTATAAAGTGTATGTGTGTGTGTGTGTGGGGGGGGGGGTTAAACTTGAAGAACCTGGAATCCCTTCTGACTTTAAAATTAGTATGGTACTGTTACTATTTATGTTAAGTTGAATAGTAGCCATCCAATTCACCTACCACTCAGCATAAACCCTTTTATTGAAAGTTCACATTGGACAGTTACCATCCAGGATTGTGTCAGACAAGATAATCCTTTGATAGTAAGTACTTACTTTATATAATATCACCTGACTAATTTGGCTGTGCATGAGGAGTCCAGTGAACTGCAAGTGATAAAGTATCTTTATTTTTTTTGCAGTTTTTTTCCAAAACGTTAATGCATGATTAATGCATGCATTAATCCAGGGCCTGGTGCTCTTCGATGCGCTTATTTGCAACAGTGGAGAAGTGATCCAGGGCAAGATGTGTCTATTTGTGGAAAGCACAAAAATGTGTGGTAGTGAGGATAATGAGGATGGTAGAAGGGAACTGAAAAGAGAACACTACAAATTGGAAAGGTGTTCCATGGTTTGGCAACTGAAATTCATTGCCCAAACGAGCAAGGTTATACACCTGGGGCAGTGGAATCCGAGGACCAAATTCTGAATGAAGGGAACAACTGAAGCAAAACTCAGAAGAGAAGCATCTGAGAATGATTATTAGTTACAGCCTCAAGACCTCAGTCCAGATCAACAAGGCATATGGGAAAGCTAAAAAGATGCTGGTGTGCATAGGCAGAGCCATTTCAAGCAGACAGGAGGTGATACTTCCCTTGTCCAGGTCATTGGGGAGGGCCACACCTGGAGCAGGTTTACTGTGCACAGTGCTGGACCCCTCACCTTAAAAAAGGACAAGGACCACCTGGAGTCTATCTGAATGATTCACAGCCAGAATGGGAAGACTTATGAGAAAAGATTAGCTGACTGCAATGTATAATCACTGATGAACAGTACAGAGAGTGGAGACATGCCTGACTGTATCAAGTACCTACAGGGAAAAAAGATATACAGCAGAAACTGTTTAAGCTTTGTGAGTGGTCAATAGCAAGGGAACAAAACTATAAGCCGGTGTGGAGGGGGGAGCTTAAGAGGAATATGGGGACATTGTTCATCATGGAGATGGTGGTAGAAAAGTGGAACCATTTCCCAGTAGAGCTGGTCAATGTTAACACAATGGACATCTTTAAAAGGAGGTGGGCACAAGGTTCTTTTGAGATTGATGGGGGAGGGTTTGGAGCAAATGATGGAAGGGAGTTAGTTTAAGTGGAACTATGGGATGATCGATCTTCAAGTGGCCTAAGCAGTGCTGAAATGGTGAGAGAACAGCTAAGGTAGGAACTGAGCACACATGATGGACCCTGAGTCATTTTCTGTTTGTAAACATCTATAAACAGTGTCTATAAAACCTTTGAAGCCAGAAGAAAACAAAGGTGCACTACAGAGGGACTACTCAATGAAGCTGGGAAAAAATGAGTGCTATGATGTAATGTTTTAAAGTGATTTTTATGGTTGCTTGCAAAGTATGGGAATACATTGCTGTCAGTCTGAGTTGTGAAAGACGTTTGGGGATGTAGCCCTCCTCCACCTACCACAGTTTCAGAATACAAAATCTCCTCCTTCATTCCTCCCACTCTCAACCTTTCTCCTCCTTTTTTCTTTGAAGACTTACCCAATCCTAAGTCTTGAAAATGAGTGGTGGGTGTGAGTTGTCCTGTGCATCTTGTAGTTCCTACTAGCAATGTTTCCTGTGCTTTTCATTCCATATATGTGATACTGTTCAGTTCCTTGCTTCTCAGGGAATGACAGAGATGTTGCACAACATCTAAAACCTTTTCCTGTCTGTGGCACTGTGTCAACATCCACCAACCCTTAAAAAATGACAGTGGTTGCTTAACCCCACCACTGGTATCCCTTCTTTCACACTCAGTACTTAAAGTGATTTTTTTGAGGTTTGCCAAAGAAAATGGGAGTAGTAACTTGTATTAACCTCTATGATTTGTGATTCAATCTCCTACTAGTCAAACTGCCAAAAAGTGCTGTTTTCCATGGATTTTTTTTATTTCTGTGCTCTGCTTCATTTGCATAACCCAACCCATTTGTTTCTCAGTGCTGCAACCCCCAACCATGACATCATGCAAGGGAAACAACAATTTTAAGCACTGTTGTGAAACAGGGACCTTAAGGTTACCACCTGCCCTGATTTTTGCAGGACAGTCCTGATTTGGCAGCAGTGTCCTGAAAAAAAAGCATGAAAACTACTGCTGTCCTGACGTTATAGTAGAAAAAAATATTGTCTAACTTTCTTCTAAATGTTGCAGTCAAGTATAATACCGTTACTAAAATGCCTTAAAATGATAATAAACAATAGAAACAACCCAAAAAACCACAACACTTAGTCTTAATTCTGATTATTTTGAGAAAACAGGTCTGTTATATTGGTCTAGGTTACATATTGCCCTGCAAAAATCATATTTCAGTAAGAAATGTCCTACCCTGGGCTTCTTAAAAGGTGGTAACCCTAAGAAACCTTTGTTGGTCAGTCTTAGTATTGCAGACATCTACACTACCGAAATAGGAGTCTACATCTCTCATAAAGAAATCTTTTCATCTAGATGCTATATGCCCAATGTCTTGTTTTGAAAATAAACATACAGTATGAGAGTTTTCGTTCTTGAACCCACTACAGAAATATGATACTGCACCTAACAGTAAGGAAATGGGAAAACAATTATTGTACCCACAATGCCTTGCTACATATGTCTGCATATTAAAGTGAAGCCTGCCAGGTTGAGACCCAACTCTGCAGAATTCTGCATTAGAGTTACTGCAGGAAACAATACAAATTCAAAGATAGTTAAACCCTTTGTCATGCAGGGAAACTGTGAAACTGCACTTCATACTGATGGGTTTCACTGTAGGTGCTATACTGCAGTACCCACTACCAAAATAAGAGACTGCATTTCTGAGTAGCAAACATTTAAACAACTTTATAATTTACCCAGCATCCCTTGGTGCAGTATGTAAAATGTTGACAATTCCCTTGCAAGGCATCATTCTGGGTGTGTGGCTGCACACAGAAAACTGGAGGACACAGTGCTGATAAAACCTTTAAAAAATGACTATGACACAGATTTTTTATAAAACAAATTGCAGCTTCAACATCTGAAGCATGGGTGGCAATACCATACTACGTGAAAAAGGTATCTGTGAAATCTCAGAAAATCACTTTAAACAAAACCAGCATTTGGTGCTCAATCCTGACTTCAGTATCTCCTGGGCAACCCAACCAATACACCTAACTGGTATTGGGTGTTCAACTCTACTGCAAATATCCCCCTCCACCTGACCCAGCCAGTACAAAACCAGTACACAAAACCAACCATGGGTGATCAATCCCACCACTGCTATTATGCCTCCTACCCAGCCACATTTTCAATAAAATCAGTGTTGGGTGCTTAGTCCTGCTGCTGGTATTCCTGACCCCCAACCCATTGCTTAGATATAACACAGGAGTGACCAACCCCTGGTTGAAGCAAACAACCCCCCACACACACACAATATGTGAGACTAGAGATCTCAACCCTTGATACAGCCAGACAACCAAATGACACTGAGGTGATCAATCACCAGTGTAGGGTACCTGTAAAAAAGAAAGCTGTTCCTTATTTTTTTTAATAATCTGAAACAAAAAAGGCCATCCATCAGTGTCTTCTGCCACCAACTCTCTGACCCCACCCCCCACCCCAAACCTCCATCTCAGCATCCTGGACCCCACACCCCCTCCACCCCTTACTTACCTCTCTAAGGTCCACCAAAGTAATTTTCTATTGACTGGCAAATGTCCTACTGCTACTGATCCCAACCAGAAACTGACTGAGAACAAGATAAGGCTGGGTAATGGCTTCTAATGTGTTTTGAACTTTTATTCATAACTTCATAATTTTTAACACTTGTGCCCCTAACTTTTCAACATAGCATTTCTTTTTTTTTATTTACTAAACTTTATTGAGTTTTAAGCAACACACAGTACAAGGAACAACAGGAGAATGACATGAGGTTGCATATACATAAAATAAAACAAACAAGCAAACAACCCCCTTCCCCACCACCCCTGTGTCTGTGACTCAAACAGAGATAGGAAGGATGATAAAAGATCTGCTGGGGAAAACATAGCATTTCTTAAACAAACCTCATGAAAAAGATAGGCATGATTTTTCAAATCCCTTCCGGAAAAATGCTCCACAAACTCACCATTTCGATGGGATTTTAAAAATTACACCTTTCTTGATCACAAGGTAGGGATATACAAAGATTACAGTGTGTTAGAAACTGGGGGTCAAAATCTCCCCCCACAAAAAAAAAATATACTCATGAAGAAACATTGACATTGTTCAATGACTACTTAAAACATTGCTATTTTTTTAGATTTTTTTCCATCTAGATTTTTCTCCCAATTGGCTGCACATCCCCAGAGATATATGTTGACCATAGGGATATATACCCCAGTCAGGCCAAACCCAGCAATTACACAGATGGCTGAAGAGGGTTTGTCCCTTCTTTTTTTCCCCTCCCTCCTCCTTCCTTTTCTTGCGGTGGGGATACTTTTGGTGTCCTCACCAACCCCAATCCACCCTGAGACAGGAGCAAGATCCATAGCCAAGCTGTAAGGCTTGCTGTGGTGGTGGAACAGACAAACAATCCTCCTTGCTTAAGACGCACAGCTGAGTGTCAGCTGTCTCAGCCTTGGCCTACCTTCTGACTCCATTTCCTAGGCTTGCTTCTGAACCCAGATCACCACCACAGCAGCACAAATAGCTGCCACTAGACCATTGGGATGGCCTATTTTTTCCAGCTTTTGATCCCATATATTCAACTTGGCCCTTTTGTTGCCCCACCTCATGAACATCACAGATATAATTTTTTTTAAATCCCACCCAAAAGGTCTTTTTATGCTTGTGCCACAAAATGACATTTTGGCTGGAATTTCATGAATGACACCTGTTATTTTGATAAGGAGAGGTCATACAAAGACTATGCTGAAAATACATGGTAAAAATCTCAGGTAACAATAACGTTATGAACACTGATATTTTTCAACAGTTAACTCATAAAGTTGTTGTTTATTTTTGCATTTTTAACTCACATGTTCATCACAGCCTTTTTTGTACCACATCTCATGAACATGTAAGGAGCAATTTTTGATTACCTCTCCCAAACCTAGTTTTGCGGCCATTCCACAAAATCACATTTCATGCGACATTTAAAAAATGACACCTGTCATGTTCATATGTTCGGGTAATAAAAAATACTATTTTGAAAATGTGGGGTCAAAATACAAGAAAAAAAGCTACATTTTGTATGAATCTCTTAATTTCCCAATATTGGCAATTTCAGTATTATAACTCATATTATTAATTTGTGTATTTTAGCTGTTATGCTATCTATGTCATGTCTATGCCATGTCTAGGAAATGTCATAATGTCTGGTGATTTCAATATCCCCAATACCAATTTGAATTCTTCTTCTGCTTCTAGTTATAGGGGCAAAAAGTTTTTAGGTGTTTGTCTTGATCTTAACATGAAACAATGGTAACATCTGCCACTAGAGGCAATAACATCCTGGATCTTGTCCTGGCTAGTGCTAATTTAGACATTAGGGATGTTAAAATATCTTCCTCAGTCAGTGACAGTGACCATAACTCTATCATTTTTACTCTACAGATGCATTTGACATATAACTATAATTCTTCCATTATTTATCTGTTTGATAAAGCTAATCTTACTGATCTTAAGCGAAATTTAGAGGTTTTTGACTGGACATCTGCCTTGCTACATCAGTCGCCTCAACAGTGCTGGACCATTTTTAAGTGATTAATTACTATTGTAAGGGACAACTATATCCTGTCAAAAAATAAAAAAATCCAGATGGGAAACAGATTCCGAAATGGATGAACCATAACATCAAAAGACTGATCAGACATAAAAACTAAAAATATCGGAACTTTCTTAAAAACAAGACTACATCCAATTGGGAATGTTATACTAAATCCAACAAGAAATGTAAATCCTGTATTAAAAAAGCCAAATCTAGATGGGAACTGAAATTGGTGCAATCTGTCAAAAAGTCTGACACAAAACAATTTTATTCCTATATAAACTCTTTGAGAAAAACATCATGCAAGGTAGGGCCCCTGATAACAAATAATAATAATTTTATTCATGACTCAAAAACCATGGCTGATGTATTCAATACCAGATTTTGTAAGATCTTTACACCATCCGACACTCTTAAACTCCAGCCTTTTTCAAATCATTTTGATCCACCTATCATCTTTACCATGGAACTTATTAAAATCAAATTAAATACACTGAAAGGAAAAGTTTGCTCAGGTCTGGATAATGTAGCTGGCCATCTATTATAGTTACTGGCTGACCTCCTTGCCTTGCCACTCAAGCTTTTGTTTGAACTTTTTCCTTTGAATAATTATATTCCTAATGAATAGAAAGAAGCAACAGTTGTTCCTATTCATAAAAAGGACTCTAAACATAGTTGGGAAAATTATAGGCCCATAAGTTTAACTTCTTCTATTTGCAAAGTTATGGAGAGTCTCCTTAAGGATATCATTGCACCTGTCATAGACGAAAATGATTTAGAGCAACATGGTTTCAGAAGGGGAGTAAGCTGTACAACTAATTTTCTTTGTTTCTATGAACATTTTAGGTCTTTTTTAGAGAGCAAAATTCCATGCGATGTTATTTTTATAGATTTCAGCAAGGTTTTTTATACTATGCCTCATTGGGCTCTAAGTCTCAAACTCAGGAGACTTAATATAAAATATTATATTATAGCCTGGATTGAGAATTGGTTTTGTTATAGAACACAAAGAGTAATAATTAATGGCAACCTATCAAACATCGGTAGTGTTTTGAATGGTGTACCGCAAGGATCCATTCTTGGTCCTTGTCTGTTCCAAGTTTTATTTCTGACTTCACCCAACATTGCATCTGTATTACAACAAAATATGCAGATAATGTGAAAATTGGGGGACCGTGTTCTAATTCTGGCCAGATAGCTCTTATCCAGCATGATCTTGATACTATTTTACATTGGATGAAAACATGGGGTATGAAACTAAACACCACCAAATGCAAAGTGATGCACTTGGGATCTAATAATCCCATTTTTTCATACACCATAAATGGCTTACTGCTTAGTGCCACCACAGATGAGAAAGACTTAGGTAT
The DNA here is from genome assembly GCA_016271365.2 of Neoceratodus forsteri. Taxonomy (NCBI): domain Eukaryota; kingdom Metazoa; phylum Chordata; order Ceratodontiformes; family Ceratodontidae; genus Neoceratodus; species Neoceratodus forsteri. Next base: position 209,467,431 of record CM057451.1, read on the forward strand.
TACTATTTCAAATGATCTCACATATTCTAAACATTTGCACTCTGTTATTAGTACATCAAACAGGGTTGTTTGGTCAATACTTCGAAATATCTGTTCTAGAGATTGTGATGTGCCTATGCTCTTATTTAGGTCATATGTCAGACCTCATCTCGAGTATGCCTCACATATATGGTGCCCATTTAAAAAATCTGATGGTGGGTCCCTTGAAAAAGTCCAAAGAAAATTTAGAAAAAAATATCCGATCTCGAATCTGTATCTTATGAACATAGGTTACATAGATACATACATAGATACATAGACAGTGTCAGCAGATAAGGGCCTGTGGCCCATCCAGTCTGCCCATTTGAGCTTGTAAGTTCAGTTTACGTTTTCCTAGAAGTCTGTTGGACCTTACCCCTGACCTCCAGAATTCCTTTATGTCTATCTCATGCATTCTTAAATCCCGTAATTGTTTCAGCCCCCACCACTTCCTCTGGCAAGGTGTTCCACTTGTCCAACACCCGTTCTGTGAAGAAATTCTTCCTCACGTTTCCTCTGAACCGTCCTCCCTCCCACTTCATCCCATGCCCTCTAGTCCTGGAACATCTTTTTTTTGCTTAAAAAGAGTGTATTCCTGGACCTTGTTCCTCCCTGTAAGATACTTGTATGTCTCTATCACATCCCCCCTCTCTCCCTCCTCTCCTCCAGGGAGTACATATTCAGTTCCTTCAACCTGTCCTCATAGGACTTGTGATGCAATCCATGTACCATCTTTGTTGCCCTCCTCTGAACCTTCTCTACCCTGTCTATGTCCTTACGTAGGTAAGGTCTCCAGAACTGTACACTGTACTCCAGGTGGGGCTTCACTAGTGTCTTGTATAGTGGAATTATGACCTCCCTTTTCCTGCTGGTGATGCTGCTGCCTATGCATCCCAGCATCCTATTTGCTGTACCTGCTGCCTTGTCACACTGTTTCCCTACCTTGAGGTCATCTGAGAGAATAACCTCAAGATCCCTTTCCTGCTTGGTGCATGCTATATCCTCACCCCCCAACTGATATACTGCACCAGCGTTTTTGTGCCCCATATGCATTATCTTGCATTTCTTTGCATTGAATTTCAACTGCCAAACCCCTGACCATTCTTCAAGTTTCTGCAGGTCCCTTCTCATTCTGTCTACACCCTCTGGTGTGTCTACTCTGTTGCAGAGCTTTGTGTCATCAGCGAACAGTGAAATTCTGCCTTCTAGGTCCTGCGCAATGTCACTGATGAAAATGTTGAATAGGACCGGTCCCAACACTGATCCCTGTGGTCCCCACTGGTCACTCTTCCTCTGTGGAGTGACAGCCATTTATCACCACCCTTGTGTCCTGCCACCCAGCCAGTTACCTACCCACCACACTACTGCCCTGCCCACACCCATATTCCCCAGTTTGTGTAATAGTCTTCTATGTGGCACAGTGTCAAAGGCCTTGCTGAAGTCCAGATAGCCATGTCCACTGCCCTCCCCTGATCCACCTCCCTAGTCACCCAGTCAAAAAATTCAATGAGGTTGGTCTGACAGGACCTCCCCCTGGTGAAACCATGCTGCCTTGGGTCCTGTAGTCCACTGACAACCAGATGTTCCATCAGTCTCTCCTCCAGTAGTGCTTCCATGATCTTCCCCACTACCGAGGTGAGACTGACTGGTCTGTAGTTCCCCGCTTCCTCTTTGTTCCCACTTTTGTATAAGGGGACTACATCTGCTGTCCTCCAGTCTTTGGGTACTTCCCTTGTTTCCAGTGATCGGCTAAACAGGATAGCCAGAAGTTCAGCCACCACCTCTCTTAGTTCTTTAAGGATCCTGGGGTGCACCCCATCTGGCCCTATTGCTTTATCAACTCTTATTACTTCCAGTTCCTCAGGACCCTTTCTCGAGTAAAGAGACTTGTGTCCATTTCTGCACCATTCTCACCCCTTTGTACTCCCTTCAGACCCATTACCTCCTCTTCCTCAGTAAAGACTGAGCAGAAATCATTCGTTCAATATGTCAGCTTTACTGTTGTCAGCCTCCACGTGGCCCCATCCTCCCCCTTCAGTCTCACTATCCTCCCTTCTTTTTCACTCATGTACCTGTAAAGGTTTTGTCCCTCACCCACTGATTTTGCAATGTTCTTCTGTCTGAGCTTTGGCTTCCTTACTGACCTCCCTGCCTCCCTTTGCTTCTCCTGGTACTTCTCCCTATCCCTTCTGCTTGTGTCTTTTATATTGCCTGAATGCAATCTTTTGGCTTTCACTTTTTTGCTACCTCTTTGGAAACCATAATGGTATCCTCTTCCTTTTACTCTTGCTAACCTGCTTAATGCATAATTCTGTTGCTCTTGTAATCCTCATTTTAAATACTGCCCACTGTTCCTCAACCCCTGATTCCTGCCCCATTCCCCTTAATGCCTCTTTCAAGTATCTCCCCATTTTCCTAAGTCTGCCCCTTAAAATCCAGGATACGTGTTTTTGTGTGGTTTGGTTCTGCTCTTTCTGTGATTTCAAACCACAATGATTGGTGGTCACTGTTCCCCAGGTGCTCCCCCACTGTTACCCCCATCACACTGTCCCTGTTTGTGAGCACAAGGTCCAGTATTGCCTTCTGCCGAGTTGGTTCCATGACCAGTTGCTAGAGGAAGGCACCCTGAAGGGAGTCCAGGATAAATCTGCTCCTATTTGATGCTGCTGCTGCTGGGATGCTCCAATCCACATCTGGAATATTGAGGTCTCCAACCAGTACTACCTTACCCTTGTCTGCCATCCTTTGGATGGCTAGCATCAGCTCCCTATCTGTTTCTTCCTCCTGGGGCTGGTGGTCTATAGACCACACCTATGCGGATGGCTGGCCCCATTTTCCTTTCCAGCTTAACCCACAGTATCTCTCCCCCATTTTGTTCCTCCTGGATCTCTGTGGCCCTTATGTCATTTTTCACATACAGTGCCACTCCTCCTCCCTTCCTACCTGCCCTGTCTCTTCGGAATATGTTGTAGCCAGGCATGGCCATCTCCCAGTGGTGGTTATCATTATACCAGGTTTCAGTGATGGCCACAATGTCCAGGTCTGACTGCACCATGACAGCCTTCAGATCTTCCAACTTGTTGCTAAGGCTCCTGGCATTGGCACACATGGCTTTCCATGATTTGACCTCCCTAGACTGTTTCGCTGATCTACTCCAGCCCCTTTCTTGGTTGTCCTTTATCCCTGGTTCTCCTTGCTGTCTGCCCTTCTGCTGAATTTTGCCCCTTTTCTGCCGATCCACCTCTTGGGCGCTTAATCTCCATCTTTTGCACACTGCTTTGTAGAGATAGCCACTCCTCCGGGTTCACTGGTTCCACTCTAGCTGTGGGGGTGAGCAAGTAGGTACTCTCCTTGCTGGCCTGCCACCCCATTTGCTAGTTTAAATGCTTGTCAATGTAGCATTTAACTTATCATTGAGTGCTTGATTCCCTCCAGGATGGATGCAGGCCATCAGGCTTGAACAAACCTCCATCCTCCAAGTGGGTCCCCAGTCACCAATGAATCCAACCCTTCCTCAGAGCACCAGTTCTTCAACTATGAGTTAAAGTTTCTGGTGCATGCACCCTATGCTCTCCCTTGCCTCTGCATGTGGTACTTGAGAAAGTGACAGAAGTAGCTACTGCTTGAGACCCTCCCAATTTCCTAAACTCTTCCTGAACTTCCTTTGGCTCCCCATTGCCAGGTCATTAGTACCTAGTTGGATAATGACATCCAGCTCACCCTCCCGTCTTGCCTTCCCAGTGATCCCCAGGATCTTCCTTCCATCCCTCCATGCCATGGAAACCTGGTAGGCAGCTCACCTCCCTGTCCTCCCACTCCTGTGTTCCTAGCTGGACCCCTCTTATGATGGAGTCCCTCACCAGGATTCGCTTCCTCCTCCTCTGGGGTCCACTGCTCTCCCCGCTGAGGTCACCTCCTTGGCTAACCTCCACATCCTTTCCTTCCACTTCTCTGGGTACCTCTATTTGGTTGTCCCCATTTGCCAGTGTGGCATATGAGTTCTTGAATGGAATAGGATCTGGGATGTGCCTCTACCTGAGCACTCTAACCCTCTCTGAGCCCACTGTCATCCAAGTGCTCCTCGTTCTCGGTATCCTTTGAGGCAGTTGCATTGGACTGGGTGGTCTCTGGATAGGGGTGATGGTACTCCTGACCAAGTTTACTTCCGCTCTGATTCTGGCTACCTCATCCCACAGTACAGAGAGATGCATGCAGATAGGGAAGCACCTTAGTGTCCAGAAGGTCTGCCTGAATATGGCTGCACCACAGCCACTGCATTGCACCACTCCCCACATTATAGTGCAATTCCACTACTTGTCTGTTACTGAAGCTCTCCTAGTTCCCTTTTTATTAATTTACTGTCCTACAAATCCTGCCACTGATCCTCAGATACTTTTCTTTTTAAAGAAAGAAAATAAACCAATAAATAAATAAATGAGTCAAAACACTTATTGTACTGAGGGTGGGCTTCTTCCCCCTTATGCCCCTCCTACTCCACACTTCTTACTATCCCCTGTGTTTAGCTCCTGTCAATCAGATTTAAAAGGGCATATAATTAAGAGTTGGGGGAAGGGGAGGGGCAAAATTTGAAGCAATTAAAGACAGCAAAGAAATACACCACCACTACGTTTTAAATTTTCAACAGCCCAAAAACAATTCTAAGCAAAGACAGCAAAGAAATTACAGTGTCACTAAAAGCCCACAATCTAAGTTTAAAAGAAAAATAGCAATTACCAGTTACTGTAAAGCACTGAATTGAATATGTTTCCTTTCCCTTCTGGTTTCTTCTGAGAAAAGGGTAGAAACCCTGAACCTCATGTCACTTTCTACTAGATATTTGAGAGGTGATCTACTATTTTTCTATGATGTTGTACATGATCCTCATATCATGACTGAGTCAGGCCTCAATTTCTGGTCCTCTCCACACTATATTAGAGGTCACCCATTTCAGTTATTTGGGAAATTCTTCAAGCGTAAAAATCGGAAATTTTTCCTTACTCTTCGTAAAACTGGGCCATGGAATAAGCTCCCATCCACTGTGGTCATGAGTGACACTAAGCACATTTTTAAATATCATTTGGATAAGTTAATTAACTCTGGGTATAATTTAGCATACTATCCTTTGGACTAGAATAAGAGCATTATGGGTCTTGGCCTGCTAGATCTTTTTCCTCACCTTAGTATGAACCTTAGTATGTCCATCAACTACACAGCACATGCAAATAAGAGAACATGGTTGGCATTGGCCAGTGCTTGTTATAATATTTTATTGTGCTTACAGTGCAAATTAAGAACAACAGGCATTTTACCAAAATAAATGGCTTGTTTTTACTAGAATTCTGTTATCTGCCATCCACATTTATTTGTTTTTTTTTCATGCATCAAAGTGGGGTTAAAACTAAGGGAACACTGTAAATAGCCTATGATCAGGCTTCATTATTTGATATCATATCTAGAAGCTGGCATTTATCAGTTCTGGATTTACATTATATTAATTGGCTTTGACTCACTAAATAGAAACTAGTTTGCACTCTTTGAGGCAGACATTTTAAGATTTTAGAATATACTGTATGCTAGAAATCAGTTAATTTAGTATTCATTTCAGGAGTACACACTTTCCTTTGGATTTAGAGCATACACAAATGCATTGTATTTATTTAACCATTTTTACTAACTTCTGACCAAAATAAGATACAGAAAACAATATAAAATATATTGTGGAGCAAGGGGATTTACATATAAGAAGTCCAACAATCTCCCAAAAAATTTTGTTTCAGAAATTTGCTGTCATTTTAGTTATCTCTTTCCACAATTTTCTAATGATGGTGGCCATTGGTCATACTGGGACATTAGTATTTTAAAGGTGTGGTTCTAAAATTAGTTACTGAGCTAGACCAGCAGGCAGCAGACATTGCTCCCAGACTGTATGGGATACATGAGGTGTGGGATGTTTGAGGCCTTTCCAATTATGCAGAATGTGAGCTGCAAATTATAATGGGGTGGTGCAGAGGAATAGGCTGGCCAGTACCTTCAAAAGAATACACACAAAACTATCCAACAAACTCTGGCCATAGCCGCTAGGGCTCCATGTGAAGAATTTGGGGTAAAAATATTGAAATGCATCAACATTAGGAGCCTGCATTTGCAAATTGTAACGTAGACTCATAAATGTGTTATTTTGTAATATTTTTACACCAAATTTTCAACATAGCCTTGTTATAAAAAGATACAAAATAAGGTACAGGAGGGAAGTATTTTTCAGAAAAAAAGGTACTCTGGAACAAGGGAACCTGATATGAAGTTGGAAGGGGTAATTTAGGGAGAAATGAGAGGAAGTGCTTCTTCAAAGAGAGAGTTGTGGATTCCTGGAACAACATTTCATTGGAGGTGGTAGGAGCAAAAACAGTGGTGGGGTTCCAGAATGCATGGGACAGGCACAAGGGAATCTCAGTGAAAAGGAGGAGGGAGAACTGACTGCAGCTTATATAGGATCTGCGGTGTTACTGTAGGCAGGGAAAAATGGGCAGACTGGGGGGGGCAAACAGTCCTTATCTGCAAGCAGTCTCTTTGTTTCTATGTTTCCAGTTTCAAAAAGGGGGGGGCACAATACACAGTGCAGGGCCAGTGCTCAGGGAAGTAGGGTGGCTAGCTCTCAAACACAGCAGCAAAGAATCCAAAATTCCTGAGCACTCACTCACAAAGGAAACTAGTAGCCAGACACAGCATAATGCTGAAAATTATTTAATGGTAGTAATATCACAAACCATGTTAAGTACAAATATAATCCAGTACAAGCAAGAAAGATGACAAATGCAGTAAATGTTAGATGTAAACCTATGGGTACAGGTAAAAAAGTCTTTATGGCTGTAGGAAGCCCAAGCACTTCGACTCTTGATGGGTCTTCCTCAGGGGGCTTGGCTAGTTAATCTTTTAAAAAAAGGATTTTAAATCCCGTTGCTTGTTTAAACCAGCAGGTGTAACACTTTGTAATTCATAAATCCAAGTTGATTTTTTCCACAGTAGTTTATTCATTCATTCATTCTGCCCCCCCCCCAAGTGCAAAAGACCCACTCTGTCAATGCCTATGAACGTTAATTCTCTAGGATATGAATTATGGCACTCAAACAAATGACTACCAAGTGGGATGTTAAGTCTCCTATTAATAATACTGCTCAATGATCTTGTGTGCTAGTTTTCAAGCTGGGCACTGTTCTTCACACATGTATCTTATTGCAGTTACACAATAGAACATATGTGACAAAGTCAGTACTGCAATTAATAAATTCATGTATCTCCAACTTTAAATCTTCATTCAGGGGGTGTACAAACTGTTTACCAGGCTGTACATATGTGCACACATTATATGTAGCGTTTAAAGAAAGCTTTTGGTTTGTATGGTAACCACTGGTTATTAATGATAGCTGCCTAATTTGTCTCAAATTGGCAATGGACTAACTTGCCTCTTAGACTGCTTGCTCTACTTAAATTAAAGCATGGGGTATCACCGACTGCTGAAATCACATCATTGTCACCAAACAGGATAGGGCAGTTACTATAAATTATATTGTCAATCTTACCTGCCAAATAATGGAATTTACTGAGAAAAGTAACAGGACCATGTTCATAAATTTAATTTTTCTAGTGGCTTTTCATTGTTCTTTTTTTCAGTAAATCAGCTTTATCTCTAGCCTTTCTCATTAATGTTTTGTTATATCCCTATTGAGAAATCTAATCTCTGGTACATTAGGCTACATGGTTCAGATGAAGAACATTTTCTTATAAATTAATTTAGTTTTTAATAATACTTTTTCTCTCCATCTCCAGCAGGCCACATTCAGGAGAGAGCCCCAGCAACATCCCCCGATGTCCACCGTCAGCACTGACCATCTTCCCCAAGGCTTTACCCCCCAGCAGGGTTGGCAGGGATTCCCAGGCCCCCACTGAAGTTTGGATTCAGTTCTGGTTAGTGCCTGGCTGGTCAGGGAGTGGGACCTGCGAGCCCCTCCATCATTCAACCGCCGGAGACATGTTTCCTCTTTTTTTTCTCTTGGAGGAAAGGGCATGCAATGATGCCAGTTGCAGTGGTACACACACTCCCATGTGTGGCACGCTGGGTATCTGCTTAACCTCCACCCACCTTGTAGAGCATCTGTGTGCCATCCCCCAGCCTCCACTAGGGACCAGGCAAGCACCAGATGCTGGTCTTCTTCCCCAGAGGAGGAGAGCTGTCCTTGAGATGCTTGATCCTCCTCCTCCCCGGCCAACCCCCAACAATCTGATTGCACTGCAAACACTGGTCGCCGGTGTGACAGGAGGTAAAGCATGATGCCTCAGCCCTCCACACCACTGGGCCAGCCACTATTTTCTTTTTCATCTTAAAAATTGACTATAGGGGATATCATTTTTTAAAGGCATCAAATGCGTACTATCTGCTCTCAGGACCGCATTTGCAGCAGCTTTTTTTTCTGAAGCCCAGTGCCACTGAGTTTCAAATATTTCTTCTTTGTCATGTTTCTCTCATGTCTCCTGTCAGTAGAAACATCCCGACTGAAAATAGGAGTATTGCAAGAAGCTGCCTTGGAAATAATTGTTCTTTGAATTATGATACAAATCAGTGCTGCTGTGGTAGTCACTACAATTCATAATGATATTCAGAGTTATAGCAAGCCATGGCTAGTCATGGTCTGTTGAATAGACTATGTAAACACCAAGGCCGGATATTATTATGGACCCCCACCCTATTTCCCCCCTTCCCACTTCTGCACCTTTTTAAAATACTCAGATTATCAGTATCTTGTTTAGTTCTCAAATTTGCTACTTGTTTTTTTTATTTCCATAGTAATCAGCATATTGGGCTTACAAGAGCATTTATAAATACTGCAGTAAAAAGAGCTTTAGTTGCCATTGAACTGCATTGTTTCCTGCAGTGTACTGAAGCATTTTATGATATATCACAGTATTACTGTATTGCTTCTTAGCCGGTGCTGCTATCCATTTTTTAGGTCCAAGCGGATGACCTTAATGAAATCAGCCTCTCATCATACCAGAGCCCACCACCCTGTTTTGTTTTTGGTGCAGGACTGACTGTGATGGCCTGGGATGGGGGTTTGCTGGCTTTTGCAAGCAACTGAGTGGCCAACTATGTCATCAGTAGTGTATGAAGTCATCATGTTCTGTGTAATGGCATGGCACACCAAGTGATGCGGTGATGCCTGGTGCATCATTTGTTTACTTGGCATGGTAGGAAGGCAATGAGGATGGCATGGAACACATGTAGTATCACCCACAGCTGATGGTGACCCTCTGTAACTGAATAGCCTTGATACAGTATGTAAATTTCTTTTAGAATCTTGAGTGCTTTGAGTGCACCAGTCTTACAGATGTGATGATGATGCAGACTAATGAGGTTATTTGATTTTTACTTTAGAGGAAGTGTACTAGCAACACTGAGCCACCAATATTAAAGATGTCATACAGCAACAAAATAATAATGGTGTGCTAGTTACTAACTGAATCATTTATATTATTATGAATAGTTATATTAGAACATGACTAACTTGGGGACCATAATTTACTGTTTTAACAGACATAACAGGCACAGATTATGGAGTGAGATGGAACAGAACATTTGCAGATATGTATTAAGAAGTGAAATGGAAGAAACCCTCAACTTTTTTTGGTGGGACGGCCCTCAGTCCTTACCAGAGCTCAGCCCTGCCCTGCCTACTGTCACCCATGCCCAGGCTGTGGGGCCACTGGGTGGGTGCTCCCCAGAGAGACACTCTTGACAAGCCTCAGCTTACCTCCCTGGGTGAGGCCACGGGAGTGGGACCCCACCGGCAGACATTAGTGGCAGTGGAAATGGTGGCAGAGCAGGGCATCATGCCCAGGGGTTGGCTGTCTTTCTGAATGCTGGATCCTTGGGGTAGGGATGTGCAATGATGTCCAATATCCACGCCACCCCCTAAGGTGATGGCACTGGCTGCAGTAGTATCCTCAGCCTCTGCCAGTGGTCTGTAAAGGGTCGGAAACTCTTCCCCCCTTCCCTGGAAAAGGAAAGCAGTCCTCGGGATGTTCAATCCTTCTCTTCCCCCCCCCCAACTGTCCCTATGACTCCTGAGTCCATCGCCAAACCTGTGATATCAGCACCACAAGCAGATGCCTTGCAGCTGCACCAGTGGGTGGACCAGCAAAGAAACTCTCTATTAAACAAACATAAGGACATGAGAATGGAAGTGAGTTCTGAGAGTATATATTGTTTACTTTAAGAATTTAATTAGTTTGAAAAGAATCAGAATAAATATGACAGTGCAATAAACAAAAGCATTTACTTTGCCCCCTGTAGGATCATACAGGATTGTGGTTTGTACTGACTAGCAACCAAGAAAATATATGAAACAGCAGTTATAAAGTATAATCTTTTATTTATTTATATTATAAAGTTAGAATAGATTATCACACAGAATAGCAGGCTGTTTTCTGAAAGAATTAACATTTTTTCTTAAGGCTGCAGTCTCATGTGAACATACTGTACAGTATGAAGAAGCCAACAGAATTAGGCTTTTTGGTCTATCTAGTCTGCTCATTTCCCAGGGTTCTTAGCTCAGGCTGGTGTTCCTGCTCCCCATCCCCTACCTTTCCACTACCTTCCTCCCCTCCTTCCATTACCTTTGTCTTCCCCCTCTATCTATCCCAGCCTCTCTTGAAGCTGCCCACTGTCCTCAGTGAGAGCACCTCTTCCGGCAACGCATTCCATTTGCTCATCACCTTTTCTGTGAAGAACCTCCCTCTTAAACACCTACCCAGCAACTTTAGGTTGTGCCACCTCAGGGTTTTGCTGCAGCTTAGAATGAATATTCCCTCCCTGTTCACCTTTTTAATCTCTTTCAAGTACTTGAAGATTTCAATCATGTCTCACCTCTCCCTTCTGTCCTCCTATGAATAGATATTTAGGACCCTCCATCTCTCCTTGTATGATTTACTCTGCTGCCCTGCAATCATCTTCATAGCCCTGGCTAGATGCATCTTTTACTCAGAGTAGAAATATTAAACCGTTATTCTTGTCATAATGATGGGAACATTTTTTTGTAGAAAGGGCATCTATGAAGAAACACCTCATTTTCCAGTTTAGATACTAAGGTGCTTCATCTTTAAAATTATTAGGAAATGAGTTTAAATATCTTAAGGCAGATAGTAAAGGTGTAATGTTTCAAAAATGGTGGAGTCAGCAGCATGACTTTCCTTGCTTCCTTCCATTCCCTGCCATTGTAAGGCAGCTGGAAAAGGTATAATGTTTCAGAAAAGGTGAGATTAACAGCACACATGTGTTTATATGTGCAGTGTCAGAGGTTTTCCGTTAACCGGTGGAACTGGCTAGAAGTGGAGCATCTTCTGTGCTGTAATTCTCTTGATCTTAAACTTGAGGAGGAAAAGGAAGATGCTGCAAGACATGGGCCTGCATCCTGTTTTCCTCCATTTGTTACAAATCTGTATTGCAAGGTATGTCCTGCCATTATCTATTGTTGACTGGAGTTTATGCAAGATGGGGGGTAAATATGCAGGCCTGTATTTTCAAAGATTTGCTGCAGATGCAGCAGCAAGTTGCATCACTTTTGTATCACAGATCACAGCTGTGTCTGCATCAGAAGGGTGCACTAGCTTCAGAAGATGGATGCACCACAATCTGCTGCCCCTGCACTTGCATCTACTGTAGATTAGTGATGCAAAAAGTGACACAGTCGTGATGCGGTAGTGAAGCATCCCACAAATATATTGCAAATATGCTACAACTATAATGCAAGTATAAGTGTTGTTTTGATGCAGCTATGAAAATATGGCACAACTATATGCTGTATCTGCATGATGCACATTTAGGTGTCTTGACACAACTGTATCATTTTTTTTTACTTTTGAAAATACTACCTGCTGTGTTCTACAGTGTATTTAATGTTCTGACAAATGTAATTAACATTAAAAATAATCCACACTCCTACTGAATATAGGAAAATAAGTAACAACAATGGCAGTAAAACTTCAAAAATAAGAACCTGATTTTGCCAAACAGGTTTTACTTTTGTCTTTATAAATGATGCAATAATTTTAAAATGATTCAGGTCCATGGGATCTGGTGTTGAATGTTTGTAAGCTAATGCTAACCAGGACCGTTCCCATTCTTCCAGATGTAGGAAGTATTTAAAAAACACTTTATGCTCCAAGATAAAAGGATACAGAAAATGCATACTTCTGCTTCTCTACAGTATGAAAGTTTTTAGCAGTGATAGAATCTAGCACCTAGTCAATGTTTGGAATGGCTTTCTTTTTTTAATCCTTTTATGAACAAGTTTTTACTTATATATTAATGCATAGTATTAAAACAGTGCAACCGTAGCTCACATTACAAGTACAAGTGACAATAACGCCAAACTTCTCCACCCTTCCAAACTGAAATCAGGCAGTTATTACTCCCCACACACACACACACACACAGACACACACACGACATCAAAGATGTAAGAAAGCTGGGAACATCTGTAAGGTGATACTGTTACACTAAAACAGCTAAGGCCCCCTACCCCGAACTAATGCAGACATCTAAGCATGAAAAGAGGCCAGGGATCTTAGTATTGTGAGTCAGTGTAATATCAAACTACACTGCCCACACCCAAATCCCACATAACAAAAATAGTGCTTATGAGAAGACTGCGTAGGGATCTGTAATGCAACTGTTGTTACAAAGGAAAGAACATAGAGTTCCCTTTTTCTGAAAGCACTAGGACTGCAGGGCTTTGCCCACTGCAGAACTAAAAAGTGTTCCCCACACTCCAACATTTCTTGCAAATATTGGCTGAAACAATTAGCAGCATATTCAAGTCAGTTCAAATACATTTCAGAATCAGTATGCACGTAGCTGAACTTCTACACTTACTGTATCTCAAGACAGCAGTTAGGCTAGTGCAAAAATATGCAGGTTGTGCAACATATAACAGTACATGCTGCAAGGTGCAAAAATACTTAACTAAGCTCTACAAGCTAGTGATTTAATGGGTCTGGCCTCTGCTATTAAACCCTACTGATACACTTCATCAAGGGTGTGGCTTTCTAATGATGCCCTGACTATCTTTATAGTGCCATTGCTAATATGACAGCCAGGGATGACATATTCAAAGCCAGACACATATGCCATGCAAATAGATGCATGGCACAAGTAAATACATGACTGAAAAAACTATGCTATATTAAGCAGGGGCGCATGGAAATGCAATCACACAAAACCAGCTGAATATTGCATGGAAGCATGATTGTGCAAACAAACTAGCATAGAGCAACTGCCCAAGAATGAATATGGGGTACAAGGAAGAGAGGCACACACAGGACTACAACAAACAGGATGAGCAGAGCAACGTATGTGGGCATGTGGGACTGCAGCTATGCCTGCACAGCCACAGCACACCTACCCAGGGGGATGGAGCCTGACCACATACAGGGGTAAATTGGGCAGACCACACAGCTATACAGGGCAGTGACCACAAATGTGTTGTGGGCACACATGGACAGGAACATGCACACCCTACCACCCATGGACAAGGGGATGGTTGGCACAGGCACACAACACACACACACACAGCACACCACAGAAATAACATGCAGTAGACAGCAACATATATAGAAAAATAATTTCTGAAATGCTCAATAAAAGGCTACAAAATGAACAGGAAATGGAACAGGAAAAAATAAACAACAAAAATGAATGGTAGAGCAATAAACAGATAACAATATTAAAAAGGAACAGCAACAGCAGCAATGAACAAACAAATGAGGGAACATGAGTGGGAGATGTGGGACTAGCAAAGGAACAATGTCAACTATATACAATGTGAAACAGGGCCAGAGGGACAGGTGCGAGGAAACAGGAGATTGTCAATGTCCACAACTAGGTCCTTGCATGACCGACCACTCTTTGGTGGTCCTCTGAAGACCACCCATGGATTTCTGCCTCAATGGCCTGTGACCCTGACTGCATGGCACAGGTACCCACCCACACAGCCTGATGTACCACTGTGAGCTGCAGTACAATTGTCTGCAGGAGCCATGTTGATATTCTCACCGGTGCATGCCTCTGGAGCCTGGCCCCCAACATCTGCAACTCTGCAGCAGTCATACTCTGTGAATCTGGAAGAAAAAAACACTATCAGGCAAGCAGCACTTGGATATGCACATGACTCAGGAACAACCCCCCCCCCCAAAAAAAACTAAATGGCCAGAACACACGGCCGTGGACTGCATGGCACCAGGAAGGGCAGTCCAGGCATCACTGGCCACACATGAGGGCCACATTGAGCACACGGTGCCCACCACCACCAATGGCATGCCACAACATAGCAGACCTACAGTGGGCCACTGCCATGCTGGTGGTCATACCAACTGAACTGCATCTATGCATGGACCACTGTAGACAATGCCGCTGGCATGAGTTGCAGATGGCACTGTCTATGTGCACACTGCATTGTGTCCAGTGCACACACTGGGTGCCCTTAGAGCTGTTGATGTCATTCCTTGCATGTCACATGTGGGAGTTCAGCATGCAGCCATGTCTTAGGACACCCAGCCATCATGGCAGGGGCACAATGGTAAGATGTCCTGAAATATGACAAGGTCGCAGATGGTGGCCACACAGGCATGCACATGGCCACAGTGCCATGGAACACAGTGGGACATGGGTGTGCTGCTGAATGCCTGCACCAGACCACCGAGTCAGAATAGCAGTGGGCACACAGCACAACCATTATGGCACACACACAGGACAAAGCATGACAACAGCACAATGCACCACCCGGGGTAGGCCAGGCAGAGCACAGATGACAAGGAAGGTGGTCAATGTACACCCAGGGAATCAACAGAGTTAGACAGAAAACATAGTGCAAGGGACAGTGTCAGGGCTATGCAGCTGAATAAGGACTGTACTGACAGGCCTGTTGGTCCCCGTTCGGGGGTGGCCATGACACACAGACAATACTGGATGGTGCATATCTGGTGGTGCAGACGCAGTAGCAGTACCAGACGTGGAAGATGGTGTGTGGTGCCATGGGATGCACACTCAGGTGGACCAGCTGCTGCAAACATGTGCAGCCATGAACCATGCACTCAGATGGGGCCACATTTAATGGCAATGCACCACATGGCCAGTGTGGGTGTGTCAGGAGTGATGCACACACACATGACGGTGCCTGGCCATTGCATTTGTGACACAATGACTGCCAACCATGTGCAGCAACATGGAGATGGTGTCCATGCAACACAGTAACATAACCCAAAGCCTATAGATAATGGCCTCCAGGTCCAGTCAGTCTGCCAACTGACACAGCAGTAAGCTGGTGCACACAACCCCAACTGGTCAGTCACACAGATGTCCCCTGACCCACCCCTCGGATAACCTCCTCACACATTCCCCAGCTTTGCACCTGCCATATTCCAAATTTGATCCTCACAAAGGACACCCCCCAATGCTGGATGCTGTATCCACCCAGCACCCTGGTTAAGGCCCTAAGGAGGCTGCAACTGTTTGCAATGTCCCTCGGCCCCAACCATGGAGTGCATAATGATGATGTACAACCTCCCCACACATGCAGTCCTGTGCAAACCATGTACCATCCGAAAAGCTCACACTCTGTCACCATGAAGCTGCAACCTACGGAGCCACACACACCACCACAGGTGATGGCACAACAGTGCTGCAAATGGTGACAGCAACAACTATGTCCCCCAACCATTGATACCCTGTGTAGGGATCACACCATACCACCATGCTCCCTAGGGACATTGTACTCTGTTTTGGCACCTGTAGGTGGTCTGGCATGTCACACCTTGCCCCTCCCCCCCAGGCTGGAGGCCGGCAGCACCCCCCACATACCATAGCACCCCTCAAGGACCACTGTCTCAGGTGCCTAATAGTGGAAATCCGTGATGTGAACCCAAGTTGCCCGCCCCCACACAATAGCAGCTGATCACATGACCCTCCTGCAGTCGCTCCACACCATTCTGTGTGTGTCACCAACCAAAACAGTGTGCAGCCTGTGCAATGTGGGCTGGCCATGGACAATGCACCATGAGTACATGACCAAAGGAGGCCTGTGCATGTGCCACTGTGGTTGGCAGCACACACAGGTCTGCACATCATGGCACACGATGGGTGGCATGCAGAAAATAGTATGTAATGTACAGTGGCACCTGCAGATACTGGAACAGCCCTGTCCTCTGCTTAACTGGACATAGCGGGAGGCCCACCACAGCAGTGGAAGTACTGTGGATGGACCAGGCAATGTCGGTCAGTGCATGTTGGGCACTGGAATCACCGACCGGACCACCACACAAAGGTGGCTGTGCATGGCATGCATGCACAGCTACATGGCAGCTGTGTGCTGCAGCTGTACAATAGTGTGTTACCTGCCACCTACACACCTGTGGGCACATCAGGGAACACATGTCACATAACTGGAAAGTGGTCATGGCAGGGACACCTGGGTGTTTGTGCAAGAGTACACTGTGTATGTGGACATCATGGACCACCAAAGTGGGTATGACATTGGTGGCAACAGGGGGATGCTGCAGCTGTTGGTCAGTCTGAGCATGTGTGCCATGCTGTCACAGTGGGAAGTGTGTTGTCCATGGAATAGACCACCCATGTTGGTGCGCTACATAGGAATGCTGAGGGGCTGCAGTGAAAACCATGCTAGCCACAAACATCACGAGAGGTCACAATGATACAGGTAATGTGGGCCAGAATGGCCCCTTGTTGTCGTTCAGAGGGCCTGCAAGATGGTGGATGGATTGCTGATGGCAACACCATATTACATGGACCTGGCCATGCTGGTGTAGCATGTTGGGCTGTGTGGGCAGGGACATCAGGCATGCATGTGCACAGCCATACAGTCATGGGAGCCACACAGGGAGTGGTGTGCATGTTTGGCCAGGTGACCCCTGGTCCCGGGAGCATATCTTGTACCAACTTGTGCACGTGGTGTGTTACCCATAATGTGCTATCAATGCACTAGCCTGGCATGAAGGACAGGCATGGGGTGGGTGGTGGGAGTGGGTGCAGTAACATCCACAGCCTGGGTTGTTGGACAAGCAATGCACATGCCATTGCTGTATTCTCCCCACAGCCCCATGGCAAGGCTACCATTGGCAATGGTCTATTCAGCATTGCACAGCAGTGGAGCAGCAATACTATGCATGGACATCGAATACACTCATCCATTGTGTGTATGTATGTGCCACACCAGTACATACATGTCCAGAGTGCATGCAAACAGCATATTGAATGCCATGGCATGTCTTGTGCAGGACACGGTCAGCATGGTTGGGCTATACAGAGGTGCTGCATGGTGTGAGTGATGGGGATGTGTGACACTGCCATAGGGGTGACGTGTTGGTCCAGGGTGGCGCTACACAGCACAATGGGACTGTTACAGCCTGCCCACTATGTCTGAACATTGCTGGATACAGGCCACATGTGCCATGCAAGGCACACTTGCTAGTTGTGTGTTCATTCAGCCACCATGCTCAACACTGGTTACGTTGTGCACAGCAGGCCTGTGTCCCTGTTTGTCTGCATGACATGATGGCCTGATGGACTGTGTCTTGTTTTGCTATGGCAGGCCAGAGTGCATGCATGACACACATGTCACTGTGTGGATGCCTCACAAGCCAATGATTCTGTACCATGACCCAGACAGGAGCAGCCTGTGGTGTGAGGGGCATATCCATAAAAGCGCTATGGTACATGCATGTGTACTTCCGTGTCCTAGTGATGATGGACCTTGTGCCCCCATTATCCCCATCACAGGCTGTCCTCCTTGCAGCTTGATTCCTCTGTGCCTGCCTATCTGGTCTACAAGGGAGACATAAGCAAAAGGATGCATTTAGTAACAACTGAAACACACACACATGCCCACCCAATAGCTACACCCAGGTCTGTGGTGGTGAAGTGATCTGACACATCTCATTATCCATGCGTTGCACTGTGGGCCAGACCCCATGTGGGGCCAGGTGCATTGGTGAGTGGCTGTGTTGGGCCCCAGGCACACACATGCCATCGGTGTAAATACTGGTCACAGCATGCACACACTGCATTGTTCCACAATGTGGGCCCTGCACTGCATGGCTGCAACACTCTCCCCTCTGCAGGTGAGCCTACCATCGGACTGCTGTGAGCATGTGTCACCCAGCCCATGGCCAATAGCACAGCACTGCACAACCATGTGCAATAGACACATTTGGTGGCATCACTGGTGCTACTTGCTGCATCATGCACTTGGGAGTACTGTACATTGTATATGCAGACTACTATGCCTTGCATTCTGCAGCAGGGCATGTATGTGCGGGTGTTCATGGCTGTCCACAGACATGCAGCACATGTTGCACAGTGGTAGCTTGTGTTGTGCGAGGTCACTGTTTGGCGTGACTGAGACAGGGGCATGCTGTCTCCCAGTCCTGCACCCCCACCCTGAATCAACTCCGACTGCAGTTGAGAATCCTACAGATGGGGGGATGGGGGCAGAGCCCCCTGCATGAGGAGTTTGGGGGGCAAAAGCCCCCGATATCAAAAAACAGGACCAAGAGACACACAGGAATCAAGTAGATGTCAACTTGCGGTAGACATGATTCCTGTCAGTGAGATGCCATTTGACATAAAGGATATCAATCTGGCATGGTAGAGTCATTTATGAGCAAGAATTTTGTTGTGTCCCCAAAAATCATTCCTAAATAAGTGTGGTAGATAGGCTGGAGCCTGTTAGTTTTGCACAACTTTGTTTTATTGTTTTTTATTTGGCCGAGTGAACAAATGGAGCCTTATTGCTGAATCCAGGTAGTTTGTTAAATCTAGTTGAGCAACCAACTTGGATGTGGTGGTGCTTTGGTGGGCTCAATCTTAGGTGTTATGGTGAAAAACTCCTGTTTTTCACTCTGATTGGGTGCCAGACTCCAATAAACAGTGAGCTAGTGAGGCCCCGATACAGACTGCGTCCGACCACGTGACTTGGTGCAAAGACTTGCAGTTCAGAGAGGGATTGAGTGGCAGGACAGCATGGCAGGCTGCACTTTAGGTTTCAAGAACTGTGGCTGGCTATGCAAAAGGGAGCAGTATTTGCAGTGCATTTTGGAGAAGCGAGGAGTTTAAAAATTAAAAATAATATTATTGAAGCGCGTGGCAGTGTTTGGAAGTCTGCTCCGGCTCATCTGGGAAATCATTTAGGCTACCCACAGAGATGTAGGATGGATGTTGAAATGGAGGGGGTTCAGTTTATAAATTTGGGAAGGGGTAGCTTAATCTGGGGAGTGAGAAAAAAGGCAGTGAGTCACAGGCAGTTTTAAGCAAAAAACAAGAGCATTTATCATGCCAACTGCATTTCTGGCACTTCAAGGGAACAATCCCTCTTCATTGGGGGGGGGGAGTCATATATCAAACAATGCATTTAAATATAATTAATTACTGACATTTTTAAAATTTTTCAGGTATTGCAACCTGATTGATCAGAATATCACACATTAAAAAGCCCATTAAAAAATCATCAAGTGCAATCTTAAAAACATGAACAGATTCAATGCAACCTTTGAGAAATCATCATATCAAGATAGTATAGGAACTGGCAATAAATATTAAAAATTCATAATAGAAAATATTAATTTTTATGTAACATCCACATATCTCTTATAATTATCAACAGAATCAAATGCCATAGAAACTATAAATACTAGATTTGATATTAAAGGTTATTACAGTTCTCCATTCCAAAAATCATTATTGCAGAAATACATTCTGTGCAAAAACACACAGTCCCCCCATCCATAATTAATTTTTCACAAAATTTTTTAAAATATTTGAATTGTACTCACACAGAGAAGTCTGCACATTGTGATTTAAACCCTATTTTAAGGAGAATTGTGAAAAGTTTTCTAGATTAAAACATTTTCAGGAATGTTTTAATGAAGGAGATGGGGGAAGGGAAGGAATGGAGAGCATGCAATGAAATGTTCAAGTAGCAGAAAAAGAGAAAGGCAGATAAAGACACAATCGTAACATGTTAAAAATTCCACACTGAAAAAAGAAGATCAGCCAAACATAATTGAAGCCTATCAGAAAATGGCAAGCATACACATTTAAATATAAACAGTCAAATCTAGATCTTTGTCCAACCCTTCAGGTGGAAGTGCTTTAAACAAAAAAAAATAATCCATTTCGATTCTCTCTGAAGTAATAGTTGTCTTCTATTATCCCTTCTTGCTGGTGCTTTGACATGGTCAATTTTCATACATTTTAAATCAATTGGATCACTATTATGTTTCTCTTTAAAATGGGTTCCCAAAGCAGAATTTAAATTGGCTTTCTTAATGTCACTAATGTGTTCCAGGAAGCTCACCTTAGTCATTCTAATAGTTTTACCTATATAACATAGGTCACATGAGCACTGGACAGTGTATACCACAAACTATGTGGAACAATTTGTGAAATCTTTTAGGTCAATTCTAAAATCCATACCTGGGAGTTGTAAAAACCTTTCCCTGTGAAACAAACCTGCAAGCTTGACACTGACCTCACTGAAAGCAGCCTACAGGTCTTTTTGGGCACAATGAATTGTTCTCTGGTTTCTCTGCAATAAAAGGAATACTATAAATAGTTTCTCCCAAATTGTTGGCCCTACTATAGGTAATCCAAGGTTTATTAGCGAACAAAGTTCTTTCACTACAAAACTCTAAAATATTCCAGTTTTTTAGTAGAATATTCTTTACTCCTGGTGCTAGATGATTATACTCCAGTACAAAGGTCATTTTCTCCTGCCCTGGATTATGTTTTTCTCTAGTACATAAAAGTGAACTTCTCAACTGTAACTTTGCTTTTTGTAAGGCCTGATCTAAGTCCTCTCTATCATAACCTCTCTCTACAAACCTATGATACATTTCTTGTGATTATACTGTAAAAGATCCCTCTGATGAGCAGTTTCATTTCAAATGCAGAAACTGCCCATAAGGAACTAAACTAACAAATTCAGGTGGATGAGCACTTTTAGCATGGATTACTGTATTTCCAGCTGTCTCCTTTCTAAATCCTGCTGTTTCTATTTTCCTAATCTCATTTGGTCTCAAGATAATATCCAAAACATTTACTCAGACCCTTTCTATTTCTGATGCAAACATCAAATGCAATATATTATTGCTAATATAATTTACAAATTCCTTTGCACTTTCTTCAGATCCCCTCCAAAATATGAGTAGATCATCAATGTAGTAGTTCCAGAACATAATACTGTTCTGGTAACTGTTTTTCTCTGAAATTATGTACTGACTCTCCCACCACCCCAAAAAAAGATTAACATAACTTGGGGTTGCAATACCCCAAGTCTACAAATAATATTTTCTATCAAAAACAAAATAGTTATGTGTCAAAATAAACTCAATTGCCGAAATAAAGAAAATGGGTGGTAGGGCATCAGCACATGTATATTGGTACAGAAAGAAATGTAATGCTTCTAAACCTAAATTGTGTGGAATACATGTGTAAAGTGAAGTAACATCAATCACAATCCATAAGTAATCTTTTTCCCATACAAAATCATTAATTTTTCCAGCACATGAAGGGAATCCCTTGTGTATGATTTTAAATTTTGAACCATTGGCTGAAGAAATAATCACATTATTTGGACAGATTTTCTGACAAAGGTCCAATACCTGAAACAATCACCCTTCCAGGTGGGTTTATAAGGCTTTTATGCATATTCAGGAGATAGTAAAAAGTTGGAATAATGGGATATTCCACTTTTAAATATTGTATTTCACCCTTGGACAAAAACCCATGCTGGAATGCCTCATCTACAAAATCAAAAAGTTCACTCTGGTATTGCAGAGTGGGATCTTTGTTCAGAAGTGAATAAGTAGTTGCATCCATGGGCAAGAGCAAGGCTTTCACTTCATAGTCCCTTTTATTCAGCATAATGATGTTACTTCCCCCCCCCATCAGCTAGTTTGTAAATTAAGCGATGCATACTTTACTCTTTAAATGCTCAATAGCTGTTAATTCGGGGGGGGGGGTCAGATTGTTGTACACATGATACCACACTCCCTCAAACTGTTTATCAATATCTTTCAGCACCATTTTTTGTATGTTAGTACTGCAGCATCGTAAACATTTGGGCAAGAAATGGATTTCAGTTTAAATTTTGCATACCGGACTAAATTATCTAAATCCATCAATTCCACTCCCCCATGTTGTTAACACAAGTATTTCCAGAGCTATCAAATTCCACCATTTCAATTGGATCATCAGAACAATTAACTGATGTCATTGTTAAATCTTCTGGAGGTGGAGCTATGGTATCATCCAGTAAATGGATCAATTCACTGAGACCCCCTCTATTAAGGTTTAAGGGCTCATCCCTCATTTCCACTCGTGTTTCTCTTCCAATTTTTTTAGTTTCAAAAAAATATTTTAAATTTATCTTTCTAAAGATTTTAATCCTTGACGTGCTGCGGACTGATATATCAATCCAGAATTCCTATACTTTCTAATACTGTCAGCAGCCTAAGGGTTAAACAGTTCTACTTGTAGTGAAAAACGATTGAGTTGGAGGATCAGGACAAACAAACAACCTTTATTATGCACTTTAATTTCAGTACTATCTAAAATATAGTCACTGAGGTTTATAACTTCTTTTGATTATTTGGGTTCTTTGAGCGACGTGTTCTCTTGCTGATTTCTTCTGTGTTGGCATTTGCCCCCACGCTTACTCCAGCTTGTTTTTCTCCTTGTTTTTGTCTCTTTTTCAGTTAAAAGGACACTTTTTTAGCTGCAGTGGTTGCTGACGTTGTAGATATCCCAGATACCTCAGGAGCAATACCTTGCTCTGCTTCCATGTCCAGATAGGGTTTTTTTTGTATTATTACCTTGTTGTATTACTTTATTCCTTCTTTTTTGCCAGTTTCTATCTTTACTTCTGCCTCAGTTTTAGGAGCCACTTCTTTTATGGCTTTGATCTCTTTGTTTTACTCTACATAGTCTATCCTATGCAAATATTTGTCCATTTGTGTATCCTTTTTAATCTCTCTCATGTTTTGTCTCTGTTTTTTAACTATTTCTTTTTCATGTACATCTACATTTCTATTAAGGTCTTTCTCTTTTGCTTTAACTAATGGATGTGCTTTAAATGTTTTCAATTCTTTCTATGTTTGCTCTATTTCTGGTTTAAGGCCCTAATAGTTTAACTTGTCCACGTAGATCAATATCTGAATATATTCTTGTGAATAGTTCTCTAAACACTGCTCTCATTCCTTTCTGTGTCTGGATTTTTCTATCCCCACAGTCAGCTCAATATCCAGTCTAAGACCATGTGTTGTTCTCTGATTCTTTAAATATTCATCTTCCAGACTGTTTACATTATAATACAGGGACAGTACATTTTTTAAAAGTTTCTCAAGTTTTGCAAAAGTTATTTTAACTTCTTCAGTATTTTCAGGAACTGAACTTACTGTTTTGAATGAGAAAAGCTGTGGTCTCTTTATCTGTCATCTCCTAACCTGCTCTTGTAGGGAATCTAGGCAGGACTCCTGTGGATTATCACCCTCTGACTGTGTGTTTTCTTCTTCTGAGCTAATCAGCACCTATTCCCCATTCTCCGTTTTCTCCGCATTATTCAACATCATCAGTAGTTACAGCCTGAGCTGTACACGTTGTATTCATCACTGCGAACGATGTCGCTGCAAGCGTCACCCTCCTTATGGTAACCCAGAACCAAGGACCACTAGTGATACAGAAATTGCAATTACAATTCAGTTCAAGTCCAACTCGAACAGCTGAGAATATGGGCAGCTTAGAAGTCTTCACAGTTGAATTTCCTTTTTTTAAAAACAAGGTGTAAGTCAGTGTAGCAGCTTGTGGTCTCCTACAATCAATATCACCATCACAGGGGTCCCGCCAAGCCAACTGGCAAACTAAAAGACTCGATTTGTTAGCAATGCCCAATTAGATCCTATTATTATTACCAGCGGATACTTAGCTTGGTGCTGCTCCAAAAAAGAGATGCAAGTACAGAATTAACAGAAAAAATGAAGCAATGGAGTGCTCATGAGCAAACTAACTACTGGATCTTCAGCTAGAGGCATAAACTGTAAAGTGGAAAACAAAGGCAGCGACTCACAGGCAGTTTTGAGCAAAAAAAAAAGAGCATTTATTATGCACATGGCATTCCTGGTGCTTCGAGGGAATAATCTTTTTTCATCAGGGGGTTGGAGTCATACAGCAAACAGTGCACTGTGGGCCTGCAGGGAAGATGCTGGGGGAAGCGAGTGTGGAACAGAGAAGGCAGAGCATGTGGTGCAGCAGCCATTGCCCAGTGGGTGGGGATGGCATAAAGCTGGACAAAGGTGAACTACGGAGTTCCTGTGGACATTTGGTTGCATAGGAGGAGTTCCTAGCAGGTGGTCCACATGGGCAGCTGCCATTTTATCTCAATTTGATTTTCTGCAGGGTGAGGTGGACCACGTGGTGTGGACACCATATTGATATGCTTGGGGCAGTATTGAAGTGGCAGACCACATAAGCAGCTGCCATTTTGTCCCAATGATTGGCTACGAGACATGGACTGTGGGGTGCAGCCATCATTTTGTGTTGTCTGCTGCAGCATGGCATGTGGGCCACATGGGCAGCCACCAGTTTGTAGGCAGCTGCGGCTGCTCATGGGGGCATATTGATTAAGGTTTCATGAAAGGGGAGTCATTTTTCCTTGGATTAGAAACACAAGGGTGGGTAAATAAAAAAAAAAGAAACAAAGACAGCCTATCAAAGATGTGAATGTATTAAATGAAGTTTGTTAGAGGTGACTAATAAGGAGTGCCAGAGGTGGTGTGGTGGCACATGTACCTGCTACTGTTTCAAAGCCCATCCAAAGGGGTGCTGAAAAGGGGGCAGGGGGTTCTTCTGGTGTATGAGGATTTTCACATGCTGTATATATTTCTTTTTCAGAAGAATTTCACAGGCAATGTGAATACGAGAGGGAAGAGATCTGTGAAAGAGGATGCCATGAAGCTTATTATGGACCTGGTGGGAAGGGCACACCAGGTGTTGGGCACTGTCTTGAACATGGAGCCAGATAATGTGGACCAGGAGAGGAGCAGAAGGAATAGGAAGGATTGGGCAGGTGCCAGAAAAAAGGGCAAGAAGCAGCTGAAGGGTGGATCCCTGAAGGCACCGAACCTGAAGGTGCCTAGGCCCGCAAACCCAATACCAGAGTTAATACCAGAGTCTTTACCTGTCCCATTGCCAATCATGGTCCTGCTACCTCAGCCTTCTCTGAACCCAGTCCAAGGACTGCTACCTCAGCCTTTGTCTGGTCCTAGTCTAGTCCTAGCCCCCTGTCCAGTGCCTGTACCAGTGCCACATCTTATGCCTGTGCCTACACCAGAGCCATAGCCCATGCTGGTGCCAATTCCACAGCTGTTTCCACAAGGGCCAGTGGGGCCTTATCCAGAGCTGCCGGCCAATCCAGGAGTGAAACCAGGGCCATCAACTGTACCCAAACCCAACCCAGGTATGGGTGAAATTTCTATTGAAAGCAGCATAAAGGTGTATATGGAGCAATTGTTTGGGGGATGGGAGGTGATGGGATTGGGAAACTGGAAGGAGTGTTGCAGGATTTAAAGAAAGGTAAAGGGGGGAGAAGGTGGTGGAGTCAGACAGGGCAGACAAGGTAGAATTCAGAGCATGAGATAGGCACACCAGGGGTGCAAATTGGGGGTCATGTGCTGGAAGCAATGAAAGAAAGGATTTTGAAAGGAGAGTAGATCCACATCTTTGCCTTAGTAGACAGAAAGATGGCAGAGAAATATGATGAGCAAGAAAGTCTTAGTAAAAAAAGACATGGTAGCTGTAGTTTTGGTGGGGATGGGTGAAGAACCAAAAGGGGCAGGGATGAGAGGCAAAACATGAGACACATGGTCAGTGGGGTTTACATACTATAGCGCTATACTGCAGGAGAAAAAAACAGAGTTGGCCATGCCATTGTTAGCCTATTCATTGATTGTTAGGAGTGCTTATAAGATGAGAGGAGAGAATAATTGGATATAATATGATGAGATGTTTAGGCAAAGGATGGCGGCATTAAGTGGTGGTGTATGCTGGGATTCCAGGTACTTTGACATTTGGTTCAAAATGATGACGGTGCCTGGGGGGGGGCACAGAGACCAACTGGACTAAGGGAACAGGTGGGTATCAGAAATGTTGAGGATACAATAGGACATATTGCTTATTCCCCAATTGTCGCTTTAAGCATGCCTTTTCCAGGTGTGGTTGTTTACACCCTGCATCAATATGTAGAACATACAGGGAGTGTTACAATGGGGAAAATTATAAGGGGCAGTCCTTTCATGCAGGGCACAATGATCAGAGGTAAGCTATTGGGAGAATGGGAGGAGGGGGACGGGCTACTCAGGAGGCCGGGATTATGGACAGGGAGGAAGATAAGGGGGTAAAGGAAGGAAGTTTGAGCCTGGCAAGATCCCCTATCAAAGCAGAAGTTGTAAGGGAATAGGTAAAAGGGTATCCAGATGTTCAGGCAGGGAAACTGTTTATTGATGGGTTCAAGGAAGGTTTCAGTTTACAGATTTGGGGGAAGAGGGAGAAGAAAATGGCAAATAATTAGGGGTCAGTAAAAGGTAAAGAAAGAATATTGGTGGACAAGATCAACAAGGAGAAAGCAGCGGGCAGGAAAGAGGGGCCATTCAGAGAGCCCCTTATGGAGCACCCGTGAGTTTCTCCTCTAGGGCTGGTCCCTAAGAAACAGCAGGGGGAATTTAGGGTAATCCATCACCAGGCCTATGGAACATTCATAAGGTAGAAAAAATTGGCAGACTGGATGAGCCTTGCGGTCCTTATCTGCCGTCAATTTCTATGTTTCTATGTTTTTATGTTTCCTACCCTGAGGGAGATTCAGTTAATGATTACATCAGTGAGGAGGATAATAAAGTTTCCTATGGAACCCTGGAGTACAAATGATCAGGGCGACAAAGGATGCTTGGCTAGCAGACTGATATTGAGTCTGCTTTTAAATTTTACATATTTATTTATTGAAAGTGTCAGAATTACAAACCTTTGAGTCAGAGACTTCTTTACAAAGGCTCCATGACAGAGAAGTGCAAGACAATTAAGGGTGCATACATACAATAAGGAGGATCCAAATAATACAGTCTATTGACAAACAACTTATTGACACCTACCGGTGTGAAGGAAAGATGGGAACTTTTGGGGTTTCAGATAGGGAGAATATATTACTTCAAGAAGGCCATGCCAATGGGGTGTTTAGTGGCATGTCCAACATTTGAGGCATTTTGCACATGGCTGCAATGGATTTTTAAGGTAAGGTATGGACATGAAATGGTAATACACGACTTGTATGATTTCTTGTTAATAGGTGAGGGGAAGGAGGGAGTTAGTAAAATGCTTGAGGATATTCAATCCATGTTCAGAGAGCTGGATGTTCCATTGGCAGAGGACAAGATGGAAGCACCCAGACACTGCTTGGAGTTTTTAGAAATAGAAATCGATGCATAAGAGGGCTTGTTCAGATTGCCAATGAATAAAGTGGAAAAGTTAAATAGCATACTGAAAGAGGTAAAGGGTAAAAGGAGGGTGACGTTACAGGTGGTGCAACAGGTGCTCAGCTATCTGAATTTTGCGTATAGGGCTATTGCACCGGGGCGTGTGTTTACGCTCCACTTGTCTGGCACTACTCGAGGGTCTAGACAGCCTCACTATTGGGTAGATAGTCTCTCCAACTACAGGTTACAATTTGATAAAGATTCTAGCTCTGCAGACCATGTTAACCCTACTCCTGATCAATGTCCAGATACCTCAACAGGCAACTGCACCTACCACTCTCCATGGCCCCATACCACTTATACCCCCTCTTTGGCATCCTGGCTGGCAGTCACATCTCAACTCTACACTTGAGTCCGCCCCACGTCCCCAACCTCTACCTTCTGTCCCCTTGCCTTGCCATCTATTACTGGCCTCAGCCTCACTTTCCAGCCTCCCTATCCCCTCATTCCCCTCTCCTAAAGGGCCCCAGGGTGGTAGCTTATGCCCCCACAAGATGACCAAATGGCACCCCATTCGTAGGATCTTCCTCCTCCTCCTTCTGCTCACATCAGGTAATGTTCAACCCAAACCCTGGCCCTGCCACAGCTAACATACCTACCCTTCCCCCAACCAGCGGAGTATGTATTGCCACCCTTAACGTCTGCAGCCTATTAAAAAAATGGGACTCCTTCCAGGGCTGGGTCTACCAACACCAACCATATATTATTGCACTCACTGAAACCTGGCTCTCCCCATTGACCCCTGATTAAATCTATAAACCTCGCAGGGAACAACCTATACCGGGTGGATCGACAGGGTAAACGTGGGGGGGGGGGCTGCGCTGTATATACTAAAGAGGTCCTTCGTGGTCAGCTACTCCCCACCCCCTGACTGCATCCTGGCTCACAGGCCATCACTATAAAAATTACCCTGGGTACAACGAAATCCCCCCACTCCTCATCACCACAGTCTATATCCCTCCCAGGGAGCAGAATGTGACCTTCCATTCTGTTCTGTCCTACCTGGCTACACTTCCACCACTAGCTGAGAAAATCGTGCTAGGGGACTTTAATATTAACTGGCTGGACAAAGCTGCCGCACCATTTGTAGACGCCGCTACTGCCCAGGACCTTACGCAGGTCGTCACATCCCCCACCAGATTGAACCAGCGCACCGGGTCCTCCTCCCTTCTGGATCTGGTGTTCACCAACCACCCTACTAAAATCGCCAGTGCAACAGTACTCCCTAATGCCCTTAGTGACCACTCCCAGGTACTCTGCCATTGGACTGGCAAAACCCCCAAACCCACCCCCCAAGACTAATCTATCAGCACAAACTTGGCCCAGGAAAACTTGCGCAACTAAAAATCTATCTCAGGTCGTTGGACTGGTCCATTGTCATGAATACCACTGACACTGACCTAACCCTAAACCACTTCATCCTCATCTTTAACAACATCTGTGACAAAGTTGCCCCGATCACAGAAAGAGTGGCCAAAGGAAACCCGGTACCATGGGTCAGTGAGCACCTCCTGGATCTCATGCAGAATAGAGACTCCCCATGGCACCTCTCTAACGAGACTGGCCTACCAGCAGACAGGCAGAATTATAGAGAAGCAAGGAACAAATGTACATGGTCCTTGTGCAATTCAAAAGCGGAGTACTACCAGACCTCATTCACCAACTCCTGGGGCTCTGGACGAAAGTTCTGGAACAATATCAAGGACCTTCGTGGGAAAGCTACCAACACCACCCCTAGCCAGATCAGGGTTGATGGGTGCCTTACCTCTGATCCAGCCCGAATGGCTGATGCCTTTAACGATGCCTTCTCCAATCTAAGTCAAGTTCTCTCCACTAACTTCTTTGACCCTCCCCCTGACTCCTCCCCCTCCCTCCCATGCACCCTACCCTTTCTCCTGCTTGTCATTTCTCCTAAGGGTGCCGAGCCTTACCTCAGGAGGGCTCTAAGTCACTCCCGGTATAGCAGTGACACCTTAGACTTGAAATTACTTCTACACACACTTGCCGAGGTGCTCGAGCCCCTCACCCATATTCTAAATAGCTCCCTATGCCAAGGGAAATTCCCCTCCAGCTGGAAATCTGCCCATATCACACCAATCTTCAAAAACGGGGATCATGCCCTTACTAACAACTACCGACCCATCTCCATTCTCCCTCCTCTATCCAAGGCCCTTGAGCGGATAGTCTCTGACCAGCTAACGGACCACCTAAAGAAATACAACCTGCTTAGTCTGCAGCAACACGGCTTCCGGAAGTGCCATAGTACCACCACTGCCCTTCTGGAACTCACCTCACACATCCACTCCACACTAGATAGAGGACAAATCACAGGGGCTGTCTTCATAGAGCTTTCTAAGGCATTCGACACTGTCAACCACCTGCTTCTGCTATCCACTCTGACCAGCACGGGGTTCTCTCCGGATGCCCTTGGTTGGTTCTCTGACTACCTGTCAAACTGCTCCCAGCAGGAAAAGATAGGAGACACTGTCTCTAGTAGGCTACCTGTCCTCTCAGGTGTCCCGCAAGCGTCCGTCCTGGGTCCACTACTCTTCAGCCTCTTTCTTAACTCCCTCCCCAAGACCTGCCCCGGGAACCTTCTCCTATATGCGGATGATGCCATCCTCTTTACATCCAACTCTGACCCTTTACAGCTCCACCTTTCCCTACAGTCCTCCTTCAGCTCCACAGAATTATGGCTAGCCTCCCATCGCCTTGTCCTGAATTATTCCAAGACTAAGGTAATGTACTTCTCCCATCCATCTAACTCAAAAAAGGTACTTTGTCCAAACTGAGGACTGCCAACCTTACCACCCTTGACCAGGTGGACTCCTTCAAATATCTTGGCCTAACACTTGACCCTGCACTCACATTCCACCAGCATATCCATCTCCTATCTACTGCCCTCAATGTGTGGCTCGGGCTCCTGTATCGCCTCAAACACTGCTTTACCCCAAATGCTCTAAGGCTCACTGTCTCCTCCTCAGCCCTCTCCCTATTAGATTATGGTCTAATCATCTATGGGGCAGCAAACTCCTCGGCACTCAGCAGACTACGGGTCTCCCTAAATAAAGCTTGCCACCTCACCTTGGGCTGTGACCGGCTAACTCATACATGCACACTGTACAATGCTGCCAAATGGCTGAGCCTCGATAATAGGATCAAGTTCCACACATGCCTCATGGCAAAAAAAATTGCCCTTGGTCTCTGCCCTTCAGGTCTCTCCCCACTAATAAGACTGGTCCAATTGCTTAAGCACACTCATAGCTATGGTAAGAACCTCCTCACTGTCCCCCACTGTCGCACATCCCTATACCAGAGGTCCTTCAGCTACAGAGCCCCATCCTGGATAAACAGTCTGCCCCCCCTCGCTTTCAAATGAGAACAGATTAGGATCATACAAAACCACCCTTAGAGCTCATCGACAGGCCTCAAACCTTTGTGAATGCCTTTGACCAATCCTTCCTCAAACGACCGGCCTAGGCTGCGACCGACTCCCCCTCCTCATAACCCTGCCACTAACACCATTCCTCTTGTTTTGCTATTCACTGTTACACCATTTTGTGTTGCTTGTTTTCTCTCTCTTATCCTAGGTCTCCTCTGCGAGGCCCACAAATTGCCTCTGTAACAAACTGTTATTGTACTACCTGACTATGTACTGCTGTACTGCTTTGCATCCTCTCTTCTCGTATGTAATATCTGTGACGTGGAACCTTTGTAAAGGAGTCTTTGACTCAAAGGTACTTCCGAATCTCCAATAAAGAATAAAGAATAAAGATATTACAAAAGCAGTGAGGGAAGATTTAGCGATTTGAGAGCAGTTTTTGCAGTTTTACAATAAGGTGACTTTCTGGCAAGATGATTGGCTTTTTAATACAGATATACAGCTATATACAGACACAACAGGGAGGCTGGGTGTAGGCCCTTATTGCAAAGGGTGATGAGTACTGGAGCCATGGCCAAAGACATGGATAGACCAGGGGCTAACAAAGGAAATCACATTGATGGAGATATTCCCTATATGGGTGGCTACAGTGGTATGGGGTGACGCGTAATGCAATCAAAGGGTGACTTTTTGGTGCGACAATCGGGAGGTGGTTGATGTGTTGAATAAGAGGGGGGCTACATCAGTAACAGTGATGCAGATATTAAGGCAGCTAGTACTCCAAGGATTATGTTTGAACATGAGCTTCAAGGTGAGAGATATTGAGGGAGTAAAAAACATAGTGGCTGACAGTCTCTCCCATCTGCAGATAGACAAATTTCAGGCCATGGCACCAAAGGCAGCCAGGACTGGGACAAGAATTCCAACTGCTATGTGGGATATTGGTTGGAAGAAGCCGAGTTTCTGTTTCAGAACTCCTGGTCAGACAGGACACTCAGAGTGTATGAAGGGTCTTGGAGAGTGTTCCATGCTTTTTGAGTAAGTCAAAACATGGAGTTAAGTTGCAGAGTCATAGAAAAACAGGTGATATGATTTGTGGTGTATGGTTGGCAGACAGGGAGAGTTCATGTAACTATGGGGGTGCATTTGCTGGCCATATGGTGGTTAGTAATCTTAGGGAAGGGGGACCCCAGACAGGGACAAATCATAAAGCTCATGATGCAAGGATGGCAGAGAGTCAGAGGTAGGGAACCAGACAAAAATACATCTGATATCAGAAAACCTGTTAGAGAGGTTACTGGGGGGTGTTGGCAAAGGTCTGCTATTCCAAATATTAGACTTTCTTTTTTGGAGCAAAATTCATAACAATGTATCATAGGGTGTTTAGGGTAGGTGAATTTTTAGGTTATACAAACGGGCAGACAAAAGAGGGTTTACAATGGGATGAGGTGCAATGGCACAACAAGACAATTACAATTCACTTACAGAGGTCAAACACTGATCAAGTAGGCATGAGTACAAACATTCTCCTCCAGAGGCAGGAGAAGGAGGTCATATGCCCTGTTCATGTGCTGATGGCCTATGTGACTGCCAGACCCCAAGGGAAGAGTGTGATGTTTTTGCACGAGGATCAGGCAGTTGCAACAGGGGCTCATTTATCTGCAGTATTAAAAAAGGGGATAACAGCCACTGGAGAGGACCCTGGGAGATATTCATCGCACTCCTTCAGGATAGTGCGTGTCAGCAGGCGGGAGTCCCGAGGAAGAGGTGAAAAGATAGGAAGATGTACATCAAATTGTTATAAGAAATATGTGGAACATAAGTAACTAATGGATACTTTGTTTTTCTTCCACGGCTAAACATAAATAAGATCAAGTGAATACTGGATAAAGGGGGTGGGTCGGGGAGCAAGGGAGGGTTATCAAAACCTCAACTCACCTGTTTTTAGTTGCTTTTAGGTAACGCATAGTGATTGGAAGTTTGGATTGTGGGCCATTCATATATGTATCGGGCCGAGTGAGAAGCAGTAATAAAACCAGGGGGGAAACATTTTTATCATGACTACCATGACCTGCGCATCCTGTGGAAGGGCCTGAGGGGGATGAGATGGGTGCAATTGCTACCATTGCTGAAGGAAACACGGTTGAGCAACCCTGAACTGTATTTGATCATAATACATCTTTGGGGCAATGATGGGGCACCACGCCATGGCTGGACATTTGATTTCATATATAAGAGGACATTAAAATGATTAAGGAATGATGGCAGGATGTTACTTTAATATGGTCTGAGATGGTGCCAAGGAGAGTCTGGGGACACACCAGAGACCACAAAACAGTGGAGTGAGCCAAGTGATTTATGAACAAAAGGGTGGGGGGTCTGCTTTAGAAGCATTGGGGGAAGCATAATTAGACATGAGAATATAGAAGAGAAGATAATCTTCTTATACAGAGAGGATGGGGTACATCTATCGGACATGGGCAATCACATTTTGGTTACGGAACTGGAGATAGGAATAGTCTCTTGGAAAGCTGAGCAAGGGGTATAAAAAAATGATGGAACAGGGAGGGAGTTTTAAATGAAGTGCACTGCCATGTTGTGGAG
The DNA here is from genome assembly GCA_016271365.2 of Neoceratodus forsteri. Classification (NCBI taxonomy): domain Eukaryota; kingdom Metazoa; phylum Chordata; order Ceratodontiformes; family Ceratodontidae; genus Neoceratodus; species Neoceratodus forsteri. Next base: position 209,501,074 of record CM057451.1, read on the forward strand.
GTCAGGCTGTTCCATGACCCATCTGTATTGTGCATTGCACTGTGGTAGTGCGACGTACATGACACATGATATCACACCTGACGTGTGCACAGGATCCAAGGCAGCATGGGTTTACAAAAGGAAGGTCCTGTCAAACTAGTCAAATATATAGATAAGGGGGAAGCCCGCTGTCCAACGCAAGTTGGAGGTGGTCAAGTGGAACAGAAGAAAAACAGGAATAAAAATCTGAAAGGGGGGAAGGAACCCAACTTTGGTGTACACCAAGGATGGGAAAGGAGGACTACTTGGGGGGTTACACCCCAGCAGCTGTGAATGAGGGCCACGGATTTACATCCTTGTCTGGACTAAGGAGAAAAGAGCCCCCAGATGTACATGTGGGGGAGAAAGAATAAAGATGTCTGAAAATTAAAGTGTAAATAAAATGTGATTATGAAAATATGTGGATTTGATTAAAAGGAGAACATTGTATATAATTATTACTCAGAAAGAAAAAGGTTTGGGAGTGTAACATGAACTGATTAAAACTTGTAATTAAATAAATATTTGCCTACTGAACAACCAACCAAAACAGGTGTGGTGTCACTTTCATTGGTAAAGGGTTTCTATAACAAGAGGGGGTGTCTTAATGAAAGACAGACTCCTTTGTTCTGGGCTCTGGAACAATGAAAGAGGGCCCAGTGGTGAGGGGGTGGGTAGGAGGGGAAGGAATATGACATCAAGGAGAAGAGGACAGAGCAGGGAAAAGCAGAGTAAGGGAACTGGCTAAAGGGGGAGAGGGAGAGAGAGAGGGAGGGAGAGGACAGAGAGAGAGAGAGAGAGAGGAAACAAGTATTAATTGGAGGGGCTTAGGGCCTTAAAAAGGGCTGTACAACTTCAGATCCCTCTCATTTTTCTGCTAGCCAAATTTTTTCATTTCCCATAAGCCAGCCTAAAATAAGAGATATAAGGGTGAGATATGGGAGATACAGTAGTTTTTGGATGGGATTGGAAGGAACTTCAATGAAGTTTGAAGAGGACTGCTGAAGGTGGACAACAGAGAAGGGTTAAATTGAATGGAAAAGGAAAGAGGAAGAGAAGAAAAACAGAAGGAAAATTCCAAAAAGGGGGGTGGAGGAACCCAACTTTGGTGTACACCAAGGATAGGGAAGGAGAACTACTCAGGGGGGTGACACCTAGGGTACTGTAGCTGTGAAGGAGAACCACAGATTTACATCCGGGCCTGGACTAAGGATAAAAGGGCCCACAGATGTATACCTGGGGGAGAAAGAATAAAGATTTATGAAAAATAAAGTGTAAATAAGATGTGATTATAAAAATGTGTGGATTTGATTAAAAGGAGAATTTTGTATATAAGTATTACTCAAAAAGGAAAAGTTTTGGGAGTGTAACATAAGGACTGTTTAAAAATTGTAATTAAATAAATATTAGCCAACTGAGCGACCGACCAAAACAGGTGTGGTGTCAAGAACAAGCTGCTATCGTGACTTGCTGCACGTTCAGGGCCTACGTTCAGTATGGTTTGTGCCTACTGCGTGATTAGCCATCGTATATTTTGTGCATGTGGCATGTATTAGTGCCATATAGTAGCACCATAGGGAATGCAAGGACACACACTGAGCATGCATGATTACGTATGTGCAGGAGGCAAACCAGAGTCATGACCCACACTACCACACATGCGTAGCACATGTGCACCGCCATGTTGTGGAGGTCAGGCTGTTCCATCACCCATCTGTATTGTGCATTGCACTGTGGTAGTGCGACGTACATGACACATGATATCACACCTGACGTGTGCACAGGATCCAAGGCAGCATGGGTTTACAAAAGGAAGGTCCTGTCAAACTAATTTCATAGATTTCTGTGACTGGATAACCAGAGTGGTAGACCATGGGGGAGCAGCTGATGTTGCCTACCTTGACTTCAGCAAAGCTTTCAATAATGTTCCACACAGAAGATTGATTAATAAGCTGGGTAGGCTCAGGGTGGGTCAGAAGTTGGTCAACTGGGTGGCAAACTGGTTGACGGGCAGAAAACAGAGAGTGGTGGTAAACCGTATACAGTCAGAAGAGATGCAAGTCACAAGTGGGGCACCTCAGGGATCAGTCCTGGAGCCAGTCCTCTTCAATATCTTCATCAGTGACATTGCAGATGGACTGGAGGGTAAGGTTTGTCTGCAGATGACATGAAGATATGCAACAGAGTAGATGATCCAGATGGGGTGAGCAGAATGAGAAGAGATCTGGTTAAACTGGCAAAATAGTCAGAAGAGTGGCAACTGGGGTTTAATGCAAGGAACTGCAAGATCATTCACATAGGGCAGAGAAACCCTGAAGCCACCTATAGGCTGGGAGGGGAGTTGCTGGCAGTCACAAGGGATGAAAGAGACTTGGGTATCATCATCACCAATGACCTGAAATCATCCAAGCAGGCCACTAAAGCAGTAGGTACGGCTAGGGGGATGTTGGATTTTTGGGGGGTGAGGATATAGCATGCACCAAGCAGGAGAGGGATCTTGGGGTCATCATCTCTGATGACCTCAAGGTAGGGAAACAGTGTGACAAGGCAGCAGGTAAAGCAAATAGGATGCTGGGATGCTAGGCAGGGGCATCACCAGCAGGAAAAGGGAGGTCATAATTCCGCTTACAAGACACTAGTGAGGCTCCCCACCTGGAGTACAGTGTACAGTTCTGGAGACCATACCTACTTAAGGACATAGACAGGGTAGAGAAGGTTCAGAGGAGGCAACAAAGATGGTGCATGGATTGCATCACAAGTCCTATGAAGACAGGTTGAAAGAATGAACATGTACTCCCTGGAGGAGAGGAGGAGAGAGGGATATGATAGAGACATACAAGTATCTTACAGGGAGGAACAGGGTGCAGGAAAACACTATTTTAAGTGAAAAGATGTTCCAGGACTAGAGGGCATGGGATGAAGTTGGAGGAGGACGATTCAAAGGAAACATGAGAAAGAATTTCTTCACAGAACGGGTGGTGGACAAGTGGAACACCCTGCCAGAGGAAGTGGTGGGGGCTGAAACAATCAAGGATTTAAGAATGCATGGATAGACATAAAGGAGTTCTGGAGGTCAGGGGTAAGGGGCAACAGACTTCTAGGAAAACAAACTGAACTTACACGCTCAAATGGGCAGACTGGGTGGGCCATAGGCCCTTATCTGCCGACACTGTCTATATATCTATGTATTAGTAGGGGTATCACAAGTAGTAAGAGGGAGGTAATAATCCCTCTTTACAAGACATTGGTTAGGCCCCATCTGGAGTACTGCATGCAGTACTGGAGGCCAATCCTTCACAAGGACATTAACCAAATTGAGGCAGTCCAGAGAAGGGCAACCAAAATGGTGCAGGGACTGCATCAGAAAACATATGAGGACAGATTAATGGAGTTCAATATGTATACCATAGAGCAAAGGAGGGAGAGAGGTGATATGATTGAAACATTCAAGCACCTTAAGGACATTAACAAGGTGAAAGAGTCTAACATGTTTCAATATAAGAAATATAGCAGGACAAGAGGACACAGCATGAGATAAGAGGTAGGCCGATTAAGGGGTAATGTGAGGAAGTTCATTTTCACAGAAAGGGTGGTGGATGCATGGAACGGCCTACCTCAGGAAGTGATGGATATAAATACAGTGCAGAGCTTCAAACAGGCATGGAATAGGCATAAGGAAGCAATACAGATGAGTATGAATAGATAGGCCATTGGCAGAGCAAAGGCTGATGGCACATTTATAAGGTAGAAAAAGAGATTGGCAGACTCGATGGGTCTTGTGGTCCTTATCTGCCATCAACTTATATGTTTCTATGTTTCATTGCATGGTACGGGTGTACACATCATGGAAGCGTGAGCAATGCATTGTGCAATGACATGACTTGTTCCTGATAGTGCATGGAGTACTGTGAGAATGCACTGACACCGCCAAGTCAAGTGATCATGTCGATTGATTCTGCTTGTGCTGCGTCGATCTACGCTATATTTAACCAGCATATGCAAATGGCCTCATTACATTGTCTGTGCACAATCTAGAAATTTGCATCTCATTACAGGACTGGATTCACCTCATTTGCATGTGCATTTGCAGAAGATGAGCAATACGCCACTGGGCGGAATGGTGTGAACCAGGAACTACATCCTGAAAGGTAGGCCATTCTACCATTGCTTGTGTGTCACCCTGTCTGCTATTTGGCAGCTATTCACTACTCAAAGCCTTGCTGACAGGACATTGGCATTATTCTGTTTTGACACAACCCCATTGATGGCGTCAGGGATGCAGAGGAGGCCTAACTTCACTGGAGATGAACTAAAGGCCCTTAGACGGCCTATCTACTGCGGGAGGCTGTTTTGTGCCACAAGGCAGAGACATGTCAGAACTACAATCAGGGCTGGTATGAGGTATCTGAGGTGATGAATGCAGAGGAGGCATAAAAACGCACCCCACAGAAGTTCAGGAAGTATGTCAGAGGACTCCGTACCCAGACTAAGGAGCAACTGGCACAACCATGCAGGAAACTACAGGCCACGAGGGCATCATGCACCGCAGTTGACAATGCAGGAGGCTCTGATGACCACTACCTTCCAGCAGTTGGCCCTGCTGGGTGTTCAAGGTGGTGAATGGGAGGTTGGCCTTGCACCAGCGCAACGCTGTGAGTATGGTTTATTACAATTAGGGCTTCACATGCATATCTCATCACAAGGCTGATGGGTACCCAGGCACCATTTCAGTATGTAGTACCTTCCAAATCACACAAACAGCAGAGGCATGTTCATACAGCACACCCATGCATACACCACATGTGCTACACCATATGGTGACCCATCACACACAGGGTTGTTGTACTGCATGCACAACCCATGGTCACTGAGGTTTGTCTGCATGCTGTTCACCATGTTCTTACAGCCCTAACACCATTGTTTGTGTCTGTCCACAGCACCATCAAGGGCTGGGCCTAGTGGGATCTCACAGGTGCATGCCACTGGACTGCATGCGCTCTTTACAGTTCCATCTGTCAACAAGCCTACCCTGCTGTGTTCCTTGGTGCATCTGGGACAGGCCGGGCATTCTTCCAGTGGTCCCTCTCTTGCCATCTCGGTTGAGGCAGAGGGCAAGGATGCTGGTGATGATGATGATGTTGATGGTTATGATGATGATGCAGATGACTGTTCTGCATTTGGTGACGATGCCATGCCCTCACTCTATGGTGAAGCCATCCTGGCATTGGGGGAGCTTGGTGATCTGGACCCTGGTAATGTGCTTGCCACAGACACTGTCAATGGGGACACTTTCAGCGACAGTGTCATCCACTTCACAGAGCCCACAGTGCGTCATGGCATCACCTTGTGTGCAGCCATGGCTGATGGTGACCATCCATGTCAGGACCCTCTGCAGGCCACTGGACATCATGTGCAGCTGCCCACTGCGTAGGTGCAGGTTGCCACACTGCGACCTGCCACTGTTGTGCAACAGGGTCCTGTGGAACAGCATATGATGGCCACTACCAAACAGCAGCATGTCCTGCAGCAGGCAAGGCCCTCATGGGCATGTATAGCCTCTGAGGGGTTGCCCTGCCACATGCAGCCTGATGGGCCAATGCAGGTTCCACCACCTGGCCTGTGCAGGGCACACACCCTACCCCAGATTCAACCAGACAGCTCTGAACAGCAGTAGATTCCCTAGGATCCAGTGCTGGCCAACCATACCATCATGCTGAGGTCAGCCGTGGATGACCAGGTGCATTTGCATGATGACATGGTGGGGCTGCAGACGACTTTACACCACCATGAGGAGCGTTGCTCTGTCCTGCATGCTGAGCTGGTGGGGGCCTTCACTGCCAATACAGGGGCTCTGCAGGATATTGCTACCACAATATGTGAGCACATAGCATCAGGGGCTGTGGGCACTGAGTTCCAGACACATTCACATGCATTACACAGCAACTTCAGCACATCCATGCAGCCACCACCTGGCTTTAGTGATGCCACACCATCCCCACTTTCCCTGACATTTCTTACATCTACTCCCATTGGTGGTCATGATTTCACTGTGATGGCACCCACACTTGGGCGCCCCAGGTCATGCACCTCTACACCGACCAGGGCACAGGTCACCACGTGTGGGACACCCCCCTTCCCGCAGTGGTGCGCTTGCATGTGCCTCTACATGGCCGCAGTCCCAGGCATCTCCCATGGCCTCGGCCCATGGCCCTGCCTTGGGGGTTACCCTGTTGTAGAGGGGCTCCCTCCATGTGCATGGGGGCTGCACACAGAGGCCATAATGTTGCTGTACACACTGCAGTGTGCCCGTCCTGTCACCTGGCAACAGTTGGGCCACACAGTCACCCCTTCCACCAGGTGATGTTCAATCTGCCCCCCCCACCCCATGCTGCAGTGAAACCAGACATGGATGCCATGGTGCTCAGGGCTGCGGTGCCTGTTGATGTGGGCATGGCATGGGGATGATGAGTGCAAATTGACTAACCAATGTGGTATGTGCCATTCCTAACATTCTGATCCATGCTGCCTACATTTCCATACCTACTGTATGGGCATCAGCGCGTGGCTTCTGCATTTCATGGCGGGGTCCCAGCAGAATTCACATGCTGGTATTCCTGCTGTCCACAGTGCAACACCTCTAGGTATCCTTGTCATGGGTGTTGTTTGGCACTCGAATTCACTGCTCATGATTGCTTGGCCAAAGTCACACATCCTACGTACATACACTAATGCACATACACATGCACTAATTCTTGTAATTACCTGTTTAACTGCTTAGTGCTAATTCTATTGCAGGACTTGGAGTATAGCACTAATTTCTGTTAAAACTATATTGAATTGCTTAGAGCTTAAAATTCTGATAAAAAAAATCCTGTTCTTGAACATGTACCTTGCTGTTCACTTTCTGTTTGCTCTTATCCTAAACCCCCACTCTGGTGCTTGGTGCTGACCCACCCTGCCCCCACCCTCTTCCTCAATCTTCACTGGTATCTGACCACCCACCAATGAAGTTCATTCTTCTTTACCTACAGTCGCCTGTCCCCCACTGCTCTTTTGTCTGCTACCTATCCTGCCCCCCTAAGTGTGTAATCTATCTGTCCCTGTCCTGCCTCTGACAACCCCCACTCTTCACTACTCTTATTTAATTAATCCCTCTTTTTTTTCCTTCCACAGACCAAGCCCTCCTGATCAGGTGATCACTCTCGGTGGTGCACCTCCCATCATCACAGCCGCCCGCTCCGCCTGAATACTTCTGCCTGAAGGACTCAAGCTCGAGGTATGGTCCCTATTAGGTGCAAGCTCCAAATTTGGGTGACATCGTTCCACACCCTCACAGATTGGATGGTGAAGCTGCTGAGCCTAGCTGATGGGCTCCCTTCACATTCTGCTGCCTGTTAATTTCAGTCACTTCTCAGCTGGCTCCTACTTTAAATTTATTTCATATATTGTTCTAACTGCTGCAAATTTTCTCCTGCTCACCCTCCCCTGCCCCCCACACTCTTTAAATCCCCTTGCATCGCTCTAGGAGCTGCCCTTAAGCACTGCCACCCAATTAGATCATCACTCACCCCCCCCAAGGCAACTCAGTTTTCCACACTGCCGCACAAGTAAGATGGTTAATCCTAGTAGGTACTTCCCAGTCAGCACATGCTACTAGCAATTAAGTAATCTAAGCATTCTACAGCAGCCATGCTACCACTCATCTGAATCATATCTCCCATTCCAGAAATAGACTGCGTGGTGTTAACTAGCTGTAGGCTATTCCTCTTTGTATAGCTGCCCATCTCACATTCTGTTCTATATATCTCCTCCTCCTGCATGTCCCCTAGCCATGCCTCCTTGTATGCTGTCTCCACCCTCTCTTAGACTACCTATGACCCTCCTCATTGCACTCTACCTCCCCCTCCTTACGCTCACTCCCACTCCGTCCCCCACTATGCTTTTCTACTAGCCCCCCTACTCTACTTCCCTGTTTATAACCTCGCAATATCCACTACTCCATTCCTCACTACTTGGTCACATTACCCTCACATTGTTACACTGGCTAAAATTCCACCCACTTCCCTCCAGCCCACACACCCTCACTTCTACACCAGTTAGAGCTCTGCCCTGGTATAAGAGTGCTAAACTTTTCTTCTTAATCATTGCACTCTTGCTGTTGTCATCAGGTGACATCTGCCCTAACCCTGGGCCTTGCTCTCAGGTCACCCCCTCTCCTGCTGATCCATCTCTTCCAAACATCCTTGTCTTACCTAGAGGTTTAAGAATATTACACCTAGATATTCAGTTTACTCCCGAAATTAGACCTTCTTCAGCCACTAGCTGTCTCACTTGCCCTGACATTATCATTCTTTCCAAAACATGGCTTAACAGCAAAGTGAGTGACCACACTCTCTCCATCCCTGGGTTCACTATATGCCAACAAGACAGAACCACCAGGGGAGGTGGAGTAGCTATCTATGTCTTCTCAGGCATGCAATTCACCATCATCCTTGCATCATCAGTCCCAGAGCATGTGAGGTCCTCATCCAAAAATTAACTCTACTTTTCTTGGTACCTATCTATACTGTAGGTGCTTACTGTCGCCCTGGTCTCCCTCCTTCTATTGTCACTGAGCTCATTAGTAGCATAGTTTCCTACATTCCCTCAGGCGAAGCATATATAATGGGGGACTTCAATCTGAATTGGCTTTCACCCTTCCTCAGTAAAGTTAGAAATTACATCAATGCCCACAACTTGGCCCAGCTTATTCTAGCACCTACCCGTTTGAATCTTAAAACTGCTAATCACTCCCTACTTGTCTGGCCCCTCACCTCCCACCCCCACAGAGTTATTAAATCTGGACTACTACCAGATGCCCTGAGTGATCACCACATGACCTATACTGTACGCAAAATTCATAGGACTAAGGGCCCCCCCCAAAAAAATCTGTACAATACCGCTAATATAAAACACTGAACCTCACCCCCCTTCTGCAGGACCTGACCCATACAAACTGGGAACCTTAAGCCTCATCAAATACTATCGATGATGCCTTCAGTTATTTCCAAGCTAAATTTTGGAGTGTTGAACAAACATGTCTCACTGCAGGCTTCCAGAGTCAGGGGCAGTCACCCTCTTGAATCACTACTGAACTTCTGGCATGCCAAAGAGCCCGTGATCTAGTCTGGAAAATGCACAAAGTGACAAGACTCCCCATGACTATGACATCTACAGCTCCCTGCGAAATAAGTGCACTAAAGCCACTCATCTAGCTAAATCAGAATACTTCTGCTCTACCTTCCAGAACAATATAAATAAACCATCCAAATTCTGGAAAGTGATCTACTCCTCTGCCCCTTCCCTTTCCACCCCTCTTCCAATATAAACAACACTGTGGTCGATGATCATCTTAATGTTGCTACTGGCTTTAATTCCCATTTCACCTCCTGTGCTGCTACTCCTTTCCTCCTTACCATCTCCCCACCAGCTGTCCCCCTACTCCTCCCGCAGTCAACCTGTCTCACCAAACTCCTTCTCTTTCTCTAATATCTCACCATCCGTCACTTTGGAAGCACTCCTTACTCTCAACCCCTCTAAAGGCAGCTCAACTGATGGTCTGGACCCTCAGTTACTATTCCTATCAGCTCCAGCTATTGCAACCCCATTATCAGTACTCCTCAACCTATCCTTCACTACTGCCTCCATCCCTTCTGTAAGAAAACATGCCACAGTACTCCCCCTGCCCAAGGGAGGAGGCCCCTCCATTCCAGCTAATTATCACCCCATCTCTCTTCTGCCAATCCTTGTGAAACTCCAAGACCATCTAGGTCTTTTCCAGCTCTCTTCCTACCTCTATGATTCTAACTTTTTCACTCAGTTCCAATCTGGTTTCAGGAAGAACCACTCCACCACCACCTCCCTGATTAGACTAACAGACTCTATCCTCTCGGGGATGGACTGTGGTCAAATCACTTCAGCCATTTATGTCGACCTAGCAAAGGCCTGCACACCATCTCCCATACCCTACTTCTGGATGCCCTCCTCTTGTGGCTTAACCATATCTGTCACAAACTGGTTCAAGGCTTACCTAGTAGGCTAGACCCAATCAGTCAGAATTGCAGACTCAATTTGCCTGCCTCTTCCCATCAACAGTGGCATACCTCAGAGGTCTGTTCTCAGACCTATCCTATTTTACATATTCCTTAATGACCTTCCCTCAGCCTGCTCATCCACCTCTATCTATGAACGCCGATGGCACAGTCATCTTATCTGGCAAGTCCCCTGTTGATGTAGAATCCAGATTTCAGCTAGACTTCAATAAAGTTCAGCACTGGTTCAGTACACATCAACTCTCCCTCAATGCCAAGAAGACAGTTTCCATAACCTTTAGCGCTAGGCAGAGACTCTTTCAGCTCACCTCTCTGCCCTCTTTCCATGCCCTCGATAGGACCATCTTTGAGGACATGTCATCGTTTAGGTACTTGGGGATCTGGCTTGACTGACACCTCAACTTCTTGGGACATGTGGACGCCATCCTGAAGAAACTGCACCTCAAACTTGGTGCTCTGTTCAGGAACTGCAGCTGTCTCCCACTACTGGCAAGGTGCGAACATCTCCAGAAGATGATCCTACCTATCTTCGACTACTGTGACATAGTCTACAGTGCTGCTCCCAAGTCCACCTTAGCCAGATTGGACACCCTTTTTAACTCCATCTGTTGCTTCACTCTGGACTCCCTCTTTCACCCATCACTGTAATTTCTACCACTCCTGTCCTTTTCTTCTCTAGAAAATTGCTGCCTTCTCCACTGTGCCAAATTTGTGTTGAAGTTTTGGTTTGGGATGCTCCCCCATATCTCTCTTCCTTATCTACACTACCTCCTCTGGATCATTCCCTTAAATCATTCAGTTCTTGTCTACTGGTAACTCCTTGCTGCTCAGCTACTATTGGCCAGTTGGCCTTCTCTCATCACTCCCTAAGCTATGGAACACTCTTCCACCCCAAATCTGCTTATCCTCCTCCCCATACTCTCTCTCTTTAGACCCTAAATAACTTCCTCTCGGTAAATTGTACCTGCAGCTAACCCCCTGCCTCCTCCCTATGCATTTTTCTCCTCCTACTTTGTTCTAGTTCCCTCTGTTGTAACACTAACCCCACTTCGATTAAGCCAACACTGTAAAGATGTCACTTAGCTGTCCCATCAAGTGGTCAATGCATGCACTTCATATATGAGCATTAGGCACTTTATGTTTATTGCTGTAGGTAGAGTATGTTTGTAACCTTTTATGAAGCTTACTATGTTCTTATCTTGTTTACTATTAAACTGTATCTGTATTAATGCTAGTTGATGCCTAATTGTAAGTCTTGGCATGTCATTTTCCCCATTTCCCCTTCCCCCAGAGTGCACCGTGAGATGAGCAACTTGTTGTTCAGTGTGCCTTTCCTGGTGAAACTTTTCAATAAATAAATAAAAAACATACTTACCTCCTGCCATCAAAGTGTTCCATGATGATGGTGTCCCTGTGCCACCACCCCAGTATAACCACCCATGGGTTGCCCCTCTCCAGCCATGACTGTGCCTCCCTGTATACAGGCTCCACATCCTATGCTACGTTGCCCTTCTGGTCCTGTAATACTATTCCATGGCTGATGGCAATGTTGTGGAGCATGCAACAGGTCACGTCTATCTCACAAATCTTCTGTAAGCTGTACTGTAGGGCACCCTCCCAACCTGTCCAGGCATCTGAACCACGTCTTCAGGATGCCAAACACTTACTCTGTTATATCCTAGTCCTGGTTTGTGCCCCATTGTACCTCTCCTCCACCTCAGAAGTGGGCCACAGGATGGGTGTTAGTAGCCACAGTCTGAGGGGGTATGTGCTGTCACCTGTGGAAGGATGGGAGATGTGTTGTTACTCCATGCCATGTATGTCCATCATGCACTGCCCATGGCCCACCTGACCCATCACTGGCTGTTCTGCAGTAGGCTGCCCTGCAGTCAGCACACATCATGTGCCCACTGCCGGTGATGGTTCCCTATTGCCATGGTCAACCCATTACCACTGTCTGCACATGTGTGGTTCCCCCCACACCCCATGTGCGGCCCATGTGTGGTATGATCCTCTGTACTGCAACACAGTGAAACCTGCCTGTGTGTGTTGCATGCAGTACCTGTGCATTACCCTGCAACTACTTCCCCTTTGCCAGCTGCACCATTCCATACTGTCATTGTTCCACCACCCTTCGTTCTCCTGTCACACTGTCTGTGTTGCCCCCCACTGGGATGCCTGTCTGCAGGCCATCACCCTTCTGTGCCCTCTGTACATCCACAATGTCTGCACGTTTTGTATTTTCTGTGCACCTGTGCTGCTATTGTGCTGTACACACCCACGAGATGGACCCTGGTCAGCTCCCTAGACCAAATGCGGTGGCACAGGTCTGATTGGTGCCATATGTAGGTGTCATGTGCACTCCCAGGGTAGTTGGCGTACACATAAGTGATTCTCCCTGTGGCATTGCACACCACCTGGCAGTTGACGGAGTGATAACCCTTTCTGTTCTGATATACCTCACTGTCACCATCAGGTGGTGCTCTGAGGGCCACATGGGTGCAATCTAGTGCGCAAAGAGCAGCAGGTAGGTATGCCACCCTGTAGAAGTCCTGCTTTGCTTCTATCTGCTCCACTGCTGTGCTTTGGAATCTTACAGTATGTACTCACCAGCATGTGGAAGCAGGGCATTGAGGAACTGTGTGAGAAGCCTGGATCTGGCCAACTGGTTTATACCAGTGGTGTCCTCCACCAGTGTCTGGAAGGTACCTGTGGCAAGCAAGCACATGGCTGCAGTGAACTTTGTCTTCCCTGCCATGGCATGGCTTCTGTGTGTGGGTTTCTGCAGCTCATCATGGACCAGCTCACAGAGCTGTTTCAGAAGTGCCCTGTTGAGTCGATACTGCCCTAGGATCTCTGTGTCTGTCAGCTGTTTAAAGGGGATGGTACCATCTGAGCTGGGCATACCATCTACGGGCCCAAAGTCGGCTAGCCTGTTGTTCTCTCAGTCTCCTCATGCTAGCCATTACAGCAGTCATTCCAAATACCAGGCCTGCCATTTCTCAGTTGCCTACAGTGTGTGTTTTTGTGTTTCCCTGTCTGTCTCTCTCAGTCTGACACACAGTCTCCCCCTCTCCCAGTGTAGTTCTTGTGTCTGTCACTGGGTGGCTTGCTGAGTTAGGGCTACCTTTTGTGTTCCTATCTTTGTGCTGCGGCACACATGTGTTGCACAATGACCTGTTGGTGCAGTCCACTTCAACATGTGGTTGCATGTCATATTCATGTACATGTCCCGAGTACCAATGTGGTTTCTCTTCTTGGGGCACTACAGAGCATTCCTTTCTGTGCGGCACACTGGGTTCTGCTAAATATCACTCTGTCACGCATTTCCACTGGTGCGCAGTGCATCTTCCATTTGCATTCCACATCTGCTTTGAATATGGGGGCCCAAGTTTCTAAGTTATTTAAAGAGAAAAATGCAAAAAAATGTCACGGTGATATGGTTAAACATGATATAAATACCAATGAAAGTCACGCTCAAAATAATTAAACATAACAATCACACATAATGAAACAATTCATAAAATAAATATATAAATAATTAAAGTGTTAAGAAGTGAAAAGTTCATAACAAATTGCTGACCAGTCTCATACAAAAGAGTTACCATTCAGTTAATCACATCTGTAGTAGTGGTGTGTAGTTAATTTATTTGAGATAAAAAAAAATTAAATTCCCTGCTACGTGCCCATGTGTATAAAGGAACGTCTACTGCATAAAATATGGCTATCATTCATGATTTCTAATGTAACACTGGAGCATCTGGATTACTCATAAAACATTGATGTCTATGCTGCAAGACATAGCCTTCGAACCTCCAACTGGAAAAGGAAACATCTATCACAGGCAAGCCAGACACAATTCCAATCCTTTAGTGAGGTGACATCACATATATCTAAACAGGTGGAACAGGTATTAGGAATGAAACCACAGCCACAGTACATTGAAAAATAGGAAGTATTAGAACAATGAAAATAACATCAAAAATATTTAGAAACATTCTTTCTTAGTGATCACAACTTGTTTAATTATTTAGTTATATATTTCAACTTGATAAGTTTCATCAAGCCAAGAGAAATTGTTTTAAGTCTATTTTATCATTATGACTATCTGATTTTAGGGAGTGCAGCCTGAAAATCCAGGCTGCTTCATTCTGCAGTAAAATACATAATCTGTCTCCCCAATGTGGCTGCAACTCAACATGTTCCAGACCTATACAATACATCAATCTCGGGTCTATATTGTGAACTGACATAAAAATAACCTCCCAGAGGGGAATCTTCCCTACCCCGGACAATGTTCCTTATATGCAACTGCAAACAATTCTTAGAAGTTTGAATCATCCTTCCCACATAGATTTTGTTGCAGGAGCATAACAGTGCATTCACTACAAATGTAGTGTTGCATGTTATGAATTTCTTAGCTTTATACTGGACATTATGTGACATTAGTGACCAGACGTTTGAACACATTTCCTGGTTTAGAATGAGGAGAGACATTAGAATTTTTACATGGCATAAATCCTTTTTGGAGGCAACTAACTGGTCATTCTTTCTGTTTTCTGGTAATGACTATGCACCAGTTTGTTACTGTACATGTATTTGGTGTCTTTCTGAATGTAATCTATGGTGCAGGTCCTAACTCATCCATTAGCTTTTGGTCAGCCTTCAGTACCTCCCAAGCAGGGAGCATGTGTGGCAGTAGAAACAGCAGAGGTCAGTCTGAGTGCTAGGATAATAGGATAGGGTGCTCTATAAAGCTTTACCTATCCAATCTACCCTACTTAACCACCCCAGAAAAATACAAAAAAAATCTTACCTACTTATCCTGTCTGTCTCTGTCTGGGCTGTGCAGGCTGATGGTGATTGTATTGCATAGTGGGTGTCAGTGGACTAGAGATCACAGAACATTACAACTACTGCATCAGCAATTTTAAGTGCTTAAATCATTTTTAGATTTTATAGCTGGGACTAGGGCTTAGCAAGGCTTGATGAAGCTTGTGTAGTGACACAAAATTGACAGAAAGATCATTTTCTTATTATGGACCAAAACTACTAAATCAACTAGTACAAAAGGATGTTAATCTGTCTCTTAAATATACAAATTTAAGCAAGAGGTTATAATGAACCACTGTATACAATTCTGTATGTAATTGTGAGAACGCTGTTTAAATTGTATGCTATAATCTTTATGGGACATGTATAACTCTTTTGTTATATGTCATATTATTTATTGTCCGTTATTGTAATTTATTTACTGTGGTTTTATGTAATGTGTTTACTCCTACTGTTATACCCTTCATCCAGACATGGCTGAAAACTGCTCTTTTTGCTCCAAATCTCCAGCCTGGTTAAATCGAAATAAAATAAAACAAAAAATCTTTGTTATGGTGTTTTAAGTAAATTGCTGCTGTTAGTAATCAGTACCCTTGCAACCCCAGGAACAGCACTTCCAGGTCAGAAATTGTAAACTGAGTAGCCCTGAGAGCTGTTGATGAGCATAGGTGGAGGCAGATATAGTAGAGGATGGCCTGTGTGTGCTAGGAGAATAGAAGTAGCAGTATCATTTTTATTTTTCAATAGGATGGAAACCTTAGATCTGATGGACCTATTTTACATTGTTGTCCTGCATGTAACAGAAAACAGACAGGTTTCAAAATGTTAACAAAAAAAAAACATATAATCCAACAGTACAATAAAGTTTAAGAGAAGGAACTCTATAAATCTACACGTATCCCATGTACCCAACTTTAAAACAAACTCTGGTCAGATCTGAAAGGGTTACAACCAAAGTCACAGAAGAGGGACCTGAGCAGCAGAGATGCAGAACCACTTGCAGGAACACCGAGAATGTATGAGCTGCATCTGGAGGTCCCTCAGTGCTCCCGACCCCGAGTTCACTTAGCCAGGGTCCAGAGACATCACAAAACTGTTTGTTTAAAAAGCACCAATGACCGTCTGTGACTGAATATATATATATATATATATAAATACAAAATCACACATGCCCCCACAATGCAACGCATCTTTGGGCTGCATATGCAAATCACCACAGAATGTTATGCTGGTCCAACTTTAAGCAGAATTGCATGGTGCCGAAAGGCCTCTCACACAGTTTGCAAAGGGTGCTAACAGAAGACATAGACACGTGTTTCGTCCTACCAGGACTCATCAGTATGCCTCATCTGTATGACACCCCAGTGGAATGGACCAGCTACCCCTAAGGCAGTGTGCCTGGGTTATATCGTGGTGAACCCATTAAAATAAAAAAACATTTAAAAGACAAAGAACCTCTGTGCATAAACACTGAGGCAAGGGTTACACCAAAGGGCATTTGGCTGGGAAGCCAAGTTTCAAGAAAATACAAAATCACACATGCCCCCCCAATGCAAAGCATCATTGGCTGCATATGCAAATCACCACAGAATGTTATGCTGGTCCAACTTTAAGCAGAATTGCATGGTGCCGAAAGGCCTCTCACACAGTTTGCAAAGGGTGCTAACAGAAGACATAGACACGTGTTTCGTCCTACCAGGACTCATCAGTATGCCTCGGACTGGGGTGAGCCGGAAGATACTGGGATGCATAGGAAGAGGCATCACAAGTAGAAAAAGGGAAGTGGTTATCCCTCTGTACAGACAGTTGGTGAGACCCCATCTGGAGTACTGTGTGCAATTTTGGATACCTCATCTACACAAGGACATAGACAGGATGGAAGCAGTCCAGAGGAGGGCAACTAAAATGGTGCAGGGTCTACATCAGAAACCATATGAAGAGAGACTGAGAGAGCTTAATATGTATACCCTTGATGAAAGAAGGGATGGGGGGGGACATGATAGAAACTTTTAAGTACCTCAAGGGAATCAAAAAAGTCCAGGAGGGTAGCATCTTTCATAAAAAGAGATGTGTAAGAACAAGGGGGCACAATTTAAACATAGAGGAGGGACGGCTCGGGGTAGTGTGAGGAAATTTTTTTTCACAGAGAGATTGGTGGAGGCATGGAACCACCTTCCTGGAGAGGCTGTGGAGTGTAAAACAGTGGGGAAATTCAAACATGCATGGGACAGACATAAGGCAATTATAGTGGGGGGTTGCAGGAAGTAGGCTGCTGGTTAACTAGAATCTTCAGCTTATCCAATAGGTAGGGAAATGGGCAGACTGGGTGGGCCAAGTGGTCCTTATCTGCCATCAAAGTCTATGTTTCTAAGGTAGGAGTTTGGTTGCCTTTTGGGTGAACAATTTTTTAAGGATCCCACGCTGGTCTTCCTGTCAGCTAATCTCAAAGTAAATGGGATAGAGTTCCCAAGCATCATATCCAAACAATGGGCCCTATTCTCTATGGGGTAGGTAATATGCACCAGAGATGCTTAACCCACCCGTGAAGATCTGCACCTTTGGGCAGGTGTGCACCGGCAGCGTTCACCACCAGCTGCCACCTGTCTGTGGCCTGCCCCACCGGCATGCAGGACTCCTCTGTGTGGCTGGGGGCAGAGAGACACAGACCCAGCCAGGCATCCAAGCGAATGCTTGGAAAAGGACCCACAGTGGATCAAATACGCAATGGGACGTGCACTGTCAGTGTGTCCCACTGATGTCTGAGGGCCAGCTGCTGTGGTGGTGTGTGGAGGTCAATGCCACTGGCCCTTCAATGACACTGGAGAGGTGCACGGGGATGGGGTGTGGGATGGCTGTTGGTTGTGAGGAGGGAGGCACTGTACCCAGTCGTTAGTGGGGGGGTGGGCATGTGGTGCCATTCAGGGTGGGCAGAATCCATGACCTGTGTCCCTGTGTAGGGGGTGTGTTGGGAGATGTTGGACCGATGTGAACTGGGGTGGGTGGGAGGCACCGGGTGGCCATATGCAGTGGCCCCGGAGTATAGGTGGGCTACTCACCCTTTTTACTGGTGACTCCCAATGTGGTCACAGGGTACATAGGGGGCTTACAGCAGGGTTTTCCCTGGCATAACCTGTACCCCCTGTGCACCCCTGTAGCCAGCACTGTGCACCTTTTTGCATGGCCCATAGTGCTGGCCCACCCCCCACCCACACCAGGTGCATTGTGGTTTGCATGTCTGGGACGGTGGGTGCAATGCAGCTGTGTGCCCCCCTGGTGCATCCCTCATGGTGGGCATAATAGGTGTGGAGTGGCTACTTGCCCCAGATATGCATGCAATGCCACTCCACTCCATTTGTGCATAGGGCCCAATATGTGGAGGTCCTCCCCACTTCCAAGTTACAGAATGGTGCTTTAAACCTGACTCCCATGGCTGTTATTAACCCATCTTTCACTGATCTTTTATTTATATTTTCCAAAATACACTGTGGCATTGAATTGTTATATTGAAACTTCTAAAGAGTGCTGCCAGTTTGTGGGGACTGCAGCCTTGCAAATCCTCTGTGTTTTCTCTATATACTCTGGATATTTTCCCTTCTGGCATTTATGCATAAAAGTCAGCAAATGCAGGTCTCCATGCTCTTTAAGTCATAACCATCTTAGTTCTGAATAAAGGTTGCAATTTTGTGGGTTTTTTTGTGTGTGGGGGGTCTTGAGGATGAACTTTAGGTGAACTAATCTGCAGAAACAAGTTCAGAAATCATAGATTATACCAGCAGTGGATTGTTTCTCTTCTTGCTACGGTTACAGAGATAATGGCAAATTAGTGTCACAAGGGTTCCAAGGATGCCTTTTCAGCACATTTTGGTGCCCATATCTTGTAAACAATGCAAGATATGGATTTCATCAACTTATCTTGTGTGGAAGTCTCACTATCATGATTACAACTACACTTTAATTTTTTTGTAGATGCTATGGTTGCTGAGATATTCGCAAATTAGTGTTACAAGAGTTCCTTGTCCTATAGAGCTACTGTATGGTTCTGTAGTTATGTATACATGGGAATACGGGGCCCAGAGGGCTCACGCTCCCACATACACATACCATTCATACAACTGAACTGTACCACATTACGAGGAACGTTCGTCATTTTACTTCACAAAAGCTCCCTGTTCCACATTGTGAGGACTTGTTCCACATTCAATATTGACATTTAAAAGCAAAAATCTATAGTAAATGATGCAAAAAATATATTATTCAATTAATAACAGACTTTCTGAATATAAATGCCAACATTTTAACAGTGTTCTGAGCCTCCTAGATAAAGATTTGATTAAGCGTTCTACATTTTGCTCATTTGTTCCACATTTTGAGAGGCAATGTTCCATATTTGGGGGATGAAAGGTTGAGAGGTATGATACCATTATGCAAAAAAATGGGCAATATGAAGGGCATGCAGGGCATGGAGGGCCTGCGCTCCCACTACCACATACCAGTTGCCAGTTACATTGCACTTTCTCAAAAGGAAGGGAAATTCATTGCAAAAAACTCAGTTAATGCATCAGGTAGAGTTAATAGCACAGTGACAAAAGTTTGGAAATGTGATGTCAGGGTTCAAATCCCTAACTCCACATTCATCCCCACCCCACCCCCAAACACACATATGCAAGACACATGCAAGATTGTAAAACACTATACAAGTCAGTCACATTTGTAAGCATAATAATTGCAACACTACTCATTTCACATAACACTATGTAATGAAAAAACAAATATAGTGTGATTGACTCTATACTGCCAGCACAGTATGATGACACATTATTGCTGGCATATCTTCTTCATACAAAGAAACTTAGTCTGACAAATTTTCTAAATATTAATTTTTATGTGTCATAATTCACCAATTGGCTCACTGCAGGAATTGCTACTACCACATAGGCATGTGGTAGCAGGGAAGATAGAGTTGACAAATACGTAGTACTTTTCAGATACTGCTCAGGTATGAAACTAGCAGCATCACATGTGGTTATACCACTGCGTTACCTGGAAATACTCATTAGCAGCATGTTAGTGTTAGCTTTGGATGTTACAACTGTTGCTTTCATGTTACTTGTAAACTATACTACAAAAAATTACTTTTATTATTACTACCATTTGTTATTAGGACTAACTCACTCTAGCAGAAAAAAAATGCAAACATCCAATGACTGCTGGTAGGGCTATCCAAACTCTAATTTCCAATATAGCTATCTGTAGATAACATACTCTGTGTTTCATTATTTAACTATTGAAATACAGGCATTCACTTTAATCTTGTTATTGATGTTTCTAACACAAAAGTGCTTACTGTAGGCCACCACTCATGGTTGCCCAGCATGCGTGTGTGCCCCCAAGGCACTCGGATAGCAGCAGAACTCATACAGTTGGTGGACCATGGTAATGGATGTGTCTTGTAGTACGTTTAAAGAGTTGTATGTTACTTCTGTTACCTGATGTTGGTTGTCTCTGATTGATTGTGTTGCCTTGGCCCTTGCCCTGCTTGCATGGGGGGAATGCGGAGTTAGGGTTTTGAACCCTAAGTGACATTTCCAAACTTTTATTGCTGTGCTATTAACCCTAACTGATGCATTAACAGATTTTTTTTACAATGAATATATATATATATATATATATATATATGTAAAAATCTTCATTAATGCACCAGTTAAGGTTTCTGTCATACCCTTGATAGCATGGAAATATCATGTTAGGGTGTAGAATCATAATAGCACACCCAGACTCACAACACAGTTATGCACATGGTTAACATACAGAACTTTAACTGCAATACTTACAACAGCTTACGTTGCACACACTCATAAGGGTCAGCACTTTTAAGCCAATTCATGTCCCTAATGCTCAGTAGGATAGCTAAGAATAGGAAGTTTGCAGTACTGTTGTGATTTCACAAAACTGACTAATGTGTTCTACTGAGCATTAGAGACATGAGTTGGCTTAAAAGTGCTGACCCTTATGAGTGTGTGTAATATAAGCTGTTGTAAGTGTTGCAGCTAAAGTTCTGTATTTTAGCCATGTGTGTAACTGTGTTGTGAGTCTGGGTGTGCTATTGTGATTCTACATCCTAACTTAATATTTTCATACTATCAAGGGCATGACAGCAACCCTAACTGGTGCATTAATGAAGTTTTTTTTTGCATTTAATTTGCATACTTTTTTTAACAGAAAAACATGCAATTATTTAAGTATCCATAAGTCACAGTGGGAGCTGCACTCCCATCCCTCCACAGGTGTACATAATTATCTAGCTGTGGAAACCAAGGGTCTCTAGCCCCTGTGCTTCCACATATAAAGTTATGAGCAGACATAGCAAAATCACAACAAATAGTCATAACTGTGCCTTCTTAAATAATTTTCACCCCAAATGTTCATCATAATCTTCTTATCATCACCTCACCACATGTACCCAATACAGAAAACTTTCAAGTCCCTGTTGAAATATAATTCTGTGCAACTTTAATGCCGTTGTGCTCCACAGGTGCAAAAAAAAAATTTGTGGCAGGATTTGAAACATTACAGCTGTAATATTCATGAGGTGGTGTGAAAAATGGTAATGTTGAAAATTTGAAGTGAAAACATGAGAAATTGGCAAAGTTACGAGCGTGCGTAGAAACTGTGCAACACACATTCATAACTTGGGAATTTTGGGGAATTTTTTCACCAAATTATCAACATGGGTTTTGGGACCTCTTCTCATGAACAGTTGCACTGTGATTTTGTTAATCAAGCCTGATTTTTTTTTTACTTACTATGCCTTTATTTTTCCTCTGGTAGCCAATCTCCTTCCGCAACCCTTTTGCTGCCACATTCGAGCCGGGAGTCACCCACACACAGTACCCCCTGGATTACCTCCCAGGGTGGAGAAATAAGAGCTTTCCCCCCACAACCCCAGTGGTGCTCTGTCATGGATGTGCCAGGGACCCCCTTGCATCCACCACAGCCAGGACAGCATCATGCTGTGCACCAGAGGCATTTTTCTTGATTTGGAAAGTGGGGAATGTGTCAGATTGAGCTCTGCAATGCAGCCACATTATTCACTGTAACACCTCCCCCCAAGGAGCAGCACTCTGGTGCTCCGGTAATGGTGCATACCGTGGTCATCCAGGAGCCTGGACCGGAGACATATACCCCTCTTCCCTCCTGCAGAGGTGAAAAGTCTACAATGGTGGCTCAATTCACCCCTGACCTCCTGCCAGCCCTCGAGCATTGTGAGTCCATTCCTGAACTTGGGTCACCCACAATGCAATGGTAAATCCTTCCACTGCACCGGCAGGTCAGTGCATCCATGCCAAAAGTTGATTTTGCACAGGGACTGTGCCAATCTGCAGCACAGGTGCAGAAACACATTTCAGGCAGGATGTGAAGAATGACAGCTGTACTGTTCATGAGAAGGTATGAAAAAATGTCAATGTTGAAAATCAGGTTTCAAAATATGAAAAATTGGCGAAGTTACAAGCATGCATATAAACTGCACAATGCACACTTGTAACTCGATTATTTATTTGGAACTTTTTCACCATATTTTCAATCTGGGCTTTTTGGGATATCCCCTCATGAACAGTGGCACTATGGTTTAGTTAATCCATCCCAAAAGTTGATTTTGCACAGCAACCGTGCCATTTTCACTAGGTGTGAAAACATGTTTCATTCAGGACTTGAAAAATGGCAGCGGAACTGTTCATAAGGAGGTGTGAAAAAAATGGTAATGTTGAAAATCTGGAGTGAAAATATGAAAAAGTGGTGAAGTTACGAGCATGAGTAGAAACTGCGCAATACACACTTGTAACACAGTCATTTTTTTAAATTTTCACACCACATTTTCAACATGGACTTTTTGCAACCTGACCTCATGAACAGTGGCACTGACAGTTTGTTAATCGTCCTGAAAGGCAGTTTAGAGCAGCAACCATGAAATCACTTTTTGGGTCCAAGTAACGAGATGACAGTGACAGTGTTCATGATGTGGGGTCCCAAGAACCCCATGTTGTAAATTTGGTAAAATAAATCTCTAAAAATGGCTTAAATATGAACCTAAGTTGAAACTCCCATTGTGTGACATTATACGTTACTTACCTTGATTCCTTAGTTCGCAGTTTGACTTTGAAGAGTGCAGACGTGTTCTGTTCCAGAGAAAATGGGTGCTCCTGACCTCTGAAGGTAAGTAGGAAAGTATGGGTAAGGGGTGGTGTGGAGAGGTGGTACTCAGTGGGAGGGTTGGGATGGGGAGGGACTGAGGAAATGATGATGGACCATTTTCTTATTTACAGGTTATAAAAAGAAAAAGACATCAAGGACGGGTTTCTTTTTCATTAAAGGTGGACCAGTGAATGAGGGTAGCGGGAGGGAGGGAGAGGGAGGGTAATTTTTTTTACATGGACTGGGGACGGGGAAATGAGGATGGGGGGTGGGACTGCACAGAGGGAGGGTAATTTAGTTATATGGACTGGGAACCAGCGAACAAGGGTGGTGGGTGGTACTGCACAGAGGGAGGGAGCGGGAGGGATTTATATATGTATAAGAAAGGGGGACTGGACTACAAAGGTGGCAGGTGGGACTGCATAGAGGGAGGGAGAGGGAGGGTAATTTTTTTTACATGGACCGAGGACCAGGGAACGAGGGTGGTGGGTGGGATTGCACAAAGGAAGGGAGTGGGAGGGATTTTTTATATGAAAGGTGAACTGGGAAACAAAGGTGGCAGGTGGGACTGCCAGAGGGAGGGAGATAGAGTGTAATTTATTTTGCAAGGACCAGGAAATGAGGGTGAGACTGCTCAGAGGGAGGGAGAACAAGGGTATTTTATTTACATGGACCAGGGACCAGGGAATGAGGGTGGTGGGTGGAACTGCACAGAGGGAGGGAGCAGGAGGGATTTATGTATGTATAAGAAAGGGGGACTGGGCTACAAGGGTGGCAGGTAGGACTGCACAGAGGGAAGGAGAGGGAAGATAATTAGTTTACATGGACCGGGAAATGGGGAATGAGGGTGGTGGGTGGAACTGCACAGAGGGAGGGAGAGGGAGGGATTTATGTATGTATAAGAAAGGGGGACTGGACTACAAGGGTGGAGGGTGTCACTGCACAGAGGGAGAAGGAGGGTAATTTTTTTACATGGACCGGAGAATGGGGAATGAAGGTGGCGGGTGGGACACCAGAGAGGGAGAGAAAGGTAGGCTAATTTATTTACATGGACCAGGGACCGGTGAACGAGGGTGGCAGGTGGGACTTCACAGAGGGAGGACGAGGGAGATTAATTTTTTTGCATGGACCAGGGAATGAGGGTGGCGGTGGGGCTGCACAGAGGGAGGATGAGGGAGGGTAGTTGTTTTGCATGGACCAGGGAACGAGGGGGATGGGTGGGACTGCTCAGAGGGAGGGAGTGGGAAGGTTTTTTTGTGAAATGACAGGGGTACAGGTACAAGGGTGGTAGTTAGGACTGCTCAGAGGGAGTGAGCGGGAGGTGTTTTTGTGAAATGATGGGTACCGGGTTCAAGGGTAGTGGGTGGGATTGCTTAGAAGGAGGGAGTGGGAGGTTTTTGTTAAATGGGGGATGGAGACGAGGTGGAGAGTGGGACTGCTCAGAGGGAGGGAGCAGGAGTTTATTTTTTTAAATGACAGCCATGCTGTGGGGGGGGCTTTCTATAGGGGGGCAGGGTCATTTGGCCCATTTGTCTCCACCTTAATTTGGCCAAACATGGCACTTCAGTGCAGGATTCTGCATCTAACGTGGCAATTAGATGCAGGATTCTGCATCAAAAGATAGCACTTTGATGCAAGATTCTGCATCTAACATGACAGTTCAGTGCAGGATTCTGCATAAAAAAAACTGGAATCCTGCATAGTGCCTGACATATATTTTTTGCCATGGGAAATAATGGGAAATACCCAATTTAAAAACTTTGGAACGGATTAATATATTTACACCAAATCTTCAAAAGGCACATCTGTGAGGCCAAGGCTTTCTATCCTGAAAATTTCAACCACTAATTTTAACGCATTTTTGAGATACAGGTGAGCAAAAAACAGACAAAAGAGCAAAACCCTCACTTGTTTCAACACTTTGTACCTCACAAACTACAAAAGGGATTGACATGGAATTTGGGACATCAAGAGACCTTCCCCTGCCGGCAAAGTGTATAAAATTTTGTGTAAATCCCTTGAATGGTTCCAAAGTTATTAAAGTACAAAGTTTGAGGTTTAACATTAAACACGCCTATTAACTCTAACTATACTGGTGCTACTGTGCCAGTATAATATATACTGTATATTATACAATGGCAAGAAAAAATCCTGGTCTCTGATTGGTTGATCTGGGACTGCACCCGTGATGTTATCTCAGCATAACATCACGGATCTAGTCCCAACACACAGAAGACCACATGAAAAGTAAAATGAATCCCTGCACTTGCCACGTCCAAGCTGCCCACAGTTGACATGGCCACTCTACACTTTGCCAGGACTTCCGCTTTTTTTTTTTAAATAAACCCCTACCTCCCATATTCAGAAATACAGCCCCAAATCACAAAATCCTAAAGTACTACATCAGACAAGATACTAAAACCCATTATCCGTAGTACTTCTAAGTTTCACAATTCAAAAAACACAAAATTAAGGAAAGCCGTCATCGCGAACGGCTTCACACACTAGCGCCCAACTGCTGCACTTACAAATTTCCCTCTCACCAGCCACCTTCATTGACCCTGCTCGGCTATGCAGATCTCTGTTACAACCTGTTATCCACATCTACACATGTGTAAAAAATATCCTTTTCTCCCCCTACGATTCCTAATATTTTATCTCACTGAACCCACAAACACTTTTAACAGTGGCTTCACTATCTCTGCCTGCAGCTCGTGCTCACTCCTCACTGCGCCTCAATGCTTACCCATTTCTTTGTTTCTCGGCAAACCTCGTATATCAACACTCATTACAAGGCTGCTCTCCTCACTTCGTTTTCCCCTCACATTCCTTTTCACAAAATGTCACCATGATTCATACTTCCTTTCATATGCCTACATAGACTGCGATGAATGCGCCAGATGAAAGTACATTGTGCAGCAGCTCTAAACAGCGATGGCAGCCACAGGTTGGCTGGAGGGTATCACAGCAGCAGCTCACAAATTGTACCAGCAGAACAGCAATCAAAATACAGTTTTGGTTGGGGGGCAGGGAGACACAGACCATACACAAGGAACAGGCAAGCATACAAAACTGAACAAAATCTATATAATATACAGACAGCGCCACCTGTTTGATACACATAAAAAGGAACTTTTTTCTTTAAATACACTTCCGCTCACAAAAAAACAAATAAAACAACTGTTACAAAAATACTTTTTTAATTTTTTTTTTCTTGTAATTAAACATTAGCCATTGTATAATAGGAATAATGTACTCCAGGTTGTGTGTCGTGCTGGGATAACGTCATGCCTAATCACCCCAGGCGTGACGTTATCCCAGCACGACCCACACCCTGGAGTGCATTATTCCTTTATTATATTGGCACAGTAGGGTCAGTATATTAGAGTTGCACTTAAATAATTTTATAACCATCACTTCGATTCCCTTGAAATTTCACATGCACACTGAGATGTCATAGTTCTCTGGATTTGGAAAGTTTTGTTCTGATCCAATTTGCAGTTGTGGAGCTGCAGAGTGTGAAAAAGTGTGAAAAATTCTCAACTTTGTGAAATTATTTGCTCATCTCCACAGCCCAAACATTTGTCTGTCTGGTCCAAAATTTTCAAGGTATATGTGAACTGGGTCAGTGGGTCAGGCCTTTTGAAGGTTTGGTGAAAAAATATTAATCTATTTAAAGTTATTGAAGTTTAAAGTTTCACATTATTACCTAAGGGAACACTATATGTACACCACAAACTGAGCATGCTCAGAACCCGAAAATTCAAAATTTAATAAGTTTTGAACACATTTTTATTTTTTCACTGAACTAATTGTTGCTGATTAATTGCTAGATTGTTCCTTAGGATAGCCTCCTTCTACCCTGAAAATGTCAGGCCAAAAGATTAATCCATTCAAATGTTATTAAAGTTTAAAATACCCATTTTATCCTATGGGAAAATATATGTGCACTACAGATGTTTTTGCAGAAGTTTTGCGCAATTGCGCTAAAGTCCCATTAGTTAACATGGGGAACTTGTCCAAAATTTTGAGGAGCTTTTACACTGGTTCCCCCATGTTATCCAATGGATTAGCTCAAGAGTTGCGGTATTTTTACAGCAATTTTCATGAAAAATCAGCCCCAAATTATCAGCTTCTTTGCCACTTCATAGCATAAAAATGGTTAGGACTTTTTGGCTGCAATTTGAAGGGTGGAAAGCACTTTACTTTGGGCTACCGGGGGTTGATATCCATCACTTGCAGCTGGTGCAGAACTCAGCAGCCCGGTTGTTGATGGGGATTTCGAGATCTTCCCATATTACACCAGTGCTGCAGGAACTGCACTGGCTGCCGTTTCAGTGGCGGATCTCCTTCAAAGTCAGGTTACTGACATATAAACCCCTACATGGACTGGGCCCTGACTATCTGAAAGAGCTCCTGATTCCTTATCACCCTGAGTGACCACTCTACCCGCCGGAAAGGGGTTGCTAGAGATTCTGAGGGTGACTTTAAAATCTGTGGAAGCCTGGGCATTTATGTTTGTGGCCCCGATCCTCTGGAATTCTCTACTCTGTCAGATTAGGGAGTGCACGACCATAGGGGGATTCAAGCAGGCCTTAAAAACATTTCTGTGGAATAAAGCATTCAGTGAAGATGTTGGCTGATGTGTATGTATTTATTGAATGTGTTGATGTTTTGTGTTATATGTTTTAACTATTTTATTATTATGCACCTTGGTTTTGAAAGGCGCACTATAAATAAAGAATTATTATTATTATTATTATTATTATTATTATTCCCAACCAATGTGCCTGTTGGTGGTTTGGTGAAAAAATATACACCAGGTCCATAGTTACGGCTCTCTGAAGTGGCACAATTTCCCATTTGATAACATTGCACTGCCCATATTTCTTTGCCACTTCATAGCAAAAGAATGGATAGGACTTTGGGGCTGAAATTTGCAGGGATGAAAGCCCTTGCCTACCAATGTGCTTTCGGGTGGTTTGGTGAAAAAATTTACTCCAGTTCCATAGTCATGGCTCTCCAAAATTGTGCAATTTCCCATAGGATAATATTGCACCACCCATGGCATCTTTTGGCATCCGTATCTCAGAAATGGTTCGAGGTACACATTTTTAATTACTCCACACTTAAGCATGCGTGGAGGTTTCCAAGGCTTGATTACAACTGCAGTGGAATTTTTTTCCATAGTTGCTACAGTTACTGAGATATTCCCAAATTTGAGTTACAAGAGTTCTTTTTCATGTCTTTAGGCCTGTGGTATGTTTCCATACTTATGTGTAAGTGGAGCACAGTGCCCAGAGGGCCCTCACTCCCACATATGCATACCATTATACAAAAAATTGGAGTGGGGGTGTAAGAGGACACAAGGTGGGTTACAGAAGGACTCTGACACAGTCTGTATTCTACAGCTGGATTTCAGGCAGTTTTATTTGAAGAGCTCCAGACAAAATATATCAAACGAAATTAAAGGCGGACTTATTCCGGCAGAAATCAAAGAACAAAATAAAATAGCACAAACACGTAGGCATAAATCATGAGTAGTAGTATCCACATTAAACTAGAGCACTAGTTCTGGATGCATACACTTCACCATCCCCTACTGCTACTACTTTTTACTTGCCACTGCTGGCAATATATACCCAATACTGAGCTCTCATTGGATGAATTATCCATCAATCAAATGTACTAATGATTTTATTTTACAAACAGCTTGTTTATAAATTTTAAACATAAAGGAATTTATTTTGATACCTTTTAGACTCATATAAAAGTTGTGAGCATATTAATACTTTGTTTAAACCTTCTTTTTGTATGTTTGCACAGAAAGTCCCTCCCTTTTAGTATAAGGGTAACAATACTATGGCCGGCCAGCCCCTAGAGAAAAGGCATACAAAAAGGATTGCAACACCTACCAGGTAATACAGCATATTCTTTTAGTCCTCTATGCACCCACCTACTTACTCGTTTTATCTTTATACCTTTATTTTGGTATATATTTATAAGGCTGACTTAACACAGAACTCAGAACACAGCACTTTCATATCAGAAAGTAAAACAGCATTTCAGTGTTGCGTGTTTACATACAGCCTTCTTAGCTGTTTTCAAATGAAGCTCGTCATGACAGTAAATTAGCGCTTTAGCACTATCAAGGTTTATGCAACAGCTTTTTAATCCTGATAAAGAACCAAAACAAAAACGTCTTTATTTAGCGTTTGCAGCATTTGCGAGCTGCATGACAGTGCGCACCTTCGTGCAGCTTGTAAAAGACGTCGTGAAAAAGCGAATAACCCAAACACTACTTCCTAACATACAAAACTCCAGGAAAAGCTGCTTTGAAGGAAAAAGTGTTTTGAAGTCTTGTTTGAACAAAGAAGGACATTGAAGTGGCTTTCAATATTTTGGCCATTCGAGGCCATACCTATTTAAGCTCTAGTCTCTTTGGAATCCCATCTTATAACCTAACAGATATCCAAGTGGATAGCCAGAAACAGGAGAGGAAAGACAAAAGACAAAACAAAATTAACCAACAAAAATCGCATAGGTGGCCAGTCTATGCAGAACAACACATAAAAACAAGAGTTTGACACATGGGGGGGGGGTCTGACTACTACAACAACATTTGTCAGGTATGAGATGCTATCTCTGGAGACCCTTTGACAGGGGGGCATGCTATTATGCAGTGCACAGGGACATTAAGGTTCATTACAAAGTCTCTGCAGTTATGGATATTTGGTTGCTCACCCCATGCCGTGAGTAACTTAAGAGAGGTACAGTATAGGACAATGAG
Organism: Neoceratodus forsteri; assembly: GCA_016271365.2. NCBI lineage: Eukaryota > Metazoa > Chordata > Ceratodontiformes > Ceratodontidae > Neoceratodus > Neoceratodus forsteri. Next base: position 209,530,996 of record CM057451.1, read on the forward strand.
GTGAGCATTGGGGTTCAAAACACCAAAACACATCCATCATGCTTTTCCTGCATGCACAGTGGGGGTGTGGTGTTACCCTTGTCAACCCTAAGGTTGAATTCCTCTACTTTTGATGTTGCAACCCTAATGGTGCATTAACACATTTTTTTTGCAATGAATATATATATATATATATATCTCAAAGCCACAGAGGAAGAATTAAATATCTTAAGACACAGGATAAATGAAAATGCAAACATGGAACAAACTGAGGCATATATGGATAGCATTTTTAAATCAGTAATAACTGAAATGCAGGTTGTAACCTAAACAGAGATATCACAAGGGAGCAAGTGAATGGGGGAGGGGGGTAGTGACATACAGAATACAGATAAGAATATGCAAGAGTCAGGAGAAAAAGGAAAAGAGGATTGGAGGGTAAGCTGGAACCTGATGAGAACAGTATAGACTCAACAGATATCTTCCAAGAATGGACAGTAGTCAACAAAGGAAGAAAAGCAAAAAGAGGGAGAGTGGCAGAGACTTACAAGTTATTGATAACAAATACTTTTCAGCCATAACAGGGCTTTTAAAAGAAAGGGAGTTTGTTAACACCAATGAGGCTGTATCCATACTTTTCAGCCATAACAGGGCTCTTAAAAGAAAGGGAGTTTGTTAACACCAATGATGCTGTATCCACCCCAACCCCAACAGACAGAAGTAAAACAGATCAAGGACACATTATGATCCATAGAACTGAGGAAAGAAATGAAATGGGAAAAGACAGAAAAGGAGGATGATATTACAAAAAAATTCCTTTACTAACCCAAAAATGTTTGAGGCCTATGCTAGGAAAAAGAAGGGAGAATATAGACCAGCAGGATCACAGAAAGAAGGAAATACAACCATTATAAATGATAAGGAAGCTGCAGATCTCCTACACAACTATTTTAGATTGGTGTGCCAGACATCATAGTTAAAAATAGTCAAACTGCAGGATAGAGACTATACACTAGAAATTACAGAAAGGAAAGTATATGAGGCCTTGATATAAATTAATAAGTCTAAATCTCAAGGACCAGACAAATTACACCCAATATGATTATGTGAAATGGCACTAGAACTGACAGACCTTAAAACTTAAATGTTTAGAAAATCATTTGAGATGGGAGAGGAGCCAAAGGATTTGAAAAGGGCTACCATGGTTCCAATCCATAAGAAAGGCAACAGGCTACTGAAAGTAAAGGATAGGCCTGTTAGCCTCACTTTAGTGTTGGTGAAAATGATGGAGGCTAGCCTGAGAATCCTTATACATATTCATCTGAGTAATATGGGGTTGTGGGACATAAACCAATAGGGTTTTAGGAAGGGAGGATCATGTCAGACAAATTTTAATCAGCTTTTTTGAGAAAGTCAGCCAGGCGCTTCCTGATGAGAAATCAGTGGATGAGATGTACCTGAACTTTGCAAAGTCATTTTATACCTTGCCACATGCTAAGCTATTTAAATGCCTTGAACAGTAAAAAATAAATAGTAATTTCATAATTTCAATCAAAGAGTGTCTGAAAGATGTCAAATAGTTAGGATAACAGGGCTGGATTCAAGCAAGAAGGGAGTGACCAGTGAGGTTCCTAGGGGCCTGAGTTGGGGCCCACACTGTTCAACATATATGGTTTCATTATGAATGTTATAAAAGGTGAGTGGGAAAGGATTGCTGATGACACCAACAAATGCCATATAGTTGAAACCAACCAGCAAGTAAGCCAATTACAAGAAGAACTAAATATGTTCTGAGTGGTCCATAGATAAGGAAATGAGATTTTATCAGGAGTAATGCATTGTTATGCATTTTGGGAGGTAGAACAGTAAAGCAGCATATAAATGAGGTGACCATACTCTCAAAACGGTTTGCCTATGCCGAATCGATAACACTGTTGTCGATGTTCGGCATAGCGAGATCCACAATGTTGCAGGTGAAATTTTGCCTGGGCAACATTGGTGTGTTTCTCTCGCGGGGCTATGCACCCGAACCCCTCAAGTGGGATCCTTCACCCCACATGCCCCTCCTTCTATAGATAACCAACTCTGAATCAGAGTTGATTTGAAGGGGGGGGGCGAAACACAGTGAAAGGGTGAATTTTCGACCTCAGGTCCCTCATAGCGACAATCTCGAAACATGTTGAGATTGTCACTGTGAGTGATTTTGCCATGAAGGTTTTGATCTTCAGTCGACACACCTCTAAAAACTACTAAAAGTGAGAAAGATATTGAAGTGACAGTATCTAATGACCTAAAACCTAACAAACAGTGTAATGAGACAAAAACAAAGTGTAACAGGATAATGGAATGTATAAAGAGAAACATTACAAGAAGATGCAGAGAGGTTGTACTGCATATATACAGGTTCAATGTAGGATTGCACATGGAATATTATGGTCAATCTTGGGCACCATGGAATGCAGACAATATTGCTAAGCTTGAAAGAATCCAAAAGAGAACTACAAAAGTAATACAGGACTTGAAAGACAAGGACTATGGGGAAAGACTGGACAACATGGACCTGCTTTCTCTGGAGATGAAAATGAGTGAGGATTTAATTACAGACTACAAGACAGTATCATGCCAGGATCTGAGAGACTGTTTATGTATGGAATTCAAACAAAGCCGCAAGGACATCAAATGGACACAAATTCCAGCTAACCTGCAATCATTTTAAAATGACTAAAAGAAAACATTGGTTTACTCAGGGGGTAGTCCAGTCCAGGAACTCACAACTTGAGTATATGCCAAATGCTGTAGTTGAACTCTTAAGATATTTAAAAATAGACTGGACAGCTATCTAAATAATGAAGGATTCACTGACACTACGTACTGAGCAAGCAGTGAACAGGCTAGATGGGATTTTGCTCCCTTCTGTCTGTACATCTTATGTTCTTGTATCTCTGGACTACTGCACCAATGTGCCCCGCAAAGGGTTAAATTCCAGTGAGAAAGTGACTGTTTGCTTACTAGGTGCCACTTCCCCTGATAGGTGTAACAAATCATGTCCCTGTTTTGGCTCAACCATTCCTCTTGATTCTTACAGTAGTTCAGTTCTGTGCCCTCTCTTTTCAGATCTACCCTGCAGTTGGTTTGCTTCAACTTTAAATACATCATCATCCATGCAGTTTCTCCAGACAGAGAAGAACTATGAATAAGGTATGGAATTTTTGAGGGTACAGGGCTGAGCCTTGTTCACTAAAAGAATAAAATTTGTGGTTGTAGCTTTCCAATATTCCTCCATCCTTTTTTGCTAATTATTTTACCTGGTTCCGACATAAGGGTAAGGACAAGGAAATTCATCTGAGTTGGTGACATTCTGGACATAAATGTGAGACTTGTGTTATTTTCATCCAACCATTCAACAACTCCAGTGATCCCCTCAATACTGGAGGAAGGGGAGGTGAGTAGCATTGAGGTTGTCAGGTTCAGGAGAGACCCTGGGTTTAACCGGAGCTTAGGGAGAGGACAGATGTGTTTGGTTTCCGTACCTAGGGGTCCCATTGGACTGAGTGGGCAGACAGCTAGATGACCTGCTGCACCCTCTAATCCTCTTTGGGCAGAGCTTTGCAAGGCCAGGTTGATAAGGAGCAAGACCATCACTTTTACAGACTTGATTTCCTCTTTCGATCTGGTTTTGATCACAGAGATCTGGCTGGGTAACGATGCTTGCCCAGTTCTAGAAGCTGCTATCCCTGCTGGGTACTCCATAGCACACTGTCCAAGGAAGGATTGCAGGGATTGGGGAGTGGCCATCATTTTTAGAGCCAGCCTGGGCTTCTGGGTGCATACGGTTGGTAATACCAGATCTTTTGAGTGTGTTGCCATGTGAGGGGGTCCAGGAGCAGGTAGCTGGATTCTTCTTGTTTACTGTTCACCAGGGGTGGGGGGAGAATTCCTGCAGGAAGTAGTGGACTTCATCATCGACCAGGTGTTGAAGGCCCCCAGATGCTTAATCCTGGGGGACTTCAACGTTTGAATCAATGACAAATCCTTGCATTTCAGTTATGACCTCCTCCAGTTGATGTCCTCACTGGGCCTGACACAAGTAGTTGCTTCTGCGACTCACCAGCACAGTCATACACTTGATCTGGTGTTCCAGCTGGGTCTTGAGGTTGACATCCTCAAGACTGATCAGGTCTTTTGGTCTGATCACTGTACCATGGGGTTCATGTTTGGGCCACCCCCTGAAAGTCCCTCCTGTGTGGAGATGGTCAACTACCACCCTTTAAGGGGTTTGCACCCAGAGGGACTACTGACATTGGCTGACTTATCTAGAGTTGAAGTGGCATGTGCGATTAGCACCGGTGAGGTGGTGGCCACTTATAAAAGGGTGGAATCCAAAGCAATGGATGTCATCGCTCCAGTTCATATATGACCCAGATCCTCTCACTTGAGATCCCCTTGGTTTGTCGGGGATCTCAAGGTGATGAAGATCAAGGGCCGGAAGTTGGAGCATTGTTGGCGGAAGACCTGGTTGGAAGCAGACAAGCTGGCCCTGCATGCTCACTATGGTGAGTACCAGGGGACAATTTTCCATAAGAAGGCAGAATTCCTATCCAGGGAAATTGCTGCAGGGGGAAGCAGACGTTGTCAGCTTTTTCAGACTATGGATGGGCTGCTCCATTATGCCAGTCTACAGCTGAGAAAGATTTTTTCATCCACTTTATATGAAGAGTTTGCTCTGTTTTTCTCTGACTGAGTGTCGACTATCTGGTCAGGGATTCTGCCAGGGACACTATCCCTTCACTGGTCCAGGAGGAACAGAGACACTCTGCCTGTCTGGGAAGAGTTTAGGCAAGTGGAGGTGTCTGAAATGACTGGGGTGATCTCAGAGCTGAAGCACACATATTGCAAACTGGACCCAGCCCCAATGAATTTCTTAATGGGATATGACAAGGCTGTTGGCCCAGTGTTTGCCAGGATTGTCAGGTGCTCAATGGCAGAGGGGTTGTTCCAAGAGGCTTTGAAAGAAGCACCAGTGAGACCCCTAAGAAATCTCCCCTCGACCTAGACGTCCTAGTGAATTACTGTCCAATCTCCAACCTGCCGTTTCAGAGCAAGGACGTTGAGAAACTTGTGGCACAACAGCTAGAGGATCACCTCGTGTCCTTTGACATCTATGAGCCATTACAGTTGGGTTTTTGGGCCAGCCATAGCATGGAAACAGTTCTAGTTAGGGTGCATAATGATTTGCTCAGGGCTAGAGATAAAGGAGAAAAGTCAGTTCTCGTGCTTTTTGATTTATCTTCACAGTTTGACACTGTGGACCATGTCATGCTTCTCGATCAGCTCTGTGAGTTTTGTGGACTCACCAGTGCTGTCATCAGATGTTTGAGTCCTTTCTATCTGATAGTGTGCAGCGGATGGTGATGGGGAATTTCTCTTCCTCCCCAATGCCCCTGTCATGTGGAGTACCACAGGGCTCAATCTTTTCGCTGATGCTGTTCACAGTGTACATGCTGCCCCGGGTGAGATCATTCAGCAATATGGCATGGAGTTTTGTTGTAATGCAGATGACACCCAGCTGTATTTGTCATTTGCACCCAAACATCTGGTGCTGTCAACGTGCTTGACAGCTGTCTGGCTAAAATCAATAATTGGATGGCTTCCAGCTGGCTGAGACTAGACCTGGAAAAGACGGAGGTGCTAATGGTTGAGCCAGGTCAGGGGCATCATGGGTTGCCACCTGGAGCTAGCACAGGTCTTTTTCTGGTGTCTGATCCATTGGTGACTTCCCTGAGGGTGCATAATCTGAGCATGATCCTGGGCAACTGGCTGACCTTTGAAGATCAGGTATTGTCTGTAGTTAAAAGTATTTTTTTAACGCGTGTGGAACATCACCAGGATCAAGCCCCTCATTCCGCCTGAGGATCTGCCGACTCTAGTACATGCCTTTGACATCACTCGGCTTGACTACTGCAACTCTCTTTACTTTGGGGTCATGGGAGGGACCCTCTGCTGACTAGATGGTGCAGAGTACAGCAGCCTGGTTGCTGATGGGCCTGTCTAGGTCCAGTCATGTAACTCAGGTTGTGCGTGCTCTGCACTGGCTGCCTGTCAGGTGGAGGGTCCTTTTCAAGGTGGGCTTGTTTACCTATAAGGCCCTATATGGACTGGGTCCTGGCTACCTGTCGGAGATCCTGACACCTGTGACCTCTACTAGCTCACTCCACTCCTCTTTGATGTGCCTCCTGGACGTTCCCAGGTTTGGCTCAAGACATCTGGTGACCATGCCTTTAGTGTCACTGGGCAGATCCTATGGAAAACACTTCCATCTGCAGTCCAGGAGGCTCCCTCAATTGGTATTTTCAAGCTAAGACTGAAGGCCCACCTCTTTGACCTGGCCTTTACAGATTGATCTTCTAGCCCAATCTAGCTTAATTATTTAAAGTCTATCTTAAAGTTTTAATTCTGAATAATTAAAAATTTTATTGATCCTGAATTTTATTTATTCTGAAAATGTATTGTGTTTTATCTGTTGTCTTTTCTTTGATGTAGTTTGTTAGGCACCCAGAGCCCCAGGGAATGGGGGCCCTATTAATAAAACTTGTTATGCCTTGCTATATTATCCTACCATATGCAATGTTGTTGATGTTGTGATACCATAGGATGGTATTGTCTGCATATGGAAATTACTCACTGAACACTCATTCCAATACCCAGAGCCCAATGAGTAAACCAGCATATGATGGGTCCATACAGATCTCCATCACTGTGCCACATATCTGGAGAAAACAATCGATCCTGAAAACTCAAGAACGTGTGCTTCAAAACAAAGTCTACTGATTCCAACACAAATAAGGTTGGGGCTCATGAGATATGTCTTTCCAAAAGGAAGTAACTGGCCATAATGCCCTTGTGGTGCTCGATAGAAGAGTAAAGTGTCTACATCTACTGTCAGCCAGATGAAATGTTCTTGCCACATTAAGTCTTCTAGTTTTACCAACAGGCTGACCATGTCCCATTTTGAGTTTCATTTTTTTTCCCATATTTCTTTGTTCCCTTGAGGCTCCTGGTAGAGCATCTTGGTCCCCCAACCCTCCCAGCTGGATACTGCCTTCCCGGTACTTGTCCAAGCCTGGACCCGCCATGGATTCCCTCATGTGGCAGGGCCAGGAAGGGGAGGGCTGTTGTTCCCCACCTGGAACATTATCCAGTAGTGGGTCAGCTGCTTCAGGCAGTGGCACAAATTGGGATAGAGCAGGTGGGATGTCATGGATCCTGGATCCTCATTCTTTTCTGCATTCTTGCTCCAACTCCCTGACCACGCTACACATTGGCATGCATGCATGGATACACAGGCATGTCACAGCACCATGGCCCACTCCCTGCATTGTTGCTTGAACATCACACTACTGTTCCTAGGTCTCCACCTGGAGGCAGCCAAGGGCTGAGACACCAGTCCTCCCCTTCCTGTGAGAGAAGAGCCGTCCTCTGGATGTTTGATCCTCTCCCTCTTCAGCTGACCCCCAGCGACCCAAGATCTTTCCCAAAATAGGAACGCCAGCATGTTAGGAGGTAAGGCATAAAATGTATCTGCCCTCCATACCACTGTGCCAGCTGGATTTTATATTTTAAGTTAGCTTTCCTATGTCTTTTTCACAGTGCTATGCATATACCAGTTGGACTCTGAAACAACTAGAAAAAAAGAAAAGATTATTGTCAGCATATATAAATATATAATTAAGTACAGCTACATAGGTCCAGAATAAATAGAGTCACAGGAAAGAAACAATCTCTGTTCTATTATTATTCCAAGGGAAAAACCCATCCGCAATTTGAATATCCGAAAGGATTCCCTTTTGGAGCACAGTGAGTTTGCAACACCCACTATTTTCCACTTGTGGGTGCCAGTGGGGACATCAAGACAGTGTGCAGATGAAGTTGATTCAAAATTACGATTTTGAAAAGCCCAAAAGTGTTCCTAAATACATTCTTTGAATTTACATTTTGTGCACCCAATGTGCCCCACAGGTGCAAGTGGCCATTTAAATGACCCATGTGGTGTCATAATTAATATTTCTTTTCAGTTAATCTTTTTATTAGTAAGAAGCAAAATAAAGCAATAACATAATGTAAAAATGGAACAAGTGTCACAACATGGTCATCATAACATAAAATATATAAAACACTGAATACAACTGTAAATAAGTAATAAACACCAGTGAGTAATAGAGATATAGCAAAAGGTGGGGGAAGCACATACCAATTCACTGCATTCAGAATTTAGAAAACATCATATTTCCCATCTGTGTGTGTATGTGTGTGTGTGTGTGGGGGGTGAAACAGGTGATGCCAGGGACCGGGTGTGGAGGGGTGTGAAAAGACCTCTGTGGGCCGGAGATATCCTGAAGAAGGGGGATAGTACCACTGGTGGAATAGTAGCAGGCTCTTCCATTTTACTTGATGGTATTTTAGTCCGCTGAGTATTGTGGCAATGCAGAGAGTCCAAGTATGGTTGCCAAATAGCTTGGTAGGTGGGAATGGTATCTGCATTCCTGTGATATAGCCTTTACAAAGTTACCAATAGTCCTATTGCAGCAAGCCATTCAGCCATTGTGGGTATGCTCATGGTTCTGCATTACAGAGTAGAAGATGTTTGGCAAACACAGTCACTGCCACCAGCCACTGGACCAATGGAGATTGTTTGGGTATTGCTTATGGAGTGAGACCCAATAGCATCAATGGTGCATCCAGGCAGAGGTGCTGCCCTACCACTTCCTTGCACGTCTGCAGGATATTGTCTCAGTAGTCCCTTATGGCTGGGCATTCCCACAGGATGTGGAGGAGGTTGAAACCCAGTTGGTGGCAACTCCAACACCCATCCTCAGGGAGGAGTCCAGGCTTCTTTAGTACCATTGGAGTGCAATACCAAAAGAGGATTATCTTATTTTGAGCTCCCCTACTTCTGCCATCTCTAATTGCTGTGTGTGCTCTAAAGAGACAGGCATCCAATGTAGTATCCAAGATTTGGATTTGTAGGTCTGCCTCCCTCACCTTCCTGGTGGACACAAAGGGATCTGGTTGGGCACATCTCAAGTGCTGGTACAGAAAACTGGCTTTAGCCCATGATAATCTATGGAAGACAGCAATTCATAGGTTGCATAGGTTATTTCGGAGCTTAGAAGACATACTGTCCATACTGCTTGCTAAGTTTGTTCTAGTTATACCCCGTTATGTTATTAGTTATTAGGTATTCCCACCTTGATTCCTGCAACTCCCTGTACCTAGGGCTTCTGGGGGTTGATATCCGCTACTTGCAGCTGGTGCAGAATGCTGCAGCCAGGTTGCTGACTGGGCTTTCTCAATCTAGCCATGTCACACCTGTGCTGGGTTGACTGCACTGGCTGTCGATTCAGTGGAGGATCACCTTCAAGATTGGCTTGCTATCCTATAAGGCACAGGGACCGAGTCATCTGCAACAGCTCCTTTGTCCCTACAACCCTCTCTGTCCATTCCACTCGACCGATGAGGGATTGCTGGAGATTTCCAAGGTCCGTATGAAGACCTCTTGAGCCGGTGCATTTGTCTTTGCTGCTCCAACCCTGTATAACTCTCTACCTCTTCAGATAGGGGGGTGTCTGACTGTGGAGATCTTTAAATCTGATCTTAAAATATTTTTATTTTCTCTTGCCTATCCTGATTATTAATTCATGGAATTCTGTCATTTTAACTGGTTTTAATAATTTATTGTTTTTTATGTGTTTTGTAAAAGCACTTTGGTATTTTTTGAATTGTGCTTGAAACAAATAAAGTTTATTATTATTATTTGTCCAGATTTGTTTTAAATGCTTGCATACTACTACTAACCATTACTTCTAGTGGCAGACTGTTCTAAATCGGCATCACCCTAACATTAAACCAGTGTTTCCTCCTAGTTGTTTCATACCTTTCCCTAGCTAACTGTAAGGGGTGTGCTCTAGTTTGATACTTCTGCTGTTTAAGTCTAAGCACCAACTTTTCCCATAACCCTTCATCTAAAAGTGCTTTAAAAACTATGTACGTGTTGCCTCTCAATCTACTAAACTCCAATGTATACATCCCCAGCTTGGTTAATCTCTCATGATATTCTTTGTTTTGCACTTATCTAATCATACTTGTGGCCTTCCTCTGAACCCTCTCTAATGATTTTATTTCTGTCTTACAGCCTGGTGACAAGAATTTATTTATTTGCTTTTGTTAACTGGGTAAGCACACTAGACACCAGGTGCCTATTTTCAGGTGCGACCCGGAAGAGTTACAGGTGAGGAACTTCATACATGAACAGTAGAGGATTCAAAAAATACATAGGAAGAGACAGGCATTTCAGGGCTAGCACTAAAAAAGGTGGTACAAGGTTACATGCAGCGAACAATTGGGGGTATCGAGAAATATACATAGGAATTAAACAGGGTGTGGCTACGCTTAGTTGCAGTACATGATTGACAGAGTTAACACATGAACAGTTGAGGAGACAAGTAGGCAAACCTAACGTAGGAAGCGTTTCAGCCTGGCTTTAGGACAGAGTAGGGACAGAGCAAAACAAAAGGGTGGGACAGGGAGATAGATGAGGGGGTAAGACAGTGGAGCGGACAGAAGCCAGGACAGTAGCAAGTGCCTGCGAGGGGGGGAAGGGGGCCAGAGCCCCTTTGCAGGGGGTCGGGGCAGGGTTGGGCACAGTATTCCGTATGTGGCCTCACAATAGACCCATACAGCAGCACCAGAACCTCCCTTCTTCTACTCATGATATGCCTGTTTATGCAACTTAATATACTCCCAGCTGTGTTTACTACCCAACTGCAATGCTGGTTAAACTTTAAGTTGTTTGAAATCCTGGTGCCCAAGTCCCTTTCCTCATTTTCTTCTCTTAGTGTTTGCCTATTTAGCTTGTATACTGCTGCCTTATTTGGTTTCCAGAGTGCATTACTGTGCACTTGTCAGTGTTGAAGGTCAGTTTTAAATGATGCACCCACCCCTGCAGGCTTGTCAAGGCTGCCTGCATTTTGACTGTGCCCATATCATTGTTTATGACAGATCCTATTCTAGCATCATCTACTACCTTAGATTCCCACACCTCCCCATCATCAGTCATAGAATGAATATAGAAATTGAAAAGACAAGGTCCCAACACAGACCTCTGAGGGACCCCGCTCGTCACCTCTGACCAGCCCGAGCTGGACCCCCTGATAGTAACCCTCTGCTTCCTATTTTGTAACCAGGGACTTATCCAGTGTGTTATGTTTCCTTGTATTTTGTGGTCAACTAGGGTGTCCATCAGTTCTCCATGCAGCACCTTGTCAAAGGCTTCCGAGAAGTCCAGGAAGATCACATCCACCAAGTAACCCTCATCTAAGGCATTGCTAACATTTCCATAAAATTCCAGGAGATTTGTCTGGCATGAACATCCACTTTTAAATCCATGTTGAGTTCATTGATATCACCCCTCTGTTGCATAAAATCCTCTGTGTATTCCTTTATGATCCCTTCCAGGACCTTACTCAGTACCAAAGTTAAGCTAACTGGTCGATAATTGCCAACTTCCTGCCTAGAACCCTTTTTAAAAATAGGGACCAAATTTGCCTCTCTCCATGCATCTACCACCTCCCCCTGATCCAGTGATGCCTTGAATAATGCTGTTAGTGGCTTGGCCAGTATCTCAGCTAGTTCTTTGACTACTCTTGGGTGAATCCCATCTGGTCCCAATGATTTGCTTGGATCTAACTTGAGCAGTCTTTTTCTGATATTCTCAACGTCTAACTTGGGTGTATTTTGGGCGTTGTCGAGACATAGTTTATTCCTCAGGGTTCTGGTATTATAGACTGATGAGAAGTAGCTGTTATATCTTTCATCCATCTGGATGTTATGCTGTACTAGGTTCCCACCTGGATCCTTAAGTGGACCTATAATTTGTGTTCCGCCTTTTTTATTGCTGATGTAACTATAAAACATTTTATAGTTGTCCTTGGCCTTTCCAGCAAGTCTCAGATCATATCCTTCCTTGCATCTTTCATAGCTTTTTTAGTCTTCTTTAACATTTTTGTGTACTTTTTCCAGTTTTTTTCATGCCCACTTCTTCTGGCCTCTACGTAAGCTCTATTCTTTGTATTTATCAACCTTTTGACCTTGCCTGTCATCCATACTGGAATCTTCCCTGACCTGGTATGCTTCTTTTTGGCTGGTATGTGTTTATTTACCACACAGGTTATATTACCCTCCAAGGCTTCTCACATTTTCTGTACAGATTTATGCTGAAAGTCAGCCTTCCAGTTCCACCTACTGAAGTTCTCCCTTAATATGTTGTAGTCCACATTGTCATAGTTTCTAATCAAGGCTGATACCTGACACTCCAGCTGTTTGCCCCACTAAAGTAAATTCCAATTAATACTTTTTTTATCTGATACTGCTCTTCTGTGTTGGGGTTACTAAAAGTAGTAGTAATCACAACCACATGCAGTATTTACATCAACAATGGTGATGTGTACCAGGGGTAACACAGGAAGCCAAGTGTGTGGTGTGTAATTTGGCTACAAGCTGTAGGTAATGGAGTCCCCAGTAATTGTGGGTCTACTGTATACCATCCTTAGTGGCACCAAAACAAATAGATTACTTTCAATTAGTTTGCAGATATTCCAAAGTGTATTCACTATGGCCTTACTTTTATTTGCCGTAGTGCTGTAGGTCATAACAAAGTTAATCCTTTGAGCTAGATCATTACTCTGTCTAATTCTGTTGTGAAGTCCTTCCAGCACGGAACATTGCACTGTTTTTTTCTTTGCTGTCTTGAGTCTGTTTCAGTGTTTGCACGGCAATCACCCTGTGAGGCCCTGTTTACTTCTGTATTTAAGTATAGTGCCATAGCACTTTTTTGCATTTGTTCCTTTAAATAACTTAGACAATGTTGCTATAAAAATGGCTGGATATTGTTGGAAAGTCACACCCTCGATGAAGCTTGTGAAGAGTGAAGCCCTAGGCTTTTGATGACAGAGGCTGGCTCCAGATAACTCAATTGCTTAAAATGCTTATTTATGTATTTTTGCCTGTTAGAGCATTTTAATGTTTTTTGCACAACTTGTACATTTTTACACTAGCCTAACTGATATACATTTTCCAGTATGTTCAATTTGCTGTAATATCTGCAGTCTTGAGACAGGTGAGACGGTGCAGCTACTGCACATGCACCCTGATTCTGAAATGCATTTGAACTATATTGAATGTACTGCTAAAATCTGAAGCAATTATTTGCTGCTACTTGCTGCTACCATGATTGTCTTCACACTTGAATCCATGAATTTGTATAGACAATAAGTTTTAACGGCACTGAATAAAGACTTGTTTAGCTCGCAACTCTCAATATAGTGAATTCTTTGCTCCAACAGTATTCATTGAAGGTGCGAGACAGTTAATGGTAGCCCCATGTATGCTGAATTAAAGTTACAAGGAGTTGAAGGCCTTTTCAAAGTCAGAGTGGCAGGGGTGGATCAACAAGATGGTTGAGATGCTGTTCCGCTCCACGCCGTTCTGACTTTTTCAGAAAAAACAGGTAAATTACAGAGCTTTCCCCTGCTTTACTTTATAGATTACTCTTGCAACAAAACTAGCTAGCTTTTTGAAAAAGAAAAACCTATTGTGGTTGACAGCCAGTTTTATGTGTTGCAATACTGTATGCTGGTTGGCATTCTCAGCATGGTCGAATTTTGCCTGGTTGGCTTTGTACATTTTAAGCTGGCTTTCATGTACTCCAGTAAATAATTCTTCATCTACAGTAGTTGTACCTCATTGGATTGTTCAAGACCAAGCTGAGGTTTGAGTGGCAGGGTTTGTGAGAGCTTTGAGAGCCTCATAGGAGACAGTGTTGAGACATGAGGTCTGGATGTACAGAGATCCCACAGAAATTTAACTCGGACTGCAGAGACAATATCTAGTTATATTTCACTTTGGTGTCTCACTTGGCAAAGAAACTAAAGGGAAACATACAGACCCTACATGAGGTATTTCTCCCTTATTTAATTTTTTTTTCCTTTATTTTTGGCTCAGTTAGGTCCACCTAGGTAAAATTACGTGACTTATGCCCTTCCTTGAACTTTGCTTTTTCAATAATTAACTAATACCTGATGCCACTGGAGATTTGCTGGACTATGAAGTTATGAAGCAGCTCCATATAAGGAATAACCCACAGTAGGTCATGGGTTTATGGAGAATTAATACATGCCCTGGGTGCATTGTGAGGCAATAGGCTGCAGGCTGAGTGCCTTCAACCACCAGGGAAGTGAATTAATTCTCCATAAAACTCTGCCCTGGAATGGGGTATTCCACTTATAAAATGGGTTTCTATATGTAAACTAAAAAAGTACTCAGAAACATGTTTTAATATGTCAAAAGTACTAATTGTATTCATGTATTCTTTTGCATTGACAATTAGTTCCTACATTTTAACTATCTTTTTCTTACAACTTTTGTTTTACTTTTGCTGTAATACTTGAAACTAACAGGTACATTTATTGTGAAGTGTTCTATGTTAAATGGACTTGCAGATTTGATGGTTAGTATATTTTCAGGGGTTGCAGGTGCTGCAGCTTTCAGAGACTGCTGAACTAATGGATGGTTCAGAGAAGCAGAACTTCCTGGCAGTAGCCGGTCAAAACCGTGAAGCAAGAACAGCACAGCATTGTCCAGGATTTCCCATTCCCCACAAAAGACAGACAACCCGTGTGTTGTTGCGCTCAGATCAGCAATAAATTTATTAAAATAACCACATTTTTCATTTACATTCTCGTTATCGTCATTTTCTATAGTCATATTACTCCTCTTCAATTGTCTTGCTTTTGCATAATCAATATCAATTCAAGATCTTTCTCTGCTTCTTTTTGCCTCCCCAGGTGAAAACCTGGGAGCTTTCTTCTTCTCTTTCTTATAGGTAACAGGTGAGAACCGAGACCACTTTCTCCTCCTTCTGTTGCTTCTTCTTCTCCTCCTTTTTCTTCCTCTTCCCCACCCCATTCCCCCCCTCAATTTCCCCTTTTTATTTCTTTCTTTCTGCCATCCACCTTTGGCAGGCCTACCTGTCCAACTGGACCCTACTGCCATCCACCTGTGAAGCAGCCCCTCCACTGTGCCCCCTACTTGCCCCATCCGCCTACTAATCATTTCCAGCACTTTATTTAGATGGGTGGGTGGGCAGCAACAACATTTTCCAGCAGAAAGACGCAGACTACCTCTGTGCAGCCTATTATGTACCCTGGCTTTTTCCCCCTCCCATTTGCTCTTACCACCTATGGCTATCCCATTCCTCCTTATGCTCCTCCCTTTCCTGCATCTGCCTATTGTCCCTGGGGCTCCACCCCCACCCCACCTCCCAACCTTCTGAGCCATACCATTTCTGCCTGGGGAGGTCCACCAGGACAACATGGTCTGCCCCTTTTAAGGGGGCCAACTCCAACAACAGTAAGAGCATTAGCAGTGTGACAGATAATAGAGTGCCAGTCCAGTATAGTGCACCTGATGTGATAAGTGTGACTTGGAGTTGGAATAATTATGTTCTGGAGGGGTACAGGGGGTGAAGCCCCCTTCATATCATCCGAAGATAGTGTACCATGAGGAGTGAGAAATCATTGTGTCATTGGCGGGTTTTCAGTATGTAGATGGCAGATTTGTGATTGAATAAAGGTGTAGGCAGTTGTGAGAGACAGATTGCACTGATGGTGTGTAGGTGGGAAGTGTGCCTATATGGGGTGGTATTGTGAATTTCTGGCATTGATTCGGGTGTTGAAAGTGGTGTTGCATGTAGTGTTGGAGTGAGGGACTGTGCTGATTCGTGGTATGCCACTGCAGTATGTACAGGGCCAGAAAGGTGCTCCACTGTTGCTGAATAATGGGTATTTGTTCTGAATGGAGAATGCGTATGGGGACAAGACATTTTGGAAATGTCTGGATTATGATAAGTCATAGTGTTCTGCCCAAGTTCAGACCAGTGAGGATGAGGTGGTGAAGTGGTTGCATACCCACAACTATGTGGTTGATGCTGGGCATGTCCAGGTGAAGGAGGTGATATCTGAGTTGAAGGAGAAATCAGTGTTACCTGTGGAAGCTCACATCAGGTACTGGTGGCTAGTACAAGTGGTGTGTCATCAGCTGTTGGACGGAAAATTCCATCAATGTGTGCTTTAAAGCAAGTCATCTGGAGAACTTGGGTCAGTGCTTCTTGACCTCCCCCACAGCCATCCTGTATCATGGACCCTACTATTCCAACTAAATATGCCTGTACAGAGAGTGGACAGCCCTTTCTACTGTACAATAGTGACCCTGAGAAGGACTGTATTTTGTTGTTTGGTACAGCCAGGAATCTGTATTACGTGGATAGCTGCTGTCATAGGTTTTGCAATGGGATTTGTAAATGCTGTCTGCCTATGTTTTCACAGCTCTACATTATTCATAGAATACAGTACAGTGCAGTGGTACCTACAGTATTTGTGCTCATGTCTTTTCATACATCAGAGAGCTACAGGCATGTTTTAAGGGAGCAGAAGGCACTGAGGTCCTCGTTGTCACCAAGGTCTGTGATGCTTGATTATGAGTTGGCAGCCAGGAAAGCCTTTGCAGTGGTATTTCCCGATGTAAAAATCAGAGGTTGTTTTTTCCACCTGTGTCGCTTATGTACCGCCCAAGGATGTAGTGGCAGTACATGGGGTTATGTGATCATAGCAGATTTTTACATGTAATAAGTCAATTCTGCAACCACTGTTTGATTATTTTAAAGATACCTGACTTGGGCACCTCCTTGGTCATGAGGGGAGACATCACCCATTTTTTACAGTCGAGCAGCAGAATTGTTTCAAAGCTGTGAAGACTGACTTGCCACAGACCATCAGTGCTGTGGAGGGCTGGCACTGGTGCTTTAATAACTTAGTGGGTGCCAGCCATCTGACAATTTGAAAATTCTTGGATTGCCTGAAGTTGGAGCAGAGGCTAAATGAGACTGGCATCAAGCAGTTTGTGGCAGGAAAATCTGGTCCATCTATGTGGAAACAATACAAGGATACTGCTAAGAGGATTTTGAACATTGTGACAGAGTATTCTAGTCATAGTCCTATGATTATTTAAAGGGAATTGCATATCCTTTTCAGTTGCAGGCATAATGTCTGAACACATGCTGTAGTAATGTGTACTGTTGTTATTTTGTATCCTTATGTGTGTTATGCCAATAGTAAATCTCAGTAATTTTTGTTGTTGACTAATATGGTGATTTGTGTTCTGTGAATAAATATGTGCTGTAACATACAGAGTCCTCTGTGTTTTTTTTAGCTGTTCCATATTGTAGGTGTTTTTGTGGGATGTTATTATTACACACTCTATTTTTCCCATGTTATTATTGCTTGCACTATTTTTGTTTAGCACTTTTTGACTAGAATCCTTCCTGGCTGGTTAACAATGCCACTAGATGTTGCAGTGGGAGCAAATGCTTGTGGTGGGGTGCTGCTTAAGATGTCACTCTACTTCTTTTTTTAACTTAATCAACTTTATTGAAAAGTTTTATCGAAAGTACAATAAGTAAACACAATAAAATACAATGATAAAAACAATAATTGAAAAAAGAAAAAGAAAAAAATTAATCGTAGCAGAGGAACAGCAATGCTACATCCACATTCAATCAGAATGATGTATAAAAATCTATAGTAGAGAATACTAGTCTCCATATTAGAAAAAAAAACATAGCAATGCCACTAAGCTGCATTAATACACAAATAATATACACCTGAAGGAATCAATCAAAACTAAATAAAATAAGATAGTCCTTTTACTGTATTCTCAAAAATGTGAAGTAAAAACAAGCTTATAATGCTAGGGATGAAAAAAGAAACCCTAATATTTAAGTCAGGAGATCAATAGAAGTGTGAGTAACTTCTCCCATCTACTCTGAAAAGCAGGAAGAGTATGATGTAAACTAGCCATTGTCTTCTCCATTCTAAGGATCATTACATTTTAATTATGCCATTCCCTATATGTAGGAGGGCTCTCATCAACTCAGTGACTCAAGATGACCAATTTTGCAACAGCTGCAATAAGGGTCTTTCTTGAACTGAGTATAACTTGGTATGGCTATATCCTAGTCTTTGTTTCCTTTACACCACAACTCAGTAGAGGCCACAATATCCAGGCCTGCCTCCACCATGATGGCCTTTTGATCCAGAATTTTGTTTCCTAGATTTCTTGTGTTTGCACATAGGGCCTTCCGTGCTTTGTTCCTACTCTGCCTGGTACCTCCCCTTTTCCCTTTTACCCTGCCTCCTTTTACTTTCTCTTTTTACAGTTGTTTTTCCAACCCTCTTTGTTTTATACCACACAGCTTTTTTGTTTATTTTGATCTCGGGGGGGGGGGCTTCCCACAGGTTCTCCCTTCTCACTGCTTCAGTCAGCGAGGGTGGGGGAGGTGCAATACTTCCTTACTGCATCTTAGTGTCACTTTCAGAAAAAGCAGATGCTCTCATGTACTGTATGAATACAATCCAAAGCTGAGCACTTTTTATGTTGGCTCGCACTTGCACAGCCAACATCTTGCACTAGTAGCAGATTTGGAGGCGCGGTCACTGTTGGGTGAATGCAGGGCACGCATCAGTAGGTGCGTTCTTCATTCCCCAATAAGCCAGCATGCAGGCACCACACCAGGAATATATAATGTGGCAAGCACATCTAAGGAATGGTCTGCTGCAATAAGTGCAATGCTCATTATGCAGCTGTGCCTCCCAACGTGCCTTTCCTGATGAAGCATTACAGTAAACATAACGGCAGTGACTGTCGCCACTGCCTGCCACAATGTCAACTTCAGGGGTGCCCAATCTCCCTGTCAGCATGCCCTTACCCAGTTTATGTGCCAATGGGGAGCCCACTCCCCGTCGGCATAATCACCCCATTTTTAATGTGTGCCGGGGTGCAATCTCGGCTCTTGCCCCCCTTCAGTATGTGCCAACGGGGGTGCCCAATCCCCCACCGGCTAGCCCCCAAAACACTCAGGTGGCATGCTGGGAGCTTATCCCAGCATACCAAATGCCCCTGTAAAAAAAAAAAAAGTCCTGTGATGTTTTTTATTTTTTTTACCTGTAAAAGAAACAAACTGTCCCTCGCGGTCTGTCCTGCTCCCTCCCCTAATCTGTGCCCACCCTCTGCACACCCTGCCTCACCACACCCCCTCTCCTCATATTTACCTCTGGAGTCTGGCGCGACGATCTTCGGTGGACTGGGAACACGTCTGCACTCTTTAAAGCTGACCGTGAACTGAAGAAATGCCGGTAAGCTGTATAATGGCATAAATATGTTTTTTTTCCAACTTTGGTGCATATCTTGGGTATTTTGAGGGATTGTTGCACCAAATTTTCAACATGGGGTTATTGGGACCCTTCCTGATGAATTCAGTCACTGTCATGGCATTATTTGGTCCCAAAAGGTGATTTTGCGGTCACTGCGCAGAATCACCTTTCGGGACTGGTTAATGAAATAACAGTGCCACTGTTCATGAGGGGAGATCTCAAAAAGCCTATGTTGCAAATTTGGTGAAAAAAAATCAAAAAAATGGCTGTTTTATGAGTATGCGTTGGTAGTTTCCACGCATGCTTGTTACTTCAAGAAGTTGTAATATTTTCACTCCAGATTTTCAGAATTGGCATTTTTCCCACACCTCCTTATGAACAGTGCAGATGTCATTTTACATATCCTGGCCAAAATGTGTTTTTGCACATCTGGCACAGAATAGCGCGGTCACTGTGCAAAATCAGTTTTTGAGACACTTTCAGAAAATGACGGTGACACTGTTCATGAACAGAGGTCCTAACATACCTATGTTGAAAATTTGGTGATGAAAGTCCATAAAATGACTGTGTTACAAGCGTGCGTTGCCCAGTTTCCATGCACCCTCGTAACTTCGCAAATTTGAAATATTTGCATGCCAGATTTTCAACACTGGCATTTTTGTCACACCTCCTTATGAACAGTACAGATGTAATTTTTCATAGCCTGCCAAAATGGGTTTCCACACCTGTGGCCCACAATGGCGTAGTCACTGTGGGAAATCAACTTTTGGGACAGATTAACAAAATCACAGTGCTGCTGTTCATGAGGGGTGGTCCCAAAATGCCTTTATTGAAAATGTGGCTAAAAGAAATCCCCAAAATATATGGGTTACAGACGTGTGTTGCGCAGTTTCTATGCATGCTCATGACTTCACCAATTTTTCATATTTTCACTCCAGATTTTCAACATTGCCATTTTTTTTACACCGCCTCATGAACAATACAGTTGTCATTTTTCACATCCTGACCAAAATGTGTTTTTGCCCCTGTGTCACCAAATGGCATAGCCGCTGTGCAAAACCACCTTTCAGCTAACAAACTGCTTGTACCGCTCTTCATGAAGTGGGGTCACAGAAAGCCTATTTTGAAAATTTGGAGTAAAAATACCAACAAACGCCTATGACGTTAGGGTTTCCAACTGTAACACCCCACCCTGTAGAGACTGCCAGGAGTCAGCGGTGTGACTTGGGATCATTGGCTATAATGCTCAAGTCATTCCACCCCCAACCCCACTCTGCAGCCAGTGACAGGCATCGAGGTGTGCCTTGGTGTGTTCGGCCCTGAAGTTCAGCCCATTCTCCTATACTGCACCTGTCTCAGTGTATTTCCTTATGGGATGGGGTAAGTATAAAACCCAAAGACCCCGGAGCACACCAAGACACTTGACAGTGTCTACAGGGTTGGGTCAGGTAAAATGGCATAAGCGTTTTAGCTGACGACCCAAAGGCACACCCCAATGCCTGTCAGTGTCTGCACGGTGGAGGTGGGGTTGGCATCAGTTCAATACTTCACTGCCATTCCTATTATGCATCTCTAACTCCTGCACTACTAGTGCCAATGCCAGCGAGACAACATTCAGCATTGACAAATGCTTGTTTTTTCTTCGTGGTTTGTCTTTTGTTTGGTTTATCATCCATAGATAAAATGACATAGTATTCCGTAAGCAACTGGATCAGCCAGTGACATTAATGGAACTGTCCAGTTCTGAAGGGAGATTGCATGTCAACTAAGCAATCAAGCACTGCTCAATAAAGCTGGGAGCGAATAGAACACTATGCTACATGACCAAGGTTTCACATACTGTATCATATTTGTAGTTTTTGTTTTAAACTAAAAGAAAGTTAACACAATTAAAAATGCTGAAGTGGGTGATTTACCATGCAGCATGTTGCTGTGATTCTGATGATATGAAAACAGCACCTCAGGGCTGAACAATGCTCCAGTGAGTGACCTGAATGTTCCTTTCACCATTAATTTAATGTCTGTTCTTTTTCATCAAAAGCTTGATGGTTTCTAGTTCATTTAAGGAACCCCTCAGGCTGCACTGCCATTCTGTAGAATAGCATATTTCATTGTAAATATGTTTTTAATAGTTTAATGTTTGCCATTGCTTGGGGAGGAGGGTTAGCTGGTAATTGAATGCATAAAACACATAGAACAGGGGACTCATAGCAGCAAGGTGGGTGACAGTTTAAATTAGGTTAAGGGAAGAGGCCAATGAGGGGGAGCTGACAAAACCTATGTTCAGCATGAAAAATAAAAAAAATTTAAGAGACTAAGGAAGAATATGGGAGAAGGAACAGGACAAAGCAGGAGGGGATCAGCAAAAAATGTGAAAGTGTCTGCCTTAATGCCAGGAGTCTGGGAAATTAAATTAGGGTACTCCAGTCTATGGTGGCAGACACTGTGATAGACCTAGTAACTATCACAGAAAATCAGGGTGGGCATCGATGGTAACTATTGGAACCTGACTGTCCCAGGCTGCACCATATTTAGACATGATAGAGGAAAAGGTAAAGGAGGCGGTGCAGCCTATATGTCAGGGAAGACATATAAGCAGTGGAGGATGGAAGCATCAGGTGCAGTAATAGGTTAACAGATTTGCTGTGGGTTCAGCTCATGGTATCCTCAGGCAAGAAACTATAGGTTGGGGTGATCTGTTGCTCTCCTGGACAGGGGGGAAAGAGAGACAAGGAGCTAGGGGCAGAACCAGAAAGAGGGAAGGCAAAGGAGGAGGTGGTGATGGTTGTGGCAGATCTAAATCTGTCAAATACTGATTGAGTCATTCCACCAACCAAAAGTTCCAGATGTCAGGCCCGACTGGATATATTGCAGGACTGCCTGCTGGTGCAGCTAGTTAAGAAACCCACATTCAGGTTACCATTCTTGATGTGGTGCTCGCAAACTTGGAAGTGGCAAGAGGAGTGAGGGTAGGGGACCCATTAGGGTTCAGTCACCATAACTCTATATGGTTGATCTTGGCCCTTGGGACAAGGCAGCCCTTGTGAAAGGCTAAAGTCCTAGATTTTAAAAAGGCAGACTTTAACCGGATGATGGAGATGGTTTGAGACAAGTTAGTCAGAGTCAAACAGCATCAGGGAGGTGGAGGTAAGACAAAAAGTCATGCATGAGCACGGTAATCAATAGAAACAGAAACAAGAGACCAATACGGTTCTCTAAAAAGGTCAGGGAAGCAGTGAGAGACAGAAAGAAGGCCTTCACTTACAAGGAAAACAAGGGAAGGAAAACTAGAGACAGCACTAAATGAGAACAAAGGAAACCAAGAGGTTGGACAAAGAAGCAAAGGCATACAAAAAGCTATGTTTTGCAGTGGGGATAAATGGAGAGGAAAAGCAGTTCTTCAGAAGTATTAGAGAAAAAAGAATGCAGGGAGGAGGGGATTTTAAAGAGGACAGGAAATGAGTTCTCATATGCAGCTGTTTATAATGTTACCACTTACATAAATAATATTCATAAGTCTGAATGATCCATAGGAAACTGTATCTGAATAAAAAGCGATGTGAAAAACAATATTTTGCATTGTTTTGGTTTTATGGGCAGCATTCTGTTACAGTTCTTTTCATGGAACCAGTGATCTGGAGTTTTAACTATGTCACAGTTTGAGCAAAGAACTATAAGCACAGTTCTAATAGGACAATAGCTCACATTTAGCATTCTGTACTCAAACCGTGACATAGTAAACACTCCAAATTACTGGTTCCATGAAGAGAACTGTGCAGAATGTTGTCCATAAAAAAAGAAAACAATTGAAAACACAGTTTTTCACATCAGTGTTTATTAAGGTACAATTAAATATGGCTCATTTGGAGGCAAGTTTATCACTTCTCTTACCAGGAACATTACAAACTGCTGTCAATTAGCACATATTTCCTGTCCCCTTTAAGTTAAAAGAGGGAGGTAGGTAACTGAGGAGGATGGGCAGGAAGCAACCATTCTTAATGACTACTTTTTCTCTGTATTCACAAGGAAAGATAGAGGGCCTCTGCCAGAGACTGGCATTAAAGCAGTTATATGGAGGATCCCTGAGAAGAGGCAGCAAGTATTTACCAGTGAAAGGTTCAGAAAAGGGCTAGCAGCCCTAAAGATATATAAGGCCACAGTGCTAGATGGTATGCATCCAAGGGTGCTCAAGGAATTGGCAACCAGACTAACTGAACCCCTATTATGACTATTCAATAGCTCAAATGAGATGGTGTAGTTCCAAAAGACTGGATGGTAGTGGACATAGTCTCACTCCATAAAGGGGGAATAAGCAGCTACCAGTTAACTAAAGACCTGTCAAACTTACCTCTATTTTAGATAAACTAATGGAGAAACTAGTCAAAAGGACCTTGAGGACTAACTGGAGAGAAATAGACCCCAGGATGGTAAATAGTACGTGTTTGTGGCAGAGAGGTCAGACAATCCAGATAGTATTCTTTGACTGTGTAATGAGGATGGCAGATAAGAGCCATGCTGTGGATTTACTTAACTTTGATTTCAACAAGGCTTTCGACTCAGTGCCTCAGAAGGTTGCTGAAGAAGGCAGAGTATCTTGGTGCAGCAAAAGAAACAGTTAAATGGGTGAGAAACTTGTTGGAAGGGATACAGTAGAGGGACTGTGGATAACAAAGTCAAATCAAAAAAAGGGAGGCCACCAGTGGGTGCTGCAAGGATCGGTCCTACATCCAATCCTTTCCAATATGTTCATCAGTGACATGGAAGTAATCCAGGACAAGATGTGTCTCTTTGCAAGCAACACTAAGCTCTGAGGCATGGTAGATAGTGAACAGGGGGTTAGGGAGATGTGAAGAGACTTGCAAAGGCTAGTAAGGTGGTCAATGATTTGGCAGTTAAAATTCAATGCCAAACTGCAAGGGAAAAAGAATCCCAGGACAGAGTGTTGGATAGGGGGGTAAAGCTGGGCACAACTTCTGAGGAAAGAGACCTAGAGGTCATCATCAGTGACAATCTAAAACATTCAAGGTAGTGTGACAAGGCCTACAGTAAGGCAAACAGGATGCTGAGTTGTATAGGAAGAGGTATTGACAGCAGAAGGAAGGAGGCATTACTACCTCTCTGTGGTTCACTGGTTTGGCCTCACATGGAGTACTGTGCCTAATCTGGAGTCCTATCATAAGGAATGATAAGGGCAGACTGGAGACAGTGCGATGTAGGGTGATCAAAATTATTCAGGGCCAGTGGGGCAGATCTTACAAGGATCAGCTCAAGGCACTGAACATGTACTAGCTGGATTCCAGACGAGAGAGGGAAGATATGATTGAGACCTTCAAGTTCCTGAAAGGAATGAACAAAGTAAATTTTGAAGAACTGTTTTTAGCACAAATAGTGGGTGAAGAACATGGGGCCACACATGGAAACTGATAGGGGATGTTTATGAGGGAAGTGAGAAAGTTTTATTTTACAGAAAGGGTGGTGGAGCTGTGCAACAACCTAATGTGGTGGGTGCCTAAACTATCAATGGTTTCAAACATGGCTGGGACAGAGTGAAGGGCTTAGAGGTGGCCCAGGGTGGTAGCAGTGGAGTGGGGAGCATGCAAGTGGATGGTGTGCTTTAGAACCCCATATGGACAATTGGTCCTGAGTTTGTTAGGGTTTTATGTGCAGATGGATGGACCAATAGTCTATTTCTGTCATCATTTTCTATGTTTCTATGTTTCTATAATGAACACTGTCTGTTGATAAATATTTTCCACTGCAGTTTCTCATTTCAGGCAGTATCCTTCTATCCATCAATTGGTTTCTGTGGCTTACTAGTCTGTAGGTCTTTAGTGGGCCTATAAGATTAGCAACTTGTGGGTTTTACACCCACACCAGAACATCAGCCTATTGTGCAATACTGACCATGCTGTGCAGACCGAAGTGTGTTCACAGTGGAGGTGCCATCATTTAGGGGAGATGTTTCACCAAAGCCCAAGCTACCCATTACTTGTAGTTGTGAGATGGAAGGGAAAGATACATGACAATTATAAGAGTAAAGGATTTTTCCTGGTGTCCTAACCAACATTCCCCATGCCAGAAGAATAGATCTATGCAAAATCCTGTTATAATGCACTCAGAAATGAGCTGTTAGAGCTCTGTGTACCTTTCCTTAAAAACAAATTATAAATAAAGGCATACAAAAAACACATTTAATGGTGGAAACAAGAAAGTCACAAAATGCAGTACATATCACATTACTAATTGTAAATTCCTTCTGTGATATCCAGCTTGGAAAGGGCAACTCAGACAAATTACTTGGATTTAGGGGGTCTGGAGCAACTATAATGCTAAGGGCCTGATCTACATATAGGTAGCCAGGATATGCTCAAATTGACTGTATCCTGGCCATGACACTATTCACCCCAATGCCCATCTGCACTGGATGGCATTCTCAGCCCTCCTACCACATTCTGATAGTGTAGAACCATGCGTTGTGGCATGAGGCAGCCTGTATCATTCCCCAAGTGGGTGTATTGAGATACAGCATTTCCCTAGGATTGGTACATTTCCATCAGAAAACATAACATGTGCAAAAAACACTTACTATTGCCAGTGATGCCCCCAGATCACCATGAAGGCTCTTGGAGCTGGGGGATGGATGAGGGAGGGCTGATAAGGTCTGGGGTCATCACATTTGGCTGAGTGGATGGGATAGATAGCCACTAATGCTGCCCTAGGCAAATTTGATGGCTGGCAGTATAGCCTAGAGGTTAGAGTAACGAGCTGTGAACAAGCTTGGTACATCCAGCAAACCAGACCTGGGTTTGATTCTCACAAACTCCACTTGCATACTGTGTGATTCTGAGCAAGCCACTTAACTGCCCAGTGCTCCCAGGTTGCTCATGAAAACAGGCAGTTGTACCTGGTGGGCCTTACCCGGTTGCCAAAGACTAAAAAAAAAAAATAAAAAAAAAAATGCAGTGGCCACTTCCTCCACTTGCTCTTTGCACCAATGAGTTCGCTTAAAGGGTGGTGCATAGTCACCCCTGGACCAACTCATCCTGCTCACCTGCATAGCCACACACATGGGTTGGTTGTGGCGGGGGTAGGCTTCCCAACTGTGGATGTCCTAGAGGGTCAAGATGGTGCACATCCTGCATGTAGAGGCACTCAATGGCTTTCCCATCTCCCTGCACATGTGGACTGTCCAGGAACCTTCTGTTAATCAGGCCCTTACTCAAATTCTGCAATACATTTATTTATTTTTATTTAGTTTTTGTTAACCAGGTTAGGTGCGCTAGCCAGAGTTGACTATTATCAGGCACGACCCGGGAGAATACATGCATAAAATGAGATGAGATTATACAATACATAGTATATATTACAGGTACATAGTATATAGTACAGGTAGGTTAGAATACAGATCAAGTCAGACAGTACTCGAGGTAATACATATAGCTATGCAGAGATGACAAAAGTGACATTAGTACATGCAAATAACTGAAACTGGGCTAAGTGGCAGCTATAAAGACATTTTATTGCAAAGCTTGTTTAGAAGTGCAGCGGTGTCTTGGGTGAAATAGGGTGGTTAGCTGGGAGGCATTAAGTAGGATCAAATATGATCAAACATGAAAAAATTCCAGTGAAATCAGGAGATAAAGAACTTTTAGATCCCCAAAAACAGTACAAAAAATGTTCAATGCACTGCCAAAGAATAAATGGACACTGGAAAAAACATCAGCTATTCTGCCACCTGTTCCTATAGCTGTATTGCACTGTGATATTGTCTGTTCTTCCAGGCATTCATTTTTATCTAGCTTTTAAGATTATTTTTATTGCTTTTCTTCTTAAGCTGCTACTTCACATGTAAAATTTCTTTATATCTGTAATGCACTAAATATATTTCTGGGAATGAACTCAGTGAACATAGCAGCACACTTGCAACTTTGCCTAGTTAAATCCGTCACTGAAATGAATGAGTGAAGTGCATTCATTTCACTGAAGATGTCATTGTCATTTCAGAGGCATTTTAGTTAAAAGATGTGTTTTTGTTTCAGTTTATACTGTACATTAGTAACATTTCAAAGAGAAGAGTCTATAGATGAGTATAGTAGGACAAGTAGATAAATCGTGCAGTAGAAGAAACAACACTCCAAATAGTTGGAGTGTTGGTCCTTGATGGATGCCTTATTGCAACAAAAGCAACAATTACAGTGTCAGTAAGACATTTGTAATGATATATCTATATAAATTACCTACAGCCATCATCTTAGAGCACCGGAGCTTGCAAGCCACAACACAAGGGGTTTTCCCCATCCAGCATGCCACTTATGTCAGCAAGCAAGCCAAGAACTTCAGCTACTCCCAAACCAATTGGGTCTGTGAGTGTTCCAGTGAGAGCAGGACTTTGCCCTAAAATGAAAAGCAGGGTGTCTCCAACTGCTCCTTCCAAGATACATGCATCAAACTGTCTTGTAGCCCTGTCATGGCTTCCTCTCACCTGCAGTTGCCATCTTACAGCACCAGGGATTGCAATCCACTAGAACGGGGCTCCCCCATCCACCATACCACTTGTGCCATAAAGCAAGCCAAGGACATCAGCCAATCACTGTCCAATCAGGTCCGAGAACATTTCAGTGAGGTTCGGACTTATGCCCTTTAAATCTCTTTGCTTTGCTATTAGTCTGTTGTTAGTGTTCCCAGCATTAGTGGACCAGGTGAAGAGGGAGGTCTCAAGTGGAGTCAGCAGAGGGGAAATGGCAGGATGTCAGGAAACTGCCCAACTTCCACTCTGTTAATTGTAAGTACACATTGGTCTGTTATTGGCAGTTACTATAGTTGGGCTGGCAGTATAGCCTTGAGGTTCGAGTAACAAGCTGTGAATGAGCTTGGTACATCCAGCAGACCAGACATGGGTTTGATTCTCCCAACCTCCACTTGCATACTGTGTGATTCTGAGCAAGTCATTTAACCACCTGGTGCTCCCAGGTCACCTTTGAAAACAGGCAGTTGTGCCTAGTGGGCCTTACCCAGTTACCAAAGACTAAAAAAAAAAAAATAGTTTACTGCTGTTAGGTAAGTATCTGTATTGGGTTACAGTTGTGTCTTTACAATCTGCTGTTTTACTACCTGTCGCTTAAACTAAACTACTGTTAAGTGTCTTTTTTTTTTTTTTGGTATTCTTTTTGATGCCAGGCACCCCCTAGCCCTGCGAACAGGCTCGCTCTGGGCTCGTTGACCCTCACCCTCATCCAGGGAAGCCCCCCTGAGTGGGGCCGACAAAGTGGAACAATAGTGGCTGGAGGGTCGGGCACCGAGCCAGGGCTCATACGAGGGGGGCCAGTGATTTTCCAGTGTTTTTTTTTCTGGTGACAGGGGCGTGCAATGACGGCCAGCGTCTGCCCTGCCCCCCTTACATGCAGGCGTCCAATCGCTTGTGGTACCCCTAGCCTCCGCTGGAGTTCACGTTGCACGGGGCACTCAGCCCCCCTCCCCCTGGAGCAGGAGATTAGTCCTACAGACGCTCAATCCTGCTCCCCTCAGCCAGTCCTCCTACACCCGGATCTGTTCCCAAACCCGGGTCATCGGCACTGCAGATGGCAGCCATGCCTCCGCGCCAGCTGGCCATTAGTTAAGTATCTGTATTGGCATCTAGCTGTGCTTTTCCAATCTGCTGTGTTTGTTCTACTGCCATAAGGGTTTAAACAGGAGTGCAATTTTCATAAGGGTAAAATGTCTCCTGCCTGAACTACTGTAGACTTATGGTATAGCAGGGGCCTAATGCACTGTGTGCTGCCATCCTTCCCCATCTACTTAGTCATCCTGGTAGAGTCCTAACTGTTTTATTTCCACTTCCTCACTGTCTGTGTGAAGCACACATCCCCTCATTTTTAATTTAGGTTTCCTCCCTTCCTGGATAAAACCTAGGTACCATGCGCTCAAACCAAATGATGTGGAGTGCTCACCAAGAAGACCTTGTGGAGCAACAGAAAACACAGGATAACTGCACATCAAAATATCAAAAAGAACAAATGTCCAAAAAAGTGATATTAATGCAAAACTCATGGTTTACTGAGTAGCAATACAAATACATGAAAGCATGGCACTAGGAAACTGTAGCACTTTGCATCAAACATGTGACACTTTATCAGAGGTGGGGATCATATGTGCATACAAATCATTCATACTTGGAACTTTGTCAAAAACAAAATAGTCAAATAGTCAGATGTTAGTATAAGCAAAGTGGCCTGGGCAATAAATTCAGCAGGGATTTTAAGGGCAATTTGATTATTGTCCAAAAGGTAACATGCAGTAAGGCCTGAATATCCCAATGGTGCTGGATCTGACCGTGTGTGGAGGAAATACGCAAAGACCACATAGTCTAGGGTGCATAAAAGGCAAAAATCATGCTTTTAATTTTATTGGTTGAAAAAATAACAAATTGAAATAATACAGATTGTACACTGAACCAAATTTAGCCCAGATGTCTTTAAGACAGGGTCACTTGTATCAATACAGTGTACTGGCCAATTCCCTCAGGACAAGCACTCATCACGGATAATGCTGGCATTACATTTGTCCCCGGAACACCAGGGAGCAAAGCTTCAAGCACCATTTAAGCAAAGGAGCAGCAACTGCCTCTGTCAGCATCCCAGCCCTAACTGACCTTCTCTCTCCCTCCCTCTGTGGGAGCTGTAGAAAGAGAAGCTTTTTATGTCCCTCCCACATGGTCACATGATCCCTACATAAGGATACTTACATATGTCAAACGTACTTCAGGCCTTACTGTTAGCTAATACAACAAATTATACATGTATTGCAAGGCAATTTTTGTACATAGGCTGCACTTTTAAATGTAGCCCATTTCACACTTTCCCTTGGGAATATGTGAAGAAAAAGATTAATATATGCATAACCCATCCAGACTTTGCATATACCCTCCCTGAGCTACAACTACTGCCCTGAGTTCTATCCCATAATATTATAAACAAAATCTGGCCATAACCGATAGGGCTGCAGCAAAGGAATGTGGGGTAAAAATATTGAAAATGTGTTTTTTAATATTTTTACACTAAAGTTTCAACATAGCCTTGTTAAGACCCTGCCTCATGAAAAGGGCAGAGAAAATGTTTAACTCCTGGCTTAAAGGTAATTTTGCACAGGGACTGCAAAATCAACTTTCAGGATGGAAAAATGAATTTTGGGCCAGAGTTGAAAAATGGTGGCTGCCACATTTGTTAGGTGCTGTAAAGAAATGGCTGTGTTGTAAATTTGCTAGTAAAAATATTGAAAAATACCAAAGATATGAGCCTGTATTCACAAAATTCAACATAAGCTCATAACTTTATTGCTTTGTAATATTTTTACACCAAGGCCTAGATATTCAAAAGTGCACCCTGAACTTGCGCAATGGGATGCACAGTGCAACCCAAGTGCACCATAGGAAAACAATGCCATATTCAGTGGATGTGCCACAGAAATGTGCCTGCGCAAAACGCACTGAAAATAGCACAAATGCACCATTGTGCAACCAGATATGTGCCGGAGCAACCTGGACTGCGCAGGAGCAAGTGTGCATGCTGAAAACAGTAGGTGGAGTAAGGCCCACCATGAACAAGGGAACACAGGCAGGGCTGTGCAAGGGCACAGTAGCATGGCAGGGGTTGCAGGGGTGAACCACAAGGGAACAATGGGCATGAGACACAGGACAGGCAGAGGGCCCAGCTGCCATGAACAATGCTCGGTGCACCACACAGATCTAGGTGAACTATGTGACAGAGCATGGACCACCCATGGAACAGATGGCTGCAGGCACTGGCTACCCCACAACCACAGTCCCAACAGCCAACATGGGATGGAAAGACACCGCAGCAATGTGTGAAGGCACCATGCATGTACAGTGCACCACAGCCACACCACCACACAGGTGCCAGGCCACATGATGCACATAGCATGCAGAAACACATGAAAACAGGACACAGCATTACACAGCACACTGGCACTGGGATGGGCACCATTGTTGCCAGTGAACAGGCCAGAACAGGCAGACATGGACACATGGCACCATACCAAGCACAAGGGAGGTGCACAGCCACACTCAAGGTTCAGTGACACAGAGGGATGTGGCACACAGGCCACTGTGCACCCAACAGAACAGCACAGTAGGGACAGCATGTGCACAAACAGGGACCTGCCCAACCACAGCAAAGAACAACAGCAGCACAGTGCAGCAGCATGCATGTGAAGGAGACACAGAAACACACAGGCATAAGGTAAAACACTCTTTAGTAGAAAATGCAGAAAATAAAAGCAGAATCATAAACAGCGGTGCCAACAGGGCAAACACAGCAACAGGTAATGGGACAACACACAATGAAACAGAATGAGGGACACCAAGTGGAGTGGGCAGGGGACATTGCAGGATGTACAGGGGAACACAAACAACAGTCCAGGTGGGTGGATGGCAGGGGAGGGAGGAAAGGGCAGTCTGTACTAAGTCCACTGGCTATCGCTGTAGCCTTCTCAATGATAGGCGCATCCTGCACACCTCTAAGATCAGCTCCCTTGTGGCTGCCAGCTGTCACCTGCTGAGCCAGATGTGAAAAGCCATGCAGGAGATGAGCCACAGTATCAGGTGCTGTAGCTGTAGAAAACCTCCGCTGAGGACACCAACATGCCACTGTCCACCACCTCTCCCAGGATGACCTATAAAAGGGGAACATAGAACAGCAACTAAATGACAGGTCCCACACAGCAGAAGCCCCCCCAAGGGCTGTGTGTGCAGAGGACAGCTGTGGTGCCCTCCCATGGATGATTCTGACAACAGCATGTGCACAGTGGACAGCCACAGCAGACCTTGTCTGCATCCCACAGACATACTGGGTGGCACACCAGTGAGAACCATGTACCCACCCCTGTGCACAGGTGGCCCACAGCATGGGGCCAATGCCCCCATGGGCAAGAAAAGAACCTCGCAGCAGCTGCATGCACACACCATGAAACACACACCACCAATGACAGCAACAGGATGCCCCCACACAGAGGCCATGTGCATGTCAGTGCCGTCCATGCCGATGACCAACACAGGCAGCTGTACCAGTGCATCAACACATGCCATAGCCCTGCATGTCAGCAGTGTTCTGGAGATGTACTGGCCCCACCCATCCCAGGCACTGCAAAGTCAACCACCCCAAGCAGCACACACTCACCTGCCATCCATCGCACTGGCTCTGCCACAGCAACAGCTTCATGGCATTGGACCATGTGAGCAGTGCCCTCCCTGGCCCTCCTGAGCACCTCTGGCCGTATGGATGGAACACAGACAGAGGGGAACATGAGTGGCATGCCATGGCCAGGCTCCCCCCTGCATGCCAGATACAGTGCATAGTGCCGCCACAACCTATACAGTGTCCTTGTCCCACCTGCAGGGTATGGTGTTGGGGCCCCTGGCTCTGTGCAACACACAGGCACATGGTGCCACACCACCAGGCACCCCCCCTCACCAGTGCAGGAACCCCTGTGTGCAGGTGCAGATGCACAGGCAGCACATTCACTATGTAAAATAATGGACAGTGGCAGCATGCACAATGCACAGAGACACCTACCTGGTTGTGGGACCTAACCTCATCGGGTACATTCCTGCAACCTCCTCAGCAGCTCAGGGTCATGGCACTGCAGGTCCCCATACCAGTGGTGACACTGCTCCCCCATCCATGCAACAACCATTCACATCTCAAGGCCCTCTGCCACATGGGCCCACACCTGGGACATGACTGCCTGCAGCTACCCTGCCCCAAAAAGCAGGTCCACCAGGGATTCCACCAAAGCCATCAGGTTGGCCATCTTGACCTTGGACCAGTTCCTGACCCGTCTCCCCTGTTCTGCCCACCCTGCCATACTATCTGCGCTAAGCAATGTGGCATGCACTGGAAACACGTGTAGCGATGCTACACCACATACATGACAGGAAGTAAGTAAGTAAGTAAAGTAAAAAGTAAGTTAAGTAAGTAAAGTAAGTAAGTAAGTAAGTAAAGTAAGTAAAGAAAAGTAAGTAAGTAAATAAAGTAAAAATTTATGGAGGGTCAGTGATGGCAGCTTAGGGGAAGGCAGTGTCTCGGTCGGCTCCATCTTCGGCTTGATCTTCAAACCCTCAACGTTTTAGTTTTTCGACCTGCACGTGTCGGAGATATAGCGGTACAGTCGGGCACGAACATATTGCAGAAGCGGCGGTCGGAATGGAGGCGTTCATGAAAAAGCAGCCGGTAAAACATACGCCACCTCCCTCCCCAGAAAAGGAACAGGCCACAAAATGGCCCCGACAGGGTACTGGCAAGGCTACGCCGGGAGCAACAGCGCTGACGGAGGAGCGCTTTTTAGAAATCATCGGGCCATTGCAGAGCTCTATAGAGGAGATTTCCTTGGAAATCCACGGGTTTAAGGAGACATTAAAAGAGCTGAATACGAGAGTGGGAGACAATGAAGCTAGGCTTAAATCTTTGGAGGCCAAAAGTGATAAGAGTGAGTTGGCTAATGTTTTAATCAACAAGAAGCTGAAGAGGATGGAAGAAAACTGGAGGACCTTGAAGTAAGAAGTCGACGTAATAACCTTGTCATAATCGGTATACCAGAAAAAGAGGAGGGTGCGACACCCATTCTGTTTGTGCAGAAACTATTTGAAAAATTGCTGGACCATCCCCAATAATACGAATTACATTATTGAGAGGCGCATAGATCTCTTGACCGCCTCCAGCATTGGGTGCTCCTCCGAGACCAATAATCTGTAAATTGTTAAACTTCCTGGACAAGCAGCATATTTTGAATAAAGTCAGGTCCTTACAGGAGGTTTCATGGAATGGAAAATCGATCAGATTGCCCATGATTTGCCACAACCGGTCACGAATTAAGCGGCAAAAGCTTCACCCATAGTCTCAAAATTGATTGCACTAAGTATTCAGTATAGAGTGAAATACCGGCAGTTTTGCAAGTTAAATTAAATGATCAGTGGCACTCCTTTGATAGTGCAGAAGCGGCAAGACAGGAGTTGTCCAAGTCATTGCATGAGCTGTTCAAATAATAGTCGTGGGACTGTCTGTCAGTAGCTCATGTAAGGGGAACGCCAGCAGAAGAAAAGGATTTTACTAATATACATTTAGTATTATGGAACCGTAATCTGTTTCCCTCAAG
This sequence comes from Neoceratodus forsteri, assembly GCA_016271365.2. NCBI lineage: Eukaryota > Metazoa > Chordata > Ceratodontiformes > Ceratodontidae > Neoceratodus > Neoceratodus forsteri. Next base: position 209,565,459 of record CM057451.1, read on the forward strand.
CCTTAAGATGCCCCACTGAAGATCTCATTGGATGCCTTTGTTAACAATTTTTTTTTTTTCAGTGTAAAGATTAAAGGGTCTGCCTATCATAGCCTCTGCCTCCTACTTAGCTCTCGCTACTAAGCGAAGCGCATTTGATAGTGAGGTCTCATTTATCGTGCACCTGCTTCGTCTTGCTCAGCCGAGTACCAATTGCTATGTCTGCTGGCATCTTTCCTGTCAATGTGTTAAAGAGGGTCCTTGGTGTTTTTGCCGCTTTATCTCAATAAGCCACACTGACTTTCCCGTAGCAGGAGGAGAAATACTGCATCTATGTCACCTGTGCTTATATCTTCTACTGCCCAGAGTTGAGAATCCCTTCCCTTAATTGGCATTGGCTAAACTCTCGGTGGATGTGGAGAATAGTGTCAAATGCTTCTGGGCAAGCTGGGTTGGCGGTGTGCCCAGCTTGGGTCTACCCCTTATGGGCGGCAATGATATGGTATGTACTGTAAATGTGTCACAGATCAACCTAGCTTTGCTTCTTAAGCCCTGTATTGCTTGTTGAAAGGAAGAGTGGCTCTGAATGCTAGCATGGTGTCCTATGAACTCCCTGGGATGCACTAACTGTTGTTTTTGTGGCATGGAGCGATACTCGACCAGCCTGTTATGGGACGGATATTAACCAGACCATATGGAAGATCTCTAGAGATAAAGAATATAGATATATCAAATAACTGGAGTGGCAGATGATATCTGGAACTGAGGCAGGTACCACCTTATTATCGTCTGGTAATTGGAGATGAGGCTGAGACTGAATTGGAGGCGAGATTGAGTCTGAATAAATAATTTTTTTTTTAAGCTGGCTGTACTAGTACAGTAAAATTCTTAGTAAAGGGAACTGTGTAGTTTAATACTGGTATATTTTGACTAGATGCTTTAATATGTGAGGGATTATATCATGATGTTATAGTTAAACGTTGGTCTTGTATATCATAGCCGAGGACGGGGGACCTAGCACTGCATAGGCTGGCTTTAACATCGCATGACAAGTAGGGGTGGAGATGCAGTTGCTAGAACTGGGGGTTTCGTTAGGTTGATTGGGGTAAATGGGTATTATGGGAATGGGTGGTGTTGTGTTAAGTATAGTTGTAGATTTAGGAAGAGGTTTTTCCTTGAAGGGGTAAAAGGGCAGGCTGCACTGGATCTATTTTCAATTAATGGGGATACCTGTTATTTCATATTTGAGGTGCCTATTATAAATTCTGGGTATAAGATGTATGAGACTCTCCCAAGTACAAGCTCTTATTTGCCTCTCCTGGTTCATCACCAATTTTTGCAATGGTATGAGTAACAGATATGTTGTGAGCTGGAACATTAAAGGGGCCAAAGATAGGGTTAAGAGGCAGATAGTGTTGAGGCACTTGCAACTGATACGTGCACAGATAGTTTTTCTACAAGAGACACATCTTAGAAGGGAGGATGTGCTTCTATTTAGGAGAATGTGGGTTGGTCAGGTGTATGGAGCAGGAGTTTTTACAAGTAGAGGAGGGGTAGCAATTTTGATGGCTAAGAATATACCATTTAAATTGATTAAGGAGATATGGGACCCGGAGGGAAGGTATATTGTTTTACATGGCTTGTTAGAATCCTGTCTGGTTATTTTTGGATCGATATATGGCCCAAATATTGATTCACCTTCCTTTTTCACAAATCTGTTAAATGTTTTAACTGAGAGCGCCCCCAGGCTTATGCTATTAGGTGGGGACTGGAACTGAGTCCTCCAGACTGAACTAGATAGGTCGGACCGGGCTCGACTGGGTCTGTCACCGGCTCAAAGGGCCCTGAGAGAGTTAATTGAAACCGCAGCTTTGGTGGATATATGGCATGTATTTAACCCCACTGAGAGACAATATACCTTCTTCTCGGCAGCGCATAAAACATATTCTAGAATTGATTATTTGCTTATAAGCTCACACGCGATCCCTGGGGTCACAAGGGTAGGTATATCGGCTAGGGTTATATCTGATCATGCGCCAGTAGACATGGAATTTGGCTTAGGACCGGGATTGAGACGCCCTCCTCAGTGGCGACTAAATAATCAGATATTGAAAGATTCTGCCACCTATGAACATGTTAAAGAGTACATTAACTCATTTCTCACCTATAATCTAAGGACGGTTGAGAGGTATGACCTAGTTTGGGCTTCCCTAAAGTGTTCTGTAAGGGGGGAATTCATTAAAATGGCGTCCGTAAAGGCTAAACGTCAGAAAAGCTTAATGGAGGAGCTTTTAGCCAATATTAAAAGTATAGAGAGTACCTTATCGCGTTCCTCCCCAGACGAATTATGGTCTAGGCTTCATCAGTTACAGGCCCAATATCTAGGTTTGAAAGCACAGAAGGCTGAGTTGTCCTTGCATAGGGCCAAGCTTCAGTATTTAGATGTAGGAGAAAAAGCAAGCAGACTTCTGGCGATGCGACTCCGTCAGTTGGATGCTTCACAACATGTTGCTGGCATATACTCTGAGGAAGAGGGTAGAGTGATCACTGACCTGTATAAAATGGTAGAAATGTTTAGTTCATTTTACCAAGAGTTATACTCTGTGGTCCCGGCGGCTGCTTCTGCAGATTCAGATATAGATATTTATCTTAGGTCGGTGGCCCTGCCTAAGGTTCCGGTAGAGGACTTTGCTTCCCTGTGTAGCCCACTTGGATTAGGAGAAATTCAGGCAGCAATACAGCAATTGCCTTTGGATAAGTCTCCCAGCCCAGATGGGCTTCCCAGTAACTTTTATAAGGCTTATCAAGATGTCCTGACACCCATTCTAAAAGACTTATTTGATTTTTGGTTTGATAAAGGAATGTCGGAGTCAAGTTTCTTAGAGGCTGTGATATCTCTAATCCTTAAGCCCGGTAAGGACCCGCACTGTCTTAGTAGTTACCGACTTATCTCATTGTTAAATACCGACGTTAAGATTCTGGCGAAAGTCTTGGCAAATAGGCTTTCCAGCATTATTGATAAGCTAATAGGACATGAACAAGTCGGTTTTATGGCGGGAAGGTCGTCTCAAGATCATATGCGGAAATTAATACATATTATAATGGTGGCCAGAGATTCTGCTATCCCAATGGTGCTGACTTCCTTAGATGCCGAAAAGGCATTTGACAGAGTCTCCTGGAATTTTTTATTTGCTACTTTAATTTCTTTTGGTTTCCCGGAGGATTTTGTCAGATGGGTAAAAGTCTTATATTCCTGCCCCACGGCTAGGGTGAAGTGCAATGGGCTATTATCTTCTCCATTTAAGTTGGCTCGGGGAACTAGACAGGGGTGTCCTTTGTCCCCCCTACTTTTTAATTTGTATTTGGAGCCTTTGCTCCTTAGGTTGGCGGCTAATGGTAAGATTACCGGAGTTCAGGTGGGGGAGGCTAGATACACCTTTTCAGTTTACGCTGATGATATTTTGTTACAGTGGGAAGGAAATTCCATAGTTTATCTGGGAATAAAGATTTGTAGAGATCTTGGTACTATTCGGAGTACAAATATGGACAGTCTCATGAAAACAGTTTCTCAGGACCTTGAGAGATGGCAAAGCCTCCCTATCTCATTGTGGGGCCGATTGAATGTTATTAAAATGAACCTCTTGCCTAGGATGTTGTATCCATTGGGTATGCTGGGACTGTATATCCTTAAAGTCTGGTTTCGTAGGTTGAGAACAATGTTGTGTCATTTTCTATGGAATAGAAAGAAGGTGCGTAGATCCTACCATAAGTTAATTGCACCGAAAGATAGAGGAGGACTGGCAGCTCCTTCTTTTTTCATATATTATCTCGCACAACATTTAAGTAAATTATTTTACTGGCAGAAGGAGGAGAACCATACGGTCTACTCCCCCCTGTGGGTAGCCATTGAGAAATACTTGGCGTCCCAGGCAGGATGTTCTCTGCGCTCTTTGCTTTATGTCTCTCCCTCACATATCCCCAAAGGTCTTTGAAATAATCCCATGGGCTGGTCGATAAAAGCTTCTTACCAGGCCCAGGCATTATTATCAGTGAAGTGGTCTCAGTCTTCAGGCCAGCCAGTTATTAATAACCCGCATTTTAAAATTAATGGTACACTGATAACTAACGCATTCTGGAGCAGGTTGAAGCTTTGCAGGGTTTCGGAGGTCTGGAGGGATGGTAAGTTGGTTATTCCGGCCCAAGCTGGATCTTCTGATAGCTCTGCAAGGAAGGAACCCTTTAAAGCTTTGCAAGTTAATAAGGCCCTATCTGTGTTTCATAAACATTCTCCAATAATAGATATAGGGGAAAAAGACCCTGTGGCGCTACTTCAGGTTGCTTCACAGTTGTGTAAGGTGTCCAATTTATATAAAGTATTACTGGGTGGGGATAGCAGTTTGCATTCAGGCGTCTGTTTCTATTGGGTAAAGGAACTAGGTATCTCTGAGGACACTAGTGTGTGGAGAAATGTTTGGACCACCCTATATAAATTTCTTAAGCAGGACAGGCTCAGAGTGGTTAACTATAATATCTTGCACGACCTGTACTTGACGCCGTTCAAGTTGCATAGTTTTGGTCGGTTGCAAACACCAGCGTGCAATAAATGTAAGGTAGATGTGGGGACCCTCTATCACATGTTATGGCAATGTCAAGTATTAAGATCTTTTGGCAGGCTATTAACAACTCCTTGACCCTATTCTTGGTTTGAGGGAAATTTTTACCCCAGAAGTGTGCCTTTTAAACCTTTTTCCAAATGGTACTCCAGGTAATAGGAAGGCGCATATGATTTTAGTAACAGCAACTGCCAAGTTAATACTAATGAGACACTGGATGGATGAGAATGCGCCCCTAATAATGGAATGGTACAGGGAATGTGTTTTAGCTTTGCAGTTGGAAAGGCATATTGCAACCATGCGGGATAGAGGCAAAGCTTTTATTGCTCGTTGGGGGAGTCTCGAAACTATTATGATGTTATGGAAACCACCAGGTGCATAGTCCAATAATAGTTAGTCATGGGTATAAGGTTCATAGTATAGTGCAGCCTATGGGGGTGGGTGAGGGGAGGTGGGGGGGGTTTGGTATGTACTCATCTATTTATATGTGTTTTCTCCGCTTTGATGTACATTGTCTTTTCTATTTTTCTCATATGTACAAGTTGTATGATGTTGTGTTCTGGAGTTAAAATGAATAAAAAGTTGAAATGAAATAAAAAAAAATATTTTTTAAGCGCTTTTCAATACCAAAGCGCTGTACAAATAGAAGCAATTAAAATACATACATATAACACAAACAGCAACAATAACAATATAATCAGAATAAGATCGCAATAAAATCACTCTCCATATGCCTTTTGAAATAAATAGGTTTTTAATTCTAACTTAAAACACTCAACGGTCAGGCAGCTTTGTATCCGACGAGGTAGAGAATTCCACAGGGTAGAGACAGCGTAGAAAATGCCCGTGCATGAGATGTTTACGCGAACCCTGGGAACCTCTAGCAGTCCCTCGTCAGTGGAGCGGAGCGAGCGAGAGGGACAGTAGGGAATAAGGAGATCTTGAAGATAGCCCACAATCGCGCAGCATGGAGATGCATGATTGACATGCACTACCATGGCCTATTGCTCAATAAGGCACATGCGCAACACTGGAAGTGCAGATGGGAAATCAGGGTCACATACGCAACCCACATACATGCAGACCATTGGAGCCACCATGCTGCAAAGGGCAAATGTAGCCTACATACCGCATGCCAATGGTACCTTAGCCCCATCATGCGCAATCACTGGTATCATGTAGCAGGATCAATTGCGCAGTACAGCAACACACTGCATCCATGCCGCATGCACAGCATGCTCCCACAGACATATGTGCAACAGGACAGGCATGCACAGCACAATCAGCTGTGTGATACGTGACATAGGATGGTGCCCTGCCGCCATTGCACATTGCAGGTGTGCATATGCATATCACTCATGCACCAGAAGTGCATCTGTGGATTGCTCCAGTGCAATCATGTTGTGCATGACACAGTCCATTGTGCAAGGACCATTTCAGCAATATTCAGCTGTCGTATGCAAATAGCCTCATGAGCCAATGCCAGGCACATTCACTCACATTAGCATCTCATTACCAATTGCACACAGCCTCATTTGCATGAGTTGAGCCATATAAGCACCACAGCACAGCACTGGTCACTGACAGGTATTGCAGCCATTAAGGTAAGACTGTCCACAGTGTGTTGATTGCTATTATTGCTATGCTGGGAGTCAATGCTGCACTGTGACATGGAACGCTACAATGCTGCTCGTCTTTGCACCATCTTACTTACTGTTCATAGGTCGCAACATGTCAGAGTCTGAAGGAACTGAGGAGGAGGTGCTTCCCAGGAAGCACAGGCCAAACTTCACAAAGGATGAGCAGCAGGCCCTTTTTGAGGTCTACCTGGAGAGGGAGGACTTACGGAGTGGGGCCAGTGGGACCATGCAGGAGCATGTCACTGGGTGGGAGGAGGTGGCGATGTAAGTCATTGCCCATGGCTGCCACAACCACAGCACACAGGAGTGCAAAACAAAGATGGGCACTGACAGGAGGTGCATAAAGGAGAAAGTTTCTGCCATCAATGCATCCTGCACTAGGACAGGTGGTGGCCCAGCTATGGCACGCATCCTGTCAGTGGGGGAGGAGCTTGTTGCAGCCACCATCAGCCAGACAGCTATTGAGGGTGTCCCAGGAGGGGGAATCCAGACAGGTGGAAGCCTATCTCAGCACTGTGAGTATGACAGTGGGTGTTGTGTGGCGGGGGCATGTGCATGCCACTGGCGTGCCTGGTGCATTGTGGGTGTGCTGTGTACCTGTGGACATTGTGGCATGGTGTGGTGCATGCAGTGCATTGGTACAATGTGCACCTCCCTGGCCCCTGTGGGCAGTGTTCCTGCTGGCTGGGGCATGTGTTGGGAGGGTGGGGCAGGGTGTAGGGTGTGCATGACACCCTACATGCCCTACAGCTGTGCAGGCACTTTGGTATGTGGCAGCACATGCAGGGCCACAGTGATCATAGGCTGCTGTGCACCACACTGCAGGGGGCATGGCCGGGGGGGCCATAGTGGAAGGGCATGCCTGTCAGCCATGTGCACGTGCAATGCAGCATTGTGTGACTACACAAAGCGGTTGACATGTCCTGTGCCATGCCTGTTGCATTGATGCCCTGTCATGCAGTGCTGCAGCGACAGCTGCCAGTGTGGCCTGGCACACCTGCGTTGTGCATGCATACATTGCACAGTACACAGCACAGCATACACTGCATCAACATCAAGAGTGACACTGCTCATTCTGTCTTCCAGCTCCATCATGCCTCAGAGGTGCAGTGCAGGATGAGACCAGTGACGTGGGACACAATGATACAATGCCATCAACATCAACTGGCATCCTGGCCATGGACCAGGGGTGCTGTGGTGGTATGAGGCATGTGGAATTCCTAGGGCTGGGGGAAAACATTCCACTGGCCGACCTCCTGTTCCCAAATGAACTACCTGTGCTTGTGCCTGCAACAAAGGAGGGGGGCACATTTGACAGTGACAATGATCTAACCCTGATCCTGGACACCACTGGACTTGTCACACCACCCCAGGTGCAGCTGTCAATACAGGCAACGGAAACCATCATGGGCAGTACTGCACCCATGCAGGCACCTCCAACCCATGGCCACACAGTGTTGTGTAGCACTGCTGCTGGTGCTGGCCATGGTCAGGGTGCTGGTGTGGATGTTGATGCCATGGGGCAAGTCCAGCAGTCTGCTGGCATACAGCAGGGGGCTGCGGGAACCACTGTGCAGCCCCCCAGGGGCCACTGTCAGTGCACCTGCTCATTCCCCACCACCTGCATGGTCACCTGTGCGACGTTCCCAGATTGAGAATGTTGCATGGCATGCCACCACACCTCCAGCATGTCAGCGGCATCACCAGGATTCACCGGGAACTGACAGGCTGGATGAGCACACCAGGCTGCTGTGTGCATCCATGGACAAACAGGCAATGCTCAGAAAAGGTGTACATGCACTGCAGGTGGTGGTGCGCCAACTGACTGAGCATGGGAACATTGGACATGCCCAACTTATTGGTGAGATCTGGCAAATTCAGGAGGCCATGACTGCATCACTTGACCGCATTGCTGGGACCATCGCTGCCAGATTTGGCATCCACTGGACACAGCAGGACATGCAGGACTCCCCATAGTGCTTCATCCACATCACGGTCATGGTGACTGATGACCCCAGCATGGTTGATGCCTACCACTGTCATACCCATCCCTGACACACCTGGCAGTAGCCTGTTTGCCAGTCTGTACACATCCGTGAGAACCCGGTCACATTCCCAGACCTCTACCCCCGTTAATGTGCTGATGACACTACCTGTGGCTGATGAGCAGCCAGTACCTACCACACAGTCCAGGGGTGGCTGACTACATGGCCATGATGACCGTGAAACCACATGGTAGGCCTGCTGGGTGTGCTGCCCTATCCTGTTACCTGCTGCTGTAGCCTGCTGCACACATGGCTGGGTGCACCCCTGTGCATGTGCTGTCACATACTTCTGGCCAGGGTCATGCCTAGCATGTGTGCAGGCAATTCTGTGGGACCATGTGGCATGGGTGTGATCTGTGCAGCACTGTGCTGGCATTGCCTGTGTGCAAGTGCGTAACCTCTAATCCATGCCACAGCCTGCTGTACTGCTGTATGTGTTGACACCTCACCTGCCACCTGTCTGTGTGTCCCACCTGGTCCCCTATGCCCTGCTGTGCACCCTGTGGCAGTACTGCTGTATGTGCCAGCCAGTGTTTGGCCACATGTCTGTCCAGCACATGGCACTTGGATGGATGCATCTGCCTGTGCTGGTCAAATGTTGTTTGGGCATGGGTATGCTTGCATGCCTGTGTGTTCCCCTGTGTGTGCTGCATGTGTGCCTCTGTCTCTGCATGCATGCCTGTATGTTCATGCGTGTGTGTCTATGTGTGTGGTGTGCTGTGCATGCACAGCTGCCCTGTGTGGTCCTCACCTGCGGTTCCTGTAGTGCTCTTCCATGAAGCAAGCATCTCTCTCTCTCTCTCTCTCTCTCTGGAACCTAAAAGGAAAGAGAAAAAGAAAAATATAGTTGGTTTAGTACTATTCCACCCATTGGAGTATGGAAAAGTAATTTAATCTCCTTTTAACAGGTTTGTTTGATTGGCATGTAGTCATTTGTCAATGACTGTTATTGTGAGGCAGTCTAACTTGGTAGACTGCTGGACTGCATTTGTTTACAATGGGATAGTGCCTGTTGTTGGGCCTTGCCCATACATTGTGCAGCAAACAAGTGTACCTTTTGGATGTCTTGTTTGAGATATTTAACATATTTATCTACTGATGCTCCATCAGCAGTGCAAGTACACAGGTCCAGAAGTAAATTTTCTATGAGTCTCATGGGCCATCTGGTCATGATTTCAAAATGGGGCACACTGTGTACTTGCAGAGGGTGTCCCTCTTATTGCCATAAGGAGTAAAGACAATAATGAATCCCAGTCCTTTGGTGTTTTTCTGAACAAGTTTATGATAACATAACTTTGATCTGCCTGTTAGCCCATTCCATCTGTCCTGAGGACTGTGGGTTGTAAGGGATATGAAACTTTTGTTTTACCTATACCAAATCCAGAATTTCCTGCATTACTTTGGCTATAATGCTGGATTCCTGTAATCCGAATGTACCTTTAGGGGTAAAGCCCAAACTGATAAATAGCTGGTTTGCCAAGACATTTGCAGTCACTTTGACTGTTCTTAGTGTTTGGCATATGGTCAAGGTAGTTAGTCTGGATGTTGTTCCAGGGGCCCGATTGCCTCTCGGGTAACAATGTATTTTTCCTAGCTGATATAGGATTGTTCTGTGCACAGATCAAACAGGTTCTAATGTAGTGGTCTACATCATTTTTCATGTGTAGCCACCAGACAGAGGATGTCAGTCTATCTAGGGTTTTTACTGACTCACTAGTATCCGCCAGTTGGAGTATCATGTACTTGGCACAGTAGATAAAACCTACTCTCAGGTGTTCAGGAATTACCCATAACCTTTCATGAGTGCTACAGCAGCGATATTCCAAATGTGTAGACCATCACTGGATAGGTGAATGTCATTTTCACTTTCTTATAAGAGCTTATTTTGGAAGACATTACTCGGTTCCTTTATTAAGGAAACTATACACTGCCCTCAAATGAGGGTCCTTCCTATGGAGCATAAAGTTCATGTTTAAAATATGCTTGAACCTTATGAATATACTTTGTATTTAAACTGATTAGTGTTGTGATGCACACAAGCAAGTCTGTATTTCACAGCGATACTACAAAGTACTGGAAAATAAGTTTGTTTTCTTCCAAAGAAATTCAGTTTAGAGAGAAACAGACACAATTAGAAACCATAATAAAACAAAAAAAAAAACGTTTCTGCAGTTTGTAATTATCTCAGGGCTGATTGCTAAACTGCAGTGCTTAACCCTGTCATGGAGTGCTGGTATCATTTTACGCAAGGAAAAATCTTTTAACACAAGCTGTGTCTTTCTCAAGGACTTACCAGCTCTCTAAACCACCTACAAATATTTGTGGTAATTCAGAGACTCTTCACCTCCATGCTTTTCATTTTATTTGCCAGGCGTGTTTTAACATTGCCGGTGAATTGTACATATACAATGATGCAATTACTAGCTATGCACACTCTGTCATTACCAGAATGTAAATTAATTCCAAACCCTGCTATCTGACCCTAGCTGGTATGTGTGGCTGAGTCATCAGTCAAAACATGACACACAGTGATGTCTTTTAACACTTTCTGAGGTTCTGCCAGAAAGGGCCCTGAGACAGGTAGGTCAGGGGGTTGGAGTGAACAATCATGAGTCTCTCCTGCAAATTGTAGGCCATGGTCCAACAAGGATGGAGTTTTGATAGGAAGGACAGTGATGTCATGATCCTGTAAAATGAGACACCAGTGTGTAAGTCTGGCATTGGATACAGAGTAATCTTTTACTCTGTCTGACAGCAGAAAGTTAGTTGGCAAACGATTGGAATGCTGCACAATGGATGCATATCCAGTGATGTACACAAAGTGTCTCATTGCCCAGTATGTAGCCAAAAGATTCCTTTCACAAAGTTTGTATTTCAGCTCCACTGGGGCAAGCATCTGGGATGCATAAGCAATGGGTCTGATGTGTACATTGTATGTTTGGGCTAAAACTGCAGAGATTGCTTTATCTGATGTAGCAGTTTCACTATACCCTAAAACTGTGTTAGGATTATCCAATGCCGAGACCATGGTTAGTGATCCCAAAAGAAAAGACAATGATATCAGTATTAAGATACCTTGCACCTTCTTACCAGAAGTGCCTGCTATAGTTTGTGCTGAGAATAACCCAGACTATTTCTGACTTGTCTGCTATTGCATGTGCTGGGAATAGTCCAGACTGTTCCTGGCTTGTGCCTGCTATAGCAGCCACAACATGGGAAGATCCAGGTGTCACTGATGGAGGGGGTTCTGCATCATGTGCAGGGAGTGCTGGCACTATCAGGGTTGCCTGCACAGTGGAGAAAAGTGGTATGCAAGCTTTACATAGTTCTCCAGCTATAGATTGTGGTTAAGTAGCCCATCAGGAGTGGAGAAAGTAGTTCTGAAACAGCCATCAGCTCAGGTTCAGAAATTAAACCTGTAACCCTCCCCCCCAGCATGGCCTGAGATGCTGAAAATATCACAGCCATGGGGCTTTCAGAATCAGGGTTGTCCCCTCCCCAATCAAAGTAAAGTGGGTTTCCCCACCAGCCTGTTGCTGTATGGTAGCAACATTGTTTTTAATGTTTCAGCTTAAAGTATTAATGAGCTGCATATGCCCAATGCTGTCAGGGTTAGAAACAACAGCACATTTAGTCTTCTCAGGGAAAGCTGATGTTAAACTACATAGGAAAGAATCACATTTCATGTAATTAATTGCAATGTGTTCCTTAACCAAGGACTTTCTAGTATAGTAAAGATTGCTAGCAGAAGTTGCTTCTTCTGCAGCATCAGACACTGACTTCATGACAGATTGCATACCAACCTCATTCAAAAGTACGTCAACATCATTTTTAATGAGAATCTTCTGTCCCTCAGAAACACTAGTGTTACTGATAACATTATTAATCATGCCAAAATCCTCCGGTATGTTTTGTTTGGTTATGGCAACAATCACAGGTCCCTGTGACTGCATGATCCAACCTCCATGATGTGGTGGTTGGACATTTTGGATTACTTCATGGGCATCATGGGTTACTGTGTTATGACCATCATCACATGACCATGAGTGGTCATCTTGGGGATGGTATGGGAATGCAACCTGATGACATGTGTGTCCACCATTTTGAGACTCTAACAATTCTCCATTTTGTGAATCACATAAAAACAAGTTGCTAGCCTTTGTTCTAGTCCACCCCACAGCATACTGTGAGTGTTCAAAATGAAACTCTTCAACATGATAAGAGGCAAGGTCTTTGGGCATTAAATTAGTATGCCCTGCCAATACCTCTAGCTGACGGCGCAAGTTTGCTGTATCTGACTTTTTACTCCTGCATTCTAACTACTCAGATACAGGAGTTAGCACACTGTAAAGTGCCTAGTTTTCAGACCGAAAGACATTTTCATCTTGTAAAACATGCCTGTTATCAACAGAAGCTGTGTCACATTTTAGATTCAAAACATTTATATCATATCTGCTGTACTGAAAACATAATAATTCACGCTGTTCAGTCAAGGTCTGGTGTCGAAATACCAGCACGTTAACTCTGTCAGTGATTACTTCAGACTTATTATCCCTAAGTTCCTTGTTTTCAAAATGTAAGGAACCAGTGTTATTAGCCAGAACATCATTCATTTGAAAAACTTGTATTTCTAATAAGTTTTGCCTTTTCAATGTTATCTGTTAAGGCATGCAGTTCTTTGTTGCTTCCTTCATTAAATAAAAACTAATGTTCTTGACAGAGAGACTGCAACTGAGACTGCAGTCCATCTGTCCTTTCTTTATGAGAAGCCATTTTCAGACTAATTTCCTGTTTGCAAGCAGCATTCTCCATTTTGCAAGCAACATACTCAGATTCCAAAACAGATAGGCCCAGATATTCAAACTGCGCCAGGCTGTGGTGCAAGCTTAGGCGCAGCTCAACTTGGCTGCGCAGGGGTGTGGACTGGGCAATATTCAACAGAGCTGCGCCATGGCACAGCGTCATTGAATATTGCATCCTGGCCACCCGCAGTGTGCATGGCGCCAGTGCAAGTGGCCAGAGTGGAGCATGGGGATGCGCTAGCGCAAGTTCCATTGCGCTATGCTCAGCAACCACAATATTCAAAACTTGACATGCAATAATGTATGCAAGGCACACATGGGGCCATTTGCATGTCATTATGGCCCCATTTGCATGCAGGTGCGTTGATCCCCGACGACTTGCACCTGGCGCCCTGCCAGGCAGCAGCTGTCGGGGACCGACGCCCCCTGCAGCCTGATCGCGGACATTTGTATTAAAAAAAATAACTATTCTGTCCAATATCCCTGGTGGTTCAGTGGACCACTGACTTCCCGATCGCGGGCATTTGTATAAATAAATAAATAATAATTCCAATCTCCCTGGTGGTCCAGTGGACCACTATCTGCCCCGATCGTGGGCATTTGTAGAAATAAATAAATAAATAATAATTCCAATCTCCCTGGTGTTCCAGTGGACCGCTATCTGCCTGATCACGGGCATCTGTATATAAATATCAATAAGTCCAATATCCCTGTTGGTCTAGTGGTACCTCCCCACCCGCCCACTGAGCCCCACTGTCCTTCTCCACCCATAAGCTGGTGGGCGGCAGCACCCCACCCGCCTGCTGCTGTGCCACCCACTGACTGACGCCTTCGGTAGGGCTGTACGCCCATTGGTTCATAGCGTGAGCCAATGGGTGTGCAGCCCGTACTGTACTATATATTCCAGATATGTGAATGATTCATTCACATATCTGGAATGTGTAGTATGGTACAGGCTGCATGCCCATTGGATCACGCCAGAACCAGTGGGTGTACAGCCCTACTGACGGTGTCAGTCAGTGGGTGGCGGGCAGGTGGTGGGTGCCGCCGCACCGCTGACAGGAGCTGGAGTGGGGGGGTTAGTGGGTGGGTGAGGGGGTACCACCAGACCACCAGGGATATTGGAATTATTATTTATTTATGTATACAGATGCCCGCAATCGGGCAGATAGCGGTCCACTGGACAACCAGGGATATAGGACAGAATTCTTCTTTTCTTTTTTACAGATGCCCACGATCGGGCATGGGGGGGCACCACCAGGTGCGGCCGGAGCTCGGGTGGCCACCCACAGGTGGCAGCTGCTGTGTTGTGCCCTGCAATGTGGCAGCTCACCTGTGGGTGGCCATCAGTTGTTCCTTTTTTTGGGGGGATCAGCTTTGTGCTGGCACAGGTTGGGGTTGCACATGCATGGCTCTGCACATCCTGGGATGAATATCGGGCTGTGCAGAGTATGCATAGGCACGCCCCCCCACCTGTGCCTGCATACATTACTGATGCAGTCCGGCGCATCGGGATTTGTTCTGCACACTTTTCCCTTTTGAATATCGCGCCGGAGCACATCAGTGGGTTGTGCATGGTGCAACAGTGTTGAGCCTTGTGCAACCCATTTGAATATCTGGGCCATAGTTAATTTAGAACAGTATTAAACATTTAAACAATGCTGCAATTAATAATCCTTCAGGATCAACTCTTTTGGTACCATTTCCAGTTCTCCATAATGGGCAATGATTTCCCTGAAAGGGCTACCACTGGATTCTGCTACTTCAGCAAAACCTTACCAACCACCATAGGCAGTTTGGTATGTTAAGGCATCCAGCCTCAACTCAGTACTGATATTTTTAGACATGTCATAAGATAAGAAACCCTTAGCTGTCTGTGGATCAAACACTTTGTTTGCAACCAAAGTTCAAGACAGGACACATACAACATATGGTGTAATGTGGACTCCTAGATGAGTAAAACAAAAAAAAAAAAAAAAAAAAAAATTAGGATTTGACACCATGGATGAAAGCAGTCTATCTGTCTGTTTGGATCCCTTTACAGCTATGTGTTCCCACAGAGAAAGAAAAGGAAACAAACAAATAAACATAAAACAACTCATTACACAGAGATTGAATATCTGCCAGGAGATTGTTTTGCCTGCACTGTGGAACACACAACAAACAGAAGATATTTAACCAGAAGACATTCTCAGCTGCTTGTTACTGGAGATTTCTCAACCAGTGTTTTAATTTACAGAGGGAATTAAAATGTAATTTGGCAAACACCCAGACTCTGTTAGTGGTCGCCATTTATGTTACATAAACAATCTCAGATAGTAGAGTAAATAATAATAATACTAATAATACAGATTCTTGTGTCTTCAGAGTCTGCCATGAAACATTTATAAACAAGCAGGGAGTACTAATAAAGTTTATTATACTACTTACATCAAGCATGTGATAGAGAAAATCACAAGGAAGATGGGTTTCTCACCACTCTCCTAAAGAATGTACATAATCTCCAGAATTGCTAAAGATCTCAGGTTCTGCAAGATCTCATTCTTTCTGTGATCTCGTTCTCTCTGCATGTGAAACTAGGCTACAGAAGGCTAAATACTACAGATAACAGTATAGCAACAGAGATTACAACAAAGTTACTGATATGAGAAACATTATGTATTGGATAATGACTTCGGAGACAGGATTACTAATGAGTATCATATGAGACAGAATATGCTTCCATTAGCATTATAGCTTGGACAAAAGAAATGCTGGCTGGGCTCTATTTCATGTGGCATTTCTTGTTTATGTATAATGTAAGACATAAGAAAGGATTTCTCTCTGTCAGCTTGCTTAGACAAAGAGAAGTGCTAACAGTGCACTATTACAGATGGCATATCTGCCTGAGTGTAAAACACAAACTACATAAAATTATATGAGAATATAGGTATACAATAATCACTGATGATCTGTCGGAGTCATCTTGTCAGTAATTAGCTAGACTATATATGGAATATATGTAAAAGACAAACATAATGCGTTATAGTGAGATATAATAGTCATGCATGATCTAATCTTATGAAATATGTAAACATTAGCAAATATTAGCAACAAAGCACATTCCTGGCACTCATACTTGTATGATGGATGCCTACATTTATATGTTAGTGCAAAATAGCAGCATCAAAGTACGATAGACCAGGAATACAGTGTGAGATGTATGTGAAGTGTATGTGGGATGATAGAGGGCACAACCAAGGCATAACATGTCCATCCCCTCTGCTTCCCACTGCAACCTGCCACCACTCTGTGTGCCTTGGCCATGGTCACCCCTGCATGGCTGCCATGGAACCATTCCTGACATGCCATCAGTGTCTGTCATGCCCAGGCACCATTGTCATTGCGCCCCTGCACTATTCCCATTCACCATTCCTGTCCTGTACCCCTCGTTTCACTGTCCACATCCCCCACCACCCAATACTGTGGC
Source organism: Neoceratodus forsteri (assembly GCA_016271365.2). Lineage (NCBI taxonomy): Eukaryota > Metazoa > Chordata > Ceratodontiformes > Ceratodontidae > Neoceratodus > Neoceratodus forsteri. Next base: position 209,582,007 of record CM057451.1, read on the forward strand.
TGTGTGGTGCCCTGCACAGCCTGTCCTTCACCTCTTCCCAGGTTCTACTCACCTACTAAGTGCTCCATGGGGATCACCAACTCTCAAACCACTGGCACAGGATTGACTGGTGCCATAGGAATGCATCATGTGTACTTCCAGGTTGTGTGGTACACACATTGATGATGTGCCAAGTGGTGTTGCACACTACCTGGTAGTTGATGGAGGGGTAGCCCTATCTGTTCATGTATACAGCCCCTTCTTGGCCAGGTGGTGCACGTATGGCCACATGGGTGCAGTAAATGGCCCCTATCATGCTGGGCATGCATGCTACCCTGAGGAATTCCTGCATGTTTGCTGTACACTCTGCCTGTGTGCTTGGGAATCTTATGTACTCTGAAGCATGTGGCAGCAGACCATTGAGGAACTGGCTGAGGACGTGGGACATGGCCAACTGTGAGATACCAACAGTTGTGCTCACTGGTGTCTGGAAGGTGCCTGTGGTGAGCAAGCACATTACCACTGTCACCTTGGTCTCCTTCATCAGGGCATGGCTCCTTCGGGTGGGTGCCTGCATCTCATCATGACACAGCTCACATACCTGCCTCAAAAGTGCCCTGTTCAGACAGTACTGGCCCACTATCTCTGTGTCCACATAGTCCTCGAATGTGGGCCGGGCACAGTACTGTATGTGTTGGACATACCGCTGCCGGGCTCTTCCTCAACCACGTTACTATTCCTCCCTCCTCCTCACCCCACTTATCACCTGTTCCATTATGAATGGTCCTGAGTCCATGGCTTATGTGTCCCTGGATTGCACCTCTACTGTGTGTGTGTGTATGTGAGGTTGAACCTCCTTTATATGTGTTCAATTCTGTGTGGCACATTCTGTGGGTTGTTCTACAGTCGCACAGTATATTTCAGCTGAATATGCCAGTGCGCAGCTTATTCATGGGCACGATTCACTGTACACGTGTTGTGTACATTACTGTTGTGCAGCAGTGCATTTGATTTTGCACTGCGCATTATTGCTGTTTGACTATGGTGCCGGGCTGCATTTCTGTGTTTGCACCACTGCAAGTCAGTTGCACATTGCACAACTCCTTTGAATATCTAGGCCCAAGCTTTTAACATAGACTTCTTATGACCCCACCTCATGAACAAGGGCAGAGAACATTTTCAACTCCTGCTTATAAGGTGATTTTGTGCAGGGACCACAGAATCACCTTTCGGGATGTAAAAAAAAATTTGGACAGGATTTGAAAAATGAGAGCAGTCAAACTCACGAGGTGCTGTAAAGATATGGAAGTTACAAGAATGAATTTGCAAAATTCAATGTAGACTCATAACTTTGTTGTTTTGTTAACATTTTTACACAAAATGTTCAACATAACCTTCTTATGGCCCCACCTCAGGAACAAGGGTAGAGAAAATGTTCAACTCCAGCCTAAAAGGTGATTTGACACAGGGACTACAAAATCACATTTTGGGACAGATTTGCCTAATGACAGTTCAATTGTTCATGAAGTAGGGTCTCAAAGAAGAAATGTTAATGAGAACAATGATAATTTATTATTAATAATAATAATTTGGGCCACAAATATGCAAAAATGCCCAAATTATGCTACTAAGTTCAAAACCCCATTGAAATACATTGAACCATATTCCTGTTTCTTCAGTTCACGGTCCTGCTTTGAAAAGTGAAGACATGTCTGTGGTCCAGAGAGGATTACGGTGATGGACCCTCAATGGGTAAGTAAGGGTTTGGGGGGTTCAGGGTTTTTCAGTGGGAGGGTCATGTGGGGGTGGTCAGTAATGGCGCAAAAGACATTGATGCATGGTTTTCTTTTTACAGGTTAAAAAAAACAGCTGAGGATTCCTGATTGTGACACTGGTGGATTGGGCACCCTCATGTCACTTTTGTGTTTCTGGGGAGGGGTGGGAGTGGTGGGTTCTGAGAGGGAGGTCAGGTGGGGAAAGGAAAAAAACAAAAATAAAACGTTACCCAGAACACAGTTTCGACTCTGGGGGTTTGGGCACCACCAGTGTCATTGTAATGTTTCTGGGAGGTGGGGGGGTGGGTTCTGAGAGGGAGGGTCAGGTGGGGGATATGAATAATTTAAAAAAAGGAAATCGGCAGTCATGACAGAATACAGAACAGTCCGCCACGACCAAGATTGGCACCACACAGTACTGTGCATGCACTAGTGGTCGCACATGCACAATACAGTTTGGGGGGCATCTTGGACATGTGCCATATTCCACCAGGCCCACTGACAGACAAAAAAATAGTGTAGTGTGACTGCCAATGTAGACAGTGAGCGGAGTGCTTCACGGTCATGGAGGAGACTGTGTTGCAACTCCAACATGTTGTTTGTTCAGAAGGAATGCACTCTCTGCTTTTTTGATAGCAAGAGGTCTGCAGAACTATGCCCACTGCAGCCCTAGAAAGGGTAGTGAGTGTCTGGCTGCCTCCTTAGTAGAAACTCAGTAGAACAGGTAAAGAATACACAGAGATGGTACCTTTGTGCTTTTAGTGTGCAAACAATTAGTTGTTCTAACTGTTTAACCTCACACATATATGTGATGTTTATAAGCAGACAGGGTGGCTCCACCTGAAAGGTAGACTCAAATATCAAACCTGCCTGCTAGCAAAAAAAAAAAACTTGTCTTAGGCTCACTCCACAGGGGATTAAGAAGCTTCTAAACCTTTCTTGTAACTCTTACCACACAAGAGGTTCAAAAAGCTAGCCCTTCCTTGTCCCCTTATGCCCCACTATTCAAGGTCAAAGGTTATTCACCTATAGAGCCCCATCTTGGCTTAACTCCGTACACAATGACATCCTTACTGAACCCAAACTGGGTCCATTCAAACATAAGCTACACCAGCTACGTACTGCACAGAGTAGTTGTGATTGTTTTTCCTAGCTGGCCCTGATGCTTCACCATGGAACTCCCCTCAAGCACTTGGGCAGTGGCACTTGCCTCTGAACTTTCAATCACATTGTCCAGCCCTAACCATTCCCACCTCCTATCCATGCCAATCTCTTTCACTCCCCCTTCCTCTCCCTCTCTTGCATCTGCACAACCTACCTACTATCATAACTCTACCATTTTACCCTCTGTCCCTCATGCCTACCTGCATTCTTGACTAAGCCTACTCTGGCTGATTCTGTCTTTGTCCTACCTAGAGATGCAGCGAATTTAAATTTCGCCAGTGAAGTGAATGAGAAGTGGGCACTTCGCAGTGCCACTTTGCTATGCGGAGTGGGCAATGCAAAGTGCTCACTCCGCCTTGTCATTATCACTTCGCGTTAAGGCAGAATGGCAATGCAAAGTAAGGTGAAGTCAATGCTTTTAATGGACTTCACGTTCCTCATTATGATTCTAAGTGATCCACTTGGTGTTTCAGATTTGGCAGCCCCCCCCCCACACATCACATGGCTTACAGTACTGTAAGTCACACGTTCTTTAGCTAGGTAGGAAGAAAGTGAATCATATAAGCAGACACATTTATTTTTTCCGGTGCAGAAGGAGAGAGAGAGGAGTGTGTTTTGTGACTGCTGATACTTTGGGATCAGAATGAGGAGGAGATTTAAACTTTGATTTAGACCCAACAGCTTTTTTAAAAGCTACATTTTTTTGTCTTTTCTGTCTGTACTCTTTTTTACTTAATTTGTTCTTTCTGTAAATTTTATTTTTCTTACATAGAGGGACATCAGTTGCAAATTATGTCCATGCTGGAACTGCTGCTGGATCATCATGGGATCCCACATTAGTTTTTTTCCTCACACCATGTGCCCCCCCCGCATCTTCCTTGCTGTGTTATAAAATTTATTCCTCCACCTTCCCCGACATTTGTATGTAATTATGCCCTTTTTTTGTTGTCTTCCATATGTATTCTGAACAGTGGAAGTATACTGTGCTAAACTGCATGAGTGCAGTTTTCTTTCCAGTCTGTGTATGTACTGCAGACACTGTCCAACTCCCTGACTTAAAAACACTTATTAATGAGTACAATGGTGGGGCGGTGAAGCCTGGAGAGATACTACAAAACAGGCTTACAATACATCCAAGTAACTAGTAAAAAAAATTACTGTTGTGATTTGTGACGTGATCGTAAATCGTAATTTGTGACTGCATTTGTGAATGTGATGATGAAGAACATGATTTGTATCACGAGTGACTCCTGATGATGGTCCTGACTTAAAAACGCATATTAATGAGTACAATGTTCATGCTGAATTATGCACCACACCTGTCCAGTACTCTGAAGGGAAGCCAAAGAAACAACTGTGACATAAATTAGAGATGGAAATTGGACACTAAAGAGATGCAAATGTACAGACAGATTAAGATTGCACTGCACACTGAAGAGATGCAGATGCAAAGGCATAACACCTAACCAGTGCTCACCATCAGAAATTCAAATCTGGAAAAGAAAATCTTTGCCGGTTGGGGTGGACCACGGGGGGGGGGCAGTGTACTGCACTGCTGCAATAAGAGTCACTAGTACGAGTACCAGTAAATATACCACAAAGAAGTACAAAAAATTACACAGCTGCAGTGGATAGCAGGTTCACATTGCTGAAATTATGTGGCACAATAAAAGGTGTCTGATTTGATGACATGCATTACACACATACTCACACACACACTAAGTAATGCGTAGCAAATTGAAAACTTCAGTAATATAACCACATATTTTAAACAAACTAAAATTATGCACCGCTGCACAACTACAATCAGCAAAAAAATGACAAGAATTATTGAAAATATTACTGGGTGCACATTAACAGTTATACAAGAAAAATATCACCAAAACAGAAAGCACTGTCTTTTTCTTCAAGTTAATCTACCTACACCACAGATACTCCCCTCCCCCAAAGCACACTTCCACTGTCTCTCAGTATACCGACTGAATGTTGTACATTAAGATTCAAAATATACACACAAACAATAAACGCTCAATGATATGAGCACAGGAGGGTTTCCTATAATTGATGAACTAAAGTTTCAGCAAAAAAATGACTCAAAAAGGCTTTTTTAACAGCTTTTAGAAGGTTTAAATCACAGAGAGCTCTCAGACCAGATTGTCTCCTACAGCTTTCTACACACACTACCCCAAACTGAGGCTATGCAGAACAATCTAGAGCCCATGTGACCAGAAATCCCATGAATCACTGCAAAATTTGCCTTTAGAGCTTAAAAACAAGACGAAGTAAGGCGAAATACATTGTTTTCAATGTACTTTGCCTTAAGGATCAGTGGAGTAGTGGTTCGGGAAAGTGGAGTAATGCGAAGTCATTGTTTTCAATGGACTTTGCGTTACCCGTTAATAATGCGAAGTACTCTGCTTCGCATTGTGGAGCACTCCGCGAATTTGCTTTCACTCCACGTTCCACTTCGTGGAGCAAATTGGGGCCACTTTGTCCATCTCTAGTCCTACTCTTTAATATGCTAACCTGATTTCGCCACTCCCCCTATTTGTCCCCACGCTTTGACAAAGCCTCCTGTGGCTGACTGTCACATTGTCCTGCCCCTCTGTGTAAAGCTCATAAAGATGTTAAGTAACTTGCTTTGTCTGTAACCTGTGCATGTTGTAAATTTGCCATAATATATGTATTCTACTTTGATACTATGTACCCTGACATTATGTGTTATCAACTGTGTAATCACACAGTATATGTCTCCTATGTTCCTGTTTTATATTGCTGATGTGGAACCTTTATAAAAGAGCTTCTGGATCAAAGGTGTTATCTAATCCAAGATTATAATAAAATAAATAAAATAAAAAATAATCTTGTGTGGAAACCTTCCAGAAAGACACATCACTCCTCAGACCTCAGATAAAGCTATAAAACTGCTCTGGGCTGTTGGTGTGTGTTTGTGTCTCTCTCTCCTTGCTTTTTCACAGTGTTTGAGTATTTTTAAAAATGCTGTAGACTCTCAAAGGGTACTGCGGTAGAACTGCACTTTAAGACCTATTTGTCTGAACCCATTTTTTTATGTGCTTTTTTGCAGTTAATTTGTTTATTAAGTCTTTATCCATAACACATAGTACAGTATATGTTATCTGAAACAGGTAGAAGTTCACATTTTATAGTAGGTAATGCAAGCAATAGTATGTTTAACATATTATTATGACAAATTACCAATACAATAATTGTATATATTGCACCCTAAAAGAAAGGGTCTTGTATATTTACTTAACTCAGTGCATAATTAACAACCTGTACTATAATGAGAAAGTAATAACAAAAACCTGGATGTAGTGTAGCTTCCTTCTGGAATTAAAAGGGCACATACACCAATCGACATAAAGAAAAGCTGAAAATACAATCTAATTCCTGTCTTCCTATCCAGTCACCAAACCTGAGCATGCGCCAAGCTAGTGCACTTGAGGGAACACTGTTTTTTTTATATGCTATTAACTGGGAGCAGGAACACATAACTACCAGGAAGACAACAAACCCACAGATGGCCATGCTGGGGGGGGGGTACAAAAAAACTGGTGCTGCACAGCAAAAATAAAATTACAATATTCAACACTTAGCACATGCTTCAAAACTATTTTACCATCAACATAGTGCACTTTGTCACTTCCAGCATTCAATATGCAAAGTTCACACAGTACTAGCACCTTCATTTTTCAATCTTGTCCTGCTGTTTATGGGTATGAATACACATCCCCATCACACTGCATATAGGTGTAAAGGAAGCTTACATCAATGGTAATCCATTTGTGGTTATGCGACTATACCATACCATTCAATTTGGATAGAAGGTCCCATCATATTATGAATGTAAGACGGAACAGGGGGTGCCAATTGTTGTAAAAAATTGTCCACAAAGATTAATATCTTCTTAGTAAGGAAATCTTGTCCTGAGATGACTGGTCATCCCAGGGGATTATGTTGATCTTTGTGGACCTCAGTTAAAATTCTAAATTTGGAATTTTCGAGTATTTATCTTAGAGTCTCTCCTGTGCAGTTATCCAGCTGAGGCTACATGATTAAAAAAAATAAGTTGTCAATTCCTTTATTTCAGGGCAGTAGCTGGGTCTCCTGGTAATGCTCTATAGTGAGCCTCATTTGATAGTTGTCTTTGACCTTCAGTGTAATAGTTAGCGTTGTCCATTGCCACAATTCAGCCACCTTTGTTCACCACGTTTATCTCAATGTTATTTGTGTTTCTTAACTCCATCAATGCTGCTTGTTCTTCTTTCATAAGATTTCCTTGATGCTTTGGCCACTTTGATTTCATGAGTTTGTTGATATCATCACCACTTTGGTGCATGCCTGCATAATGTCCAGGTTTGACTACTGTAATGTACTCTATCTCGTGGTCTCTGGGGGTACCCTCTGCTGACTGCAGCTGGTGCAGAGTGAAGCGGCGAGGTTGTTGACAGGACAGTCTAAACACTGTCATATTACCCCTGTGCTGCGTCAACTGCACTGGCTGCCGGTTAGGTGGAGGGTCCTCTTTAAGGTGGGCTTGCTCACCTTTAAGGCCCTACACAGCCTGGGCCCTGGTTACCTGATTGACCGTCTTACACCTGCTGTCTTGGTCCGTTCCCTCTGCTCCTTCTCTAGGGGCCTCCTCGCAATTCCCAGGACGAGGTTAAGAACTGCTGGCGACAGAGCATTTAGTGTCGCTGCCTCCATCCTGTGGAATTCACTCCCCTTAGTTGTTAGGGAGGCCCCATCTGTTGAGGTATTTAAGGCCCACCTCAAGGCATTCTTGTATGATCAGGCATTCCAAGACTATGTTTTATAGTTCATATCTGTTTTTAAATTAAAAAAAAATGATGTTTACTTTAGTTTTAGAGACTCTAAGTGTAGCTGTAACTGAGGGTAGCAAATTGTGTATCAAATTTTGTTTTAACTTGTTTGGATCAGTGTGTTGAATTGATTATTATTGTGCTGTGTTGTATTTATTTGATTGTTGTATGGCGCCTAGAGCCTCTGGGATGGCGTCTTTTTAAATACAATTCGACTTGTCTTGCCTTGCCATTGATCACTAGTATTTGATGTTTTTTTTGTTTTTTTTTTAGTGGCAGGTAAGTAAATGTGGAGGAGTGGAACACTGAATGGGGCTTGAAGCCAGTTTTTCTATGGTTCTCTTGTATTCTTTGTATGGAGTCCACATTAGGTACTCTTTGTCTCCATTTCAGATCTTGTGAGGGATTGTCCACTATAGTGGACTGTTCATCATCATCTGGTGTTTCACTTTCCTCCATCAGGCTAAATAGAACTTGAAAGTCAAAATCTATGGTATCTTCATTTCCCGCCTCTATATTGCTCTGTTGTGTGCACGTTGACACACACATTGAAATTCTCATTTGACATAAGTTAATTTGTGGAGTACCCTGTTGCATTGTTCCAGGAATAAAATTTCCTTAAATTTCTGGGAAAAAAAATGGTTTGAACAGCCACACAGATAGAAATTATTTCAGTTGTGGGCACAAAATTTAAACCACTGCAGATAATCTGATACTGGAAATTCTTCAGTGGCACGCTACATATGTTTAGGACTGAAGATAAGTGAAGTCCGCAAAATTAGACCCGCAAATTAATTTGCGAATTTCACAAAGTGCAAATTCATGAAATTCGTAAAAATTAGGGATCACGAAGTGTGGGAACTCGCCACGAAGCGTGGAATTTCACCGATGAATACTTCACTTCATGGGCAAAATTCTGCACTTCTCAGCAAAAACTTCATGATTTGGGCAAAGTCAAAGTTTCCCAGGTGTGGGGAAGTTTTGCAAAGGTCCATGAAGTATGAATTTTTGGCACTTCAGTGGAATTTTGCCCACAAAGTTTTACTTTGCAACATATCTATTTAGGACTTGTTGGTCCAGTTTCTGAGAGTACAAGGCTGTTTGGGATCTACAGCTTCAACTGCCTCGTTGTCTTCTTCTTGTTCTCCTCCTCCTTTTTTGTTTTGGCTTTTATTGCCTTTCTTCAATGTGGCTTCCCACTCTCTGAAAAAGTAACAGATTTGTCAGCCCTTGGGATGTGCATGCTAGGAGATCTCCATCTTGTGTTCCTTGAACTTCAACAATTCGACTTTCTCCTGTGTTGCCTGCCAGTTGATTGTGCAGGGCATTCTCAGGGAAATACTAGATTTAGTTTGTAGTCCCCACTGTCTCTTGAATTTTTCATTTCTTTTTCTTTCAGCAACCTGGTTTTCATGTAATGTCAGTTTCTTCTGTAACCAACACTGATAGTTAATGAAATCATAGCTGACCTTCAATGCTAGTAATTTTAATTTGGTTTAATCAATATTTGTTATCAGTTTATCGTAAACTTACTCATCTTGGTCAATTAGTATTTTATTAATTAATTGGAGAAGTAGTTGGAGCATTCTGCCACATTTCTTTGTAGATGTCAGGAATAAAGCCACCCAATGGCAACCCTCTCTCAGGTAACACTTCTTGATAATAAAAACACTAATATTAGCACTGTAGTGGGTAATATTTTTTGGCAGAGGGTTTTTTCTCTCCAGGGTCAGTGCTGGCAGACTGTCAGCCCTGTCTCTCTCTCCTCTCACCTGGCACTCAATTTGCCAGACAGCCATGCCTGAGATACCTTATGGATTCCCCACCCTGCTGCATGGCAAGGACAGGAAATGGAGGGCTGTCCTCTCCCCACCAGGTGACACATATCCAGGCAAGTGGTCAATGGTGCAGGACAGAGGCAGGCAGTATGACTTTATACAGCCCACACATACCATTTTCTTCTTTTTTTCCCTTAGTCCCCTTGCTGCCACAGCATGAAGGTGTGTATGTGGAAGCACACACACCTAAAGAACTGTGGCCCCTCTCTTTGTTTCACTTGAAGCTACTGGTGCTACCCCCAGGCCTCCACCTTGGGGAAACCAAGGGCTGATACTCAAACCACTCCACCTCAAAAGAGGAGAGCTGTCCTCCAGACACTCACCCTCTCCCTTCTCAGCCAATCCCCGCCAACCCAGTTCACTCCAAAACCAGGGTTGGCTGCATGGGAAAAGGTAAAGTACATAGCGACTAAGCCATCTTCACCACCAGGCCAGCTATAGTGGGTAATATTGAATTTTTGTTTTCCATGTTTTCCTTTATGCTCCTCTGGCAGGCTGGGCAGCTGTATTAGCCCATCCCTTCTGACACTGTGGCTGTCCTGAGGCTCTAACTGCCTCCTTCCTTTGAGCCCAAGCAGAACATCAGCACTGCTGGGGGGGTTCATTAAGCCCCAACCCCCTGTTTTTCTACCTATTTTTTGCCTCTTATTCCCCCAGAGCCCCAAACAAGGTTAAATTCATGTATGGAGGTGTGCATGCATGCCTTGGCCTAAAATGACTCACCTCTTCCCATCCCTGTCCTAGTTCCTAGCCCTCTCCATCACCTGCACCACATACATGCCTCCTTATGGTGGCCTTCAAAGGCCAGGTGAGCCAATCTTTCCTATCTGGGAAAGGAGAGCAGGCCGCCTACCATTCAATACTCACCCAGCCCCCCCCCCAGCCAACCACCAACAGCCTAGCTCATTACTGTACATGGGTCATAGATGTTGCAGGAGGTAAGGAGCCAGAGCCTCAGTCCTCCATGCCACTGGGATGGCCATACTGAATGTTTTTTTGATGTGTGTTACTATTTTTGGCAATATTCTGAAAAAATAGTTATTTCTCCCTTTTCTGTAAACTAGCTGATATACTTTGTAATTTGTTGCAGTTCTCTCACTTCTGCAGTAAATATTTTTTTCCACCTCTGAGGCATGATTATTAAGCTATTTAGATGGCATCACTCTTGACTTGTCATCTAGTGTAAAACAACTCCCCCTGCACAGTTTCTTTTTTATTACAATAAGTTCACCAATCAATGCATTTTGTTTTTTTTGCTTTTTGCTGGCTGATTTTGAGCAGCCAACACTGAGTGTGCTGCACTAACTGGGCAGTATACCAGACCACATTAAATTTTTGCTATGCAAAACACTGTTGATAGTTTTTAACCAGTGTAAGAATGCAAAACCATTATAAAAAGTTTTACAATTTATTTCTTCAAAAACCTTTGCTGTTCCCTATTACAGTACTTTGTTTTTACTATACATACTTTACTCATGTTTCTAAATATTCTCCACCAATCCTTGTGCTTTAATAATCATATGTGTTTCTGACAATGGGGTCTTGTATCTGTTTATAATTTGTTATAATATAAAAACTGTTTTGTACATTGTGATATGAAATAGGATCTTAGACATGGACCTCTATGTAATTTTACAGCCATGCATGATACAGTATATACCTTCAAGTTTTAAGTGTGAAATGATTTGTATGTATATCTGGTTCTGCCCGATGAAGAGTCACATGTTTGACCTGAAGTGCCAGGGGTTTCCTGGTGCCACACTTTCATGTGTAGGTAGTGTCACCCAAGAAATCTTGCGTTGTTACATTAATGCAAATTTTTTTAGACATCTGTTCTTTTTGATATATTGGTGTGCATCCATTATGTGTTTTATGGGGCTCCCTACCTGGCTGAAGCCAGCATGCCACAAAATTGTTTAATTTGGCTTTCTCCCTATCTGGGAGAAGCCAGCATCCTACTTCATTTGTTTAATTTTACCTTCCTCCTTTCTCAATGAAGCCTGTACACCCCCCCCCCAATGTGTATACTCTTATGCTTCCTCCCTCTGGGTGAAGCTTGCATCCCCCAAATTGTTAATTTGGAGTTCTCGCCATTTGGTGGTAACCCTTTACACCCAAATTATATTAAATAATACTGTCTCCCCTTCTCCACCTCATAATTTGACTTCCTTATTAATGGGGTGAAGCTTACTCTCCCACCCTTAATTTGGCAAAGTTACGGGGTCAACTGCATGTTGTCCCTCCATTATGTTAAAGGGGTCCTAATGTGAACTTTGCCTGCAAAAATATGTTTGATTTACTTACCATTTACTGAGTATACTAGATTGTATCAGACAAATGTTGCTTAGTTCCAGGCTGGCATCTACAAATCCCATAATCCCCTGCAGCTGAATCAGAGCAGAAGGCAACAGTGGGAGATTCAATAGCCTGCAGTGCATTTAGAGGTTATAGAAACTCTGATCATTTGTTTGCTGTTTCTATTGTCCTCCCTGGGCTAAGTGCAGTCATCGAGGACTGTAGTTAGCCCTTGGAGAAAAGCAGACCTGGAAACAATTGATCAGAGATTGTAAAAGCTGAAACATGCACTGCAATTTCTATATTTCTGTAGGTAGGGAAACATGCAGACTGGCTAGGCCAAACCATCAAATTCTATGTTTTTATGTGTCTATGTAAGTGTAGAGATGCATTCAAATGAGCGTCATCATTATTGACATTATTTTGCATAATGCTGCCTTGTTTTAACTATTTCACTGTATTTGTTTGTAAACCCTGCTGTTGCTGTATTTTCCTCAATATCTTGTAATCTCCTAGGTCATGCCTGCAAATAGACATTTTATTGACTAGAACACTTACCTGGAAAACAAAAATTAAATAAACAAATATTCATTCCCTATAACCTGTGCTGTTCCAAAAAAGCAGCAAGACTAACATTTTTTATACTGTACATGGGCATATTCATTTGTTTAAGCTTTATTTTTTTTTAATTAAGTTTATTTAATATTTCAAAAACATTACAAGGAAAAAAGAACAAAAGCCAACAACAACAGCTTACGAAAATAAAAAAGAATCAATTAATCAATTAATTAATTTTATTGTTCAACACAAGGCCATTTCACTATATTGCACTTACACATCACATCAACATTATATACTTTTACAAAAAAATGCTTTATAAAACCTATTATAACAATCCATTTCTATTACAATTAAATAATTCTAAAAATGTGTATTGTTGGATATTACAATTCATTCAATCCCTCAATTTCTACATGTCTCTTATAGATTTAAAAACAGTTTTTAAGAGTACATTTATTCCTAGATATTCCTTTAGCATCAAGACATACTATAACCCTAAAATGAGGCATGAATATCTAAGTACTTAGAACTCATCTTTAGTAAAAAGTGCTGCAATCCAGGCGGGCTTAGTTAATTCTCCAGAGGTGTAATTGAGTGCACTATCATTCAGTATTTCCATGCCCCAAGCATTCCCAAGCTACAGATAAGAGCAAAATTAAGCCATCTCATTTAGGTCCTGTTTCGGGTGCTGGGTTAACTCGAGAAAGTACTATGTTACAGACAAAAAATATAAGGCTCAGTCACTAGATCCACATTTAGAGATCCCACGCTGCCCATAATACCTGCCCTTTTAGGTGATGTTTCAAGGTGCACTCTGCAGCACATGCTACCCCGTGCTCCTATTGTCACCAAATATGGCAGGATTAATATGCCCGCTGCAATTAAGAAATCATATGTGTGTTTCAGTGGGCCATGCCCACTTCCATTTGTCCCTACATTTCATTTCATTTCACTTTCAGACTTCTTAAACCTCTTACAGTCCTCATTTGAGGCTACCTATTCATATCCCAGTGCACGCCCAAGAAGAGCTATCTGCAAGGTCATATTATTTAGGCACATCCATTGAGCACCCAGGATATCTTCTTGTCCACACCTTTCTCATTGCAGTTCTATATAGTTTTCAGCACGTTATGTAATAGATGTAAAACTATTTATTTAAAAGTTGATAACTGGGATAAGCAACATGAGACAAGGCTCGTTTCCAGATGTGACCCACGGAAAGGGAACAAGGAAGTAAATTCACAAAAGGCAGGCATATTCATTACAAAACAGCAAATGGACGCAGAAATAAATATTGACATTTGTTAAATCAAGCCTTACTTGGCTTCAATGTTGTGGCTCGCTCCAGCGCTACTCGCTTCCTTGCCGATGTGGCTGCTAAATCATGCATGCGTGAATGCATTCGATCTTGTTGTGCTGCAATGGTGACGTACTCAGTGCAGCACAACAAGATCATGACGCACTGAGGCAAGCACAACAACGCTGTTGGAAGCATGGATTTCTATGCTCAACAGCATTCTACCATAAACTATATACAGAATGAATCAAGGGATAGGGTCACAAGACCCACTACAAATGTAGAACCAGCACAGCACAGCAATAAAAAAATTAAAAAAAAAACATAGCATAATCAAAAGTCCACGAGCATAAGAATCAGCTTTAAATGAGGGATACATTATACACACCTCCAAAAAATGAACACATTAGCAGGTTTGGCCAACTAAATGCAGGCCCAGGCAGGTAACCAAATAAAAGGAAAATGAGCAGGTCAGTGTTGTGGACAGTTAGAGCAAGGCTGATGGGGAAGGAGTTTAAGCAGCCTTTTGAGAGAGAAAAGGGGGGAGCATGAGGGGATGTCAGAGGGTAATTTGTTCCAAAGAGAAGGGAAACGGAAGGAAAAAGCAGATTCTCCAGAGGCTGAGTAGGGGTGGGGGATAGAGAAGGTCTGAGAGTTTCTGTGGTGAAGGGAGTAGTTTGGGGAGGCAGCTTGGGAGAGGTGGGAGGAGAGGTAGGAGGGGAGGAAACCAATCCAGAATTTGGCAATAAAGATAGCACAGTGTAGCAGTCTCCTGTGAGGCAGGGGAGCAAAAGATAGGGCAGAATATTGAAGACAGTGGTGAGTAAGAGAGGGGGAGAAGCAGATAAAAAACGGTAGAAGGAGTTTAGCAGGGTGTCAAGCCTGCCCAAGAATAACTGCAAGGCCATGCAATACACCACGGCAGCATAGCTGAAAGTTGGAAATATAATTTTAGTGACCAGCTCACGATGGGTGGGAAGAGGGAGGCTAACTTTGTGCCAATAAAGGGCACCTAGTTTGGTGTGAAATTGGCACAAATGATGTCAACATGGGTGGAGAAATCCAGACTTTCATCCTGCCAAACCCCTACATACTTGAAGGCAGAAACGTCGTCAAGGGTGGAACCATCCAAGGTAGTAAAGGCAGGGCATTGTGATAGGGTGGCCAGCTTTTGTTTAGTACCAAAGGTCATGGACACATTTTTTTTACATTAAGTTTGAGTTTGTTACCCATGAAGCAGGACTGGACTCGAGTAAAATCCTCCTGGAGGGGGAGTTGTACACTACTTAAGGAGGGCCCAGAGAGGAAAATAATGGTATTGTCTGTGTACATGTGAATTGTAGCAGACCTGCAGACTGAGGTTAGCTTATTTATAAATAGAAAGAAGAGGATGGGGCCAAGGATGGAGCCTTGGGGGACACCGGAGAGAATGTGGAAAGGGTGGAATAAAGCATTGCCTATTTGAACAGATTGTTCCTTACTCTGTAGGTAAGATCAGAACCAGTTAACAGCAGGGTCAGCAAAGCTGATGGAGTCAAGAGTTTGTAGTAAGAGGGAATGGGAGACAGAATCAAAGGCCTTCACCAGGTTGATGAAAATGGCAGCTGTAATTTGGCTCCTGTCCATAGCAGTAAAAATCGAATCTGAGGCACGCAAGAGAAGATACTGTCGAATTATGCTTCCGAAAGCCAGACAGGACAGGGTAGAGAGTATTGGAATTGGCGAGGAAATCAGACAGCCTTAAATGAATAAGAGATTCTAGTAACTTGGCCAGGGAGGGGAGAAGGGAATTGGGCCTATAGTTCCCAGGGGCGTAGGTGTCCCCAACTTTTTATAGGGGGAGGGCTTCAGCTGATTTCCAGGACTTGGATACAGTAGAAGAGGCGAGAGACAGGTTTAGGATGTGGGAGAGTGGGGCTGCTATGGCAAAGGCAGAGAATTGGAGAAGCTTAGGATGAGACCATCAGGGCTTGACTTAGTGAGGTTGAGTGTAAGGAGGGTAGAGTAAACTTCAAGAGGAGTGAATGGGGGAAATTATAGTCATGGGGCAGGTCAGACATAGCCAAAGGGGTTGGGGGGAAGGGGAGATGAGGGAGCAGGTGTCTGGGAGAGGGTTTACCTACGTCGAATTGACAACACTGTTCTTGAAGTACGGCATAGCGAGAGCCCCAATGCCTCCCCCCAAAGATTATAAACTTTGAGTCAGAGTTAATTTGAAGGGGGGTGACACACAGTGAAAGGGTAAAATGTTGTCGTTGGGTGCCTCACAGCAACAATTTTGAAACCTGTTGAAATTGTCTCTGTGAGGGATTTCACCATAAAAGTTTTGATGTTCGGTCAACACACCCTGAGGGAACACAGATAGCAAAGAATTTGTGAAAGATCTCAGCGACTGAGGTAGGGTCAGAGACAGGAGACCCATCAACTTAAAGTACTGGTGAGATATGTTGGGCTGGAGGGTCAAGGAGGGTACAGAGGACTTTCCAGAAGGAGGCAGGGGTCTGTTGGTCTTGCTGCAGGTGAGCCATGAAATAATTTGCCTTTCAGAGACAGATGGCCTTAGTGCAGTTGTTTCTAAGGGCTCTGTAAGCTTGTAGATCAGCCTGAAGAATGGAGGCTTTATAGCAGCACCAGGCTTTATCCCTAGCTCTGCACTTGGCCAGTAGGTCAGCAGTGATCCAAGGGTGATGATGTCTCTTCACCCTGGTTTTCTTGAGGGGAGTGTAGAGGTTCCAGATGTGTAGTAAGAGGTTGCAAAGTAGATGGGAGCCCAATCTGCCTCTATTAGATCATTGTGAAGGGCAGAAACATCAAGTTTGTGTAAGGGGTGGGACCAAATGTATTTGGGAGCCGTGCGGGGGGAGTGGATCTTTCTTATGCAAAAGGTGATGCAGTATTCACTAATGGTGTCTGTAAGGATGCCTGCTGCAGTGACACAATGTGGTTGGGAGGATAGGACCCAGTTGAGGAGAGTGTGGTTCTGGGAGCAGGGGTTTAGGCGAGTGGGCTCTTGGATCAATTGAGTGAGGTTTAAGGCTTCCAGTTTAAGAATAGTGGGCAAGGAGGAGGGTGAGAGCCAGTCGAGGTTGAAATCCCCAAGTAGTAACAGCTTGCCACTGGATGCAAGGGATGAAATAGAGGACATGATGGAAACTAGATCAGAAGATATTTGGGGAGAGACATAGAAGGCCCCAGTGTAGAGCGGGGTTGAAGAGGGGAGGATAGTTGTACTATGATAACTTCACGTGAGGAGATTCAGGCTTCTTTCATTTATTTATTTTTACCTCTTATACATGCTACCACTTCTGCCATTCCTTCAGGCTTGCAAGGCCCCCTCCGACCCACCTGTCCCCCTGAGCCTCCATCCTCATATGGCAGCCACTCCCTGGGTAACCTGGCATAACCCTTCACTGGAAGGGTCCCCCTCCTCCTAGGGGGAAGGCACTGGCCGGGGGGGGGGGAGACTAGTGCAACACTTGGCCCCGGGGAGCTGCTGAGGTGGGCATGGCTTGTTAAGGGCATTTGTGGCATTGGAGAGCTGGGCAGCCATCATCCGGCTTAGCGTGGAGCGTTTCCACATTTCTGGTGTGCTCTCCCTTTCACTGCACCATCGTGCAGTACCCCTGGCCTCCACCAGAGGCCACTGCCTAGCAATGCCATCCTGCAACCCACCCCAGAAGAGGAGAGCAGTCCCACGGATGCTCAATCCTCTCCTTCCCCTGTCAGCCCCTGGCATCCCGAGTCCGTTTCCAGGTCACCAGTGTGGTTCAAGGTAAGGCACCAGTGCTTCAGCCCTCTGCACCACTGGGCTGGCTGTGTGGGCTTCTTTTAAAACAATGCAGCAAGAGATGGATTGTCTAATATGCAGGGCAACACCAACCCCATACTTTCCATGGTCTTGATGAAAAAGGTTAAAATCAGGGATGGAGATGACAGAATCAGGGAATTGGGATAAAAGCCAGATTTCGGGTACATAAAGGATGTCAGCAGGGTATTAAGTGACCTAGACTTTAAGCAAATTGGGCCCTATGCACTATTGTGTGGAGTGGCTACATGCCATGTATCTGTGGTGCATAACCACTCTGCACCCACTGCGCCCCCCACGCTGCATTCATTAATCGGGGTGCACAGCCCTGTAGCACCCGATCCCCCAGCCATACAGACAGCAACACACAAGTGGCAGGCAGAGGGTGTGTCAGGGTTGTGCCCGCACTCCACGCCATTCACAGCGGTGTGGAGTGCTGGGCACAGGGGAGCGCACCTTATACTGGGTAACACCCAGTCATAAGGGAAATGGGCCCACCCCAGGATGCTGCTGCAGACAGTGATGCTGATGTGGGTACACTGAAGACCACCCCCCCACATGCTGCCCCAGCACATGTATCAACATGGAGGGCTGGGAGCAGCAGACCAGGCACCATCCTGCCCAGAGCTTGTGGCACACATTGTGCACGCCGATATTTTCCGTGCCCCTTAGGCGCAAGTGATCTGTCTGAGGACCAGATCCAGGCATCCCATTGGATGTGCAGCCAGTCTGCAGAATTGTCCTTCACGTGTCCATGGACAGGTGGTGGGCGGTGGTAACTACTGGCCGGTGCACTCCTGTCCATAGGTGCAGAGCTCCCCGGGCGGATAACACACCTCCAGTGCATATTACCCACTCATATGTGAATAGGGCCCATCGAGTTTAGGAAGTAGGCTGAATGCATTAATGAGAAAAGACCTTAGTCCATATGCAAGGAGAAGTTTGCATTTGAGACTGCGTGTGGTGGGACAAAGGCTGAGGGTTTAGTCAGAGGACCTGGATGGAAAAAATTAGACTATGGCTTCAGGGGGACTTCAAAAAGTAACACCTCCATTAATCTAGTTTTGTTATTTAAAAGTATCTAGTTTTAGCAGGTTGTACAGTATGTACCTTAACTTGTTCTTCACACTTCAAACAATTTAACATGCCACTGTTATGCTAACATGGCCAATCAATGCATCATACAGTGAACATAAAGAATTCTGTATAACACATCTGTAGGTCTGAAAAAAGTGACATTACCTGAATTCACAAGTTCTCTTAAAGTAAAAACACATGTCTGTTTAAACCAGAGAGAACAAAAAAAAAGACCAAACTCAGCATTTAAGCTGTCTAATAACCAATTAAAATAGCTATTGTGCTGCTCCAAACTAAATCGCTAGTGAACTACTATATTTAACAAAATAACAGGTCAATCCCTGTGATGGTATCCAGCTAAGAAATGTTCTAAAAGCTCCAGAGTTATCTCCATATTAAGGAGTCCATGGCCTCTCAAAGGGAAGCCAACTCAGTAGCCCATTAGATTTGTATTTATTAGTAGTTCAGAGTTTAGAGCTCAATATTGTAGGGGATTTACTCCCGGCCGTAGCCAACATTAACAGGTGAACGAGGTCGTCAAAGCAGCATCTGTATAAAGTTAGAAGTTGAACTGAAGCCAAAATATTGCCAAACTTTTATTCTCCTAGTATAGGAATTCACAACATCAGCAAAACTACAGTATTAAAGAATTCCAGTGCTGCATTTTCTTATAAATTTCCGGGAGATGGCTCTATTAAATTCCCTGTATTAGCGCTCACCTGAGCAGTAATTAGCTTTATTCATTCGGGCAAATCAAGGATATTACCACCATCAACTTTCTTGCACCAACAACAGGCTCCTTGGACCAGGAGTCCCCACTGCATATTTCTTTGCCCCATATTTCCTGAACAGTGGCCACTGGTATGTATGTTTCCTTTGCCTTTTCTCAAGGGCTCACCTGAGGAAGCAAGCAACAGGATTTCACTTCACTAAGTGTAATGACTTAGAATGCATCAGGCCAGACAGACTAAGATCCAACCCCCAGGCAGTAATGGCACCTTTAGCAGGTGAGAGCAAGCCTACTAACACTAAAGTGCTTTGTTGTTCCAGATGTCCTGAGCAGAAATCCCGACTTCCATTTTCCAGAGGACTCACCCCCCAGAACATTGCAACAACAGCGAAGCAGCCCAAGTCCAAGCAGTGGCTCCTTTTGATAGTCACAAAACCTCCAATCTTTTCAATCCTTTTCAGTAGAAAATATAAAGAGCATTCATAGTTAAAAAAGGCTCCATATAACTATAAAGTCCAAAAAGAAAGTTTCTGCCGGGAGCGGGATGGCATAGAGTGGAGCAGCACTGCAGCCATCTTGTTGCTTCACCACCAAAAAAGAATCCCTACCAACTATATACAAAAATAGCGAGTGCATGACTGAAGAAAAGAAAGGTGGTAGAATTACTACAATACATGAAATAGTGGTACAAGGGTGAGATATTCACAAAGTAAGATATGTTCCCAATAAGAATCATATCACACACCAACACTATTTAACAAGGTCTGACCAGAGCCGATAGAAACATAGAATTTGATGGTCGACTGCTTGGCCCACCGAGTCTGCCCATTTCCCTACCTAATGGGTAAGCTGCAGATCCTAGTTAACCAACAGCCTGCTTCCTCCTACCCCCACTAGAATTGCCTTATGTCTCTCCCATGCATTCTTGAATTCCCCCCACTGTTTTTGGCTCCTCAACCTCCTCAGAAAGGCTGTTCCATGCATCCACAACCCTCTCCATGAAAAAATACTTCCTCACATTACCTCTGAGCCATCCCCACTATCTTAAAATTGTGCCCCTTTGTTCTTGCACATCCATTTTTCTGAAAGATGCTACCCTCTTGGACTTTGTTGATCCCTTAAGGTACTTGAAAGTTTCTATCATGTCCCCCTCTCCCTCCTTTTCTCAAGGGTATACATATTATGCTCCTTTAGTCTCTCTTCATATGTCTTCGGGTGCAGACCCTGTACCATTTTGGTTGCTCTCCTCTGGACAGCCTCCATCCTGTCTATGTCTTTGTGGAGATGGGGTCTCCAGAACTGCACACAGTACTCCAGATGGGGTCTCACCAACTGTCTGTACAGAAGGATAACAACTTCTTGTTTTCTACTGGTGATGCCTCTCCCTATGCATCCCAGTATCCCCCCAGCCCTCCTTACTGCCTTCTCACATTGCTTGCCCACCTTTAGGTCATCTGATATAAGTACCCCCAGGTCCCTTTCCATTTTTGTTGTTGCCAGTATCTCACCCCCCATTGTGTACTCTTCCCTGGGTTTTTGTTTCCCAGGTGCATTACTTTGCACTTCTTTGCATTGAATCTAAGCTGCCATACGTTTGACCATTCCTCCAACCTTGCCAAGTCCTTTCTCATCCTTTCCACCCCACCTTGTGTATCAACCCTGTTGCAGATCTTTGTGTTGTCTGCAAAGAGACATACATTTCCTTCCAGTCCCTCTGCAATGTCACTTATAAAGACATTAAAAAGGACCAAACCCAGTACTGAACCCTGCAGTACCCCACGAGTAATCCCCCTGACTTCACTGTGGAAGTCTTTTACCATTACCCTCTGTGTCCTGTTGACAATGTTTTATCCAGGCTACCACCATAGGACCCCCTCCCAGGCTGGCTAATTTATTTGCTAATCTTTTGTGCGGGACTGTGTCAAATGCCTTGCTAAAGTCTAGGCAGGCCATGTCCACAGCCCCTTCCTGGTCTACTACTTTGGTCACCCAGTCAAAGAAATCGATTAGATTTGTCTGACATGACCTTCCCACTGTGAATCCATGCTGCCTTGGGTCCTGTGCCCCACTGGCCTCTAGGTACTCAACAATTCTTTCCTTCAGAAGTGATTCCATCATTTTTCCTACCACTGAAGTCAAAATGACAGGTCTGTATTTTCTTGCCTCTGTCATGCTCCCACTTTTGTGAAGTGGATTCACATCCACCCTCCTCCAGTCCTCGGGTACCACACTATCCTCCCATGATTTGTTAAAAAGGGTAGTCAGTGGTTTTACTAGTTCTCCGTTTAGTTCTTTTAGAATTCTGGGGTGAATCCAATCAAGCCCCATTGCTTTGTCCACCTTCAGTTTTAGGAGTTCTTTCAGGACCCTTTCTTCTGTGAAAGGACTGATATCGACCCCCCTATCCAGAGTGCTTCTGTTGACTGGATTAGGTACCTCCCCCTCCTTTTCCTTTGTGAATACTGAGCAGAAGTATTTGTTCAGTATCCCTGCTTTTTCACTGTCCCTCTCTGCCCATCCACCCTCCTCTTTATTCAGCCTCAGTATTCCTCCCTTTGTCTTTCTTCACTCCCTAATCTACCTATAAAAGGTTTTATCCCCTTTCTTAACCAAGTTGGCTGTCTTTTCCTCAGTTTGGACCTTTGCTATTCTAACTGCCTTCCCCGCTTCCTTCTGCTTTAACTGGTACAGTTCTCTGTCCTGCTCCTTCTGTTTCCTTATACATCATGAATGCTATCTTTTTCTCCCTAACCTTCCCCGCCACCTGTTTTGAGAACCATAAGTGTTTTTTTCATTCATTTTGATTTATTTGCTTCACACAAATTCTTGTTGCCTCTGTGATGGCAGTTTTGATTTTTCCCCATTGTTGCTCCACCCCCTCCTTCTTGCCTGTTTGCTAGTACTTTTCTAAGGCACTGTACCATTTTGATAAAAATCAGCCCTCCTAAAGTCCAGTACCTTCACTTTTGTATGGCTTGACTCTACGGCTGAGTTTATCGTGAACTACACTGTTTGGTGGTCACTTGTTCCCAGATGGCTACCCACTTCTAGATCCGAGATCCTCTCTCTATCCCCATTTGAGAGTACCAGGTCTAAGATTGCTCCCCCCTGAGTGGGTTCCAGCACTAGCTGTCTAAAGCATGCCCCCTGTAGGGCATCACGAATGACCCTGCTCTTGGATGTGGCTGCAGCAAAGGTGCTCCCGTTAACATCTGGCATATTCATGTCCCCCATCAGCAATGTCTCCCCTTTCTCTGCCATGCTAAGGATGCCTTCTATCATTTCCTTGTCCATTTCCTCCCGCTGAGATGGGGGTCTGTATACAACCCCTGTGTGGATTGTGGTGACATTTCCAGGGTCTAGGGTGACCCACAGTGCCTCCTTTCCTCCCTGTTTAACCTTTAGTTATGTTGCTTTGATCCCTTCCCTTACTTAGAGAGCTACTACTCCTCCTCCTCTTCTACCCTCCCTGTCCCTCCTGCAGACTGTGTACCCTGGTATATTGACATCCCAGTCATGGTTCTCTGTGTACCATGTTTTTGTGACTGCCACAATATCCAGGCATCCCTCTTCCATCAAGGCCACCAGTTAAGGGAGCTTGTTACCCAGACTATGGGCATTGGTACTCATTACCCTCCATTATTTGATGGCCTTATCCCTTTTTGCCCAATCCCTGTCCTTACTGCCTTTGTATTTTTCTCCATTTATCCCTGATCTTCTCCTTATTGACTTCTTTATCTTGGTGTTTACCTCATTAACTACACTGATGGTTTTTTTTTGGGGGGGCTAGGATTTCTGTTGTCCTTTTTAGTGCCTTCCCCCTTGGCTAGTTTAAATGCTTGCCAATGAAGCATTTTAACCTATCACCTAGGATCCTGGTTCCCCTACTGGACAAATGCATACCATCGTGCCAGTGAAGCGCTACCAGGTGACAAAAGTTACACAACTGTGTAGAAATTATTCAACGCCCAGGAGTAACTTGGCCATATGTTGGAGGTGTTGCAGCAGATTTTCAACATGGCCTATTTTTGACCCCTCCTCATTAATAGTGCCAGTGTCATTTTGTTCAATTTTCCCGAAAGTGTGATTTTGCAGATCAAATGCTATATTCTGTGCCACAGGTGCAAGAACATGTTTCGGGCAGGTTGTGGAAAATGAAGGCTGTACTGTTGGGAAGGAGGTGTACAAAAACGGCAATGTTAAAAATGTGAACTGAAAATATTAAAAATTAGTGACATTAGGAGCATGTGTAGAAAGTGCTCAACGTACACTGGTAATGCAGTCATTTTTTCACCAAATTTTCAACATAGAAACATAGAATTTGACAGCAGATAAGGACTGCTTGGCCCACCCAGTCTTCCAATTTCCCTACCTAATAGATAAGCTGGAGATCCTAGATAACCAACAGCCTTCTTCTTCCAACCTCCACCCCCTAGAATTGCCTTATGTCTGTCCCATGCATTCTTGAATTCCACCACTGTTTCTGACTCCACAACCTCCTCAGGAAGGCTGTTCCATGCATCCTCAACCCTCTCCATGAAAAAAATACTTCCTAACATTACCTCTGCGCCGTCCCCCCTCTAGCTTCAAATTGTGTCCCCTTGCTCTTGCACATCTTTTTTTCTGAAAGATGCTACCCTCTTGGACTTTGTTGATTCCCTTGAGGCATTTGAAAGTTTCTATCATGTCCCCCCTCTCCTCAAGGCTATACATATTAAGATCCTTAAGTCTCTCTTGATATGTCTTCTGGTGCAGACCCTGCACCATTTTAGTTGCCCTCCTCTGGACAGCCTCCATCCTGTCTATGTCTTTGCAGAGATTGGGTCTCCAGAACTGCACACAGTACTCCAGATGGGGTCTTTCCAGCTGTCTGTACAGAGGCAGAGGGATAACAACTTCCTGTTTTCTACTGGTGAAGTCTCTCCCTATGCATCCCAGTATCCCACCAACCCTACTTACTGCCCTCTCACATTGCTTGCTCACCTTTAGGTCATCTGATATGACTACCCCAGGTCCCTTTCCATTTTGTTGTTGTTAGTATCTCACCCCCCATTGTGTACTCTTCCCCTGGGTTTCTGTTTCCCAGGTGCATTACTTTGCACTTCTTAGCATTTAATCTAAGCTGCCATGCATTTGACCATTCCTCCAACCTTGCCAAGTCCCTTCTCATCGTTTCCACCCCACCTTGTGTATCAACTCTGTTGCAGATCTTTGTGTCATCTCCAAAGAGACATGCTTTTCCTTCCAGTACCTCTGCAATGTCACTTATAAAGACATTAAAGAGGACAGATCCTAGTACTGAACCCTGCGGTACCCCACTAGTAACCCCCCTTTCTTCAGAGTGGACTCTGTTTACTATTACCCTCGGTGTCCTGTTCTCCAGCCAATTTTTTTTTACCCAGGCTACCATCTTGGGACCCGCTCCCAGGCTGGCCAACTTGTATATTAATCTTTTGTGTGGGACTGTGTCAAATACCTTGCTAAAGTCTAGGTAGGCCATGTCTACAGCCCCACCTTGATCTATTACCTTGGTCACCCAGTTAAAGAAATCTATTAGATTCATCTGACATGACCTTCCCGCTGTGAATCCATGCTGCCTTGGGTCCTGTGCTCCTCTGGCCTCTAGGTACTCAATAATTCTTTATTTCAGAAGTGATTTCATCATTTTTCCCAATCACTGAGGTTAAACTAACAGGTCTATAGTTTCCTGCTTCTGCCCTGCTCCCACTTTTGTGAAGTGGAATCAAATCTGCCCTCCTCCAGTCTTCAGGTACCACCCCCATCCTGCCATGATCTATTAAAAGAGGGTAGTCAGTGGTGTCACTGGTTCTTTTTTTGTTTTGTTTGTTTAACCAGGAGAGACACACTAAGCTAAAAGCTTGTTTACAGGTGTGACCTGGGAGCACAAGGAAGTTAAGTGACTTGCTCAGGATCACACAGTATCACACACTAGTTCTACCCTTTAGAATTCTGGGATGAATCCCATCAAGCCCCATTGCTTTGTCCACCTTCAGTTTTAAGAGTTCCTTCGGAACCCTTTCTTTTGTGAAAGGGCTAGTATCAACCCCCATATCCAGTGTGTTTCTATTGTTTAGTTTAGGTACCTCCCCCTCTTCATTTGTGAATACTGAGCAAAAGTATTTGTTTAGTATCTCTGCCTTTTTTGGACCCCTCCTCATGATCAGTGCCAGTGTCATTTTGTGCAATTGTCCCAAAAGGTGATTGCACAGAGCAAACTCGCTATTCTGCGCCACAGGTGTGAAAACATGTTTTGGCCAGGTTGTGGAAAATGACAGTTGTACTGTTGTGAAGGAGGTGTGCTAAAATGGCAATGTTAAAAATGTGGAGTGAAACTATTACAAATTAGTAACGTTAGGAGCGTGTGTAGAAACTGCACAACGTCCTCTCATAACGCAGTCATTTTCTGGAATTTTTTCATCAAATTTGCAACATGGGCTTTTTGGGACCCCACCTCATGAACAGTGGCACTGCCATTTCATGAATTGTTCCCAAAAGGTGATTCCATGCAGTGACAGCAAAATCACCTTTTGGGACAGAGTAACAAAATGACAGTGACAGTTTTCATGAGGTAGGGTCCCAAGAACCCCATGTTGAAAATCTGGGGCAAAAATAAAAAAAAAAA
The DNA here is from genome assembly GCA_016271365.2 of Neoceratodus forsteri. Taxonomy (NCBI): domain Eukaryota; kingdom Metazoa; phylum Chordata; order Ceratodontiformes; family Ceratodontidae; genus Neoceratodus; species Neoceratodus forsteri. The sequence continues at coordinate 209,608,015 of CM057451.1, forward strand.
TGGCTGAGATATGAGCATAAGTTGAAAATCCCATTGAATGGCTGTATAGCACGCTTACCTTAAATTCTTCAGTTCACGATTGGGCTTTGAAAAATGCAGACATGTCCCGGTCCAGAGAAGATGACAGCGCCAACCTCCAGAGCTAAGTACAGGCTAAAGGGGTGTGGGAGGTGGGTGCTCAGTGGAGGGGTGGGGAGGGAGGTGGACCACAGTGATGATGAGGGACGTTTCACTTTTGCAGGAAAACAAGCTGACAACGAGGGACTGTGTTCTAATTTACAGCAAAATGAACATTTAGGCACACTGAATTCGCTCCCAGTGTGCCACATGAATTCCAACATGGGAATTGGGCACCCCAATGTAGGGCATGGTGTGGGCAGGGAGCACCAGGAAAAAGAAATGTGACGAGGGACCGTTTTCCGATTTACAGAGAAAAACAAATTCTGCACACTGGGCTGGGCTCCCATTGTTGTGATATAACATATCCAGGATAACCTGGGGAGAGGGGGCACACAATTGTGAATGGCATTGTGCCATTTGCAACTTGCTGGCATCACAGGACTGCGCATGCACACAACTGTGAGCATGCGCACTACTCGTGTGCATGTGCAGTGCATGCATCAGAATGCAGAAGTAACAGCTGAAATAGTGTAACTGTTATTCCGTATACCAATCATGGTGGAGGGGTTTCAGCTCAGTTGTGCTTTTGGAAGGATACTTCCAAAAGTCCAGTGGAAGGGGTTCTGAGATCTGCCATTTTCAGAGCTATAGAGGTCTCACATAATGGATGTAGGCTTCACCCACAGCCCTAAAAATAAGATTTAAAGAACTACAGTAAGGAGCTGAAAAGCTTTTGACACTGCATAGAGCATATATAGTTTCAGCCATTTTTTGTTATATATTTTAATTTAGTTTTTGTTTACTGGGTAAGTACCATAGCCAAGCTTATACCCCAAGCTTATTTTGTGTACTGGCAATTAGCCTCTCCATTCAAAGATTATTCAAAAGTTCATTAACCCACTCTGCATAGGCAAATTTATGTTGATCTTTCCAATGCCGTAAGACTCATTTTTTAATTGACAATTGCGATCATCTGAATCTGATGTTTCTGTTCCTTGGAAGAGGCAGAAGTTAGATAACCTACCAAACAAATTTCAGGGAAAAAAATAATCCCGAATACCTAACAAGGGATCTGCACTAGCTTTGATCTCATTCCAAAGAGTGCGTATGTGGGGGCAGTCCCAGAATACATGTAATAAAGTGCCTGTAGCTGAACCACACCTATTACATGTGGTCGAATCAAGTATTCCCATTTTATGTAGTTTATAGGGGTATAGCATAAATCATGTAAAATAAAAAAAATGTGTCAGCTTAAGTCTGTTCTGCATTAAATAGCAAAATGTAGACTTCCATATCTTATACCAATTGAGATCCAAGCCAGAGAGAGCTTCCTGCCAGTACTTACAATGTATATTGAATGTTTTATACAACTCTGCAAATCAAATGTGGTATATTTTAGAGACGCCATGGGGAGATAACACCATAGACCTCAAGGAGGATATAAAAGGCTCTCAAGCATGCCTCCATGCAGTGGCACCCATATGGTGTTTCACAGCATGCTGAAGCTGAAAATATTTAAAAAGTAAATTACCAGTCCATTTGAGCTTTCCTTGAGCATCAGCAGAGGGGAGAAAGTTGCCTTCTGTTAGCAGGTCAGAAAGGGAGACAGTTTCAAGGTTAGGCAGCCAGCCGGGTGCAATAGGTTTACCACCAATTGTGAAGTTGGGGTTCCGAACAAGAGATTGTGATATATCTGAGGAATGCTGAAGGGAAATGCCAGCCAGGAGCAGTTTCAGTATTAAGAGTACTGACCACAGAATGATGTAATTCAGTGGAAAGGTTTGTAAACTTAGTGTAGATAATTGAGAGAGGAGAAAGACCCCAAGTGTGGATTTGTTCTCTCTCAGTAGTAAACAACCAAGTTCTAGTTCTATAGGACAAAACCACTGAAACAGGTAGTTTGAGCGTATGGCCCAATAATTCAACTTACAATTCATTGCTTCTAGTCCTCCTAAAGATTTAGAAGCCATTAACTTGGAATAAGCACGGTTGACAATCTTCCCCTCCAAAATAAATCTAGAAACTAATGTACCATTTTAAAATAACTCAGTGGAAGTTAGACATATAACATCTGAAGGGGGTAGAACAGCTTAGGAGGAATGCTCATCTTCACTATGCTTATTCGTCCCCACAATGTCAGGGGTAAGTACTGCCACAGTTCCAGATCCAATTTAATGGTGGTTATTAAATTATCAAAGTTAAGTTTCTTAAACTGGGAAGGGTCTAAAGAAAGGTTGATCCTCAGGTATTTCAGGGAATGTGGGCCCATATGAAGCCATAAGATTATATATCTGCCCATTGTGTGAACTTAGTAAGAGGCATGGCCACCATTTTGTTAATATTTAATTTATAATGCAAGAGAGAACCAAAAGTGCTGATAATATCTAGAAAGACTGTTATACACATTTTTGGGTGAGTGATGTGCAATAAAATTTTGTCTGCATAAACAGACAATTTGCATCCAGTGTGCCCCACCATGATACCAGAAACAAAAGGGTGAAGCTGGATTTTAGATATTAGTGGCACTAAGTAAAAATTAAATAATACTGGGGAAAGCAGGCACCCCTGTAAAAAACAAAAACAAACAAACAAAAAAAAAACACACACAACACTACAGTATATTTTGGTAGAGGGACAATTATAAAGTACTTGGACCCAGTTAACAAAGGTGTTAGGAAAACCAAACCTCTCATGCACCATAAACAAAAAAGGGCCTGGTCACTCTATAAATGCTTTCTCAGCATCCAGAGATACCAAGGCTGCTGGGCATTGAAGATCGCTTATGACGAGAAAATATGAGCCAGTTTCCAAAGATGGTCTGAGGCTAACCTAAACGGCATAAAGCCTACATGTTCCAGACCAATGAAGTGGCTCCAAACATGATTAATGCAGATTGCTAATATTTTGCTAAGTAATTTCAGATCCTGATTCATCAGGGAAATAGGCCGGTAATTGGGGACCTGATCCAAGTCTTACCTGGTTTGAGGAGAAGCAATAATAAAGCCCCTAGTATGGATGCATCAGAAATGCCTTTGTCCAAAATGCCATTGAAAACTTAGGTTAGGACAGGGATCAGTCCATGGGGCAAATGTTCTGTAAACATTGGGCATGAATCCATTAGGCCCTGGAGCTTTATCTAGCGACAGCGAGGAGATGGGTTTGGGCACTTCCTTTGAAGAAATAGGGTTGATCAAACTACACTGTTGAACATATGTTACAGTGGGCAGTGAGATCTGTGTTAAATATTCATGAATAATGTCTTGCGAAATAGAGGGTAACCATATACATTTTTTATAATATTCATACTCTTGGGCAATAACTCTAGTCAGTGTTTGAAGTGTTTGATCCACTAAAGAGCGTATATGAGGAATTATTCTAGAGATTTCTTGTTTCCGTAACCTAAGGGCCATTAATTTACTGTTTTTTCCCTGTGATCTACCAATCTGGATTTAGTTTTGTATTTTGTACATTCTGTTCACTCTCGTAATATTTCTGCATATTTATCTCTATAAATTTCTAATTCTTTTTGCTGTTCCTGCATCAGAGAAGTAATGCCCTCTAGACTGTGGATGGCACATAGATAAAAAGATAACTTTTCTTGCTGAGTTTTCTTTCTTTTAGTGGCAAGATGAATGAGTTCCCAGCATAGTACCACCTTGCAAGCTACCCATTCTTTATCTCTCTGCTCCAGGGTCCTGAGTTCTCTCTAAGATACTGTTTGAGAATCTATTTTCTACTTGAAATGACATAATCATCTTTAAGTGATTGATTATTCAATTTCTAGGTGGTATCATGGTCTGAAGTCGACACACGACTGAAACAGCCAGACCAATGAATAATCTGACAGCCACTAGGGGTGATGTCACAGGATTGGAGGCCAGACAGGAGGGACTGACTTATAAAAAAAGTCAATTCTAGATAGGGAGTGATGTGACAGCAAGAAAAAAGTGTATTTCTTAGCAGAGGGTTTTATGGTTCACTGCGGATCATATAGCTCAAGAGTGTACAGCATCTCAAGTAATGAATGCTGTGCTGGTGAGAGATGGGTCAATGATTTATAAGTACGGTTGAGGTCTTAGGCCAAAGTAATGTCCCAATTGAGCCCCCCCAGTATTACCAGTAAATGTGAGCAAGCATTTGTCAATGCCAAATGTTGTCTTGTTGGCATTGGCATTGGTAGTGCAGGAGTTAGAGAGATGTATAATACGAATGGCAGTGAAGTATAGAACCAATGTCAACCCCACCCCACCCTGCAGAGAGTGACAGGCATTGGGGTGTGCCTTTGAGTCACCGGCCATAATGCTCATGCCATTTCACCTCACCCTACCCTGCAGAGTCTGACAAGTGTTACGTTATGCCTTTGGGTTGTTGGGCCTTATGCTCACCGCATTTCATAATTAAGTACATTGAGATGGGTGCAGTATAGGAGAATGGGGTGAACTTTGGGGCAGAAGAGTCCAAGGCACACCTTGATGCCTGTCAGTGGCTGCAGAGTGGGGGTGGAATGGCATGGGCATTACAGCCGACAATCCAAAGGCACACCCCTAATGCCTGTTAGTCTGCACAGGGTGGGATGTTATGGTTAGAAACCCTAATGCCCTGGGCGTTTGTTGGTATTTGCACTCCAAATTTTCAACATGGCCTTTTTGTGACCCCACCTCATGAACACATTTGAGAACTTTGCTCATGTACAGTGTGACTGATTTTGTTAATCTGTCTCAAACATTGATTTCTTACAGTGACTGTACCATTCTGCACCACCTTAAAATGTCAGCTGCACCATTCATAAGGAGGTGTGAAGAGATGGCAATGTTGAAAATCTGAAGTGAAAATATTAAAAAATCTCGAAGATAAGAGCGTGCTTGAAAACTGTGCATCGCACACTCATAACACAGTCATTTAGTGTAATTATTTCACTACATTTTTAACATAGGCATTTTCGGAGCTCTGCCCATGAACAGTGGCACTACGATTTTCTTAATCTGTCCTGAACGTTGATTTACCACAGTGACCGTGCGATTGTGTGCCAGATGTGCAAAACCACATTTCGGGCAAGTTGTGAAAAGTGACAGCTGTACTCTTCATAACAAGGTGTGAAAAAAATGGCAATGTTGAAAATCTGGAGTGAAAATATTAAAAATTCTTGAAGTTATGACTGTGCATGGACACTGTGCAATGCACGCTTGTAACATAGTCATTTTGTGTAATTTTTTCACCAAATTTTCAAAATAGGCATTTTGGGACCTCTGCTCATGAACAGTGTTACTGTAATTTTCTTACTCTGTCCTGAACATTGTTTTCCTACAGTGACTGCATCATTGTGTGCCGGATGTGCGAAAACACATTTCGTGCAGGATGTGGAAAATGATAGCTATACTGTTCATAAGGAGGTGTGAAAAAATGGCAATGTTGAAAATCTGGAGTAAAAATATTAAAAATTCTTGAAGTTACGAGCATGCATGGAAACTGCACAATGCACGCTCGTGACATGGTTATTTTTTTTGAACTTTTTCACCAAATTTGCAACATAGCCTTTTTGGGAGCTCCCCTCATGAACAGTGACAGTGTCATTTTGTGGAATGGTCCCGAAAGGTGATTCCACGCAGTGACCACAAAATCACCTTTTGGGACTGAACAATGAGATGACAGTGACTGAATTCATGAGGTGGGGTCCCAAGAACCCTATGTTGAAAATTTGGCACCAAAATTAGCAAAAATGGCTAAGATAGGCACCAAAGTTGAGAAAAAAAAAACACATTTAAGCCATTATACAGCTTACCGACATTTCTTCAGTTCATGGTCAGCTTTGAAGAGTTCAGATGTGTTCCCGGTCCACCAAAGATCATTGCACCAGACTCCAAAGGTAAGTATGGAGTGGGGAGGTGGGGTATGCAGAGGGTGGGTGTGGGTTGGGGAAGGGCAGGGAACATGTGGGGACTGTTTTCATTTTTCAGGTAAAAAAATATACAGACAATGCGGGTCAGTTTTCTTTTGTTCCAGGTGTGTTTGGCACACTGGAGTGGGCTCCCAGTGTGCCACCTTTTGGGGAGGGGGAAATCAAAGCTGACGGGCATTGGGGCCCCCCATCATCACAGAAATAGGTGGGGAGTGCATCATGCTGAGGGGGATTGGGCACCCCCTCAGCACACAAATTAAATTATTTGGGGGCCATTATGCTGATGGGGATTGGGATCCCCCATTGGCAAATTGAACTTGGAAAGGGGCATACCAACAGGGGGATTAGGTCCCCCCAACTTCAGCTCCTTGGAAACAGTGAGAGGCAGACGACACAGCCACCACCATGTTTCATTGAAATGCTACTCCAGGCAAGGCATACCCTACAATGAGGGGGAGCACCCTCTTTACAGTGACAAAATCATGTCAAGTTGGAGGCATGCTTTTGCACTGCTGTCATAGACAGTGTGCAATCTAATTTGTGCCAAAGAGCCCAGCCTGAAAAAGCAGTGGCAACACTGGTGACAACATGACCACACCTCCAAAACCTGATATTCCATTTCTAGCTACCCCAGTATGTTGTCTGCGCTGAGCGCAAGACAACATAAAAAGGGGCCAGGGCCATAGATAACTCCACGAAAAATGAAGGTGTGTTCACATTAGAGCCATAAATGGCTCCCAAGAGGACTTCTGCCTGTTCCAAGTGCACATGCACAAGGACATAAAAACATTCTGGATGTTTGACCACATCAGTATGGGCGAATGGCACCAACCATGCTAGAAGGACAATAATGCCTTTCCTCCAGGTACTATCTCCTGCTCCATAAGTATGTAACTATGTAATCTCTACAAAGCAATGCACAGTCAGATGACAGCAAATGAGTTTCCTGCAAGAAGGATTTTTTTATCCCATAGTTGGCTAGATTCTTAATAATTTGATATCTTAACTTTTGAGCTTGCTCCTTTTATAATCCAAGTGGAAAAAATTAAACCTATTTGACATTTAATAGAGGGAAATAAAATTGTTCTTACCCTTACCAAAAACACAAACCAAAAAGAAAATGTAGAAATGTAGCAACCACTTGCTTACTCCCCCACCCAATACTAGAAATTTAGACAGAGTAACCAAGAAGAACTCTTTACAGTGGTAGCCCCCAAAGGTAACATAACCAACCCGAGTCCTCCCACTGTGCTCCCACAGTCAGGTCAGCGAAGGTTCCAGGAAACATCCGAAAGGCTCCTGAAGGACATAATATCAGTAAAACTATTTTGAGGTTAGAAACACCCCTCATTATCCCTGTTGGATTACTAGGTGAACTGAAAGGTTAAGCAACAGAACACATAATATATAGTGCAACCCTTTAGCTATAACACACTTAGCGGCAAAATGGTAAGATACCCCATTCAAATACACTAATGCCCCCCCCCAAACTAATAACAAAAATAAAGTAGATTTGAAAAATATTCTAACCTTGTATGATTAATATGAAACTACAAACAGTGTATATAGAGTAAACAGCTAAAGGTGGAAACTGATAGAGGCCAGCCCAAAAAATTAAGCATGAAAAAGAGCATAAAATCAGGTAACAGAGAATGATAGAAGAAAGCCGCATAGACACAGTTAGTACTGAGGAGATAAAGTGAAAAATCAAATTGCATAACTAAAATATAAAAGGACTGCCTTATAGTAAAGAAAAGAGGAAGTTAGTTGTATAAAAGGAAAAGATATAAATCAGCAGACCGAATGGTATCATTAACAGACCAATTCTAAATAGTACAAATGTATAAAAGTTAAAGTTCACAGCACTGATTTGCATAAACAGATGGTTACTAAAACAGTAAGAATATATAAAAATGGCCGGCCTCTGCAAGAGAGCACTTCTGTGTCAACCAATGACAAAGTCCAACAATCCTAAGAGAGAAAAGAAAAAAAAAAGGGGGGGGATTTCATTAGTGATATGAATAGCTAAGCAATCCGTGAAAGAAAACATTCAAGTCCCACATAATCACACATATTTAGGAACCATTGAAATAAATGCATTGTTCCACAGGTCTCTATCATTTATTAGAAGGCTTGGCGTACAGTATCAGTTGAAACCTAAACTAGGTAGAAGTCCAAGTCCAATTTCCCAAGCCAGGTCCTTATACTAAGAAGAACAGATTCTAAAAACAAATTAATCAGAAACAGTTAATACAACATTTTAAACACTGCTGGCCCAGATATCCCAAAATACCAGTGAAGTCCTTTTACTATCACTTCACTTTGAAAGGATAAACTGTGAATGTACTTGCCATGCTCGCCAATCAACAGGCCGGGGTGCGTACTACTGGGAACAAATTCCGAAAGTGCTTGGGAGCTCATTCTGTGCTTCCATTGCTTACTTGAAGCTGAGCTTGCCTGAATTTGTTTGGACATGAAGAGTAGCAGGGTATCTCAGAAAAAAAACAAATACATGCTGCAAAGAGCTTGCTCTTCACATCTTTGTAAGCCCGTTGTTGGTTTATTATGCCAGGGCTTAGAACACTGAAGATGTAAATCCTTGAGCCTTCCCACGATAGCTGTTTTTTCTCCCTTACCTTAGAGAGAATATGTATTTTGTCTGTGAAGTTGAGAAGATTAAAAATGAGGATCCTTGTTTTTTCTCCTGGAGGAGGAATAGACTTTACAGAGTGGTGGACTCTTTCTATCATATAGCAAGGGCCAAAGGGAAAATGGCTTGACAGTTTTTCAAGGAGCTGCAGAACATAAAATATACAATACCTTTCACACGATCTTGTATGACGGATATGATTAAATTATTTCTTCGACTCAAACTCTTGATCCTCTAAATGCTCTTCTAGGTGGGAAAGTTTCCTCTGCATTTCTGCTAGCTCCAGTTTGATCTTATGCAATCTGTCTTCTAGTGAGGAGATACAAGTCTTGGTGTCAGTGCTGCAGTGATTCAGGGATTCAAGAGTTGGTTTAACAGAGCAAAAATCCACTATACGCTTGAAGAACACTTCTCTAACTGTAGCAAGATTAGCAGCAAGAGAATTAATGGTATACACCTCTAATGGTTCTGGAGACCCTAGTGAGAACAAGTCATCTTTGGAGTGCTTTGGTGAAGATGACTAGGGTCCCGACTTCTTCAACTGATGGAATAGTACCCATTTCTGACAGGTCAGTGGCCAGCCAATGTTTCAAAATAATCACACCGATCGACAGCCATTTCAATGGAAAGCATGAATAATTAAAGTATAAGGTGTTTATACTGGGGATGCTGGCAAAAAAATGTTTTGTATGTGCACTTTGCAGGGAGCCAAGAAAGATGTGCCCTGCCATTTGCCCACCATCACGTGAACCTCCATTTAAGCTTTGTTTTATCAATTCACATTAAGCATTCTCCATAATGCATTAATTGAATTCCATTCAGAAATTTTAACAAGGGCCAACATCTTGAAATGACAAAACATTTTAGAAAGAAACACAATCCAATTTGTAATGCTTCCAGTATTGCCATACTTTCATCATTTCTTTTATCTACTAAGGATATGCTGTGAAGCAGACTGATACTGTTTCTCCCACAATTCTTGAAGCCACTCTCACTGTGCCAAAGGCGGACTTCACGTTCAATTCAAGGAAAGGAAAAAAAGTGTTATTGATAAGACTGCAAAAAAGAGAACTGTACGGATCAGCATTATAGTCATATGCATAATACAGAGAGTTACAGAAATTGAGTAAAGACTTTTCAGTGTCAAAGTTCTGAGTTTCACATTATGCAGGGAGGTCAATGGCCATACAATACAAATATGCTCACATAGACACCACTATGCTAGTAAATCTAATAACATTTGGGAACCCTGCAAAATAGCAATTTTGTGACTACTGTCAGTTCATTCCCCTAAACAATGGCATTTTGCATTTCTAAAAGAACATTAGATTGCACATTAACAAATCTAATTTTCTCAGAAATGAAGCAATCTCGGCATAGTTATTCAATCACATGGTGACCAGTGCCCACAGTTAGTGAGTCCAAAAACGATTCACATTTCAAAATGGAGGCCTTATAATCTCCTCCCCCAACTCCTAACACGTCCTTTTCAATTCCAGAACATTTGAAACTGTGTGGATGTTCATCTCCACGTTCCATAATGTGTCAGTTGTGGGTATTGTTCTAATCTTTATTTTTAATTGCCACCAAGTGCTCCCCAATCCTTATTTGAAAAACTCTGTTTTTCTTACCCACATGAAATGAATCACACTTACACATGGCTAGGTATATCCTCACCTGGCTGCAGCAATTAAAAAAGAAACACATGATTACTGTATGTACACCTTTCTAGCATTGACATGAGTAAAGGTGTTACTTTTTGTCACAAATCCACAAAATTTACAGTGTTCATAGAGGTAGTTACCCCATGGATTTGTTGGCAGCCACGGTCTTTGAGCATCCCTTTGTATAGGTTGTAGACTATGCACAAGTCCATCTGAAAGATTCAGTCCCTCTTTGTAAACCATGCAAGGAGAATTCTTACCCATTTCCTCCAGTGACAGTAACGATGCAAGCAAAGACTATTTTTAGAAATGATTTCCTGAATTATTTGAAATGCCTACTACAGGTGGTCACAAACATCATCATCATCATCATCATCAATCTTGATTTGTAAAAAAGCACCTTTCCTATGATCAAGGCGCTCATACATAAAATCAGCATATAAACAAATAATTAAAACCATTTCATCAGATGAGTAAATTTATCATACCATAATGATAACACAGCAGCTTATAAACAAATAATGAAAAAGCAGGCTATACTAGACTGAATAAATATGTCTTTAGTCCAGTCTTAAAACTCAACAGTCAGACATTCTCGCACCCAGTGAGGTAGAGAATTCCACAGGGTAGGGGCCGCAGAAGTAAATGATCAGGCCCAGCTGCCTTTAACTGTACCCTGGGAATCTCTAGCAATCCCTCATCAGTGGAGAGGAGTGGACATAGTAACTTCTTTAGTGTTACTATGTCTATCTCTATATGTCACAAGGCCTGAACTATTCTGCATCAAAGCTAAATCCTTTCTAGACTCAGATCACCCATTTACTGTGTCGCCAGTTCAGCTGCTGTTTTGTCTGGTTCTAAGAGGAGCTCTGTGCAACTTGCTTCAAGGGAGCAGTCCACAAGGGATTGTTTCTGCCTCAATCGCACTTTACCTGTCACCCCCCCCCGGTACTGTTTGGGATGCTTTGCTGATTACTGGGGTTGTGAGTTGGGGAAGTGACTGCACCTGTTGCTGTTTACTGGGAGGTGGGCTCTCCTGCCTTTTAAAAGCTCATGCTGCTAGCAAGCGCAAGTGATTGCAAGTGGCGCGAGTGCCACTCCATAGAAGAAAATCTGTTACCAACTAATCCTGCTCTCTCTCTCAGAAGGCAAATTTTAGCTTGATTTGTTAAGTATTTTAAAGCCTTATTTGAATTTGTTACGCTCTTTTTGTTTTGTAATTTTATTTTTTTCATTTTTAGTTTGTTTTAAGTTTTGTTTTTTCCTTATTTTCTTTTTTATGTATTTTATTTACACAATGTTGATGTTAACGTTTTGCTAATTTTCAATTAATGTTTCACATGTTGAAAAAGTAGAGTGTTTATTGCACTATTCTTGTCCATTCAGTACAGATCAGGGCAATGGGTTTACAGGGATGTATGTGTCAGAATCTCATGTTTTACTTTTGTCTTTTTCTTATGAAGTCCATATATTTCATCATTTTCAATATAGTGAGCACACATGTAGATTGGTCACTACCTCATCCACTAAAAATGATAGACAGTTAGAGAAAAGGAATAATTTAAAAAGATCAATTATGTTATTGTTACTTATGTCTGTATCAGTGCATCCACATCCTGGGCCTAACTTTTCTTCTGAGATAGACTGTGAGTCAGCCACAGTTAGCATTAACAAGGGTTCTGTCTCTCCTACTCTAAAAATTGTTCATTTGAACATACAGAGTTTGTTATCTAAATGGTCTCAATTTGTGGCCTGGTCCCAATATCATTCTTTTGATATTATTACTTTATCTGAGACATGGTTGCATAATGGTATTAAGGACTCTGAGATTTATCTCCCTAATTATAATCGTGTTAGACAAGACAGAGAAGGAAAAAGAGGAGGTGGAGTTGTAATGTATATTATTTGTAAATTTGATTACACTATTTTTGACTTTTCTGTGACAAATTCTGGATGTAATATGATTTCTATTGATTTGATTTTTGGACAAAGTAAACATTTGACTCTTAGTACTGTTTATTTTCCCCCTGGTAAAATTTTAAATGGTTTAGATTTATTGACCCTTTTTTGTGAAGTTTTTCCCCCTAATAGAGAATGGATTACTCTTGGTGACTTTAATTGCAGTTGGGATAAAAGTTTGAAGGGTGGAATCAGAGCGACTTTGGTTAATCTGGGTGTAACACAATTAATTAAGGAAACTACCAGACTCAATTATAAAACAGGTGTAGGGACCATCCTTGATTGGATCATTGTCACTCATGTTGATAGAATTTTTACATCTGAGGTTATGGCCGACACCATGAGTGACCATTGTCCTGTCAAATGTGAGTGGTCCATAAAATTATAAAAAAGTCCTCCCAGATATGTTGAATGTTGACATTTGGCTAAGTTTACCCTCCAGGGAATCCAAGATTTATATAATAAAATTGACTGGTCCCCTTTGGTAATTAGCACTAACATTGATGAAATGTGGGATTTTTTTTGCATAGCTTATCATGCAATTGCAAATATAATCTCTCCCTTAAAGAAAATAAGAATTAGTTCATCCAAACAAGGATGGGTTACAAGGGACCTCATTCACTTAATGAGAAAATGTGACAAGTGTTGGAAATATTATACTCTTTCTAGAACCCTGATTGCTCTTCAAGAGTATAAGACACTTAGAAATAAGTGTAAATCTGAAATTAGGAAAGCTAGGGTTGCCTATTGTTTAAATGAACAAAGGAATTCCAGGCCAATCCTAAAAGACTTGGAGTTCCTTAAATAAAATTTTGGGACAGGGTAAAGTAGATTCCATTCCTATTCTTCAACATAATGGACAAAGTATAACTGATCATCTTAGGGTATCTAATATTTTCAATAGTCATTTTGGGAACTTAGGCCCCTATAGAACTCCCATAGATTTGGATGATGCATCTGATAATAGTGATATTCATAATGACACTAATCCAAAGTTTTATTTTAAGTCTCTTTCCTCTTCCTCAGTAAAAAAATACTTTTTGAAAAATAATCCAAAACCTTTTCAGGGCCAGGATGGTGTTGATGTTAGGATAATTAGAATGGGCATTGATTGTTTTGTTTACCCATTAGTTCATATCTTTAACTTTTCCTTATATCATAATGTTTTTCCAAGTAGCTGGAAATGAGCAGTTATAAAACCCATCCTAAAGAATGGAAATCCTTCTTTAGTTACTAATTATCATCCTATTTCCCTTTCATCGCCTATTTCAAAATTTCTGGAAAGGATTGTCATGGACCAAACTTTGGATTTTCTTGGGAGGTATTCTTTGTTATCAGAGAACCAACATGGCTTTAAGCCAGGATATAACACTGAAACAGCCTTGGTGGGGTTCACGGGCAGTGTCCATGGAGCACTTGATAGTGGACTTGCATGTGCAGCACTGTTCATGGACCTCACCAAGGCTTTTGATTTGGTTGAATTTGATCTTCTTCCTGGTGTGTTTCAAGGTCTTCATTTTTCTGATGAAGTAAATATGTGGTATCAAAACTTTTTGTCTGAAAGATCATTTAGAACTATTATTGGTTCATCTTTATCCCATTCTCTTCCCTTAGTTTGTGGTGTGCCCCAGGGTTCAATTATGGGACCACTTATTTTTTTCCTTATTTATGAATTCTGTATCTGATATATGTACAAAAACTAAAGTGAGTCTTTACGCAGATGACGCTGTTCTTTTTTGTTCAGATCCCAGACCCAATGTCGCCCTTTTACTATCTTCAAACTGATTTTAATTTCCTGCAGGATTGGTTATCCTTAAGTCACCTGGTTTTGAATTCCCAGAAAACCAAAGTAATGGTGTTTTCTAAGAAGAAAAATGTAGTAATTGATTTGCTTCCAATTTCTGATTGGACAGGAAACATAACTGAAAATTTATCTGTTTTTAAATACTTAGGTATTACGTTGGACGCACATTTTTCTTTTGAACCTCACATTCAGAATCTTAGGAAAATCCTTCATCAGAGGTTGGGTATGCTTTATCGAGTTAAATCTTTTTTGACTTTGGAATCCAGAAAGCTCTTAGTTCATAGCTTTCTGTTCTCCATACTCAATTATGGCATACTGATTTATACATCCTCATGTACTAATGTTTTGAGTCCTCTTAAAGTAATTTACCATTCAGCTCTGAGGTGTTGGCTAAATTTACCCTTTCAAACCCATTGCTCTGATCTGTACAATCAGTCATCTTCCTTATCTTTTGAAAATCGAGTACTTTATAAGATGGGCATTTTCTTATTTAAAGTTAAATGTAATTTCTTTTCCTTATTCTATTTCTTTAATGTTTCCTAGATTAGTTAATGTGTTGTTTACTAGGACCCAGCACAATTATAAATTTAAAATACCATTTTTAAGACTACTTTTGGACAAAGATCCTTATTATTTAGAGCACCTAGGTTTTTTAATAGAATTCTATTAGAAATTGTTCAGAATAGTTCTTTTCAGGTTCATATGAAATCTTCAGAAGTTGTTAACTCCTGTCAGGGTTTTAAGACACAGTTAAAACAGTGGCTATCTTTGGAAACATGGAGTATTTTTATGTATTGTATTTTATTGATTGAATGTTTTGTTTGTATTATGTTTGTAAATTTTTTGCATGTTTTTTAGTTTTAAACTTGTCTCCAATGAAAACGGGCAGTTTGCTCATTTGGATTTACAAGTATAAAAAATAAAAATGAAAAAAAAAAACACTATTCTGCATCTCTGTTGCTCAGTTCCCAAACTCTGACTCACCCCAAGCAGTTACTATATATGCATAAGAACTGTTTGGAATATTGTCGATGGTTTGGTGTGGGTGGTAACTGGTTGCATGTAGAACTATATTTTTGTCCATGTACATGTCCTTTCTGAACAGATCTGTTCCTGTTGTCCCATCTTGCTCATGTTAGTGGTGCATTTGGGAACAGGAATGAAGAGAAAGAGGAAGATGAGGTGCCTACCTTGCACCATGGTTCAGAGGAGGTATGGACAGAAGAGTCTATGGATAGCTGGATGTCTTTGTACACCTGGGAACTAATAACCTGGTTAAAAACAGGACTGAGATTAAGTAGGGGGATTTTAGGTAGACAGCATGCTGATTGGCTTTCGCCGAGGTGATGCATGACTATGATGGGGGGAAGATAGGGTTCTCTGCACCAGGAGCTTCAACTCATGGTTGAAGGAATGGTGCAGACAAGAGGGGCTCAGCTACACTGGGGACTGTGGACCATCCTAGAAGCATCTGGGCCTATAAAAGGAAAATGGCCTGCATCCATCTTGGAGGGGAACCACAGTCTTCAGAGGATGGCTTAAATGTTACTTTGATGTACATTTAAAAAAGCTTATGTGGGTGGCAGAAGGAAAAAAGGAGACATAACTGCTCCCCAGGCACTGAGGCAGTGAGAAGGGAGGAAACAAGAGGAGGGAAATCACCTAGGGTGCAAAATAAACAAATAAGCAATGTGGTATAAAACAAAGGGGATGGCAACAAGAGTTGTACAAAGAGAGGGAAAAAGGAAGTAGGGCAAAAGTTAAAACATGAGTGTATCAGGCAGAGTGGGAATAAAGTGTGGGGGGCCATGTGTGCAAATGCAAGAAGTCCAGTAAACAAAACACTGGACCTAGAGACCATTATGGAAGAGGCAGACATGGGTATTGTGGCCATTACCAAGTCGTGATACACAGTAAACTGTGACTAGGACATGGCCAAGGTGGGAAAGAAGAGGGGTGGTGGTACTGTATGTAAGGTAGAGTATCAAGGTGATACAGCAGTGGTATTCACTCCGTAGCTTGCAAGCCGCAAGTGGCTCTTTACTGTGTTGGTTGTGGCTCCTTGGCTCCTCCTAGTATTGTAATGTATTTGCGGCTCTTCGCATGTCTCAGGAAACATCACCGGCATAGCGCTCTGAGTCACAGTGATTATCTCTGTTTTTTGACAGCCGTGACATTTTATTTGTCAGCTCCATAGCTCCGCCTGTTAATATAATGTATTTGCAGCTCTTCACAACTCTCTGGAAACATCAAGTACATAGCACTATGAGCCACAGAGTGTTGATGACAGTCTTGACATTTTCGTCAGCTCATTATCACTTTTTTTTTTTTTTTTACAGTTAATCTTTTTATTACGTGATTTCAGAATTTCACAAATATTGAACCATTAATCCAAATGGCTGATCTATTGGTTTACAACTTTACAACTCTCATACAAACAGCCAACAACTTCATGGCACAATGCATGCTTAATTTACGCCAACTTGTATAATCAGCTGATTAACAAAAAATGTACTCAAACATTTCTAAATACCTGGTGGCCCCTGCTGTGTCTCTACTTAAGAGAAATTCTAAAAAGTACTTACTCGCACTGGATGAAATGGGATCAGGTGTAGCGAAGCTTCTTCACATATGGTGTAGAAACTTGGACTGGAGGGGGAACCTTGTGGTCATTAGAGGGAACACTCAAGATAGACCTGGAGAGAAAGATTATAACATTCTTTAGTAATTAGTCAATCATTTCTGCTTCGAAAGTCAAGGGGGTCTCAGTTTGTCCTTTGTGTGCCTGGGGGGTAATGCATAGTTAGTGGGGGTCAATATATACAAAGTAAGGGGCCCATACCTCATTAAACTTATTTAGACATTGTTTTTTTATAGCAGGACATCCTGGTCAGAGTGGTCATCTTTTCTAAGGCTTTAAGCCAGTCTGTGGCTTGTGGGACCTCTAGGGTTCTCCATCTTTGTATAGTAAGTCTTTTACATTCCACAGAGGCCTGTATAAGCCACAGAATCTGAGCTTTGGATAAGCTTAGGAACTGAGGCTTGAGGCCCAATATCAATAGGCCTGGATTCACTGGTATGGGTGATTTCAAAATTTGGGAGCAGAGATTTATTATTGCCACCCATAAGGGCTTCAAAGGAGTACAGGACCAGAGGATATGAAGCAAATCTGCCTCTGGGGCATTGCACCTCCAACAGCAGTCTGTAGATAGAAGACCCATCTTTTTTACTTGGGTCGGGGTGTGGTACCAGAGGTGCATTATCTTGTTCTGTAAAATGAGGCTTTGAGGGACTTAGCAGGCCTGGCAAGTTTTAAACCAGCACTGTTGTCATTGTGCATCTGTAATGGAGACATCTAACGATGTTGCCAATTTGGCCTTGACCAGAGATGAGGGGTTGGGAGCACTATCTCTCATGTACCTCTGAATGAGACCAGCCCTGCCTTTAGAGTGCATAATCCAATCCTTAAATCGGAAAAGGGGAAGGTCTGGCAGACATACACTTTTAACATACTACACATGTACACTGCTTTGTAACCCAAGAGTAGTAAAGGCTTCTCATCTGAAGGTATTTCTGAAAGTCACTATGGGGTAGGCCATACCTGAATTGTAAACCCTGGAACAAGTCCATGTCAGATGTTCCAGGAATGCTAACATCCCCAATATACATTACTCCTTTAAAGATCCAATCTGCCCATTTCAGGGGTGTATTATTAATGCAGAGGGTTGGGTTTGTGCCAAAGAGGGGTATATATCCCCATGCTAAGACAACGGGAGGTTTTAAACCCCAGCTTTTACCAAGTCAGATGAGATTGTTGGATGGAATGCCAATCCTTAAAAGTTTTGGTAAGGGATGTGTCTGTAGAGCTGATACAGAGGGGCCTTCATAATATCTCTTTCTATGTGAGCCCAAGCTGGAAGGTGGGAGGGGAGAGAGACTTTGCAACCATGAAAGCAATGGAATATTGATAGAAGTCGGGTTAATACCATCCTTCTTTCAAGTTCTGAGCCCTTAGTTCTGCTCTACTATATCTAGGCTTAGATGAACCCCATATAAAAGAGCTGAGCAAAGAGTTCAGTTTATGGCTCCAGACTTCAGGTAGAAGAAAGAAAATATGGGATAGCAGGCGATATACCCTGGGGGCAAGTATAATTTTGATTGCGGAGAGCTTGCCCACCATGGAAAGGTGCAAGTATGCCCATCTGTCCATATCTTTATGAAGTTTGTCCAGTAGGGATTTGAAATTTATATCCATTAGAGTTATAAGTTTGGGAGTAAGTCTAATACCCAGGTATTTTATTTCAGAGTTCACCCATGCCAGGCCCACAGTCCCCAAACCCACCGACGATGTTAGGGCATTAAGAGGAAGGATTTCCAATTTAGCTACAATAATGTTCAGGCCTAAGAGTTTCTAAAATGTTTGTATTGTAGAAAGGATGTGTGGAAGGCTATGGGGTGAGTCTCGGGTCAGGATCAGGCAATCATCTGTGTATAACTTAGTAGTGTAGCATTTATACTCTACCTGTATCCCATACATGTGTGGGTATGTTTGAAGTGCAGCCACAAGGGGTTCTATAGCTAGTACAAAAAGTAAAGGGGATAATGAGCACCCTTGTCTGGTCCCTCTCTGCAAATGAAAAGGATCAGAAAGGAAGTTGTTTGTAAGAACCCTGGCTGTAGGACTAGCATAAATGGTTTTTATCCAGGTGGTAAAATATGGGCCGATGTTAAAGCTGTTCAGGACCGCATGTAAGTATTCCCACTCCACAGAATCAAATGCTTTCTGAAACTCAATTGTGAATGCTGCTGCCAGGGTGGGAAGAGATGCTGCTAACTGGATTAGAGGTACTAGGGGTGGTATATGGTCTGAGCTTATCCTACCCTTAACAAATCCCATCTGGGAGGGATGAATAATCTCTGGCAAATATTCCTCCAGTCTGGTAGCCAAGACCTTGAAGAATATTTTGGCATCGGCATTGATTAATGAAATGGGCCTGTAACTGGCGAGGAGATCTTTACCTTCTTTTGGTAAAACAGTAATTATGACTTCAGATAAAATAGGAGGGAGCTGCCCACATGCATAGGCCTCGTGCAGCATGTTTCCCAGAGGTGTTGAAATCGGGGGTTGAAATAACTTGTAAAAATCTACTGGGAAACCATCCCCACCAGGAGCCTTATGAGGGTCCATCTTGGTTTTTGGTAGGCAAATTTCCTCTTCTGTGATGGGATGATCTAGAGTGTCCTTCTGGAGATTAGAGAGTTTTGGAAGGGACAGGGTCTCAGTGAAATGAGTGTAAGATTTTTTATCCCAGCACACTTGGGAGGAATATAGTGTTTTATAGAAATCAGTCATGATAGTATTAATAGTGGAGGGGTTCTGTGAGAGCTTCCCTGACCCATCTTTTAGGCTAAGGATAGATCTTTCAGCTTACCGCTGTTTCAGTCTATAGGCCAACAACTTACTGGCTTTATCTCCCTCTGCTTGGTAGCAGTACTAGTGTATTAATTTTTAGTCTAGTGGCAGACAGGGCAACTATCACTGAAGGTGTTTGAAGGGATGAGGGCTTTGTTTTATATGTGGTCTCCATGCTTTTTAAAGTGCTCTCTGACTGTCATAGTTCCTGGTCGCTCTGCTTTCTTCTGTAGGAGGCGAAGCTAATTGTTCCTCCCTTGATGGTGGCCTTAAAGGCCTCCCAGGTGCTTGTAGTGGAACCATAAGAAGGGGGATTATTTAAAAAAAAAATCTTCTGTTGCTTTTCAGAGCCACTGTACGAAGTCCTTATCAGACAGTAGGAGGGGGTCCAACCTCCACATCAGTGATTTGGGGGATTGCATGGCTGGTATATAGGTGAGCGAGACTGGGACAT
The DNA here is from genome assembly GCA_016271365.2 of Neoceratodus forsteri. Classification (NCBI taxonomy): domain Eukaryota; kingdom Metazoa; phylum Chordata; order Ceratodontiformes; family Ceratodontidae; genus Neoceratodus; species Neoceratodus forsteri. Next base: position 209,627,975 of record CM057451.1, read on the forward strand.
GGTTGGAAATATAGATCTGGGAAATATTTATCCCCAAGGTAGCCACAGATAAGTTAGGGGAAGTAAGCCAGAAATCTAATCTGCTTGCCATACTATGCGGCGTAGAGAAGAAGGTAAAATCTTTTACCGAAGGATTTAAAACCCGCCACACATCGCATAGCTGGTGCAAGGAGATGAGGTCCTGCAGGGCATGAAGGGTTCTACAGTGTGGCTCTGGTCTGGAGTTGGATTTGTCCAGTACCAAGTTAAAATCGCCTTCCACCAAAATGTCTGGGTTGTCATATGATATATCTGTAAGTTTTTGAGATATACTGTGAAAAAAGTCTGGACAGTCTTCATTTGGCTCATATATGTTTGCCAGGATCAGGGGCCAGAGATAGTAGATACCTTCATGATGATCCACCTGCCATCCCCCGCTGTGCACGTCTTTGGGTTACCATTGCAAATTTTTATGCAGCAGAATGGAAACACTCAGTTTGGCTGATTCTGCCATGCAGTGGCCTTCCTTGCCTACCCAGTCCCTCACCAGCTTGGTGGCTTCTTTTGAGCTCAATTTCATCTCTTCTAAAAAGGCAACTTGGGTGCCCAATTTCTTTAACCAAGACAGTACTGTTTTTCTTTTTATGGGAGAGTTCAATCCCCTAACATTCCAAGTAGTGGTTGTTATATCTGATAAATTAGCGATATTCAAGATGTTTCCCTTCTGTGTGCCAACATATATGAACTGTCATTAAAGCCATCATGAGTGCTGATGGTATTCTATCATGCGTGATCTAGTAAAGGTATGTGGTTCCCCACCTGAGGTGGAATACTAAAGCAGCCCTAGGATAAGCCAAGGAGTGCCACAGACAGGCCCAACTGGACTCTGAAATCACTTTTCTGACTTTTGGTTTAACCAATGGACATCAAGAGGTTGAAATACAGGTATATAACCCTGGTGTGATCATAAGGCATATATATTACCATTACAACCCAGGGGACTAGAGTTGTTTGGTAAGAGGGTGGTGTCTCTACTGAAAGGCAGATCATCGGAGTGTAGTTATAACAGAGACTATAGACATGAGTAAGTGCCTTACAGGTGATTTTATTGGGAGTTCAGGCTCTAACCAACCAGGGAGAAAGGAAAAATTCCTTCACCTCCCAATGGCCAAAGGCTGCTCCCAGAGGTGGGGGGGGAGGAGTATATGGTGAAGGTGGTGACCTGGTCCAACACTATGGTCAGCAAAGTATACGCTTCACTAGTCATAAAGAGGGAAAAAAAATCCAGGGGTTACCAGCTATCCATAGCAATTGGGCATCTGCACCAGTGATCTCCCTAGGAGAGCTTATACCATTAATTATAAAAAGGGGGGACATGTTTCAAATGGACTTTAACCACTGATGCAAAAAGGCAAACTACTAAATAGCTGAGATATAATTCTAATAAAATAGTGGTTAAAAAATGGTTAAACGCGCACCTTTTCTTGTCCAACACTGAGGAGCTATCTCCTCTGTACCCGAGCACCCTATGTGTACAAGGCTGTAGGCAGTATTCAACAGGAGAGGCTTTGGTGCATTCTTACTCCATACTATCCAAGGATATTCACCGGCAACCCTTAAAATAGATTGGGGTTGCCTTTATCCATTTGGAACCTTGTGGGTTTCCTACCAGTAGTGAGTAAAACATGGCCAGCAAAGTGGATGAGCCTATATACAGAGGTGCTGTGGCTTGAGAGCTGGGGACAAACCATACACAGCCCAGAAGGGTATTGTAATGCAGTGAAGTACTGGGCAAACACTTACTGCTGTGACTGTAATATCAGCAGTTTAAACTCAGCTTAGGGTGCATAAAACATTACCCCCTAGCCATAAAATACTGATTTAAACCTATGTTCACCAGCATTTTTTATTATCCATTATTTGGGAGCTATCACCCATTTACTGAGGCACCTTATAATTACAAGGCAGCAGGCAATTTCTAAAGGTGTGGCAACGGTGTGTTTTGACTCATCAATACCAAAGGGTATTGCACAGTGTCTTCTGAGATAAGCTGATCTGTAATAGCTCCAGGTTGTGACTCTGTGGATCTCCTGTCAGGCATCATGGAGGACTGGCCACCTGAATAAAGTGTCCCTTATATAAATTTAATGTGGCTTGAGAACTGGGAACAAGTCAGACACAGTTTGGAAGGGAGCGTTCTGCAGTCATATGTAATTATATGTCTTCCCACTGTGGACGTGGGATCAGCAGTTAACCCTCAACGGAGGGTGTAATCAAACAAGTAAACCCTATCATCGAACAAACTCTAGACAAAAAGTCATATATATTTGTAAAAAAACTAGCCCAAAGCTTCCGTAAGGGAAAGTGAACGGTGCGGCTAAGGGAGACTAGGGGAGCGAGGTCTAACCACAATGGAGAAAGTTTTAGGAGAGAACCTGGCTCTCACCCACAGAATTGGCCACAGGGCCTCCTAACTAAAAAAGGTGACACCACCCCCTATTAAACTAAGGAGCCCCTGGGCTGTTAGACAGACCACTCACCTTGCTAGGCATACAATAATACTAGGGCCCGGGGACTTTCAACCTTCCTGGATCTGCTCCACTGGGTTTATGGCACTTCATTCCTCTTGAGGGCTCAGAGGTTCAGCTGCCCAGTTTTTTCAATCAGTGCCCAGTCTGCCATCAGATCTGCATTCTGCAACAAGGAATCTCCTTCTAGACTCTAGCTCTTTTTGGGTAATTCCAAAGCCGCCAGTACAAGATCCCTTAGCAGCTCATACCAATTGGAGGTTTTCACTGGTGTAGAGTAAGCAGATGAGCCGCTGTTGCCGGAGAAATGCTGTACTCGCTGGTGACTCCTTGAGTGATTTCTTTGCAGTCTCTCTGATGGCATCAGGGTGTTTTTTCTCATTTTGGGAGAGGTTTTCCTCCATTGTCTACCCAGATATTGCTGTTGCCAGTCATTTCCTGCTTTTGGCACTGAGGAGGGAGTGATACCGCAGTCTGGGGAGTTTCCTTGTGGGACTGATGTGTCCACTGGCAGAGATGAGTTGTGTTGGGGCCTCTGTACTTCAGCTATGTCCTCCAGGAAAGCTCCACTTCTGCTGGGGAATCAAAGGTGAGCTGCTCCCCCTTATATTGCATATGTAACTGTGAGGAGTACCACAAAGATGTAAGCAAATTTAACTTGTATGGGGCCTGTTTCACTGGACCGTAGGCTCTGCGTCTCCTGGAAAGATCATAAGAGTAGTCCAGGAATATCTGAATGGGGCCCCCATCCCATCAGAAAGTTCTCAGGTCCTGCGCAGCCCATAAGTATGTTTCTTTGACTGGGTACCCAGAAAAGTTACACAATATCGGGTGGGGCCGGTCTTCCAGTTGGGGTTTTGGAGCTAATGACCTGTGAGCTCTTTCCAGCTCTGGGGGAGGAAGGTTGTTTAATTTTAACATGATTGGGAGAAAGCATTGCAGGAAAGAAACCATATCTGGGCCTTCAGCATCCTCAGGTAGTCCCACAATCTGAATGTTTTTTCTTCACCCCCGATTCTCTAAATCATCCACCTTGTTCAGTAAATACTGTATTTGGCTATGATGATCTCTTGATTGAAGAAACTGGTCATGTAAGATCTTTTCTTGTCATTTAACTTGTAGTTCAGTGTCAGTCACTCTGGTAGTTAGTTTCTCCACATCCTCTTTAGTGTTAGAGGTGGAGTGCAGTTGTATTAATTAGCACTTTAACATATATGTAATGTTGCCTAACTGTTGTTCTACCAACTGGTTAATTGGGGTCGGAGGATCATTGGAGGAGGCCATCTCTGAGCGTTGGTGCAGCACACCAGCCAGGAGGCAATGAGGTAGACTATTTAAAGTCGAATAAAGTTGCAATCCCTGGTCCGATCAGCACAAAGTAAGTATATTTGGTTTCAGCTCGATAAGTAGAATGTAAATCCATTGAAATATCCTAGGAAAATGGGTGCTGAAATTATGGATGTGTCTGAATGGATAAAGCTGGAAATGCAGCAGATTAGCTACGCAGCCTCCATCTCGGCTAGCTGACTCCATCCCCCTCATTATCACTTGTTGACATTTTGTTTGTGAGTTAATCTGCCTTTGGCTGAACGAGCACATCACCCCCTCCCCGACACACACACTGATGGTGCTCAGCTGCAACTACGTTGATGGGGCTCAACTACAACTAATAGATAAGCTAATTTACAACAAATTTATTTTAGGTTTTGCAGGCAATTGACCGTAGAATGGAGACATGCAAGAAAAGAAAGTATGAAGATGACTACAGATGCTTCAGGCAGGAATGGGAAACTGAATTTTTTGTTGTTGAGAGTGATGGTGGCAGAAATTTCTGCCTGTTATGTGATGCAGTGTGTTATTAAAGTTTATTTAAAATCAATGCAAGTAATAAAATAAATGTTTTTTAAATTAAACTTTTCTTAAGTGGGTGTGTCATACAGGTAATTAATAATACATGTATGACTGTTGTGGCTCCTTGGCAAAGGTTTCAGGCTCATGTGGCTCCGAAGCCAGACACGAACGAGTACCACTGTAATAGAGATACAGGGAATCCAGAGGGTAATGGAGGGGTTGGAGGTACAGAGGGTCACCCTGGAGACAGGAAACAGAGCCACTATTCACACCTGTGTGATCCACAGACCTCTGACACAGGAGGAGAAGCTGGGCAGGGCACTAGTGGAAGCCAATAGACATGAAAGCAGGAAAAAGAGATGTGTTGCTGGTTGGGGAATTCAATCTGTCAGATTTGAGCCTCTCAGCCACAACTTCATCTGGAAGCAGGGACATCCAAGACTCTCAGCAGGGTGCATTTCCGAGCTAGTTAGACAGCCCACTCATGATGGAGTAATGCTGACCTGGTGCTCATGAACAGGGACAGCACTGCAGATGACAAGGTGGGAGGCACCTGGGGACCGTCATCACTGTACAGTGTGGTTCCACATAAGGAAGTCAGCAGAAGCAAGCCACACAAGGATGAGGGTCCTGGACTTCAGGAGGGCAGATTTCTATAAAAAACAAAAACAAAAAAGGAAAAGGCAAATGCCTCAGACAACCTAGCAGGGGATGACCTGTTTGGGTTGGAGGAACAGTGAGCTAAATTAAGGGAAGGCACAGTGAAGACACCAAATGTCCATGCAAAAGAAGAAGATTCTGAAAGGATGTCGCTGAAAAATTAAACACTAAAAGGGTTGCATTCAGGAGATATAAAGAGATGCAGAGGGAAGCGGATATAGAGATATATCAGAAGAAGCTGAGAAAGCTGCAAGAAACATAGAATCTGACAGAACTACAGGCTGGAAAAATCAGGTTTTGTGTTATTTCCATTCCGCTCAGGTTTAAACTTTTCCCCCTTGCTACATGGATTATGCAAAACAGTGGAAAACAACTCACATTTCCTTCACAACCTACTGTATACAAAGGTTCTTATAATTTATAAATAACATGGCATGAAGCAACCCCAGAAGGGTATAAACATGATTTTATTGTTCCTCTACAGTTTAAAACTAATAAAAACTAGTAAAATATTATGCAAAGATATATCAAGTCTTGTAAACATTGCACAAGACAGAATAAACACAAAGCAAGATTCCAGCTCTCTATAAACAAGGTCTGCAGGCTAGTGCTGGGAGCCCCTAGGTGCACCCATACATGCCTGCTGTACTCCACCACCAACTTGCTCAACCTTGAAGAAAGACTCCACTGCCAAACCTGCCTTCTTGTAAAAAAGACCCTACTAGGGCTCTGCCCCCACCCGGGATTGCCACCTCCCTGCAGCTTGCCTCCCCTTCAGTCTCCACACGCAGCACTGTCAAAACCTCCCTTATTGTCCCCAGGGTAAGGACCTCTATGGCCCAGAGATCCTTTTGCTATCGGGCTCCCTCCTGGTTCAGTTCCTTCCCAGCCAACAAACTGACTCCACTAAGCTTGGTCCTTTCAAGGTCTCCCTCAGAAGCCATCTGACAAGCACTCGCTGCTGCAACTGCACATAATCTCCCACCTGCCCCTTACCCTCACCCCTAGACCTGATCTGCCCTGTCTACTTTTGCTGTATATGCCTGGGGTCTCAGGCAACATCTGCTGAATAATGTAATAAAATATCTCTGGTTGCTACCTGACGTGGTATTTGTGTACCTATATTATGACTGTGATCTACCTATTACCAAGCTTGTACCACCAGTGAATGCCTATAACACTGGCTGCTTTTTTAATCTAAGCATTATGTACTGTACTGTTTGTTTGCTGTGATGTATTGCTCTCTTGACGTGGTGCCTTTGTAAATGAGTCTTTAACTCAAAGGTCTGTAAACCAATGATCAAATAAATAAAAAAACAAACAATAAAACTTTCAAAAAAAACAAGCAAACAAAAGAAACCAGACACAGTGGGTGGGATATTCAGACTGCGCCAGGCTGTGGCGCAAGCCTGGGCGCAGTGCAACTGGGATGCGCCAGGGCGTTGACAGGGTGATATTCAATGGTGCTGCACCATGGCTTAGCACCATTGAATATGGCATTGTGCCCACCCGCATTGCGCATGGTGCAGTGACACTGCACCAGTGCAAGTGGCCAGAAATTAGCAGGGGGCTGCACCAGCACAAGTGCCATTGCACTAGGCGCAGCAACCATGATATTTAGCGGTGGCTATGCAAATGGCACCATAATGCATGCAAGGCTCAAATAGGGCAATTTGCATGTCATTATGGCCCCATTTACATACAGATGCGCCACTCCCCAGAGACTTGAGCCTGGCACCCTGCCAGGCTGCAGCCGTTGGGGACTGAAGCCCCCTGCCCCTCGGCAGTCAACATGCCCCAATGCTCGATCATGGGCAATGAATTCAAATCCCTGGTGGTCCAGTGGACTCAATCCCAATGCCTGATCATGGGCTTTCAGTACGTGAAATAACCCTGGTGGTCCAGTGGTACCCCCTCCCAACCCGCCCACTCAGTCCTGCCACCCGACTCCCCCAGTCAGTAGTGGGTGGCAGCACTCACCTGTAAGCTGCCCGCTGCCCGCTGACTGACAGTGTATGGTGGCTGTACGCCCATTGGTCTACAGCATGGGCCAATGGGCATGTAGACTCACTACACAGTCCTAATATGTGAATGAATGGATCTATCCACATTTTGGGATCAGGAAAGTATGGTGAGACTGCAGGCCTATCTGGCCACGCCAGGACCAATGGGCATATGGCCACACTGCAAGTGTCAGCTGGGCGGTGGCCAGGCAGCTTGTGGTGGGGACCTGCTGCCTCACCACTGACCATGGGGAGCAGGGTGGAGGGGCTCAGCAGGCAGGTGGGGAAGGGGGTTACAGCTGGACCACCAGGGAGATAGGACAACTTTATATTTTTACTTTTTGCCCATGATCGGGCTGGAAGTGGTCCACTGGACCATGAGGGATATTGGACAAATACCATTACTTATGCCCACGATTGGGCATGGGAGGGGTGCTATCGTGACGGATGGCGCTGCCACTCAGCTGGCCACCCACAGCTGGCAGCTGCCGTGTTGCACCCTGCAATACGGCAGCTCACCTGTGGGTGGCCAGCTGTTGCTCCTTTTTATTCTGGCACAACTGTGTGCGGCGCAAGTAGGGGTTGCGCCTGCATGGGCTCAGCACATCCCAGGATGAATATCGGGATATGCGTGGTATACATGGGCACGCCCCGACTACTTGTGCCCCATACATTACTGATGCACCCCGGCACATCAGGATTTGTGCCGGGCACTTCCCCATTTGAATATTGCACCGGGGTGCATCAGAGGGTTGTGCATGGCACTGGTTGGGCAAGGCACACCCCTGTTTTGCCATGCGCAACCCTTTTGAATATCCCACCCAGTATGTTGCATAGCAAACTTTTGAAAACAGTGGCATTATTTCTATATACCCATATTATGCACATATAAACACAGATACACACAAGTTACATATATATAAATTGGATTCCCCCCATGTAAGCACCCCTTTCCTAAGCTACACTAGAAGTATTAAAAAGTCACAGTAATACTTAAGCACTTGGGGCTCCATTTTAAAGTGAGATGCAGAGCTTACTTCAAGCCCTGCATCAACCTCATGTTTTGGTGCAGCTGTGCCACACTACTTGATTGCAACAGCACCAGATTTTAGTACATCTGGCACAGTTTCAACCTGATTTTAGTACATCTGGCACAGTTTCAACATTTTCCACACTCTACGGCAGCTTGCACCAAATATTTGGCACAAGCCCCATAAAAATGATTCTCCAAATGGCAGATCAGGGAAAGGCTGGTCTTAATTGCAGCATTTTGGCCTTCATTATTGAAAATCCAATTACCAGCCAGGAGTATGCCGCAAGTCCCACGCACCAAATGATCAGTGCACCAGAGGCTTGCCGCATTCTCTGAGCTCTGAAAATTGAGCTCTTGAAGTTTGTACAAAATGCAGGTTTTTCTTCATAATGCAAAAATAAAGTAAAATCTGCTTCTTTGCTTTGCCCTTGATGTCGCTCTAGTGGTGCTGGTTTCATGATAGAGGACTATGTCTTTTCCTTACAAAGATATCTCAAGTCTCTGGTACACATGCAAATTGAACAGCTTTCAGTATAAGACTGGTGTTAACTGGTGGGTGGAATAATGACTTCTTCAGCTTGGATCCAGCAACCTCAGACAGAGATAATAATAGCAGCTAGTTTGAGTAGATTCTAAGCAAATTTCAGACTGACCAATGTTTATATGTAGATCACATTTCCAAAATTATGACATCACATATTCTGGTTTATCAACTGTGATTGGACACTGTAAATGAGGAGGGGAATGGTAAATTCTCCTTCTTGGTAACACCCTCTCTAATACAATGCTAATTTGAAAAGAAAAATAAAACATAACATCAAAGTTATTTTCCACTCTAATATCTGGAGGCAACGAGATGCATGTGTTAACATACCAATCTTTGGACTCAGCAAGTCACTTTGCATATTTTCATACAAGTGCCATCTCTTCAAACCCTATAGTTCACATGATAAACCTGAAACACTGTTTCCAAACAATTACCTTTATAAAAAGTATGCCTTCTTAATCCTCCCCTCTTGTACTTTAAAATGAGGTACTTTTTATTTCAAACAAACCCTTAGAAACAGGTTAGACATGACAGAACCTCTTCTGAGCAGAAGTTTCTTTGTCTGTGACCACTGAAGGATGACAGCCATAAATTTCAAACATATCCCAAGACATTCAGTTATAGCAGAATTGTTAAGCAATATAACTCATTTCTGCAGCCATATAATCATATGAAAGATGTAAATTTAAATGTTCCATGGTGTGAAAATTAAAAAGAAATTAAACATGAGTATTTAAACATTTAAACGGTTACCAAAGGGCATTTCTGTAGATAACACCTTTTGTGTGAAGACTTTTCTTATAAGCATTTGCATTTCATCAGAAGAAAACATGCACTATCAGACAGTATTATTTCCACATCTGCAGTATTTTTAGAATTAAACAAATATATATAACCAGCATTAGAGAACCTTTCCATGCTTTTTTCAATCCAAGCATTAGGTCCTTGGCTGTAGCAAGATACTGCTTTTCAGATCTTTAGTAGCTTGTGGAGCACACGTTGATGTCATTTAGTCTTTCCCCATAGGGCTTTTGATGCAGACTCAACACCAATTTAGTTTCCCTCCTCTGGACCACTTCCAGTCTATGTCCTTCCAGAGATGTTGTCCCCAGAATAGGACACTGTACTCATGGTGGGGTCTTACCAGTGATCTATATGGGGCATCTACACTTCCCTATTTCTGCTGGGGATACCCCTTGTTATGCACCCCAGCATACCACTAGCCCTACCTACTGCCTTGTGACAGTGCCAAGCCACCTTTAGGTCATCCAATATTATTATCACTAGGTGAGGAGTGCAAGGATGCAAAATGAGGAAAGAATAGCCCAAGAGGTAACTAAAGTTGACAAGACCCAGTTTAGCTTCATAAGTGAAAGAGGAAGATGAGGAGAGGGATTGTGTGGCTAAGAAGAGCAAGTGGAAACTAGCAGAAAGGGGTCAGGAAAATGCAGATATCCTGAACAAATACAGAGGAAGGGGAAGTGGATGGGAGACATAAAAGCAGCAGGAGCACTGGGGGCAGGGAGAAGACACAAGTCCATTTCCAGAATAGAGAGTGTAGCAGGGACATGCAAATCTGAAAGTGGACAAAGCTATGTTAAAAGATAAGGTATGCCATATGGCATTGAGGGAGGTCAGGGAAGTACTGGCTGCACCTCTGACAGTCCTATTCAACCATTCACTGGAAACAGGAGCAGTTTCAATGGACTGGAGGAGGGCAGATGATGTTGTGCTTTATAAAAATGGTATCAGGGAGGAGTCTGCTAACTATAGGCTGGTCAGTCTGACATCAGTGGTGGGGAAGTTAATGGAGTCAGTGCGAAAGGAAAAGATTGGGGAGTATCTTGCATTCAGTAGGTTACAATACCTTAGGCAGTATGGATTCATGGAGGGAGGGCCTATCTGACAAATGTAATAAATTACTTTGACTGGGGGTCCTGGGAAATAGATCAGCGTGGGGTAGTGGACATGACTTACTTAGATCTTAGTAAGGCATTTAACATTGTACCACATAGACTTATAAGGAAACTAAGCAGCTTCGGTGTGGATCCTAGGGTAGAAAACGGAGTAAGAGATTAGGTAATGGATAAGTGACAGGGTGGTGGGATACGGAGTTCATACTGAAGAAGGGAGGATGACCAGCAGGGTGCATCAGGATATAGTACTGGGACCAGTCATCTTTAATATCTTTATAAGTAACATTGCAGATGAACTGGAAGGGAAGGTATGCCTTTTTGCAAATGACAATAAAACTTACAATTGGGTGGAAACTCCAGAGGGGGTGAAAAGAATGTGCAGAAACCTAAAAAATACTGAGGAGTAGTCAAGGGCATGTCATTTGGGTTACAGTGCAAAAAAGTGCAAAGTCTTGCACCTAGGGTACAGAAACACGGTACTGACAGTCACCAAACAGAAAAAGGACCTGGTGCAATCATATTAGGTGACCTCAAGGTGGCAAGACACTACACCAGGTAATAGGTAGAGCCAGTAAGATACTAGGGTGCATAAGGAGTGATATCACTAGCAGAAAGATGCAGATGGTGTTGCCACTGCATAGACTTCTATTTAGACCCCACCTGGAGTACTGTGTCCAGTTCTGGAGACCACAATTTAGGAAGGACAGAGTGTGGAGGCTGTCCAGAAGAGGGCAACTAAGTTTGTGTAGTGGCTGCATCAGAAGCCCTTTAAGGAGAGACTAAAGGACTTGAATATGTACACCCTGGAAGAGAGAAAGGGTTTGGGGAAATGATAGAGACCTGTAAATATCTTACAGTGTTACATAATACGGTATAGAAGGGGAGTATTTTCCAGAAGGAATGATGCAGGAAAACAAGGAAATATGCAATGAATATGGAAGGGGGAAAATTTATGAGAAATATGAGGATGTTTTTCTTCACTGAAACAGTGGTGGATGCCAGAAACAGTCTTCCAGTGGAAGAGGCGCAGGATGAAAAGAGTGATGTGCTTTATGCATGCATGGAATAGGCACAAATGAATCTTAATTTGGAATTGGGGAGAGCCAGAGGTCAAGTAAGGTCAGTGGTGACAGAATAGAATAGGCGGGGAAAAATCAGCAGATTCAGTGGGTCAAGCGGTCCTTCTCTGCCATCAAATTCTATGTTTCTAGGTTCTATGTTCTTTAAAAATATTTATGTCCAAAAATTGCATATTATATTTATTGTTCTTTTACAGTAAATCTCAGATTTTTTGTTAGATCCTTCTCCCACTGACTACCATATGGATTTGTGTAATATGTACCTTGTTTGGTAGGAGAGGGGTGTTGTATACAAGCAGGAGAAAAAAATCTTACCATCACCAGTTACTCTTGTTGTGCCAATATATCGACAATATATTGATGGTGTGTCATTGGGGCTGCTGAATTTGTGACTTTCCTGGAGCAATTTAATAAGAATCTGAGGTTAATTTTATCTGTTAACACATATATGACGACATTTGAAAATCAAATCCACTGAGAGAAAATGTTTCTGCCAGATCATTAAAAAATGAAATTTGTCTTGTAAGTAGGTGTGACAAGCTGGCCTATGGTTGATGGAGAAGCAACATGCTGGGATTAAAGTTCACAGAAGAAAATGTACTTTTATTGCTCCAAATGTAAGCCATTGCTCCAGAAAAGCATAATCAGGGAATTCAACTTCTCCAGCCTGGTCAGGTAACATAAACGTCAACACAAAACAGTTCTTTCAGGCTGACTTGACAAAAGGAATCTTTCAACCACCTATGTGAGCCAGCAATTTTTTAATATACAATCTCCAACAAAACATAAATGGTTTGTGGGCTAGCAGTTTTGAATGCACAGTCTCAAATAAAACACAAACAGTGTTTCCTTTTAGCCTTATCTGCAGGCTGTAATTAGTATTGCATTCCACTCACTGTTTTTGGCCCAGCTGGCTAGGGACTCTTTTTCAGCAGCAGGTTTCAACTTCTAACTCCAAAGGCAATCTCCAGAAATTAACCTTTTTCCTTGGTTTTCTGCTCTGGTTCCTGTTTTAGATTCCACCCTACATCTTGCAGTGTTCTCTGCTTAGGATTGTCTGCTCCCTGCAGCAGTTTCCAGCTTCTCACTAACTCCTTACTGGATTCTCTCTGCCTTTCAGCAATCCCTCTAATGAGCAACACCTGGGGAGGCACTCTCCCCCTCCTTGCCTGTTCATGTTGCATTTCCTGCATTTCCTCTGCCTCAAACATGAGGTCAACCTCTTGTTTCTCAGTGTAGTGTTTACACTGTCACATACCTCCCCCCTTTGTGCAAAAGCACAGTAGGTCGGCTACTGACCATTCCCTTCCCGGGACAGGAAGTCCGTGTTTCCATTCTGGGTTCCAGCCCGGTGGTGCACCATAAAGGAAAATGGCTGGAGGGCTAAGTACCACCTGGTGATGCAGGGGTTGTCATCCTTCATCACCTGTAGCCACCTCAGAGGGGCATGATCTGTGTCCAGGATAAACTGCCAGCCATGCAGGTAGTAGTGAAGGGCGTCCACAGCACACTTGACTGCGAGACACTCTTTCTCTAACACTGCATAGTTTTTCTCCCGGGGAAAGACTTTTCGACTGAAGTAGAGGATAGGGTGTTACTCCCCCTCAAACTCCTGGAAGAGCACGGCTCCTAGACAGACTTCAGAGGCATCCATCTGCAGGATAAAGGTCCTGTTAAAGTCAGGACTGTGTAACACTGGCTCTCTGCACAGTGTAATTTTGAGTTGTGTGAAGGCCTGATCACACTCCTCTGACCATTGGACCTTACTGGGGACAGATTTCTGGGTGAGGTCTGTAAGGGGGCTGGCAAGGGTAGAGACGTGCAGTATGAACTGGTGGTAATACCCTGCCAATCCTAAGAAGGCCCTCACCTGGGTTTTGTGGTGGGTACCGGGCACTCTGCTATGGTTTGGACCTTACTGACCAAGGGTCTCACCTGTCCATTGCCTATACAGTACCCCAAGTACTTTGTTTCAGCTTTGGCCAAAGTACACTTTGCTGGATTGGCCATCAGCCCTGCTTCTCATAAGGACTGTAGTACAGCTGCCACCTTGGATACATGGGACTCCTAATCAGTGCTGTGGATCACCACGTCATCTAGGTAAGCAGCTGCATAGGGGGCATGGGGTCACAGCAAGTGATTCCTGAGCCTTTGAAAGTTTGCAGGTGCCCCATGTAAGCCAAAAGGCATGGTATGGAACTGGCATAGCCAAAGGAGGTAGCAAATGCTGTCTTTTCCCTAGACACTAGGGTCAAAGAGATTTGCCAGTACCCTTATGTTAGGTCAAAAGTCATGATGTACTTGGCTTCCCCTAGTCTATCTAACAGTTCGTCTACCTAGGACATGGGGTAGGCATTGAACTTCGAGATGGCATTGACCCTGCGAAAATCGATATGGAAGCAGGTAGCCCCACCTTCTTTTGATGCTAACACTATGGGGCTACACCAATCACTGCTGGATTCCTCAATCACCCCCAACTCTAGAATGTCCTGTAACTCCTTCTTAATAGTGTCTTGTACGGCTTCTGGCAAGCGATATGGTCACTGCTGCACCTTCTCCTCTGGCTCTGTTTCTATATGATGAGCCATTATCTGGGTTGTCCCCAGGAGGAAGGAGAAAACACCCAAAAACTGGCTTACCAACTCTCCTAGTTGCTGTTTCTGTTTGTGAGACAGCTGTTCTCCCATTACGACTTGTATCCCTAGATTCTCATCCGGCACTTGGGGTCCCAGATCCACTATGTCTGGTTCAGGGGAAATCAATAGGCTATCCCTCTGGTTCCAGAATTTCAGCAAATTGACATGGTAGATCTAGGTCTCTTTTCACCTCTCTGGCTGGCAAGCTCCATAGTCAACAGGGCACCACCCTCCGGGTAACTTCATAAGGCCCCTTCCATTTGGCTAGAGGCTTATTCTGGCTGCTTGACAGCAAAACTAGCACCTGATCCCCTGGTTTATATTCCCTCAGCTGGGCTCCCTGATTATAGTAGTACTCTTGTCTTTGTTGAGCCTTCACCAGATTTTCTTGGGCAAATTTCCCCACCCGATCTAAACTTTCCTTCAATTGCAGGACAAATTGCACCACATTTTCAGTCAAGGGGTCAGGTTTCTCCCACATCTCCTTTACTACATCAAGAACACCTTGTGTGTGGTGCCCATAAAGGAGTTCAAAAGGAGCAAACCCTGTAGAAGCTTGAGTGACCTCCCGCATTGTGAACATCAGTAAGGGAAGTAACTTGTCCCAGTCCCTGACCTCAGTGGTTATGAACTTTTGAAGCATCATTTTAAGGGTTTTGTTGAGTTGTTCCATGAGGCTATCTGTCTGGGGATGGTAGATCTAGGTCTTTATGGAGCCGATTCCCAATAAAGTACAAACCTTCTGAGTCAGGCGGGACATGAAGTTAGTTCCCTGGTCAGTCAACATTTGCTTTAGTATTCCCATATGACTAAAGACCTTTAATAGCTCCCCGGCTACAATTTTGGCTGAAATGCTTTGTAATGGGATGGCCTCGGGGTACCGGGTAGCATATTCTACAATCACCAGAATGTATTGGCACCCCTGCACTCTTTTCAAGGGGTCCCACTATATCAACCCCAATCTGGTCAAAAGGTGCCTCCATGACAGGTAAGGGCACTAAAAGGGCCCTTGGATTATTATTTGGAGCTACTGACTGGCACTCAAGACAAGATTCACAATAATCTTCAGCATGTTGATAGAAGCCTGGCCAAAAGAATCAGGGCAACAGTCGGGCTAATGTATTCTCTACCCAACAGTGCCCTGCCAGAGGAATAGAGTGGGCGAGGTGGATTAATTCCCCCTCAAAGACCTGAGGGACTAGCAACTGATGCTAGGTATCTCCTGTCTGGACCTACTTACTCATTTGATACAGGATACCCCCTTATAACTCAAAATGAGGATAGCGTGCTGCTCAATTCTCATCTACCACTTCTCCTTCCCTGACAGCCAACTGGGTGTATACCCGACTGAGTATACCATCGGCCCGTTGTTCCTTGGCAATGTCTAGGCAGTGCTTTAATACATCTTGCTCTGATAGGGATGGCTGTCCGGGACTTTGGCTAGGTGGGTCAGTGTTAGCATCGGGCTGTGGGACTGGACCCACTTTTGCCTTGGCTTCATCTCCCTCCTGTGCACCTGCACCTTTAGGAACCCTATGTTCTCACTTAGATGTGTGGGTTCTTGTCTGGGCATTAAAAAATCCCTGGGTCTGGGAAAGGAAAATCTTCCCCCAATTGCAGGTGGCTGGCCCCCCTTCCTTCACGACCCTGAGACCAGGTAATTACCAAAGATAAGTCTGCTTTCCATAAGTCATCAAACCATTTCCAATCTCTCCCCAGTAACACCGGATAGGGTAACCCTGGGGCAACCCCTACCTTTATAGTCTCTGTTTGGCCCACCAGAATAAGTATAATCATAGGACCAGGGTAAGCCTTTACATCCCCATGCACACATCGGATAGGGATGGGGTTCTGTTCCTGCCAGCATCGGGGGTTCACAAGGGCCACCCTGATTAGAGTCTGACAGCTTCCTGAGTCCACCAGAGCCTCCATCTCTATCCCTTCTACCTTGACAGGGATCACAAAATCTCAGGATTCAGAGCCCCCAACCCCACTGTACAGTGAATACACATCTGTAAATGTGCAGTCTATGAAGGTACAGTCCATGGGGGGGCAGTTCTTTGCAAAGTGACCCTTCTGTCCACATGAGAAACATGCCGCTGTGTCTCAGCTATGGGATGAGCCTCTGGGTTTAGGCAGTGGGCCCTCAGGAAATGTTTTCCTGGGCTGCTGGGTTGCCGTCTTTCCCAGAGTCTGACCAGTATTTGGCCTATAACCCCCTCTCTCTACATGCCCAAGGTCCCTTTACATTTCCAGTCAATTTTTCTTCAGTCTGGCTACTGGGACGATTCCCCCATCTTCCCAGGTGACCTTGTAAGCTGGATCATGGTGCAGGGGGAGAGTTCAGCATATAACACTTGTTCTGAGATCTGTATAACCTCTGTTAGTGTAGTGATCTTCTGTTTGTAGACCCAGCTCTGAATTCCCGGGGGCAGGATGTTCAGAAATTGTTCCAAGATGATTAACTTGGCCACCTCTGGGCCACTGTGTCCATTGGATTTTAGCCAATGCCAACATAGGTCCTGCAGTTGTTGTCCCACTGCTCTAGGTCGTGCACCTGCTGCAAATCTGAAGCTCTGGTTCCTCTGTTGGTAACTTTCTGCATTGATAACTAGGCAGTCCAGGATTGCTGCTTTCACCTCTGTGTACTCCCCAACTGTGGTACTGTTCATAGCTTGATAGGCTGCTTGGGCTTCCCTGGTCAGACAGGGGGCAAGGCGGACAGCCCACTGGGGTCTGGGCCATCCAGCAGCTTTCACCACTCACTCAAACGTTACAAGGAAGGCCTCGGGATCATCCTCAGACATCATTTTGGTCAGCATGGCATTAAACCTAGGAACCCCTGGCCCCACAATAGACAGACCAGCCTCACCAGTAGGATCATGTTGCGGCTGTTGCACCAGGGACTGCAGGAGCTGCTGCTGCTGTTGTTGTCCCAGCTGTATAAGAAACTGCTGTTGTGCCTCCTGTTGCACTTGTTTGGCCCGTTGTTGCACCTCCTGCTGCTGCTGAGCCAGCTGGGTGAGAACCTGTTGTTGCTGAGCCTGTTGTGCTTATTGCCCCCACTGTTGCACCTCCTGCTGCTGCTGTGCCAAGTGCCTGAAAGCCTGTTGTTGTTGCTCAGCGAGTAACTTCAGCAATTTCTCCATATCCATTTTTCCAGAATGTAACTAGTCCTGCTCACTCCAGCGGGGGTTCAAATCCCACTTCTAATACCACATGTCACAAGTTGGCCTATGGTAGATGGAGAAGCAACATGCTGGGTTTAAAGTTCACAGAAGAAAATGTACTTTTATTGCTCCAAATGTAAGCCATTACTCCAGAAAAGCATAATCAGGGAATTCAACTTCCCTAGCCTGGCCAGGTAACATAAAGGTCAACACAAAACAGTTCTTTCAGGCTGACTTGACAAAAGGAATCTTTCGACCACCTATGCTAGCCAGCAGTTTTTCAATATACAATCTCCAACAAAACATAAATGGTTTGTGGGCCAGCAGCTGTGAATGCAGTGTCAAATAAAACACAAACAGTTTTCCCTTTTAGCCTTATCTACAGGCTATAATTAGTAGTGCATTCCACTCACTGTTTTTGGCCCAGCTGGCTAGGGACTCTTTTTTAGCAAGAGGTTTCAACTTCTAACTCCAAAGGCACTCTCCAGGAATTAACTTTTCTCCTTGGTTTTCTGCTCTAGTTTCTGTTTTAGATTCCACCCTCCATCTTGCAGGGTTCTCTGCTTAGGAGTCCTGCTCCCTGCAGCAGTTTCCACAGCTTCTTACTAACTTCTTGTTGGATTATCTCTGCCGTTCAGCAATCCCTCTAATGAGCAACACCTGGGGAGGTACTGCCCCCCCCTTGACTGTTCATGTTGCAATCCCTGCATTTCCTCAGCCTCAAACAAGAGGTTAACCTCTTGTTTCTCAGTGTAGTGTTTGCAATGTCACAGTAGGGTTCATAGTATCAGCCAGAACACTGAGGCCAGGATATTCAGAGCTGTTGCACAATGTGCAACAAAGATGCACCAGCGCAAGTGCGGCAATGCTCCGGAGAGCGATATTCAGTGGCAGCAAATGCGCAGCACAAGCACCAATGCACCAATGTGCAAGGATAATGAATGCATTCGCAAATGCAGGGGACATAGCCATGCATACTTAGTGCAGTGTGATATTCAACGGCAGGTGAATGGCACAAGAGAGGAGCAACCAGGACATGCATGGAGCAACCTTGAGCACATAAAAAGAGGGAGCAAGTGAGGGAAGGAAGCTTGTGCCACAGGGAAGCCAGACCAAGGGAGAGTGAGGGGGCAGCCTGAGAGGCCAAAGGGGAGCTATGGAGTGTGAGGCAGGCTGAGAGAGGCACAGAGTGGGGACCTGGGAGCCTGAAAGCGCCAGACACTGGGCATGTCAGCGTGTGAGTGAGTGGGAGTGAGTGAGAGTGTGTGTGTGTGTGTGTGTGTGTGTGTGCACATGAGATAGAGTGCAGGACAACCTATAGCGGGTGTCTGTGACACCCAGCACAGGAGGAGCAGCACAGGTGTGTGGAGAGGTGGGAGGCGGAGGCCACAGGCAGCCCCAAACAGGGGTGCGCATAGTGCAGGGGCACAGACAGCAACCAACAGCCGAGGGGACCGGGGAGAGGGCCACCCAGGGGGAGGATGTACAGCCCAGGCCAAGGCCAGTGCAATTTTCCAGATGGAGGCAGTAATGAGGGGAGTGAGGAGGCAGCACACAGACCAGCACAGCCATGGAAGGGCCCATCAGCGGTATGCCTGGAACAGGTAGTATCTTGCCCGCATCACCTTTGAACAATATAGTGACACAGAGATCGTGGGAGAGTACCACCTGAACCAGGCCATTCTAAGGCAGCTGTGTGAGCTGTGCAGTGAGGAAATGCAGGCACCCACAAGATGGAGCCGTGCCCTGTCTGTGGAGACAAAGGTCATGGCCGTCATATGCCTGCTCACCACGGGCACCTTCCAGAGACCAACAGGGGACACCACAGGCATAACCCAGTCGGCCGTGTCACGTCTCCTCACACAATTCCTCAGTGCACTGCTGCCACAAGCTGTGGAGTACATCCATTTCCCCAGCACACAGGCAGAGCATACAGCAAACATGCAGGAGTTCCACAGGGTGGCATGGTTGCCTGGCATGCTAGGGGGTTATTGACTGCACCCATGTTGGCATCCGCGCACCACCAGGCCCAGAGGGGGTGGCCTACATAAACAGGAAGGGCTACCCCTGCGTCAACTGCCAGGTGGTGTGTGGTGCCAGGGGGTGCATAATCAATGTCTGTGCCACACACCCTGGGGGAGCACATGATGCCTTCATCTGGCATCAGTTGGCACTGTGCCAGAGGTTCGAGAGTGGGGACATACCCACTTGCCACCTAGTCGGTGAGAATGCTGTGTATGCCATATGCCAGAAACAGTAGGGCAGGGTGTCTGGGATGCCAGGGCATGGGGGCCAGGGGATGTGGCCAGGATGGTGGGGAGGTGCACTGACTCAGGTCACAAAGCTAACCAGACATCTCTCCACACAGGTGACAGAAGCTACGCCACTCTGGCCTTGGCTGCTCATCCCATACCATCACCTGTTGACCCCAGCACAGGACTAATACAATGAGGCACACACCAGCAAATGGGACATCATTGAAAAGGTATTCGGGCTGCTGAAGGCTGGGTTCCATTGCCTGGACAGCTCTGGTGGTGCCCTACAGTACAGCTCCTCAAAAGCTTGTGTCCTATTCATGGCCTGCTGTGTACTCCACAACATGGCGACTGACTGTGGGATGGCTGTTGAGGTTGAAGAGGGGAACAGCAGTGGGGACAACGAGGCAGCTGGGCCTGGTGGTGGGCAGCCTCCCCGGGTGAAGGGATCCTTGGCTGATACGGACAGCACAGTAGCACAGAGACACAATCACTGAGGAGCATTATGGAGCACACAGGTAGGTATACATGGCCACATGCAGGGGCCAGGTCCCAGGGCACAGTGGACAGGCAGGCATGGGTATCCCCTGTGCCAGGGTTGGTGGAGGGAGGCCTGGACAGGGGTGAGGCACAGGCACCAAAGCAGAATGCAACACGTGTCCACACTCCACGTGCATACACACACACATACACACACACGCACACACACACATAGGACCCATCATGCTCCCGCCAGAGATGGGCACCGAGCATGTGTCAGATGCTGAGTGGCGCTATGCCGGCATCATCATGCACTCACCACAGTGTCCAGCAACCGGGTGGGTCAGCACATGGGCCATGTGCAGGGTCGACCATGGATGCCACGGCCATGGGACACACACGTACACAACGCACAAATGTGTACACAGGGCAGCAGCAAATGGTGTATGCAGAGGTGGGCAGTTCAGGATCTCTGCACGGTAGCACTGCCACCGCAGACACATGGATGGCCATGCTGTGAATGCACAGCGGTGGCTGCCTGTGCATCAGCCACAGAGGGTGTCACAGATGGTCCCCCAGAGGTGACACTGCGGGACCGCAGTGGTGTCCATGCAGGTGTCTGCAGGCTCCACACCATGCCCACACCGGGCATGCTGGGAATGCCTACAACAGACCCTGGTGGTGACACCAAGGGGGTCGCACGCAGCTGTGCCTGAGGGGTGGAGAATGCACTCCATGGTGTGAGCGGCAGACGGCCATGCACCAGGAAGGCCAGAGGTGCTACTCCGGCTGTGACTGCAGTGGTCAGCTGATCCATGGCTGCGGTCATGTCCACCCACATTGGCCAGTTCTCCGTGGGAGCAGGGCGAAGTCCCTGTTCTGCCGTTCTGCCACCTGGCACAGCTGCTTGTGGAGTGCATGCACCCCTGCTGCAAGCTGCACCTGCTGTTCAACAGAGGCCTGGAGCAGAAGGGTGTGCTCATCCAAGGGGTCAGATCCCTGGGGTGCTGGGTCAATGTGCTGACCCAAGGGTGTATCCTGACCCTGCGGCCCAGCACCCCGCGATGGTGGGTGCTGCACAGTGGGTCCCTCCTGGGGCTGGGTGCTATGTGCTGCATCGGCGGCGGGCACTGCCCCAGACTCCCTCTCAATGTCGTCTGGCCACTGCTGCTACCCCTCTGTGCAGGGTAACACCAGTGTGACTACACCGCCACAACCACCACCGCCACCACATCCATCCATTGCTGCACCTGTGGCAGCCTCGGCTGCACCTGCTGCAGTGGCCAGTGTGCAGGCAAAGACCACTGGGACACCAGCTGCACTGATGTGTCGTGCCTGTGGTATGGGTGTCTCCCTTGCAGCCACAACAGCACTGTCCGTGATGTGGTTGTTGTCATCATTGGATCTGGACCCCACCACAACCTGCGTCTCAGCACACAGAACACCATGCTTGGTGTCTTGCTGAAACGCAGCCTGGGCCTCATCCGCAACTGCACTGCCAGCATCAGGATGGACTGCAGCATTGACCTGCAGTCGATCCAGGCCACAGTGCTAACTGGATATGCTTGGACAGTCCTCCGGGGCCAGGACTACCCCCACAGCAGACACCCCCATCACTGACACCACATGCAGGTGCTCAGAAGCTGGAATGGAACAAAATAACATTAGTGTTGCTGTCACCCACCCCGTCCCCATCCCCCTGCCCCTGCCCCTGCCATGTCTACCATGCAGTGATGGGCTTCCACCTGTCTGGAACCCTCCGCTGGGCACGCCCTCAACCATGCTGCACCGCATGGTGGCTGCCATCAACTCCTCCTGCGGCTTACGGGTGGGCAGGGCTGGCTGACCCCCGCCTGTGGCAGCACACACTGCCAAGATGGCTGTCACCTTCTCCTTGATCTGCCTTCGGTCCATGCCAACCTTCTTTTTGTATTCCTGCACAGACCATTGGTGGCTGCCTGCTGGTTCATGGCATGGGCCACACCCTCCCATGCTGTTGCCAGGCCTGTAGGGTGCCTGTGGAGCCACTCAGGAGCAGCTCCTGGTCCAGGTTCACCTGGAATAGGGTGTCTGACTTCACCTTGGTGAAGTTGAGCTTGCACTTGCATGAAGGCCCACACTCCTCACTCTCCTCATTGTAGGTCATGCTTCTTCCTGTGGAGGGTGACATGTGTTAGCATGGGCTGCTAGGTGTCCATCCACCCTCCTATTCCACCATTCCACAGTGTGTAACTCACCTCTAAGGGATGCAACCGTCCTATCCTGTGCATTCCCCATGGTGCCTTTATAGCGCATCACATGCAAATGAGGGCGTGTGCACAACTGTAATGACATGCAGATGCAGCTGATGCACTGTGGATATTGTAATAAGCTGATTTGCATACATCTGCTGAATATTGCATGGTTGCTCATTGTGCAATGAGGTTGCGCATGCACAAGTCATGGTGAAACAATGTGACATGCACAACCGCCTGTGCCGCGCACATGCGGACATCAAGTATGCCAGTGGCACATCATTTGCAATGTGCGCGATAGGCAGTACAGCGCCCATCCGCTATTGCACATATGCCGCTCATGCACTGTTTGCCCTATGGTGCTAGGCGCCACTCAGCCGATGGTGCTCAGGTGTCATGCCTTTGATGGCACTCCTGCACCATGGGTACTATGGCGCTCATGCGCAATGGGGCCGTGTACTATGGCAGTCACATGGCCCTACCGTGCAGTATCCCTGCCATGCCCAATAACACTGCGGCGCAGAGTGCGCAGCATGACCCTTGACCCCACAGGTGCCCTTTGCCCTTGTAGGCGCACTGCGACACATGGCAGCACTGCGTTACCTGAATCGCGCATGTCCGTGACTGCACGATTGGCGGTGGCAGTGCATCGCGGTGTGAGGCATGCATCCCCAGCACATGTGGCATGAGTGCTGCCCGGGCACCATGTTGGATCGTCTGTTGTACTGACAGCATGCCACACAGGACAGCAGCAAGGGTGCAGAACTGGACTCAAGTTGAGCTGGCTAACCTGGTGGCTCTGGTAATGCCACATGTTGACTCCCTGTTAGGCCAGGTGCCTCTTGACAGGCCTAGGTCTGAGGTGTGGCAGGAGGTGGCAGATGCCCTGGAGGAGACCACAGGTGCACAGCACACTGGGGAGCAGTGCAGGCACTGGTACGGGTACCTGCAGCATAGGCATCCAGACCATCTATGGACACTACCGGCACACGTCCAGAGTAGCACCATACCATAGCCAGGTAAGTGCACAGAGCCTGTGCCCATTTTCATCTTGTGTTACTGGGGGGTGGTGTCATTGGCTCACCTTGCTGGTGGTGGGGGCTGGGGCTGCATGTCCATTTGGGAGTGGTGGTACACTGTGGCTGCCCTGTGCCACTGGCACATTGTGCAGGGTGTCACACTGTGCTGGGGGGGGTGCCCTGTGGTTTTTCCCATTGCTGATGTTTCCTTCTCCATTCATTCCTCCTAGGCTCTGAAGATCGGAGGCAGGCTCGCCTTGCTGGTGCTGTGGCTGGGCCAGGTTGGGCCACGGCAGGGGGTGGTGCACAGTTTGCAGGACGTGTGGGCATGGCAGCTGGACAGCCACAGGGTGCGCCTCAGTGTGCATCATGTACTTGTCTCCATGTAGTGTCAAGTGGGCAGTGGTGGTTGGGGCGGGACACAGCCCTCTGTATACATGGCACAGTCCAGCTGTGCATTGCCAGTGGTGCCCATTGCACCACACCATGGCTTTTGCACATGTGGGTGGCTGCTGCATGTGGGCTGTGGGTGCACCTGGGACCTGGCTGTGTCGCTGCCAACTGCCTGCATGGCCATGTCGCCTGCCCACCATGGCGGTGGTGTGTTGCACATGGGTGGTGTAAGTGTGTGGTGTTATGCATGGCAACAATTCCCTGGGTAGGTGGCTCATGTGGGCGTTCTCACTGCGGGTGGCGGTTTGCTAGCCCAGGGGCACATGTCAATGATGCCCGCTGTGCACGGTGGGTGGGATGCCGTGTTCTGGACATGCACTCATACGGTGTTCCCTCCTTTGTCCTAGGTGTCAGGCCCAGTGATGCACATACACGGCTCCTGAGGTGGATCCTGTGTCACAAAAACCACACTACAGGTGGAGCAGTGGCTGGCACAGACACTACGTGGCTGGAGGTGCCAATGCCGGCGACTCCTGATGGTGGGGCAGGGATGCCCATAGTGCCCTTGTACAGGACTGTATCCCCTTCCCTGTGTACCCTCCCTTGCCCTCCCTTGTCTCCTTCTCTTGCCTTTGCCCCATGCACCATGCCTCCCTTCCCTGACCTCCCTGTCTGTGGGTGGTCCCTCTTTCTCTATCCATTGTATACAGTATATCTGTACATAGTTCTATTTTGAAAATTACATTATATTTTTGTTGGTTAACTGTCTGTGTCCGTGTCTGCTTTGCAGCTGGCGTGAGGAGCCATGCTGCAGTGGTGTCCACGGCTAATGTGTGTTCCATCTGGAGTGGATGGGGGTCTGTACCTGGTGGTGTTCCATCTTGGTATGGGTGGGGTGTCTGTGGCCTGTCCTGTCAGGCCATGTGGTGTGTGCCTTGTGTGCTGGATGCCTGTGTGTTGCTCCTTGGCTTGCTCTCCCCTGCGCATCCCTGGGTGCGCTATTATGCTGCACATGCTCCTTGGCACATCCCTGGTTGCGCAATGGCACATACATGTGATATTCAGCCATGTTGCTCAGGCACATCCTGTCATGCGCAGCCTTTGAATATCACGCCCGTTGCACCATGGTGCACTGTACTTGTGCTGCGCACCTCTTGCACCTCCCTCTGGTGCATTTCTGAATATCCCGGGCCACTATGTATTCTTTTTTTTTTCTTATGAGGGAAAAGTTAAGACAATCACCTCAAAATTGGAAAATATTGTTTTCCTATAAGGGATAATGGTGTGATGTTCTCAGATTCCATCGCAAAAGTTTAGTTACTCTAATCAACAGTCTGTAGATGACTGCCATTTTAGGCTGAAATTACATAAAACCATTTTAAGGAGTGTACTTTTTATCAAGGATTTTTCAATAAAAATATAACCTATGGCTTTTCTGGACCCTTATACAATATTGCTTGATTATTATTCCCTACTATAAGGGGAACATCTCTGAGCTGGAAGTCAGGAAACGAGAAACCATCTTTATTTCCTTGTTGCTGTAACTTTTTGATACTAATACGAGCTGACTTGATATCCCATAAGAAATGTCCTTATACTTTTATTTATCTCATTAAAGATATTCACTGGGATATGATATGCAGATACTGAAGAATGTAATATAACTTTGAGGCTATTATCATATTTACAGCTTGTATTTGGCCCCAAAATGACATTAGCAATTTTTTCAATCTATGAATGTCAATTTCCATACAATCCAGTAGGAGTATGATCTGATGTGCTATGCACTTTTTGGGCTTGATTCTCAAAACTCGGCACAAGTTGTGCAAATTGTGGAGGCTTGTGCCGAATGCCAGTGCACCAGGGACCCTGCACCTGATTCTCTATTGGGTAGGGTCCCTGCAGCAATATCCTGCAGCTTGCGGTGACTGTAGCCATGTACCAAACAGCCAGCACATCTGGATGGTGTGCTGCAAGCTGTGGGACAATCTTGTGCCACTCTAGGATGTCCCTGGTGGCTAGCAGACCCCCCCCCACCATGATCTGCTTTGTGTAAATATTAATCACTTCCCTGCTGGTCTGCTGGTCTAGCAGATCACCCTCAGCCTCAACCCCTTTTGTATAAATATTGATCACTTCCCTGATGGTCTATTGGACTCCTCCAGTCCCGATCCCCATTGTATTAAACTTTATCACTTTATTGGTGGTCTAGCAGACCCCCATCCCTATCCCCAATCTGCCCATATAATATAAACATATCTTTCCCTGGTGGTTCAGTGAACCCCCAACCCCTCACCCTGGCAAGCAGTGAACCACCACCCTGCTCCCCCATCACATTTCACTGCTGGCCACCAACTGAGCTGTCAAGGAGAACATACTCTATATAGTATGTGCTCATTGATTAACAGCTCACTGTCAATCTCCTTGACAGCTCAGTCAGTGGCCAACCATGGTGGAGAGCAGAGGGCTGTGCTAGTCACAGGCTTGGGGATAGGATGAGGGAGCTGGGTGGTGGGGTACTATTTGCCAGGGTGTGGGGCTCCACTAGACTACCATGGAAAGATATGTTTATAGTATATGAGCAAATTGGGGATAGGGAAGGGGATCTGCTAGACAACCATGGATATGATTACATTTTATACAAATGGGAGTGGGGCTGGGGATGCCACTGGCTAGCTAGGGAAGTGATTAATATTTATACAAAGATATCAGGGATACCAGGGAAGTAGGTTAGTTTAATAAAATGGAGATAGGGGATGATGGGGGCTGTGGCACATTGGTGCAAGTGTCTGAACCCTCCCAGAGGACATACTTCTAAATATCCTTAGATCAGCCTTGGCTGTTCTAAGGGTATGCAGAAATTTGCCCTCTAGGAGGATTTTCAGAATACCAAAGTAGAGGATATGGCAGCCTGCATCTGCCGCAAGGCCACTAGCACCATGCCATGGCCCATTTTGGGCTATAAGGATGGTGCAAGCCCCCTTTGATGCATGCATGAAGGCTTTGTTTGCACAGACTGTATTTGTGAATTGCTCCCAATGCATCATTTGGTGCAAACTGCACCTTGCACCATTCCTTATGATGCAAGCCCCTTGCACTATTCTGGGGGTGTTTGAGAATTGGGCCCTTTATCTTTATGGAGTGTTGGACCTAAATATGTAATACCCGAGCTAGCCACTTAAATTACTTTCTGTTCTAAGATGTTTACATTTAGTTTTCCACATAATGGTATTCTCATATTTATGCCAATTGATTATGAAGCCAGAGAATTCAGAGAGGTCTTAATAAGTTTAATTAATGGCCGAGTAGAAAATTTGGAGCTACTTAGTAATAAGAGGATGCCATCACCATAAGCTATTAGTTTCCACTCTTTAGCAACATCGATCCCTCATACAGCTGTGGTGTTTCTGGTTTTAGCTATTAACAGTTCAAAGGCAAGTGCAACTAAATTAAGGATAGCGGGGGCCTAACCTTGTTCTTCTTTATAATGAGAAAGATTGTGAAGTCAGTCTATTTATTTTTATCATTAGCTCTGCATCAAAATGTAATGTTTTACGTGTTCTACATGGCTACATACCAAAGTTAAACTTTTTCAAGATAAATTCTTGATACCTCCATTCAACACAATCAATTGCCTTGTCTGCATCAAGAGACAAAAGCATGGCTGGTACCTTCAGATTTTCTGTTGCATGCAATATGTGCAGCATTCTTTTAAGATTGTTGTGTGTGACTCCCTTGCATGAACCCTACTTGATCCGAATGAATTATTTTTTTCAGCATAAAATTAATTCTTGTGGCAATATTTCTGGCTAAGATTTTGCAGTCCACATTGATATAGGACATTGGGTGATACTTTATGCGTAGTGAGATGTCTCTATCTTTTTTAGGGATGACATTAATAAATGCTTTCCTGAGGGACTTAGGCATGGCTTCTAATGCTTGTAAGTGTGTTTACATTTTGAGGAGTCTGGAAGTAATACTGGAAAAATAGCTATAAAAAATTCAAATGAGAACACAGCATTATCTGGAGCCATTCCTGTTGGTAATGAAAGTACAGTATTCTGGGGCACTTCTTTAGTATTTGATTTATCTATATTCATTTTGTCTTATTCACTATTACAAGGCAATTTCAAATCTGCCATAAAATTATTTTATTTGACAGAGTCATAAGTTATTTCTGACTGATACAATTTTGAGTAAATATTTAGAACTCTGATATAATTTGTTTTGAAGAGATAAAACTAATATTAGTTTTCTTAAAAGTAGTCAGCTATTACTTTTTATGTCTGAGGTACTCTATCTTTTTCTTTTGATTGATTAGAAGATTGTTTGCCTGATGTTAATGTGATGTGTGGGGCAGCACTTTGTCTGGCAGCTGACATAACTATCTCTGTTCACCCACTACTTCATCAGCATTGTGGCATCACTAGAGATGCAGTGAAATTAAATTTCACCAGTGAAATTCTGGCAGAATCACGAATTTCACCATGTGAAACATTTCATGAAATTTGTAGATTTTGCTGACAAATTTTATGGTTGCGAAATGTGAAATTCTGCTGGTGAAATCGCAAATTTCACCTGTGAAATGTGGAATTTTGCACACCAGTGGCAGAATTTCAAATGTGAGTGGTAAAAGTTCACTGTTTGTGGGCAAAATTCTGAATTTCATGGACAAATTTCATGATTTCACCGGTAGAATTTCACATTTTGCACCCACAAAATATTTCGCGAAATGCGTGAATTTTGCAAAATATTTCATGGAATGAAATTTGCAGACTTTGCACACCTCTAGGCATCACTGATTGTAACATCATTGTTGTACTGCTGCTTAGGAAAAGCAGCTCAGGGGCTACCAGTTCATTAGCCTGTGATGTCACTGTGAGTGAGATCATAATACTGATGATGTAACGGGAAGATAGAGATAGATATGTCAACTACCAGGCTAAAAACTGTTCCAGACATCCAGCATAACATTATCACACAAAAGACTTTCTAATGAGAAAAAAAAGGAAAAGAATATTTCAGAAATA
The DNA here is from genome assembly GCA_016271365.2 of Neoceratodus forsteri. Taxonomy (NCBI): domain Eukaryota; kingdom Metazoa; phylum Chordata; order Ceratodontiformes; family Ceratodontidae; genus Neoceratodus; species Neoceratodus forsteri. The sequence continues at coordinate 209,656,788 of CM057451.1, forward strand.
AAAAAGGTACTGATGGCTGCACCTTAACATTTGTATTCATTTCCTGACTGTTTTGGCTCCCCAAGCTCCACTAAAAAAATCCTAAAAACAAATTATTCATTCTTCCTAATTGTTCTAACAATGTAGAAAAAGTTAGCTAGATTATTGATAATAGCTGGATCTTCTACAGAGAAAAGGAAATTTAAAGGATTTTGTGGAACAACAGTTAACACTGAACAAATGCTACCAATCCAGGTTTTGCACAATTTCAAATACCAAGATCATTTTAAAACAACATGTTCCAAATGTTGAGGACCTCCCATTTGACAAGTACAAACAGTTTCTGCAGCATTTTAAATATAAGCAAAATTTGCATAAAGAACACTACTGGGGAATATTTCAAATTCGTAACACATACAGTATACAGGTAGGAGTTTCTTTTTTTCGGTTCCAGTATCACATCTAAATAATATCTGAAACCAAATCTGGCTTCATTAATGGCACATCAAGGAAAACATTTTGAGTTCAAAATATTATTGAAATCTGTATTCTGATTGAGAAAGCGTATTTTATTATTTTGTATATTCTTTGTATTTTAAACTAGCAGTAATCTACTTCATATAATTGTGAAGGACATAGATCCGACTATACACATAAGATAACCAAGGAGTCCTTTACAGCCTAATTAATCCCGCTTAATTTTTTTCTTCAAGACAGCTGTAGTATAGAGGAGATCTCCTGAAAGGTCTCTTGTACACTTTATCCAGTACTCCAAGATAAGTGAATTCATCAGGGTCTTGTACCTACCCAAGCCCAATTCAGCTCTAAGATAGCATGCAGATAAGGATGTATTAAGACAAAGAGAAGATTTTAGAAGCTGCAGTGTGATTCTTTCACAATCTAAAATCATGTACAGAACCTAAATATCTGGACCAAAGAGAATCTGCAAATTACATTTAGAGGAAATGACTTGGATTAGTTGTCTAATAAAATAACCACCATATTTATTATTAAACTTTCTGTAGTGCTCCACATTGTCAATGGGTAATCAAAACAACTGGGGTATAGTGCACCCCTACCAGGGGAAATAGCACAGCCAAAGCTTTAGAATGTTGGGTACATGAGGATACCAAGCAGCTGCAACTTCCCAGTTCTGCCATGCCATTAGAAGGAGTAGGAGCTACTTTTATCCTCTCTCAAGATTTTCAAGATTCAAGATTTCAAGACTTCTTTTGGGGCTGCAATTCTGCATAGCAGGTTGGGGCTGCTTCTTTCAGGAAGCACCTCTAAATGAAAATTGTGGCTGTTAAGATGCAGCATTCAAATTAACTAACCTGCTTTATCTCATTTTCTTGTTTAGATTGGGAGCCACTTCTGCCTTTTTAGGGTGTTTATTAATTGTCTCCATTTAAAAAAAAACAAAAAAGGTGCAACTGGTAGGTACATTTTTATTATTTATTGGGAATGTAGAATGCCTGGGGGGTTCCTTTGGCTTTGGCATTGGCTCCTTCCCCCCCAACCCCTCAGCTCAGGTCTCTGATTTTTTTTATATTGTTCCTGTTAAATTTGTGATTTTTGTGTGCACCTAGTATTTTTGTGGAATTTTTCCACAGCCCCTGTTTCTGTTGTGTGATTGCCATTCAGCCGTGGTGATGACTGGGCACACGCACCTCCTTCAGGCCATTTTTCCTGAGCTTGCTTTCATGCACATTAGTGGTGCATTTTTGTATGGCACTCAGCCATTAGCATGCGTAATCGCCCACTGTTTTCTATTGCGCTAATGCATTTGCGTGACTGCCAGTGCACACATGGCCACACTAGCCTGCTAACATCACATATTTTATTGTGAGCACACATATCTAGTCAGCATTTGTGGGCATGCTGATTCCTGTTTTCTACCTCAGTAGAAAGCTATAAGCCCAGATCCAGAAAGTAGGGCCAATTATTATATTTTCCCTCACAGTTGTTACTTTTGCACACAATTATAGCTTTCTCTGCCACCATGGCTTATCAGAGACCATTAATCATGAAATGATTTAAGACCTACAAAAGGTTGATGAGGCCTTTCCCCATGGGTTCCTATTGCCCTCATTGTGTTGCTCAGCATAACATTTCTTTAAGGATTCTCCCTGCTGTTCCTCCAAGCTGAGGAGGGGGTTATGAGGTTCATCAACTTGTAATGGCAAAGCAGAACTGCAAACATCACTTTCAAAATCAATTTTGATTCTCCTGGGTGAGCTTTTGGGCCCAGTGTTCTGCAGGACATCCCAGCAGATACACCTGACCCCAAACCAGACCCTTCATATCGGGGGGCCCACACAGGTGCATCCAGGTGCATCGCAGCAAGAAAAGGCTGAGGAATCAGATATTCAGGCAGACCCCAACCCTGACTTCTTAGAAGCCCAGGATGAGGATTTGGGGGACTTGGGGAAGCTCCTGACCTTAACAAATTGCTCTCTGATGAAAAGGATGTCCCCTCTGAGGAGGAGGAGGAAGAGGAAGGTGAGTGTGTGTGGGGCCAAAGTCAAGCATCCTGACTCCCCCCCATTTTACAATAAGTCCTTGTCCTTTATGATAGCTGAGGCATGTAGATCCTTACAGCTCAGGGAGAAGCAGTCCGTGGAGACAGTGAATGTCAATAATCAAATTCTGTCACCATCCTCCTCTGCTCCTAAGTGTTTCCCAGATTTTATTCACTGTGACCAAATCATTGAGAACGAATGTGCAAGTGTGAATCAGAGAAAGTATCTTCCCAAATGAAAGACATGGAGTTTCCTCTATTTAGAGGAAAGACCTCACAGATGGGAAGCTCCTTCACTGGTGGACAAGGCCATTTATAATTCAATCAAACACACCACTCTGCCTATTGAAGGCTTTCTGGCCCTAGCAAATACACTACTCTGCCTATTGAAGGCTCTCTGGCCTTAGCAGATTGTCATGACAAGTGGGCAGACACCACATGCAGGAGGGCTTTCACCTCTAATGGCATGAACATTTGTTTGTCTTGTGCTTCATTTATTGTAGCCAAAGCCTTAAACATTTGGGTCACTATTTTGGCCAGTTTTGATCTACCTGACTCAGAAGATGCAAGCATTTTGCATTTCATGGCCCTGGCCTCCACCTTTCTTGGTGATTCTACAGTGAAGAATTTGTGCACGATGATCCATTCGGCCTACCACATTGTTTTGGCCATGAGGGGCATGTGGCTTAGACTGTAGGCCGCTGATCAAGCTTCAAAAGCTAACCTTTTTAACCTCCCCTTTGAGGGAGGCTTATTGTTTGATTCTGGCCTGGATACTATTTTGAAGGATGTTCAGGACAAGAAGGGCTATCTTCCAGTGTCAAAATGACAACATAAGACCACTGTAACCAAAAGGGGTCAAGATGATCGCTGGTGCAGGCAGTCCTGAAGGGAGTTTCATCCCTTTAAGAACTTTTGTAACCAGAGAAATAAAGGAGCCTAGTCAGATAACAAAGGTTACAGTAACAGAGGACCCCTGACCAGGTGCCATGCAGGAGGCCCAGCACAAAAGCCTGGTGCCTGGCAATGAGGGTATGCAGGCCCATCCCTGCCTGCCTTTCCTTGGTGGAAGTCTACAGGAGTTTTACTCATGATGGACCCAAACGCCTAGGTTCTGGAAAGTCTCCACTTGGGCTATGCCATAGAATTCTTAATGATTTCCTCCAGGGGATGCTTTCTACTGTCCCCAGATTCCAAGGATGTGGCAAAACACCATGAGGTATCAGAGGCCCTGACCCACTTCATTCAAATCAGGGCAATTGTGCTGGTTCCATCAAGTGAGCAAGGTCAAGGCCTGGTTGTAGTCAATCTATTTCATAGTTTCCAAGAAGTCAGTGGGTTTCAGACCCATTCTGAATCTGAGGCACCTGCCCAAGTTTGTGCACCAGTCTGACTTCTCAGATCATTTCCCCAAGCTATGGAATGCCCTCCCCCCAAATCCACTTATTCTCCTCCCCTCACTCCTTATCTCTAGCCCTAAATAACTTACTCTCAGTAAACTTTACCTGCAGTTAATCCAACTACCATCTCCCTTCCCTTTTCCACCAGCCCTCTCCTGCCCCATGATTATCTCCCTTAGCCCTCTTGAATATGTAGTCACCCTAAGCCAGACTGTTCCAAGGCTGTCAACTCTTTAACTTTACTAATGCACTTATTAGCACTCTGCTCTATGTATAATCTTTATGAAAACTGATTTGCTGTTCGATCTTGCTCCTTCACTCATGTTGTATTAATCTTATATCTGTGGATGTTTTATATCTTGTTGACTTTATCGGCTTAAATCCAGTACTTACTGTAACCTGTTAGACTTGTCGAATTCGAATTATGTCAGCCAGTTGCATGTATTGTAAGTTATGTATAACATGTTCCCCTTCCCCCAGGATGCACCCTGAGATGAGCAACCTGTTGTTCAGTGTGTCTTTCCTGGTGAAATATTTCAATAAATAAATAGAGCTGTTTCCTTGTAACGGTAAATAAGGAATATTTGTAAATGTTCCACTGTTTCATCATTCATACAGTTGAATCAGCGTATTCAGGGACATTAAAAGTTTTTAACAGTTTCAGGGGATATAGATCCCATTTTTCAAAAAAAAAAAACTCATAATGAAGTTCTTGTCCATTGTTACCAAGGTTGTACATCATCTCCGCTTCCCAGCTTTAGAGTGGAGATACAAAAAAAGAATGAAAAAACACTAAGGGAGTAATCATCCCAAGACCTACAGAATTTACTGGCAAGTACATATATTCTCACTTAATGAGATTCAGTCTGCTTCCCCAGAGCATCTGAAAGAAACAATTGAACAGCCTAGTTTCAAAGCATATTGTCAGAGGGTAAGTAAAACTGAGATATGCAAAGGTGGGCAGTAAGAATAGTTTTATGACCAGAATCCTCTTTTTTTTTGGAAAATTTTCAAGATTTCCAAATTTGAACTTTAGCTTCACACATTTTTTGTTTAGCTTCCCAATTAATAACCCGCAGATTGCCTTCTCCAAAATGAATACCTGAAATAGGCACAGTAGAAGAAGCAATAGGAATGCCTGTAATAGTTGTTATTGACACCTGTTGTATGGGGGGCCTATGTGTATTACCTTACTTTTGCACTGATTAGTTACTGCCCCCAAAACTTGACAGTACTGATTAAGTACTTGTTGTAGTTCTAATCCTGCCTTATTTGATTATATGAAAAAACATAAGTCATCTGCATATTCATGCACTTTTTGCTCAGCTACCCCTTCAGCTGGTGTGAGACCTATTATTCTCTGATTCTGTATAATATTCCTAATTAGTGGATCTAATACATAAGTGTATAATAGGGGGCTCACTGAAAAACCCTGTCATACACCAATATTCATAACTACTGATTCCCCCATTATCCCATTCACATAAGGTGTGATTTTAGCTCATCTGTATAACCCCTAATCCAAGTTAGCATATTACCGAAGATACTGTATGCAGCTAGTATATAATACAAATCAATGTGTAACACCTTATCAAAGGCTTTGGCCTGATCAATGAAAAGTAAATAGCCCTGCAATTTATTTTGTCTCCCATGTTCAAACATATCTCTTACCAAAGATAAATTGGCAGAAACATTTCTATTTGGGATAGAACATATCTGAGCAGAATGAATTAGAATAGTACTAACCCGCTAAAGTCTGGTACATAACATTTTGGATAATATGTTATAATCAATATTAAGTAGACTAATCAGTCTCCAATTTCTTGTGCCCTTTTTATGTAAGAACACCATAATAGCTTCTTTAAAATTATTGGTATCAGAGGCAGATTGTAACATTTCATTAAAGAGTAACTGCAATGGAACTACCAGGTCCATAGAAATCTTTTTTTTATAGAAGACACTTGGTATACCATCAGGGCCTGGGGATGAGCCATCTTGCAGCGCAGTGATGGCTGCCTCAATCTCTCTGTTATGAATTGGTGCATTTAACTCATCACATTGAAAAGCAGTTAATTGTGGGGGTCATTTTTGTAAAAAATCCTGAAGTGACATGGAAGGATTATGTGTAGTCCCAAATGTGTTAATTAAATGTTTATTTAAAACTGCAAGAATGTTCATGTCCAAAGATTTAACTGTACCATATATGTCCTGCAATTCTGTCATCAGGGTAACATACAGCCTCTGTTTGCATGCAGCAAATGGGTCAGAACTGGGTTGAACTTCCATCACATACCTCATTTCTGCTTCTAAAGAAGCAGCCCTGTTATACTGAAACTCAAACATTTTGTTTTTAAGTTTGGCAATCTGTGTCAAAAAAATGGTGTCTGTTATTTTGTGAAACTGATATATATTTATAAATTACATTTCTATTTTCCAAATATTGTAAAAAAGTCCAGATTTGATTTAACCTGCCCTAAATGGATAATTACATTTATATATCCACTTTAGTATCTAGCCACCAACTCCAGTAAGTGTCACACATACACATGACAGATTTCTTCATTTTAAGTAGGTATGCAATTTCTAATACAATATTTGACTAGTCTAGAATCAAGATATTCATTCTTCATCTTTTTATAGAGCAGAATAATTTTGGAGGTATATTCCCTAAGTAAAAAGTACAATTTAAAATAACATGGTCAGAAAACTCAAATGGCTGTCATGTAAAGATTTGTGGAACCAACAATCTGGAACAGAACAGAAAATCTATTCTAGTAGAAAATCTGTTCCTGTAATAAGTGTACCCTGGATCTGTATGCAATTTTAATATACATCTATTAAATTAGCCATTGTCACAATGTTTAGTAAACAGTGAGGATCACAATAGATTTGTTTCTGTATGTTATCTTTAGTTTTAACATCAAGACCACAGTTAATATCCCCTACTCAAATGGCATGCCTTGCTGTATAGAGATATGGCCTAATATGTTCAAAAAGCTCTAACCTAGCAGCTTTGGTCTGTGGGGCATATGTGTTGATGATTCTAAGAGAGTGATGTTGGAAAGAGCAATCCAAAAGGAAAGCCCTCCTTGATAATATATCTACCAGCTTATGAAATATAAAGTTAGTCCCTCTAAACAATACTCCTAAGCCAGCTACAGTATCTGTACCGAACAACCAGAAGGATGGACCCCACATCCATCCCCTCCTGGCCTGTTCTGTGTAGAAAAGAGAATTAAGCCTAGTTTCTTGTAAAAGAATAATATCATGTGTGGTGTGCTGAAGAAAAGACAAAGCCATCAACCTTTTCTTACAGTTTTTAACACTGCACACATTGAGAGGCTACCCGCAGAGCTGCCATTCAATGCAATAAAAACCAATGACTCCGAACTATCTTGCACTGCCTCCTTTGTCAGGGTCTTTTCATTTCTTCCCTTTCTTTTTCTTTGTCTCCAAAGGGCTCAATGATTGTTCCTCCTCCTCCATATCTGAAACTCATTCTGATCTAGAGGAAACATCTGACTCCATGTCAGATTTACCTTCCTTAGTACTCTGCAGCACTTGGAAGGTATTCTGCAAAGGAATAGAATGGAGTTTACCTAATTTTTTTAAGGAGCCCCTTGTGGCCCTTCAGACCTTGGGAAGCTGAAAATCAGAAATTGGGAGGGCATCTTAGAGGGTGTGAGTCCCTCAGTGCTAGGTTGATCAGTGCCTCATACAGATTCTGGTAACCCTGTTAAACCACTGATGAGTTCCTGTGATTGGGGTACCTCTGGTTCTGCCTGACCCTTTACATTCTGCTGCCCCTGTGGCACTGATTAAGCAGAGTGTGTGTGTGGGAGGGAGGGGCTGTGTTTTGTTGTGCTTCCTGCTCAGAGGAGTGTTGTGTCTCAACATTTTCTTGTGCCATATTAACCAAGTTCTCCTGGTTCAGGCCATCAGCCCTATTTTGCCCAGCCCATGGGCATTGGTGATAAGCATGTCCAAGTTCCTCACAGAGATTTCATTTATAAATATTTTTACATGCCATACTGACATGACCAAAATCTTCACATAGAGCGCACCTCATTCACTCACAGGAGCTGCTCAAGTGAGTACAAGAACCACATTTATAACAGGCCTTAGGTTGGCCTGCATAAGAATAAACCCCCTATCCCGCCCTAGGAAAAAACTATTAGGTAAATTATGTATTTCAGAGTTGGATTGAAACAATTTCACTCAGAATTGCCACCCCCTTGTCCATATGCCTTCTGTATCAATTATTGGATTGGGTTGACCCATGATAGTACATCTTTTCTGTAGCCAGAAAAGAATGTCATTAAAGGATACCTAAACAATATTTTGACAGCAAACTATTCAAACAGCTGACTCTGTTGGTGACTAAAGGAAAGACTGCTGTATTCATTAAAGTTAAAACTACATTTATATAATTTACCTAAATGTGGGTCCAGAGCATTTGAAAATTGCAAAACCAGCCTTCCAATTTAAAAAAAATAAACTGGCTTTCCTCCTTCATAAAATGGCCACCAAATGTTTTAAGTGATGACATCATTGGAGCCAAAGTCAGAGAGATATATGGCTCTCTATAGTGATAACTAATTCTTTTTTCCTTTGTGCAGAATTGTTTCACCCAAATGGCAAAACGATGTGCATTATTTTGTATAATACACATGTTAGGCTATGGTTCTGTTCATTTTGTTTACTTTAACATGCTGAAATTGCATTTTAATCCAACCAACTTTCTCTCTGACAAACCACAGTGCAGTTCAAATCTTGAATAACCTGGTGATCTAGTGGCTATGGCTGATCCAGGATGCTACAGTGGGGTGCTGGGGTGGTGTGCATACTTAATATGCACTTTTTAACATTTTTATTAAACCTTTATGTTTTCTGCTATTATTCTTTTCTAGTATGTTTGCGACAGAACTTACAAATGTAATACATAGTTCTGAATGTAAACACTTGTACAATCAATAAATCAGACTCCTTCAACAAAGTGAAATGCAGCAGCAAGCAAATAAGTTACAATGGGGGGGGGGGTTGCAGCTGCACCCTTCACCACCCTCTAGATCCACCACTTGTTTGTAGCAAAGTTCTTGTGTAGTCCAATCTCCAATCTTAAGAGTTCATACGTTCTCAAAAATCAAATATATGTGTGTCTTGTTTTCTTTTTCCAAGGGAAATAATAATAATAAGAATCAGCATTTATGGAATAGGCGTGAACATAAATCCTATGTTATAAATCTGAGCTACTATGAGATAAATGTGAAATTTTACATTTATACACATAGTAGATGCATCATCACAGTTTTATACACATAGTAGATATGTCACAATCACTCTGGAACTCATTTAGAATGTTCAGCCTCAGTACCAGTACTAACTATATTCAAATGCAAATAACTTTAAAACTAAAAAAGACAGCATAGTGCTGTGAGCATGAAAGTTGTTCAGCACAAAATTATCTACAAAATGAGTGGTATTTAATTTATAGAGACCTTATAGATTTTGTTTTTATAATTAAGAAAAAAGAGCAGAAAATTTTATGTTAACTTATTTGACAAACATATGCAAGAAAAGATAAACAATCAAAAGCAAATGTTCCTGCACTGACAGAAAGCATCCCTATTGCATAAATGAAATATACAATGGTGAGCTGTCAGATAAATGGTTTAGCTACACTTGTGCTGTTTGACCTCGGACATCTCACTCGTGGCTTGTGCCACTCATGAGGTTATCTGAGATAAAACTGCACTTGTGTAGATAAATCATGTATCTGACAGCTCACCATTGTATATCCCTTATTCATATAGTGCTGTTCATACACATTGTATCCCAAAGTGCTTTACAAGCAATACTAGACTGATAGTGAACTGACTGAATGGGTAGTGGCAGCCATTTCATACATTAATATCCACACACAGACTTGGACAATTGCATGAACTGGTCTTATGGGAAGGTGAATGTTGGCCAGGACAACGAGATCAGGTAGTGATCTTAGTGCAGGCAGCCCCACATCTTATTTCTTACAGTAATCTGCTCATATTTCTCTCCTCTTGTCTTCCCCGTTCCCTGAATATAATAACACCTTGCAAGAGTGGCCTTCTCAGTCCCCCTCTGGGATTCATTCTTCACTACACCTCCTCACACCGAAAACTGGTGAGGTCATCACCCTTCTGCATCATGAATGCAAGCAGTACAGTCCCCGTTTTGTATGACATATCAAATATAAACATATCTTTCCAGTAAGTCAGGCTGATAGCAGCAGGGAACAAGAGGAATGATGAGCATTCCTATCCTTAAAAGATCTGGGCTACATTTGATTAAGCACTATTTATTTAATTTATTATATTTAGTTTTTGTTGGCTGGGTATGTGCACTAGGCAAATTCTGCCTATTTTCAGGCACAACCCAGGGGAAGGGGATACAGATGAATGCCAACTGACATCAAACCAGGTTAAGCTGTTGGTGGTATTTTTAGTGATGATGGGTGTGTGCATCATTATGCATGTCATTCAATAGTGCCTAATCATAGGTGGCTTAGATCTTATATGGGTAGGAAAGCATATTTTTCCACTTGTGCCATTCTGTTATCAGCCTGGCTTACCGGAAGATCATGTTTATTATTAATATGTAAAAATAACATGGGAGACTGTACTAACCGCATTCATGATGTGGAAGGGTAGTGAGCTCACCAGTTTTTGATGTGGGGGAGCAGGTGAGAAGAATGAATGCCAGAGAGGGATGGAAGAGGCCATTCCAGCAGGGTCCAGCTATATTCAGGTTAGTTGAACACAGGAAGGAGGAAGTTGAGCAGATCACTGTGAGATCTGAAATGCGGGGCTGCCAGCATTGTGATCACTACCTGACTGTGGATGAGAGCAGCCAGCAATGACAAATACTCAGAGTGGCAGGGCTGCACCTAAACTGTTACTTGAATTCAGTGTAGGGAGATTACCCTTGAGTGGGGGGAGGGGGGATGTTGACGTTTGTTAGGACAGTATTGAGAGAGTTGTGTATAGCTCATTCAAGATTTAGAAGGGTGGTAGCCAGCCAACTTTCATTGTAGAGTAGAGCACGGCAAAGTACTGGAGAAGAATTGCTGGATACTGTCCTGTGGAGTTCTGCAGATCACAGGTAAAGGAGTAGACTGACACTGGAAGTCGGGTGGATGCGCTCAAGGTATTAGTATGCCTCTCTTGCTAATAATATTGTTATCCATTGTAAGTGCAGCTCTTATGAGTGCATGAACAGCAGTTATTCTGGTGGGCCATGGTGCTTATTGCCTGGTCCGCCAGGAAGACCTAGTTGTTGGTTAATGAGGCAGGAAAAAGACACAACAGGGGAAATGCTCATACTACCTTCACTGTGTAGAAGGGTGGTGATCCACTCAGTGTTTACTGTGGGAGAAGTCAAATATTGAGAAAATGGAATGCAGAGTGATTTTGGAGGCATTTTTGTTAACAGTGCCAGCTGATGATGCATATCGGTATAGGTGTGCACAAATCTGAGGTACAATATTACAATCTGAGGTGTGATAATTCTTCTCATGAGATTGTAAGCACATATGTGGCCTCAGGCAGTACTAAGGACAGAATATGGATGGTGGGGTGTTCAACAGAAGGCAGGCTAGGTGCTGGGGTTAATGTGGAAAAAGAAAGCCTTATTTGTGGATTAACAAGAGAGCATGAGCTTTTGAACTGAAACCAGGCCAGTACTTTGCTGTGTGACCCTGAGCAAGTCACTAAACTTCCTTGTGCTCCCAGGCCACACCTGTAAGCAAGCTTTCAGCTGTGTGTGTCTCTCCTGGTTAACAGAAAAAAAGTCAGGGCATCACATGACCACTAGATCATCATGTATTTGAAGTGTTGTACTGTACTGCAGTTTGCCAAAGAGAAAGTCAGGCAGATTTCAAAACATTTTCAGCAAGTTAAAGTTAACAAAATGAACAAAATCATAGCCTAACATGTGCACTGATCAAAATAATCCACGAGTTAACACATGATCATTCTGGTGTTACAATTCACAACAAACAGGGAAAGAAGAACTAGTTATCACTATAGAACTCTGTATGGGTCTCTGTGTCTGTCATCATGACTCATCACTTAACACACTTGGCAGGCATCTTAGGGAGAAACCAAGGCTGTTTTTTGAAAGTGAAAGGCTGATGTTTACATTTGTCAAAAACTATGAAACTGCATTTATGTTATTTACATAAATGCAGTTTTAGCATAAATGTAAACAGCAGCCTTTACTTTGCTTTGCTATGAAACCAGATTTTGGAGTTTGCAGTTTTTAAAAACTGCTTGTTTAGGTACCCTTTAACTTTCACTCCTTCATTTCTGAACATGATAGTTACTGTTTTCAAGAGTGGTTTTGTTAAAGGAATGGCCATAAAATTTGCCCACAATGGGGTGGATCTCAGCATATTATATTTAGTCCAGAATCTATCTAGACCAGAATGCTGATGAAAAGTGATGCCATACATGTCTTCCACTGAAATACGCTTGAGGGCATAGATTTCTGCAGGTTGAAAGAGCAGTGACTCCTTTAAAAGTTTTTGGTCTATAAAAACCCTGTCAGGATATTTAGGCAAACCTCCTCTATACCTGAGGCAAACTGCACTTTTTTCAGGGTGCTTGAATCAGTTTATTATGAAATAGTTCAGAAAAGGTTGGTCCTGATCTAGTTGAGGATTGGCCCTGATCCCTGGGGTTTGGGGAGACTCCTCCTCAGATCCCTCTAGAGCCATAGGTGTTGTTTCCTGAGCACCTGAGAAAGAAGGCACAGGTTACAATTCTTCAATGTTTTATTCAGGCCGTGTCTCAGATGGAGAGTGGCTAGTATTGTATATATGGTGTGTCACCCCTTCTATATTCACTTCCCCCTGCCATGTATGATTAGCAGGCACAATGCCTACCTCTTCTGAAGAACTAGTGGAGGAAACAGAATCAGTATTCTGAGTCCCTGTCATTTCAGCTTGTGTCATATCAGATGAAGTAAGAAAATAATTATTCTGCAGTGAGCCAGCTTCTTTTGGGGAACTCATTGTAGCAGAGCCTGATTCCTTACTTTGTAGCCGCTGTTTCACACCTAGCCCCTCAACCTGCTGTGACAAAAAAATCCATCCATTGTGAATCCGGCATTCAGTGCTCATCAACTATCTCCTTCCAACTGGCCCTGCTCAGCGCCTTCTCCAGTGACCATGATTTGAAATCAATCAGGCCATTCTGTTGTCATCTGCTCCTCCTGGAGCCTCATTCTTGTGTCTTGCAGTCACTGCCTAGCTGAGCCACCACATTTCCTGACTTCTCCTTCCAACCTGTACTGCATACCTCTACATTGCCTGTCATGTTTGCGCAGGGTTCAGTGGCACTAGGCATACCAGACTTCAGGACAGATACTCCTACTGGTGCAGCTTCTTCAGCTGCTAATTGCAATGAGGAAAAATCCTTGGATAATCCAAAAGAACATGAACCAGCATTCATCACATTGGAGGAAACACTCATTCGCTGTGCAGTCTGAGAGCTTTCCTCAATGCCAGCCTTTCTCACATCCAAATCCATGTCTGCAAATACTTCCATATCAATTGCAGATTCACCAGCAAGGTCAAAACAATCTTCTACCTCCTCCTCCAGGTCAGTGTCAGCCATCTTGGACAGAGGTTCCTCAACAGGAGAGATGGGGAATTTCCCTGGTGCCCTGGCCAAATTTCCCCCCATTCACTAAAAATACCAACAACAGCTTAATCCAATTCAAGGTCAGTTGGCATTCATCTGTATCCCCTCCCCTGGATCATGCCTGAAAATAGGCAAAATTTGTCTATCGCACTTACCCAGTCAACAAAAACTAAATAAAAATAAATTATAAATAACTGTTTGCTTACTGTTGGGAGGATCATTAGAACTGGAATGCACAGTGATAATGGAACTGAAGTCAGGTGTCATACCAGAGCTTACATTTGATACCATATAGTCCACACTTATTTCAGAGTAAGTGTTATTTGAGACATATCTTTGCTGAAATAGTCTAATTATTTCATCCATTCTAGCCCCATTATTTGCAAAGTCTTTTCTAATGGTACAGTAGCTAATTCTCTACACATGATAACCAATTTTTCCATTAGCATAAGATTTGCTGCATATGGATTGGATAATAATGTTGATAATGTCTTCACTGAGATATGAAGAAAATTAGAAAAGAGGTTCAATTTTGTCATTCAGCAAAACGGATGTCTCAAAAATTTCTGAAGAGGCTTTATCATTAGCAAGATTACCATTTTTGTCTTGGGAAATAAATGAAGTCCTTACCTCCGACTGTAACTGTCTTGATGTATTTTTTTTTTAAAACCTGCAATAATATTATGTAGATCAGTGATAAATTCAGTTATAATTGAATTCAGCCTTTTGGACTTAATAGGTCTCGTAGATTTATAGGGGGGGGGTTAGGTCCCGGAAGTTGTAAAAAACTATTAACTAAGCTGTCTAGTTATCTAGAGGAATCATAGACACTTCCATTATATGTCTGGCAAATTGCCTCAGTGGTTGGAAGTTGCTCCAAATTAGGGGACCCTTAATTAGGAATGTTCTCTGGTAGATTACTAATATCCTGTCTATTGAAAAAAGAAACCCCCTGGATTTAATTTAGGAGTTAATGTTAAGTGTTTAAAATCACACTTATTGAATCCTAAACCAGATAGGTTCTGAGGGTATGACTCATATTAATAATAATAATAATAATAATAATAATAATAATAATAAAACTTTATTTATATTGCACCTTTCTCAAAATCAAGGTACCTTACAATAATTACAGATAAAACAAATGAAACATCAGTCTGAGCTCATAACATCCCAATAATCAATCAGGATAGATCTTAGACCATAAATAGGTCTTTAAAGCCTTTTTAAATTCCCTCCACAGACTCACACTGATGAAGTGAATGGGGTAGAGAATTCCAGAGGGTAGGGGCAGCATACATAAAAGCACGAGCCCCTGAAGATTTTAAAGAAACCCTCAGAATTTCTAGCAACCCATCATCCACCGAGCGGAGAGATCGCTTAGGGCAGTAGGTCACCAGAAGCCATTTCAAGTAGTCTGGGCACTGTCCATGTAGGGCTTTGTAAGTCAAAAGACCAACTTTGAAGGTGATCCACCACTGTATTGGCAGCCAGCCACTGTATCGTGCAGAACCAGAGAAATATGACAAGCACGGGAAGTACCCATCAATAACCGGGCTGCAGCATTCTGCACCAGCTGCAAGCAGCAGATATCAACCGCAGGAAACCCTAGATAAAGGGAGTTGCAATAATCAAGACGTGAGGTCATAAAAGCGTGGATCAATGTAGGCAGATCACTGAGCGGAACAAGGTGCTTAATCCTGGCGATGTTCCTAAGATGGTAAAAGGACAGTTTGACAACTGCTGACACCTGCAAATGCAGTCTCAGCTCATTGTCAAAAATCACCACCAGGCTCCGCACCTTTTCAGAGGTAGGGAGCTGGATACCCCCCAGAAATAATCCTGATGGTAAACCAGCAGTCCCCTCTACCCTGTGACCCGGGTCCACAACCATTATCTCGGTCTTCTCTGAGTTCAACTTCAGCCAGCTTGAATTCATCCAGCACTGGATTTCGTTGAGGCAGCTATTAAATACTGAGAGAGCTCTATCCTGGTCAGGTGCAAAAGATAGCTAGAGCTGTGTATCATCTGCATAGCAAGGAAACCTCAGCCGGTACCTTCTTACAATGTCTCCAAGGAGCAGCATATACACTGTAAACAACATAGGGAACAACACCAAGCCCTGGGGAACCCCACATGAGAGAGAGACAACAAATTTCACATGTTCCATGATCTTAGACTGAGAAGAGCTTTCTATATTACAGTTTCTTTTATTAGCACATCTCTTAGTCAATTTTAATGTCCTTTTTTCTTTGAATTGTTTGGGGAATCCCTCCGATTTTTTTTTCTAACAGATTCTCCAGATTGATGAATAACACCAGGTATATCCATTAATTTTGAATTACCTACAGCAAGTTCTGCCATCTGGGCTCTTGTTACTACCATGATAAGGAGCCAAATGATAAAATGATATGAATTGTGCCAAGCTGAAATTTATAACAGTTTATCATGGAAATTATAATATAATAATTATAAACTGAGCCCAAAATAAGTAGATAAAAATAAATGTAAATATAGAAATACATATGCAAAAAGAATTACTATAGACCAAATATATTCAAAATTATTTAAAGACAAATCAATGAAGTCCACAGTCAATCCTCAGAGCAGAATCCAAGGTGGTCCAATTATCAAAAGTGCAGTTATGTTAAAAAGGAAGTCTAAAATGTGCTACAGCTAGGATAATGTCTTGATGAACCTTCTTCATACTTAATGACAGTTAATGGCCAGAATTAATCTGTAGAACAATATTTAGCTATTGGTAGGATTCAATCCAGCCACAGTACTCCTCATGGGTGAAAAATTTGCAAAATTGCAATATACCTTGATCTAATGCTAAAGTGTAAATTTGTTTCCTCTTACTCTTCAGACTTGTTATATAACACCATAAATAGCTCTTGAAAATAAAGAACAGGTTCAGATCACAGCTCATGTGAATTAATATGCATTGACATGCACCTGCTCTGTTCACAATTTATATGAATAAAATGTACAAAAAAAGTACTTAAGAAGATCTGGCCTAAAGTGCTTGTAAAAGAGCAAATAGTATCTATCAATTCACTTTTTCAGGGGTTCAATTGCCTATACATAAGTGCTTTCTACAGCTGAAACCACTTCAGAGTTTAAAAGACTTTGTAAAAGTTCATAGAATTAAATAGAGGCACACCCAACCAGCCAGATGACCACAGCAAATAGGCTCTCTTTTTTGTTATCTTTCATTCTTCCCATTATGTCTTGACTTCTTAGTGCTTATATTCTTATTCTTGTTGCCCTCTCTAAATGTAATAAAGTCAAAGCTCTGTCCTATAGTTGCACATCCAGAGAAACTTAAGTTTGACACTAAAGATGAGAAAATACAGAGGAAGCAAACAGTGAATGTAATACAGCTTATAGAGTACTTAATAAAACAAGATATCCCTTGCTGCTCTGGGGACCTATTGCTTTAAAATACTCTAGTATTATTAATTTAACAAGCGCTGTCATCTGTTAAGCTACTGTGCAATAATGAAAATTGACTTTCTAAAAGTTGATGCAAGATGTTCACCACTGTCAAAGTAGCTAGTCAGTGGAGTCTTTATGAATAATACAACTCTCACAGAACTGCTGGAGAGTTTGGGCCATGCTGCTACATACAGGCTCAGTTGTGAAGTGACAGATCTAACTAACAATGCTCACATAGGTATCTGAAAAAAGAGTGATCACATGATTGTGATGGTATGAAAAGTTAACATTTTTAAACTTAATATCCAGTTTAAAAAGTATAGTATTTAGATTTTGTAACCAGCAGAGTAAAATTCGTGGACATAGTATGTGCTAAATATGACAAAAGAGTCAAAGGTCTCACCCGTTTGTCCTTCACTAAAGTCAATGAATATAAAATGATAATTCTAGGGACTAAACATCAGCTTTACTTTTCCCTTGAGCACTACAAGCCCATATTACAAACCGAAATAAGTAAAAACACATAAAGAGCTACCTGTTGTATCAGTTGCTACAAGTAAATAAAAGAGGTCAGCTTAACTGGTGTCCTTGAACACATTCACTCACTCACATCAGCATGTGATTCATAGAATTCCGCTAATTAGGCTATTATAAGCTTTTATCATACAGGTTTTAACATAAGGCTTTGAATATACTTAAATGTAGCTAAATCCTTAGAAATCTCCATTAAAGGACCTTTGAAAGGCAATGGAGCAAATGTTCAGCAGTTTAAAAATCCAGGCTCTGTAATGTTCACAGTACTCTCCCTTTATTTGTTAGTCCATTTAATCTTCTATTTCTGATTGCACCTGCTTTCTATCTTCTGCTTCTGCTACCATCTTCTTCCTTCTGTTTTGCTCCATGCCAGGAGGTAGCCTTCTTCTCCTGTGATCAACCATCTGCAGGGCTCACTGTTTTTCCTATCCTCGGAGCAGGCTCCTGCACTGTCCAGACTCCTGACACCTGGTTAGGGGGAGCAGAACAAGAAAAGAGGTACCTGAACTACTGGCAATACAGGATGTACTGGGAAGAAGTTTGGAATATGTCTCTGATCTGTTACCCTGCCACTATGGCAGTATAATTAAGTTACACTTTGGCAACAGTGGCATGCCTATAGTAAGAGACAGAAATGCACATCCAAACTCCCTGATCTGCTGCTCCAGCAGCACAGCATTCAGTTGGTTCTCACCTCCTTCACCAGAATGGCTACAAACCATGGAGTATCAGAAGGAAAGAATCACATCCATCTGTAGCAAAAGACAGGTTCCAGGTGTGAGCAGCATGTTTTGTCCTTCATTTAAATAAACCTATATAAAATTGATACCATCAGTCTGGCATTGATAATCAGTATTATACTTTTAACTGGGCTGGCAGTATAGCCTAGAGTTTAGAGGAATGAGGTGTGAATGAGCTTAATAACATCCCGCAGACCACACATGAGTTTGATTCTCACGATCTCCACTTGCATACTGTGTGACTCTGAGAAAGTCACTTAACCACCCAGTGCAGCCAGATCGCCCCTGAAAACTGGTACTTGTGACTAGTGGGCCTTACCTGGTTACCAAAGACTTGAAAAAAAAAAATCCTCCAAATTTAGGAATAAAAAAAATTAATGCACCAATGTGTTGTTTAGCTTTCTTTTATACATATAGGGTGGGATATTCAAAGAAGTTGCACATGGCGCATCAGGGTTGCGACATGCACAGCCCACCAATGTGCCCTGGTGCGATATTCAAATGGGCAGGTTGCACTGTGCAACCCCTGATGTGCTGGGGCACACCTGCAATGTATGTGGTGCAAGTGCAGGGGCATGCCCATGCATATGCAGCACATCCTGATATTCAGCTGGGATATGCGGCACATATGCAGGCACAACCCTGCCTTGTGCCACTCAGAAGTGTGCAATGTTGTGCCCAATCGAACAGGGAACAAATTGGGGACACTGCCATATTGCTGAGCTCAACTCAGCAGACGCCTGCCTTGGGTGGCCACCCAACCTCCCAAAACAAGGCCCCATGCCCCCTGCCCAGGGAACATTGTGCCCTCCACCCCATCACCCAATTACAGGCATCAGTAATGGACTTTCCTGGTGGTCCAGTGGACCAATCCCCATCACCCGATAGTGGGCATGTATTAAAAATATCCCTGGTGGTCCAGTGGACCGCTATCCCATGCCCGATCGTGAGCATGTATTACAAATATCCCTGGTGGTCCAGTGGATCGCTATTCCCTGCCCGATCATGGGCATGTAGTGGAATAGTCTCTTGGTGAAAGTTCAGTGGACCTCATCATCCGCTCATGAGCATGTGTCAATACTCCCTGGTAGTCTAGTGGTACCCCATTTCACCCACTCACTTAGTCCGCCGCCATCCTGCAACCCGTCAAGGCGGGTGGTGAAGCACCGCGAAGCTGCCCAGTTGACTGCGCCAGTAGGTTTGCTGGTCCACTGCATAGTTGCAGTGCAGAATTATTGTACTACACAGTACCTGATATGTGAAATGGAACACTCATTCACATTTCAGGACTGTGTAGTACTGTATGGTCTGCATGCCCATTAGCCCATGCAGTGGACCAATAGGTGTACAGCCCTACAGTCCACTGTCAGTCGTTGGGGGGCTGGGCTGCTTGCGGGTGGGGAGCTGCTGCCCGCCGCTGACCAGCGGGGGTGCTGGGTGGTGGGAGACTAAGGGGGCTGGTGGTGAGAGGGGGTACCACTTGACCACCAGGGAGTTTGACAAATGCCCATGAGTGGGTGAAGGTGATCGGTCTACTGGACCACCAGGGATTTTGCTAATACATGCCCGTGATCGGGCAGGGGATAACGGTCCACTGGACCACCAGGGAGTTGTTATCCATATGCCCATGATTGGGTGAAGGGGTAGGGTCCACCGGACCACCAGAGTGTTATTAAACATATGTCCGCGATCAGGCAAAGAGGTAGGGTCCACTGGACTACCAGGGTGTTACTAAACATATGCTTGCAAATGGGTGTTCCGGTTCAGAGCCTGCCGAGGGTCAGCAGGGTGTCTGTTCCTGATGGCTGCAGCATAGCAGGGTGCCAAGAGCAAGTCACTGGCGATCGGTGCACTACATGCAAATGGGGCCATGATGACATGCAAATGGCCCCATTTGTGCCTTGCATACATAATGGCCTCATTTGCATGCTCATGGCTGAATATTGCTGTTGCTTTGCCTAGCGCAACCGCACTTGTACTGGTGCAGTCCCCTGCTTCCCTGCTGCCACTTGAGCTGGTGCAGTGCCACTGCGCCATGTGCAGTGCATGTGCCCTCAGTGCCATATTCAATGGTGCTGAGCCATGGCACAGCACTGATGAATATCACCCGGACCATGCCCTGGCTCATCCCAGTTGCGCTGCACCCAGGCTTGTGCCCCTGCCTGGTGCAGTCTGAATATCCCACCCATAGCATATAGTGACTCCATTTAACCCTTGTTGTGCTTTGGACTGATATATCAGTCCATAATTCCAATATGTTCTAACTGGGTTGGCGACTCAAGGGTTAAGATAATGTGCAAATTGAATCCCCAAGTAGTTAACATGTTTAAGTTTCATCAGTTTGAGATTACTTAATAATCAAGCTGAGAGTTTTTCATCTGTTCCAGTCAACTTAACTTGTGATTTTAAAATGTTAATCTTCAGTTTCCTATCTCAGCAGAGTTTTTTTTTTCAAAGATACATAGTTTCTGTTTAAAACTGATAATTTACTGAGATAAGTGCCAAGTTGGCTGCAAAGACAATATAACCACAAATACTGGATGGGACTTAATTATTCTGGATTTGAAAATCTTTGTTACTCCTCTCCTCAATGACTGAGTTGCTATAAATATTAAAAAGTGTCAGTGTTAAAAGGCACCAGGTTATTTTTCTAACCAGTATGTTAACAGGTGCAAATTCCACTTGCTCCAGTAAGTTTATGTGAGCTCATTAACACTGTAAGGTAGTTACAGGACTGAGACCCTTTTTGTATAGCCCCAAAGTGTGTGGACAGTAGAGCAGCTTTTTTCATCCTGTTTTGTATGTTTGTGCATTTTGACTGGGCACCATATGTATACAACTGGAAGTGCTACACTGATAGGCCAAAACTGCATAGAGCCCTATATAAAAACAGTTGTTGTGTTAAAGATAATTATGAATAATTTTGGGGGTAGGAACATATCTGAAAAGAGGAATATTACAAACATGATTTATGTACCTGTGGTGCAGTGAAATAATGTAGGTAACGACAAGGGTCTTATGGCAAGTGTCTCTGAGAAGTATGGCATCTGCCTCTCAACCTTTCATAACCAGTAAAATTACCAAAAGCAATGAGGAAATGAAAAGATAAAAGAAACTGTTATACATCTCACACTTGCAGAACTGAAAGTCCAGATCATGATGAAAATAGAAGCTTACAAATTTGTGTTAAATACAACAACTGTTCAATCTCAATCTGAAGTGTAGTAGTACACCTCTCTGTTGGGGGCAGAAGAGGAAACTTAGCAACTGGGATAAGGGGTGCAGATGAGAAATTGTTTCTCAGTATTATGCAAGCAAACTGTGAGAGGCAAAATATTGGTACTCAGTTTAAAATTGTGTGGATTTGCCATTAACCATGACAGCAGCTTCAATAGAACATATTATTAAGGACAGAAACTAATCTCCACAAGTATGCTGAAATCAATAGCTTGATGGATGCCAGTGAAAATACAATGTAATCAACCTTCTCTCAGAATAAATACAGATGGCAATGTGTTCTGTAAACTGAAGGATGATCAAACTTATTTACAGCAATGTTTTTACAGCAGGAACAAATTATATTTAATGCAATAAAAGGCAAATATAATGTCCTGTGTTTCTGCTCACTGGATAATTCCCTTTCGTCCGAAAGTAGTACACATATTTTCCTTTCCACTCAGATGTGATTGCTCAGTGTATTAAGATACAGTATCTTGGCAAGTTGTGCCACAGAAGTATTCTGATCCAGTTATGTTAGAATTTAAAGGTATTTGCCATCATTCAAAGGGGCAGTGAGTGGCACACACCATGCCCCCTTTGCACACAGTATTCATACAATGGCAAGAAAATTTCCTGGACTCTGATTGGTCAGTGGGTACCTGGAACAGCAATGTTATTACACAATAAAATCACTGTATGAAGTCCAGGCACACACATGACCACATTACAAGCTCATAAATCATGTACGGCTTCCCAAGCACAAGCCATTACAAATGTCTTCAGCTGTAGCATAGACTCAAACACTACTTCACACCCCTGACACACACACAGACACACATTTTGTCCCTCATATCTTTTTTTTTTTTTACAGAAATCCTTTTCTATAAAACTTCACTGCAGCTTCTGCTCTCGACTTCTTTTCACACTAAATGGAACAGTTTCACTGAACCGCCGAAAGAAAAGCTGAAAAGCCAAACCGATCATCACGTAGCAGGAGATGATGAAGGAAAGTTATAAAATCAAACCACTGACACACATTGCCCTATTCCCTTCCCACTCACCTGTAAAATGTTGATCCTGCACCACAATTAAAGCCATGATATTCTCGATCTCTCTCCTCCTGAAACTGTCACAGTGCATGCCAGTATTACAGCATGGTGCCCCCTAGTGACTGAATGACTGCACTGTGACTGCACTTAGTAACGCTCATAGAAACAAAAAAACAAACAATGGAGGCACTCAAAATACAGACCACTTCAATAGATCAGCTCAACAGTCTGGGAAATGGCCATGTGTGTGTCATGGTGGTGATGGTGTGGGGGCGGGGGTGTTACTGTAAAGTGCAGCAACATGCCAGAAACAGCCAAGAAAGTAACAGCTTTGGAAAAGCAGCATTACATACAGAGCAGCTCAACATGCTGGTGGAAAAATATACTGGACTTATTTTTCAAAACATATACTTCTACATGCAAAAAATGAAAAAAATAAAGCACAAAAGTTTTTTTCTCTTTTTTCTTTTTTTTCATAAAAACGAGCCATTATATAATAGCAATAAGACACTCCAGGGTTGTGTGTTATTGTGTAATAATGTCATTCCTTGGGCATTGAATGCACTGGGCTTGTAAACTCGTGCTTCAGCCACCTGATGAGTGAAGTCATTACACATAACACACACCCTGTTGTGCCTTATTGCTTAAATAACTGCCCACATCCAAGCACCCTTTACATGCTCAGATTTTTCATTGCCACCACATGGCCATTTCTCTCCCTCTTTCCTGTCCGTTCCTTCTCTGTTGCATGGGGGATGCTCTCTTGCAATCTTCCATCACTCACTCTGCAGCTCTGCCCACCCCTCAACTTTGTTCTGTCTGCAGCACTTCAGCCACTCCTGTCTACCTTTATTGCCCCTTGGGTTTTGCCTTTGGTAGTTTGCTTTATGCTCCTGCCACCTTCTTTGTGTGCTTCAACTCTGCTGCAGTCTCCAGTGCCTTGTTGTCAACAACAGTGTTTTGTCCTGCCTGTACAGTCTGTTTTTTCCCTTGCAGCCTCCAAGTAGTTTCCCTGCTGTATTGGGGAAAGGAAGAAGGGGCTGCTGGGTCCTAGAGGTAACCACATCTTTGCTTCCTGTACATGCTGGCTAGCTTAGGTTTTAGAGGGTGCCCTCGATCTATACTCCAAGTTTCTGTACTGCAATATCCCTTGCTGTTCACTATATTATCATGCTGTTTAAATCATTTTCAGCTCAACTCTATTCAGCTCTCAACTACCCCTGTGTTTTGCTCCTGTCACTCTGGTAGTAGATTCCCCCTTATGGACTAGGTTGTTATGCATTTGCCATTATTTTTGTTACTATATTTTTAAGCCTCCATTTTACATTTCAATCTGCATACTATTATCAGTCAGTCTTTTAGCACTCAGTCAGCATGCTATGCCTCTAGTCAGACATTCTAACTTGCCTTGTTCATACATACCTGTTTGTACCTCAACAGCTGTCAAGCTTCACCATCAGCCTGCTCTTACAATTCTGTTCATGCCAACCTTGAACACACACCAACCATGACCATACCCATGTCTTCCAGGGCTGTACTTGCCTTGTAAGCTGATGATGTTGCTCTGCTGTCTCGAAGTCTGCCTCCAGACGGTCAGTGCCTTGACTCAGAGGGTGTCCTTTTCTTTCTGCACTATGTTCCAGGGGAAATTCTGGCCATGCAGATCAATTCAGTGGCACCTTTTGACATAGCATTTAAGTCTTCAGCTACTGGAGAGTGGGGCCTCTACAGTCTTGGGGACTCCTTTAGCTGTCCAGACCATGTCAGCAGCACCTTCAAATCTATTCTCCCCCATGGCTGCCTATGGTTTACCTAGTCTTCTTCAAATTTCCTTTCCATCATCTGCCCCTAAAAGGTGGAAATCTATACAACTACTCAAACAGTTCTGTCCTACAGGTGCTTAGCTCCAATGCCTTGTCCCTTAATGGCTTAGCTTCCAATCTAGGCCTTCCCTTGGTTTGGAGGCAGGTGATTGTCTTTCAGCAGTTAAGGCTCTCCTCCTTCTCACCTGGGGGGAGAGGGCCTCCCTCATGGGGAGCCTCCTTTAGCTTCAGAGATCAGCTCAGCTCAGTTCCCTGATGACTTTCCTGTTGGAGGGTTAAATTAAGAGCCCTTCCTCAAAATGTCTTACCCTGAATTGAATCTCTAAATTGCAATATATGAGCCATCACTAATACTACCCATACTCAGGAGGGATGGTGACTTAGGCCTTGGATCACCTTAGATTTCCTCCTAAAGGGGGGAGGTCCTCTCTGCTCTGCTGAAGGTCATAATATTAGCTAGTTTCTGCATAACTTGGAGATGGTTTGTGATTTTCCTTCTACGAGGTTTCAGTCTAGCTATACCTCATCTCCTTTCAATGAATGTGCTTGTCCGTCTATGTTGCACTTTTGGACCTTCTTTCCTAAGTAGCCTTTGGTCTCGAGGACCTCATAACTGTGACACCCAGAGGGTTCTTGTGTCCTTATAACTCTGGGGCCTCTATGCAGCTGTGTACAGTAGCATGTCAGGTGGCCTGGGCTCCTATTTGGTGCTGGGCCCTGGGAATTATCCCCAGCTCTCCCACCCTCTCAAGTGCCCTGGAGACATTGTAAGTCAGATTTCACAGCTGCACAATAATTACTTTTTATTTATTTATTTGTACAAGTTGGATTTATAACCTTTGAGTCAGACACTCATTTACAATGGCACCTCATCGCAGGGAGGGCAGACAGTAGTACATTGTGCAAGATACAACAGAGGACAACATTACAGGTGCAAGAGAAACATTGAACATAGAAAACACTTAGTTACACATTATCATATATTACAGGTTACAGTCACAGATGTACTAAATCTTCAGGTGATACAGAGGGGTACATCCTTACATGAACCTAGTGGGGGTAGGTAAAGTAGGAGTGGGGAGATAGATAGGCTGTCCAGGGGACATTGTCAAGTCAGGTGGGGCCAGGTGGGAAGGTCCCACTGGGGGAAAAAAGGTGGGCAGAGTTAGTTGCATCTACAGCAGTGGACATTAAATAGATGTTTCCTAAGGGCGGTTTTGAAGAGACCAATTTTGGCGGTGCTGGAGATGCAGATTGGGAGGGAGTTGAACCAGGCAGGAGCTTGGTAGAAGAAAGACCTCTGGGCAAGGGAGATCTTGGTTTTGGGCACCAGGAAGGTGGCTTTAACAGAGTAGCATGTGGCGACAGATGGGGACACATGCCATAGGGAGGCAGAGACCCTGGGGGGGAGAGTCCGAGCAGAGATTTCTTAGCGAGTCGACAGGTCTGATACTGCAGATGCTCCTCGAAGTTGAGCAAGTTGGCAGAGGAGTAGAGCAGACAGATGTGAGTGCAGCTGGAAGCTTTGGTCAGGAGCCTGCAGGCCTTTTTATTTATTTGATTTATTTATTTATTTTATTTAGTTTTTGTTGACCGGGTAAGTGCACTAGACAAATCTTGCCTATTTTCAGACACGACCCGGGGGAAGGGGATACAGATGAATGTCAACTGACCTTGAACCAGGTGAAACCGTTGGTGGTATTTTTAGTGAATGAGGGAAATTTTGCCAGGACACCAGGGAAATTCCCCTATTCTTTTTTCGATAAGTGCCATGGGATCTTTAACATCCACCTGGACTACCACTAATCCAGGCAGATGGGACCTCGGTTTAACGTCTCATCCGAAAGACGGCACCCCAGAAGTGCAGCACCCCTCTCATGCTGCACTACAGTGTCAGTACTGGGATATTAACCCAAGTGCCAGATGTGGGAACTGAACCCACAGCCCTCTGATCTCCCGGCCTCAGAGGCGAGTGTGCTACCTACTGAGCCACTGACACTGCCTTATTGATGGAGAGTTGGATTTTAGAGAGGGCAGTGTTGTCTGCCGCAGCGTAGTTGGGCAGGCCATAGTCCACTAGGGACAGGATGGAGGAGGTGATGGCCAAGCGGAGGGCAACTTGGGGCAAGTAATCCCTATGGTGGTATAGTAAGCCAATCCGAGAGTTTATGGCAGAGAAAAGGGCATTGATGTGGGTGTGGAAGTTGAGGGCAGTGTTGAAGATGATGCCTTGGTACATGTATGTGGACACTTGCTCTAACGGGTGGAGAGTGCTGGGGATAATCAGGAAGGAGGCATCTTTAGCCTTATTTTGGTGGTGAGAGAAGAGCATTGACTTGGTCTTCTTTAGGTTTATGACTAATCTGTGATCAAGAAACCACCTTTCAGCTTGATTGTAAGCATGCTGGAGGGAGGATTGGAGAGTGGAGCGATCGGGGTGTGAGACAAAGAGAAATGCATTGTCAGCATAGAGGAGCATTTTTCCAGAGCAAGAGCTGGGAAGAGTGTTGAGGTAAAGACTGAAAATTACGGGACCCAGGATGGAGCTCTGAGGGACCCGGGAGCGAACGGGTCGAGAGTTGGAGAGGGAGCCATTGATCTTCACACACTGGTATCTAGCTGAGAGGTAGCTGGAAAATCAGCCAAGGGGACCAGCAGAAAAGCCGAGTTAATGAAGACAGTCCAGTAGGAGAGGGTGACAGACAGTGCTGAAAGCCTTGGAAAGGTCAATGAACACTGCACTGGCAAGGTTGCCGGAGTCAAGAGCAGAGTGCAGGTATTGAGAGAACTCCAGGAGAGCTGTGGTTGTACTGCATCCTGGGCAGAAGCCGTGCTACTCAGGCCACATAATGTCATACTTGGCCAGGTACTCAGATAGCTGGATAGACACCATGTTTTCAAGGGCTTTGGAGAGTGGGGGGGAATGGAGATTGGCCGATAGTTGTTAGGGGTGGATCAATCTCTGCTCTTGGGTAAAGGAGTGATTTCTGCAGTTTTCCAAGCATTGGGAAACTGACCAAGGCAGAGGGACTGGTTAAGTAGGTCCATCAAGGGGACTAGGACAATGTCCAGGACCAGGCGGAGGATCCTGGAGTCAAGGGGGGTCACTGCTGGGGTTATTGCTACCAAGGGCTTTTAGCAAGTATGGCCTGACTTTGAGAAGGGATAGAGTGTGCAGGTAGAAAGGGGGGGGTGATGCAGAACAGGGCAGAGGGGCGGGGATTGGATCAAAAAAACTGCTGGGGAGGACAGAACTTAGATCAGAGAAGGTGGTGTTGAGGCAGTCAGCTATATGTAGCAGATCTGTGGTAGCAGCGCCATTGATGGTGAGCAGAGATGGTAGGGGGGAGTGGGTGTTTCCATTTAATTCTTTCATGCTATCCCAGAAAGTCCGGGTCGAGCCCCAGGTGGAAGCGAGGGTGGCCTGGTAATGTTCCACTTTGGGCCATCTAATGACCCAGGTACACTTATTGCGCTCTGCATTGTAGGTTTGTCTATCAGATGCCTTGCCCCCAATTCTACAGCAATGTGCCAGAGATTATCCCTGTTCTTAAGTTTCTAGATAAGGGATGGGGTGATCCA
Organism: Neoceratodus forsteri; assembly: GCA_016271365.2. Lineage (NCBI taxonomy): Eukaryota > Metazoa > Chordata > Ceratodontiformes > Ceratodontidae > Neoceratodus > Neoceratodus forsteri. Next base: position 209,684,756 of record CM057451.1, read on the forward strand.
GGGGGCACTGTGTTTTTAGTGCGAGTCCTGGCGGGGGGGGAGAGGTCACAAGCCTTGCAGAAGGCACTTGTGAAGAAGTCTAGAGCGGAGTTGATATCTGGAGCATTTCGGATAGGGGACCAGTCTAGCTGGGCTAGATGCTATTTTAGTTTTCTAAGGCCACCAGGGTGTAGGCACTAGCGCAGTGTGGCTTGGGACACTGGCTTCAGAGTGAAGGATGACTAGAGACAGATAACTGGAGAATGATCACTAAGCGAGTTGGGGAGGACAGTGATATCCCAGATTTTATAGGGGTGGTTTGATAATATAATGTCTAGGAGGGTGCTGGTGCCACTTGATCAGTTTAATCTGGTGGGGTGGGAGACTAACTAAGACATGTCCAGGGTAGCGAGTCTCTGGTTTGGGAGGTGTTGGAAGCAAGCCAGTTAACATTAAGATCACCTAGGATGAGTCGCTCAACTTTGTGTGGTAGGGATGTGATGTAGTCAGTGAGGGACTGGACTGCTTGGTTCTGGTTCCTTGTGGGTATGTAGGAGACCATAAGGAGGAGTGGGCCTCTGGTGGGGTCAGGAGTAATTTTTAGCATGAGTGCTTGGGCACCATGGTCAAGCTTGGGAGCAGGGAGTGCATTACCTATTAGGGTGTCCCTCATGAATATTATGCACCCACCACCGTGTTTACCTACTCGGTCTTCCCTGAAAAGGGTGTATCCCGGGAAGGAAATACCAGAGTCGGGGTGGATTTTGAAAGCCATGTCTCTACCAGTGCAATAATGTCAAGTTGATGCTGAATAACCCAATACTGGAGAGCAGCAGTTTTCTTTAGGAGGCTGCATATGTTCAGGGATGCAAAGTGGAAACCAGTTGCGGTACGGGATTTGGGAGGGCTGGCAGCTATAGGTCCTGGGTTGGGGTGTACATTTCCAGACAGTAGCAATAGCAATTTGATTATTCTAAGTAGGGGATGGTGGTGACAGGTGCCTGTGGTTCGGTTCTCGGGCGAGGACCTGATAGTGAGGGTGCAGGAGATAGATAGAACACAAAGGGTAGGTATGGCAAGGAAGAGGTGGGTTCAGGGTGGGCCGGAAGGCAGGGGAGTGGGGGTGCAGGTGGGGGGTGCTGGGGAGTTGTGGGTGTCGCCAAGGTGGGGGAGAGCCGGGTCTCTTTGGAGTGGCCTAGGGGTGAGGTGCCTGACGTGGTTGGCGAGTGCACAAGTTGGGGGGAGGTCTGAACCAGGAGGGTAAAAGTGAGAAAACTTGGTAGTAGAGTGCTGGTGCCTATGGTTCTTTGCTTATAGAAAAAGATAAGGGTGATAGCTGACCTTCAGTGAAGGTGACTGCCACTGTGGAGTAGTGGTAGTGTTACCAACTTCGATGCAGAGGGTGCCAGGTTCAAATACCCCGGGGGGGTCTTAGAGCCTTGAGGAGAAGTTGCCTGAGGATACCAGGGGGCTGGCTGAGGCTGGGTTTGGAGCAGAAAAAGGGGGAGGAATAGTGACTCCTAGTGGTCACAAAGGGAGGAAGTGGGGGCAACAGAAGTGGGTAAAGGAGTTAGGCAGACAGGAGATAGGGTGAGGAGGTGGTGAGCAGAACAGAGTAGGGTAGCATAGGGATGTGCAGTATGGTTTTCTAGATGGGGGGGGTTGAGCAACCAAGTTGCAGAGTATGCATGTGTGTCCGAGAGAAGAAGGGAGTAGGGAGGAATGGAGCGGCTTGGTACTCCACACACACACACAAAAACAAACACAAAAAAAACGTAGATAAACATGTGGGGAGTAGTGCAATGTAATGGCTGTGGGGCATCAGTCTTCCGGGAGTCTTTCTGGAGGCTGAGATGCTGCCCTATTTGCAGAAAACTCTCTGCCCTGAGGCAGGAAGTTGCCCGTCTTCAGGCCACACTGGATAGTAGTAAGGAAACCTTCCCCCAGGCCACACTGGACAGTAGGAAGGGAACCTCCCCCATCCAGGGAGCACTAGCGCCACCACCACTACCTCAGAGGTTGCGAAGAAAGCACAGCAGTTGGACCACAGTGGGCTCAGGGAGGGTGAGGATGGTGGAACAGAGGCACACCCAGTCAATTGTTCCACTCCACAATCCATACACCATTCTAGGGAGCATAGCTCCCCTATGGATGCACCAGAGAGAAGACTGATGACAACTGCTCACAAGGGAGGCCCACAGAAAGGAGGCAGAGGACCACAGGAAAGGAAGCAGCTCCTGGTGGGGTACTCAATTATTAGGGGATAGAACTTGGGGAGCTGGGAAAACTGAAGTAAGGTGCCTGCCTGGTGCCATAGCTTGGAGGGACAGGAGGCGCATCCTCAGGATCACGAACAGCTGCAAGGGAGTCTGAGCTGGACGTAATTGTCCACCTAGGGACAAATGACTTGGCTCATCATGAGATTAGAGCAGTGCTGGAGGACATTGCAGAGCTGGGGAGGGGCCTAAGGCAAGTAGCACACACAGTATCCTTCTCAGAAGTGATGCCTGTCAATGGTATGGGGGAGGTGAGGGTAATTAGCACCATGTAGTTTAATGAATGGTTGAAAGAATGGTGTGGAGCACAGGGGTTTGGCTTCATTGGGGACTGGGGTTCCACCTGGAGGGACACCAGCCTATACTGGCAGGATGGTCTGCATCTGTCCAGGAAGGGAACAAGTCTTTGAGCAATCGGTTTAAATGCTTCATTGGCAAGCTTTTAAACTAGTCGAGGGGAGGCACTGATAAGCAGCAGGAAAATCCCAGCCTCTCCCTACAAAACAGGGTACTAAATGAGAAAAAGACCGAGGTAGAAAGGTCAGTGGGGAATGCTGCAACAGAAGGTAAAGCCATCAAAAAATGGAGAGCAATGAGTACTAATGCCCATAGTCTGGGTAACAAGCTTCCTGAATTAGTGGCCTTGATGGAGGAGGAACATCTGGATATCATGGCAGTCACAGAAACATGGTACACACAAAACCATGACTGGGACATAAACATACCAGGATACACTATCTACAGGAGGGACAGGGAGGGTAAAAGAGGAGGAGGAGTAGCTCTTTACATAAGGGAAGGAATAAATGCAACAGAACAAAAAGGGTAAACAGGAGGAGAAGAAGCACTGTGGGTAAATTTGGAGACAGGCAATGGCACCACAATCCGCACAAGGGTTGTATACACACACCTTCTCAGGAGGAAATGGACAAGGAAATGATAGAAAGTATACTTAGAATGGCAGAAAAGGGGAGATATTGCTGATGGGTGATCTGAATATGCCAGATGTTAGCTGGAGTGCAGTTGCAGCAGCCACTTGAAGAGTGGAGTTATTCTAGATGCCCTACAGGGGCATGCCTTAGACAGCTAGTATTGGAGCCCACTCGAGAAGGAGCAATCTTAGACCTGATTCTCTCAAATGGAGATGGAGAGGATCACAGATGTAGAAGTGGGTAGCCATCTGGGAACTAGCGACCATCGAACAGTATGGTTCACAATAAACACAGCAATAGAGTCAAGCCATACAAAGGCAAAAGTACTGGACTTTAGGAGGCTGACTTTGCCAAAATGGGTGAGTGCCTAAGGAATGCACTAGCAAATGGGCAGGAAGGAGGGGTGGAAGAACAATGGGGAATAATAAAAACTGCCATCACAGAGGTAACGAGCCTTTGTGTGAAGCAAATAAACAAAACAAAACGATGTAAGAAACCACTATGGTCCTCAAAGGAAGTGGCAGTGAAGGTTCAAGAGAAAAAGAAAGCGTTCAGGAAGTACAAGGAATCGCAGAAGGAGCAGGACAGAGAACTGGAACAGTTAAAACAAAAGGAGGCTGGGAAGGCAGTCGGAACAGCAAAGGCCCAAACCGAGGAAAAGATAGCCAACTCAGTTAAGAAGGGGGATAAAACCTTTTATAGGTACATCAGGTAGCGAAGGAAGACCAAGGGAGGGATAGTGAGGCTTAATAAAGGGAGGAGGGTGGGCAGAGGGAGACTGTGAAAGGCAGAGATACTAAACAAATATTTTGCTCAGTATTTACAAATGAAGAGGAGGTACATAAAACAAACTGTAGAAACACTCTGGATACAGAAGTTGATACCAGCCCATTTACAGAAGAAAGGGTTCTGAAAGAACTCTTAAAACTGAAGGTGGACAAAGCAATGGGGCCTGATGGGATTCATCCCAGAATTCTAAAAGAACTAAGGGTAGAACTAGTGACACCACTGACTACCCTTTTAACAAATCATGGGAGGATGGGGTGGTACCCGAGGACTGGAGGAGGGCAGATGTGATTCCCTTCACAAAAGTGGGAGCAAGGCAGAAGCAGGAAACTCAGACCTGTTAGTTTAACCTCAGTGATAGGGAAATGATGGAATCACTTCTGAAGGAAAGAATTGTCAAGTATCTAGAGGCCAGAGGGCACAGGACCCTAGGCAGCATGGATTCACAGCAGGAAGGTCATGCCAGATGAATCTGATAGATTTCTTTGACTGGGTGACCAAAGTAGTATATCAGGGAGGGGCTGTGGACATGGCCTACCTAGACTTTAGTAAGGCATTTGACACAGTCCCACACAAAAGATTAATATACAAGTTAGCCAGCCTGGGAGTGGGTCCCAAGATGACAGACTTTGTAAAGAATTGGCTGGAGAATAGGACACAGAGAGTAATAGTAAATGGAGTCCACTCAGAAGAAAGGAGGGTTACTAGTGGGGTACTGCAGGGTTCAGTATTAGGACCGGTCCTTTTCAATGTCTTTATAAGCGACATTGCAGAGGGACTGGAAGGAAAAGTATGTCTCTTTGCAGATGACACAAATATCTGCCACAGAGTTGATGCACAGGGTGGGGTGGAAAGGATGAGAAGGAACTTGGCAAGGTTAGAGGAATGGTCAAATGTATGGCAGCTTAGATTCAATGCTAAGAAGTGCAAGGTAATGCACCTGGGAAACAAAAACCCGGGGGAAGAGTACACAATGTGGGTGAGATATAACAACAACAAAAATGGAAAGGGACCTGGGGGTAGTCATATCAATGACCTAAAGGTGGACAAGCAATGTGAGAGGGCAGCAAGGAGGGCTGGGGGGATACTGGGATGCATAGGGAGAGGCATCACCAGTGGAAAACAGGAAGTTATTATCCCTCTGTACAGACAGCTGGTGAGACCCCATCTGAAATACTGTATGCAGTTTTGGAGACCCAATCTCCGCAAAGACATAGACAGGATGGAAGCTGTCCAGAGGAGGGCAACTAAAATGGTGCAGGGTCTGCACGAGACATATGAAGAGGCGAGGGCTTAATATGTAGCCTCAGGGAAAGGAGGGGAGGGGGACATGATAGAAGCGTTCAAGTACCTCAAGGGAATCAACAAAGTCCAAGAGGGTAGCATCTTTCCAAAAAAGAGGTGTGCAAGAACAAGAGGGCACAATTTGAAGATAGAGGGGGACAGCTCAGAGGTAATTTAAGGAAGTATTTTTTCACAGAGAGGGTTGTGGATTCATGGAACAGCCTTCCAGAGGAGGTTGTAGAGTCAAAATCAGTGGTGGAATTCAAGCATGCATGGGACAGTCATAAGGCCATTCTAGGGGGTTGGGGTAGGAAGAAGTAGGCTGCTGGTTAACTAGGATCTGCAGCTTATCCAGTAGGTAGGGAAATGGGCAGACTGGGTGGGCCAAGCAGTCCTTATCTGCCGTCAAATTCTATGTTTCTATGTTTCTATGTACACAAGAGGGAAACTCAATCTAGTGGAACATGAGAATAAGCTGGAGAAGTGGGGACTTAGTTCCAGTAGTAGCAGGAAGTCACGTGACAGGAAACAACAATAAATTGAGGGTCGGGTTTGGGTGGGAGGATAGCCGGGCAGGTGGGGCAGTTAGCGCACAGCGCCAATGGGCTGACACCACTGACAAAAGCTGTGCAGGAGGGAGTTCTTCTGGCACCTCTCAGCACCACCGCCACCCTGTAGTGAGCTGCTTCTGGCAGTGTGTTGCATACTCGGTCTATCTATATCTATTTCTACCTTTAGTCTTTGGAATAACTCTGACATTCTATGTTGGGGCCACATACAGAGCTGATTGCTACTCTGTGCCTAGAGTTTAGCAAAACATGAACCAGAACATACCTCCCACCTGGGTCTGAGTAGACATTGGTGACCATCCAGGGGAATCTCAGTGGAAGCCAAACAGCAGTACCCTTAGCTTTCGAGGAGAAATATGCCCCATACCACTCACCCCCCAATTCTTACTCATATGTGCACCCTCCTTTGCAGTCATGTGAGTTTTCTGAAGGGATATATCATTAGCCTTCATAGCCTTGATTTTTTCCAACATCCTCTTTTGCTTTATGTGAGACTTTACTCCATTTATATTCCAAGACCTAATTTTAAAAGTGGTGTCTGATATTGCTAAAATTGTGTCTGTACTGTTAGATGATATTGTACATCATGCAAATTAGTCCTAGTAGTACAATTTTTTTTTTTTAAAAAAAGAGCACTACATACAGCAAAATATTTAAACATATAAAATAGAACAATCCCCCTAATAATAACACTTTTCCCCTCCATTAGCAACAAAAAACAACCACGCCAACTTTGTGGTTCCCCCATACTTTCCCAACATTACTGTCAAAGGCTATGTGAAAGATAATCCTGCCCTGAACCCCAGTACAAAATACCCCATTTCCACAAACAAATGCAAGCCTCAACAAGACCCGCCGAATGGGTCAACATGTCCCCCCACCGCAAAAATTGATTCCACTCTTAAAAAGTGCATCATCCCACCAGTATCTTGGCAGACAAGGAAGTGATAAGGTCCATCTAGTGCCATTATTCAACATGCACATCAACTGAAAAAAAAAGGTATGGCAATTTATCTATTGCCAGCAGAGATCTCTGGGCCCCTCCCAACAAGTTGGAGATGAGGGTAGACCCACCACCTCCTGTGCAGATGACATGTGCGCATAGCAGCTATTTGAAATAATCAACAGAAAAGAAACCAGTTGACTGGAGTAGCACCTCGTGGCTCATGTGGCCACCAGACCACTCCATGGAGCTAAATCACATAAGGTTGAGGCAATGACATTAAGGCACTGCACCTATGGTCCACCCCAAAGGGAAAAAATTGACTCACAGGGGAATGCATTGACTGTAGCAAATCTAAAAGCAAATACCCTAGCAGCATAGATTAAGCAAATTATCTGGGCAGGTTCCCACTCTTGACAAGGGTGTAAAAAGGAAGTTCCCAATAAGAGATCAAAGGGCAACAGGGCATATGATAGTGAGATGGAAGAGAAAGCCCAGTGCCTAAGCCCCTTTCTGATGTCCCTATACATCCTTCATAACCCACACATATGAAATGACACCTCATTATGCAGGTAAACAAATAGAATAAAATATGGGGTGGTGTGTTTAACTCGAAGTTTACACACACCCGAGGGGTTTATGAAAGCATCTAACCCCGAGGGTGTGTGTAAACTTTGAGTTTTCACACACCACCCCATATTTTGTTTTATATAATTGCTGGGTTTTCCTTTTTTCACCTCAGCAATTATATAAAATAAGATGAAGCTGCCATACGGTTGTGGTCTGGTCCAGTCAAAGTGCACAATCTGAGGTCACATTCAGCTTTTCTTTTTTAATTGGCATCCGAAGAAAAAAAACACCTTGTGGTGATTTTTTTTCAAAGAAACCTACCGCAGAGTCTGAGTGATGGTTCAGTATTTTCTGACTGTTTTGGGAGACAATAAGCGAAAAATCAGTGAGCCAAAGAACTTGAGCGGTTGGGAACAGGAGGAAGTGCAGTGGTGTCTGCTCAGATTGAGGGAAACTGTAGGTGTGTTTGCCATAATAAACACTCCTTTATTACAGTGAATTACACCATGGTTTCCCTATGGGAAAAAAGGGAGACCATTGTTTATAATGTAATAAAAGTGAACGGAAGATCAAAAAAATGTAGATTATATGGTTTAAAGATTGTCTTGCTAACTGACAAGTTAGGCACACCCCTTGCAGTCTCCTCCCCCCATTGATACCTGCAGCCTCAGCTGCATTCAGAAGGGAAGTGGTGGGAGTCAAACATGCATGCTCACTCCTCTGTCTTAGTTCCCAGACTTGACCACTTGCAAAATGTAAAAAATAAATAAATAAATAGTAATCTATATAGTCTTTCCTCCCTGCCAATACATGCAGCTCCAGCTGCAGTCGTAGGAGAAATGGTGGGAGTCAAACATGCACACTCATTTTTTTGACCACTCTCCTGGATCTGAGCACCTCCAGAGGATAAAAGAAAAAAAATGTTAATATTGACATTATTAAACTGTAATTCCAAAATGGGAATGTCTGCAACATTAGATGGGTAAATCCTACTTGTACTGGCAATGGTGCTCTGAGACATATATAGTAGTCCAAAATCTTCATAGTCATGCTGTCAAACTCTGTAGTGTCACAAACATGGTGTATGTTGTCAGGGCAATGGAGATCACATAGTCAAGAGGGAGAATACATTGTCAACTGTACAGGGCCATCCATCCCAATCTGCAGGGACACCGAAGATTGGTCTAGGTTTGACAGCATGGGAAATACCATTAAATGCCAACTGTTTCTTGCCTGCCATTGAAACCACAATTTCAGGAGCTATGCACGCAACATTTTTAAGTGGTTTCTCTGGTTTGCCATCCTGAGAAAGGTTTCTGGGTGCATCTGCCACATAGGGTCCCTCCATCTCCATTCCTCTTAATAAGATGTAATTCAAAGCAGAGAGTTAACAGGGTTAATACTGTTAATGTCATTTACACCTGTCTGATCAGAACAACTCTGCCTCACAGACATTAGAAAAAAACATATGCATGCCAGTCTACAACCAAACAGTCAGAGCCGCACCTCAAAGTGCAGTTTGCTAGGTGACATCAAGCAGGCAGTTTATTTCAGACTTGGGATCTACCTTCTCTGACCAATTCCATAATTATAATGAATTCATCAGCCTCCAGGGGTTTGTTGTCTGAAGCTCCCAGCTGAAATCTTAAAAAATACTATTGCCCATTAAACTCCAGGGGTCCGTGTCTTTGGGCAGCACATACAGTGGCATGTTTTCCTTCTCAAAGTATTTCAGATTTTTAATTACATAGTGCTAGGGTCTGTCTCCCTCTTTGGGTTTAGGACCAGTCCAATGGGACAGCTAGATCTCATAGTCCACCACTGGAGGTTCCATGCCCCATTTCTCAAACAGCATGTGCTGGACTGCCCTGTCACCTTTCTTGCACTCAATGCTCTCCAGGAGACCAATCAGACTAATATTGGAGTGCTGTCCTAGATTTTCTTGATTATTGGCTCTTTCAGATAAATTCTGAACATTTTCCATAAGTATGCTCTGGTCTCTGGTGAGATCCATTACTATATTCACAAGTTCACTGATCTTCCTTTCCACCTTATCTAGTCACCGGATATGGGTGGCTGAGATGTCTGCCAGACCTGTCACCACTGACTGTAAGTGGGTTATTTGGGTGGTTACATTTGCATAACCTGCTTGGACTTCTTGCTGCAAGTTTATGAGCAAGTTTAGCACCTCCACTGTCACCACTGCAATGCTCTGGGCTCTGGACGAGTATCGCTGGAGGAATTAGTGGCTTTAATAGTAGGCTAAAAAGAGATAGTAGCATGCTTCTTCCACTCTGTCCCATTACCAATGATGTCCTCTGCAATTATTCCATGTTGTATTTAGCTCATGGTGCTTTAAATCATTATAGTTGCCAATTTTGTATGGTGCTGTTCAGACCTCCACTAAAATGTGACCACCATACTTGAGTGCCTAGCTATGCCCACCCATACTCAGTTTGTCAATCAATCCTAAACCATACTCAGAATAGCCCAATGGCCTTTTCAACTAGCTAACTTTGGAGACTGAATGATTTACATATGAATAATCTGCAGAATTTTAAAATTATTGACTTTTTCACTAGTGCTGTGCTAAGTTTGAATTCTAATTGTGGAATTCATGTGGTATGTTTTATTCTTCTGTGTCATTTACTGGATTAGAGAATTTCAATTTAAACAATATGCAATTGGAAATGAATACAGCTACACTTTCCACATGAAGAAATTAAAAATACTGTTATAAAAGATTTATACAGCTGAAGGCTTATTCAGAATTTACAATAAGATATTTGGTGCTGGATTCACATAAACTCGCAAAGCACAGCACAATATTTTGTTTTGTGCTTTGCATTTGCCCAGGTGTCCAAAATTGCTATTCACAACTGGATAGTGCACCATGCAGTCCGACTGTGAATATGGTTAGGTTGAGGCAGCCATAACCCCAGTACCCCTAGCGCTACCCCATTAGTGCCACCCCGACATGCAATCAGGAGTATGGCCCCACAATGAACAGTGCAGGTGTGCAGTTCACAAAGGCAGCAATGCAAATCAGTCCATTTGGCATGCAAGGTGCTAGGTGGTCATTTGCATGCCCATTATGGGCACATTTACATATGCTTTGCCATAGGCTAGTGTGCCCTTCCTGCCCCCACCTCAGAGGCAGCCCTGTGTCCCTGGTGACTGTTGGCTCTCCCCCACCCCCATGATTGCCAGACAGAGTATAAAACAATACATTTCACTGGCATCCAGTGGTCCCCTCCCACCGATCACCAGCACATGTGTAGAACAAGCATGATCCACGATGGGTGTTCGACAAATTTATCGTCGAATGCCCCGACAGCGAAACCAGCAAGTTGACTGCATTTAGCAGTTGGCTGCCAGTTTCTTAGCACACAAAGTCTTTTCTTCTGGGGGCTTCACCCTCTGAAAACCCCACGCGGGGGGCTGCACCCCCTGCACCACGCCACTAAGTATTATCAACTCTGAGTTGGAGCTGATTCGGGGGGGGTGCAGGATTCCCGACAGACAGTGCCCAGTTCCAGTGGGTCCCCTACAGCAGCCTGGTGTTGTAGTTGCTGTGGGGGACCTCGCTGTTACACTGTCACTGCCAGGTGGGTATACCGAACAAGCATAACCCTGGTGGCTAGTGGTCCCTCCCACCTTTGATCACTGTCCCAATCACAGATACAAATTAATTTCACTACCTTGTGGCTAGTGTGGTCCATCCCCCTGCTGATCACCATCCTGATCACAGACAGGATTAAGCAATCTCTTCCCTGGTGGCTAGTGGTCCCCACCTTGTGATTGCTGATTGCTGGCCTGACATCCTAATAACATACTACCTAGTGATAGTGGTCACCCCCCCCATGATTACTGATCGCCAGCCTGAAGTGCCAAGCACATATTCCTTAATGCTAGTGGTCCCCCCCGCCATGACCACTGATCACTGGCTTGATGTCCTGATAATATATTCCCTGGTGCAAGTGATCCCCCCTGCCAATCACCAGCCCAATACTGACAAAGCACCTTCCCTGGTGCTAGTGGTCCCCCCTCATGGATCATCATCCCTATCAAAGATACAAAGTTATTTATACGTTCCCTGGTGGCTAGTGGCCCCCCCCCAACTGCAATCCTGATCAAAGATACAGATGAAAGTATACATTTGCTGGTGACTAGTGGTCCATACCCCATTCACGGTATGACAGGTTTGCCCCCCTCCAAGTACCACAGACATGTTCCCATACAGGGATTGTTGCCCCCTCCCTCCAGCCCATAACTCATTAGTGGACATTGGCCCCAATCTGATCAGCCCATAAATCCATATGCATCACCCCAGTAGTGGTACCCCTTCCTAACCTCAATCTGGTGAATGTCCATTCCATATACCACATTCCCTGGTGTCCAGTGGACTCCCCACTCTGGCAGGAAGTGCCCCACCACCCACCCACCCCATCCCCAAAACCGGTAGTTGCCATTACTCAGTCTTCCACCACAGCTGTCCACTGACTGAGCTGTTGCTAAGTGCATACTGAATACAGAATGCACTCAGTGACAACTCAGATGGCTGCTGGCTGTGGTGGAGAGGAGAGGGAAGGATGTGCCAGTTACTGGCTCAGGTTCAGGATGGGGGAGGGGATGGTGGGGCATTACCTGCCAAACTGAGGGGGTCCACTGGACACCAGAGAATGTGGTATATGAAATGGGCATTCTATGCATCGGAGTTAAGGAGGGGGGTCCACTACTGGGGTGATACATATGGATTTATGTCAGATCGGGTAGGGATGCCACTGTCGACAAACAAGGGATGGGCTAGGGGAGAGACAATGATCCCTGGATGGGAATGTGGCCAGGGCTGTAGTATTGGGGGGATTTGTCATACCAGGGATGAGGATCGGGTGGGGAGAGGTACTGCTAGCCCCAAGGGAATGTATACATTCATCCGTGTCTTTGATCTGGATGGTGATTGGTGGATGAGGGACCACTAGCCACCAGGGAATGTATAAATAATGCTGTATCTTCGATTGGGATGGAGATCAGTGAGGAGGGAAGACTACTAGTACCAGGGAAGGTGCTCTGTCAGTATCAGGCCAGCAATTAGCACTGCGGACCACTAGCACCAGGGAATATGTTATTTGGATGCTGTGCCAGTGATCAGGAGTCATGGGGGGAACTACTAGCACCAGGGAGTATGTTATTGGGATGCTGGGCTGGCAATCATCAATAATGGGGGGGGGGGGCAATGGCTCCAGGGAATATGTACTAGCCACTTTGGGATGGTGATTGGTGGGGAGAGGGCCACCACACTATCTTTGCAAACAACTAAGGTTGCAGGGGATTAAAACAAGGTCTCGTTTAGTGGTATTTGCTCAGTGCAAGGGGACCTCACAAAAGGCCCTTGTGCAGAGTAAATGTTTCATGTATCGGACTGTGCTGATATGCAAGTCCCCTTCCCATTATTTGAATTGTGGCCCCCTCCACATTTCACCCCAGTGCAAACTTGGATTGAGCACGCAAACCGGCTTTAGTGAATATCAACTCGATGAAAAACCTGGTTTACTCGTGTAAAACCAAATTTGCACCAGGGCGTTTTTGTGAATCTTGGCCTTGATTTTTGTGGAAGTGAAATTAATTCTCTGTAAAATAAATAAAGACTGGGAGGACTCGACTATTTCTGTGGAATGGAGTATCTCAGGTTCAGTGGAAAGAAAGGTGACTTACTCAGCAATGTAGTTTAGTTCGTATTAAACATGGATTGGAAGATGATTTGAACAGTAACATTCTTTTATCTGCCAACTTCCACCACTAAATTGAAAGTCCTGGTGCCAGTTAAATCCTTCACCCTACATATCAAGATGCCAGTCTTCACATTTCCCCTCCTTTTCCAAGCTCTTTCCCTTTCACATTCTCTTCTTCATACACAGATATACTGTCCCACGCTTCCCTTTATAATTCAACTTACATCAGTACAAAACGAATACAGCACACTCACAGAAACCCTGGCCAGAACAATATGAACAGGACACATAATTGTATTCAAAGTCTGCTTGGTTTTATTTATCTTACAAACAGTCACAACAGTGCTACAATAAAAAGGAGCTTCAACCCTAATGCTGGTCTTTGCCAGTTTACATGAAGTTTTTTTTTTTTTCCAAAGTACATTATTGATTTTATTTGTCATGCACTTCACACGTCACATATCCTCCAAAATTATCCCCTCAACATAAAAGCAGTTGTAAGCTACATTATTACACAAAAGTGTGTACCATCAATTCAGGGAGCAAGAAACACCCAAAATAAATAATTCATTAAAGAGCATCTTCCTCGCCACCTCCTTATCCCTCTTCATACATCAATCATGATAGGGTGAGGTACAAAAAACTGGAAACTACAGTAAGTAGTTCTTCTGATTAGGCAGTGGCAACAAGAACCTAACATGAAATTAAAAAAAAAGAGAGAGAAATACTCTCTTTATACTCTTTATCAGTCATGTAAATGTCATGATTTGTTTGATCCTTGAAGAGCTAGTTATATCTTCCAAGTGTTCATAATTACGCCACAATTTCTCAAAACAAAAGTGTTTCCTTCAAAATGTGCCCCATTTTTGTTCAACACTTTTAGAAATGTTATGACTGTTCCAACATTATAAAAGCATTATTTTAGTTGTATTGGTACATAAACAAAGGAATTTGTTTTGCTTTGTGAAGAGATATAATAGATCTGTGATATCAAACTGAAGTATTAAGGGATAACAAGGGATTTTAATTTCCAATATTTCAGTAATTGACTTGGATGTTGATAGCCACCTTTTGTGTCTGAAAAACTTCCCATAAATTATGGAATGGATTGGAAGTGGTACTACATCCATGCCAACATTTATTGTTATAGTTTACAGTCATTTTATTCAGTAAAACTGGAGTAATGTAAGCTGTATTATCATAGTTTGGATGGATTTGTTTTTAGCTGCTTCAACATTTTTATTTTGATTTGACTATCATGTTTTTCCATTGTTCTTCAATCAGATTTAGTCTCAGCTCATCATCCCATTTATTAACTTGGGTCACTATCCTTATAGGCATATAATAAATCTCTGCACATTTATTTATTTGTAGCAACACTGCTTATTTTCAGATGCATGGGGGAGCAGACAATAATACAGTTTCAAACACAATTACAATAGACTCAGAAACATACAAGTAGTAGGATGTTACATACAGGTCGGCATAATACAAGATTAGATGAATACAGGTCATACTGATTGCATGACTAATGAATTACAGCTATGAGCATGTTGAATATGCCCCCCCCCCAAAAAAATAATGATACAATCTAAACAGTCGGGTGAGACATATGGCAAGCAGCCAGTAGAGCAAGTGCATTTCAAATAGGGTGGCAGCAAACAGTGCCGGTACAGCAATTAGAGAATGGGAGACATGCATAAAGAAGTTAGGAACTGTGCAGAAGGGGAAGATGAGATCACGGAATATGTAGGAGAGGGAAGAGGGTGGGGGCATTGCATGACATCTGGGATAGTTTTGCATGTGTGTGGGAGGGGTAAAGAAAAACCTACTGCATTGCAATCTGTTCCTTAATTAACCTTTTTATTATTGTCTGGACCTTTTACTTCTGCTTTGAGCATGTATAATTTGAACTGAGTATACTATGTCATACAAATTAAATATTTATTAATATGGGAACAGTCCAACATATTTTTATATTCCATGTAAGAGGGAATTCACCCTGTTTCAAAATATCTATCCAACTTGCAATCCATTTACTTCCAAATAATTTCTTCAGACTTTTATCAAAACCAGATGGACTCTTAAAGATAGTATTAAGTCCTGCATGCAGACACGATATCAAATTACTTCCCAGCCTTGCTTTAGCCTGTCTAAAGTGAATATAAAATAAATAGAAACATGGGAAATTTAAAATCCTTCAAATTCTGCTTTCATTGGACTTTTTTAATTCAATATTTATTCCCTCCATAACCAAAATACTTTGTAAAATACTGTGTACTGGTTGAGGAAAAAGAGCCCATTCCCATGAATGTACAACAAATTACTTAAGAAGGACAAATAAGGATCTGGACAGATAGCACCTTTGTCACTTCTTAATGCCAGCATATGTCTCCAGGCAATATGGGGTTCCCCTGCCTTAAACATTTGGAAAAATGTGTTTTAAATCTGAAAACCAATTACAAGATGGACTCCCTGTCATTGCCTAGATGACAAAAGATTCAATGTGCACAGCATGCATCATTTTGTTGACCATGACTTTTCCCCAAAGTGACAATGACAGGTTCTCCCAGGCCTGTGTCTTGGGTACACCAATGAGTGGCTGGTGTTTCTCTGTATGGTGTCCCCATGCCACTGTGGGCAACACAGTGGCATGCACACTGCTTTGAGTAGTCATGTAGCTGCCACCTTTGCCTGTGCTATCAGTGCTGTGTGGCGTGCTGCAATGACCCACAACAGGGCCAACAGTGCAGGCACAGTGCGTTGGCCAGTTGGTCCATAGATGTGTGGGGGTTTAGGGTCCTTGTGTGTGTGTGTGTGGTTTGCACCACAACAGTGGTACTCCATATCTGACAGCATGCATTCATGGGACTGGGGACCCAGTGTATCAAGGTAGGTTGGCCATACAGGTGGCTATCATGGGTCCATGCTCCCTGTGGCTTGCGGCGCCCTGTCATCAGGCGCATTTCACTTCCCAGACAGGGGCCATAGCAATGCCAGCCTGCTGGCCACAGGGATCCAAGGGGCATGCCCTTGCAGCTGACCCAGGCTGCTACACATGTCACCATACTCAGCATCACTATGTAGCCATTGTGGTCGTAAAGGACCATTCTGGGATGCGTGGTGGCCCGGCCATCTCAGGCAGGGGGTATGGCTGCAGCAGGCCCCCAGTGGTACGGTGGTTGCTCCACCATCAATGGGGAATCCCAAGACATTAATATGTATTCTGACATCCCCACACAACCTTCACCAGGGCCCTGTAGGGTGCTGTGGTGACCATGGTATTATCAGCCCACCCAATCTGCAGCATGGTTTCCACCACTGCTCTGTTGGTGGTGCAAGCTGTGTGCAGCACCCTGTTACATACTATAATCCTGCAGTGGCATGTGCCGTGGCCAGCCCACACCATGACTCCTTCTGCTTCCTACCTTGTCCATCACTGCTGTACATGCCATGTGTGTGCCTGCACCCTGACCCTCAGTAACACACTTCAGGCCCTGTCTGGACTCTTGGTCACACCACGGTTGGCCTGTGCTTTGGTGTCCCCCAGCACAGCCACAAGATATCCATGCAGCCTAGGCTACCACTCAACACATATCACTTTCTGGCAGCCTATAGCATGGTGCTGCTGCATCTGTATGTGCCACAGACATGCCACTCAATGCCCACAGCTGGAGCGAGTCCATGCCATATCTGAGCAGCCATGATGCTTCATGGGGTCATTCCTGCACATTTGACTTGGCAGTGCTTTTTTCTCTTGTTCCATTCCTGGCTTGCAACATCTGACACAGTATGGGGCTGGACATGGGGGCACATGTCACAGGGTTGGATATGGGGGTACACCTGGACCGATGGTACCCTGACCTCCTGGCACCATGGCTCTTTTCAGTCCCCTGGTGGCCCATTGTTCAACATATACCACAGTCATTTCTAACAGATTCAACATGTGCATTTTATCTGTCCTGTTGTTCCCATAGGTGCCTTGCCCCATAAACCTTTATGGCACCTGCACTTGCATCCTGTGCAGTTACAGTGGCACCATCCCTACATGAGTTGCACCTGCACATGTCCATGTCACCAGCTGGTATGGGCCATGTCCAATCCACAGTGCCTGTGTGCCAGCCATGTTCCATTTCTGGCATGCTGGTGCCTGTGCTGGATGGGTTCTCCATGGCTATGTCTGCATGCTCCATCCTTTGTGCTCAAGTGTCTTTGTACATTTTCTTTCTGTCCATCGGTAACTGGAGAATTGCAACAGAGACCTGGCACCCTGAGGCAGCAGAAGGCAAGGACAGCCTGCTCCAATGGCTGGTGAGACACTAGCAGATCATGCCAAAGTGCCAGGAGGTCAACAAGGAGGCAAACACATGGATTGCCTCCCTAAAAGAAGATATTGTGGGGAACACAGAACCCCCTCCTCCACCTGCACCATAGCCCTTCCCCTGTGTCCCAGCTCTTGCCCCCATAACTGGCTTCCCTTCCCCATTGATTGTTTCAGGCCTGCTGTGTTTTGATGATTATAAATCTGCTGCCATTAGAGGTATAGACTTAGTATTTGGCATATATACCCAAGAACCATGGGCCTAAAACATTTTGATTACAGAGAAATTTAGTTGGTTAGATTAAAAGTTACAAAAGACTCGTAGGTAAGTTATTGTCAAAATGTAAGTTTTATGACTAAGGATTAGGGAATGCCACCACAAATCCACTGGAGAATTTTTATTTTTGCAAAACACAAATCACCACTACATATGATTTAGCCGATCTTCTAATTTCACTAACCAGCTGTGCAGCATGATCCGTTGAGCTGCTTGAAATCCTGTAGCAAACTCATCTGGGGCCCTTTTGCTCCTATTTTCCACTAGCTCAATTCAGATAGATTCTCTTATACTATATCCCTATCATATCCTTCTTGTGCTCTGTTGTGACACCTCTACCTTAAAAGGTGAGCCACCCTCTACCTTTCCTGTAGGATGTACTGTATACAGAAGCACTGAAACATAGACAATGTTGGCAAAAAATAACCATTCATCTATTTGGTCTTCCCAGTATTACACTCCTCTATCCCCATGACCTATTGTCCAAATAAGGTTCTTGCTCCCCCCACACACTTCCTGCCTTACTGCTACCCCACTGAATAACATTTAAGCCCTGTGCACTGTCTCAGCCATGCTTGAACCCATTCATGTTTTTTGCACCCACCACCTCTGCTTGTAGGCAGTTCAATGGCTCAACTCTCTGTCAATAAAGTAAACATTCTTCTTTCCCTCTTAAACCCCTGCCCCCCCCCCCAACCAGTTTACATTCTTGTGTCCTGGTTTCTGACCAACCATTCCTGCTAAATAGTTTCTGAAAGTTTACCTTGTTTAATACTTTCAGGAACGTGAAGGTCTCTATCATGTCCATCCTCTCTCTTCTGGCCTCCAGTGAGTACATGTTCAGTGCCCTAACCCAGTCCTTGGAGGATATGCCCTGTTTGCCCGGAATCGTTATTTTATTTAATACACTTTATTGAATGTTACATGTGATAAAAAGGCACTATGCAATATATAGGAAAACCAGATTAGCATATTATACAACAACAGGAATGACAACAAGAAATCTAATTAAATACAAAGGAGAAAAAAATCAACAATATGCAAACACTGAAAGGCAGTCCCCCCATCCCCACCCCTAGGAGTGCCACATGCAAAGTGTACCATCAAAAACTCACTGGAGATAAAGAATCATCAGACCCAGTAACCCAGAATCATTTTGGTAACTTCATGCTGAACCTTCTCCATCTCTCTCTCTGCCTTTCCTCTGATGAAGATACCAGAAATGGTGCACTATTCCAGATGGAGTTTCACCAGTGGTCTATACAGAAGTAGTATTACCTCATTCCTCCTGCTGCTGGACCCCATTTCAGTACACCCCAGCATTCAGGATGCCTTGCTTTAGGCCTTGTTATATTAGGACAAGGAACATGCAAGGTTCTTCTCTTGGGTAAGTGGTGTACTAGGTAAAGTACTAAACCACAAACTTAGAATTCCTCACACACACACACACACACACACACACGAGACCCACTGCAAATGAATAAAACTCAGAGAGAGAGACAGCAAGAGAGATGTAACTTACAAAAGCAATTATTTTCTTACAATCATAATCCAAGCCAATGTGCTGGGCATATTGCCAAAAGGTGTTTAAATTGCCACAAACAAGCTAGTAGAAGTACCCAACTACATTTTGTGCCCTGCAGGCACTTCTCCAAGGATAAAAGTAAACAATTTATTTGTTACTTTTATATCTCCTAGAGGGAGTGCCATCACCACCTCACATTTCTGTTGCAGTGTGCCCGTCTGTTGTATGAAAACTTGACTGATTACCACAGGAGGAGCTCAGTACCTGTGCAGCAAAGTGTCCGCAGGACATAACAAAAGTCTTTAATATCTGTAGTGAGGCAGAGGATTGACAGCCTCAGGCAAGACAAGGGGGGGTTAGAGGCATAGGAGATTCATAGACAGCATCTGCCACTGACACCCAAATGGAAGGTGTGGAAAACTACCTTGAAAAAAATTGAAAAGAACTTTAAAATTGTGCAGGCAAACATCAAGGCACAGAAGGACGGTCAGCAGTAAATAATCCACAGGCTGGATGTGCTACTTGGCCAAATGACACAGACATCCACTGCACTTATACCACCACTGCCACCCCCACCACAGGCTGACTAATTACTTAATGTAAATACTGTAGTTTCACTGTCCATTGTTGTAGTTGTTGCATTTTTTATAGTAAACAATGTTTTGGGGGAGAAAACAGTGTCTTCTTGTATGTAATCTGTGATGATTATCATGATTCTTCTACTGGAGGACCATGGGTTTTGGTGGATGTTTTGGATGCAAAACACTGGGAATGTTTGTAAACCACACACTTGCGACACAGTAATGACAGGCTAAGCTAAAGGCACTCCTTTTATAAGGTATAGTGCTCTTTATTGCACAGGTCCATCTTGAAAATGGGTCTTGACCCAACGATGTTTACCACTGCTACCTGTATAAAAAATAAACTTTTTACTACTACTACTATTCAAAACTCAGCATAAAAATGAAAATCAGGATAAAGTTCTCATCTTGTCTCATCCTGATGTTTGATTTGGTCCTGAGTTTTGAATAAAGAGCACTTGATCTTATAACAGGAGTGACTTTAGTCGATCATTACTGTGTGGCCAGCACATGTTTTTTTGTGTTTTGGATCTTCAGTTTTCACTGCTGCTGTTGCCTTTCACTTGGGGTGGCCACTTTTGTTTCTGATTGCCAGTAAAATAGATTCCTTGTTATTGGCTTCATCATTTCTGTTCAGTGTAATTTATACCACAACATACTATTGCAAGTCAAGTTACTTTATTGTTCAACAGTTCAAGTCATTACAATATCAAGCATATTTAAAATACAAAAATAGGCTCTATGAAAGCTATCATCCACAGATAAAACCAGTATAAATCATTTGCTAAATAAATACAATATATATCTTGCTTTAACAATTAAAAATCTGTACAAGACTAGCTATTAATACATTTTGCATGCTGTAAGATTTTATACAGTTTGCACAATGTGTAATTTTGTCTTCTCAATAGTATTGAGGAGAGACCACAGACTCCAAAACCTTTATAGATTTTAATTTAAATAAATATGTGACAATGTTCCTGGGTTCCATTTGCAAGTGAGCCAGTATATTACATTGAAATTTCTTTCTATATTTTCAACACAGTGGAGACAGCACCACCACATGCATTAAATCAACTGTTCCCAAAACACACCTGCATAAACCATCAGAATTGTTTATCTTAAATAATTTTTTTCATTCTTTGACTGTCAAAATATTCATATCTGAATTTAGTGAACAGTTTTCTTAAATGGGGATCAACTAGTATATTTAAGTAAGGTTCAGATCCAAAGTGCATTTTATTCTTTGCAAGATAAGAACTGGTTTTGTATTGAACACGTAAACCCATTTTTTTTTGCACGTAAATATCTTTAATTCTTTCCTTTAACTGAAGATGCACTTCTCCTGGGGGCCTCATAAATATATCTGTAACACATTGAAGAAGACCATATGGCTTTATAATAGTTTCTAAAATTGAAATACTAGGGAATACTAAGTTTAATTGTAAGTAATTAATAGATTCCTCAATGCATTTTCTAGGTATCTTTCTTCACGCATAGCATAGGCCCATAACCAATATGTAGTATTTCCTGTATTAAATATTCCACTGGTAATTGGCCCAGCTCAGCTCTTACAATGGATGACGGTGCCTGTGGCAGGTTGGTTGTATAGAAGACACTGGAGATCACAATTTCAGTAATCACAGCTCTTTTGTTTTTCAAAAGTCTTCAAAAGGGGCAAGCCCAGTACAGCTGAGGTTTGAGGTGCTGGACACCACACCTCATGTTACACCAGTGACCTGGGTTTTGGAACAGGCCTCGGTCATCGGAGGTAGGCTGGGAGGGAGGGCGGAGTTAGATCGAGCTACTGTTTGGTAGCTCTAATCTCCTGGGGAGGGTTGGGCACAATTCTGAATAGTGGACAGTGTCTTGAGGGGGAGGACACTGTTAGGTGCTTGGTGGAAGCCATGTCCCAGCACAGCACCCTGCCTGGACTTCAGTATTTCACATTGGTGTCCTCTGGGGTAGGATTAGGACTATGCCGTCACCTACACAAACATGTGAGAGGGCAGAGTGTAGGTTTTAACACAGAGTCTGCTATCTATAGTGTAGCAGTCTTACAGTACATATAATGTACAGAACATTGGTCCCCCAGGAAGGAGTAGCTTCCTGGCTGGGAAGAGGATGAGGGGGAGGATGAACAAACATACATGAATATTTACATGAATGTGCTTCTGAAAACAACATGATGCCACAGTGCCCATTGTGGTAAACCTAGTAACTTTTTCTAATACATGCTGAGGAACCTTTCTATATTTCCTTGTTTTTGAGCACCCCAGATTTCTGCTCTGTGTAAGATTTGACTTTTTATTTTTGCATTAATTACTTTAATGCATCCCTTAATTGAGTGAGCCCTGTATTTATACATAAAATTAGACATTACAGATAAAAATCTCTTGACTTTGGTTTCTACGTCTTTCAGATGTTTACCTCATGTTACAGTAAATCATCTGAGATTGTAATTCTATATAGCAGACATTTTTCACCACCTCAATCTCATTATTATCAGCTACATATCTATATTTCTTTTTGTCTTCACCCACACACCATGGGCCCAATTCTCAAGATGGCTTAGATTGGCACAAGCTTCATCAGACAGCAGCTTGCGCTGAAGCCCCTTGCACCCACTCCAGATTCTGGTACAAGACAGATCTCTGCCACCTATGTCCCCACACTTGTGACAGTACATCCCATGCGGCAAACACCTGGCACAAGAGAAGGGTCTGCTGCAGGCCTCCTGTGGTGAATGCAAGCACCTCCCCCTTCATCTCCGAAGTAGGCAGTGTCAATACAGGAAAGTACACAGCCCCTTCCCCTTTACTGTTGCCCTCCCCACTCCCCGATCCCTGACTGTGGCCTGTTATGATATCATAAAATAATGCCCCCAAACCTGGTGGTCTAGTGGTCCCCCTTCCCGATCCCAATAGTGTCCATTATTATAATATCCATTAATTCCCCCAAACCTGGTAGTCTAGTGGTCCCTCCTCCCTGATCCACTTAGCACTCATTATTATTATATATATTAATGCCCTCAAAGCTGGTGGTTCAGTGGTGCCCCCTCCCTGATCCCCGATGCCACTGTTGTTTATGTCAATAACATGCTCCTGTCCCTGATTGTGGTAGTAGTAATAATAGAAATGAAGACCCCTTGTCCCTGGTGATCAAGTGGACCCAAGCTCCCTCCACCCAGCAGGTAGTGCCCACCATCCAGCTCCCCCCATCCTGCAGCAGAGTCAGCACCAGCACATCCTTCCTCTCATCTCTGCTGCTGGTGCCAACTGTACTCATTTACCTGCTGTAATGGACAGTGTATGCATTGTGTACACTGTACATTACAGCAGTCACTGACAATTCAGTCGGCACTGGCTGCGGAGGTCAGAAGAGGGATGTGCTGATGCCAGGTCTGTCATGGAATGGGGGGAGCTGGGTGATGGGCACTACTTGCTGGGTTGGGGGCGGGGATCCACGTGACCACCAGGGACAAGGAGTGGTCTTCATTTCTATTATTACCACCATGATCGGGGAGATGGGCATCTTATTGACATAAACAATGGCTTCATTGGGGATTGGAGAGGGGGCACCACTGGACCACCAGGCTTGGAGGCATGAATGTATATAATAATAATAATAATAATAATAATAATGGGAGCTATCTGGATTGGGGAGGAGGGACCACTAGACAATGAGATTTGGGGGAATTTAAGCATATTATAACGAGCACCATCAGGATCCGGGATGGGGATGCACAACAACCTGTGATTGGGGGCTATTTGTTATTGTACACTGGGTTCACATCGGGGATTGGGAGGGATGATCACCTCCCACAGCACATTGCCAAACAGGCAATTCTCCCAGAGGTGAAATTTCTAAATACCTTTTGACCAGTCCTGCCTGGTCTAAGGGTACTTAGAATTTCTCCCTCCAGGTGATTCCTGAGAATTGCATTTATGGGGCTGTGGCAGCTTGCATCTGCCACATGTCCCCTAGTGCCTGAGTAAGCTAAATAAGAGAAGTGATGATTTCCTACTCGGAGCACGTGGAAACTTTTGGCATGCATTTTTGATAGTATATCATTAAGGAATTGGTTGAATTAAGTCAGTGAAAGTGAGCAACCTTGTTTGACACCTCTGTTTCTGATGAACGTATTGTTTTTCCCACCACTCAAGTTGCATCTAACTTGAGTCATATTGTTCTGGTATAATAATTGGATTAGATTGATTAAGGTAGCTCTACGCCCCATTTTTCAAGTACTATCCATAATAATTTCTTATTTACCTGGTCGAAAGCTGCTTTTAAGTCTATAAAAATACAGTATAATTTTTCATTTTTAATCTTGTTGTATTAATACATCAGTTGTGCCAACACAAAACACTGATCAATGGTTGAATGAACTGGCATAAAGCCTGCTTGTGCCCTATCCATAATGTTATTATCTCTGATCCAATCCAATCCAATAACCTCATGTCAATAATTTTACTAAAAATCTTTTGTATGCGATCTAAAAGACTAATTGGCCTATAGCAGCTGGGCTCTCTCTTATCTCCTTTTTTAAAATCTGAGACTATAAAAAAATGGGACTATAACATGTAATTTCCAAGACTCCAGGTGGAACTTGAACAGTTAGTCCAGAAGGTAGCATTTGATAAGACTGCATGTTGAGGTAAGCAGGATGATGATGGCAGTGTCATTGATAAGCATGGATAAACACATTTACAATAAAACAATACTTATACATAAATGCTGGTCAGCACTCATCCATACTTATCTTCAAGCATGTTATGATCATGCAATGAATACAGTTATCAGTTGACTTGGGATTTGTTCTTTCGGGCAGCCTAATCCCATGGAAGAGGAGGAGGAAGCAAAGGAATATGGGTAAGACACAGCAGAAAAAGCAGTATCTGCAGGGCAGCTATCGATTTATTTGGGTTTGGTTGTTTGGGCAGCAGTATCCCAAGGAAGTGGAGGATGCACAGGTGGATTCGCCAGATGCAGCACCAGCAGGAGGGCAGTTATCATTTCACTTAGGTTTGGTTGTTTGGGCAGCAGCATCCCAAGGAAGAGGAGTAGTCACAGAAGAATGGGCCAGATGCAGCACCAGCAGCAGAGCAGTTATCAATTCACTTGGGTTTGGTTCTTTGGGGCAGCAGCACCACATTGAAGAGGAGGCAGAGGAGAATGGGAAGACACAGATGCAGCAGCAGTAGGGCAGCTATCAGTTCATTTAGATTTGTTTCTAAGGGTGCAGCAGCACTCCAAGGAGGAGGAGGAGGCATAGGAAGATGGGCCACATGCAGCAGCAGCGCAACTATCAGTTCACTCAGGTCTGGTTCTTTGGTGCAGCAGCACTCCATGGAGGAGGAGGAGGCACATGAAGATGGGCCACATACAGCAGCAGCAGGATAGCTATCAGTTCACTCGGGTTTATTTTTTTGGGGCAGCAGCACTCCGTGGAAGAGGAAATGGAGGTACAAGAGGATGGATTTGACACAACAGCAGTAGTAGAGCAGCTATCAGGTCACAGATTTTGTTCTTTGGAGCAGTAGCTCCCCATGGAGGAGGCAGAGACACAGGAGTACAGGCAAGATGCAGAAGCAGCAGCAGCACCAGCAGTGGTACAGCTATCAATTCACTCAGATTTGGTTCTTTGGGGGCAGCACCTCCCCGTGATGAAGGAGGAGGCACAGGAGGATGGGTGACATGCAGTAGCAGCAGCATGTCATCTATCAAACCACTTTGGTTTGGTATTTTGGGGGCAACATCACCCCATGGAGGAGAAGGAGACACAGGAGAACAGGTCACATGCAGCATTGGTGGTAGGAGAAGGGCAGCTATAAGTTCACTTAGATTTGGGGCTCTGGAGCTGTAGTACCCCATGATGGAGGAGGAGGCACTAATGTATGTGCCAGACACAGCAGCAGCACCAGCAGCTATCAGTTCACTCATATTTGATCTTTGGGGGCAGCACTACCTCATAATGTAGAAGGAGGCACAGGAAAGGACAGATGCAGCAGCAGCAGCAGGGCAGCTATCTGTTAACTCAGATTTGGTTCTTTGTGGAAGAAGCATGCATTGATTGAAGACGAGGCACAGAAGTAAGGTCCAGCAGTAGGGTGGCTATCAATTCACAAAGATTTGGTTCCTTGGGGCATTAGCACCCCAGGGAGGAGAAAGCACAGGAGGATGTGTCAGATGCAGCAGAAGCAGCAGTAGGGGAACTTTGAGTTCACTTGGGTTTGGATTTTTGGGCAGCAGCACTCCCTTGAGGAGGAGGAGGAGTAGGCACAGGAGGATGTGCCATATGCAGCAGCAACAGGGCAGCTTTCAGTTCAATAGGGGTTTGTTATTTGTG
This sequence comes from Neoceratodus forsteri, assembly GCA_016271365.2. NCBI lineage: Eukaryota > Metazoa > Chordata > Ceratodontiformes > Ceratodontidae > Neoceratodus > Neoceratodus forsteri. The sequence goes on from CM057451.1 coordinate 209,710,880, forward strand.
GCAGCAGTGCCCCGTGGAAGAGGGGCAGGCAGCACAAGGGGATGGGTCAGACACAACAGTAACAGCAGCAGTAATGCAGTTATCAGTTCACTCTGACTTGGTTCTTTGGAGAAGAAGCACCCCATGGAGGAGGAGGAGGATGCAAAGGAGTACAGGCTAGATGCAGCAGCAGCACCATCAAGGAAACAGCTATCTGTTCAATCCAGTTTTCTTCTTTGGGGGAAGAAGCTCCTCGTGATGGAGGAGGAGGCATAGTGGGATGGGCTAGATGCAGCAGAAGTAAGGCAGCTATCAGTTCATGCAAGTTTGGTTCTTTGGGGCAGCAGCATCCATGCAGGAGGAGGAGGAGGAAGAAGAGGAGGAAGAAGAGGAGAACAGTCAAGATGATACAGCAGCAGCAACAGTGGCTATCAGTTCACCCAGGATTAGTTCTTTGGGGCAGCAGCCCCCCACAGAGGAGAAGGAGGATGCACAGGAATATGGATCAGACAGAGGCAGAAACAATGCCAACAGCAGGGCAGCTATCAGTTCACTTGAAGTTGGTTCTTTGGGGCTTCATCACTCCCTCCAATGGAGAAGGAAAAAGAGGTGGCCTAGGATGAGGGGCCAGATGCAGCAGCAGCAGTAGTAAGGCAGCTATCTGTTCACTTGGGCTTGATTCTTTGGGCAGCAGCAACCCACTGAGGAGGAGTCACGGGAGGATGGGCAAGCACAGCTACAGCAGCAGCAGCAGGGCAGCTATAAGTTCACTCAGGTTTGGTTCTTTAATGCAGCAGCACTCCATGGAGGAAGAGGAAACACAGGAAGATGGACCACATGCAGCAGCAGCATGGTAGGTATCAGTTCACTTGGGTTTGGTTATATGGGGCAGCAGCTCCCCATGGAAGAGGAGAAGAAGATGCAGGAGAATGGGTCAAACACAACAGCAGCAACAGTAGTAGGATAGCTATCAGCTCACTCAGCTTTGTTTTTTGGGGGCAGCAGCACCCCTTAGAGAAGGAGGAGGGACAGAAGTACAGGCCAGATGCAGCAGTAGCAGCAGCAGTAGTTCACTCAGGTTTGGTTCTTTGGGGGCAGTGGCTTCCCATGACAGAGGAAGAAGCACAGGAGGATGGGCCAGATGCAACAGCAGCAGGGCAGATATCAGTCCACTTGGGTTTGGTTCTTTGGGGAAGCAGCACCTCATGGAGGAGGAGGAAGCACAGGAGAACAAGCCAGATGCAACAACCGCAGCAGAGCAGCTATCAGTTCTCTTGGGTTTGGTACTCCAGGGCTGCAGCTCCCCATGCTGGAGGAGGAGGCAAGGGTATGGGGCAGATGCAGTAAAAGCAGCTATCAGTTCACTCAGGTTTGGTTCTTTGAGGAAGCAACGCCTCATGGTAGAAGAGTAGGCAGAGGACAAGCCAGATGAGGCAGCAGCAGAGCTGCTATCAGTTCACTAGGGCTTGGTTCCTTGGGGCAGCAGCATCCCATGGAGGAGGAGGCACAAGGGAATGGTTCAGATGGAAAAGCAGCAGCAGCAGCAGCAGCTATCTGTTTACTCAAATTTGGTTCTTTGAGGAAACAGCACCCTATGATTGAGGAGGAGGCACAGGAGTACAGGCCAGCAGCAGCTCAGCTATCAGTTTACTGAAGTTTGTTTCTCTGGGGCAGCAGCACTCAATGAAAGAGGAAAAGGCTCAGGAGGATGGGCCAGATGCAGCAGCAGCAGCAGTGCAACTATCAGTTCACTGTGGTTTGGTTCTTTGGTGCAGCAGCAACTCATGAAGGTTGTCTAAGATTTGGCAGCATGTGGCAGAGTGACCTCTGTCAGGGGAGGGTGCCCCAGTGGAAGGACAAAGGTCCCTTGTTCCCTGTTAGACCTCTTGCCGTAATTTTATAACAACAGAAAATATAAAGGTGCATTCAGGGCATGTAAAATGTTGTTTAGGTGGAATGCACAAGGAGCAGCAGTTGAACAACTGATGTCTAGTTGTATGAGTTCACTGTACCCTGCATCAAGGCAAATTTAAAAAAATGAAAAGTGCATTTGCTTTGCACAAATGAGAAAGCACAGGTCACGCTAGTTGAAATAGAACTCAATGCTAAACATGTAGAAAGAGGTAAATTGTTTTGAATAAAGAACACACTTACCCCTTAAGTTTTCTCTCTTTCCCCTGCAGCAGGGTTTAATTGCAATGAGTGGAGTGAGACTGGCAAAGTGCCAGTTTCATTGTTTCGGTCCCACTCTGTGTCTTTGGATTTTTTTTCCTGATGCCCCTTTGCATAAGACAAATCCATGGAGAAAAGAAAGGGGGTCAAAAACGAAGGATCCTGCATCGGAGCAAAATGATGCTCCAAAGCCTCAGACTACTATTGCAGAAACATTACTGAGACAAACCTGAAGCAGAGCAGCTTGCCCTGTGTCAGAGGAATTACTGCATGGTGCAGTCTAAAAGCTATATTTAATAAAATAAAGAAAGCCAGGCACATTGCACTCACTGCAGCAGGATTCACTGCATTGTGCGATTCAAGATTAAAAAGATTAAGGAAACTGTGGAGCGAAGACATGCTCCGTAGTCTCCCGAGAAAATGGGTAGCAAAGAATAAAAAGAGAAAGAGAGAACTTTGTTTCTATCTCTTCTAGGAGGATGTGTCACGGCAGGAGCGAGCGGCTGGCATGTGCCAATTTTGTTATTTTGGCCACAGTTTCCTGCCAAAGACAAAGCTAATTCTTCCACATGACAGAGAAATGTACTCTCTCCTAAAAAGGAAAGAACTTCCAGAAATGAGAGAAGAGAGAGCTGGATTTAAAGCTAAATAGGAGCATGCTTGCTTCTAACTCTCTCACTCTCTCAATCTCTCATTTTCCATGCTGTCTTAGGTCCAAGTGGGGCAGCATGTCAAACTGCCTCACTCATAAAATATAGCGCTATACATACAGAAGAATTTACATGTACAGGGACAGGGAAGTCCCGAAAGTGAAGTAAAGAAATAATTTAACATAAAGAATGGGTTGTTGATATAAATAAATATGTGAGCTGCCAGAAAAGGGTCAAAATGAAAAGTTCAGATGATGGGCTGAAATTTCAGCTGTGGGGAAAGAAGGGGAAAGTGCTCCACAGAAATATGAGCCTCTAGAAACAAATGGAAAGGATACAAATAAATGCCTGAGGGGATACATTCCTAATATGGGGCATAGTATGCTGAAAGCACATAAAACATAAAAGGAAGCAAGATATTACTGGGGAAGGAAAAGAGAAACATGCAACTCAGAACAGCCGATTTGAAGAAAAGAAATTGAGACATTATGTGGGCTCTGAAGGTGCATCCCTTCAGTAATCACTTGTAGGGTATAATGAAATAAAGGGATTATGATGTGGCCAAGATATTCAAAAGGGTTGCGCATAGGCGCTTAACAGAGGGGTGCGCCATGCACAACCCATCGATGCACCCCGGCCCAATATTCAAAAGGGAAAAGTGCGCCACACAAATCCTGATGCGCCGGAGCACATCAGTAATGATCGATATTCAGCCCGGGATGTACAGAGTCATGCATGTGCAACCCCTACCTGCGCCTGCACAAAGTTAAGCCAAAAAAAAAAAGGAACAAATGATGGCCACCCACAGGTGAGCTGCCGCATTGCAGGGTGCAACACGGCAACTGCCACCTGTGGGTGGCCACCCGAGTTCCTGCTGCATCTGGTGGCACCCCCCCATGCCCCATTACTGGCATCCATGTAAAACCCCCCCAATATCCCTGGTGGTCCAGTGGACCCCTATGTGCCCATTGCAGGCATCTGTTACGTCACACACACCCAATATGCCTGGTGGTCAGTGGACCGCACTCTGCCTGATTCGAGCATCTGTAAAACATAGAACAGTCTCTCTTATCCTGGTGGTCTAGTGTGCCCCCTCCCACCCACCCACTGGGCTCCACCGCCCGCCCCGGTCAGCCAGCGGGCGGCAGCATCCCACCCGCCTGCCGCCCGCTGCCACTGCCTGAAGCAACAGTGGGCTGGACGCCCGATGGTTCATGCTGTGCACCAATGGGTGTGCAGCCCTACCGAGCTGTCATTCGTGGTGGTGGGGCGGCAGGCGGTGGGTGCTGCCGCCCGCCAGCTGACCGGGGAGCGGGCAGTGGGGCTTAGTGGGCGGGTGGGGAGGAGGGTACACTAGACCACCAGAGTAAGAGAGACTGTTCTATGTTTTACAGATGCCCTTATCGGACAGATGCGGTCCACTGGACCACCAGGATATTAGGAGGGGGTTCTCTTTAGACAAATGTCCGGATCGGGTTGCATGAAGACGGTCCCATTGCCGCTTTACCTGGCAGGCTCCAGCAAGTCGTCGAGTCAGCGACCAAAGAGTAATGGGATGCAAATAGCCATAATGACATGCAAATGGACCCTTGTGCGCCTTGCATAAATTATGGCCCCATTTTCATGTCCCCTTTGAATATCGCAGGTGCTGTGCATGGCGCAATGGCACTTGCACTAGCACATCTCCATGCTCTCCACTCTGGCCACTTGCGCTGGCACAGTGCCATTGCGCCAAACACAGTGGGGGTGGCCAGGGTGCAATATTCAAAGCTTCTGCGCCATAGTGCAGCTCTGTTGAATATCGCTCAGACCACACCCCTGTGCAACAAAGTTGAGCTGCGCCCAGGCTTGCGCCACAGCCTGGCACACTTTGAATATCCGGACCTATATGTATAATAATGCCTGCCACTATACTGTGAACTGACCTGTTCCTCAGAGAGTTCAGAAAGACTGAAGATTCCTATAAAAGGATAGCGGCCCCCTAGTGGTCAGTATTTATGCTAACAGGATTCTTAGTATGAACCGATCAGTGGGAGGAGTTAATGGTATAGAGGGTCATCATGTCCTTAAAGTTGGGTAAACCTATTCAGGGATGGGATAATTATGTACTGCTTAAAGAAAGTCATTGCTCTATAAGGGCTTAGGAATATCCCATTCTTTATTTTGTATAGGCTGGGATATGAGCTATATAAGGTACTGTTTTGGAGTTAATTATAGGAGGTGGGTGGATCCCTTGATTATGAGGTCACTTACAAAATTATATAAAAAGCTACCACCAGGGGTGTTATAGAGAGCTAGAAATCGAGAGATCCAGAGAGAGAGAGAGAGAGAGAGAGAGAGAGAGAGAGAGAGTCAGTTTAGCACTGACCAGAGAGAAAAAAGGGTTAGTCTCCTAACTGACTGATAGGAACCACTGCTGGGTATCAGATTGGTCTTTTCCAAGGCAATTTATGTTGAATTGATGGACTAACAAAAACGTATGAAGTAATACTTGACTTTTTATTTTCTATAAATACTATCATTTTTAGAAAAATAAAATGATAAGTGCCATCTAGGCGCTTTTTATGCACCCAAGCTAAGTGTCTGCCAAAGAGCTTGTACCCTGAAATCCCAACCCCAGGACACAGTGGGATTTTATAAGCCATCAAATTAAATATAATGTTCTTCTTGGACACCAATGTTATCATTTAATGCCCTGTTCACACTGGTCAAGCTGTTACTTGACCCTCAATCCCCCTGAATAGCTTCAAAAGACTTGCTTATGACAACCTACATGACTTCGATGACTGTGGTTGATAAAGCACCTTCTCCCTGCCTGGTCTATTGCAGTAACTGCTCTATCCTCTTGCCCACCCCCTCCTTACCCCAAGTGACATGCCATCATACTTCCATTCCCCCTTCCTTCTCTCCCCCTTCTCCTCTCCATGTTATACTACCATCATCACATGATCTACCCCAGTCTGTATCCCACACTATCATCACTCAACAGTACCTGCCCTTATCTACAGTTATCCTTTCTTTCCCTTCTATCTCTACCTCCTCTCCCCACCACCTCCATAGTGCCCTTGCCCCAGCCAACATAGCCACCCTGTTATATTCACTTTTTCCACCCCTTCACCTTGTTGTCTACCCCTCCTACCTCCATTCTACCATCCTCTGTCCCCCTTCCCTCTGACCTTATCGCACCCCGCCTGTGCCACTATCTTTACTTTCCTTGCTGACCTTGTAATTCTACTTCCCCTCACAAGGTACTATCTTGTTACCCAGTGCTAACCATTTATTTAATTCCTAGCCTTAGTGTGCCTAGATATACATGATGTAAATAAAATTGTCCTATTTTCTTCTCATGGATTATTCATGTGTTTAATGCATATTACTTTGGATATGCTTGTGTAATGTCCCTGTTGTTAAACAGGACCTCCTTGCAAATGAGCCTGCTCAACCGAGTTTTTTCCCGCCAATAAACCTGAACTTGAATGTGAACTACCTACTAGTGTGGCTCACTGTAGTGTTAGTTGCACCATGTGGTTTATGAAATCAGTGGTGTACACCACGTAAGGATATCTGCAGTGATGTCACATTATATAGAAATATAGAAAGTGATGGCAGAAAGAGATCATAGGTCTATCAAGTCTACCCTTGGGTTCCCAAGACCTAATGTGTGTCCTGGGATCATTAGTGTGACACTGATGTCTTCTTCAGAACTGCATCGTGGGACCAGTCCTGCAATACATGCTCTGTGCATTGTGATGCTAAATTACCCTCAGATATTGTTTTCTGAAGTGGTCGCCATTTACATTACATTTGGAATGACCCACACCAGCTCGGCTACTTTGTCTGGGAAAGGAGCAGAATAGTTTCATCAGTTTAATGCATGCACAGTTTAAACACATAAATGCACACTAGTATGACTCTCCAAACACCTACACCAGTGGTGAAATGGTCAGTATAAATGGTGCTCATGTTTCCTAACAGTGTTCAAAATGACCCTCTGCATTATTCTCATATGATAGATCATCCACCAGGACACTGTTGTCCTCATCCTTCATCCCCACCTCCGACTGCTGATTAAAGTCTCTCTCTCTCTCTCTCTCTCTCTCTCTTCTCTCTCTCTCTCTCTCTCTCCCTCTTCATGGTACCTTGATCTGATGCTAATTCTGTAACCAGGTGGGATGTGTTCTCTGTTCATTTTTATGAATGTCATCATTTCTACATTCTTCTTCAAAGGCATGTCCTCTTGTCAGTAATGTTGGCCCCTGGTTTACTGAACACTCTTTCAGAACTTACACTGGCTACCGGGCAAGACAGGTACTCAACTTTTGCAAGTACAGACCCCACTATCAATGTACTGTGCTAGTAAAGCAATGGTTCATCATGTAATCCAAGTTGTTCTGGGTCATTCTTGTATGCCTGTACAACCAAGGCAGCAGACATATGGCTCTCTCGATCAGATTTAGCAGTCATGTTGCTAGACACACTTACCTGAGAAAGAACTGCCCATAGATGATTTATGGCACTGTGACTACTTAATTGATGCTGCTGTTGAGGGTCTGTGCAGCTGGTGAGGGATGAGTATAACATTGTGCTGGTAGTTGTGATGGATTAGGATGAGGATCCAAAGAAAGAACATCTTGAAGTATGTTGCTGCAGCTGCTTACTGTCTTGAATTTGCATAATTCTCATGTGTTCTACACAAGCCCTGCCAATATCTCAATTTGAGTATCAAAATCTCCCTCCTCGAGTAGAGACCTGCTGCCATGGTTATAGTGGGGATCTTATATGGTCACAACACCAGAAACATTATACTCTGCCATGCTGAACAAATGATGGTCATTGACAGACGTCCAATCATCCTCTCTACAAGATGACTGCCCATGCTGTCCCCATTCTGGTTGAACTGCTCCCTAATGTACAGTAGTGCCTGCCATTGCACACAAATCAGCAGTTTTGCCTGGCTGATACAGGCATTTTCAGCACTAACTGCTTGGGTACCATGTTTAAAGGGCTGTAGAATTTAGATCAGGGTGACCTTCAGGCTCCAATGATCCATAGTGAGGGACAGAGAGGATGTGTCATGATCTCTGTGCAACATGGTGAAATCTGTTAAGGGCAACATCCTTTCCAGCATATATAAACTGGGATTCTACCACATTGCCTCTTTCTGCTTTAGACAACGTTGTGGATTTCCATTTTTTTATTTGCAGGTATTTTAAATGTCCACACAAGTGGTGAGCAGAGGTTAGCATGGCATCAATTTTACTATTGTTTTTGAGGTGATCCCATACTATTAAATTCAGGCAATGAGCAAGGCATGGCACATGAGGAAATAACCCATCTTCAATGACCTTAACAACATTCCTGCCATTGTCACTGGAAATTAACCCTGTTTTCATGTCTTACCACATGAGCCCCTCATCAATTTGAGTTTACATCTCACTCAATATATTTATAGCAGTGCGTTGCACAATATCCATACAAGTCATGGTAAGTGTGGCCTACTGCCATGCACCAGCAAAGGGAGTGTGGCAAAGGCAGGAAGGAGACAAACTGGGCTTCATATCAAAATAAGGGAAACACCCCATTGGGTCATGATACAGACATATGTAAAGGCAGCTGCAGGTTCACTGCTCCACATATCTATGGTAAGGTACACAGTGTCTATGGCACATTGGCTAATGACATGAGACATGAAAGATTTCAAATCTATATATAGTTCCCCTTTGTGGGAAAATATGTTTATTTTATTTTTATTTATTTATTTATTACTCAGATGCATGCCTATGAGCAAAATGCTAATTTACAAAGGTTCCTCGTTAAAAACAACATACGGTTACAACATGTCTTCAGAGTTCACAAATCAACAGGATTGCTTAAGCAGTAACAACAGAAGGTAGATGACATAACATCAGGGTACAGAAATCAAAGGTTTACCTTATGTGGCATAGGAGTACACAGTAAGTGCTGAACATAGTCAGCCACCCAGTTATGCATAGTCTGGGGACAGATTTGTGCACAATATGGCCCAGGGAGTCAATAGAGTAGTACATGAATAAGAGATCAAAGAGGTGCATCGATAGAGATGAGTTGTGGCGGTGGTGGTGTCAAGTTTCAGTGTGTGTAAGGGTCTTTTTGGAAGTTGGGATGTTCTTGATGGAATATTCCACTTTGGAATTGCCCTACTCATTAGATGCCTAAAACTAGCATTTTCAACAAAAGAGTAAGGCAGCATATCAACTGCCAGCATTTGCGCTAAACATGTGTTGAGTTCACAGGATACTGGGTGGCTATGGAGAATGTTATGTTTTTTAAGAGTGCTTCAGTTATTTTAGGTTGCACTAGTGGTGGGGGTGCAGATTGGGAACATGGAGTGACAGCTGACTCAGATACATTATTACTAACAGTGGTAGGGCTCATAATTTTCCCCTTTGATAAATATCCACAAATAAAAGCAGCCTGTTTTGAAACTTTAATGACAGAGGTGCTGGTGTCAGGAAACAATGTGCTGTTACTAGTGCTGCAGCTGCTACTATCTGTGTCCCTGACCATGACTTCATCATCCCCCCCTTCACCACAACCAACAACAGGTTGCCTGAGTATCAGATGATCCTCCCTCTCATGCTGCTGCAACTTGATTGTTTTGTTTTAATATTGCTATCCCGGCCAGTAGTCCCAAGACATGACTCTGCTTTGCCATGGCTGACACAAGCTTTGCAGATCTAGCAAACTGCAAAGCTCTCATGTGTGGGATCAGTGACAAAACATTTCCACAGTAAACAGCTTGCTTGTGCCACTGTGTGCTGCTTCCTGAAACATGGCATTTGCCTGTGGTGAGGTAACATGATTGGGCCTGCACCACTACCATTATGACTACTCACACCTGCAATGCTACATCCCATACCAGAGTCCTCTTGTTGCTTATCATCATGGCCCTGGTGCACATAAACTGTTCTTCAGTTGTGGGTGTGTCCTTGTCACCCTCATCGCCACCTGCCTTCTGCTCCCCCCGCTCCTCCTATTTACAGTTCCTTTTTATTTATAGAATGACTTTGTGGGTTCCTCCCTCTCTGGCTCCCAGTCTAAATCCAGGAGTGGATTGTCTAAATTGGAAAAAAAATCACGGATCCCAATATCCAAGGACACTGTTTTATTGTGACTAAAATAATGAAATTCCATTTTCATGACTTGAAATTGTAGGAATTGCACTGGTGACTGTTAGTCTAATTTCCAGATTTAACCGGGATTGTGCTGTAATTCTTTTAGGATGTATATAAATAATCAGAATAAAAGAGGGCCTAATATACAGAACATTAAATGAACAAATCGAAATTAGTGCAGAAAGCAACTATAAGAAAAATACATGTTTCATAGAATTACTGATTTGCTATAAAATGCCAAACTCTGTGAAATTGTCTTTACTGGTGTGCAGGAAGTCCAAATTCCAGAATTGTACCTGTTTTTCTGGTAAAACCCAAAAACCGGTGACCTTGCCAATATTGATATCCTTGGCTGGAACTTCACTATCTTCCTTATTTATCTCTTTCACTCCATCATCTACCTCCTCCTCCAATGCCTCACCCTCCTCCTTTAACACCTCAAACTGAGAATCAACAAAAATGATCTGTGACTGTGTCTCAAACAGACTCTGAGAATCCTCCTCTCCCTGTAATTGGGACATTAGAAGCACTGCTGGTATGTCACTTGTTGATTGTTTTACAATTTAACCATGCTGCACAATTGCACTACTGCCACTACTGGTGATTTCCTTTCCACCATCATCTGATGGAACAAATGCAACTATTTGTCATACTGGAGCCTCAACCAGCATCTGACCTACAGCATCCTGTGAAGCATGTGCATATTGGATGATGATACTGCTGCAGTGCTACTGGCTACATGTGCAGCTCTTTCCTTGCCTCTCTTGTTGATGCAACTCGACTGCACTATACTAAGCATGAGCTGCAGTTCTTAATAACCCTACGGACATTAAAAATATTATTCATAGTCAGAAACAGAAACAATTTCCTTGGCAACAAGATAAAAAGTCTAAACGGGAAAAGCTGTTACAGAAAACAGCAAATCTACCTCAAATGTCAGCCTTAAAGTGAATGTCCAAGTTTTTTTTTTTACTTAGATATTGGGTGCACTACATTGGAGAAACTCTATTACTGGGCCTTTTTATTCAACCAGTGCACTTGATTAATCTCCAAATGACCATGATTATATATAAAAACATTCTTAAAATGGCCTCCCATAGAATTTATTGGAGCGTGCCTCTGCATCTCCCTGGACACACGTCATTACGTGCCTGATCACAGGGGCAGATTGTGGACAGATTGCGAGATTGGGAAGTGGAATAGATCAGCTGGCTAACTTGGGAGAGGGGCCAAGATGCAATCCTTTCCACTTTTAAAATAACAGCACAAAATATAATAAAACATAAAAAGACAGATGTTTGTCAATATAAGGTACCATGATATACAGTATACTCCACAACTGAATCCTGGTAAATCATGTTTAACAGCTAGTAGAGTCAAAACAGGCAGACAGGAAAATAATACAAATGTTAAGTAGCAGGCAGTTGTAACTTTTTTGTTTCTTATTTTTCTTTTTCCTTTTGCTTATGCTTATGAGAAAGTCTTCTACATGATAATATTATGCTGGAAAAAGGGAAAAGAAAAAGACCTCAGATATAAAAGGTAATGGTTGTCTGCTTTTAAAATCTAACTAGTTTTAGGCAGTACACTAGCTCATTAAATTTGTATTTTCTGGGGTGGCACACCAGCAGTTATTTCTTTGAGTTTAGTAATATTACTTAAAAAGACACAGTCTTCTCTATGTCAAACTGTATCTGTATACATCTCTGTCTCTGTCTCTCTGTCTCACTGACTCTCCCTCTCTGTCCCTCTGTCTCTGTCTGTCTGTCTGTCTGTCTGTCTCTGTCTCTCTCAGCAGCTAGTTATGAGAACAGAAGTTCCCCAATGACAGGGAGGGAAAACACAGCTGCAAACATACATGATTAAGAAAGTTTTTTTGGACTTAAAAGCACAGTTTCTGTTTTAAGAACAGCAGATCAGATTCTTCCCTCTCAAACACCCATAAGTTCTGCATTGAACTGAGTGAGTCACATAAGCACACTTGCTGTGGAATTTAGTACCATGTGTCAATTTTTAACCATTGCAAACTTACCCACAGAATTTTTTTTTCATACATATGCATTTCCTGGGAATTGGAGTCTGCGGATGACAATGTACTTTTGATTGCTCAACTAACATAGTGGAACATAAATTAGAAACATAGAGGACATAATTCATGATCAGGTTGTACATCCTCAGTCTTAAAATACTGAAATGAGTGTATTTTGTTATGAAATCTTATAACTATATTCCATGTAATCTAGGTAAAATGGTTGCCAACATTTTTTGCGGCATGTATTGAGATCTGTGAAATGTAATTCTTTGGTAATTGAGTGAAGAGCTCATTCCACATGACTGTGCCACAGAATTCCACTGTTCTGATTCTGACAAAATTCAGCAGAATTTTCATGGAATTTGACCAAATTCTACAAAATTCAATTCTGCTGAACTTTGAAAATTATGTATAGAACTGGAACCTATGCAGTTTACTATCTTGAAGCCCATGTATTTATTTTTATTTATTTATTTATTGAACATTTTGGATTTACAAACCTTTGGGTCAGAGTCTCATTTCCAAAGGCTCCACGTCATTATACAATTATACAGCAAATAAAGACAACTTAACTATTAAGTAAGCAGTAGAATTACAGGAGATAAACATAAGATATTTTTGTCTCCAGGTAGTCCACTAGGTTCTCTTTAACTAGTGTCCCCATCAGATTACTTACAATATCTATGCAATAGCCTGAATGCCTTCTTCTTGGTGTCCTAGTCATGCCCCCACCAGGTTTCTGTGAGTAACACCAGGTCCTGGCCTTCCAAGTTGCCAGTTCTCATTGGCTTGGGCTATAATAGATGTAATATCTAGTTTCTGTACATTTATTGTTTACTTGTTCTCCAATATATTTGACATTTACTATGTTGTGTCATTTTATTTGTACTTCATATGTTGTACTATTTGTAAAATCAAGGATGTGCATGTGAATAGACATTTCTTGCCAGTTTACATACCTGATCACTAAACACTAACTACCTACCTAACTTACTTACTTACTTCACCAACATTCAAGCTCACCTATGAGTCTCATATATACCTCCATTGAATTGGGAATCATTGTTCCTCTATGCTGTCTTGCTCCCCCTGGGGATCTCCTCTTTTGATGCTACCCAGCTGTGCTGTCTTTCATTTTGTAACCCCTGTATCTGACTATTGTCTCTGGTGATCCCCTCTCCCAGCCCCCTCCTCTGTACTTTAGTTTAAATTCACCTGCACTGCACAGCCCAGTCTCCTGGCCAATAATCCACTCTCTCTTGGTGCAGATGTTGCCCACAAAATGCATGCTGTAGCTCTGTGCAAAGTTAAAAACAAAACCACAATTCACATAGCAAGGAGTGTAGCACAGCAATGCATGTGGAAAAACTGGAACAATTGCTCATCCTTGGTACTTGTCATGCCTATCATGCATGCTGTTTTGGACAATAGCCTGCTCCTCCATCAAGCTACACAGATTGCCTCTTGATAGCACTCACTTAACCTGTGCTGCTGGCAGGCAAATTATTTAACATTTACTAATATTATGGTCCCACAGTGCTCTACCACCTCACCCACTGCTCAAAAAAGCAATCACAAATGAATCCTACCTTCTTTCTGCTGTGCCTAGCCATTACCTTCCTCATCCATGGCAGATGAGATGTACAGCTGGGCAAAATTCATGGATACAGCCTTCCCAAAATATCACACAATTCTGCATTTATTTTTTTTTATTAAAAATGTACAAAACTGTAAATACTTTCTTTAATTTGCAATTTTTGGCTGTGCGTAACCTCTATTTTTTAGGACTATGCACTTGCAAAATATGGTGACATTTTGTTATCTGGTTTAAAATGTGCAGGGGCTTAAAATTTCACAGTTCACATGAAGGATGTTATATGTTCTCAGAACAATTGGCTGCTTTTAACATAGTCTCAACCCATTTAGCTAGAGAGCTGATTATTGATATGCTCACTCTTTTTGGGAGTGATAAAATGTTTGACATAACATTTCGCTTAGCTATTATGAAGTTATAGGGGTTTTAAAATGTTTAACTTTTGTTATTTGCAAAATTGTGTGACGATTTGCAAACTGTGTGACTAATTGTACCTCAGCCTTTCATAAAGCCAGAGGCTTGATACGTGATATGAATACTCAATGGGGAATGACATTGATAACTTCTAAATGTTGAAACTTTTTGGAAAATGGTTTTAAATTAGGTGTCAAACTCAAAATTGCCTTTCTTGTGAAATTTCACTAGTGACATTGAAATTTCATGAAATTTTGCAGAAGCAAAATCAGTTATTTAGCATAAATTCCATTTACAACATTTAAATGTCAAACATCTCTTGTAGAATCCCTATAAATGGGCTACCCTGTGGGCCAGGAACGCAAGTATTTTTGCCATATCTCCAGTGGATTTTGCACTTGGAATTCATTGTTTCACCTCCATAAAATATGTTCCGTGGATACTAGGTGGGTGTCCTATAGTGCTTAACCAGTTGACTGATAAGGTAATCAGTGGAATTGCCTTCCATGTGTAGTTGCAGGAGCTGCATCAGTAGGGGCATCCTCTCAAGGACGCTAGAAAAATGAACCTCCTTGATGCTGGATATATGTGCAAAGTTGTAAATACTGATAATGATCCATTTGAGGGAGATGGTAAGCTGTTTGTACTGTTGCAAAAAAAAGTAGGACTCCCATTAGGGCAATAAGCTGATTAAAAAAAAAAACAGAGGCTCAACTGACTCCATTGCTATATGGTTAAATCCATGCCATTTGGGGAATAGGTCTAATGATAGGCTAATGCCCATAACTGAAACAGCTGTTCTGGTGCTATGAGCCTGAAGGTAAGACTATTTTATTTATTTAATTATTTATTGAAATGTTTCACCAGGAAGGCACTCTGAACAACAAGTTGCTCATCTCCCAGTACTACCTGCAGGGTAGGGAACAATGGGATAGAATACAGAGAAATGTTACAATGTTGGAATACAATTGGCTTACTTGCATACAATGAGAGCAGGAGGGATTACAGGTGAATAACATTGGCTAACAATGCAACAGTTAAGTATAGGAGATATGAAGACACATATAGCAAATTGGCAATGGTTGGTGACAGTTGGTAACACTGGAACACATATAATAACTTGGCAATGGTATGTAGCACTAGATGGTAAGGTGACCCAATAGTAATTGGTAGCCATTAGTGTACCATAGCTATTCAAGATTTACAGTGATTGGAGTAAAGAGAGGAAGAATGGAAGGAGGGAACAAAAAATTGTGGATGGTAGAATGGAAGAAGGGAAAGGAAATTTATGGAGAGACACAGACAGACATGATTTTAGAGGCAAACAGAGACGAGAGGGTGGACTAAAGTGCATATAAGAGTGATATAGGTGTAGGTTATAAGTGCTTAATTGAGTGTAGGGATTGGACAGTGTTAAGCTATGTTAACCAGAAGGGGAGTAGGAAGAGAAGAGATGTAGAGTGTGGCATGGTGATGAGACAGGGGTATTGTAGGTGGGGGGTATCCAAGGGGAGGAAAGGGGAGTTGAAATTTAACAGTGTCCTGTTATCCCTATGTGGGCAGGGTGGTGGACAGCCCTACTGGTAGGACACCGGTTATAGGCAATGAAAGTTATTTATATATAGTGATGCAAGAGCGGGGAGTGTTTGGGAGGAATGTTGTGGGAGGGGGTAGCATAGGTTAACTATAGTGGGGGGGTAGTACCCCACCAGTGTGCTGGGTGACCCTGCCTGCACAAGGCAGTGATCTAGCAGTGAGTGAGGGGGTGCAGTAAAAGGAGACATAGTGGAAAGGGGGTAAAGTTGTTGCCCACCATGCACTATGGATCATGCCTGCACAAGGCAGTGATTGAACTGACAGGAAGGAGATAGATTAAGGGTAGAGAAAGAAGAGGGAGGAACACTTTAGGAGGAGGGAGAGTACGGGACAAAGAGGAGCACGATCAGAGGGAAATAGGAGTGGTGGGGAGTAGGCATATGAGCCTGAGCAGAGGTCAACTATAGTGGGGGGAGTACCCAACCAGTGTGCTGGGTGACCCTTATTTAAAAATCTCTGCAGTAAATCAATTACATTTTGAAGTGGATTTATATCAAGGTGGGTGGCTAAATAGAGAGTAATCTAGATTGAAAAGATGATTTAAGTTCAGTTCTATATGCTTCAAAGTCTTGCCAGTTTCTTGCCAGTTCCAAAGGTCATGGACACCAATGTTTTTAGTAATGACTCTGAGTTGGTTGGATTGGAACCAGAGCAGAACATTACTGAAATCCTGCTGGGGCAGGTCTTCCACAGCTGCAGTGGAGGGATCAGAAGTGAAGATGACAGTGTCATCTGCATACATGTGCATATGCAAGTTGGTACAGGCAGAGGATAAGTCATTCAGGAATATGGAGAGAAGGATAGGACACAGAACTGAGTCCTATGGGACCCCAGCCTAGATAGGAAGGAGTGGTGACAAGAAGCCAACAATCTATATCAATTGTTGTCTGCCTATTAGCTAGGATGGTTACCAAGCAACAGCAGGAGCTGAGAAGCCAGCAGAACTCACCTATCCAGTAGAAGTGAATGGGACACTGAATTGAAAGTTTTGGCCAGATCAAAGAAAATAATGATAATAATGTACCCCAATCATCCCATAAAAGATAGAATCAGTAAAATGCAGCAGTGAGGAGAAGGTGGAGTGGTACTTCTGGAAACCAGATTGGAAGGGCGAGAGGAAGTTTGAGGATGAAATGAATTCATGGAGTCTAGAATGAACCAGTTTCTCCTGCAACTTAGAAAGGGAGGGGAGGAGGGAGATGGGATAGAACTTGCCAGAGGAGGAGAGGTCATCCCCTTTATAATGTGGAATAACTTTGGCCAACTTCCAGGACAGAGCAACTGCACTGAGGGAAAAGAAAAGGTTGAGTAGATGAATACGGGGAGCTGCAACACTGGGGCTGACATGTGGAGGAGCTTGGGGTCCAGATCGTCAGGGCTGGAATTTGATGGGTTGAGGAATGAATGGGTAAGCAGGGTTCCCTGAATGGTGTTGGGGGAAGTGGAAACCTGCTGAGGGGTGGAGAGCAGGAATGTAAGGAGAGGATCCTGGAGTGAAAAAAGTGAAGGTGCAGGTTGTAAAGAACTCATTGAAGTAAGCAGCAACAGAGGAAGGGTTAGACACAGGTAAACCATCAACCATGAGAATTGGGGAGCAGACTGGGCAGGGGGATCAAAAAGGGAGTGAATAAATTTCCAGAATTTGGCTAAGGGTTCAGGTTTTTCTAGAGTCTGGCCTTGAAATAGTGTGATTTTGAGGCATGGGCAGCCTTTGTCCAGTTCTCTCTCAGAGCCTTGGAAGAGAGGAGGTCAGGAAAGGAGTGGGATAATTTGTACGGAGTCAACCAAAGTTCTTGGGACTTTCACAGATCAATGATTTTGTTGGTAAGCCAGGGGTGATGGTAAGTTTGTACTCTGGATTTCCTTAGTGGGGTGTGCTTGTTCCAGAGGGAGAAGAAACTGAAGTGGAATAGAGCAAAAGCCATGTCAATATCAAAGGCAGAGAGAATAGCTGACCAGTCTATTGTGTTCTGGGGGAAAGTTTTTTTTATTACTTTCAGGACCACGAATGGGGAGTGAATTTAGGGTGTTAAGTGGGTTCAGGAAGTAGGGGTTTCTTTATCAGCAGGATGCTGGGGTGAGGAACAGTGGGAATGGGTTATATACTAGGATGAAAGAAGGATTGTAAACATTTTACAGCCTCTATGCTTTGAGTAGTGGACTTTCATGGAAGTAAATTTTACCCTTAAACAAGAGCAAGCTACTTAGATTTCCATGTGGACGTCATGCTTTACAATGACTGAATGTTGTACAGTTTTGTTTTTTATATTGTTTCAAAGATGATACAAGACATTGAAAATGACAAAAGTAGCCTTATTATAATTTTGAAGTGGTATTTTATTACATAATTATTCATCAAAAAACTTCAATGTACGATGGTAAATTAGAATGGAAACATTTAGTTCAAACAGAAATGATATCCCACCTATTCACATACCTGGTTTGATAATGGCTATTACTATTTAACATAGTATTTTAAGGTCAGAAGGGACATTAAGTCCATCATTCACCCCAATAAGAATGGATGAAACTAGGACCAGTTTATAGGAATATGCAATTTACTGTGTTAGCCCCCCACCACCACCAAAAATCCAACGACTTGTTGGGGACTTGTTATTGTAGGGTACATGATTTCACATACCTTTTTAAGTTTGGCAGGTAGAGATTCAATGCCTAATTAAGCCAAGGCATTGCTATATGTGTAGTCTCACAAAACAATCCCACCTGTGCACTTTTGAACAATTTCTAACCAATTGCTATTGTTATACACTTAATCTGGGATGCCATACCAGTAAGCAGTATCATAAAATGTGTCTGACACATATAATTCATTGTTATTTAGCCAGCATGCTTCAAAAACTGTAAAACAATATTTATTAGATAATTTATTATGTGATCTACTGTACATGTGGGCCCCATGCAAAGTATTGTGCTATGCTATGCTTGACAATAAAGCTTCTGCCAGAGTTGCAATTTTGTGATTATTGACCACAAATCCTAGATGTGAACTCTAGTTGCTGAGAAACATGCTTGCATTGTTAATGATTTGTTCTCTGTAATTCTCCTTTTATTTCTTACATAAATTGACATTTCATGTCTTCATTAAATTTTGAGAAAAAGTCTAAACTATGTCCTACTTATTGCTTGGACATCTTCAGAACTAGATAAACAGATGCCTCCCAAAAGTATGTGCTTGACTACCATAACACCTTGTCTGCTGCTGCTTTTTTCTTCTGTACAAATCAACAAACCATAGTATCTGTATAAGCTTTGAATAGCTGAACTGTTTTCTCACTGTTGTTTTTTTCTATAGATGTGTGCTTCTAAATTTTATCTAATCCAAGGGTATAACTGGAGCTTAGGGAGGTACTAGCTGCACTCTGATAGTACTATTTAACAGTTCAATGGAAACAGGAGTGGCTCCAGAGGACTGGAGGAGGGCAGATGCAGTCCCACTTCACAAAAGTAGCAGCAGGGTAGAGGCTGGCTATTACAGGCCAGCTTGCCAGGCATCAGTGGTGGGTAAGTTAATGGAATCACTGCTTCAGGAAAGGATTGCAGAATATCTTGAATCCAGTGGGTTACAAGACCTGAGGCAGCATGGATTCATGGGAGAGGGGTCATGTCAAATGAATCTGATAGATTTTCTTTGACTTGGTGACCAAGGAATTAGATCATGGTGGAGCATTGGACATGGTCTAACTAGATTTCAGCAAGGCGTTTGACACTGCTCCACATAAGAAACCAGTAAGCAAGCTGAATCTTATGAGTGGGTCCAACAGTGGTAAATGAGGTAAGAAATTAACTTGTGAATGGGTGAAAAATGGTGGTAATACTGTAAATGGAGTTCACTCCAACGAAGGCAGTGTGACCAGAGGGGTGCCTTAGGCAGCAATGCTGGGACTGGTCCTCTTTAATGTCTTTATAAGGCACATTGACATTACAGAGGAGCTAGAAGGGAAGGTCTTCCTCTTTGTGGAAGGCATCAAAATCTGCAATAGGGTGGACACTCTGGTGTGCGTATGGAAAGATTGAACAAAGACTTGAGAGACTCAAGGACTGGTCAAGATTATGTCAGCTGAGTTGAGTTTTACAGAAACATAGACAATGATGGCAGAGAAAGACCACAGGTCCATCCAGTCTGCCCATGAAACCTAACACCCCTATCAACTATTGTCCATACAGGGTTATAACCCACACTATCTTCCCCCATGCTCCCTGTCCTGCCACTATCACCCTGAGCAACTACTAAGCCTTTTTTATTTATCTATTGTATAATCAGATTTACAACCTTTGAGCCAGAGGCTCATTTACAATGGTACCTCATCACAGAGAGGACATACAGAGTTAACATACGTACAGAATACAATCACTTTACTCAATACAATCAGCCTTTCACTCTGTCCCAGCCTTGTTTGAAACCATTGACAGTTTTGGCACCCACCACATCAGCTGGCAGATTGTTCCATGGCTCCACCACCCTTTCTGTAAAATAAACTTTTCTTACTTCCCTCTTGAATCTTCCTTGCCAGTTTTCAGTCATACCACCGTGTTTTTGATCTGCCTTTTTTTTAACCAGGAAAGACACACTAAGCTGAAAGCTTGTTTATAGGTGTGATCTGGGAGCACAAGGAAGTAAAGTGACTTGCTCAGGGTCACACAGTATGCAAGTGGGGGCTGTGAGATTCAAACCCAGGTCTCCAGGTTTGCAGCTCAGAGCCTTAAACCACTGTGCTATACTGCCTCCTTGCTATATGTTAAATAGTTGCTTGTAGTTCACCTTGTTCATTCCTTTCAGGAATTTGATGGCAGCCTGCCTAGTGGGTTCCCTAACTAGCTGTACCAGCAGGCAATCCTACATAGATACATAGACACTGTCAGCAAATAAGAGCTTATGGTCCACCCAGTCTGCTCATTTGAGCTTGTAAGTTCCCTTTACATTTTTCTAGAAGTCCGTTGCCCCTTACCCCTAACCTCCAGAATTCCCTGATGTCTATCCTATGCATACATAAATCCCATGATTGTTTTAGCCCCCACCACTTCCTCTGACAAGGTGTTCCACTTGTCTACCACCCTTTCTGTGAAGAAATTCTTCTTCATATTTCCTCTGAATCACCCTCTCTCCAGCTTCATCCCATGCCGTCTAGTCCTGAAACATATTTTTTGCTGGACAATAGTGTATTACTGTACCCTGTTCCTCCCTGTAAGGTACTTGTATGTCTCTATCATATCCCCTCTCTCACTCTCCTCTCCTCCAGGGAGTACATATTCAAGTTCTTCAACCTGTTCTCATAGGATTTGTGATGCAATCCCTCTACCATCTTTGTTGCCCTCCTCTGAACCTTCTCTACCCTTTCTGTGTCCTTACATAGGTAAGGTCTCCAGAAATTGTGCTCTGTACTCCAGGTGGAGTCTCACTAGTGTCTTGTATAGTGGAATTATGACCTCCCTTTTCCTGCTGGTGATGCCCCTGCCTATGCATCCCAGCATCCCATTTGCTTTACCTGCTGCCTTGTCACACTGTTTCCCTACCTTGAGGTCATCAGAGATGATAACCCCAAGGTCGCTTTCATGCTTGGTGTATGCTGTATCCTCATCCTCTGATATGTTGTTCTAGGGTTTTTGTGCCCCATTTGCATTATCTTGCACCTCTTTGCATTAAATTTCAACTGCCAAACCCTTGTCCATTCTTCAAGCTTCTGCAGGTCCCTCCTCATTCTGTTTACAACCTCTGGCATGTCCACTCTGTTACAGAGTTTTGTGTAATCAGCAAATAGGGTAATTCTGTCTTCTAGGTCCTGTGCAATGTCACTGATGAAGATGTTGAATAGGACCGGTCCCAGCAATGATCCTTGTGGTACCACACTGGTCACTCTTCTCTCTGTGGAATGACAGCCGTTTGCCACCACCCTCTGTGTCCTTCCACCCAGCCAATTATTCAGCCACCAAACTACTGTCCTGCCCCCTCCCATATTCCCCAGTTTAATAGCCTTCTATGTGGCACAGTGTCAAAGGCCTTGCTGAAGTCCAAATAAGTCATGTCCATTTCTCTGCTCTGACCCACCTCCCTTGTTACTCAGTCAAAAATTCAATGAGGTTGATCTGGCATGACCTCCTCCAAGTGAAACTGTGCTGCCTTGGGTCTTGTAGTCCACTGGCAACCAGACGTTCCACCAATCTCTCCTTTAGTAATACTTCCATTATCTACCCCACTATCGAGGTCAGGCTGACTGGTCTGTAGTTCCCTGCTTCCTCTTTGTTCCTGCTTTTGTCCTGCAATGTATCCAGTAGGGCTTGACTTCTGGAGCTCCTGGCCAATGGAATGACCCACTCAGTATCTGGCAGGTTTATATCTCCCACCATCACAACTATCCTCTTTGCCACCACCTTTCTAGTTCTGCCCCTAACTCCTTGTCTACCTCTCTTCCTCCTGCCTTGGAGGTCTATAGATAACCCTCATTCATAATTTCTTGGCTGAAGATGCCATGAGCTGAACCCAAGATGATTCTGTTTTCTGATTGCCTCCCCTGATGTTTCCTTCCACCATTTCCTCTATGCACTCTCTGAAATGTAGGGTTGTGCCTCCTCATTTGCCTTTTCCTCTGTCCCATCTAAACATGTTGTAGCTTGGGACTGTCAGGTCCCAATTGTTATTCTGTGTGGCCCACACTTCTGTAATGGCTATTAGATCCATTTCAGTATCTGTTACCATTGGCTGGAGCTCAATAATATTATTTTTAAGACTTCTGGCATTAAGGCAGAGCTCAGTCCATCTTTTTTCTGATCACCTTTTGATTTTTTTCTATGCCTTCTCCATTTTTATTCCTTAGACTCCTTAATTTTTAATTTTCATGCTGAATGTAGGCTTTGTCTGCCCTACCTCATTGGCCTCTTAGCCTTGCCTAATTTAAACATCAATCTTACTGTTACCCACCTTGCTGCCACTAGTCACCTGTTCAGGGGAGCCTTAGCTAGGTTCAACACCTACTCTTCTTTCTCAGTGGTTCTCATAACCTCCTTCTTCTCTGCAGTCAGTTTATCTTTCTTAGCGGTTCCCCTAACCTCCTTCTCTCCTGCAGTAAGTTTATTTATCTAGTGTAAACATCTAATTTCTGCCCCAGTGCATTGGGCCTCCCTCTCTTCAGGTAAAGGCCATCACCCTTGAAGAGCCTCCTGTCCCCAAAGCCCCCCAATCCCCCACAAAATGGGACCCCTCCTCCTGACATCATCTCTTCAACCACTTATTAAACTCAACAATCTCTTCCTTCCTTATACTATCATACCCATTCTCCGTATTACTCATAGGAAGGACCTCAGAAAAGGCCAAGGAAGCTGAGTGTGCTTTCAGTCTGTCCTCCAGCCTCTTAAAGTTCCACTTCATTGCTTCCACATGCTGATTCGATAGACTGTTGGTACCCAAGTGTACCAGCACACCTGAATTCCCATTCCCCTTCTCTATCATCCTCCCTATCCTATCTATATCTCTGATGGTTGATGCACTAGGTAGGCATCTGATCATTTCACTCCCCTTCCCTCCATCACCCACCCCACTCTCTACTCCTCTGTTCATTGAGTGCCGAATCATTAAGAGTCTCCTTGAAGACTTCTTCCTGCTCACCCCCTTGGGTGCCACCAAGTAGTTCTGTCTAGTTCCTTCAACTGACTTAAAGTCCCTCTGATGGAGTCAGGTACCAGAGCCTCCTCCAGAGGTGCAAAGCTAGTTGCTGTCTGAATTATGTGAGATTGATCAAATCCCTTGTGACTGCCCCTGCCCTTCTCCATCACCCTCCATCCCACAGGGCCAGGGGACCTGTGGGGATTGTGGTGTGTAGTAGGTGGACCCCACATGAGCCAGTGCCACAGCTGAGCTATCTCATCTCTTACTGCTACCACCCGAACATGGAATTCTACAAAGGCTCTTCAGAAAAAGGCAATACCCTCTACTCCAGAGCATAACCTTGGAGAAGAGCATCTCACTGTCTGTTCAACTGACTACCTCCCCACAGTACCTCATCTCCATACTGATCCTATGATAAGGATTGTTTAGTATCAATGAGCCTACCCAGTTAACAAGATCCAAATAAACAAACAAACAAATAAATGTTTCATTGCAAAAAGTGCAAAATAATTCACATAGAGCACAGAAACCCAGGGGCACAGTGCAAAATGGGTGGAGTGGTATTGATGACCACCAATCAGGAACGAGACCAGGGTTAATCATATCAGACAAACTAAATGTGGCTAGAAAGTGCTAAAGGTCAGTTTGGAGGGTTAATCAGATGCTGGGCTGCATAGGGAGGCATACCATCAGAAGAAAGAGGGAGGTGGTGTTGCCTCAGTATGGATTACTTGTAAGACCCCACCTAGAGTAATGTGCCCAGTTCTGGAGACCACATCTCTGGATGAACATAGACAGTGGAGGTAGTCCAAAGGAATGCAAGTAAAATGGTTCAGGTTCTGCATCAAAAGTAGTAGAAGGAGAGATTAAAGGACCTCACTATGTACAGCCTATGGGAGCTAGAGAGCCAATCTCCAGTCAGGATGCTTTTCTGATCAGCCCTGCACATCAGTGTGTAAAATACCTTGTATAACTTACTTCTGGTTGGATATAACATTAAAGCGGTATCAGTTTTGGACTTTTGAAGTTATCAGCTTCCAAATGATCCCAAATTTGCTTTGGGGAAAACAAAGAACCAGCTCTGGGGCTGTCTAAACTGCCTGCTCCTAAATCAGGGAAGGCCGGAGAGACCTCATTCCATGAGGAAGCATTGATGCCTGATTTATCACTGACTCCACATTGGCAGCAAATGATAGTGACTATGCAAGCTATGGCTGTTAAAGCTGAAAAAACACTGACAAAGTTGGAACAACATGATGTAGCAATCAAAGAACTTACAGGTACCACTGCCAAGGCTGACAAGCATTCCGTTAATACCCGGGCTGCAGTAACCACCCTAAGAAAAGAAAATACACAGCTCAGAGGCTAACTCGTAACACTGAAAAATGAGATTTGGGCTGGGAATATACATCTGGTTGGTGTTCCCAAGGGTACCGAAGGTGTTAACTTATTGGACTATCTCAAAGAATGGATGAAGACTTCCATTCTAATGCCAGAAGATTTTGTTTGGGAGAATCTCAGGAGAGTGTATTGTGTCAACCCTCAAGTGTAGCTTATTCATACGGACCAACCTCGCACTGTGTTGGTTCAAACCACAGGTGTGGAGATCCATCTTCAGCTTTTATCAGTGGCAAGAGCGGTGTACCCAATTTTGATTATTAGAATGGACATCAAATTATTTCCTGATTTATCATTTTAAACTCGGGCCCACCATAAGCAGTTTGATGGGGTCCAACAGAGGCTTCAAGCCCTGGGATTGATCCATTCATTTCTTCGCCCTGCTCGATTTTGTATTACCTATGATACAAAAAGCTGGCATTTCACTGATCCTAAGAACACTGGTCACTGGGCTGAAATGACAGAAAAAGAATTTGCTGCAAGAGAATCTATTGAAGAAGTGGAGGAAGCTGATGGGGAAGACCAGGGAGGTGTCTGACTGTCCCATATTTGAACTTTAGTATAACGGTTGGCATGACTGGTCAGGACAATGCAGGACACTAGCTTTTGCTGTTTTTTGATATAGTGTCTGTTTACTGTTGTTTCCCTTCTTTATTAGTAGAGTTTATTTGAGATTATACTTTGGGAGACTTTCTTATCACAGTAAGTGCTACAGTTTGGGGTTTATCTGTACTATTTGAAGGGGAGGGGGCAACACATTTAGTCCTGCCTCAGCAGCTTACATTGATGTTTATTTGTCTGGGTGTTTATCTAGCTAGGCATAAGCTCCAGTTATTATCCCTCTGATCCAGTAGAGATTTATACTAAATGCTGGGTGTAGTGCTGTTTCAGAAAAGCTTACTTTTTTCCTGTTTTTTTTTATTTCTACATATATTTGCATAATTAGCAATCCATGGTGATTGCGGTTATTGTTTCCCTATAAATTCTCCCTGTGTTTTGGACAGTCCAATGCCACTGAGTCATTTTGCATAACTAGACTTTTGTTCTGGACTTTTCAAGCATCTTGTATACCCCATATCTTGTTGTTACAGATTACAAGGGGCAGTTGTGTATCTCAAAGTATATGGAATATTGCTTATGTATTAGTTATTGCCTTGTATGAAGAACAGAGTGTACTGTTTTTTTCTTAAAACAATAAACACAAAGTAAAAAAGATATATATATGCACAGCCTAGAAGAGAGGAGAGAGGGAGGATATGATACAGACAACTAAATACCTCACGGGGTAAATAGGATACAGGAGGGAAGCATTTCTTAGAAAAAAAGGTGCTCAAGAATAAGGGGACATGCAATGAAGCTGGAAGGGGATAAGTTCAGGAGGCATATGAGGAAATATTTCTTCACAGAAAGAGTGGTGAATTCCTGGAATAGCCTTCCACCGGTGGCGGGGGTGAAAACAGTGGTGGGGTTCAAGAATGCATGGAACAGCCATAAGGGAATCTTAGTGGAAAGAAAGGTGGATGGGAGACAGAGACGTGGGTCAGGTAGGGTCTGTGGTGATACTGTAGGTAAGGAAAAATGGGCAAACTGGTTGGGCCAAGCAATACTTATCCACCATTAAATTCTGTGTTTCTATGTAACTTCAGGAAAAGGAACATTAGTCTCAGTCTACTTACACAGTTACTAAAATGAAATTAAATAAATCTACCCTCAGTTATTTGCATACTTTGGTACGAGCCAAGCTATTATGAATTCACTTCAATTCAACTTTATTTATATAGCGCCTTTCAAATCCAAGGCGCTGTACAGAAACATATACAAGGTAATAAAAATTCCAAACATTTAAAAGTCAGCCATGACTAACTAGAATACGCTAAATTTAATAAATATGTTTTCAAAGCAACCTTAAAACTATCGACGGTTGGACATTCTCTCAACCAACGAGGTAGAGAATTCCACAGGGTTGGTGATGAAAAAGCAAAAGCACGAAATCCTGATGTCCTTAATCGAACCCTGGGAATCTCCAGCAATCCCTCTTTGGCAGAACGGAGAGGACGGAGGGGGCAGTAGGGAATCAGGAGATCTTTCAGGTAACTGGGTCCCTGATCATGTAGAGCTTTAAAGGTTAGTAAACCAACCTTAAATGTGATCCGCCAAGTCACAAATAACACCCATATTTCACACCTGATCAGATGTAGAGAGCGGTATACCACCAAGTAACAAGCCTGATGGTTGTCCAGCTCCCAAACCCCGGACGACCTGGATCCACAACCAATACCTCAGTCTTATCCGGGTTGAGTCTCAGCCAGCTGGAACTCATCCAAAGTCTGATCTCCACAAAGCAGTTATTAAGTACAGAGAGTGCATCACCCTGACTGGGGAGAAAGGACAGATACAGCTGAGTATCATCTGCATAGCAGTGGAAACCCAGACTGTATCACCTGATGATTTCTCCCAATGGCAGCATATACACTGCAAACAACATGGGAGCTAAAATGGAGCCCTGTGGTACCCCACAAGGCAGAGAGTGAGCGCCAGAGGAATAAATTCCAGTGACAACTCTCTGAGCCCTGTCCGTGAGGTAAGAACGAAACCATTTGAGGACTGTACCAGACAGCCCACAAAAGACCTGCAGGTGCTCCAATAGCACTCCATGGTCTACAGTGTCGAATGCAGCAGAGAGATTGAGAAGGACCAGAATAGTACATGCCTTTCGATCTCTAGCCACAAGGAGGTCACTCAATACCCGGACAAGGGCAGTCTCTGTGCTATGCCTTTTCCTGAAGCCACGCTGGAGAGTACCATAGACATTGTGAGTTATAAGATGATCATCCAGTTGCAACGCAACTGCCTTTTCAATAACCTTACCAACAAATGGCAGGTTAGAGATAGGCCGGTAGTTAGCTAGGCAATCTGGATCCAAGGAGAATTTTTTAAGTAGTGGTCGAACGACCGCCTCCTTAAGGGGGTC
This sequence comes from Neoceratodus forsteri, assembly GCA_016271365.2. Lineage (NCBI taxonomy): Eukaryota > Metazoa > Chordata > Ceratodontiformes > Ceratodontidae > Neoceratodus > Neoceratodus forsteri. Next base: position 209,738,458 of record CM057451.1, read on the forward strand.
AGGAAAGACCCCCTTCTCCAAAGACTTCCAGACAATGTCAGCAAGGATTGGGCAAATAGCTTCTACACATCCTACTAAAAGAGGTGTAGGGCCCGGATCCAAACTACAATTAGTTGGTCGCATTGTTTGGATGATCTTCACAATGTCCCCTAATTCCAGCCGGTGAAAATCTAACCAGGTAGACTGAGGACATGCCACTTCTAGTAGACTACCGCAATCCCCCATAGGAGAGGTTGGACCGATGCCGGACCTGATGCTGGCAACTTTATCCACAAAAAAACAAGCAAACTCCTCACATCTTAGCTGAGAAAAGGCTTCTCTGGGCTGAAGACAGACTGGATTGCACAATCTGTTCACAGTCTGGAAAAGCTGAGCCGGTTGATTTTGTGCAGCAGAAATCTCTCTGGACAGGAATTCTGCCTTCTTACGAGTGATTTCTAATTGATAGCTATCAGAATGTGCCATCAACCTAAGCCTGTCAGCGGCCAAGGCCCGACTTCCACCAGGCTCTCTCCAGCCTTCGGCCAACTCGCCTTAACTCCTTCAAGAAGCCATCAAACCAAGGGCTCCTTGGACGGAGGGTGAGAGGCCGAACACAAACAGGAGCAATTTTGTCCAGAGCATCTCCCACAGCCTTATTATAGGCTAATACAAGATCATCCGGACTCATGCATTCACCCGACAAACTCGAATAATCAAGGGTGGCAGATAATAGATGTATTACATTAAAACATGGTTACTGTCAATACCCCAAATGCAGGCCATATGCAGAGAAAACATAGCCTAGCTTCAAAACACACAGATCTACACTGAATATGCTCACAGACATTTCTGAACATGTATATGATGGCTTGATTGAAGTGCTATTGATACAATGGATGTACATATTGTATACCAAGCTTTGTTACTGTTCTTTAACAGTGATTATTGTACTCTACCTAAATATTTTTATGATGTAACAGTGATGTGTTTGTATATAGGGGAGTCATGGCAAATGAGCCTTGGCTCAATAACTTATCCCTAATAAATCTGAAACTTGAAACTAATAGTCTGTAGGACCAAATGCTCTTGGGATGAAGAAGTGTTGTCATACAATCATAATATAAAATGTAGTTGTTTTAATGCTGTTAACAATGAAGAGAAAAAAAAAGTCACTCACACTGAGGTGTACCAGAAAGATTCATGCTTTCTTTCTCAGCAATTCATCAGTTACATGCATGTTCAGTGAATGATCACCAAAGATTCAAATGCTGTGAGATACAGATCTGCAGCATATCAGCTTTGGCACTTTGACCATGCAGCTTTGTGAGTGGCCAAGTGGAACACTTGCAGTGTTTGCAACAGATCTGGGTCAATAGGTCTGATTATGATGCAGCTGTTTATAAGTCCTCCTCAGTCTCTGGTGTTTTCACTCTCAGAAGTTTATGCATTGATGCACGCTACAGGGGAGGCCTCATTTGACATAAGTTTCAGAACCCCTGCAATACTTGAATGGTTTTGGTGTAAATATGGGAACTTAAAAACAAACCCACTTTGGGAATCCTTCTTTGTTATACCGTTAACCAAGCAGCATTTCTGTGTTATCACCATTTTATTCAGAAATGAAGGAGTCAATATAACAGGTGTACTTTACTGGCTGGAAAAACTTGTTCTGTACAGGGAAATCCTGTCCCAACACTGGATGATGAAGGGTTTTGGACAGGGGGATGGAAAATTAAAGTCCAATTACAGCAAAAGGGCAATGATATCATTCACCTCCCCAATTGTTTTTACATAGGGTATGATAAAGACTTTGTTTCTATCCAGGCCAGCCCACAGCCTGCTTTAAATGTGGTTCAAACAGGTATAGCAGTGTGAACTGTGACATTCTTAAATGTACAAACTGTGGGGAAATATGACACCCTAGTGCTCATTGTTTCAAAGAACCCAAGTGCAATTCATGTGAGGAAATGGAACATCATTTCACGGATTGCCTTTGGGTGTCCAGAAATAATCAAAATATGGATTTTAGGATCCAGGATTTTTATATGAGAACAGCTTCTAAATCAAATACAGAATTTACTGGCCAAAGCATGACATGTGAAGCCACTACTAATGAGAGAGGAACTTTAGCAGAACAACCAAGAGTTGGGAATCCTGTTGAGAGGGGACATGTGGCTACAGATCCAGTTGTGCTGCAGGCCCAGTCACCACAAACTGAAATGCCTCCACCATCCTCAACTGTAGTACTCCCTGAACCAGAGTACACAGTAGTCAAAAAAAAAAGGGAACAAAACAAAAGGAGTTTCAAAGGAACATACTGCACTACACCAAGAGGAACAGGCAGAACTGAGCAATAAATATGTGCCCTTAGGATGGGCAGACTGTGTCAAGGAGGGGGACTCAGACAATGGCTCTATTAGTTCAATACACAACCAGACACTGTTACAGACTCTGAACCTATGGAAGAGTCCAGACCTAGGAAGCAAAGATCTGCCAGTGTTACAAGAGTGTCACATAAAGTGAAGTGATGGGATTATTGTTTCCTTAATTATGAAGGCTTCAACCTACACCATAAAACTTGCTTCCTTGAATGCAAAAAGTATTCTAACTGAACAGAAGAGACTTAATGCCTTTTCATGTTTCCAGAATTCTAAACTGGACTGCATTTTTTTTCAGGATACTCGATTACATTCTCCTGTAGATCTAGAAAATGGGGGAACATGTGATAGCAGTTGGAAAAGGGGATCTTTCCTATGCAACAGCCAAACATATATTGGGGGACAGATCAAAACAACACATAATTCATTTTATAGGAATTGAACAAGTCAGGATAGGAGACAGAGGGGGAGATCTTAATAAACTTATAGGGCAAAGGGAAAGCTATTGGATCTTTGAATTGGGGGCACATCGGAATAAGGGCCTTAATGACAGCATTGATTTGCCTGCCTTTTTGAAGAAGTATAGGTGTTAGACAAGATACTGTAGGGCAGAATTTTGTGGATGCATCCCTTTAGACTTCATAAGTGTATTATAGGATGCTGTACACATATATGGCCCTATAGAAAAAGTAAAATGGTTGGTATTGTCTGTCTGTAATAAATAATGAGAATGTTGGTTCCTGGAGCAGACATGGTATACGTGTATATACTATAGTAGCCATATAATAAAATCACTAGCCACAAAAACCTAATAATAAAGATGTGCAATAGATTCTTAACATTTGAAAACACAAATGTAAATATGGTTCATTTGGGTTTTTTTTTATATTAAAGAAAATAAGATGCAAATTAAATGGTTTCTGTATAGGATAAGTAAAGCCATGAAAAGTTAAATATCTGCTCTAAGTTTCTGAAAAATTAAAATGTCGAAGGACTTCAGCGTACATGTAGAATTTATTGCGGCTTTGTGTGCATAAGAAACTTGGGGTGAAAAACAACATGAAAAATAAGGAACTGGTCGATAGGATGTGTTCAAGGGGAGAGACCTGTGTAGGACAACTGGAAACACTGGAACATCTGTTTTTTAGATTGTCAATTTGCATTCTCATTTTGACTTCCTCGGCGGGAATCACAAAGCCACAGGTAGGACGCCCACAATGTTGGTCCACCAAAACACGATGCAAGTAGCATGACGCAGCAAAAGATGCGGCAAGTGCGATTCAGAAATGCAAGCTGCGGTAAACCCTGCATCCAGAAATGTGTCACAGTGAAACCTCTGACATGCTGCATGGCCTGATGCATCCACAATCCATATTCAAGAAGCACAGCACATGCTGCCTGCATCCATCCAATGCCATACCACCTAGACCAATGAAAAGGTGGTCTAACTGCACACCACTATAAAAAGGGTGGAGTAACACAGTACAAAGTACACACACTAGAGGAAGCAGTGTGCAGACTGTGGAGTGTGATTGTAGAAAAGGACTACCATACCCGCAGGGCTAGCCCTACTGGGAATAATGCTGGCAGCAGAAGCCTGGTGGAAGCAGTGCAGTTGAAGAAGGAATTGCAATGGCAGGATGCAGGGTAATGCACTGCCACAGCCACAGCCACAGCAACCAGCCAGGCGCAGAGCCCCCCCAAGTGATATGTGACAGACAATCATATGAGAAGCTCACAGAGGACCAGTGCATAGCACAGTACCGGCTGAATAAGACCACCATAGCAATGCTGTGCTGGAAGCTGGGGGAGGATCTAGCCACAGCTACAAAAGAGGGGCCATGCCATACCAGTCAATGGGAAGGTAAGCGCAGCACTGTGCTGCTTGGGAACTGGTACATTCCAAAGACCCAGTGGTGACACAGTTGGTATATCCCAGGCCACTGTGTCCTGGTGCCTGAGACAGTTTGTGAATGACATGCTGCGAAGCCATGACAGGTATATTGTCTTCCCACAGGGTGCACAGCAACAAGTAACCAAGCAGGCCTTCTATGCAATAGCACAGTTCCCAAATGTCATGGGTGCTACTGATTGCACACAGGTAGCAATCAAGGCTCCAGTGGAGGATGGAGATGCTTTCGTAAATCGCAAGGGGTACCATGCACTGAACATCCAGGTGCTGTGCGACAGCCACTGTCAGATTCTAGATGTGGTGGCCAGGTATCCTGGATCCTGCCATGATTCCTTCATATTCCAGCAGAGTGGCCCGCACCAGGCATTCCAGAGAGGTGAACTGGAGGGCAGATGGCTGATAGGTGAGTGGAGACATATACAGATAGGGCATGGTGGGCAGGGTTCACCGCATAAAGACATGTGGAGGCAACATAGTGTCAGTCCGTAGCTAACCATCCACTCTACTGTACATTCCACAGGTGACAGCAGATATCCCCAACTGCCATGGCTCACGACACCAGTGAGGAACCCACAGAATGCAGTGGAGGAGGCATATAATTATGCACATGTCACAACACGAGCCGTGGTTGAGAAAACCTTTGGGATCCTGAAGGCACGCTTCAGGTGTCTGGACAAAGCAGGAGAAGCACTGCAATACAACCTGGAGATGTGCTGCAAGATCATCCTTGCATGTTGCATCCTGCACAATATTGCCATAAGCCAGAGGATACCACTGCCACCAGAGGATCCTGTGCATGGTGAGAGGGATGCAGAGGAGGCCAATGAGGATGCAGATGTGGGACGATATCATCATCGTCATCATCGATTGTCAGGCAATGCAACAACTGGCTGGCAGGTCCGTGACCAGCTCATCAGGAACAATTTCACCTAAGGGACAGCTGTGACCCTTCGGTGGTACCAGCCGACAGACACCCAAACAGTAAAGGAGGCCAAGAGATGACTGACAACATATGTGAAAGCCACAACAGCGGACACCACCACACAGGAATGTCTGCCCAGTGCAGTGTACCACACAGGGGTGCACCGTGACACAGAAACAGTGCCCCTGTCTGTGTATCACCCCTGGCGGACAATGCAGGGAACAGTAGTGCTGCAGAACAGTCTGGGAGAGGACGGCATGTATCGGTACACACATCCACACTTGACAGGTGGAATCCAAGCTGCCTGTGGAAGGCCTGCATGTCTGCAACAGGGCAGCACTGTAGGGTGAGTACACGGGGCCAAAGTGGCATGTATGCTGTGTTGTTGGGATGATGACACATACCACCAGTGTCCAGAGTGGAACACACATGTGCAGGTCCACCTACAGGACACAACACCATAACACAGACATCCCACATAGACAACACACTGCCACAGTAGCATAACCTGCAGCAACCCCCAGCAGGCCTGCACCACCATGAAGGCAGACATGTGCAGCACAGGACTGTACCAACACACACCATAACCACAGTACCTGCCACACCAAGCACAGTCCAGGAACGCATGCAGAGGTACAGTACATGCACAACTGGGTCCTGCGTACAGATAGCATGCAAATCACAAGCTGCGATAAATATATCTGCAATCTGTGTTATGCGGTGGAATGACTCACACTTGCAGTGTGCACCACAACATTGCTTAGTGACACAGGGAGTGATGCCACAGCTTGCGGCTCATGGCCTGGTGCAGGAAGGAGTGTAGCAACAATAATTTGACAGTTCCACACAGTCACATCGTGTCTGCCAGTGCAAACATGAACAGACTAAGTGGCAGAGGGCCCAACATCAGCCCACATGAGACAGTCCAGCTGGTCAGCCTGGTCTAGCAGTGGCCCAAGTACCTAATGCCACCTGCCAGGAGGAAACACACCCCTGGTGAAAGGGAACAGGTGTGAAGGAGGATTGCTGCCAAGCTGTACACATAGCATGGATCAGGAGGACACCTAGACAGGTGCAGCATCGCTAGCAGGACCTTGCCAGGTGGGACGGTGCCATCCTGACACTCATGAGGAGGATGGCAGTGGATGCCCATGTGGCCATGCAGATGGGCAGGCCACGCCTGTATGGTAGGTATCCCAGACATGTAACATGCATGCCCATACCACGGCAGCCTGTATAACACAGTGCGCTGAGCAGACACTAATGGCTGTCTACCCATGTTTCCACAGATAGCAGTGATGGTGGTGCCCACAGACAGCAATGAGAGGAACAACAGAGGAGCCCTCAGCAGCATGCATGAAGGGATATGGCCCCTCAAAACCAATGTATTTATTTATTTATTTTATTTAGCTTTTGTTTACCGGGTAAGTACAGTAGACAAGTATTATGCCTATTTTCAGGAATGACCCGGGAGAGTACAACATGAGAAACAACAGTCAAGGAGACATGGCAAAGAGAGTACAGTTTTTTGTCACAGTAAACAAACATGTGGGAAATACAGGTAGGTCACATAGCAGATACACAACAGCCTAGGTGCATGGGTACAGGTATGAGCGCACCATGTGTGTTCACCGTAATAGGGTTGCATCGCAGGTGCACCATGTGTGCCAACATCAGCCATCATGCATGCCACACAGATGCTATGACATGTGATGCAGACACACCTGTCATGCCTCTGGGCCACAAGGCTGGGCACTGGCATGTGTGTGTTATGACCCAGCACACATGGGCCAGCACATGGTGCATACTGTATGTTACATGCAGGACAGAGGGGAAGGGCAAGAGGGGGCTGCAATCTGGTTGCATGCCTGCAGGGTGCCATGCACACACAACAGCATGTACTGACCAATGGCCTATGGGGTTGCATGCATGCTTGGAGCCACCATGTTCCCCGCTGGGGTCGGAGGATGTGCCTGACCTGTACACTGGTCAGGTAATGACTGTCCTTGCTGTGCCTGTGGAGTAACAGTGGACCCAGAGGGTGGAGGACAGTCATGACCAACAAGTATCTGCAGACACCTGTCGCGTGCCACAGTATTGGTACTGCTGGTGACAGTAGTGGGACAGGGTGTAGTGAGTATCCCATCAGAGACAATGCGGGGATGAAGGAGCCTGTGTTCATGCAGTTGTAGCTGTGGCCCTGTACCAATACATGGCAATGCATGTACCAGACAACTAGTGTGATACTGAGTAGAGTTGAATGCACCCATGTGTGTGTTCCCTAGAACCACCATAGCCCATCCCCCCCCGGGCATGCTGAGCTACACATGCCATGGTGGCATACATCTGTCTGTGGCAGTACTGTATATAGGATGATCACCACAGTGGTGGCAGCTGAAGCTGGTTACCAGCACAGCACACATGGTGCATGTGATGTGTGGGACAGGGGAGTGGGTGGGGGGCACATGGGCTCTGAGGGACAAGCTGACAGGCAGCACAGTCATGAACACTGTATCACCATGCTGCAACAATACCGTGTAATGTTGTCCTGCAACATGATGAACATGTCACAGGTACTTGGGGTGGAGACTAGAATGCAGGGACATGAGACACTGATGGTATGCCATGGGAGAGGGGTGTGCAGATCCCATGGGAGCACATACTTGAACACCGTCCAAGGATGTTGGGACATATACGCCCATATGGATGCCCTTGGGACAGGGGGGTTGTGAAGGCCATGATGGTGGACCTCTGGGGTCTAACAATGACCAGGAGTGAGTAGGTGATTGTGATAGTCACATGTGGAGATGTCCCGAGAGGTCAGTCAACCAGTCAACCAGCCAGGGAAGTCATGAACCACAGGGATCTTCTGCTGGCACAATGTACTGTACAGAGAGGTATGCATACACAGCAGCTGCATATGTGAATGTGGGGACAACTGGGACCAGATAGTGGGTCCCTGGATGGACAGAGTGGGTGGAGTGAGTGGTCAGGCACACAGGGTACTGACAACTACACAGCTGTACAATAGACACACGAGAGATAGGTGGATGGGACCTGTCGGGGAGGTGAGCAGTGGTAGGAATGAGGTGACAGACCTCAGGTGTACAGGGACCAGATCAGAAACACATGGAGGGCACCAGTGGTCTACAAGGCAGCAGGAGTAGATGGTAGTCACACCAGGGTGAGGATGCAGCCACCTGAGATACTGGCAGGGCCACTGGGTGACCCATGCAAGTACCCACTGGACATAGGATGCATAACACAGGAATGGGGGATAGACTATGTGGCATACACACAAACCAGTGTCCCAAAGGATGGTACAGAGAACCACAGGCAAGCGTGCAACATGGCAACTGTGATCAAGGCATTGGGACATACCTGACAGAGAGGCCTGTGAACAATCGGTAGGACAGTGGCTTACTCTGTGGGCAGCAGCACATGACAGAGCATGCTGGTCCAACCTCATGGTGTGGTATGAGTGGGTTACACTGGGGACTGGACAAGGCCCATGCGGTGTACGCCCTGTATCTGGCAGTCAGCATCCCAGATGGCCCTATGACCACTGTGGGGCAGTGCTGACTGACATGACATACATCATACTGTTCCCTGGGTAGGCGGATGAGTGTGGTGGTGGGTGTAGATGTCCAACCCTGATGGCATTGGTGGGCAGGGTCGCACAGGTATCTGTGCTGTGAGTGGTGTTCCTTGTGTGTCACATAACTGCTAACCCACATGGGGGTTGATGTCTATGTGGAGACATCACCAACATGGTGGTGGCCAATGGCATAGAGGGCTGTAGCTGGTTGCAGGACAACCTGGCTACAGTGCATCAGTGGCAGTGTCATGGCAAATAGCATCCTTAGCCTAGGAATCAGGAGGCAGTATAGCGCAGTGGTCTAAGGCTCTGAGCTGCAAATCTGGTGACATCCAGCAGACCAGACCTGGGTTTGAATCCCACAGCTTCCACTTGCATACTGTGTGACCCTGAGCAAGTCACTTAACCTCCTTGTGCTTCCAGGTCACTCCTGTAAAAAAGCTTCCAGCTTAGTGTGCTATAACTGGTTAAACAACTAAATAAAAAAAAAAAATTCCCTGTGCAAGTTTTTGTGTGCAAGGAACCAGTGGTGGGGCGGTCATCCGGGAAGAGTGTGTACAGTATGCTCCAGGGAAGGGAATGGGCTACGTGCACATACAACAGGGGGCATGTACCACACTGCACACTGTAGGATAGTGGCTGCATGAGCCAACATGCTGCTAGGTCCCATAGCATGGGAACCATCCCCCCAGGGTGTTATGCTACATCCCCCCTGGAACTGTGTCACCAGTCACACCATGCATGGTGAATGTGTGCAGTAGTGGCACATGTCACACAGTATGGACCCATGATTGGTGGAGTGGGTGCAGCCCCAACCAACACTGCACAGCCAGGGACAGGGGGGCATAGTAGACAAGGGAAGGTAGGTGGCGGTACCCATGTACTCCACTGATGAGGGGAAGGAAAGAGTGGATCACATTGACAGCCAGATATATGTAAAAGGAATTGCCAAGACACAGACAGAGGGGTTTCCAGGCCTCATTAGAGGGTGTGCTCGGAGAGGGCATGGTCCATGATGTGAGTGAGGTGGTACTATGGGGTGGTGAGGGGACATATGCAGGGCAATGGGGGAATGGGTGGAACACTGTACCACAGGTGGTGGTAGACTGGATAACCACAGTCTGTGTAAATGGTGCTGGGAGCAGTTGTGGGGGGATACTAGGAAGGGTAGGTGCGGGAGGGAAGGCTGTGCCATGTTGGGACAGCAGCACAATGCAGCATGCACTGTTGACTGGGGGGCCGTATTCCACTTTGTTTCTGTATGATTGTCACTGTGTCCCTCCAGGGGCAGCATGGCCGACACAGCACAGGACAGAGATGGATGGCAGTGGAAAAGTTGGCACTGCAGTACACAGTGCAGTCACTTAGCTAGAGGACTTGTGGCCTCTCAATGGCATGGTACTACACATGTGGTCCCTTTCCAAACAGGTGGGCAGCACAACAGTGGTATGGGGATGGTGCCAGACACAGCAGGCATGCAGCATGTTTCAGGCCATGGATCATGGGAAGAGGGCAGAGGCACAGGAGTACATGTCCCAGTTGAGATGACAGCATTGGCATGCACGCTCACTACCACAGACAGACGAGCAGTCCAGTGGCGACAGTGATGGCTATGAAGAGGAACCAGCAGCTGTGAACACCAACATGGATGCTGCACCAGTGCACCATGTGCCTGTCGCTGATAATGCCAGTGCCTCAATGGACACACACGACACACCCCAACATATGGATGATGGCCAAGGCACAGTAGGGGACAATGCCCATCAGGGTGTGGCCACAGAGGGTGCTGGTGAGAGGGCATCAGCTGTAGGCATCCAGGTGGGTGTGGAGTCTGTAGGCCATGACAACTACCAGGGGGCTGCACAGGAGGTGCAGGACCTGGATGAGGATGTGCCTGACATAGCAGGCAAACAGGAGGAGATAGGGCTGCCAATGGAGTATGTGGTGCAGGGCAAACAGGCTGCAGGTGTGGAATCTGCAATGGGCGCAGGGGATGAGGGTGGGGTGGACAGGTCTCTACCTGTGCAGCCCTGTGGTGTGGAGGCCCAACAGAGGGTGATGGTGGAGGGTGTGGAACAGCAGGCCCCGTGATCCACTGCACAGCAGACTGCAGCCTTACAGGTTCTACAGGGCCACATAGCAGAATGTATGCATCATGTGGCGGGCCTACATGGTGCACTGCATGCAATGATGGCTGCTGTGCGACAGCTCTAGACACTGTAGTGTGGATGCTGTACCAGCACTCAACACACACACTCTTGTACCACGTGCTGCATAGCGGGTCACACTGTTTGCAGCACATCCCACTGTGAGTGTCAGGCAGTTCCAACACCCCATATGGTGCTCCATGCGGTAGTTCCCTGGCCATTACTGTGTAACAGCAATGAGCCATGCATGTTTTAGTTCAGTTCAGTTCAGTTGTACACAACAGGGTTGTGCATTAGGCATGATTTCTGCATGCCTGTTCTTGCAGTGATACTATTTAAATGTTAATGCTTTTATATGGTTTTAGTCTCCTTCAAGCAGGCCTTGCACAAGTGTTTGTAGTCCCAGTACCATATACATATCATGCACGTGTATCTGTACTGTACACCTGTTTGTACCCACACCCAGTCATTTTAATAAACCATTATTGCATGTTTACTCTCTGTGTGGTACATTGTGCTGTCGGAGTAGCGTCACTGCTGCATTGTTGCCCCATTGTACTTTGGTAGGGTATTGACATGTCCTGTGTGACAGTGCCCATACATAGGCCTCGGCCACTGTTGTTGTGTGCCATGGCCTGTGGAGGTGCTGAGTTGTGCATGCCATTCTAGGATGCCACTACACATGTCCCCTTGTGTACCTGTACTGCACATGTGAGATGATGTGTCGCCATGCACTGCAGGCCAACGGTACAGGCGTCCAGTCCATACATGGGGTACATGTTTCAGGACCCATGTGCTTGCACTGGAACACTGTCACAGAGCAGGGCCCAACAACACATGCAAGGTTGTCAGGAACAGCCCTACTGTTGCTTGTGCACTGAGAGATGTTGGCTGTGTCTGCCTGTGCCCAGCACTGGTCCTGCCCATCACCCAAATGAGTTGTCAGGTAGTCACACCTCCGCATGCGTCTCCAGACATGTGTGTTGCAGGTGTGGAAACCCATACAACACAGGGTACCAGTGGCAACCATGCTCCACCCTGTACGTGGCATGGACATGCGTACCAGTGGTCCCGACATGTGACACCCCTGTTGATGGCCTACTGCCTGTTCAGGCTATACTGTGCCAACGGCAGTGCCCCACAGCAGGTACATCTAGCACAGTTTGTATGGCACCATATCATGTGCCTAGCTTGTCTCATATCCCACCACTAGGTGGCAACTGTGTACAGTGGTTATCGTCTGTGTGTATGCCTCATGGGTGCAGCATTGTGTGACAGGGTTGATGGCAGTGGACTTGTCCATGGCAGGACATGACTGTGTTGATCAGCTCCACAGACACAGGTGGGTCTGACAGGGTTGTGGTACAGTGTGCTGCATGGGGCAACATGGGCATGGCCTACTACTCATCACTGGTGTGCATGTCGCATATGTGTATGACACTGTGGTCCTTGTAGCCTCATGGGGGTGGAGGGCATACCACCCCGTGTAGACCACGCATGACAACATGATAGCCATGTTCATTGCAGCAGTAACAGCATGTGTGGTGTGTGTGTGGCATGCATTAGGTTGTGTCTGTGTGTGTGGCCTGTCATGTCCCCATGTCACTGTCAGCATGTCTGCGCATGTGCCCTCTACAGCCCCTCTTGGACATGGCATATGATAATGGGTACACCCTCAGTGCAGTGGCACATGTGATAGTCGCAATGATACATACCAACGTGAGGTGTATCATGGGATATGATCACATCTCGGATGCAAGTGACAGTCGGACTGTGGCCTCATGCCCCACTAGTCACCAGTGGCATGATGTTATCTCATGATACGAGTAAGCAATAATACCCGACAGGGTGGGCAGTATTGGGAAATACCAGACCACCCAGGGGCATAATGAGGCCCAACGCCTCAGGTGGAGGGCCTTATAACCCCTGGAAAGTCGGTATTTCCCGATAATACCCACCCTGGAGGGTATTATTGCGCTTAGAAAATGACTATCTTAGTAAGGTTTAAAAAAGTACTAAACGTAGAGAGGAACTGAGCACAAAAAATTAATAGAATTAGTAGAAAAAAAAACTTATTGAAAAAGTGGTCCACATTTTTTAAGGCTTTTTCACCTTCTGTTGCTCCTCCCTACAAAGCCATTCTGATCGATTGAGTCCCCCACCTATACACTCAGACACACAAACACATCTATGTGAACATGAAATTTATTGTGTAGACAAAATCCACCAGCAGACTGTGGGCATCTCTTTTAAGTTGTCCCCCGTTTTTGCAAAATGTTTTTTTGTTTATGTTTGTTTGTGGTTAGTAAGCGTGCGACCCTGCGCGACCTGAAAGACAGCATATAGTGCAGCTGGTATGAAGAACAGCCCCCAGGTAAATAATGTCTTTATTTTAAATCAGTGGACTGATTAAATGTAGGGGCATCGTTCTGAGAGGGAATTCATCTGTGATTTCAAAAATATGCTTCCTAGTAAGAAGCTGTTCAGAGCAATGGCTTTGCTTTGCTTTCTGTTCTGCACAGTCCTGTGGGCCTGCAGTCGGGAGTGTGTGAGTGTGAGAAAAAATATATTTTGCCCATTTTCCTGAGCGCCGAAGAACTGCAGTGTTTTCTTATTTTATTTTTCATTGAGAATGAGCTGTTGTAACTGCAGAGGTATGAGTGTTGGGGGGGGTTGAAGACCAGTGTGGCTCGCTAGCGGCGAAAAGCTTGTAAGCGGGGATTTCCGATTTCATTGACTGCTTTCAATCAATGACAAAGCAGTCTGGGCAGCTCAGTACAAGTGTATGTGGTGAGGTGGCACTTGGGCTTGTACTTATTTTTTGCTGGGCATCTATTGAAAAATAAATGCCCAGCTTGGAGCCCATGTCAGCCAATCAGGATTGAGAATTTATACTGTCATTTTCTAACACACCCTAATGTGTAGTACTGCATATCCATACATTGTTGTGTGCCACTCCTGTACTGTCATTGGTCAGATTGTGTCACATGACTGTGTGTACATCCTGTGGAACACACGGCTGAGGTATGTCATGCAGTATGGACATCCTTACAATACATTCACTGTGTACATGGCTCCACTGTCAGATCACCATTGAGCAGGTATGGGTACGTGTTTGTGAGGGGTGTACCCACCTCCTAGGTGGTTTGTTCACTCAGATGCACTGTGTGACACACCACACAGTGAATACTGTATCTAGCACCTCCGTTCTCAACACCCTGTTGTGCCTTCCTGTTGAACTGTGCAATACATCACAGCCAGACTGGCTTTTGTGTGCATGCCCATGACTGTTGTCTGGCTCCATCTCAGTACCACTCTGTGCTGCAGACTACCATGCAGCATTATATGGATGTATCACAGTACGACACAGCAGTATTTGGCTCATCATGCTTTATTTACACATCACAATATCAGCCCTGACATTGTTGTCAGCTATCCAGTTCCACTGCTAATAGTGTGCATGGGTGCTGACTACACATCCCACATACAGTTTAGCACTAGACATTCCTTCTGCTGTGCATGCACAGCACATTACATCATCTAGCCCCACCCTCAAGACACTGTGTACCCACATTGCCCACTGTGGCAGCCTCAGCTTGACCACACAGTCACACCTATCCCTGTTCCCATACCCCTGTAGCATTGTGGTAGCCCATAGGGCCCATTCCACTGTTTCAACTGTATGCATGTCTAGATCAGGTGAGGGGGTTCTTTCCACTTCCGAGGCCTGCCACACCACCGTGGCAGTGGCCCAGGGGTCTACTGCCCTTGCTGTGACAGTGCCGTAGGCTGGGTGCCATCTGTGATGCCTGGTCCACCAGTGTGTGTGTCAGCCTCCTCTGTCATAATCCCCTCACCTTGTGCCTACACAGTGCTCCCTTCCTCCCTCCTTACCAGGGGTCTGCACTTGTCTCCATAGCCTTGTCTTCTTTGTGTGTGACACTGCTGCTGGTGTGTTGTCACGTGCAACAGTTCCATGGCCTGTTGGTACTGTTCTGCAGGCACCACCCGTGTCTGGCTGCATGACCATGGGTAGCCATATGTTTGCACTGCTGTTGTTGGCACACATACAGCGACACTTGTGCTTGGCATGGTGAGCACTGCTGTTTGTGGTGTGCCTTCAGCAACATCTGTCTGTGTGCCTGGTTCATATGCCTGTGTTGATGTTCCTGTGTCCTGTAATGTAGCACCATTACACTGTCCTGCAGGGCTGCCACCATCATTCCTGTGTATCGCTGCTGACATGTGGTAGTTTGCTTAATGGCTTGTGTTGCTCTGTCCATTGCCTCACCTTGTTCACGCATGATGGACTGCACCCCGTGCAATGCCATGACAACATCCGCCAGGGCAGTGGATGTTTCCCTGCTGGTGGCCTCTATTGCATTTGTTATGGTGGGGCCTATGGCCTGTAATGAGTGGTGCTGTGCCTCAGTGCATTGCCGTATGTTTCTAAGCTCACCAGTCTCTCTCTCTTGGCCCTGGCACACACTCTGTCAGTATGTCTCCAATGGTAGTACTGGTGAGTACTACCATACCCAGTCTGATGCAGCTGCCCCAATCATGACCTCCAGGTCTGCTATCAGTGATGGACTGAGCTCAGCTGCTACACTGTCCTGTATGCTGTCTGTGTCATGGCCTATGTCAGCCACTGACTGTGTCTGGCCCTCCCCATGCTCTCTTGCTGTGTCATGGCCATCACCATGTCCCACCCCTGCACTGTCCTTATGCAGTCCTGCAGCCTGGCCATCCAAGCTCTCCATGGGGCTCCTGTGGCATGCTGTGCTGCAGCAGTTGCTACTACTGCTGGTGCTGGTGCTGGTGGTGGTGGTGGTGGTGGTGCTGCTGCTGTCATGATTAGTCATCTTCATCGTCAATATCATCCACAGCACGCTGCACCCCTCTGCCTCCTCTGTCCACCATCTTGCACACTTATTGCTGGTCCTGCATCCTCGGATGCCTCTGAAGTGTGCCTGTTGGAGAACAGACATGATACAGTGACTGCCACACCACAACATGCTTGTCCCTGGCTCAGTATGCTATGTTGTTGCCACTGTCCCTATGCTGGCTGTGTTGCACTGCCTGCCAGTTGCTACCTGTCTGTACCTGCAGGCCGGCATGTGTGTCACGGTGCTGTTGCCCAATGTTGTGTTACACGTGCCTGTCTGTTGTCCCACCCTATACATTTCCATGGACATGGGTGTGATGTCCTTTGCGGTACAACAGCCTCCACAGCTGCTGGTGTGTGTGTGTGTGTGTGTGTGTGTGTGTGTGCACATGTATGTATCTGTGGTCCAGCTGCATACCCACATCCCTGTGTGGCCCCTACACCATTGTTCACTTATTGTTCCATTGTATTGCCATCTTGGGTTACTGGGTAAGGCCCACATGGCACATGTGCTAATATTCAGGGGCGACCTGGGAGCACTGGTCACTTATGTGACTTGCTCAGGCTCGCACAGCTTGCAAGTGGGGGTTGTGCGAGTCTGACCAAAGTCTGGCCTGCAAGGGTGTTACCAGGCATGTTCACAGGTAGTTGCCCAAATCCCTGGGCTATACTGCCAGTCCACTACCAGTACATTGGTTCTGTACAGTGGCGCAGCTGTGGCTTCTGTTGTAAATGGCATTCCTTGCGTGTTGGCATGTGACAGCTTGGATTTCCGCATACTGTGCACTCACACCATGGACATTAGCTGTCAGCTGTGCATGGCATCACATATCCACTCACATGACTCCCCCATACACATGGCATGTAGGCCACTGGACCAGGCACTTGTGTGTGTCTGCATGCTTCGCGTAGTGTGTAGCTGTGCTACGCGTTTGTCAAGTACAGTGTCCCTGCTGCAACACACACCATGTTTGTACATGTGGCAGCCCTGGTCATGGACACTTGCACCTGGCTGTCCTTGCATGATTACAGTCCTGTTGTTGCTTACGTTGTCTGTGTCCACAGTGGCTACAGTCTGTACCACCATGACGCCATTGGCATTCTCCCCATTGCCACTGCTACATCATGACCTTGCCTTTACATTTGTGTCTGTGCATACATGTGCATTGCAACATTGCATGTTGTAGCTATGTTATGCCACACATGCACCTGCAGTCCACAGCATCTGTGTCTGCCACTTGCAGCTGTGCCTGGGATGTGTGTTGTGTGGGTCATGTGATCCCCAGATGTGTTGGTCTGCTAGGCTCGCCACATACCATATTGTTTCCTGGGCCCAACATCATCCTACCTGCGTTGTTCTTCACTCACACCTCCACAGCGGCAAGTTGGTTGGGTCAGGGTGTGCCAGGCCAACATCCTCTGTCCCCTACTTTTGGGCCACCAAGCAACTGCTGCTCAGGAATTCACTGGTCCACGATGTGCTGTGCCATTCACATTCAGGTACCTGGCACTGTCCACATGCATGTATCTTTGTCCATGTGGTGACGGACCTGTCCCCCCCCCTCGCCTGTGTGTGGTCCCAGTGTGTGCCTCACCTTGTGCTCCATATGTTCTTGTACTGGCCTATGCACCGTCATGGCACAGTGAGCCACATGCATGCCACTATGGTGCATGTGACATGCTTAATGGTGCCTGTAGGTTATCCTTATCATGCATTCCACCTTTGCTCATGTCCTCCTTAGCTGCCCTTCATGTATTCCTGTGTGTCCCATTACTGTTCACAGGCATTGCCCACTGCACACTCTGTTCCCTGCTCTTATTTGTTAGGGAACCTGTGTTCCTACAGTTGCCGTTGTGTAGCTTGTGTGTAATCCATGATACAGTCACACAGGCCATCCACCAGGACATTGCATGGTCATGTTGTACATGTGTCCAATGTGTGCACCAGCACTGCTGGCACTGCCTAGCGGTGTAAACAGGACTGCTAAACTGGTGCATGCCCCCCCAGGACACATGGCAGGGTGTGTGATGCTCATCCACATTCATTCACATCTGTGCAGGTCATTTCTCTCACTTCTGTGGTTCTACACACAGTCACACCACTTATCTGCTGGCTGTCATCTGTGGCAGCCATTCCTTGCTGTGTACACAGTGGCCCTCTGCCACATCACTGCAGCTGTGCTTTAATGGGTTCATTCCATCATGCCACCTGCCTACCTCTCACCTGCTATGTATTCCGCATGGCGCTATGGTTTTCACACTCACATGTACCTTTGCTGCTCACGGGTTTACTGCTGTTCCTCATACTGTTTGTGCTGTTTGTGGACGCATACGTCTGACATCATTGCACTGGATTGATAGTGGTATTCATCATCACTCACTATGTTGGCTTTCTACGGTAGGACCTCCTTGGCACTGGTTTATCACTTACTGGTGTTTATCCTATTTCTGTTCCTGCTATTATGACTGGGAGTTCATCATTTACTACTACTATTTGGGGCCCACTAATTGTATACATATTATTGTTTCATTCCTGACAGTGCTACACATTGTGGCTCTTTGCTATGGTATGTGATGGCCAGTGCTCTGTTTCTAGGTGCTGCACATTTGAGAGGTCTGGCACCCATGCACACATGCTGCACCATGGCACACACTTATTATCTTCCTGGGACTAACATCACATATTGCTACTGCTAACATACAACTCCTACCTGCCCCACTCTGCATGCTGTATGTATCCAGTCCACTGACTCCATGTACAGTCTGGCTGCTTCTGTGGGATGCTACCATCTCCTCCTGGCTTGTTAGGGGTACCTCTTGGCTCTCCTCCACCAGTGGCTATGGCACTACTGTGGTTCTCTGCCAGCTTCTGTTTTGTCCTGTGTTTCTTATCATTATAGTGCTTCTGCAGCTCCCTGCTAGTCCTCTTTGCACATGCCACAGCATTGACATGCCTAGCAATTTCCTCTCACTGCTTCTTCCATTTGTCTCTGATGGCCTTGCTGCCACCTCTGGCACATAGGATGGCCGCATGGGCATCTACCTCCTGAATCAGGGTATCAGTCTCCTTCTGTGTGAAGTTTATTTTCCTCCTCTTCTTGCCCCCATTGCCCTGTGTGTGTTTTCATCTCTGCCTTGTGGCCTGCAGTGTTTCTTCTTTTTCTTGCCCACATTGCCCTGTGTGGGATCACCACTACCATGTGGCCTGCTGCTTTTCTTCTTTCTCTTGCCCCTTTTGCCCAGGGGCTCTTGCTCCATGGTTGTTTGCAACTTGCTCCTTCCACCTCCCTCTGTAGGTTGTGGCATCATTTTGTGCCTTCATTCTGTATTATGCCTGCTGTTTGTATGCTTTTATAGGCTGCAATCCGTGACTTACATCCTTGTGGCTTGCGTCAGTGCAATTGCGACTTGTACCTGAATCTGGTGCACCGCCTTAGCTGCAGCATTTCTAGATGCATTTTGCTCCATGGCGCGCTCTGCATCTTCCTTTCTGAATCCGGACCCCAGTCTTTTCAATAATGTGACAACTGATACATTATTCCTGGGTCTTTTTCCTGTAGGATGGAGGAAATAGGAAAAAAGTACACTACATCTAATCTTTTTAAGCATAACATATTAGCTATGGCATGCTAGATGTGGGCTCACCCTCTGACAACAACGAAAGTTGGTAGAGTAAGTCTTTTATGCTGTTTCACAGGAGTTATGCAGATTACAAAGGTCAGAACAGGCACATACCTCCATTGATTTATATAAACTATGGTGGAGGAATACATCCTGGTTAGACACCAGATAAATGGACTGTGTAGTGAGGTTTGATAGTCTTAAAAGTGATTAGGTGTGGGACTACTGTCCATCTATTGCTGTTCTTAGGATGGGTTTTATGATTAGTTATGATATACAGTAACTTTCTTAAGCATTTGGACTATGGGGCCAGTTTATTGTATTATTATTTTTGCCTGTCTCTCAAAACTCTGACCTTTTGTTTCAGTCTTGCATATTTAAGCAACAATGCACGACAGGGTGTGTGTTGTGCTGGGATAATGTCATGCCTGGGGTGATTAGGCCTGCAGGGCCGCGGGCCGAGTGCCTGTCACCCAAGTGTTATCCGAGCACAACACACACCATGGAGTGCATTATTGCTATTATACAATGGCTTATTTGTCAAATTAAATAAAAAAAATAGATTTTAAATGTATTTAAAAAATTTTTTAGTAACTTTTTTATTGCGTAGGAATACTTACTGGAAAAATAGTGCTGTTCTATTATTTGCACAGTAGGTGGTGCTTCATGTCTTGCCACACACACACACACACACACACACACATACACACACATACCCATGCTAATATTGCCATCAACTTTAATTGGATTCTGCTGTGAATTTCTTTTGTCAGCTGAAGATTTTTTTTTTTAAATACCGTCAGTGAAAGTCGCATACGGGAGTCAGGAGCATGGTGGTGGTGCAGATTTGCTTCATGTCCCCCCCCAACCCACACTCAGAGCCACGGTAATTTTTTGTGTCAGTTTTTGTTGCCATCAAGTTTGATTGGATTGATTCTGCTGTCCAGTCATTCATGTGTCAGGTGAAATTTTTTTTTTAAAAATATCGTCAGTGAAAGTGGCATACGGGAGTCGGGAGCTAGGCTTGTAGGTACACTTCCGGTTTTCCGTTTCCATTTTTATGTGTGTCTCACTTCAAAGAAAGGAGCTGTAAGGTAAACTTGCTTGTCTACTACTTTTTGTGCAGTTCTTGTGGGCTAGCAGCTACTATTTTGTTAGGAATTGAGCAACGTCAGAGAGCCGCGTGACTATGAAGTACGGTTTGCCTAATAACTGAAGCCACTTGGTTTTAGGAGGAAATGTGTGTAGGACTTATATTTTTTGGAACCTTCTGTGCTGGGGGACTTAGGAGTGATTTGATCGTAGGGAGGTTTGAAGTTTAAACGTGAACATGGAAGACGGCTTCGGAGTGGGAATTACAGAAGTGGGCTAGCTGGCGGGGAACCTGACAAGTGTGCTGTAGTGGAATGATTTAGGTAACCGTTTATGCGGTCTTCTGTGTGCTGGTACTAGAGCCATGATGTTGTACGCAGATAACATCATGGCTCCAGTGCATGACAGTCCAATTGGAGTACAAGATTCTTTCATGCCATTGTATAATTGATATTATTAGACTTTGTTTTAATTAATCAAAATATAGTTTTTCCCTCTTCCTTCTGAGGTGGGGAGGGGAGTAAGGGGTTTAATGAAACAGTCATATTTATGAAACCATGGTTTTCAAAAATGGAAATATGGAATCAGAGTTAATTTTCTTTTCTGAAGGGGTCATATATACTCCTTAATTATTATTTTTGACTTGTTCTACTGTATGACATTGAACTATCTAAAAATATTTTTTTATTGGTAATATTTGATTTTTTTTTCTTTTTCCTTCTTGAGTTTCACATTTGATTATGAATTTGTTGCTTTTCAACTGACAATAACATATACTGGGGGATTTATATGAGTCACATAAACTGTATGAAGCATTACGTATTTTCTTTGCTTTTAGGGTTTTCGTTTTATATTGATATTTTGAATAAGAATAAATGTTTCTAGAAGGGGATGTATGCATTAATATATGTTTTCTTTACAGTCTTGCTTTGATTTTTTTTATGTAATGTATTATGATCTTTCTGTAGTTTTGAATAAAAAATGTCCCTACTCTTTTCAATAAGTGCCATGGGATCTTTAACATCCACCTGAGTTACCACCAGAACAGGCAGATGGGACCTTGGTTTAATGTCTCATCTGAAAGACAGCACCTCAGAAGTACAACACCCCCCTCATGCTGCACTAGTGTCAGTATTGGGATAATAACCCAAGTGCAAGGTGTGTGAATTGAACCCACAGCCCTCTGATAACCCAAGTGTCAGGTGTGGGATTGCTACTTTGTTCCTGGGATATGCTAGTTGACATCAGCTTCATCCGATAAAAACAATGGTTCCTGTTTTCTCATATTTATAGGTATTTTATACAGAGAAAGAAAATGCACATTTCCAGAGTTTATATAAAAATCTCAAACATTATTCTTATGCAAGTTATGTAATTAGAAAGGAGAATTTCCAGTCATTTTAAAGAACCACATTTTAAAACCAAGTGACATTTAAAATGATAGTTGCTGACAAGAGTCTATGGGCCCCATTTCAAAAGGTTATCTTGGCACAAACCAGGTCTGGGCTGCGCTAACCTGGAATAGTGACAGCTGTCGAGGGCGTTCCCATATTCAAAGGACACATATGGGGCACACCGCCGACAGCAGAGTCATATGAAATATTGTGCTGTGCCTATGCAAATGAGGGTTTCCACATGCATATGCTGTGCAGCACAATATTGAAAATTGTCTGAAGTGCCAAATGGCCACCAGCAGCAGTGCTGTTTAATGCTTCTGAAACCCAGCCCTTAACAGTGTGCAGATGCATCTGTGTACTGTCAATGCTTGGATATCCTAGTAATCCAGTTGTCCCTCCCCTGCCCCGATCCCTGTCCCCATGTATAAATAAAGCAATTGGTGGTTCAGCAGTCCCTCCCCTGCACTGATTCTTGTCCCTTTACATAAATAAAATAATTGGCGGTTCAGCTATCCCTCCCCTGCCATGATCCCTGTTCCCATTCAGAAATAAAAAAAATTGGTGGTTCAGCAGTCCCTTCCCTGCACCGATCCCTGATCCATACATAAGTAAAAAACATTGGTGGTCCAATGATCCCTCTCTCCTTCTCCATTCTCTGATCACAACTCCATTTCATAGAAATCATTCCTGGTGGTCCCTTCCCCTCCTCCATTCTCTGAACACCACCCTGTTCCATATAAACAATTCCAAATGGTTCAGTGGTCCCTCTCCCTCCCCATTCTCTGATTGCCATCCTGACTGAAAGGAATAATTTCCCTGGTAGCATAGTGGCCCCCAACCCCCTCCTCACACTGCAATGGCCAGCTGCTGATTGAAATGTCAATGAGCATGTAGAGTACATAGTGTGCACTAATTGGCTGACTGGTCAACTGGAAACCAGTTGACTGGGAGTTGTTTATATGGAATGGGGTGGCAGTTGGGGAATGGTGAAGGGGGAAGGATGACTGGGAATTGTTTATATGGAACAGGGTGGCAATTGGAGAACAGGGGACAGGCCAGGGACCACTGGACAGCCAATTGTTTTATTTATGTATGGAGACAGGGATCAGGGCATGGGAGGTACCACTGAACCACCAGTTGTTTTTTTAATTTATGTATGGGGACAGGGATTGGGGCTTCGGGGGGGGGGACCTGGCCATGCATACTATGTCCAGGTGTTCACATGCAAATGGGCCCATAATGGGCATGCAGATGGTCCCTTAGCACTGTGCATGCCGAATGGTCTTATTTGCATGTTTGGGCTGAAAATTACCCAGGAGGACTGTGGGGATCACCAGTGTGCACTGTGCTCTAACCCTATTGACAGGTAGCACTGTGCCAAACATGGCAACCGCCTGCTGTGCAACACACTACCAGGGTCCAATATTGAAATAGATAGCATGGTCAGTTTGGATTGCACTATCTGCTTGAATATGGCACCAGAACCAGCAAGTCATATTTTTTCATGCGGCACACCTATTTGCACAGGCAGCTGGCTGGTTCTAATAATGGGGCACTATATCCTATAAACTGTAAGTGGTATGCCCATCGAGTTTCCACTTAAAACAGTTCACTATGATGGAAGTCTCCAAAATGTTATACTTACTTTGTGTTGTGCAAAAGAAAACCAGAGTAACAACCTGATCTTTTCTTTAAAAGAAATGCAAAACATTTAGAACAGCAGTTAGCAAAGGAAGTTTATTTTTCTGCGATGGTGATAAAGGACACTTCAAACTCTTTCTCTGGTAATAAATGTTACAGAACAGTTTCTTTCTACTTTAAGATTATGCTGTCAAAAGATTTAAAAAAAAACTCTATTGTACAGTATTTTGGAAAAATAAGAACTTGACATACAGTACATGCCAGAAAATCCCACCTCTTTGTGGTGTCAGCTAATAGGTGCACATTACTCCCTCTGATTCATGTATCCAATCTGTGTCATCACATTTTTTTGTCCTGGTAGCATAAGTAGGAATATCATTGTCAGTAAAAAGTAAGCTGGGTTTGTTCATCAGCTTAGAATTCACTAGTGCTGTGTGGAATTTTCAAATTCCAGCTGAACAAAATTTCATAGAATTATTGAAATTCCACCAAATTTCACCAGAAATGGAATGCTGGAATTCTGCTAGCAGAAAATTGTTGTGGAATAATTTTCCATGGAACAATTGCTGTTCTGTGGAATACTATTTTCCACAGAAATGGTTTCAGAATGATTTTCTGCTGAAAAATGCTGTTCTGCTGAATATTATTCCTTGGATCACAGCAGGAGGAATTCTGGAGAAGAACCATTGGAATTCCTGTGGACATTTTGCTGGCAGAATAGTCATTTTTAATTTATTTATTTTTTTTTAAATTTAATAACCAGGAAAAGCATTCTGAGAAGAAGCTCATTTCTAGGTGTGACCTGGGGACAGGGGCACAGATACCACAAAGGGATTACACAATGAGATACAGTAAAATACAAGATACAAAAAAACCAAAAGATTTCATAACATGCTATTAGGTTACAGATTATTGTACAATTTAACAAAAGGCAAGAAGAGTAGCCATCACTAGCAGTAAGTGCAGTCACAATATTAAAACATGAAGTGTAGGTAGTGGAGTGGGACCGGGGAAGGTTTGTGGGTTAGGACAGAGGTCATTCTACACCACTTTCACTGGTGGCATTATGCACAGCACTAGAATTCACTCATTCCAGCTGCAGTACACTCCACATCACTTTTGATGTCTGAATCAGGAAGTATAACAAATGACATTTAGTGCATTTTGGAACACTGCCAAATAGAAGAGGAAAAAACGCATACGATTAATTAGTAAAGAGTACTAAGAAGTGTGTGATTGTGATGCTCACAAAATGAGGTTTGCATCAGGCATATTCAACAGATCATCTACTGTATAAGGCCTTCGACTGCTGGCATGATTCTTGTGTTCTGATGTTGCTATGAATGAAGCTTTACAGATTGACTCAATGTTTGAAGTTCAAGGCCTACAAAAAATGATTTTTACACAAGAAATAAGGCTGGGTGTAGAGGCTGCATCATCTATCATTTTGTATAATGATATCTACCACACCCAGTGTATCAATATCACACAATTCTAAGTATCCTTACAAATTTATTTTATTTGCAATTTGCTATTTTTGTATATTGTTAGGTATTTGAAACTAAGGCAGTAATCAGGGGCATCTTTTGCTCATAGAAGTATGGTTGTACAGAGCAATGTTTACATTTTGTAATGTGGTTAGCATTTTGAACAGACTGAGTGTTTTTTTCTTCTATAGTAAGAATTAGCTGGTGTGCATCCCATTTTATTTTATTGTCACTATTTTTGAACATATTTGTCCTTCTTCAGAAATATGCTGATGTTCTTTTTATGCACAATCATTATTAATAGTTTTGACTAAAATAACAAGCATTTGCCAATGCTGAATGTTTGCTTAATTATATTGGCAGTGTAGTTGGTGTTGTTGCAGTGTAATTGAAGCACCAATTTTTTGAGGGGGTTCCAGTGTGGCAGACACCATAGCAGAGTTGATAAAAGCAGTAATAAAAAATAATCTCTCCATGAAGGCTTTGTCTGGGAGGAAGGCTAGAGACAGTAGAGTTAATAGTACTGGGAAAACATTGATATAATATTTAACATAATTTAATATATATCCTTTAAATGGCAGAATAGTCAGAGATCAGGAGGGTGATTTTACTTATATTTCCACAAGGGGTACATCCACAATTGACTTTGCTCTGTGGACAGGAGAAATGAACCCATGGGAAAATATACAGATTATTGTTAGATCTGACAGTGATCACTTACCTTAAGTACTAGGAATGTCACAATTAGGAACCCAAGTACAAATTAATGAAAGTGAAGTGATTCCTTTTACTGAAATAAGAGCTTCCAAAAGGATAGTATGGAACCAAAATTCTGAAGCTGCCATTCTTCCTGTATTGCTTAAGTCTTTAATGAATAGCAAATTAAATATGATTCTATCTACAGTGGTAGAAAAGTTGCTATTAGAATTTGAGAACTTATTTGTAACCATAAAGGGGACATTGGAGTATTCACCTAAATGTATTGACAGAGCTACAGCAGATAATGAATGGTTTGATAAATATAGTAAAAAATTAAAATCTGAGATTAATAAATTGCTAAGGCTATTTAAAAAGAACCATAACAGAGATATTTTAACATCTTTTAAGTATAAGAAACTGGAGTATAGGACTATAATTAAGGAAAAGAAACAAGCCTATTATAACAAACAATGGACACAAATGATATCTGCTATAAGATCAAAAAATAGGAAAAACTTTTGGACCCTGGTAGCCAGGAGGAATAATAATTATAAATTGTCTGTAGATTCTTATATTTCTGAACATACTTGAGTACATTTCTTTATGCAGATATTTTTCAATCCCGCTGTACAGGACTCACAAGTGGAATCTAGAGTGAATAAGAACTCCTTTAAATTAATAGCATTTGAGGAAGTTTATCTGGCCAATAATACTTAAAAAAAGAAACAAGGCAGCTGGCCCAGATGGGATACCAGCGGAAGTATACTTATGTGAAACTAGGCTTTGGTGTAAGGCATAAACCATGCTTTTTTAATAAATGCATTGCTTCAAATCTCTATCCAGTTTCATGGTACGGTTCAAATATTATACCTGTCCATAAAAAGGGTAAAGTAACAGACCCCGCAATAGGCCAATAAGCCTAGTAGGTATAAACCTTAAAATCTTCTCAAAAATTGTATTACAAAGACTTAAGGAGCAAGTTGAAATTACTGGAGGGTTATCTATGCTTCAGGCTGGCTTTAGAGCACAATACTCAACCTTGAATAATATATTTGTGTTACGACACTTCATTGAAAAATACATTTTTTTTAAGAAAACAAAAGTTACCTATGATTTTTATTGATTATAGCTCCACTTTTGATTCCCACTCAAGAAACCTTTTATGGGCTTAACTCCTGAATTGAGGAAATTATAGTAACTTGGTTGCAATAATCTCAAGTCTCTATAGCAATACATGGGCTCAAATTAGATTAGGGAACAGATGAGAATTATCTTACCCTTTTAAAACCAATAAAGGAGTACATTGAGGGGGTGCCCTAGCCCTTCTTTTATTTTCATTATATCTTAAAAAAAATTATTAAAGGATATGATGGAAATCTCTTTCGAGTCCCCTAAGATTCAACATACTGTATGTCCAGCATTAGCTTATGCTGATGACATTGTCCTGTTTGCCCTCGCTAAGATGGGTTTACAAAAAATGACTTTGTTAATAAAAAATCTGAAGAATTGAATTTGAAAATTAATCTTAAAACAAAAAATGTAATATTTAGAAGTAAAAACACTAAAGGCATTTAGAGAATAGGAAATCAAAAAGAAGAGATGACTTCTACATATACCTATCTAGATATAAAATTATCACCTAATTGTCCATGGAAGTCACATACCAAAATGCTAAAGGAGAAATGTAATAAAACCATAAGGGGCCTTACAAGATTTAACTTTAAATATGGAGGATACTCTGTTAAAGTATTTTACTGGTGATCAAGGCAAAATTTGAATCACAATTGTTTTATGGGTCTGCAATCTGGTAACACATTAATATTAATAAGTTAATGAGTCCTCTTTTTAAAATGCTAAGAAACCTATCAAAGCTAGGCCACTCCTGCCCAGCAGCCTATATCAGGGCAGAACTGATTTAAATAACTTGTCAGCATTAATAGAGATACAGAAAGTACATTTTTGGTTATGATTAACTAACCTACAGGACTCTTCACTTGCAAAACAATGCTTAGTGGAAAAAGAGTACTGGTTTAATCTTGGATTTAAAACTAAATTTTGGTTTACATCAATAAGTGTCCTATCAGCAAATATAAACTGATATCCCTAAAAAAAAGGCAGTTGATAAAAAAGTCAGATTAAATAAACAATATAAGAAATCTATCTCAAAGAAAATAGCTAATCATTGGAATAAGACAGACTTAGAAATTATTAGGAATTCGCATTACTCGGAATGGTACGCTGGAAATCATTTGGATTTTCGATTCAAACAATATCTTGATATCCTGGATAACCCAGTATTACGCCAACATTTTGTTACTTTCAGATTTGAGCATTTCCCAAGTAAAATCTTATTACATCATTATAATAAAGAGTTGGGGCTTTCTGAAGCATGTGATTTTTCTATTGGTGAGAAAGAAAATCTACTTCACATATTGTGGATATGCTCGTGATATTCAAGAGAAAGGAAATATTGGTGGGATCTTTTATTAATAATTGCTATGAAATTGATGTAAGCATTTTAACTTCAACTTTGATGCATACCACTGACCCATGGACCCTTGAAAGACTAGTTAAATATTTTGCGGCAGTTTTGAAAATTAGGCAGAAATTAAGGGTTATGCAATAGCTTTAAGAGACAGCTTGACCCTTTGTAAATGATGATGTTTGTGCAATAAGTAAAATATATATTTGGATCTGTGTTACTGTGTCTAGCACTATTTAAAATGTATACTTAAACTATGTTTTTTAATCTGTGATGTATGTATGTATGTAGTGAAGATGTATTCATATTGTAGTGGCTGTATCGCTGAGCAATAAAATTGATTGACTGATATGAGCAGTAATAAAAAATATGTATATTTATGGCAAGGGCCAATACAATCTCATCAATGTATGCAACTCATATCTCACTGGGGAACACTCCTTCATTGAAATATTATATGTTAGGGGTCCTGGATATATATAGCTTACAGAACTAGAAAAAATATATTTTTTGAATCAGAAAAAGTAAATATTACAACTCCAAAGTATCCATCATCTGTTAACAATGATCCCTCCCCAGCAGAGGTTCTAGAACAATGAGGGTGGCATTTTGCATCAAAACTTCATTTTTAGTCCAGAACACTTAGCTAATTTATTGAAAAAAAAATAGAATTTTGGGAGCTTCATATCCATGCCCCCCACCAGCTACAACTGCTTCCCCCATTCTCTGTAATAAG
The DNA here is from genome assembly GCA_016271365.2 of Neoceratodus forsteri. Lineage (NCBI taxonomy): Eukaryota > Metazoa > Chordata > Ceratodontiformes > Ceratodontidae > Neoceratodus > Neoceratodus forsteri. The sequence goes on from CM057451.1 coordinate 209,767,437, forward strand.
GTCTAGAACAACAGAGTTTGATTCCAGAGACAAAAAAGAATGACCCCCCCAACCCCATTAATTGTAATAGCTCCTACAATATTCTGTACTTATTTAATGGTTTTGTGTGCCTGGAGTGGGGTTTATTCAGTTGGAGTTAATAAGCAAGACCTAGAAAAGCTGCAATACTCAGGCTGCATTCCCAAGCAGAGTAAATATATGCATGATGCAACTTGGAAGATCAATGTAAAAACAAACATTAGAAAGAGGATTGGGACATAGGCACACTGTTAACACTCAAGCCTGCCTTGGATGATGAAACTAATTTCTTTAGTCACACATTAAATGGTAATATTTTGATATAAAATATGTGTGGTGTAATGGTTAAAATAGCATCTCAGAAACCAGAAGCCCTCCTGTTCATATCACACTGGAGCCAAATATTCACAGCGTAATTTGAGGCAATTTACTTTACCTCTCAGTGCTCCTATCCACCAAACTGCAGAAATGAGTAGAAGTAGGACTGCCTGGAAATGAGGTATTGCATTTCATTTGGTCTATCCTGGGTAAAAATTATATATGTAAAACAATGTCTCTTAATCTATCAGTGCCCTAGTATGCCCACCTGTGGAAATGGGCAGAAGCAGTGCCTCACTGAAAATGAGATCCTACCTCTTAGTTGGCTTATCCTGAATAAATTCATTTATAAATAAAATTTAAATACATGTTGGGACAGAACTCAGAGTGAGGCAGGTGGAGGGTTGTCATTTATTATATGCAGATGGAAATGGAGAGTGAGGGTGGGACAGCACACAGAGTGAGGCAGTGGTAGGCTTGTCATTCACTATACCAGGATGGGAAGGGAGGGTGGGTGTAGGACAGCATGAAGAGAGAAGCTTTTGATGTTTGTTATTCACTACACTGGGATAAGAAGAGAATTTTGAAGTGGGATAGCATGCACAGGGAGGCAGTAGGAGGTCATAATTCAATACACCAGGATGGGAAAGAAGGGTGGGGTGGGGCAGCATGCAGATGGAGACAGCGGCAGGGTTGTCAGTTACAAAACTGGGATTGGAATGAGGGCTATGGGTGGGACACCATGTAGAGGAAGACAGGGAGGGTTATCAAATACTATACCATGACAAGAACAGAGGGTGGGGGTGGGACAACATGCAGAGGGAGATAGTGGAAGAGTTGCAATTTACTTTACCGGGATGGGAATGGAGGGGGTGGGACAGCATGGAGAGGGGGGCAGCAGAAAGGTTGTCATTTACTGAACTTGGACAGGAACAGAGTGTAGGGTCAGGAGAGCATGTAGTGAGAGGGTTGTTCTTTGCTACAGTGGGACAGGAATGGAGGATAAGGGTGGGACAACATGCAGTGGTAAGGTTTGCTTTCTGTATAGCGGGATGGGAACAATGCCAATCAGCCTCTTTCTAGATGACATCATGCAAATCAAAGCAAAGAGCCACCCCCTCCCACAAAAAGAAAAGAGTGTCATGATCAGCTTGGCTGATTGTTGGCCTGACACTGTTGAACCCTCTGCAGACTGCCCTGTATTGCACCTACAGTGATACAGCCCTTAAATCCATTATCATAGCAATATGTTCACTTTACACAAACACAAGCAAACATAAAATTGCTGTTTTGTCATGGCTTAGTGCCAAATGCAATATTTATTTATATAATTATTTGAAACATTCTTTAACAGAAGACTGTGAAGAAAAGAATGTAGTTATTCCCCCTCAAAAAAAATGAAAGTGTATGCTCTGACTTTAAGCCATAATCAAAAGCATCAATAATGGTGACATTCCAATCTTTTGTTCTGACAATTTGGGGTCTAGTCCTTTGGAATAATTTGGGGACAGGTCCTTTGGGAAAATTCCGATTAAAAGCAGTGAGAAATATCACAATTAAACATTGTTCTTTAATTTAAAATTTGCATAAAATAGAGGATGAGTTGTATGAGAAACATATCATTTACAGAATGTTGCAAGTCACCAAGGTAACTAGACAACAAAAACTAACGTACACAGAATTGACTAATAACTACAAATGCATTGTTCCTGAAGCAGCAATCTTTTCAAATCATGTTTAAAAATGACACATGGTTGCTGCTGGTAGTATTTTTTTATTTTGGTTTAATGAACAATGAATACAGTTTAAATGTGAACAAAATAAGAGAAACATTTGTTCTTACAATTTTTTTTTTTTTTTTTGTTTGTTTTTCCCCCTGCTAATAATTTTATCTAACTATTAAGTAGGAAGCAGCAGTCAAAAACACAAAAGAGAATAAGAAGTAAAAATACAGCTCAGAAGTCTTCAAGATCCCTGATACACATCCTTTGAGATCTCCTAGAGATAATAAGAAAAGATGTTGAGGGATGAGCACTGACATTTGCACAAGCACTAGTCCTGAAACATACACATTATCAGTTTTATACAAACTTTTTTTTTCCTTTTTCATTGTCATAAATTGTTGACTTATAATTATTACAGAAAACTAAGCCTGTCCTTAGAGAAAAAAATATCACAGGATACAGTGGCATGGTCTCTATTTACAGACCAGCTAAGTAAACCAAATATGAACAATTGGAAAAGGAAACTAGGAATTCTTACAGAAAGTAGACAAATTGCTTCTAGATAATGACATACTGTCAAAAGATATAAAATGTAATTGGCTATTTAGGTACAAAGTTTGCAAGAATCTTTTAACTGACAGTAGTTACAGAGGCAAATAATATTGCTAAATGAACAGTAAACATATTACAAAAAATTAGTCCATTTAGCAGTCACTAAAATCTAAATAAAATATTTATAAAAACAGGCAGGATGGCAGACTGGATGAGCTAAGAGCTTTTTTCTTCTTCCACGTCTATGTGTCTGTTTATGCATTTATGTAAAACAAGAATATCTTTCTTTGACAAGGCATTAGTAAAAAACTCAAACTAATCTAAAGAGTAGGTAGACTAAATATTGAAATATGAACTTAAGAATGTAATAAAAATTTGCGAAGGGTTGCAAAAAGTTATGCAAAAACCTTTATATGCCCTTCATTTACCCTAGCTAGATTAGAACTTGCAGACAGCAAAATAGCTCATCAAAGACTTGTAGAAAAATGTAAAGATGAACAAGAAAAACAGTTAAAATTGCCTGGAAAATAGTTAAAAGTTCTTGAGGGTCCTGCTTCTGCAGCCCTCCAGACAACCCCATGAATTCTTGACATCCATTGCTGCACTTGCATGCAGACAGTATTCTCTTGGGGCCCTGTGCATCTGCATCTGTTCACACAGGTCTCAAGGGGCTTACATAAATAATTCCACTATCTCAAAAAGAAAGGAAATTATTTGCAAAAACTGTGTTAATGCACCAGTTAGATTTCAACTTAGTGCCACTAAAGTAGTGAAATGCAGTTGCACTGATTTTCTACCTTCATGGGTTTGTATCTGCTTATGCAGCCACACCTGTGTGTGTACGTCACACAGCATGCATCAGTACGCATGGCTGATAAAGTGCAAGCAGACAGTAGACCCCATAGGGCTGGCACCTCATCAGCCAGATGTACTGATGCACACTGTATAAGGTACCTCACTAGACAGCATAACCCTCTAGTGCATGGTTTTCTATATGCAGCTGTGTAACTGAAAAACTGATACCCCCTTGAACAATTTCTAGATTCACTGCTGAAACCATGATACCCACAGTGCAACATTACTTCTGTCAGCGTAACTGCAGGCTCCAGAAGTCAGTGCATATGTCTTTTCTTACACCTGTAACTAAAGAGGTGCAGGCCTCTAAGGGCCTGCACTTCTATAAACAGAAGCACTTTTTAAATTTTTGTATCATGGATTTTGTAGCATGTATGCTTCTGCAATCATAGGTTGGTGTGCATGTGTTACTTCTGCAGCTGTGGAACTGCAGGCTTATCAAGTGTGTTTATGTCTTACAGTGTCCATGAATACCTGAGGCTACAGAAATAACTTGTAATTTTGGTAGTGTGGATTTGTATCTATGGCTGCAGGGCCCCACCTGTGGTTCTGTACACAAAAGTAATGTTGTGATTTGAATATTGCAGATTTCTCTCTGCAGCCAGAAGTGAGTGTGTATGTGTGGTGTGCATGCCACAGATACAAATCCATGAAGATAGCACATCAATGCTACTGCTTTTATATAATCTGGAAACTGTTGTGTGCTGTTTGTTGACAGTTGATGGCTGTCTGTGGTTGCTTGTGTGGTCTTTTTCTTTTGCTTCTTGTGTGGGGGATGGGCAGTTAGGACTACAAACCTTAATGCCACATTTCCTTACTTTGTGCCATAAAGTTGAACCATAACTTGTGCATTAACACAGTTGTTTTGCAAATAATACATATAGACATAGATGTGTGTGTGTGTGTGTGTGTGTGTGTGTGTGTGTGTGTACATAAAATGAATAGTGCAGGTTGTAATTGTTTTACTTCTCCATGTTTTCTCCACTCCCTCCCTTTTGACCAGAGCTTTCACCACCCCCCAAATAACATCTATAACCCAAGCCTGGGTGTGCTGTAACAAAAGACCACATGGTCCTAGCACCCATGGATGCTTATGTTATGTCCCTGTCTGTCCATTCTGCTAGGGATATTTAGGGAGGATAAAGGGAAAAGGTGACATTGTTTCTATAGAATGACACTGCATTCTGTACAGTGGGCAGGTTGTGGATCATCCTGGATGATTTCTTGTTCATCAAGAAGCCAGTGACTGGGAATGTGGGCACCTGCTGACTACATTACAGGAGGTGCACACCAACTTCAGGGTTAGGTTGGTGCTTGAAAATATGGAAGGACCCTGTACCACCCTGTAGTTTGTGGGGCTAGAGGTTGATTTCTTCTTGAAAAGGGCCAAGCCCTTCAGTTGTTGTTGACTAAGAACGCTGGGGCAAAAAAGAAAAAAATCACTCTGTGTAAACAGCAGTAGCTTCTTGGTCATCTCAACTTTCCATGCATGGGTCAAGCCTTTTGCAGGTGTATGGCAAAGCATGGTTTGGACACTTCCTGTGTCATCATAGGCTCTTGGTAAATGGCAGCAGGAGGGAGGACATTGTGGTGTGATAACCCTTTCTGACCTGCTATAATGATGTGTCCATTTGGCCCATAGTGACGACCAGCCAAGTGCTGGAGCTCTCTGTTGATTTATCAGGAGGCTTTGTCTTCTTGGCATGCTTTTTTTTTTAATTTGCTGTTCATGACCCCTCCTTCTCCATGGTTTTAACTTCCCTCAGGTCCTCCAAGGCATCAGGCTGGATGCTCACTGACCTCTTCCCCAGGGCAACCTCCATACTGCCTTGATTTGCCCCTCAGGGGTGAGGGAGGAGTGGTTTCCCCTTACCACCCTCCACCACCTTCTTGAAGTCTTCATCAGGTGCCCCCCAAGGGATCGTTGGTCTGAAAGGGCTACGCACCAGAGGCTGTCTCCAGGTTCGGCTATGGGGTATTTTAATGTTTGTTTCCTGTCCCTGAGGGCATCAGCATGCCGGGAGCTCCAAGGTACGTAGGTACATCATGACATGACAGCCATCCCAGAGCTCACCAATGTCCTCTCCACCTGTGGTCACCCAGGTGATGGTATTGCAGCAGGGATGGCTGCCCACCCTCCCTGGAGGAGGAGAGCAATCTGAGGGATGCTCTATCCTCCTCCCCCAGTTGGCCCCTGATGACCCAAGTCTGCACCTGAACTTGGTTTGCTGGCATCACAAGTGGTAGTGCTAACGCTGTGCCAATGGGCAGGCATTCTTGGCATACTTTGAAGGAGTGTGCTGCACTGCCCAGTGGCCAGAATCTTTGGTTAAGAGCAACTTGATGGGGCAGGTTACATTGTTGGAGTGCTTTCCCATTGTTGTATCTTTAATGGTTAGGGGCAGCTGTTTCTGGGAAGTGATTTTCTGAAGGGAAACATGGGGGAAGTCCACACTGCTGATGGACAACTGCGGGTGAAGGGTTCACTTGGTGACCTGATGTGAGTGCTTATACTCAGGTGCTTGCTAGCATTTAATTAAAAGCAGTGCATTTTGTTGGCACTGATAACAGTATTGCTGATGCTCTATCTTGTTTTTAGTATCAGAAGTTGTGGGACTTGCCTACCACAGCAGAGAGATAATGAAAGGTGATTCCTGTCTTCATCTGGAAGTTGGTAATCTCACAGACTTGGAAATAATCAGGAACTCCATAGCTCCCAGCAGCCAGATAACCTATGAGAAGGGTTTCAAGAACTTTTTGAGGGTAGCACAATGGAGCAGAAGGACCTAGGGGTCATGATATTGGATTGCCAAAAAAAATAACAGCACAATACAACTTAGTTGAGGGTAAGACAAGCAGGATGCTGGGATGCATAGAGAGGGATAAGTGTTAGTAGCCATGAGGTCATCCTCCCGTTGTACAGTTCATGGGTGTGACCACATCTGGAATACTACACACGGTACTGGAGTCCACACCTGAAGAAAGACAGTAACAAGGTGGAAGCAGTTCAATACAGAGCAACAAAGATAGTATAAGGACTAGGGTGCCAAACATATGAGGACAGGCTGTAGGACTTGAACATGTACCCCCCTGAGATAAGGAGGGAAAGGGGTGACATGATTGAAACATATAAGTACCTGCAAGGGGTAAATATTGTGGACACCAAGGTTCTTTTCTCCTTGAGCTCAAATATAGGGACAAGGGGGAACTCACTTTAACTAACGGGAGGAGAGTCAGGTGGTACCTCCACAATTGGATCACAGAATGAGTGGTGGACAGGTGGAAAAAGGCAAGGCACTTTTATTCATATGGCACCCAGTCCCAGAGGGTTTCACCTTTGGAACCTGCCCACGATCTGGCACCAGGCAGTTAGGGCACCAATCGGCAATATTGCTGATCACATTTCTTGTCGGGGACTGTTCCCCATGTGCCCCACTACTGATAGATTCCTACTTCAGGGGTTGGCAGACCTCGGGGGGGGGTGCATCCAGCATTTGGTGCCCTGATTGCCCGGTGCCATAATGGCAGTGATCTGAGTACCGTAAGGCATCCCAGAGGCTCCCGGCACCTTATATCAATAACAAGATAAATAGAAACACATAACTTGAACTACAGCAATATACAAGTCAGCACATATCAAGCTGCTGTTGGAAGTGGTACAAGCCAAATTAGTGAGCAGATGCATGCAAGGATAGAACAAGAATATGGGATTAGTTAGCAAATAGATGTCAGAAATAGGGCTAGTGCAAAGTAATTAGGCAGGGGGGACAGACTGGATGGGCTGTTAAGCCTTTTTCTGCCTTCATCATCTGTATGTCTATGAAGTAGAAAGGTGACTGATGATTTCCATCAGGGTGCTGATGAGGCACAGGAGATGCTGTTGTTTCTTATAGCAGAGTGTATGACCTGGGGACGATTAGGACTATTGTCCACAATGTCAAAGCATGGCAATAGCAACCATATTCATGGCAAGAGATCAAGTGCTTACCTGGTTGCCATGCAAGTAGCAAAGTCTTTGAATTGTTTTGTAAGTCTGTTCTGCAGATGCAGTGGCATATAGTATGTCATTTGTGTCTGTGACTTTCTTGTGCTGGTAAGATATCATGAGAAATGAAATGCTGCTTTTTCAAAGGACACTGACACATAAGGGGCTACTGTATCATATGGATATGCTGCATCCCATTGTAGTAAGACTTAGTGCGTACTTCATGGGTACATATTGTCTCACATATCCCAGTGGACCAATGTGTGCCACTTTTTTGATGCAAGCACCCGAAGTGCTACAACTCACAGCAACTGCACAAGAAGACAGGTATAGCATTTTTGCACAATTTGTTGCGATGTATCAGACACAATATACAAGTCCTGAAGATAGTTTTGAAAATCTCCCCTCCTCCAAGTTTTGCTACAGTCAAGCATTATCATCTACATCTGGTCTTTAAAAATCATGTCCAATAAAATGAAAAGGCATTTTTAATTTGATCATACTTAACTAGCACATTTTGTAGTGGAGAGCAAAAAAGAGACAGAGAGATAGACTGATGGAGTTAAGAAAGACAATGAAGAGATCCAACACAATGTCTCTTCCCCACCCACCCAAACAAACAAAAAACACACACACACATATGCACCAACAGCATTATAACTTTGTTAACATTTTTTTGGTTTTCTTGTTGACTATCCCTGTTATATTCAAACTGAAGCTGTTTGAAGTGTTTTTTTTTTTGCCATAGAGTTACAGCAATTAACTTTCCTCTCTGACAACATGTAATGAAACAATTCTATCATGTTTCTGTATTGTTATAAATATCCAGAAAGTGATTACCAGGGAAATTACAACTATATGACAGTAGTTCAAAATGTTAATTTAAATGATACAATTGGACCTTTTAAAAGTGTCACCTGATTGGTTAGCTGGCACCCTCAGGCCATTGTAAATCATAGTATTACCAATGGAAGAGGTGCCAGCTAATTGCAGTCTTGAGCACCCCATTGCTAAATCATTCCACCCCCCCCAGACCTTAACAGATGCCATATTAAACTGCCACTTACCCACCAATGAGAAAAATAATGGCAATTTAAAAATCTATTCAAGTTTTGACTTAATCAATTTAGCCGAACTGGATGAAATTTTTACTAATTTGCCTGAACCATCACTGAATTTTCCTGAAATTGCAAACCAAAGCTTAGTAAACATACCTGTTACCAGAACTCCTCCAGCACCCATTTCACTCAGTTCAGCTGCTGTAGGCCCCGACCCACAAACAGCTGCCATGCTGCCAACCACCTCAGTTACCTCTGCTGCTGACAACTTGAACTTCTCAGGCATCAGCACAACACCAGGCCTGTCCAGTCCTATAAGCATAAAGCAACATCATCAACTTTATGTCCTGGATGATGAAATGGTGCAACTAGAGCTTGACAGGCATGAACAAACAACCTTAAAACAGACATGGTGGGTACTTAATGTATTTGTAGACTGCTGTAAGCAAAAAAATGTAATAGTTTATCTAAAAACAATTTCAGCCCAAGATTTTACGATAGTATTACAGCACTGTCAGGAACAATGGAGGCAATGAATATGTCTTGAGCAGCTATGTTAGCCTCGGATCCAGCCTAAACAGGCACCTAAATGACCCACTGATCAGCAGATCTATAATTCGTATGGCCGAGCCAGAATTTACAAGTGCCAACAATATTTTTAAAGCTGTAGTCAAAAACTATAGAAAGCATGTCAAAGTGGAGCATCATGCAGCATATACCATAGCAGAACTGTCAAGTTTCCGGCACTCCAAAGCATTTTCCCCTGAAAGAGCCACTGGTCTGGTCAGGACAATTTGGATAGATATCCATTTGATCTTTGCCCATAGAGGCAATGAAGGTGTGAGGCAATCCAAAGTAGATTCATTTGAGTTAAAAACCAGAGACAATGGGTTAAAATATTTAACCAAACATTTTAATGAAGAGACTACAAGTCAGCTGCAGCAAAATGACCCCACCAGCCAATGTACAAGAGGCTACATGTTCGAGCAACCTCAGGACCCTTTGTACCCAAACAAAAGCTACATGAACTACATATCAAACCTCCCTCCAAACCCTTCCTCTTTATGTTGCCACCATAAAAAAATGGATCAAACAATATTAGACAGTATGGACGTATGGTAAATGGCAGAGCCCATGGGAATTAATTACCTTGGTGGCATGCTTTCACATATTTGCAAAGAAACTGGACTGAGAAAAATCTTTACAAATCACTCCCTCAGAGCTACTGCTGTAACACTGCTAAGCAACTCAGGAATGGAGGCTCAGCAGATAATGCTAATCACAGGCAATAAAAGTGAGTTCTCCCTCAGAAGTTATTGGAAGTCCAGCATAACTGACTTTCAAAAGTGGGGCAAAATCATATCAAGAAAGACTCCAACAATCCAAAAGGACCTTAACAAAAGAAGTCCAGAAAAACAGCACTGTACAAGCACCAGTGGAATGTTTGTTTCCCTGCCCATAAGCAAGATCTGACAAAGATACAAAACACCATCCTCTGCAGCCAGCACATACCACCAAATGTAATGGTAAAGAATGCAGGTGAAGATGGGCAAAACAGCACTTTCCACTCTGGAAATTGCTCCAAAAACAACCAGCACGATCAACCCTGCACTTCGGATACCTACATGCAGCTTCCAAGGACTCTGTAAACTGGCACTGACCAGCAGCAACCAAATGAAGCACATGACAGTAACATCCAATCAACACTGACAGCCAGCATTCAAGGCCATCCCTAGGCAACCTAGTCAATTATGGAATGGTAAACTTCTACTGGCACTGATCCACAGGTTAGACACAATCAAATTCATACTTAAAGAAGCATATTTTACAGTGTTTATAATAATACACACAAAAGAAGCATACAACTAATTTTTTCTCTTATTTTTTATTTCGATTTCACAGATCCCCCACGCACCCTTGGAATGGCATTCCACTACTCAACAAAGTGTTACTGATGCAAACATTCAAGACAGCACCCAAAGCAATAAAGAACAGTAAAGAGCATCATTTCATTCCACTGTGAATAACACAGAGACAATTCAACATCACGTTTCATGTTAAACATGAGTTTGCATTACTAAACATAGTTTTCACATAATTTTCCAGTTGTTCTTAACCTAGCTTTCACAGGATTTTACAGTTCTTTAGTTAGATTTTACAGTTTTTAACTTAGTACCTCACAAAGTAGTAGCAAAAAACAGTTTAAATGATTATTTTACAAACTTGTGTATCACAAAATAAAATGTTAAAGGTCAGAAACCACAAACCAGTGCATGGACTATTTTATTTGGTGTAGGAATACTAGCATTATTATCATGTATTTTTTATAAAAATAAGCATGTAACATTAACTTTTTCTTTCCTTTATTCAACTAAAAAAAAGTACAATTGCAATAAACCACTCCAGAATGAGGGTTATGCTGGGATTAGCCCATGCTTGACATGGTTTGGCCACTCGGCCTGCTGCCTTATGGCCAAACCACGCCAGGCGTGGGTAATCCCAGCATAATACAAACCCTGTCATGGTTTATTGCTTAAGCATTGGATGCCAATAATTTCATCTGAACTTTGTGTTATGGATTGCACCTCATGGATCTGCAAACTATTAATGGTATCTGCACCTGCATACAGTATGGCCAGTTGTGTCCAAGCAGTCCAGCTGCTGTTTCCAAAAAAAAGCATCTTTTTGCAAAACAAACATCACAATTTATGATACAAAACTGTCAAAAATAGAATTTGCATATTTTTCGCTGCAATTGTGGGGTTTCTTGGATTTGGAATTTGGACATGGTTAGATCATTTAACAGATAGTCTATAAGTATGGATGGATTTCACTTTTGAGAATAGCTATAGGCAGATCTTAGATGAATCTTTTTTAAAATCCTGCCACTTTTGTATAACATTCATGTACAAAAAAGAAGGCCACAGAAATCCTATTCATTGCCCCCATGAAATCCAGTCCACATGAAGTCATAATAATGAAACTGGTGCAAAACATCAAACTTTTAGTCCAGGTCATGTAGTGAAATCTACAGATTTTGCAGTTTGTGGGAGTTTCTCAACTCAGGAATTTGACAAACTGACAAGCACACACAAGAAATGGAAAACTATTCACCATTAACCAGTAGCATGTTGGTCAGATGATTGTAGCAACATAGAGTATTGATGGTACAGAGTGCAAATGAATCATTATCATTTTCAGCCTGAATGCAAATCGGTAAAAAGATGAAAGTTTGACATTCTGGATAGGCACTAAAAATCAATTTCACAATTTTATTTTTAAGTAAATTGAGGAAACAGTATCCATACAAAAATATAAGAACAATTGTAGAAACAGTATCCATCCAAAAACATTACAACTTACTTCCTTGTTTCTTTTTCATTAGAATGGAAAATAGTTTGATATACTGTACGTCCTTTGATATATTGCATGTTGCATCCCATAGCACTTTACAAAAGCATAGAGGTAGATACTGGTAGAGCAGGGACACTATGCTATGTATAAGCAACAACCAGTAAGTGTTTTAATACAATACTGCACACATCATCATATATTAAAATCTTTATTATAAAGAGCGTGAATATTGGCTAGGAGAATGGGAGTAACACCCCAACTCTATCAAAATGTGCCATGGGATCTTTAAGTTCCACTTCGACAGTTAGTAGTGGTGGGGAGAAGAGGCTTGGATTAATATCTTATCCAGTCATTGCACTATCAGGGTTGGGTACTAACTTGTGTGTCAGGTGTAGGAATTGAACACATTGTTCTGATCTTCCAGCCCCAGAATGCTGCAAGCTGAGTCACAGACACTGAACTTGGTACATGTTTTATTCAATAAAAAAAACCAAAATCACTGCATCCAGCAGCAGCCTGCTAAATGAAATATGTTCAGTCAGCTGAAGAGAACATACTGATTCCACTGGCATATCAACCAAAATGCATGAAGTATTGGTTTTTAATAAATACTGTACTTGGCAGCATTATCCTATCATTTAAATAATGGGAAACAAAATGTTCCATGTTTCTTAAGGATTCGAGTCTTTGACTAAACACAAAATGTCTTTGAAGACAGAGGACATATCATCTAATGCAATTCAGAGCTAAAGTACATTCTTCTCATAGTGACTACATTATCATTCTGTTTACATCCTCATACATTTTTGCTCTTAATAATATAAGCATCTGCCAAAAAGCCACTATTGCAGGTGCTTCTTTACCAACAAAGAAACTCAGTGCAGATATGCAAGCATCTCACTCAGTTCAGTTTCAACTGCTCGATCCGCTATTACAATTTAATTTTTGAGACAGGACTCCTAAAGGTATGGAAGATAAAGCATTTTTGTTGTGTTGTAGTCTCCTGGGAAAATATTGCTGCACACCTTTATAGCAGGTGTTTACACACCTAATAAACCAAGGACCCCAATTGTACATAACATATATTTACTAACCAGCTTGGGAAACTCAAATGGACAGAGGGAGAGGTAGAGTATGATACCTATTTGGGAACCCTAACTGTCAGCCTAAGCGTGTTTCATGGAGTGTGAAAGAATCAAGATTGTGACTTCACATTGGGTACAGCACATTTCTGTGAAGAAATCAGCAATTAAATTAAAGGAGACCTGTGTTTGCAGAGTGGCAGAAGCATTTGAAAGGAGATGCAATTCAGCTGCTTAAAGGGAGTGAGAGCAGAGTACTTCCATGTTCAGATGAGTTACAGAGAGTGGGAGCTTGCAGAGGAGACTCCCATCTTTTCTCAGACTGGTTGGGACTAAGGCTGCAGGCAGAATGAGGACTGAGGAGAGTGACTGTGATCACACCTGCACATTTGTAACTAGCTGGCAGGCAACAAGTGCCAGGATACAGAAATAGGGTTGGGCTACTATTAAAACATAGCATAACAATAATGAGCATCACAGAAACTTAGAAACAAAGAATTTGACAGTAGATAAGAACCGCTTGGCCCACACAGTCTGCTCCTACGTACAGCATCATCACAGCTCCTAAATGGTCTCTGACTCTTTTACCCTCCTGACTTTCCTTTCCACTAAGATACGCTTATGCCTATCCAGTGCAGTCTTGAATCCTACCAATGTCTTCACCTCCACCACCTCTGGTGGAAGGATGTTCCAGCCAGTAATAGCTAAGAAGAGTGCAGAAACAACAGCGTGGTTGGGAGGGGCTACGCAGAAAGAGCAGTAGCTGAAATAGTGGCAGCATGGAGATGCAGAATGACAGTACAAGAGTAAGAAAAGCAGCTGCTCTGCAAGGGTGACACCCTGAGTGGCAACAGAACATCCAGCAACCCTGACAAGCCTGTGGAGCAGGGAAGCAAGTGCCAGGTATGGGCTGCAGGTAAGGCAAACCCCAGGAGACAGAGGCCCTGGAGGGTGTACACACGGTGCAACTGGGACAACCATGGCCCACAGGCAAACAACGCTGACACCCTCCCAGCCCAGCACACCACCACCACCACTGGAGCAGACCCCCCAAACAGCAGAAGAATAGGCACTCACACCAGACAGGTCCATGGGCTAGAGCAGCCCAAGAGGAGTCATCCACCGGACATGGGGCAGGGGACAGGCAATGCACCATGATAAATAGGGGGTGGGCAGGAAGGGGCATCCACAGAGTGACACAGAGCATGGCCACAGACTGACCCATAAAGGGGCACAGCACACAGAAACCCCAGAACCATCACCCTGGTTGAAGGATGTCAGTACACTATATACAAACCCAGAAAGGCAAGTCATTAGCTGTATACAATTGCTATATCTACAGAATGAACACAGCAGGACCAGAGTAAGTGTATTGGCGGTATGCAGAAGCCCACAGGTACAACTGCCTCGCCTGCCTACACACCGGAGAGGACACCATGGTTGCCACCATAAGGAACCACAACCATGCCCTGGACGCAGAGGATGTTGGCACATGCTGTGTGCTCGGGACACTGCAGGACAGGGCACAGCAATCTCTGGACAGCGCATCGCAGGTCATCATGGCTAGCACGTCTGGGATACCTGCAGCCATTGCGGGATGACTGCCATGCATGTGACTGCTTTGGCAGACTGTACAGTGCATGCGGCATGTGGCAGGGGGATGGTCCATGACTCCCATGACCTTCACTGACCTCATGATGCCCAAGGAGTTCACCGTGATGGGGGGTGGGGCATGGTTCCTTCTCTTCGACAGTGGTCAGGAACAGGACTGTCTCATCATCTATGCCACTAACCAGGTTCTGCAGCAGCCGACAGACTGCTCTAACTGGTTTATGAATGGTACATTTCAGACATGCCTAACCCTCTTTGACCAGATGTACACTGTCCATGCTGTCCAGTCAGGTGCAGTCCTGCCAGCTGTGTTTGCTCTCACCTGCACCCGGAGGGCTCAGGCCTACATATGACTGCTGGGTCAATTGAAAATACACTGTCTGGTGCTATCACCCACCACAGGCCTGCTGGACTTCAAGCATGCTATCTGGCATGCTGTGTCCACAGTTTTCCTGGATACCCAGATCCTTGGCAGCTTTTTCCATTTTTTGCAGGCCATCTGGTGCAAGGTGCAGGAATGCCCAGAGGCCCTGCAATGATATACCATGGATCCAGACTTTGCCCAGCACCTCTGGATGCTGCTGGCACTGGCCTTTGTCCCACTGATGGATGTGCCAGTGGTATAAGAGGAGCTGCAGGAGTGGGACTACATGGTGCAGAATGAGCAGGTCCTCCAGGCAATCCTCGATTATTTCGAAGATACCTGGATTGGTCGCCCCACTGGACATTCCTGTCACAGATGTGCCACCTTCCCCATCGACCAGTGGAATTGCCGTGGGGTAACCTTCCAGGGACTAGCCCGGATAAGTAATGCCATGGAGGGGTGGCACAGGGCATTCAACACCAGGATTGAGTCATGCCACCCCAGTATTTGGAAGCTGCTCTACTGCCTCTGCAAGGAAGAGAGCATGACCATGGTGTGGTCTGAGCAGCTTGTCTCCATGGCTGAGTCATGCAGGTCTGGTGCCACTACCATGATCTGAATGCTCACATCGACACTGTGGTGGTGGAGTATGGCACATGGAGCCATTATGAATATCTCCAGGGCCTGGTGCACAACTTCACCTTCCATGTGTGACCCGGCACATGGTGGCACAAGACATGGCTACCTGACATTGTCGGCACCTGTCATGCACTACCCTTCCACCTGCGGACTGTAGACCTGACACAGGCCACCGGTTGCCATGTGGCACATGCACTGCAGACTGCTACTGAGCCCAGCAGTGGAGCAATGCTGCCTGGTGAGGGTGCCATCGCTCTTTTGACCCCCGAGCCTGTCCATCACATGGCACACCCTTGCCACCATGACACGTGCCCCTAACAGTGCAGCCATGGTGGACCTGTCCACCCTCTGCCATGGTGTGCCTTCCACTGGCATGATCACTGCTACACTGTTGGTGTCCACCCATGGTGTCCTGTGCCCAAGCCCTACCCTCCTTGTGCACACCCCCCTTGGGTGGGCTAGCCTCCACCTGTTGCCCCATCCCACTTGCCCTCATCCTGTTGCCCACCATACTGTGCCCTCGGCCATGGATCTCATTGGGTACACTCTGTGCCCTTCACCCTGGTGTGTTCGCCCATTCACGTGCACCCTGTTGCGTGGCTGGGCATTGCTATGCTCCCTTTCAGTTTCTACCTCCTGCCCGTGCTCTCTCCATGGGTCACTGTATGTACAGCTTCACCTTTCCTGTGGTATGCATTCTGGAGTTGCTCACTGGGGACTTGCTCACACAGAGTCGCCCTCATTACATTAATCAGTTCCAGGCATCTACCATTCTCTCTGTGAAGAAGTACTTTCTCACATCTCTCCTGAATCTACTCCCCCAGCTTCATAGCATGTCCCCTTGTTCTTGAGCTCCTTTTTTCTGAAAAATACCTCTTTGCTGTACCTTAGTTACCCCTGTGAGGTATTTAAAGATCTCTGCCATATCCATCCTCTCCCTCCTGTCATCCATGTTGTACATATTGAAGTTCTTTACTTACTAATTGTAGGGCTTTTAGTGTTGAGCCTGCACCATTTTAGTTGCCCTCCTCTGGACCACCTCAACTCCGAACACTTTCTTCTGGAGATATGGGGCCTGATTTTCTAAAGCAAAACTATGACCAAGATGCCTGCTGTGCCAAACAGGGATGATGCAAGTGGCACCTTGTGTTATAGTTTGCAATGATGCTGATTCTCAAATGCTAGTTGTGGTGACATTGGGATGCCATGCGGCAAAGCACCCATGTGCCACCATTGCAGCAAAAGCACCCATGCATAAGGTTGCAAGGGGGCTTGCACCATGGCAGGAACGCACCATCCCCTTTATTTGCATTCTGTAAGCCCTACTATGGTTACAGCAAGGGGCTCAAATTAGACCACCCGTGAGGTGGGTTGACTGTCATGCACCAATGTGGTGAATTGGGGGGCTCTGAAAGTGGAATCCCGGGGTGGAAGGGGCACAGGAGGTGCTATACGGGGTGTTGTGGAGATGGTGGGCATGTGAGGGATTGATGTGGCAACTGGCAGAGGTGCCATTTGTATAACTCTTAAGCTAATGACCTGGTACTGTAGGGGGTCTCCAGGGACAAACAGTGCCATGGCCCTGGGTGGGCACAGCCATGGCAGCAGCTGCAGCCTTGGGCGCTGTTTGTGCCTTGCCCCTCCAGTACCATTCATTAGCTTAATAGGTGTACAACAGCACCCCTGCCAGGTGCCACATCATCCCCTCACATATCCACCAGCTCCCAGTGCCACCCATGGCACCCCCCATGCCTCTTCTACTCCCAGACCCCTTCTGGCAAACATGTTTCAACCCCCACCATACCAGCCCCTCTAATTTTGCATTAGGTGGGGGGAGACAGATCCCTGCTTCAACTCCCACAGGTGCACCGATTGTTTGGTGCATACCTCTGGGTGCTGCAATTCCCCCGTTTTTGGCACAGGGACACCTGTTTTCACATAATTGGGTGCAGGATCCCTCATGAACTTGGATTTCACTGCAGCCCTAGATCACAGTAAATTGTAATGATCTAAGGGCACTTATAAACACATTAAAGAGGACCAGTCCCAGCACTGATTCATGAGGTGCCCTGTTGGTCACCACCCTCCCTTCCTCAGTGTGAACTCCATTTACCACCACAATTTGTCAATTGTCCCCAAACCAATTTCTTATTTATTTATTAGCTTTTGGTAACTGGGTAAGTGCACAAGGCAACAATTCTGCCTATTTTCAGGCACAACCCTGGAGAGCACAGGACACTGGTACACAAATTACAGTAGCACATCTTAAAATCAACGAAAACATAAGACAGCAATAACAAATTAACTTCATACACAGTGGGTAGAGCAACAAATCTGTTACAAATGATACAGTGCACAGTAAAAATCATATTGTAGCAAGAAATGGAAGTAGGTCTTACCCAGGTTAGCCCCTTTGAACCACTCCTAAGCTACCCAACTTGCTTACTACTCTCCCATGTAGAAAGGTGTTAAAAGCCTTACTAAATATATATATAGGCCTCATCCACTGCTCCACCCTGATTTAATTCCTTGGTCTCCCAGTCCAATAAAAATCTATTGCACACGTTTGATATGACCTCCCTTCCTGTGAATCTGTGCTTCCTCAGGTATTGTAGGTGGCCGGATTCCAGATATTCCACACTCCTTTCCTTCAGCTGTGATTCTATTAAATTTCTTACCACTGAAGTCAGGCTAACTGGCCAATAATTGCAAGCATCCTTGCTGCTACCACTTTTGTGATGTGGTACGCATCTGCCCTCTTTATTTATTTATTTTATTTATTTAGTTTTTGTTGACCGGGTAAGTGCACTAGACAAATCCTGCCTATTTACAGGAATGATCTGGGGGAAGGGGATACAGATGAATGCCAACTGACCTTGAACCAGATTAAGCTGTTGGTGGTATTTTTTTAGTGAATGAGGGGAAATTTGGCCAGGGCACCGGGGAAACTCCCCTGCTCTTTTCGAGAAGTGCCATGGGATCTTTAACATCCACCTGAACTACCACCAGAATGGGCAGATGGGACCTCGGTTTAACGTCTCATCTGAAAGACGGCACCTCAAGAGTGCATTACCCCTCTCATACTGCACTACAGTGTCAGTACTGGAATATTAACCCAAGTGCCTGGTGTGGGTATAGAACCCACAGCCTACTGAACTCCCGGCCTCAGAGGCGAGTGTGTTACCTGCTGAGCCACCTCTTCCAGTCCACTGGAACCATTCCTGTTTACAGGGAGCTGTTAAATTAGACTATCAGAGATGCAGCCTGTATCTCTCTGAGTGTCTTCAATATCTTTGGATGCACATCATCTGGAACAATTATCTTGTCCACTTTCAGATTAATGAGTCCTTTCGGGACTGTCTCCTCCAAAGAAAGACTAGAGTCCTTCTCCCCCCTTCCATGGCTCTTCTTACTTCTTTGTAGTCCCTGCCCTTATTCTTCCTCTGTGAACAACAAGCAGAAGTATTTGTTCAGGATGTCTGCCTTTTCCTGGTCCCCCTCTGCACCGTCCCTCCTTCCCCTTAACCCCATAATCCTTCCACTGGTCTTCCTCTTTTCACGTACATACCTAAAAAAAGTGTTGTCCCATTTTGTTACCTACTGGGCTAGTTTCTCTTCAGTTTGCACCTCAGTGCTCCTTACTGCTTTCACTGCTTCCCTTTGCTTCCCCAGATACACCTCCCTCAGCATCTCCCTATAACATCTGAATGCAACCCTTTTAACCTTTATCTTTTCCATCACTTTTTTAGAGAATCATTGTGGTCTCTTTTACTTCTAGCTCTTGCTCACTTGCTTGACACCGAGGTATGTCCCCTTCAAGTGATTTATGCAAGTTTACCATAACAAATGGGAGTAGAAACCTGTAGAAGTTGTGAATCAGTCACCTAAAATTCAAACTGCCAAAAAGTACTGTTTTCCATGAAACAAAATCCTTTTATTTCTGTGCTCTGCTTCATTTATATAACCCTGCCTTGTTTTTTTCTCAGTGCTGCAACCCCAAACCATGACATCATGCAAGAAAAGCAATGTTTTTAAAGGGACAGTGTCAGTTTTTAGTTTTAGAAAAAGAATCAGCTCTTTACTGTACCCACAATGTCTCACTATTTAAATTACTACGCAGGCTATTATATTTCTGTGCTCACTACAGAAATAGGAGACCACATTACTCAGTAAAGAAATCTCGTCAACTAGATACTGCATGCCTTGTTTTGAAAATAAACATCTCAGAGCTTATATTGTTGAAGTCTCTACAGAAGTACGACTGCACTTTTCAGTAAGAAAATCAGAAAACATCTTCTTATTGTACCTACAATGCCTTGCTACGTGTATCTACATAGTAGGTGCTATATGCAGTCACCACTACCAAAATAAGAGGTTTCACTTCTGAGTAAGGAATATTTAAGTCAACTTTATAATTTACCCAGAATGCCTTGATGATTTATGTAAAACATTGACAGCTCACTTGCATGGCATCATTCTGGGGGGTGTGGCCACACACCGAAAACTAGAGGCAGGCAGAAAAAAAGCAATGATAAAACATTAAAAAAAATGACTGTGACAGTTTTTTTTTTACAAAACAAATTGCAGCTTCACCATCTGAAGCATGGCTGGCAATGGCATGTTATGTGAAAAAGGCATTTGGGAAATGTGCACAAATCACTTTAACTAAGCCTCCTTCTAGGTTTACCAATTGTTTCTGCACCCTACCTTAGGTCATCCCCTTGCCAGGGCACCTCTGAGGCTTTCACGTATCTGAAATCCAGAACCCTTCCCCTTGTGTGGTTTAATTCCATGGCCATCCTTATATGGAACCACACTGCACAGTGATCATTGGTCCCCAGTTGGCCACCCACCTTGATGTCTGCAACACTGTCCCTGTTAGTGACTAGAAGCTCCAGTATTGCCCCATCATGAGTAGGTTCACTGACTAGTTTCCTGAAGACTGCCCCCATGTAGAGAGTCCAGGATTTCCTTACTTCTAGCTGAATCCACAGCTGGGAGGCTCCAGTTTACATCAGGCATATTAATGTGTCCCACCAACAGCATCTACTCCCTTTCTATCATTTTGTTAATGGCTTCCACCAGTACTTTATCTAACTCCTCCCCCTGTGCCAGAGGTCTGTAGATTGCACTGGTGCCAACAGTGGCTCTCTTTCCTGTCTCCAGGGTGACCCACAACACCTCTGCCTCATGTACAGAATTTCCTGTACCTCTGCTGCTTTTATGCTTTCTCTCACATAAAGCACCTCAACACCTCCTTTTGTTCCCACCCTGTCTTTCCTGAGCAGAGTACAGCCTTGTATGGCCATGTCCCAGTTATTGTTTTCAGTGCACCATGACTCTGTAATGGCCACATATCCAGGTTAACCTCTGCCATGCTGGCCTCTAGGTCTGGAATCTTATAGCCAAAACTTCTAGCATTTGCACACATGGCCTTCCAGATTTTGTAGTGTTCTGCTTATTGTCCTTTTTTCACCTCTTCCCAGTCTATTTTTAATGTTCCCAATCCCACCCCCTTTGTTTCTAGCACCCTGCTCCTTTTAATAATTTTCAACCGTGGGGTCCTTTCCCCTCAGGTTCTCCCTACTGTCTAATTCAGCCTGTGAGAGGCTGTTTCTGCCTCCCTTATTCCTTCTGCCACCCCCATTGGCTAGGTTAAATGTTCAAAGCAACATTTAAACCATCCGCCGAGGACTGCAGTACCCTCCCAGTTGGATGCAAGCCATCACCATTGTATAGGCCCTTATCTTCACAGTTGGAATCCCTGTCCTAATGCAGCTAAACCCCTCCTCTCTGCATCATTCTTTCAACCATGAGTTCAAACTCCTGCTGCAGAGATCTGTCTAGTCCCCCTGTTGTTGCCAAATAATGACAAAAACCCTCACGTGACTAGGGTGGGTGGGGGTGATGCCACAACAGCAGGAAGCATGTCATGGTGCAGACAGGCACCAAGGACAGCATTTAAACAAAGAAAAACACCTTAACAGCACATTAAACAGTAAAATGATGCACACAAACAAATACCAAGTATGGATTTGTTGTCAGGGTATGCAATGCCACTCTAACATTTAACAGAGCAAAAAAATAAAACATAAATTCAGCATGGTCTGCCAAAGACCCACAGTGAATTTAAAATGCAGTGCAGTGCAAACTTATTTTACTCTGACAGGAAAAACAACCAAAAAAATGGATATAAATCATATTTTTCTAAATACAGTTTACATTTTGGACTCATTGAAGAGCAAATGTCATGAATCTAGATGCTCAGGGAAATAGGGTAGCTGGACCTAGAAAGAGAGTTCATCTTGGTGATAGGGAGGAGAGACAGTCAGCTATCTTGGAGCAGATTGAAGCCTCACAGGAGCAGCCTGGTTGTGGTGCTTTATTAATTATTTGATTATTTATTTCACTTTGTTGATTGGGTAAGTGCACTGGTGCCAAAACACCTTTTTCAGGCTTGCACTCTTACCTAAAGAGAACAATACATAGAAAAACTGTTACATTAAATAGTTAATAGTGCAACACACTACCAGAAAAATACATATATCACAAGACATAGTAAACTAAACAAAGATCAAACATTTTATGTGCTTCATCACTGAAACATAGAAACATAGACTTTGACGGCAGATAAGGACCAGTTGGCCCACCCAGTCTGCCGATTTCCCTACCTATTGGATAAGCTGCAGATTCTAGTTAACCAATAGCCTACTTCCTGCAACCCCCCACTATAATTGCCTTATGTCTGTCCCATGCATGTTTGAATTCCCCCACTGTTTTAGACCCCACAACCTCTCCAGGAAGGTGGTTCCATGTATCCGCCACTCTCTCCGTGAAAAAAAATCTCCTCACGTTACCCCTGAGCCGTCCCCCCTCTATCTTTAAATTGTGCCCCCTTGTTCTTACACATCTCTTTTTCTAAAAGATGCTACCCTCCTGGACTTTGTTGATTCCCTTGAGGTACTTAAAAGTTTCTATTATGTCCCCCTGTCACTCCTTTCATCAAGGGTATACATATTAAGCTCTCTCAGACTCTCATCATATGGTTTCTGATGTAGACCCTACACCATTTTAGTTGCCCTCCTCTGGACTTCTTCCATCCTGTCTATGTCCTTGCACAGATGAGATCTCCAAAACTGCATGCAGTACTCCAGATGGGGTCTCACCAACTGTCTGTAAAGGGGGATAACCACTTCCCTTTTTCTAATTGTGATGCCCCTCCCTATGCATTCCAGTATCTCCCTGGCTCTCCTTACCAACTTCTCACATTGCTTACCCACCTTTAGGTCATCTGATATGACTACCCCCAGGTCCCTTTCCATTATTGTTGTTGTTAGTACCTACTCTGCTATTGTGTACTCTTCTACTGGATTTTTATTTCCCAGGTGCATTACTTTGCACTTCTTTGCATTGAATCTATGTTGCCATATGTCTGACCATTCCTCCAACCTTGCCAAGACCCTTCTCATCCTTTCTACCCCCCCACCTTGTGTATCAACTCTGTTACAGATATTTGTGTCATCTGCAAAGAGACATACCTTTCCTTCCAGACCATCTGCAATGTCACTTATAAAGACGTTAAAGAGGACTGGAACCAGTACTGAGCCCTGAGGTACTCCACTAGTAACCCCCCTTTTTTCGGAATGTGTTCCATTCACTATTACCTTCTGTGCCCTGTTGTGCAGCCAGTTTGCTACCCAGCCTACCACCCAGGGACCCACTCCAAGGCTGGCTAACTTGCTTATTAATCTTTTGTGTGGGGACTGTGTCAAATGCCTTGCTAAAGTCTAGGTAGGCCATATCCACAGCCCCTCCCTGGTCTATTACTTTAGCCACCCAGTCAAAGAAATCAATTAGATTCATCTGACATGACCTTCCTGCTGTGAATCCATACTGCTTTGGGTCCTGTGCCCCACTGGCCTCTAGGTACTCAACAATTATTTCTTTCAGAAGTGATTCCATCATTTTCCCCACCATTGAGGTCAAACTAACAGGTCTGTAGTTTCCTGCTTCTATCTTGCTCCCACTTTTGTGAAGGGGAACCACATCTGCCCTCCTCCAGTCCTCAGGTACCACCCCATCCTCCATTGATTTGTTAAAATGTGTGGTCGGTGGTGTCACTAGGTCCTCCCTTAATTCTTTTAGGATTCTAGAGTGAATCCCATCAGGCCCCATTGCTTTGTCCACCTTGAGTTTTAGGAGTTCTTTCAGGACTCTTTCTTCTGTAAATGGACTGGCGTCAACCCCACTACCCAGAGTGCTTCTATTGTTTGTTTTAGTTAACTCCTTCTAATCATCTTTTGTGAATACTGAGCAAAAGTATTCATTCAGTATCTCTGCCTTTTCACTGTCACCCTCTGCCCACCTCCCCTCTCCTTTATTAATCTTCACTATCCCTCTCTTAAGCTTTCTATGCTCCCTAATGTACCTATAAAAGGTTTTCAATCAATCAATCAAATCTTTATTTATTCAGGCGATCATCATTGAGCAAGGCTCATTTACAAGATGGACCTGATAAGGTCAAGGTTCGAGTTGATGCACAGCAATTACATCACATACTTATGAGACAGTTATACATACAGAAGAAAGGAAAATGTTATTTATAACACAATAATATACAGAGAACTCACATGTTAAAGTTTGGCTAAGAGAAAGTTAAACTAACATCTACAATATGTACAGTACATATATATCTCAATGAGGATCATGACAGTCACTCACATAATGAGTACAAGGATGCTGAAGGGAATATTGGGTGCCATATACTGGCAGTGTCTGACTGGAAGGAATATGCCATATGTGATTGGAATATGGTTTTGTGGGATGACTATTCTATCTCTAGCGATAGCTTCTGCATTTCTCTGTGAAGAAGGTTGTACAGTGCTGCTTGAAGGATGTAAATGGAATGATAATGGACAGTTTAAGGGATTTTTGTAGGGTGTTCCATGCTATGGCTAGAGAATAGCTGATTGCTGCCCTCCCTATTTTGGTGTTGACTTTGGGCAATTTGAGCAGGATGATATTGTTGCTTCTTAGGGCATAGGAGCTAGGAGTGGTCAGGTTGAAGCAGTCCAGGATATAGCTTGGGAGTTTTTTTGATAAAGCTCTGTAGATCCATAGAGCTGCATTTCTGCTCCTCCTGACATGAAGGGAAACCCATCCAGTTGCTTCATAGAGAGAACAATGGTGAGTATTATATAGCAGGTCTGTAATGAACCTTATTGCGCTATGATATAAGGTATCCAACTTTTGAAGGTAGGGAGTGGGGCAGTGACTATAGAGGAAGTCTGCATAGTCAATGACTGATAGAAAGATGGACTGGACTAATCTCATCTTTGAATCAGAGAGGGTAGTGGATGCATGGAACAGCCTTCCTGAGGAAGTTGTGGGGTCTAAAACTGTGGGAGAATTCAAGAATGCATGGGACAGACATAAGGCAATTTTTGTGGGGGGCCAGAAGATATAGGCTGTTGGTTAACTAGGATCTGCGGCCTATCCTGTAGGTAGGGAAATGGGTAGATTAGATGGGCCTAGCGGTCCTTATCTGCCGTCAAAGTCTATGTTTCTATGAATCTCTATTAAGGAAGGGTTTTAATCTGTAGAGGAGGCCAAGCCTTAGGCAAAGCTTTTTCAGCAGTTGTTCTAGATGCTGAGTAAAGTCAAGTCTGTTGTCAATCCACACACTTAGGTATTTGAAATTTTCAACATACTCCAGATTTTCTCCAAGTATAGTGCATAGCTGGGGGAGATTGATTGAAGAGGATGTGTTGGTGGAGTTTTGGGTTGTGAACATCATTGCTTTGGTTTCTTTTGCATTTAGCAGTTTTATCTCGAGAAGCTGATGTTGTAACAGGGAGAATTCTGCTTGTAGGATTTCATGAGCAACTTTAGGCAAAGGGTTGCTAACATACAGTACAGTGTCATCAGCAAAGAGATGTACTGAGGACTTGGTAAGGGTTGAATCAATTTTATTTATATAAATGGCAAAAAGGATAGGACCCAGAATAGAGCCTTGGGGGACTCCTCTTGACAGTGGTCTTAATGGGGATAGGTCACCTTCAGCTTTTACCTGCTGTGATCTACCGGAGAGGTAGCATCTGAACCACTTAAGGAGGATGGATCTAGGCCAATGGAGTGTAGGGATGAGAGTAGCAGTTCATGGTCCACAGTGTCGAATGCTTTGCTCAGGTCCAGGAATACTGCACAGACATTGTTCTTTTTATCCAATTCGGTTTGCCAATCATTGGTGACCTTGGCTAATGCAGTGATAGTGCTATGTTTGGCCCTGAATCCAGATTGAGCTGGATTTAATAGATTAGCATTGTCCAGATATTCCTTAACTGAATACTCACTAATTTCTCCAGCATCTTGGATAACACAGGTAGGATGGAAATGGGCCTGTAGTTATTAGATCCATAGGGTCCCCTGATTTTAGAAGGGGGACCACTTGGGCTGTCTTCCACAGTGTGGGAATAGAGCCAGAGTTTAGGGAAAGATTAAAGAGGTGAGTTAGGGGGACTGCAAGCACATGACACGCAATCTTTAGAAAGAATGGGTCCAGAAGATCTGCTCCTGCACTTTTTTTGGTATCCAGATGCCATAATAGATCCTCAACTTGTTTCAACAGTATAGGTTTGAAGCTAAAGGAGGCATCAACTCTTTGATCACCAGTATAGTGGGAGCTTAATTGATCCCTTAATAGGTTAGCTGGGGAGGACTCAAAGGCAAGGCCAGCTGTTGTGAAGTGGTTGTTGAATGCATCCAGGATTTCCATTGTGCCAGTAATGGGGCCATAGTTACTGTGTAATTTGGTTGGAAGGGGGTTGTTAACATCCTGGCCCATCATACCCTTGATGGTGCCCCAAAATCTAGCAGTATTGTGGTAGGAGGAGTAGAGCTCGGCCAGGTAGTAGGCAGCCTTTGCATCCCTAACTTTCCTGGTGCATTTATTCCTGGCTTTCCTAAAGATCTTCCAGCCCATGATATTTTTAGTTTTTCTTGCTACTTTCCAAAGTTTATCTCTCTCCAGCAGTGCAGCTTTGAGGTCAGCTGAAAACCAGCAACAGGATTTGTTTTTTTTCATTCAGGATTTGTTTTTTTAACCCCCTTCTTAACTGAGTTGGCTATCTTTTCCTCGGTTTGGGCTTTTGCTTTTCTGACTGCGTTCCCCACTTTTTTCTGCTTTAATTGATACAGTTCCCTGTCATGCTCCTTCTGTGATTCCTTGTACTTTCTGAATGCAGCGTTTTACTCCTTAACCTTCCCTGACCACTCTTTTGAGAACCATACTGGGTTCAGGTTACTTAGGAAGAGACTTTGGCCACCCTATGGAAGAATTATTGAAATAAAAGGTGGAAAGACAGAGAGGTGCAGTACCATGTTGCTTACAGAAAAATCTTGCTATCAGAGCAAGGAGGGAGCTGACTGAGGCAGCTAGAACATTTATGCTAAAACAGAGACACATAGAACCATAGAAACTGATGGCAAATAAGGGCCACTTGGCCCATCCATTCTGCCCTTATGTATTGTGATTGCTTTTGATGAAGACCCTCCTTGGTCTATGGCACTGTCTTTTCCATGCTCTTCTTTTCCCTTTTGACTCTGTGTGCCTGTCCCTGGCTTTGTTGAATCCTACCTCTGTTTTTGCCCCCACTGCCTCCACTGGAAGACTGTTTCAGGCATTGACCACCCTTTCAAAAAAGAAGTTAAGCAGGAGTTAAAGTAGGCTCTGTGGCATTTTTAGTAGTTAGGGAAAAGGGGCAGAGTGGATGGGCCTGTCTGTCCTTCTCTGCCATCAAATTCTGTTTCTGTATTTCTTTGAAGAAGTATTTCATACCCCCCTCCAGCTTCATATCATGACCCCTTGTTCTAGAGCACCCCTTTCTCTGAAAATACATCCCACCCATGTCTTATTCATCTCTGTGAGTTATTTAAAGATACTGATCATATCCCACCTCTCCTTCTCTCCTCCACTGTGTGCATATTGAGCTCCTTTAGCCTCTCCTCATAGGGCTTTTGATGCAGACTTGGCACCATCTTGGTATCCTTCCTCTTGACTGCCACCATACTATCTGTCATTTCTGTGATGTGGTATGCAAAACTGGACACAGTATTCCAGGTGGGGTCTTACCAAAGACCTATATAGGGGCAGCACCACTTCCCTATTCCTGCTGGTGATATTCCCTGCCTATACACCCCAGCATCCCATTAGCTCTCCTGATCACTTTGTCAAATTGTCTGGCTACCTTCAGGCCATCCAATATGATTATCACCAGATCCGTCTCCTGCTTGGTCATTGCAAATATTGTTACCCCCTTTTTGTACTCCCTGGGTTTCTGTGAACCAAGTGCATTATTTTCCACTTATTTGCATTAACCTTAGCTGCAACATTTTGACCACACCTCCAGTCATTTTAAATCTCTTACCATTCTATGCACCCCCTCAGAGTGTCAACTCTATTGCAGGTCTTGGTGTCACCTGCAGAGAGGCAGACCTTCCATTCCTGTTCCTTTGCTATGTCACCAATAAAGACAATAAAGAGGACTGGTTTCAGCACTGACCCCTGCCTTACCCCTTGCTGGTCACTCTCCCCTCTTCATAGTGAACTCCATTTACTACCACCCTCTGCCTACTATCCTCTAACCAGTTTCTTACCCAGGTTACCACCTTACTGCCCACCCCCATGCTACCCAACTTGTTTATCAGTCTTATATGTGGAACACTGTTGAAGGCCTTGCTGAAGTCCAGGTAGACCATGTCCACTACCCCTCACTGATCCAATGCCTTGGTTACCCAGTCAAAAGAATCTATTCCTGACCCTCTCTAGACCTCTGACCCAGACCATGGTGGAGAGCAGAGGGCTGTGCTGGTCACCATTTTGGAGTTGGGATGGAGAAGCAAGGTGCTGGGGAACTACCTGTCAGGGTGGGAAGGTGGGAGTCTGCTAGACACCAGGGAATGGTGTCCCATTAGTACAGGAGATCAATGATAGGGAAGGGTGAAATCAATGGACACTAGAGAATGGTGTCAGTTTCATATGTGGGGGATCAAGACTGGGGGGACCACTGAACACCAGGAAATATGACTGACACATTAGACATGTGTATGGGTGGGGGGAGGGACCACTGGACACCAGGGAATACTTCTATGAACATCAAGCATGGATGCAGGTGGGGGGGACCACTAGCACCAGGGACAGATATATATGTACATTTGGGGCAGCAATCTGTAGGAGGAGATCACTAGCACCAGAAAAGAACATATACGTATATTCAGATCTGCGATCAGTAAGGGGAACACTAGCAGCATTGAACATTCATATTTACAATTGGGCTAGTGATCAGTGGGCTGGGGCACTAGCACCAGGGACTCAGGCCTCCCCATGGGGCAGGGGCTGGAGGGGTACATTCAGCTCCAGTGCAGTTTATGTAAATGGGCACTTAATAGTCATGCAAATGGCCACATAGCACCTTGCATGCCCAAGGGGCTCATTTACATGGCTGCCTTTGTGAAGTGGAAATAGCACACCTGCACTACTCATTGTGGAGCCATACTTCTGGATCCATGTCAGAGAGACACTGGTGGGGTTAGCACTATTCATAAAAGGGTTACCACTGACTTGACCTAGCTGTATTCTTAGTTGGATAGTGCAGGTGCATTATCTGACTGAAAATAGTGACCTTAGACACCTGGGCAAATGCAGAGTGCAATACAAACCTTTGCACTGTTTTGCAACTTTTTGTTAATCTAGCCCCTGAGTCTATATAAACTCTAACATGCCCTGCAGGTTATTGAATGTTATCACTGCTGCCTACTGCTCTGATGTCATCTGCAGGGTATTCTGGAGTTTGTAGTAACAGAAGATATAAATCTGCACCTATATAAAATGAGTCTGATACAAAACTACAATAAACAGTAAGTAAGCAAAAATGTTTTGGCACTCAAAATGCCATTGGGACCAGCCCAACACTTGAGTGTGGGGACCCTTGATGGTGATGGCTCCCCTTTAATTTGACTGGCAGGAGAATAGTTTACATAATGCCCATAGAGTTTCATCATTTTTCAACTGATGTTTTCATAATACCGAAGAACAGAACACAATCCATTTTCACACAACAGCTTTCATTTAAAAAGTCTACATTGAAATGCTTCACAACATGAATAAAATCTCAGTCTTAGGAATACTGTATGTAGAATCACTTAAAAAAATGCAAAATTTAAAACAAGACAATCTATGTTACAACATGCTTAGAATGGGGGGACTGTTAAGTACAGAATCAGAATCAGACTACTCAAGGCAGTAGCAACTGCTGTCAGTGCCAGCAAAGTATCCAGCAGACAGGTAGCCACAAGGGGATACAGTTGACTGACAGCAGTTGGGACAGTTGCACACTGCTGAGTTCCCGTGCACTCCCTTCAATAGTAAAATGGGAAATGTATATTTTTCTACTGTTATGATTCTGCATTATTAATATGTTGTATTGGAGTATAGCAGGGGGCTTATTGCAGTTTTTTCATGGTTTAGATTGTGGAGACTTGGTTATAACTGTTGTGACAATTAAATAATTTTCATTGAGCTATCTTTTTGGATATCTGACATGTACCTTATGTTTCTTAGAGGGTGGGTGAGATTATGTTGTTATTGGGGACTGTTGTTCTTGATCCTTATGTTTTTGGTTTAGATTTTTGACTATTATGGTGCCTTTCAAACTTATTACTTTGAATGTTAAGGGATTAAATAACCCCACTAAACGTGCTCAGTCCCTTTCTTACAGTATCTTAGGAAATTTGATCCTGAGATTGCCTCATGCAAGAGACCCATCTCTCCCCTGCAGAGCATTCCTAGCACTGTCACCAGTGGGTGGGCACAGTATTAGCATTGTCACATCCCAAAGTGAAGACAAATGTTGTAGCTACAGTAGCAGCCATAGACACTGCCAGCTATTTCCCGAAATGTCTGTGATATTTCCAGAAATATCTCCTGCTTTCTACAGTTCCATAGTAGGGGCAGCAGAGAGAAACTCTTCAGAAATGTTGCAAAATATCTGGAAATGGCTGGAAATGTCTGTGGCTACTACTGTATTTTAATCAAGAAAAATTCTCTATTTTTGCCAATTTGCCATTGGGGGGACTCCCTGGGGAGATGGGTATTAGTTAATTGGACTTATCTTGACCATTCTATATCCATCCTTAATATTTATGCTCATAACTTCCCTTCTCACACCTTTTTCCAAGAGATATTCCATGTGTTGGCAGACCATGTCCATGGGTTTTTTCTTTTGGGGGGAGACTTTAATTGTATTTTAGAACCTATGTTAGACTCTTCTCATTCAGAAAGCAGTCTTCCCCGAAAGTCAAAAGCTGCTCCTGCCCTTAAATCTTTGTTGGTTGAGTATAGCCACCAAGACACATGGCAGTGGTTACATCCAGGCAATTACGAAGTCACTTTTTTCTCTCATATTCACAACTCTCACTCCCATGGTGATCATTGGTATATCTCATCTGCATATTTACATCATATATCCTTAACTAAAATAAACTCTATTGAACTTTCTGACCATGCCGCTGTTACTCAACATCTTTATATAGCGTTTTCCTCCCTGAAAGGACTCTGGTGACTGAATGTGGAGGCAGTTTCATCTCAATGTTTTCATGAGATGATTTAACAGGCCCTTGATGAGTATTTTTTTTTTGAACAGTGGTTCAGACATTTCTCTCCCTGTGCTTTAGAATGCCATGAAACTGGCCATCCGAGGCAAGATCATTGCTTATTTATCCTATGTAAAAAAAAAGGTGCAAAAACTTCTTGACCTTGAGAATTGTTTAGCGGCCCTTGAAATAAAACACAAACGTGAAAGTGGTGCAGCTCTCCCCCAGCAACTTCAGGAAGTGCCTACTCAGTTGTGGATCCACAACATGAGTCCAACAAAATTTTGTCGAATGCCCCGTCAGTGACACTAGTAGGTCGACCACATTCTGCAGTTGGCTGCTGGTTTGCACTTTGTTCTTTGTGCCCCTCACACCCCCCCACTTAGGGATTTTCAAATCCAGTCTGAGCTGATTTGGGGGGGTGCAGGACCCCCAACAGACAGCGCCAGGTTCCAGCGGTCTCCCACCGTGGCTTGGCACTGTAGTCGCTGTGGGGGACTTCGTTATTGAAATGTCGCTTTCGGGGGGGGTGACCACTCAGTTGTCTAAATTGTCTCTGTAGTAGGCAGAGAACTCTTTCTGGCATTTTAAATATACATACTACTCCCAAGGATAAAAAGATGGGTTCCTTTTAGCATTGCAGCTCTGGAAAGAGCAAGCTTCCAGAGTTGTTTGTTGCCTCAGCTCTAAGATTCTTCTTCTTAGATTCTGATAATGCTGAAAGATATTGCTGAGGAGTTTGGCTCAATCTACATACAGCTCTGTACACCTGAGTGCCCTATCCCAGATAGAGCCAAAACTGACACTTTTTTTTTTTGCAGTCTGCGACTACCTACCCTGACCCAGACAGAGAAAGATCTGTTAGACTATCTGCTCTCAAGGGAGGAAATTTATTCAGTTATTAAAAGCCTTAAAATGAAGAAAGTAGTGGGAGAGGATGGCTTTCCTGCTGAATTCTGTAAGTATTTTTCTGATACTGTGGTAACACCTCTCCATTCTGCTATTTCTTATTGCATCCAGCACCACGTTTTTCCTCCTGAGTGGAAATCAGCTTTGATCTCCATCATCCCTAAACCTGGGAAAAATTTAGATCTATGATCTTCTTACCACCCCATCGCTCTTATCAGCATTGATGTTAAAATTTATGTGAAGATTATTGCCCTTTGGTTGCAATAATTTATTCCTAGACTTATTCACCCTGACCAGATGGGTTTCATCCCCTTCAGTAATTCCTTTAACAATGCTGGCCAGATGTTAAATATTATTTCTCATGTTAAAACTTCTAATACTATATCAATGGCTCTCTTGGTTGATGCAGAGAAAGCCTTTAATAGGCTTAATTGGCACTATTTAATGAAAGTGTTATCCACTTTTGGTGTTAGTGACAGCTTTATTAATAATCTGTTAGCTTTGTACTCTGGATATACTGCAAGTGTAGCTGTTAATGGTGCCTCTTCTGCCCCATTCCCTTTAAAACATGGGACTCATCAAGGGTGCCCAATGTCTCCCTTATTTGCTTTGGCAATAGAGCCTCTGTCGGCCTATATTTGGCAACAACCTGATATTACTGGAATTGGAGTTGGATCTACTCTTCATAATATTGCTGTTTATGCAGATGATACTCTTTTTTTCTGGAGGACCCATTTAAGTTTCTTCTGATACTTCTGAAGGCTTGTCTGATTTTGGTTGCATTTCTGATTTAAAAATGAATTTGAATAAAATAGTGGCGATTTTGTTGAGTGGAGCCCTTACCATTCAACAAAAATCTATTTTTCCTGTCACTTGAACTCACACAGGTTTTCATTATTTAGGTCTGACAATTATCAGAAATTTGGGGCAGCTGTATAATGAGAATCATAGCTATATCTTAACAGAAGTTAAAAAGGATCTGGAGAGATGGGCGATGCTTCCTCTATTGTTAGGATCTAGAATAGAAGCAATTCATATGAATATTTAACCCTGGCTTCTATATGTTTTCAGGATGTTGTCAGTTAGATGGCCAGAGTCCTTTTGGAGCCAGATTACTAAGCTTACCTCTAGATTTATATGGAATGGTAAACACCTCCTTATTTGCTGATCTGTTTTGTTCAAGAGTAAATTGGAATGGGGCTTAGCTCTTCCCAGTTTTAAATATTATTACTTAGAAGCCAAGGTTGTGGTAGTGTTATCCTTTTTAAAGTCTTCCCCCAATGTGGGCTAGCTTTAAATGGATGAGGAAAAGTTTTCTTGGATATCACTTAGAGTTGTGCCCCTTCTTCCTCTTTCTCAACTTTGGCACCTGAAGTGGGTTAACCCATGGACTAGACACACTGTTTTTGAATGGGTTTGATTTTGTTCATTGGTCATGGGTCCAAAAGTGTAAGTCATCTCTCTCCCTTTCTAGGTAACAGTGGTTTTCTACTAGGTCATGGGACCTGGGTTTTCAACATTTGAGTCAATTTGGGTTATTTATAATTGACAATCTTATAAAGGGAGATACTTTAATGAGTTTTTAACATTTGTAGAGTAAATTTGGCCTTCCTCATACTGAGTTGTTCCATTATTCCCAGATCCAACATTTTGCTGGGCCACTCATTGGGGAATCTCCCTCCTCTCCTTTTTCTGTAGCCCTGATGAAGTATCCCTGTAGGGAGAGGAAAATGGTGGCCGAGCCACATTCTAGTTCTGCATTCTATGGGTTCTTACAGCAGCAATTTCTTATCTCTCCACATCCTATTGAGGATACATGGGAGTCTGCTTTATCTCACCATGTGGCAACAAAGTTTAAAGTGAAGGTCTGGAAGCTAATTCATAAAACAACTATTTCTTTTTATTGGAGAGAGTTTTGTTGGAAGATTTTAGTAATTTTTTTTAATAGCCCTTCTGTAGCATGTCAAGGTGATAAGGGTGGGTCTGACCTGTGCTGGCATCACTGTGGGGTCAAAGGTTATCATCTGCAAATTTTTTGGTCCTGTCCCAAACTTTCCAAATTTTGGTATTCAGTTGTTACGGGCCATGTCTGATATTTTTAATTTTTGTATTCCTTTGATGTTTGAATTTGTTATTTTAGGCTTTCTCCCTGAGGAGCTTTCTAAATGCATAACAGTTATCGTCACTGTATGTTTGTAGTGGCAGCATTCAAAACTATTATAAGAAGGTGGCTGAAACTTGTTGTACCTACACTAAATGATTGTATTGCTACAGTAAAGGAGATTCATAAAACAGAGGATATGTTTTTGAATTTAAATTATCATTATGAGGGCAATAATGTGTGGTACCTCTTTTACCCGTTGGATCCAGTGGGAAATTATGTTGCACAACTTTCTTCTTAATGCTTGGATTACCTTGGTCAAGATTCCATTTTATTTTGCAGGTGTGGTCCATCTGTTTCCTTCTTTTTTCTTTCATTTTGCTTCCTCTATTTCCTGTTCTCCTTCTCTTCATCATAGTGATGTATCTTATCCATTGTGCCTGGACAAATCATGATATGACAGGATGTGTAGTGTTTTTTGTTGTTGTTGCTATTGTTGCGCTGTTGGCTGTTATGTTTTGTTAATTGTTGCTTTGTATGTGTCATAATAAACTATGCATTGACAAAAATGGGAAATGTAACTCTTTTCTGACTTTTTTTTTATTTTAATATCTAGACCTAATCAGAAACGAAAGATAATTGTTTACTAACAGACTAAAGGGTTAGGTAAACAAAAAGAATGATAACTTCATTTGCAATAACTTGAGTTAATCAGAGAATGAGCATCACCGAGAGATGGCTACTGCAGCTTTGTTATACTACACACTAATGGCTAAAATAAAGTTCCCAGTAAACAACTAAAGCAGGTTATTTCTTATAAAGTAAGACACTTCTGGTCAATTTTCTAAAGCTTTTTACAAGAAGTTATTTGCTGCAATGGAGAGCAATATGATGAATTTTCAATAGGCACCATCACCTAGTGACAAAAGTCCACTTAAACGTCCTATTTTGCATGACAGTAGTGAAGAGGAAAAAGGGGTGATTTTTCCAATATACATCCAATTTTCCTCTCTAATCCACTTGCTGTTGTTCACTTTGACATCATTATGTCAGAAATGTCAACAATAAAACTGATGGTCTTAGATTTATTACCAGGATTTAAAGAATTATGACAGGATTCTTATGACCATAATCAGACTAACTGATACAGAAGCCCATATCAGCAGTGTTGGAAAGAGGCTAGATAAGGAAGTAGGAGAAGGGGTCAACAAGCTAGACACCTAACCAAACTGAAAATCAAACTAGGGGACCTTGAAAGCAAGAACAGAAGAAACAATCTGCATGTTTTTGTGGCTCAGAGAAGAGATAGAGGGTAGTGACTCCAACAATTTTATTAATAAAATGTTGTACACAATTGCTGGTTCTCCACCTGATAATCCTCATTACAGTATAAAAAGGACCATAGATGACTTAAACCCAAACCTGGCCCAAGTGAGAGACCTCATTCTGTAATATTTAAACTTCTGAATGTTCAGCATAAAGTTCATGTACAGAACATGCTCAAGGATAAACAACTAACAGATTGTGAGGATTGATGGTAAAACATTTTTAACAATCCACCCCCTGAGGCTGAAAAAAGAGATGCCTTCCTCACAATAAAAAGGAAACTCAAGGAAGCTGGTTTTAAATATAGCTTACTGTTTCCCACACAATTAAGAGTTTGGTCTTCAGATGGCCTAAAGGATTACAACACATTTTATTCAGCTAAAATAGGTCCCTGGAAGGACATTCCCCATATTTTCAGTAACTTTGATTTTCTTGCCCTAACAACAAACCTTTCTGTGAAATCATAGTAACTGTATTTCTTCTCTATTCACACTGTCTTAGCAAGCTTTAGAATAGATACCTGTGTGAGTTTGGGGGGGTTCTGGTAACCACGTTGGTGATGCCTCCCTATGTTCTTCTTTCACCTGACGCTGCTAATGTTATTTGCTACAAAAATTAATCTATAAAAATTGAAAATCAGCTTGATGCAGCTTTTGCCACCCAGTCCACTCACACAGCTAGGAACAGGATACTTCCAGATTTAACTGCCATTTGCTCTGATGATACTAAAAGTGGATTAATTATGATTTCCTCTGAACAACCCTGCCAAGCTGAGTAGTGGCTCA
Source organism: Neoceratodus forsteri (assembly GCA_016271365.2). NCBI lineage: Eukaryota > Metazoa > Chordata > Ceratodontiformes > Ceratodontidae > Neoceratodus > Neoceratodus forsteri. The sequence goes on from CM057451.1 coordinate 209,803,766, forward strand.
TCAGCATCTGGGATGGTCAGAGATCTCAAGGTGCCTACCTTATTAAAATGACAATTCTATATATTTCTCAGATGTGTGAGGGTCAATTCTTGCATTGTTCAGGTAAATGCTGGTGTGATATGAAGATGTGTGGTCAGGGGATGAAAAGGGCCATAAGTGGTAAAAGTAATTTTTTGGAACATAGATAAATCTGGCAATATCGTACAGTGTGGTGTGAAGGGGCTGAGATAGGAGGTCTCCTCCTCCTCTGTCATCTGTGCACTGTCTATGAAGTCAGTGTTACGTAATTTTTTTAACTTACTAAAAGGAACTGAATGTAAGGTCTACCTAGCTGATGACAAGTGTTATCTTTGTCCTGCTACTCTGTCACATTAAATCAAAAAATGAGATGAAAAGAAAACGTTTGGGCTGAAGTGAGGGTACTTCTTTGGTAGAAAAACCATATAAGAAAAGATGTCTATAAGGAAAGATCTGATCACAAATGCTGTATTTTCACCATCTTGGAGGCGCAGATACTGTTTGAAAAAGGCTTCTGCTTGTTATTAATGGCATGAGCAGTGCGAGCACAATTGGCAGCGCAAGACAGCTTGATTTAATTATTAGACCACAATGCATGCTGGGTATTGTGGCACAGCCCATTGTGAGCAATCTCTGAGAAGGCTTTATGAAATTCCTCCCAACATAGCATTTTTCTCAATATTTAGTTGTTAGTGTCCTCATACACTTAGCTCTAGAACAATCTGTGTTTTAACACAATTTATCTCTTTCTTTCATTAAAAATGGATGTCAGCTGCTGACATGAATGAAGGTAACGAGATATCTTTATTCTCACTGCTACAAGACATACCTAATCCTGGTCAGCGCTCAAAGATACTGTTTTCAGACCTTGAATATCAGAATATAACTGACTGGAATCTTTGTATTGTGCAAATAATGCCATCTTTGTTTATTTGCAACTAGCATAGATTACTTAATTTATTAAGTTAATTACAAGGGTGATTGGTGGGTTTTGATGACCATTCTGGTCTCCTGCTTGTGTTTCACCAAGGTGTAAGTGTTGGAATTTTTTATATTTGTGTGTTCAACCCAATAAAATTAGCTTTAAGAACCTCTACGTTTATTGAGTGGCTTAGTGTATTCAGTTAGCTTCCTTTTTTGTACTTTAAAAAAGCTGTTTGAGGCTTGCCCAGTGGCACGGAAGGGTGAAATATTGAATGCCAAATCTCATATCATGCCGGTGACCCAAATTTAGGAGCAAGTTCAAGCCACCAGGGTTTGGCCAGGGGAAGGATGAGAGGCTAGATCAATCTGCCACAAGACAGCGCTCTCTCCTGGGAGGGACATGGGATTTCCCAGGCTCTTGGCAGCTACCCAGTGAAGGCTAAGTGGCAGCACCAGGTCACAAGGGAAACCTGGCATTAGCCCAGGTTGAAGGAAGGGGCCATAAGTGGAGCCAGAGAGTGCATTTGTGCCTGTATTCTGGGGTCCTGGGATAATAGGGAGAAAACCAGAAAACCTCCAAGACTTCCCTGTCACCAAGTAGGCAAAGGTGGTGGCAGGTAGGGCAAAAAGCAATATGAAAAAAACAAATGATCATGACTACACATTACTGCCAAATGAGCTCCCCAATATACTAACCAGCTAGATAAAAAGAACCCAGCAACAGAAGTAGACATGTGTACAAATTTATGCATAACTTGCTACTACCAAACTGGGACCCCACAGACATAAATGGGAGCAGGACTTTGCCATCATCACTCCACAATGTTGGATGAGATGTTGAAACAACCCTCATGAAGGCTCCCCAGACCCCACGCTTTGGTTGATACAAAACACAATACTAGGATGGTGGCACAGAACTCTGGCACAACTAGTCAAAATGAGATACCATCTCCCTGATACGTGTTGGAGATGCCACTTACCCTCTGCAGACATAGTGCTCATTATCTGGTCTTGCAGGGCTGTCAAAACATTCTGGTAGTCTATTCTAAATAGGCTTAATAACATCCTCCCACTCCAGATTTCTCTCACACCCCATCTGTTCATCCTGGGGGGCCCATCCCAACTACTCGGCACTCCAACCCCATAAGAAAAATCTATCAAGCTGCAATGGAAGCTATGAGACAAATTATGCTCAGATGAAGACTGGCTGACCCCCCCCCACCAATGATACAACTCTGGGAGGTTGGCCTCTTTAAATCTGCCACTTACCTAAGGGTTTTACACCATAACAGAGCAGCAGGTGACACATTTTTGAAGTGTTGGGCCTCATGGCTGGACCACATGATATATACAACTCCCAAGGATAGATCAAGTTGCACCACTCCTAAAGGCATTGGTTGAATAAGAAATCTAAGGTAGAATTTAGAAACAGGATCAATGTGTCACTTCATCTAAGCAAAAGGACCCCTTTCTAGTCTTTGATATCCTCTCAAATGTTATGTGAATAGAGTGACACACCCCCACTACATTCCCAAATTCAAGGTTCAGATTAAATACAGTAGATAAAGTTCAGCAGGTTTTGATGAAGTAATAGACTTAAGTAATCCTGTAAGAACAGAGTTGTTCTGCTGTTTTATGTTTTTCTTCAGCATGATTGCAGTCAAATTCAGATGGGCAATTAAAATGTTCAATTATGTCTTGATTATTTAAACTGTTACATGTTTGTTAGTTAGAAGTTATCAAGTTTGAGAGATGAGATTCAGATGCTCGTGTTATCCTCATTTCAGAACATAAATCTCCTCTTTAATTGCTGCTTATTTTAGCAGCTACAGCTAGAGACTAGAAATTGTTGGAAATGTAGAACATCCTTTAGCTTTTTGTCACATGCTTCTGATTTGTTTTAAATAATAACATAGAGTTGTACCTTTAAAGAGATTTTCCCCAGCCAGGCATTCTTGTTGAGTTTACTGTTGAACAAAAACTGGTATCTATTGTTTTGTATGTTTTAAGAAAAAGTTAATAAAACCTGTTATACAAAGGAGGTCTAATCACAGCAATACATAAAAGTGATCAAGACCATTCAGAATGGAAAAAAATACCAACTGATATTTCATTAATATAGGCATCAAGATCTTTGCTAACACATTGGTGGATAGACTAGAAAAAGCAATACCATGACTAATAGATGCCAAACAAACTAGTTTAATAAAAGGCAGGGTCACTGCAGATAATTTATTTATTTAGTTTTTGTTGACCGGGTAAGTGCACTAGACAAATTCTGCTTATTTTCAGGCATGACCTGGGGGAGGGGGATACAGATGAATGCCAACTGACCTGGAACCAGATTAAGCTGTAGGTGGTATTTGTTTTAGTGAATACCAGGATACTTTCCACATAGTGGAAGATGCTAGCAACTCCTGAGTACTATTGGGATTCTTTTTCTTAGATACTGAAAAGACTTTTGACTGCATATTATGGACCCATATTATTGAAGTCCTAAGACTATGTGATTTCCCTGAAACGTGTATACAATGTGTTAATTTATTATATAAAAAAGTATTCAGCAGCTGTGTCACTAATGGTATAATTTGATAAGACTTCCCACTAAAAAGAGATACCACACAAGGTTGTCCCCTCTCAGGCCTATTGTTTAGTTTAACAATGGACACATTGGTAAGGAAGATATCTGTGAACGGGGAAATCAAAGGCATCCATTTAAATCATAAGGAACACTTCTTCTCCTTGTATGCAGCTGGCATTTTAACCACAGTAGTGAATCCCAAAAAATAAATTCCTAAAATCTTAGATATAATAATAGACTTCAGAAGAATCTCAGTTTACAAATTAAATAAGGATAAATTATTCTTTGTTCTATTCATTAACATATGCCTCAAAGTGGACACCATAGATATGGGTATTGCCTTGGAGAAAGAAGCTATCAATTACGTAGGAATAAAAATATTTAGAACTATCTCTGAAACCATTAATAAACATTTTGTTATTTATTTATTTATTGAAATGTTTCATCAGGAAAGGCATACTGAGCTGAAATAGCTGGTTTCCAGATGTGTCCTGGGGAAAGAGGTGAGAAGACACAGTTTATTTTACACACAACGCATCAGATTAATATACATATATTTAGTACATATACACACTATTTACTTCATATTGGTAGTACAAAAATACACAGAAGAGCAACTGTGAACCGTAAGGAAGTATGGCACTGAGGAAGGGGTAGAGTAGGAGGAGCATGTAAGAAGATGAGAGTGAATGTATTGATGGAGAAAGAATTAGAAAGATGGATGGGGAATTTGGGGGTAGGAAGAAATGGTGTAAACCCCACAAGGGCCAAACATGGCTGGATGCATACCCTGTCCCTGTCTTGGTTTCCTTGACTGCAAAGAGAAAAGTTAGGGTAGAGATGAATGGCAGAAATTTAACTCTCTGGGGTACAAACCCCAAAAGGCCAGACATGGCTCGATGCACACCCAGTCCATGTACTGATCTCCTGGCATGTCTTGAAAATGCTATATAAATATTGGGGATGGGGACGTGCAAAGGAGGCTGAGGAAAGAGTGAAGGGGGAATGGAGGGTTGTTGGGAAGGGCAGAGAGGAGGAACATGGGGTAACTAGCTGTTATAGGTGGGTGAGGTAAAGTATACAGAGAGAAGGTGATGGGGGTTGGTTGCAGTTACAGGAGGATTTGGTGTAGAAAATTATAGGAAAACCTAGAAAAAATGGAACAACCTGCTTTAACACTACAGGGAAAGATAGAAACTGTAAAAGTGAATGTTCTGTCAAAAGCATTATACATATTTATGATGTTATCCTTTTGCATAACCAAAAATTGGTTCATCAGTATTCAAAGTCTGATACTGAAATTCATCTGGGCAAATACAAAATGCAGACAGGCTTATAATTAAATGGTGTGGTCTAAGGAAAATTAGGATTAAAAGTGCCATATCTTTATTTTAAGTACTTATCATGTAGAACAATGCAGTTCTATAAATGGTTTCTAATGCAGCTAGCTCAAACAATCCATATTGATTAGGCATAGAAATCAGCCTGGCTAAAACCCCAAATTCTATGCACTTTCATCATTGCAAATTCTGAAACCCACTAACAATAAAATTATTTCCAGTACATGACATTAGATATCTCAATCAGTAGTATTGTTAAAACTAAAATAAATCTGTAATTCAGATGATATGGTATAACCCATACTTTATCAGATGAAAACAGGTTCATAATAAAGAAGACTGGGAAAGGAAGGGAAACATTAAAGTCAAAGACATCACAAAAGGTAAAGATTTCATAGACTTTACTAATCTGAAACATGACAGACATTTCTAAATTAATCTCAGATTACTATGTTTCACTCATAACAAATATATTAAAACATTATAACAGTACAGAGGGATTAAGAAGTACAGTTAAGAAGTACATATGAAAACACAAAAACTTCCTGGCCTCTATACAATCAAACCCCAAAATATTTAAGTTCTACAATATGCTAATAGGTATAATCAGGGTAAAACAGATGAAAACATAACATGGTGGCCATGATTCTTGGCAAACATCTTGATGAATGGGACTGGCATAAAATATGGCTGCATTCTCTTAAAGCATTTAAAACAGTAACATTTAAAACAGCAACTATGACACTCTTTTAAGTTAAGACTCATTATTTATATTACACTCCTCATCAGTTATACACAATCAGTCTAAAAACAACATCCTATTTTTCAAAACATGAGGAAATTCAAGGAAATGTAACTCATATGCTTTGGAATGTAAGGTAATTCAGTTACTTTGGGAAAATATTCAAACTTTCTTAGACGTATCAGGTGGTTATCTGACAAGTAAAATTTAGAAATTTACATTATTGGCCATTCAGTAAAGGCATGGACTGTCTTAAGAAACAGAGATGCATTATAGCACTTATTGGAGCCTCACTATAAAAATATTACTGAGAGAATGGTTTGAAACTAGAACACCTACTCTAATGAATGGAAGCAAGGATGCCTAGGAATATTTAGAATGGAGGCTATGGACAATTTTACTGTAGGACAAGGGGACATTTTTAAAAATAAATGGAAAACCATCTATAAACTTTTTTTTTCTGGGCAAGATAGCAACATACCCTAATAATATATTATAATGAATATAGTTCTGAGATTTTTTTTTTCATTTAAACTTTATTGAAAATTCCAATACAGAGAACAAATCATAGCATATTAGTCATAGTACAAACATATCAGGTATTGATATACTGATGATTTGTTCTCTCCCCACCCTTCCTCCCTCCCTCCACCCCCTAACCCTCCCCAAAATCCTGGCACAGCATCATACAACCTAGTCTACTCCTAGTGGTATAGAATCACCAAACCTTAAACGTTTAGGGAGTACAGGGTTTGTAAAGGGCCACATACTGTATTAAACTTCTTTACTTTATTATGGAGACTTGCTATAGTCCTCTCTGTTCCAAGGTTAGCAAGAAATTCCTGGAGCCATTCAACATATGTTAGATCATCAGAATCTTTCCAATGTCTAAGGACTACTTTTTTAACAGATAATGATATTAATGCCATGTGATATTTTCTGCTCACCACTGAAATACTGGAAAAATCCCCTAGGAGACATATTTCAGGTGTGAACAGATCACCCAGCCCTAAAAGAGGGTCTGCTTTTTGTTTAATAGCAGTCCAAAGTGGGACAACTTTTGAACAGCTCCAGAAGATATGAAGGAGGTCCCCACATAGCAGTTGGCATCTTGTACAAAGATGGGAAGGCACAATACCTAGTCCAGCCAATTTCTGCGGAGAGTAATAAATGTTGTGCAAGATCTTGAACTGCATTAACCTCAGTCTGTTCTGTAACAAAAATCTGTGGCAATTTTGCCACAGAAGAGACCAATCCAGATCCTTGTCAGGAAAAAGAGAAGACCAGAAGGCAACAGGGGCAAAATTATCAGGATAGGCCCAGTTAAATAAAGCCTGATATATCTTGGACACAGCATGAGGTAAGCCGGCCATATCTGTTAGGGTGACTTGAAAGGGAAATAGTTCTGAGAATTTATGTCTCCTCTCATAGCATCAGCTTGCTCTTAACTAACAAAACCCATCAATAATATTGTCCTGCCAGAGTCCACAGCAGATGGAGGATACCATCGGGACTGAGGAGCGGGACCAGATCAGCCAGTTTAATGCTGCAGGGTTTTGTGTTTTACAGGCACTGAGTCCTTTATTGTTCAGTAGCAAATCATTGCTTAATGAAATAAAATGCTATGGACATGGGATGAAGGACTGCAGGAAGGAGGGAAAGCTCCAGAGGGTGAGCTAAGGGAGATCAGCACCATTAACTGGCACCATTGGAGGTCCCCCTGACCCCTCATGACTACAGCCAGCAAACAGTGTGGCTGTAGTCCCTATATATTACCAAGAGGTCCAAACAAGCCCTAGAGTGAATGATCCCAAAGCATTAGTAACATGAAGTAGGAGTTTGGACTCTGTCCCAGTCGCATCTGTGGACATCACTATGGCATCTGCAGGGGGGCCACAGGCCATGCTGAGAACAATAATCAAGGAAATGGGGCATGGGTGGTAGAAACTTTGCACTACAGAAGGGAAGGGGGCTACAGCAGAATCAGAAGGCTTAGGGGTACAAAGCAATGCTGATAGGGGATAGCAGCTGATTGCTTTATTGAGTCAGGCTAAATTTGTCTTAGCAGGAGGGGATAGTAGATAAAAAGGATCTTGGGGTAAAATGTAAATTGTAAACATCACTAAGTGGGGCCACAGCAGAGGTACATAGCTGAGGTTGGAAAAGTCTGAAAAAGGAAAATGTGGGGGAATAGGAGCTGGTACAGGAAGTAGGAAAGCTGGGAATGGTAAAGGTGGAAAAATAAGAGTATGCACAGGAGACAGGATAGTGAAAGAGGATGGTAAGCTGTAATGGATGTGGGGCCACACTCTTTCTGGGGACTGTGCAGAGAGTTGGGGCTGTCCAGTGTACAGGGGCCAGGAACAGCTCAGGACAGAGGTAAGAATGCTCATATTGGAGCTGCAGAGGGAGGGGTGGGAAGACAGAGAAAAAGAGCAGTGAAGGAAAGGCAGGTGGGGGCAGCCCTGGGGAAGGAGGACTGCAGGTACTGGTTGTGAGCAGGGAGGATACCACAGTGTCCAGGGGTATCTCCTCCTCAATGATCCTGGGGAACCATAGTGGATGAATGGCAGGTGGTAAGGGGAACTGGTAGGTGGGTAAAAGATCAGCAGAAGTGGAAAGGGGCGGGACTGGGAGAGGAAGAATAGTGGTGGCATCTGATGTTGGGGTGCCCTTATCAAACAGGTACGTGAACACTGTTTAGTTTAGGGAGTAGGAATCAGGTGGTGATGTGGAAGATTGAGGAGACCCAGAGTCAAAGGTTAGATGTAAGGGGAGGAGAGAGGCGAGTAGTCTGCGAAGGCAGGGAGGGAGAGGTAGTCAGGGTGGAGTAGAGGATGGGGGAGGGAGGAATGGGGGTAAGAGAAAGAGAGGAAAAAGTGGGAGCTAGCAAGGCTAGCCAGGGAGGTAGCGTGTTAAGGGAGGACAGTGAAGCAGATGGGGGGGATAGTGGTGGAGGTAACAGGAAGTTAACCAGAGCGGATAGGGCACAGTTGAGGGGAGAGGTAGCTGGTATACTAGGAGAAGACAGGATGTTAGAAAACACACTTACACAGGATGGAAGGGTGGTAAAGATTGATGACTCCATAATTAAGGATATCCATTGGGAGAGGAAGGGAGACACAGTGGGAGGACGTATGGTGGTTTGTATGCAAGAGATGCTACAGGGGAAGGCAAGACCTACAATCAGGGAAGTTGTAAGGAAGGTTGGTGGAAATTCTAACTTAGTTATTCACCTGGGAACCAGTGACTTAGCAGGGGAACACGTGGGGGAGGTGCAGGGTAGGTTGTGGGAATTGGCTAAGGACTGCAAGGAGATTGTGAGCTCTTTGGCCTTTCCAGAAGTGATACCAGTCCCAAGAGCCAGCACAATCAGGAAAAAGAGGATAAAGGAGTTTAATGACTGGCTGAGGAACTGTTGCAGGGAGGAAGGGGTCAAATATATTGGGGGCTGGAAGGCACATGGTCGAACAAGATGCTGTATTTGGCAAATAGACTACACCTTAGTAGTGATAATCTGGTGGAGTACATAGCCAATGAACTGAGTTTAAACTGCTGGGGGGGATGAGCCAACAAGCCCAGAGACTCCGGGACAAGGAGGTCAGTGGATTCCCCCCACACACACCGGCAGTAGTAATCAGAAGAATGGGCATGGAGAGGAAGGGGAACAATTAAGTACAGGAGATGAGGAGGCAGGCACAGGAAGAAGGCAGGTCAGAAAGAGTACAAAAGGAAGACAAGGAAGAACAGAGTCAAGGTGGAGAGTGGTGTCACTCAGTGTTCATAGTCTTGATAACAAGATTGCAGATATGCAAGCATTCTTAGCAGAGTAGAAGGTAGACATAGCAACAACTATCGAGACATGGGAGACATGGGCCACACCACACCATGACTGGGATCTCTCAATCCCAGGTTACAAGTTATATTGAAGAGACAATGTGATGTGCAAGGGGGGGTAGTCTATAGACTGCCCAATCAGGAGGAGGAAAGAGACAGGAAGCTAAGTTCACAACTGCTGGAAGCAGCAACAAAGGGGGCAATGATAATGATGGGGGACTTTAATCTGCCCAAGGTGGACAGGGGTATGCTGGCCACATCCTGTGCCAGAAATCAAGTGATCCTGGATGTGGTACAGAATGGGTTTCAAACTCAGGGTGCCACTGAGCTCACCAGGGAGGGAGCAGTCCTTGATCTAGTGCTCAGAAATGGGGAGCACATACAAGAGATAACATTGAAGGAACCCCTGAGAGGTAGTGACCACAGCACAGTGTGGTTCAGGTTAGATAAGTGCAGGGAAAGCATCCCCACTAAGACCAAACTCCTGGATTTCAGGAGGGTGGATTTCATGAGGATAGGTGAGGTGCTAAGAATGCACCTAGAGGGCATCATAGAAGACATGGGAGTGGACCAAAAATGGCCCATCATCAAAGAGGCAATACTGGCTGCCACAACAGAGTGTGTTAGGCTTAGTGGGAAGAAGTCAGGAACCAAATCACCCATCTGGTTCAACTCTGAGGTTGCCAGGGTGGTGATGGACCAGATGATCACCTACAAGAGAGACAGGAGGACTGTGAGTGAGGTGAATAAAGAAAATTACCCGAAGTTGGGCAAAGTTGCAGACAAGGTATTGCAGCAAGCTAAGGCACTAAAGAAACTCCAAATAGCTGAAGGGATTAAGAGAGGGAGAAGGCCTTTTTTCATTACATAAGCGAAAAAAGGGTCAAGGAGGATGGGGTAGTTAGGCTTAGAAAAGGGTGTGAAGTGGGTGGTGGAAAAAGGGAGCAAGGGTGAGGTATTGAATAATTACTTCTGCTCTGTCTTCACTAGGGAAAAGGATGGGCCAGTGTCATCTATGGGAAGGGAGAAGAGGAAGATGGGAGCACAGACATGGTGACAGAAGAAGATAGAATGAGGGAGGGGCTGCTAGCAGTAAAGGTAGACAAGTCCCCAGGACTGGATGAAATACACCCAAGGGTGCTAAGGGAACTGGCAGAGAAACTTACGTTACCACTGGTGAGCCTCTTCAATAGTTCTCTGGGGTCTAGAATGGTGCTGAAGAATTGGAAAAGTGCACATGTGTTTTTTCTTCACGAGTGGACCCAAGGATGACCCAGGGAACTATAGGCCGGTCAGTCTGACCTTAATTGTGTGCAACCTCATGAAGACTGTTTAAGGAGGGGCTGGTAAGGTACATGGAAGAGAATAATCTCCAGAATGACAGGCAGCATGGATCTGTGGGAGGCTGATCATGCCAAATGAGCCCGATTGACCTCTTCAACTGGGTCACCAGGGTAGTGAACAGTGGCCAAGTGGTGAACATCCTTTATTTGCACTTCAGCAAGTTCTTCAACTGAGTGCCCCACAAGAGGATGATCAGGAAACTGGTGGATCTCAGGGTTGGAAAGAAAGTGACCACGTGGGTAGAAAGCTAGCTGAGGGACAGGACCCAGAGAGTGGTGGTGGGAGGGGTAGAGTTTTCTGGCACCAGGAAAATCACCAGTGGGGTCCTGCAGGGCTTAGTGCTTGGGCTGGTGCTGTTCAATGTCTTCATCACTGACATTGGGAAAGGCATTAAAGGACAAATGTGCCTGTTTGCAGATGACACCAAACTCTGTGGGAGGGTGGACACAATGGAAGGAATACAGGACCTGTGGGAAGACCTATGAAAACTTGAGAGATGGTCAGGGATTTGGCAACTTGGCTTCAATGCTTTTCTTTCTCTTCTGTAACTCTGAAGTTGTCTTAGAGATCTCACTATTCCTTCTGCATAAAAAGAAAAGTGGAACTAGTTGGTTAGATATGTATTTCTTTTAAAGGGAACAGTGACCACAAAGGGTCTCACACTCAAGTGTGTGGCTGGTCTGAATGTGCACTTTGTGAGCAAACATTTTTGGTTCAGTTGCTGTTTACTGTAGTATGGTTAATTTTATCAGAATGATTTTGTTTAAAAATTGTTGTGCTGGTCACCCACCATGGGACTACCTTTTTTGTGGGTGAGTGTGCGAGGATGATGGATGTCAAACTGTTTTGTGAGGTGGGGGGGTATCGGTTTTGATGGTGTGAGGCAATAGAGCAGAATGGGATTTACAGACAGTGGGTTGCAGGATGGAATTTTCTTGATCAGGGTCAACAGGACCTTTATTTTATTATTTATTACATGACTTCACCTGGGTCGGGGGGTATTGGGTGCTATGAGGATGGGGTATTGGGGTGTATTTTTGGATGATTGGAGTGAGGTGAGAAGGATGGGTAACAGTGCCATATGGTTGTGGGTGATGGTTAAAGAGTTTTGAATTTTTTTTTATTGAATACTTTTGCATCGACTACATCTGTGGAATACAGCTGATTATAGCTAGTTTTCAGAATGCAGGGGTCTGCTGAATATAGCTAGTATTCAGTGTAATCAGCAGTCTATTCTGATTCAGTACACAAGGCTAGTTTTGGCATTGTGCTGCTGTAAGACCTCATTACTTTCCATCCCTCTGCCATCTGCCCCCATATGCACTTTTCTCAAGTGTCTGTTCAACTGCCTTTGAAAAAAATTGTTTCAGTCTGCCACCACTCTTTCCATAAATAATGTAATTCCTAACATCATTTTAAACATCTACTTTCCAATTTCATGGGATTTCCCCTAATGCCTGTGTTACTAATCATTGTGAACAAGTCACTGGTATCCACATTGTTTATCCCATGGAGTTCCTTGAACATCTCAATCATTTCTCCTTTCTTCCTACTATCCTCCAGTGTGTACATACTGAGATTCCCCAAGTGTTCATCATAAGACCTGCTTTGTTATACCCATATCCTTTTAGTTGCCTTTCTCTGCACTGCCAGGGCCTTTTCTGTACTTCTTCAAGTTTGCTCTAAAGCTGCACATTGCAGTCTAAATGTCTTCAGACTAAGGATTCGTACAGGTGCAGAATTACTTGACTCTTTCTGCTAGTGGCCCCCCTTCCAAAGCATCCCAGCTTTATTTATTGATTTATTTATCTATTTATTTTTTAGAGGGGTTCAGATCTACCATAAAATCCACTATTCAGATCAAGACGCCAAGGCTGTCTTGATTCTGAATGAATCAAATATGCTTGTATTATTATAACCCAATGTCTGTGCCCTGTCCCTGCCATCACTCCAAGGGCTCTATTGAGAAGTGTCAAAAAAAGTAAAAACAAGGTAGTCAAAGCCTATTATAATATTCTAACCTATTTTTGAAATGTAGTGTAACCTTTTTAACCTAGCACATTCAGTTAAAGGATTTAACCGCTTATAATATGAGGGTTCATGAGTAGCCTTCCAATGTTGCAGCAAAACTCTTTTTGTCATTATAATTGCCAAATAAATAACATTTCTAGAGTTTCTATCATACTGTGCTTGTGGCAAAAAAATAGAACCCAGCATCAAGGTTGTATGGAAACTCCACCCCCAACAAACACCCAAGCAGTGAGGTGACCCTATTCCAATACTATTTTCTATACTGTTCACTTTACCAACATATATAATAATGTCACCTTCATGTTCTGATATCTTTGGCATCTATCAGACATTGTACAGGAAAACATATGTAGCTTTGCCAGTGTATCGAAAACCCTGTGTACTATATTAAACTTTATTTGTCTGTATTTAATATAGTTGGCCACCTCTCTGGCTGGTTCTGCTACTAACTGCCATTGAACATTCATTATTTTTGTTGCCAGGTCTTTTTTCCCAGACACCCCTTAATTTAGACAATTTATCTAAATTTGCAGAGACTAAGAAAGCATAACATTTACTGTACCTATCAATATATACCAGCTTCTGATTCACCTTTCCCATTGCCCTGTTACACTGTGCTCAAGCCCTTATGTTCTCCATAATATATAATCCCCAGGCCTCATCCCTCTTTTGTGCTCTCCACTACCACCTCATCCATCCTGTAGTGTGTTCTAAGATTCTTGGCCCCTATGTGCATTACCTTGCACTTTTTCACATTATGTTTCAGCTGTCCACATTTGACCATGTCCACAATTTTTCTAGATCCTTCTTCATGGTCCACCCTCTCCCCAGTGTCTACTTTAGTACAGATGTGTGTGTGTGATCTACAAAGAGGAATATTTTACTCTGGACCCCCTCCTTGAGGTCACATATAAATGTGTTAAAGAGGACCGTTCTTTGTACTGATCCCTTGGGCACCTCACTTGTAACTTCTTTTACCACTGATGGCTCTCCCTTTATGCCTGCTGCCTGTGTCCTCACACACAGCTAATATTTTATCCATCTTGTACTCTTATCTCCTACTACCAGGTATCCTAGTTTCTTTATCAAGCTCCTACTGCATATGGGATAGAGTTAAAGATTTGACTGAATCCTAGGTACATGACATTTATTGCATAACTCCTCTCCATGGCTTTTGTTACCTACTCAAAAATTTTCAGTCAGAGATGCCTGGCATAACCATTCACTAGTAAATCCATGCTCACTGAAGTCTTACAGCTACTGGTCTCTTGGAATTCTACTGTGCTTTTCTTTATACGAGAGTTCAAGTTTCTCTACTGTACTGTAGATGTCAAACTGATTGGTCTATATTTCCTGGCTCATCTCGACACCCATGTTTGTGTAGGGTGACCACATTCATGGTCCTCCAATTCTCTGGCATGTACTCTGTCTCTAAAACACAAGTGAAGGGTCCTCTATCAGTCTGTAGAGGACTTACCCTATCTTTATCAACAGACTTCGATACATCCCTAAGGTACCAATAATTTATTTATTTTATTTATTGAAAACATCATAGATTACATTTGAGCACAAATGATTATTTACAAGGGTTCCACACAAAAACATAGTCACAAAAAAAATTACAAGTTCAGTAAATAGTTCCAAAGGAAATGCAGTCTAACCAAGCTCAAAGCACTGAAAGCAGGAAAAACTGCTTACCATTTTTACAAGAAATCAACACAAATTGTTGTATAAAAAGTCACAAGCTATGTACAGACATAAATGGAATAAACTGTTAATGGTTACAATTGCATTGGACTGCAAAGGCAGACTGCAAGGATCTCTTAAACTGATTAAACTCTGGGAGATTCCTCAGTACATCAGGCCATTCATTTAGCCAGTCAGTGGCCCTGACATTATCTTATACACATTCAGCACTGATAGGCCTTTCAACACTCCGTCCTCCATGATTGGCTCTATGTTGACACCTGCTAGTTATCTCCCATTTGGTCTTTATGCTGTAATCTGGCAGAAAGACCTTATCTTCCTAATTTCACATACGCCCTGCTACGTATACCCTATCGCCAAACCTGGTCCCACTTTCCTTTCCCATCTTCTGTGTAATCCCCACCCCAAGTACTTTACTCAGTTAGTACCCCTGGCACTCATACTGGGCACACACTCAATACATTTAAAAATGGTACCACCCCTAACTTCAGGAATGTACACCAGGCTCATTTTCTAGAGATCAAGGGGTGGGGCTGTGCAAAAACAATAACCATTGGTATTTACAAACTAGGTCCTGGGTAGAGTTATTTTGCTAAGCATATGCTAGACCTATCTTCTGGAGGGGTACCCAGTAAATCCACACAGGAAGTAGCAATGTAACTGTCCAGACCATATTTGGGGTTCTAGAGTGGGACTTTATTCAAAAGATGTTCTTCAAAGCAAGGGTGGACCCCCAAGGTTTATACATTTTGGCACTAGGAACTTGCAGAACAACAAAATCAAACTGTATCTGACAGAAACTCTTTGTATTCCCACCACAGTAAGACATAGGACATTTGCACTTAGTATTCCCACATGTTGTAGGACATAGAGCAACTTGGACTTGTATTTCCACATGTCATAGGACATAGAACATTGCTTTCAGTGGCATATTTGCCACAACCGAAAAGACATTTGGCTAGCACTAGCACCATTCTTCCATACTGTAACCCACTCCAGAGGGTAAAAATTCTCTTCAGACATGTGGACATTTGTCTAAAGTAACCAGGCACCCTTACTGAACTTTTTAGTCCTGAATTGGTTACTCCACATGGGGTTCTGTCCACCTTTTGCTCCGAAATCCATATTCAGCCATTCCTTCAGAGTTACACCTTAAATATTTTGAAACCTTTTGAATTGCTTTTGAATGAAACTTAGCATTTAGAATTCAAATTCACCACATATCTAGTATAAAGATAAAAAGTCCTGAACACTGTGATATAGTCATACCTCTGGACATCACACCCCTCAGCCAACTTTACTTCAAACAAGATTTGCACATCTGTACTTACAGGATAATAAGTTGTGCCTTCCCTCTGGGCATGGAACACAGCAGAACACATACTTGCTTTTTGTAGCAAAAGTCAGAATTCAGTCTCTGTTAGACATTTCAGGCAGCTTCAAAACATCCTGGACCAAACGGGGGATTGCCCCTTGGATCCACTTACTAGCAATCCTTTTCACACCTCCAGGGATGACAATCAGGAAACCCTTCTGTAGAAAAGTTTTCCACCACTTTATTTGGCAAGCTGGAGAATATCAGACATTTGTTGAGAATTCAGGGCTCTCAACTCAGAACCCACTGGCAGAGCAGCTCTCACTCCCACACTCCAACTCTAAACACAGAATGACGTCTCAACATTCTTTCTCCCACCTCAACAGTGGGCACAAGGGTTATGCTGCTGCAAGAGTTCCAGATGAGCTCATCACTTCAGTCTCAGCTGAAGCCAAGTAAACAGAAGAGTAAGCAAGCGAAATACCATTTAACTAGTTAATCACCAGCTGCCTCTCCCTGCCTAGCACTGATAGTGAGTGGATTCCAGTAACCCCAAGGGACTGGGTGGTTACACTAACTGCATACCAGAAGAATGACTGCCCACAGTCATATCTCCATCTGGCACTAGACCATCCTACCCTCCATGTTACATACAAACATACAAAGAAGCCAGCAGAACAGGCCATTTGGTCAATCAAGTCTGCTTGTGTTGCAGGGTCCACAGCTTGAGCTACTGTCCTTACACATTCTCCCCACTTCTCCCATTCTCCCTATCCATGACCCTTATCTTCCCCCATACCTGTCCAAGCATTTCTTAAAGCAGCCCACTGTCTTCAATGAGATTACATCTTCTGGAAGTGCATTCCAAGTATCCACCACCCTCTCTGTGAAGAAGTGCTTCCTGACCTCCCTCCTAAACCTCCCACTCTTTAGCTTAAGACTGTGCCCCTAGTGTTATGGTTGCTACTCAGCTTAAAGAGATACTCCTTATCAACCTTATTTATCCCTTTCAAGTACTTGAAGGTCCCAATCATTCCCCCCCCCCCCCCCACCGTCTCTCTCTCTCCTGTCTTCCAGGGAGTACATTTTCAGTGCCCTCAACCTCTCCTTGTATGCCTTACCCTGATGACCTGCTATCATCTTTGTAGCCCTCCTCTGGATCTTCTCCAGCAGGTTAATGTTCTTTCTGAGGTGTGGGCACCAGTACTGAACTCCATATTCTAGATGAGGCCTTATAGTGACCTGTACAAGGGCAGTATAACCTCCTCTGTCCTACTACTGATCCCCCCTAGATATGCATCCCAGCATCTTGTTTGCCTTTGCTGCTGCTTTCTTGCACTGCATGGAGTGCTTCAGGTCACTAGTGATCTTCACTCCCAGGTCCTTCTCCTCTGATGCAGGTACTCAGACTCCAACCAGGTAGTACTCTGTCCTAGGATTCTTGGCTTTAATATGCATACTGTAACTATGCATTTCTTGGCATTGAATCCAAGCTGCCAAATTCTGGACCACCTCCTTAGCTTTTCCAGATCTTCCAGTAGGTCCTGTATCCCTTCAGCTGTATCCACTCTCCCACAGAGCTTGGTGTCAACTGTGAATAGGCAGATTTTGGCCATAATGCCATCTCCAATGTCATTGATGAAGACATTGAACAACACTGACCCCAGCACCAGGCCCTGTGGGACCCCACTGGTTATCTGTCTTGTGCCAGATAACACTCCCCCCACAACCACCCTCTGGGTTATGTTCTTCAGCCAGTTTTCCACCCATCTGGTCATCTTTTCCCCAACCCTGAGATCCACCAACTTCCCAATCAACCTTTTGTTGGGCACAGAGTCAAAGGCCTTCCTGAAATCAAGATAGAGGATGTCTACTGCTTGGCCCCTGTCTACTGTCTTAGTGACACAGTCAAAGAAGTCAATCAGATTTGTCTGACATGATCCTCCCTCATGAACCCATGCTGCCTCCTATCCTGGAGACCATGCTCCTCTAGACATTCCAAAAATCTTTCCTTTAGTATGGTCTCCATGAGTTTGCCTACAATGAAGGTCAGAATGACGGGTCTGTAATTCCCTGGGTCATCCTTGGGACCACTTTTGTGGAGCGGTACTACATGTGCTGTTCTCCAGTCCTGCGGTATTATGCCTGTCTCTGGTGAACTATTAAATAAGTCTGCCAGTGGCCCTGCCAGCTCCTCAGCCAGTTCCTTTAGTACCCTTGGATGTACTCCATCCGAGCCTGTTACCTATGGGGAGGTTGCACAAGTCCTCCCCTACTATGTGTTGGGCGCAGGCAGGCAACACTAATGGAACAGAGGCCGGCTGATGAAATGTCAGCACCTTTCCTACGATCTATCGATGTATTCTTAGTAGGTCCAAGAAAACTGCTTAAAGCATGCCCTAACAGACTAGTACTGAGAGCCACTGCTGCAGATCAGGACCCCCAGTCTATCTATCCCTCTAACCCTCTAGGGAAGACTATCTGACTTAAGCTATCTACTGGGGGAAAAAGCTGTCCCCCTAAACTTCTCAGGGTACCTGTGGACAGCAAAAAGGAAAACATAAATACATTGCATTATATTTCCCCAAAACCACACCTGTGAAGAAAAACATGTTAAAACCCTGTTAACCATAAACAATTCTCAAAACACCAAGAAAAGGGGAACTCAGATGAGTTCCAACATCCTCGTCTGTCCTTGTTTTCTACTTCAGGAACACCTGCAAGAAAAGAAAAAACACAAAAACACATTCTGCATTCCACACAGTGCCTACACATCCACCCAACACTAAAGAATCCCCCAAAATATTTTTTTTTAATAAAAGTATAAAAGTACAAAATGGAAAGAAACATTTATGCAACTCATTTTCGGGATGGAATGCCCTACAATGTCCTGATCTAGGGACCAGTGTCACTGGTGCCCATAGGCAGTGTCCATTAAAGAGTCTTTCTTAGGCCGAAGCCTACTGAAGAACAGTCCTTGGACAGGACAGGGCCTGTAGAGCACTGCAATCCATGGGGGGAGTCTTTGATGAAAATTAAAGTTCCTTGGATAGTCTTCAAATGTAGGATATGTTGTGCAAAGTCAGTAAATGTAAAAAAAAAATGGTCTGTCTTACTAATTCATTGAAGAACGAAAAGTTTCATCTTACTCTGCGAGCTGAGGACCTTCTCCCTTCTCCCTTCAGACCAGATGGAATCTTCAGATACTGCTGGGCTGATGTCCTGGAAGGCCAGATTATGGAACAGAAAAACTACAGGGCTGATGCTTCTTAAAATAATGAACAAAGAAACAGGAAAACTCCTGGGCTGATGTCCTGGAAGGCCAAACGATGGAACAGGAAAACTGCTGGGTTGACGAATCTGGATACACCTGAAGAAATCCTGGAATACCAGAACAGCTGCTTCTTCCTCCACAGATACTGCTGCTTCAGATGACAGACATTTGGCCTGCCACTGCTCACTTCCTTAAGGCATGCCAGGCATATTCACAGGAAGTGGCACCATTAAGGGTAGTACCACTCTGGGTGTGGGGTGAACACTATGACCCCATCTGGGCATTCCAGGCTGATGTTATGAACTGTCTCTTGCCCAGCCCCATCTAAAATGTGCACAGTGTCAATGAACAGAGTCCTTCCAGTCTCCAAAACTTAAGGCAATCATTGCTGATTTTATCCCTTACACATGCTGGTGCATCTGAATGGATATTCTTCCTTGCTTCCTCCATAAGCCAGGATTGTCTTTTTTGTTGGATCTGCTTCCAGACTCAGTGAGGATAGGTAGGATAGGATTTCCCATATATGGCATCAGCCCTCCTATGGATCAGTCTCTCCTCCTTACTACCCTTTACTAGTCTGCAGCCAATGGCCTGGCTTGGGGGTGGCCAGTCCTGGTTAAGCCAGTGTTTCATACTCAAAGAACAAAAGAACTTGTCCTCCATTACTTCTGCGGACAAGTTGCTAGAGTCATCTTCAACTGTCACTGGCTTCTCTGAGGCAAGAGCTTGGGGTGGCTCACGGTAGCCCTCAACATGAAGATATTCTTCATCATCCTCCTCTTCCTCATCACTCATGATCTGTGCCCAAGAGTGCGCAAATGTCCTCACTCCTGAGACATTCCCTTCCTCACTGGTGCAGAGGTGGACTTCTCCAATTCATGGTCTCTTGCGCTTTGTCCTCCCCCACTAGGCTAGGACTCAAACCCTGTCTCAAAGGGTCAACTAATCCCTCTGTTGCAGTGTTCATTTGCGACACAGACGTGGAAACCTCTCTCTGTTCCTGCCCTTGCAGTGGATCAACATCAATTTTACTTGCTCTTTCTGTAACACACTCAGTAGAACTTTCCCCAACAGGTTCAACCTGGTGCTGTGTGCTGCTACTGCTGCTGGCAGAATCCCCTGCCAGGGTCCACGTGGGAGCCAACCTAACTCTTGTTACTCTCTCAGAAGCTGTACCCTTGCTCATTCCAAATTTTTCAAGGCAATCTGAGCAATGGGGTATTGGAAACCGGCCTTTAGATACACAATGCATAGTCTCACTAGATAGCTAGGAATTGCTACATCCGGTGGTAACCCTTCACCACAGTAGGATCTCTTTACCTCTCTCAGCATTTCCACCTCCTCTGCAATCATAGCTCTGGCATGATCTGGGTATCGGGGTGCTCCTGAAGCCATGTCTGAAAGCAAACATACAACCTTTCATTATTGAATTGCTCACTAGTCACATATTGTCTCACAAAATGGTTCCTTGCTGCTGTGTTTACATTGCAGACCCTGCCCTGTCATGGCATCTGTAACTTTTATCATGCATCACACGCTGTGCAACTTGCTCAAAAACAGTTTCTGACCTTTGCTGGCTACTGAAATTACTTCAAACTGTAAACGATTGTCTCTGGTGACACATCTCAGCACATTTATACTTATTTAGCATTAATAACTTGAGTGAGATCAGCACAGTTCTGGAAAATTCTATTTATATACTGTATCTGTAATTGCTCAAAGTCACTTGCAAGCCACCATGTTTTTTTTCTTTGCTAGGTTTGCCTGTTTGCCACGTCCCACTTTTACTTCTCACAGTCCTGCTGCTTAGAAATTTACTGTTGCTGTACCTATGTCCCATTACTCAAAGTCTGTTGCTCAGAATTTTCTGTTTGTTGCATCTGCCTTTACAATGCAGAGTCCTTCTTTGCACATAAATCACACTGTTTGCACACAGGTTTAGCTGGCTTTGCATTCACACACAGTTTGTTTGCATAGTTTACTTGTTTACTCACTATGCAATAGCTGTTTCCCTCTGATGGAAAATCTTGGCCTGCTGCTGATTCAATGAAGGTCTCAAGTGAAACAGGCTGGTGG
Organism: Neoceratodus forsteri; assembly: GCA_016271365.2. Taxonomy (NCBI): domain Eukaryota; kingdom Metazoa; phylum Chordata; order Ceratodontiformes; family Ceratodontidae; genus Neoceratodus; species Neoceratodus forsteri. The sequence goes on from CM057451.1 coordinate 209,824,955, forward strand.
TCCCTCCGATCATAGCCATGATCACCTCGATCACTCTCCAGTTGGTCGGAATACGGGTTGAGCCAAGGATTATACTTTTAAAGTCTTTTTGTGAAAGTGTAGAATGCTCACAAGCGCCTCGACGGTTGATCCTGGTCTAACCAGCTTGCACGCCACTCTCTCTCTCTCCTCTGTGAACACTCTGCAGCACACAGACACTGGCTAGGGGTGGGACTGGATGCAGCCACAGCTATCACTTGACGCCATGCAAATGAGCCTCTTTTTCTCTCCTCACTTGCTCTTCCTTCACAGCGATCATCGAGCAGGAGCAAATTTAAACTGCAAACTGTAACTTTTTTCTCGGCTGCAATTTCAGCTGTGGGAGTGCCAGTTTTAACCATTTTTACAACAGTTTCTGGACATTTTCTCCAATTTGCACACTAAGCACATGAAACTTTCAGGGCACATATCTGAGTCTGCTCCTTAAAGTCCACAATACTTTTGGCACTTGAAAATTGCATTTTAAAAGTTCTTCAAACACTTTCTGATGCAGAGACCAAGACACACATTGCTATGCTTTACTGTCCATTTACTAGTTGAAAACACACAAGCAGAACTCTGTTTCTTTACTTGAATTGGAGGCACAGAAGCAGCACATTTGGGTGGCATTTTCCTGGGCACAAACCACTTTACCAATGCTTCCTTTCTGCTTGGGCTACACCACTACTAGACAGAAAGATGCTAAACATACCCTCATCAAATATTCTGGTTCTCTTCCCAAATTAATCATCAACAGATGAGACCCCATTTTTATGTAACCCCCCCCCCCCACTACTGTACTTAGTTAGCACCCCTGGCACCCATACTGGGCACACACTTAATATATTTAGAAATGGTACCACCCCTAGCTTCGGGAATGTATACCAGGCTCATTCTCTAGAGATCAAGGGGTGGGGGTGTACAAAAACAATAACTATTGGTATTTACAAACCTGGTCCTGGGGAGAGATTACTTGCTAGTCATATGCTAGACCTATCTTCTGGAGGGGTAGCCAGTAAATCCACAAAGGAAGCAATAACGTAACTGTCCAGACCAAAGTTGGGGTTCTAGAGTGGAACTTTATTCAAAAGATGTTCTTCAAACAAGGGTGGGCCCCCAAAGTTTACATATCTTGGTAAAAGGAAGTTGCAGAACAACAGAATCAAACTCTATCTGACAGAAACTCTTTGTGTTCCCACAGCAGTAGGACATAGGACATTTGCACTTGATATTCACACATGTCGTAGGACATAGAACAACTTGGACTTGTATTCCCATATGTCATAGGACACAGAACATTGCTTTCAGTGGCATATTGGCCACGACTGAAAACACATTTGGCTAGCACTAGCACCATTATTCCATAACCAGGGAAGAAACTGTAGCCCACTCCAGGGGGTAAAATTATCTTCAGACATTTGGTCATTTGTCTAATGTAACCAGGCACCCTTACTGAACCTGTTAGTCCTGAACTGGTTACTCCAGATGGGGTTCTGCCCACTCTTTGCTACTAAATCCAAACTCAGCCATTCCTTCAGAATTACACCTGAAACATTTTGAAACCATTTGAATTGCTTTTGAATGAAACTTAGCATTTAGAATTCAAATTCACCCCCTATGTAGTGTAAAGGTAAAAAGTCCCAAACAGCATGATATAGTCATATCTCTGGACATCACATAACTCAGCCAACTTTACTTCAAACAAGATTTGCATGCCTGTGCTTACAGGAAAAGAAGCTGTGCCTTCCCTCTGAGTATGGAACACAATAAAACAGGTACTTCCTTTTTGCAGCAAAAGTCAGAATTCACTCTATGTTAGACATTTCAGTCACCTTCAAAACATCCTGGACCAAACAGGGGATTGCCCCTTGGATCCCCTCACTAGCAGTCCTTTTCACCCCTTCAGGGATGAAAATAAGGGAATCCAGCTGTAGAAAAGTCTCCACCACTTCACTTGGCAAGCTTGAGAATACCAGAACTAGGGTGAGAATTCAGGGCTCTCAACTCTGAGCCCATTGGTAGAACAGCTGTCACTCTCACACTCCAACTCTAAATACTGACTCTAACTGACTGATATCTCAACATTCTATCTCCAACCTCAACAACTGGCAAAAGGGTTATGCTGCTGCAAGACTTCCAAATAAGCTTGTCACTTCAGTCTCAGCTGAAGCCAAGTAAACAGAAGATTGAGCAGGTGAAAAAACATTAAACTAGTTAATCATCACCTTCCTCTTCTGCCTAGCACTGTTACTGAATGGATTCTAGTAACCCCAAAGGACTGGGTGGTTACATCTGCATCTCTCCTATCAACACCTCACTCCTGTGCCATGCTGCTGCTACGAAAAGTACAATTAACTTTCTCTCACTCACCCCCCTCATATTTTAGCTCACACAAACCTCAACCCTGGTACAGGGGTACCCAAGTAAACTGTTTCATCATAACTCTGTTACTTCTGTCATCTGGTAACACTAAACTTAACCCAAGCCCTTTCACCTCATATTCTTCAGAGCTCCCTCATGGACTAAAACTTCTCCACCTCAATATAAGAAACCTCCTACCCCAAATTGACCTGTTCCAACTCCTTGCCATAAACCTCACTCCTGACATACTTATCCTTACAGAATCCTGGCTAAACCTAAAAATACCAGCCAGTGCCATTCCATTCCTGGCTTCTCACTCTCATGACAAGACCGTGCAGGTAGAGGTGGTGGAGTTGTTATGGACATGTCCTCATCAATCCAATATGCTACCATTCTAGCCACATCCCTTCCAGCAGTCTATGAAGCACTCATAGTAAAGCTGTCTCTGCCATTCTCAGTCCCTATCTTTATGGCAGGAGTATACTGCTACCCCGGCCTCCCTACCTCCACCATCACTGACCTCATAACCAGTATTGTATCCCATAGCTCCACAGGAAATTTCTACATAATGAGTGATTTCAATCAAAATTGTCTGTCCGCTACCAACATTGAAGCCCAGAACAACATAGCCACTCATAACTTAACACAATTGATTCCAGAACCTACTAGACTAAATTCTAAAACACTAAATCATTCTCTCATTGATTGGGCCCTCACTCCTACCCACACTGAATCATCTCAGCTGGCATCTTCTATGATATCTTAAGTGACCATCATATGATTTACATGGTTCACAAAGTCCACAGGTCCAAGGCACTACACAAAATGCTATAAACCAGATACTATAAATCCCTGCACCTCACCCCCCTCCTCCATGACCTGGCCTCCACAGACTGGTCTCTCATCTCTTCAACAACCTCTGTTAATGTAGCTCTGTGCTATTTCCTAGAAAAATTCCTCCAAACCTGGAAAACATGCCACACTTTGATGCTCCAGAGTTCGAGGACATCACCTCTTCTTGATCAGACCTGAATGTCTGGCTTGCCAATGTACTCATGACCAAGCCTGGAAGGTTCATAAAGCTTGAAAGCAAGCTAGCAACTTCCAAATCTACCAGACACTTTGTAACTATTGTACCAAAGCCATCAGGCCTGCTAAGGCAGAATCTTTCCTATCAGCCTTCCAATCAAGCATAAATCACCCTTCCAAATTCTGGAAGGTTGTACATGCTCTATTCTCCCTTCCTACAAGACCCCAACTCCTCTCCTCAATTATAACAACTCTATAATATCTGACCCCCCAGCAGTCACCTCTGAATTTAATTCCTAGTTTACCTCATGTGCCTCTGCCTTTCTATCCTTGCTCCCTTCTCCTCCTTCTCCTCTTCCACTACCCCCTAACTCTAATAGTAATGTTTCTTCTAAACAAGCCTCCTTTTCCTCAGTATCCCACTCTGCCATCCTGGAAGCCCTCCTTGCTTTAATCCCCTCCAAAGGCAGCTTGCCTGATGGGCTAGATCCTAAGCTACTCTACCTATCTGCCCACGTAATATCCTCCCCTATGTCTGCCCTTCTAAATCTCTCCTTCTCTTCACATTGTGTCCCAACCACCTGGAAACATGCTACTGTTCTTTGGCTCCCTAAGAGTGGTGACCCTCTCCTCTCCTAGTAACTACAGATCTATATCTCTTCTCTCTATTCTTGCTAAATTACAAGAGCATTTGGTACTATCTCAGCTGTCTTCCTACCTCACTGACTCCTGATTCTTCACTCCTTTCCAGTCTGGTTCCCAAAAGGACCACTCTACCACACTTCCCTACTTTGGCTTACCAACTCCATCGCCTCAGGGATGGATCATGACCTAATCACTTCTGTTATTTTTGTTGACCATGCTAAGGCTTTTGACACAGTCTCCCACCCTCTCCTTCTAAACAATCTCTCTTCAGCTTGGTTATCGGACTCAGCCACAAACTGGTTTGGGCCTACCTTGTAGGTAGGACCCAGCTAGTTAGAAATGCAGACTCTATATCCACTCCTCTCCCCATTAACACTGGTGAGCCCCAGGCCTCAGTGCTAGGACCTCTCCTATTCTCTCTATTTTTTTTTTATTTATTTAACAATTTGGTAACTGGGTAGGGACTCTGGACAATGTCCTTTTTCAGGTCCAACCCGGGACAAACTACAAGCAACAAATAACAGAACAATTACACAAATCAACAATCACAATTAGACGTACTCAACAAAAATGACAAACTTATTCTTAAAACAATACAAAGACATAAATTGATGAAGATCAGGAGGTAAGGCATTCCACAGGGAGGGCTGCAATAGAAAAGGACCTCTGTCCAACCCTAGTCTTAAAGACTGAAAGATTTAATAAGATCCCATTTGCAGATCGTAATTTGAGAAGAGATGGATGAACTGTAATCTTATCTACCAGTGAAAATTTAGGAACAAGAAGGAATTTATAAAGCAAACAGCCAGAAAAATAATTGATTCTATCCCTAGGGGATAACCAACCTAATTGTGAATATAATAAACAATGACGTGTCCTAAAAGGAACCGATAAAATAAACCTGCAAATGTTATTAAAGACACTGACAAGACATTATATTCCTTAGCATTCAAATTCTGATACAAATAACAAACATAATCAAAATGAGGTAGTAATGAGCCAACAGCAATCGATGTTCTAGTTTCAAAGGAGAAAAATGACCAAAACTTGAATAAAATACCCAGTTTCTGATTTACTGTTTGACTAACATTCTTAATATGTAGTGAAAAAGTTAAGCCTAAATGACCTTCCTGCAGTCTGCACTTTAACTTCCATCCACATGTATGCAGAGGACATTGTCCTGTATACCTCTAGGCATTCTCCCACTGATGTTGCATTCAGACTTATGCATGACTTTGATAAGGTTCAGCACTGGCTATGCTCACATCAACTCTTCCTAAATTTCAAGAAGACTGTCTCCATGTCCTTTGGCACAAGGCAGAGACTCTCTCGGCTCCCCTCCATTCAATTCTTCCACACCCTTGATGGGATAACCCTGGAGGACACCTCCTCTTTTAGATACCTTGTGGTTTGGCTTGACCAAAACCTCAACTTTTCTGGACATGTGGATGCCATCCTGAAAAAACTGTGCCCCAAGCTAGGTGCACTGCACAGGAACCACAGTTGCATACCACTATCGGTGAGGCGTGTACTTGTCCAGAAAATTATATTCCCAATTTTTGACTACGGTGATGTAGTCTATAGTGCTGCTTCCAAGACCTCCTTTACTAGATTGGACATCTTTTCAACTCCTTCTGCTGCTTTGCCTTGGACCCCCCCCCCAAGTCACCACTGTGATCAATATAAAACTCTCACATTTCCCTCTCTTGAAAACAGGCAGCTTTCCCATTGTGCTAAATTTATCTCCAAATTCTGGTTTGGTTCTCTTCCCTCTTACCTCTCTTCCTCCATGTCCATCCCTCCCACTCCCATGCACTCCCTGAGATTCTATGACACCTGGACCATGATAATCCATTTCCAATCAACCTCTGTTGGACAGGCTGCTTTCTATCACCATTTCTCTATACTATGGAACTTTCTCCCTCAACAAGTGAGACACTCCACTTCCCCTCTGTTTATCACAAAGTCTCTACACAACTTTTTTTCTCATACTTGTAATTGTGTTTAATGTTACCCCCTCCTCCACCTCCATGCTAGTCCACACTATTGTCACACTATTGTCCTCTGACTCGCAACCTGATCTCACATTCCCTAAAGCAGTTGGGTAAACTCTGTGTATAACTGTAAATGCTTAAGCACTGCTAATGCTTAGCTCATATGTTATGTAATGTTATATTTAAGTATTTATCCTTATAAAATGTCTAGTATGTTTGTTACTCCCACCCATTTTCCCTAATGCAGTATGACTCTCTGCGTATATCTATTATTCTTATGCACTTTAAACGTATCCTCATATGTATGTTTTTGTAATGTACATCTCAGTATGTGTGCTAAGAAAAATGTTAAATATGTTTGTTACTCCAATCTCTTTTCCCCTAGGATGCACCTGGAAATGAGAAAATTGTTGCTGTCAGTGCCTTTCCTGGTAAAACTTTTCAATAAATAAAAATAAATAAATAAAAATCCTTGACTGGAAACACTAAATAGAAATAATCATATAGTAGATTTGCCTACCCATTCTCATCATCCACCCACACCTCCCCTTCTTTAGCCTGAGTACTCCTTTCTTGGTTTTGCACTGTACTCATACTGTACATAGCAAAAGAACACCTGTCACTCTGCTAAACCTCTCCTCTAGCCTAACCTTTGCCTCTGCCTTTGCCTGTCTCACTACCCTGTTTGCTGTCCTCGTCTTTTCTTGATATGCCCACTGTCTTTTTCTGTATGACTAATTTTGAATCTGATGAATGCTTTTTGTTTTCCCTAACTACATAACCACCTCTGCTGCTCCCTTTTGAAAACTGTAGTGTTTTCTTCCCCTCTTCCACTTCCTTACCAGTTTTTTGCATGCCCTGTTACCTCCAGTACTCCCTTTTTAATTATATCTCATTTGCTGGCTGTTCCTACTACTGCCATCACATCTTACAGTTTTTATCCAATATCTCCTTCATACTCCGAAATGTGCTCTTCTGAAATCAAGGACCTTAGAACCCTGCTGGTGTTTAGCATGACCTCAACCCTCATATCTCTGGAACTGCTAGAATACAGTGGTTTTCTGACTTGGACCTCCCTCATGCTCCCCTTGTTTGTCAGGACAAGACCCAATATGGCCCCTTCCCATGTGGGTTCAATAACCCTCTGGCCAGAAATGCCTCTAGTATCTTCTCTATAAGACCCTGGCTCTTTGTGTTATTTTATGGATTTAGTTGACAGATTTTTTTTTTTTTGCTGACTGCTGCTGATGCACAGAATAGAAATCCCACTTCTTATTTTTTAAGTTTTATATTTTGCTTCTGAGAAAAAACTACGTGAACTAGGCTACTGCAATGTGATACTAGGTATTGGGGACCATTACATAAAAGAGTATCAGATCTTTTCCAAATCCAGGAAATATAGAAAAGGAGTTGGAGCGGCCCTGTACATACATGATGACATCCAGGTGGAGGTGGTAAAGTTTATGGCAGACAACTTGGAACAAGTTTGGGTGAAAGTTAAGCCATTCACCAAAATTCCTGTTAGGATCACTATATAGACCACCATCTATAGCAAGGAAGAAGATTACTTACTACTGCAATATATCCTACACTTAAACCCAGCAGACAGAATTAGAGTATTTTACTTGGGGATTTTAACCTTCCAGGCATTAGTTGTGACTCCATGAAAGGGACAGGCAAGACACAGAAGGAATATATAGATATATCCAATCAGTTGGGCTTGGAACAACTAGTACATGAAACAACAAGGGGACAAAATATTCTTGATTTAGTTATCACAAACATGACAGCTAACATTTCAAATTGCACTACTTTAGCACCCTTTGGAAATAGTGATCATTGCTTGGTTATTTTTGACCTACACATGAACAGTCCCGCTGTAGAGGGAAACACACATACATTAATATGGAACAAAGCAGAGTTTAGTACTATCAGGGGAAACGTTAGTTAAATGGGATTGGGAGGAATATTTTAGAAATAAAACAACACAGGAAATGTGGGATGTCATGGAAGAGGTTCTATGCAAATGTATAAAAGATCATATTCCTGCTAAAAAAAAAGTATAAAGGGGGAGCTAAAACATCAAGCTGGATGAACCAAAAATAAAGAGGATGATTAAAACTAAACAAACACTCTTTAGAACCATAAGAGGAAATGAAGAAAGTGCTGGATAGATTGAATGCAGAATACTACAAAATAAAATAAAAAAAGGAAATCAGAGAAGCAAAAATGGCACATGAAAAAAAAACTGCCAGTTAAAACAAAGGACAATTATAAAGCCTGCTATGCTTATGTTAATGAATCAAAGGGCAGCGAGCAAAAAATAGGACCCTTAGAAGGAATAAATGGGAAAATGGTGATTACAAACAAAGAAATGGCAAATGTACAAAATTATTACTTTGCCTCTGTCTTTAATAAAAAAGGGGGTGGAATCCAGACAAAGGAAAGTGCAATAACACCTCAGTCAGCCCTATAAGAATAACAACAAATGATACACAAAATAGATTAGCAGCATTAAATCCAATCAAATTACCAGGTCTGGATGGTTTCCATCCAAGACTATTGAAAGAAGTTGACAACGAGCTGGCCCCACCAATAAGCCACCTCTTCAGATGTCCCTAGACAAAGGGGAGGTTGTAAATGCTTGGAGGGAAGCTGTGGTAATACTTCTCTACAAAAAAGGGAATAAAAAAAGTCATTCTAACTACAGACTGATGAGTCTAACAAGTGTCTTGGGTAAGGCATTAGAGGGTATTATAAAGGAACACATAACAAACTTCCTACAGGACACCTGGTTGGAGGACAGTACTCAGCATGGTTTTATTAAGGGGCGTTCATGTCAGACAAATATGCTGGACTTCTATGATAGGGTTAGCAAAATACTTGACTCCAGGGATTCAGTGGACGGGGTTTACCTGGACTTCACAAAAGTGTTTGACAAACTCCCCCATTCACAACTCACTGAGCATCTTCAGAAAATTGGATTATACAAAAATATTGTATCTTGGATTAACTCTTGGCTGACAAGCAGAAAACAACCAGTTAATATAAGGGGGAGGCCTTATCAGATTGGGCTAACATAACTAGTGGGGTACTACAGGGATCAGTTCTTGGACCATGTCTGCTTAATATTTATGTAACAACTTTAATGGTGAAGTGGGAGAGGGTATGGCTCACTAAATCTGTGGATGATTGCCATCTAGGGGTAGGATTGTCAGACCAATTCGATCACTTAATACTACAGCAGGAGTTGGACCATATTAGCAAATGGTGCAATACTTATAAATTGCACCTAAATTCTGACAAATGCACAGTGATGCATCTGGGAACAAAAAACATGACTGATAAATATCAATTGGGAAACATTATTCTTAAAGCTGTAACAGAGGAAAGGGATCTGGGTATCACAATTACAGATGATCTCCAGTTTTCCACTCACTGTACTAATGTCACCAGGAAGTCAAACATAGTGTTAAACTGCATACTTAATATTTCCAGCAGAGAAAGTGAGATATTGTTGCCCCTTTATGGAACCCTGGTGAGACCTCTGCTGGAATATGGAGCTCAGGTTTGGTCACCCTACCACAAGGGGGATATTGCAAAACTGGAGAGAGTACAAAGAAAGGTCATGTGTGAGGTAAATGGGATGGATGGAAAGGATTATACCACCAGATTAGATAAAGTGAAAATGTTCACGCTTGTGTACAAAAGGCTATGAGGAGACATGTGCCTTCTATTTAAAGCCTTTACTGATCTTGACCTTTGGAACAGATTAGGCCTACAGCTCAGAAATAAAATATATAATACTAGGGTACACTCTTTTCAGCTACATGGAGAAAATTGTAAAACTTGACGCAGAAAAAAGTGGTATACCCAGAGAATTATCCTTATCTGGAATTCATTGCCAACAGAGGTTGTAGAAAGCACTTCTGTAGACATTTTTAAACATCACCTAGATAGGTTGCATGAATTAGGCAAGCTATAGAAAACATACCAGGCGAGCATTATGGTCATAAGTCCCCCTGTCTCTGTACTCACCTATGTTACTTGTGTTACCTACCTACAAGAGGTGGAGAAGAGGGTGTGCCATAGTAGCTGATGGTTATCTATAGGCATATTACATTGCAACATGTAGAAACAACAAGGAAAGAAACTGGAGGAGAAGGTATGCAGGATAGGGAAAGGAGCAGAGAAAGGTTCCTCTATGCTAGTTCCACCTGCCAGTACTCCAAGTGGAGGTGGTAGAAAAGGAGTTGGGACAGAGGCTGGGAGTCATAGTGGTGGTGCAAGGTTTATGCACGAGAAGAGTACTAGGGCTGGGCACATAATAGTATTCCAAAGGAAACATGGTTTGTTAGTCCCCAGAAGTCCATCGCTTCAACTCCCACTGCAAGCAGATCTCCAAGATGGCCATCCAGTGCATCTGATAACAAAATCAACCTGAGCAGTCTAGAAGCACAGCAGACTCCCCTGTTCCACCTTCTAGTACAATACATACAGTACTCCACTAAGGAGAGAATAGATTCATCTAGATTTATAAAGGCAAGCCTAACATATGTCCTACTCTTAGAAACAACAAAAACCACTGCCACCTGTGCATGTACATATATATCTTTAATTACCAGCACACCATGAAGCACTGTGATGCCCCACTGCCTCCCAAATCATGTATTTGCAGCAGTACCGGCATGACTCTTCTCAGTGATGAAGCTTAGTCATTGTGTAAGGAAGGTGACAGTCTATCTGGGTCTTTTAAGGTCACTATTGTTAGTTTGCCACTGGAGGTAAAAGTACAGTTGTTCATGGGAATATGGGGCAGGGTTGAGCTAACACAAGATATACCAATCCTGAGGTTTTAGAAAAGCAAGCCAGTAGCATTACCACCAAAGCATCTTATGGAAAATGCTAGTGAGGAGGTCATGAATGTGAAACTGGCAGAGCAGGGCATGACAGTGAGGAGGTAGGGAGTGGGAAGCACATGAGGAGGAAGAGGAGAAAGAAAGAACATGGGAAAGCACATAATTCATGCAAGAGGAAAGAATGGCAGAGGAAAAAAGTATAAGTACAGGGGAAGCAGGGAGAACTGGAAGGAGAGTAGGAAGGGCATGGAGAAGCAGATTTTCAAGAGGAGGATGAAACACAGAGCAGTTCTTAAGTATAATGACAGTTACACAACTGCCTACTGGTGATGATTAGGGGGACACTGAGGAGTAGGGCCATCATGGGAGGAAACAGCAAAATAAAAAAAAATAATGAAAAAGAGAAAAGCAAAAATATTAAGCAGGGAACTCTAATGACCAGCCCTGTCCCTGCGGCCCTGGCATGATTAAACCTCTAGTACTATTATTCCATGTGCTGCTGCTACAGCCCTGCCTGACCATCTCCAGTCACATCATGCCACAGTGGCAAAAAATATAGCATCTCATTGTCACTACTCAATTCCTTGAAAGGTCTGCCCCCAGCAGTCCCCTCATGTAGCTAAATAACCAGAAAGATGTTCTGCAGTGTGTGAGTATTTTACAGATGACACCACAAATCCACAATAAGCAGGTTGTGGTTTGAGTGGTAAAATGATCAGTCGGGGTCAGTCTACTTAAATATTAGGAACCACTGTTCTGGCTGATCCTTTACAATGTGAACATGACATCTTTGTAACAGACATATCCTTCTCAATGCCCCAATCTGACCAGATGGGCCAGCTGCGGCAACAGCAGCAACAGTGACAGTTGTACATGGAAAGAGGGATTAGTTGTTTGTAGCCATCACAGCCGCCTAATGCATCACTAGTAGAGGTGGGTGAAGTGCAGAAATTCGCTCTGCGAACAATTCACAGAGTAATGCGGAATCTGCAGAGCAATCTGCAACGCGAAGCGGAGTACCTCGCGTCATAATGAGGAATGTGAAGTCCATTGGTAACAATGGACTTCACATTAGTCTGACTTCCCCCAGCCACTTCTGCACCAATTTTAATGCGAAGTGCATAGAAATCAATGTACTTTGCGTCACTTCACCTTGTTATTGAGCTCCAAGGCAAATTTTGCAGTGATTCATGGTATTGCATGTCACATGGGCTCTAGATTGTTCTGCACAGCCTCAGTTCTGTGTAATGTGTGTGTAGTGCTAGATGGAGACAGTTTCATCTCAGAGCTCTGAGATTCAAATTCTCGAAAAGCTGTTAAAAAAGCTTTTTTGGGTCATTTTTATTTTACTCAAAATATAGTACATTGATTGTAGGAAGCTCTCCTGTGCTCATATCATTGAGTGTTTATTGTTTGTGTGTGGATTTTGAATGTTAATTTACAACATTTAGTCTGTGTACTGAAAAACACTTGAAGTGTGCTTCGGGGGAGGAGCATATCTGTGGTGGAGGTAGGTTAGAACTGGGAGAAAAAGACAGTCTTTCTGTTTTGGTTATATTTTTCTTGTATAACCATATTAATGTACACAGTACTATTTTCTGTAATTCTTGACATTTTTTTGCTGATTATTGTGGTGCAGCAGTGCATAATTTCAGTTTGTTTAAAAGGTTTGGTTATATTACTGAAGTTTTCAAGTTGCTATATATTACTTGTGTGCTTGTGAGTGTGTGTGAGACGCATGCCATCAAATCAGACACATTTTATTGTGCCACAGAGTAATTGCAGCAGTGTGAACCTGCTATCCACCGCACCTGCATGATTTTATACTGCTTTGTGGTATCTTGGTTTTGGACTGTTACTACCGTGCACTGCAACCCCCAACCGGCAAACAGTATTTATTCTTTTCCAGACTGGATTGTGACTTGTGAGCACTGGTTAATGTATTGTTGTGAATCTGCATCTGCATCTCTTCTTGATTGTGCTGTGCAATCTTAATATTTCTGTGCTTTTGCATCTGTTTAGTGCCCAGTCTCTATCTGCAAGCCACAGTTGTTGTTTTTGTTCAGCTTCACATCCACCGGCCCAGACCGAAAGTTCAGAAATCTAAATTTGTTTAGAATTTTCTTGGTGATCCCCCAAAATGCCTGCAAAGAGACATGCAAGCAAAGCTGTTTCTGGCCATGGCACTGCTGCCAGTGGTACGATTGTCCATGAGTGTGGTAGTATGCAGACGTGCATAGCTGATGTCAGTAAAGGGATTTCTCCATCAATGTTTTTACAGCGCAATCTGTAGCTTGGAGGAGATGATGTTGTCTCAGCTGGTGGTGCTAGTGCAGTTTCTGCTGGCATGAGTATTGCTGCCTCAAGTTCCACTTCTGACCAGTTAACCATTTCAAAAAATATAGTTGAGTCTAAAGCTATGACCGACAGTGCAGATGATGTCATACTCCCCATTAACATCGCCGTGGTAGTTGAACATGATTCTGATCCTGGCAACAATAACTCACAATGTCATATTTCTTACAGTACTGTTGAGGTCATGCCTTTGCCAGCCAATGATTCAAAGTGTGGTGCAAAAATATCTGGTAATGATGATGATGATGCAGTGGTTGGAACATGTTTTCCACATGACAGCATCCAAGCTGAAAATCTGGATGTGGATGATGTTAATGAATATAATAATGATGTCAGTGATCCCTGTTGGGAACCGGAGAAAAAGAAAGTCGAGGTGGCTGTGTCTGGATCTGTTGGTGTTAAATCCCCCCTCCTCAAAAAAGTAGTGATTTAGCTGTTCCTGTTGATGACAATGATGATGATGGCCCAGTAATAATCATAGGTAGTCGTGGTGGTCAGTTGAAGGCCAAGTGTGTCCAACCTGAAAAATCATGAAGCTAGTGGTAGGCGAAGTGGTTGGAATTCGCTTCGAGGAGTAACCTGTGAAATTCTGCCCATTTCGCATAGCAAAATTCAACATTTCACCTGGCAGAGTGGTGAAATTTCACCTGCTGGAACAACAAGATTTCTCTTTCTGCTGTGAAATTTCGCTTTCCGTCCGTGGGCAAAATTTCACCTTACACGGATATAACTAAGTCCTTGGTGGCTAAAGATCCCTCCCCCCACCTGTCCCACATGAATAGAAAAATCCCTGGTGGCTCGTGGTCCCTCCCATCACCTGTCCCACATGTATAGAAAAATCCCTGGTGGCTAGTGGTCCCTCCCCCCACCTGTCCCACATGTAAATAGTTATCCATGGTGGCTAGTGGTCCTTCCCCTCAACCCAGTAATAACCTGCCCACCCCAGAAATGTACAGTAACCCCCCCACCCTCATCCCTCTGTATCTTCTTCTCCTGTTAAAAAAAAAAAATCTCTGGTGGTCTAATGGGTTTTTGTAATTAAACCCTCCAGATCCCCAGTTCCAGTAAATCCCTGGTGATCCAGTGCCCCCCCACCCAGCCTCCCCAGCAGCCAGATGTCCCTGCCACAACCCCCGCTCTCACCCCCATCCTAAATCCCAGCAGTGGTGGACTGGCACAGCCCTCCTCTCTTCTTCATGGCTGGCCTGCCGAGTGAGCTGTCAGTGAAGTCCTGTCACTCCACCACCACGAGCCTCTTCAAGAGTTAAACTGATGCAGAGAGCCTCAGAAAGGCACACCATTAAATGAAGTGGACAACTGAATATATCAGTTATGGAGGGGATGCACTGCTGAGAACAGACTCTGTGGTTAATCCAGTCACTGCTAGACATCTGGATATACCCTCAGGATTTCATGGTGGGAATCTTTATGATTGGGCCATGGCAGTAACTTGCTGAAATTGATGAATAGTGAAGATTTCACCCATGATGCTTGTTTTTCTCACAGTTTAGCATGGCAACACTACTGGATCCTAGATACAAAGACATGTTAATTTCACCTGAATGTGTAGACTATAGCAAACAGAAAGTGCTGTATACACTTATGGGGGACCACTAAAGAGAGTTTGAAAAAACCAAAAGAACAAGAATACACACACAATACTTTCATCCCAGACACTGATGCGCGTGCCTGGGTCAAAGTTTCCCTTTTCAAAGCAATAGTTTCAAGTGTTCCCATGCTTATCTTTCAATATAAATCATATTGCCATGCTCAGGACAAAGTCTGCTTTCAGGCCATACGTTTATCTCAGAGTGCTTAAAATATGCATAACTTGTGCATGTTAAAGTTCACATCAGTTCTGGCTTACATTGCTCAGACAGTTTACCTATGCCGAATCGACAGCACTGTTGTCGAAGTTCAGCATAGCGAGATCCCCAATGTCAACAGTTGAATTTTCACCTGTCCGGCATTGGTGTAGTTTTCCCCAGGGCTGTGCCCTGAATCCTCTCGCGGGGCTGCGCCCACACTGCCCCCATACTAAATATTATCAACTCTGAGTTGGAGTTGATTTGGAGGGAGCAAACACGGCTAAAGTAAGACATTTCACCTCGAGTCCCTACAGCCACAATCTCAAACCTGTTGAATGCCAGCTGTGGAGGGATTTCCTCATTGTTAGTTCAATTCGCACGGTCAGCATACCACTCAGATGAATGTTCTCATGTCCTCAGGAATGTGCAAAGGCATCAGGTGGGCAAACTTTGTATGAGCTATGATGTATGAAGCTTGGGAAAAGTAAACCCACATTTTGATAGGCAAATAACAATAAACTGATGAATGAGGCAAAGTGAGCATCCAGGATACATCACACATGTAGTCTTTGGCTGGCACGTGGTCCTGTAAGACCAAAACTATTGAAAGCTGACGGTGCCCTAATGTGAATAGAAAATACAGCCCCCCCCCAACAAAATAGGTGGCACAGTTTCTGATGTAGCAATTTGGTTAAAAAACACAAAAATAAACATCACTGAGAGTAAATGCATATTTAAACATCTCTTCATTGGAGAACTTAAAATAAGAGACAATGGTAAAATGATCTGTATCCACCAAGTCCCATTTTCACAGCACTCATTTAGAATGCATACATAATTGCTGCAATATCAATGCCCAACAACCACACAGTGCATACCAGCAAGCAAATGTGGTTGACATTGGTCAGTGCTTGTAGTAGGCTTCTTTACCCAATGACAGTTAGTGTCTTTGGAGTCAAAATGCTCTGACTTAATTCTCAAAGCTGAACCAAATTGGTGGGCCCCAACTTGAAGCTATTATAAAGTAGCCACTAGCTCACTTCTGTCCTTTAATCTTATTCACCATAAAGTAAAATCCTCCCTGGTTAGAGGAAACTTTTTCACCACTTTATAATAATACATTTTCTGGTTATAATGTCCAGAATAACAAGCATTTATCGATGCCGAATGTTGGCTTGCTGGCATTGGCATTGGTAGTACAGGAGTTAGAGAGATGCATAATAGGAATGGCAGTGAAGTATTGAACTGATGCCTACCCCGCCCCCACCCTGCAGAGACTGACAGGCATTGGGGGTGTGCTTTTGGATCATCGGCCATAACGGTCATGCCATTTCACCTCACTCTACCCTGCAGACACTGACAGGTGTCGCAGTGTGCCTTGGGGTCTTCAGGCCTTATGCTTACCCTATTCCATAAGGAAATATGCTGAGATGGGTGTAGTATAGGAGAATAAGGTGTACTTTGGGGCCAGAGACTACAAAGCTCACCTCGATGCCTGTCACTGGCTGTGGGGTGGTGGTGGGGTTGGGGTTGGGGTGGAATGGCATAAGCATTACAGCCGACTATCCCAAGTCACACCCCTAATGCCTGTCAGTCTCTACAGGATGGGACATTACAGTTGGAAACCCTAATGCCCCAGATGTTTGTTAGTATTTTCATCCCAGACTTTCAAAATTGGCTTTTTTGTGACCCCAATTCATGAACAGTGGCACTATCAGTTCATTACCCAAAAGATTATTTTGCACAGCGACTACGCCTTTTGGTGCCACAGGTGTGAAAGCATGTTTCAGGCAGGATGTGAAAAATGACAGCTGTACTGTTCATGTGGTGGTGTGAAAATATGGCAATGTTGAAAATCTAGAGTGAAAATATGAAACATTGGTGACATTATGAGCATACATAGAAACTGCGCAATGCATGCCTGTAACGCAATCATTTTTTTGAATTTTTTCACCAGATTTTCAACATGGGCATTTGTGAACCTCTCCTCATGAACAGTGGCACTGTAATTTTGTTAATCTGTCCCAAAAGTTGATTTCCCACATCAACTGCTCCATTCTGCGCCACAGGTGTAAAAACACATTTCGAGCAGGATGTAAAAAATGACAGCCATACTGTTCATAAGGAGGTGTGGAAAAATGGCAATGTTGAAAATCTGGAGTGAAACTATAAAAAATTGGTGTTGTTATGAGCGTGCATAGAAGCTGTGCAAAGCATGCTCATAATGCAGTCATTGCTTGGAGAATTTTTTCACCAAATTTGCAACATAGGCTTTTTGGGACCACCTCTCATGAACAGTGGCACTGTAATTTTGTTAATCGTTCCTGAAAGGTGATTCTGTGCAGTCATCGCAAAATCACCTTTTGGGGAAGAGTAATGAAATGATAGTGACTCGTTCATGAGGTGGGGTCCCAAGAACCCCATGTTGAAAATCTGGGGCCAAAATTTTAAAAGAATGGCTGCGATATTAACCTAAGTTGAAACACCCCATTATAAAACTTACCGTTATTTCTTCAGTTTGTGGTTGGCCTTTGAATAGTGCAGACATGTCCGGCGCCACAGAATATTGCTGCTCCCAACCTCAAAAGGTAAGTATGAGGTGAGTGGGGTGTGGGGAGGTGGGTGCATAGATGGAGGGTGCAGGTTGGGGGAGTGGGAGGGAGAGACCACTAGGGACATTTTGTGTTTTACTGGTTAAATAAAATAAAAAGACTATGGGGGAGTGTTTTTCTATTTTACAGGGGGAAACAATAAAAACAAAACATTTAGGCACACTGAGGTGGGCTTCCAGTGTGCCACAATGAGGGACAGCATGCCATTGCTAATACTGGGATTGGGCAATGTGTTCTCGGCAAAGAACATAGACGGGTTGTGGGGCAGCACATCCGACACCAGGAGTGGGCATACCAGTGTCAGAAACAATTCTTTCAGTACACTGGGGTGGGCTGCAGTGTGCCACATTAATGGGGGGGAGATACATGCCTACATTGGGATTGAGCACCCCTGATTTCGGCTTTGCTGGACTGTGTGGCAGGCAGTAGGAGCAACCATGTTTCAGCACACTGTAGTGGGTTCCAGTGTACCACATAATGGGGAGGGACAGGCTGACACGGGGATTGGGCACCCCGATGTCGTCTTTCAAGGGAGTGTGCATTGGGTGGCAGGACTCATCATTGTGGAAAGCTGTGCTGCAACTATTTCACTTATTGAAATGTTTCACCAGGAAAGGCACACTGAAACTCCACTGGTAACTCTGGCCATGTGCATTACTGTGCACTGCAATGCGCATTGCGGGAGTCTTGTCATCTGCCACTGCAGAAACTGCACCTCATTGAAGCAGCAGATTTCTTTCAATTTCGTGGCTCTCTTTGAAACTGCTGTCATCGCCCGCATGTTCACATATTGGTGGCTGAGGGATGCACCCACTAAAGCATCCCCTGCATTGGTCAAAACACTGACACACCTCTGAAAGTGCTACTAATGCAAGATGTTGCTTGCACACGTGCAAGCCAACATAAAAAGTAAATATTTTTATACTTCAGACAGTTTATTTTGTAGAAAGAGTCTCACTCTTACAGAGATTTTTGTGATAGTATTTCACAGTGTATGGAATGCAAGACAGCTCAAGCCATCATAAGGTGGCCCCCCACACTGACTTCTGCAACGCTGTCACCCTTGGTAAGAACCAGGTCCAGTTTTGCTCCGTCACAAGAGTGCTCGCTGACTAGTTTCCTGATGGAGGAGTGCCCCCTGCAGGGAGTCCATGGTGTTTCTGCTTCTAGCTGAAGCCACTGTTGGGAGGCTCCAATCTGTATCTGTCAGATTGAAGTCCCCCACCAGCTGCACCTCCCACCTTTCTGCCATTTTGACAATGGCTTTCAAAAGTACTCTAACTCCTCCCCCCATACCACAGGTGTGTAAATCATGCTAGTGGGACTAGTGGCTCTGTTTTCAGAGTCCAGGGTGACCCAGTACCTATGTGCCCCTGAATTCCCTGTGTCTTTATCGCTTTTATGCTCTGCTTCACATAAAGCATCACACCCTCTGCTTTCCTTCCCACCCTGTCATTTCTGAGTAGAGTGTAGCCTGGTATGGCCATGTCCAAGTAATAGTTTTCAGTACAACATGTCTCGGTAATGGATACAATATCCAGGTCAGCCTCTGCCATGATGGCCTCGCGGTCTGGACCCATATTTCCAAGATTTCTAACATTAGCACACATGGTCTTCCAGATTTTGTTAGCAGTCTGCTTGTTACCTCCCCTTTCCTTTCTGCCCTCCTCCTTCCCTCCTCTTTTGCTTTTGTAGTTAATCATTTTTATTCAGCTCTCTTAAATTTATTTATTTATTTATTTATTTATTTATTTAAATGCAAGCATACAGTACAAGTGACCATGATTCAGGGTAAAGCCTCAAACATTACTGGCATCATTGAAGATTCTAGAGTAAATGCATAAATAATCAAGCAGATTACAAATGACAGCAGTGTCCTATCTAGCAGACAGTCATCCTCATAGTTATGGTATGAGATATGATGTTTTCCCATTAACCATTCTGATAGGGCTGTAACTAGGCGTATGTCAAAATTACTTGCAAGTAAGTAGAACAAATTAAGTTGAACTATTTACATTACTGAACTAGAGGCTGTTTAAGGCAGACACAGAAGAGTCAAGACTTGTCAGTGCAGACATATGGGTATGCTGCAGGTATGCTCGGGGTGGGAAGGGGGGCCTCCCCAAGACTCAAGTTAGATCACGTGAAATATAAGCATATGAAATTACCATCAGATACAGGCCATTCGATCTATCTAGTCTGCCTGACTGTGTAGCACTCTGTTTTGTTTTCAAACTGCAGCTGTCTCCCCTTGTTCACCCTTCTGATTTGTTGCCCCCAGATTCTGACTTCTCTCACTCCATCTTCTCTTCAGTTTTGACCATCCATTTGGCCCTATCCCAACCCCTCTTGAAGCTGCCCACCATCTGCAGTGAAATCACTTCTTCCAGCAGCACATTCCAACCTGCCACCATCCTTTCTGTGAAACAGTGCCTCCTCATCTCCCCCTTGAATCTTCCTCCCTCCAGTTTCAGACTGTGACCCCTGGTGTCCCTCCCACCATTTAACTTAAACAAACCCTCACATTAACTTTGTTTATGCCCTTTAGGTACTTAAATTCCTGAATCATATCCCCTCTCTCCTTTCTATCCTCCAGGGTTTACATGTGGAGCTCCCGCAGTCTCGCCCACATCTCGCACTTGGGTTAATATCCCAGTACTGACACTGTAGTACAGCATGAGAGGGGTGCTGCACTTCTGAGGTGCCGTCTTTCAGTTGAGACATTAAACCGAGGTCCCATCTGCCTGGACTGGTGGTAGTTCAGGTGGATGTTAAAGATCCCATGGCACTTATCAAAAAGAGTAGGGGTAGTTTTTATTTGAAAAGAAACATTATAAGTAAATCCATTTAAACAACTTTGAAAAAACAAGGGCAACTTTTAAACATAATAATACAAAAAAAATTACAATCCATACTTCATGAAAGGAAAATGAAAGATTTTCAATTAAAATAACAGATTCCTTAAATAATTAGAAAACCCTTCTGTAATATCCCTTTCACCTTTCACCTTTTGTGTTAGCACTTATCCTAATTCCCCATCAGTACGCAGTGGTAAAATATCCCAAACTGAAATTAATTTAACATATTTATTCTAAACACCTTATTTATATTTTATAAAGAATAAAAAGCCTTCCACCATCTTTGAACTTGTCAAACCGTTGAATGTGTGATATCATTAACATAAACTTGCCACATAGCGTCACTGACGAAAATCCTAACCATCTCGTAAGACATTCTATTCTGACGTAGTACCCAACTACATCTAGCATGCCATAAATAAAATTTTAAACAGCATAATAATATAGCAAGAGTATCTGAATGAAAAAGCCGGAGCCCAAAAAGGTATAATTGCCTATAACACATATTTCATAAGACATATTATCAAGCCAAGGTATATTCCATACTGTGGCTAAATAGCCCCACAACTGTTTTGAGTAAGAACAAGAAAACAAATAATGCTGCATGGATTCTTCCACATTTATACAATCTGGATAGGGACAATTCCTCTCCTCTAAGGCTTTATGCTTGGTGTTCCCCCCTTAACTGTGTTCTGCCATAAACTGATAGCCACAAGTGTTCCCACATCTGAGGTGGGATTCTAGGGTTAACCAGTTGAGCCAAAATATAGTTGTTACACTCCAGAGTACAAAATTTAAAACTCGGCTCTTTTGGGTATATTTTATCTAAAACCGTTTTATACAATTGTTTCCCAGACTGAACCTGAATCTCCATTTTTGTGAGATTCCATATATATAATTTAGAAACAGCCGATCTGAAAAAATCGGGAACATTCAAGAAAGACCCTAATCTTGGGGCCACCACCCCCCATGCCCTGAAATATTTATCCAAATTTAACCTACACCATGCCCTTTGCAGTGATGGTGATGATCCTAAACCACATTTAACTGTCTGTGATAAAAAAAGGGTATGAAAAAAACAATGGGGTCTAACATTCCCAGCTCCCCCCTTGTTATTGGGAGACAAGTAAAGCACCTCCTAATGGGATTTAATCAATTTCTCCAGAGCATCTGAAATAAAGCGCCATTTAATCTTACCTCGAACTCTTTTGGTGGGGGATACAACATTGCAACATAAAGTAACATTGGAACCAGGAAATTTTTTTATTATCTGTACACGTTTTACATTCAACATACTCCATGATTTCCAGTTGGATACTTTTGTTTCCACTTTTTGTAAAGATAGTTCCCAATTAAACAAGGCCATATTCTGGGGTCCAAAATAATACCCAAAAGTTTCAAAGGTTCAGGGGATACACGTAGACCCTGTACAGTCTGAGACTCCGAGTATCCTACCCCAATGTATAGACCTTGACTTTTTGCTATGTTCATTTTAGAGTTGGACACTTTGGAAAAATCCGACATGATTCTTAAAAATTTCTGAAATTGTAAAAGTTCAGAAAAAAAAAGACAAAGATCATCAACGAATGCTTGGGCATTTATAGCTGGTTGTATGCCTGTTCCTTGAATACCTTTCCATTTGGGTTTATCCATTATAAATTGGATCCAAAGAGAAGACATAAAGAAGAGGGCTCAGGGGATACCCCTGATGCACCCCGAGCTGGGTCCTAAAGTTATAAACAATTTGATT
The DNA here is from genome assembly GCA_016271365.2 of Neoceratodus forsteri. Classification (NCBI taxonomy): domain Eukaryota; kingdom Metazoa; phylum Chordata; order Ceratodontiformes; family Ceratodontidae; genus Neoceratodus; species Neoceratodus forsteri. Next base: position 209,847,244 of record CM057451.1, read on the forward strand.
TTGTATAATTGGATACACTATTGTTGATCTATAAATTAATTTAATAAATCAAATTAAATACTCCGGAATCCTGTATTACTTTAAAACCAAAAATAAATAAGTATGTGAAACCATATTGGATGCTTTTTCTTGATCCTATTGTTATTAAAGTACTGAATTGGCCTGAACAAGAAAGATGTTCAATAACGTCCCTCACCACCATTAGGGCTGATTGTATTTTCCAAGAAGGTAAACTACAATATTGAACTGGGGATATTACCTGATCAGCAAAAAGCTTTAACCTATTATTTAAAATGTGTGTAAAGATTTTGTAATCATCACCATCACCAAATAAACCCAAATGGAAAGGTATTCAAGGAACAGGCATACAACCAGCTATAAATGCCCAAGCATTCGCTGATGATCTCTGTCTTTTTTTTCTGAACTTTCACAATTTAGTAAAGTAATAGGTCTCCAATTAGAAATATTCTGCCTATCACCTGATTTATAAATGTACATTAGAAGGCCATCTAAAAAAGTAGGGGGGATTCTGTTCATTGTAAAAAAAAACAAAAAAAAAAAAACACAGCTAAACATTCAGATAATTCTTTCTCAAATTTTTTATAAAATTTGATTGGCAACCCATCCAGCCCTGGAGAGTTTCCTGATATCAATTTTCCGAATTGCTATTTTTATTTCTGGGGGATCAATACTCATAACATTGTGTAAGAGGTCAGAAGGTATAGGGGGAACCTGAATATAATTTAAGTAAGCCCCAATATCCTGAACTGTGGGATTACTGTCTGATGATAATGTTACCCAATAATTTTTTATGATAAAATACAGGTCTTTTACTGAATTTCGTAACACCCCCTGAGAATCAAAAAGAGCTGTCATGTCCATATTTTCCCTGATGGCTTACAAGCCTGAAAGGGATCACCCGCTGGGGAATTTTTATCCCATTCTGAAATAATACTTTCAAGGTTTTAGCTCTATTGTATTGATAGGATAACATTTCCGATTTAATTTTCTTGATTTGTTCTGAATAATTGCATTTTAAGTATTAGTGCAAGTGTACAATTTATGTAATTGTTGAAGCAAGGAAAGATATTTCAGAAAATTATCATTCTCCTTATGTTTCCCATATTTTTTTAACCAGTTTTGGAAGTCTTGTTTGGAGTCCAGCCACCATTGGCCAATATCTGTGTATAAAAAACAGACAGAACAACTTGCATTAATGAGAGCTCTTATACCTTGTTGGAACCTTAGATCATCCAAAGCTTTTATATTCAATTTCCATCTGGTAGAAAAGGATGTATTTTCAGGAATTTCATAAATATTTACTATTAATAGTACATGGACAAAAAATTCCGCTGGACAATTTTCCATTTTTACACTAGACAGAGTATTAGACACCAGTACATGGTCTATGGTAGACTTAATATTCCCCTTTCTAAAAGTAAAGTTGGGACCCCATTCCCTGAATTTGTTACAATCTAGCAAGTTTACTGAAGATATTAAATCAATAAGGGCATTAGTATCACAATAGATTTTAGCTGTTGGCTTTTTAGTTTTTATGTTAGATGGAATTTCACAATTAAAATCACCACAGAAAATTATATTATGAGTGGTCATTAAATAAGGCTTAACTGCTGTAAACAGTGCCACTCTCCTTGCTTTTGTCTGTGGACTATAAATATTAGTCAACCTATAATGTTTATTCTTCCATGTCCCATCCAATAACAAAGCTCTTTCTGGAAGGATATCCACCAATTTTGTGAAATGAAAAGAAAATGAATTAAATACAATTCCCACCCCATCAGCAGTATCCTGCCTGAAAGACCAAAAAGATGGTCTCAAAAACCATTCTCCCTGAAAGTTTCTAATATTATGTGTAGAAAAGGCCAGGGTTTCTTGTAAAAAACAGATTTCTAAATTGTGAATATGTACATCACCGAACACCATCTGTCTTTTACCTGAGTTTAAAAGACTGTGTACATTTAGTGAGTCAATTTTTAGTTTTGCCATATGAGGAAGATTTTAAACCTTCTTGGTGATCAACTTTTTTTGCTTCTTTTTTTCTTTTTCTTTTTCCTTTTGGTCTCTAGGATTACTGTCCTCTTCCTATTGGTCCATATCTGAATTCCCCCATTCTGGTGCTAGTACTGCAAAAGGGTTATTGGATGGAACAGTTTCCGAAGGGGGAGTAGAGGGATGGGGAATACTAAGTGACCTTTTATTCCTAGAGGATCTACACCTCTGAGGTGGGGATGAAGCTAAAGGAACATTTTCCTGTGCTGGTTCACTATAGCACACCGAAGTAAAACACTCCTGCTGGAAAACCTGCTGCTCCAATGTTTGAGGGGTGGGGAGGAAGGGGGAGGAGGAGGGGTAGGGATGGTAATCTAGGCAGGTAAAGCCTGAATTTCCACCTGGCCCACATTCTATCAGGAAAAGGCCCCTTTCCCAATTCTTTTTGTTGTGGTTGTTCAGGTATCTCAGCTATATCTTGTGCTTGTTGGATTAGAAGATCTGGACTGACATTACATGCTGCATTTCTTGCAGCCCAGGGGCAGTCCTTAAAGGCATGGCCCACATCCTCGCACAGGTCACATTTTGTGTGTGATGCACATTGAAAGGAAATGTGTCCCGCCTCTCCACAATTCCCACATCTAGGTTTATCACATGTGCTTAAAATATGAGTACAGGAACCATATTTATAACAGGCTTGGGGCTGCCCAGCATAAAAGCACACCTCCTTGTCTCTACCTAGCATAAATGAGTTTGGAATATGGATAATGCCTGAATCTGTATTTTGTAGTTTTACCTTATATCTCCAACCCCCGGTCCAAAAAGGTTCTGTATCCAAAATGGCCTCAGGGTCACTTAAAATTTCACAATGCTGGGACAACCAATATGTAATATCTGCTACATGCACACCCTCATTATGAAACATTACCATTATGAATTTTACCAGAGGCTTAGACAGTGGAATAACCACAAAGGGAGACCAAATGGGGGAGTATTTCACTTGGGCATACTTTTCCTAATAAAAAGATCTAAAAAATGGGCAGAGCGAAAACTTATGTCAAAATTGTCCTCCCCTGAGATGTTTATGAAAGCAAACACCTCTCGGGGAGAAAACCTTAAAGAGTCCTTCAATAGGGTTTTGCCCACAAAATGTCTGTCCAGTTTGTCCTCCATGCCAACTTTGTACCGTGTTCGCACCACATTCCTCCTAGGAGCTCCTTTTTTTTATATTTGCAAATAGTTCTGATAGTAGAGGTTGTTTGTTTGCCAATTCATCCAAATTTTGATTAGTCTTGGGTTCCACATTGGTTTTAAAATTTTTTTCAACCCGTTTCATGGGTTCAGCTCCCACTGTTGGAGAAGGTACTTCAATGGTAGCATTTATAACATCTGTCAATTTTAAATCTGGCTCCTCTTGGCCATTGGGTGTAGTTACTGTTTGATCTAGACCTTGTCCCAGAATCCAAGTAGATGAAGAGGGAGTAAATGATAAGTTATCATCCCACTCTGGATCCGGTACCCAAATCCCTGCAGGGTTTTGTTTCCAGCCAGACCGGGACAATGCTTCACCCGGAGTCCATGTTGTGTCTTGCAACTCAGCTGTTTTATGAGACGGTACCGATACAGCTTTTAAAGGTCCCATATTTAAATGTCTGTTTGCTAAGGTTTGTGCAAGCCTTTTATTTTTCTGTATTTCTTTTTGGCCAAATTTAGTTAAATTCGTAAAAAAAAAATGTGTCGCTGTAGCTTGTGAGTCCAAGTTGTTTGTTTGAAATTTGACAGCTGCTTGGACGTCTGCTAAGGCCATGAAACCCAAGGTTTTTGACAGTGTTGAATGCCCTGGTTTAAGGGTAGTTTCAGCAGTTTTAATGTTATTCCGTGTAATAGGCATCAGGACAGTCTCACTGTTCCCAGATTGTTCAGTATTTTTAACTAAGGGGCTTGGCTGTAGGCACACGTTTGAATCTACTATGCTTGAACTGCCAGCTGGCTGATTCTCCCCTTTCACTTTTTCAAAGACATTAGAAGAATCATTGACAACAGTGACTGACTCACCCTGCCCCAGCTGGGCCTTTGATCTTGCTGCATCAGAGGGTTCCCTGACAGGCTTCTCTGCTGAATTTACACTTAAAGCCAGATGTGTCACCTTCTCGAGTTTTGCTTGTAACTTGGCTTTTTCCTGAGCATGCCTCAGTTCCTCTTTTTGTAAAAATAAATGTAAAGTCTGTTCAGTGTTTTCAGCTATATCCTTAGGGTTTGTGGCCTTCTCTTCATTTTTGTAATTAACTGTAAGATCCTCCGTGGAAAAAAAACCTGTTAGAGTATTACCTTCTTCATCTGAGTTTAACAGAGTCTCAACCAAATGCTCGAATTCCGTACTGTGAACTGTCTGAGGGATTTCAGACTCCTGTAGAGCTTGCACCTCCATCCTCTTTGATTGCAGGTCTGGACTGGCCATTGCATTGGCCATAGGTTTCCCCCTTCTGACAGTAATGCAGTAGGGGAATTTCCCCGGTGTCCTGGCCAAATTTCCCTCATTCACTAAAAATACCACCAACAGCTTAATCTGGTTCAAGGTCAGTTGGCATTCATCTGTATCCCCCTCTGCCTGGGTCATGCCTGAAAATAGGCAGGATTTGTCTAGTGCACTTACCCGGTCAACAAAATCTAAATAAATAAAAATAAAAATAAAATAAATAAATAAATGTTTCGTCCCAATCCCCAGGATCATCTTCATCCCACTGCATTGGACCCTCTCCAGTAGTTTGATATCCCTTTTCAAAATGGGGCACCTAAACTGCATATAGTATTCCAAGTGCAGTCTCACAAGGGACCGGTACAAGAGCAGAATGACTTCCTCCCTCCTAGTGGTGATTCCTCTGGTGATGCATCCCAGCATTTTATTCACCTTTGCAGCTGTCTTCTTACACTGCACCATGTGTTTCATGTCCCCTGTTACCAGCACCCCCAGATCTTTCTCCTCGGTCAAAATGGTTAACTGCACTCCCTCTAACCAGTAGCTGTTCTCTGGGGTTTTTGTCCCCAGGTGCAAGACCTTGCACTTTTTAGCATTGAACCCTGGCTGCCATGTGACTGACTAGTGCACAAGTCTTGCCAAAACATCTTGTAGTACTTTACCCCCTTCCCCACTAACCACCTCTGCACATATCTTAGTGTCATCTGCAAAGAGGTTGATCTTGCTCCTTATCCCATTTGATATGTCAGCAATGAAGATGTTAAACAGTACCATTCCCTGCGCCAAACCTTGCGGGACCCCGCTGGTCACTGACCTGGGTGCCGAGAGCTCTCCTCCAACTACCATCCTCTGCTATCTGCTCTGCAACCAGCTCTTAATCCACCCAATCAGTTTTCTCCCAGCTTGCATGCTATTTAACTTGCTTGTCAGCCATCTGTGAGGCACTGAGTCAAATGCCTTGTTAAAATCTAGGTAAAGGACATCCATCACATCGCCTTTATCCAGTGACCGTGTCACCCAGTCAAAAAAGTCAATTAGGTTAGTCTGACATGATCTGCCAGATACAAACCCATGTGGCCAGTCACCATGTAGACCATTCTCCTCCAGGAAACTCACTACCTTTCCTTAAGGTTAGTCTACATTAGCTTCCCCACAATGGCTGTAAGGCTCACTGGTCTGTAGTTCCCTGGTTCATCCCTGGACCCACTCTTATGGGGGGGCACCACATGTGCTAACCTCCAATCCCTTGGCATACATCCAGTACTAAGAGAAGTGTTAAAAAAATCTGCCAGTGGTCCCACCAGGACCTCTGCCTACTCCTTCAGTACCCTAGGATGCACTCCATCTGGTACCAGCACCTTATCCACCATTAGGGACCTAAGGTCCTCCAACACCATGTCCACCAAGATTTCCACATCCATTACCTCCTCTTTCCCTGATCCCACCCGTCACTCCCACTGAGGCATAGACCCATCCCTCTTCCTGGTAAACAATGACCAGAAGTACTCATTCAGTGCTTCAACCTGCTCTGTCTCCTTGTCTGCCCATCCACTATCCTTCCTAATCATTACAATCTGTTTGTTGCAATTTCTCCTTTCTCTTATATACCTAAAGAAATCCTTTTCCCTTTCCCTGATCCCCAGTACCAGCTTTAGTTCTTTCGAAACCTTGGCTACCTCACTACTCTTTTCAGCTCTCTGGATTTCTTCACGTATTCCTCCTTGTCCTCATCCCGGTTACATCGACCTATACTTTCTAAAGGCTGCCCTCTTTTCCCTCACCCCCTTCACTACCTCTCTAGTCAGCCAGCTCATTTTTTTGGTACTGGCCTTTTTCCTTTTGCACTTTGTGCAAGAGCTTGTGGCCTCTGCCAGACCCTGCTTTATATTGTTCCATTTCTGCTCGGCATCCATGTCTGGTCTGATGTTGTCTAGGTGCCCTTCCAAAATCATTCCCACCCTGCTAAAGTCTTCCCTATTAAAGTCCACAACTCTTGTTTTTGTATTGGCAACCTCCCTGCCCAGATTGAGGGAGAAACCCATTGTGTGGTGGTCACTTCATGCTAGGGTGTCCTCCACCCCTGTGTCTTGGACTAGATCCCCGTTCATCAGTACCAGGTCCAGAATGCTCCCCTTTCTGGTTGGCTTTTTACTTTCTGAGCAAGGAAACCATCCTGAAAAGCATCCAGGAAGACTTGCTCTCTGGTACTTGAGGTAGCTGGGGTGTTCCAATCCACCCTCAGCAGATTAAAGTCCCCGACCACCACTGTGTTGCGTTTACCACTAAGTCTCCGTATTTGCTCCCCCAGTTCCCTGTCAGTCTCTACAATTTGGGAGGGCGGTCTATACACAACCCCCAATCTAACATTCCTACCCTTTGAGTTCTGTAGACAGCAGCCTTTCCCTCATCACCTTCCTCTCTGTTGCACAATCTCCCCTCCTTAACTTAGATAGCCACCTCTCCCCCTTCCCCTTTGTCCCTGTCCCTGTCCCTATGGCAGAGTTTGTATTGTACCCAGAAATCACTGGATCCCAGTCCTGGTACTGTGTGGCACATGCTTCCATTATGGTGGCTATGTCCACCTCCCCTTCAGCCATCAAAGCCTGCAGTTCTACTGTCTTATTGCCTAGGCTTCTCGCATTTAATAAGACCACCCTCCAGTGTGAACTCTTCTCCTCCTTGCCCATACCCTCACCACTAACATTTCCTATTGTTGAATTTTGGTTCATCTCCTCCTGTCCATCTATGGGGGGACTGATGGATCCCTTGCCTGGTGGCACTGTTTACTGCCCTCCCCTCTCCCCTCCGGCCTAGTTTAAATTTGTCCTATGTGCAATGAACTCCCCTAGCTTTTTCTTTAGGACCCCAGAGCCTTCCCTACTCAAATGCAGCTGATCCAGTGCATACAGGTCTTTTTTCTCCCATGTCCTATCCCATCTCCCCACCAGTCGTTGCCCCATGGATTCACACCATATCCCCAGCCATTTGCTGAACTCTGAAATTCTTTGTTTTCTGGCCGTGCTAGCCCTTGGTACTGAGAGAATACCAGAGAATGCCACTGTTCTCACCACTCTACTGCACAACCTTCCTACTTCTTGAATCTCTCCTGCACCACTTCCATCCTATTCCCTTCCAAATCATTAGTACCTAGGTGCACCACAGTATGAAGTTTCCCCCATAGCCTCCCCACACACCTCTTAATATACTGCCCCACTTTTTCTGCTGTCAAGCTTGGCAAACACTCAGTCCATATGTGGCTTTTGTTGGCACCTCCACCTCCCCATCTTACACCATTGATTATTGAGCCCCCCTGGAAGACAACCCTTCCCTCTTTATCCTGCTCACCTCACTGGTGCATCCCATTCCTCTGCCCCCATTCTTGGTCCCCTTCCCCTGGTCCCATCCTTGTAGGCCCCTTTGCTCCACTTGAATCCTGTTGAAACCTTGCCCTAAACCCCATCCCTCTTACTGTTGCCCATGCTAGCTGTGTCCATGCTCCTACCATTAACCCTACCTGCAACCCCCCATCCATACCTAATTCAGACCCTCCATGCTCTGCATTAGACCCCTTCCTGCCACTAGCCACCAGTGCCTCCACTGATCTTTTCATTTCCCCTACAATTGACCCCCACCCTCCTATTACTCCTGCCCTGACAGTCTGCCCCAACTCTCCATACCCTTCCTGTGTCCCTCCACACTTTCCTGAGTCTTCTGCCCCCTTCTTCCTCACCTCCTCCCCTACCTGTGTTGCCCTCTCCTGTGTTGACCCTGCTTCCTGCCTCTCCACTAGCTCCCTTGTCATCACTTCTATCCAGCTCCCCTGCCTTCACTGTGACAGGCCCTCCCCCCCTTACTGCTCCAGGCTTACTACTACTGAGAATCTGTTCTTATCCTCGTCCCTTAATCCTGAGCTTTCCATTCCCCCCTCCCTGTGACCTCAACCCATGCTCTGCTCCTGTTCCAATCCTTTCCCATTTCTTAAGCACCCTCCACCCTTTGGCCTCAGGTCTCAACTGCTCCTTAGAGGTTGCACGGTTAGCCCCCTATATGTTCTCCCTTTGCATTCCCCTTCATTCGCCTTTTGCATCAACTGGGTTAGTCCACCTTCTGCCCCTTGGCCCCTGTTATTACCCACTGCACTACCCTCCCCACATACTCAACTCCCTTTCTCAGTCTTATAACCTCCTCCCTTATTTTCTCCACCTACCTACACACCATACAACCCCCTGCCCTCCAAGCAATCCTCAAGAGGATGGCCACCCCACACCCATTACAGCTTACCACCTGTTCTGGCTCCCCTCCTGTCCTGCTGCCCCCTCCCATCCCCCTCACCTTGACCCTCTCCAAGCTTGCATCTCACTCCATCCCTGTATTTCTCAATGCTTCTTGTTCTCCCAATCTGGTATAGTCCCACCTTTGACCCACCCTACTTTCAGCACAACAGTCTCCTCCCTTCAGTATTCTATCTAAACCCCTGACTCCTGGAACCTTGCATGCCCCTGCCCAGTGAGGCCTGTGGTCTATGATCCTCCCTGCAGATGCCCTGCAGAACTCCCTTAGTCAGATGCCACACTTCTGCTTTGTGGCACTCACACTTTGGGGTCACTCATGAGAGGGATAGCTAGGCACCCTGGGAAATATATAGAGACTCCAGCCTCCCTAATTGCCCTTTGGAGTCACGTGATCACCTGCTTTCTTTTCCAAACTCCCTCCCTTACCCCCTCTCTCTCTCTCTCTCAATGGCCTTTCACCAGTTCTCTGCAAAACACCTCTCAGACATGTTATTCAGTCCCACATTACAGTTCACAGCCCTCCATTACACAGTTGCTGTTGAAAGAAAAATCACTTATCTGCCCTTTGGGCCACTCGGCATCTCACTTTCTCTCAGCTGCACCACACACAATGCATGTACTACAAATATGGCTATCCTATAAAAAGGAAGTGACTCTCTATTGGTCCCTCAGAGTCACATGATCACGTGCTTCCTTTTCTGAAGTCCCTCCCTCACTTGTCACCCTCCCACAACCAATTCTCTGCAAAACACCCCTCAAACATATTATTTAGTCCCACATTTCAGTTTACAGCCCTCTGTTACACAGCTGCTGCTGAAAGAACAAACTCTGGTCAGAGCTGATATGGTTGTGGAGAGCTTTTGGGATGCTTTTACCCATTATTTCTAATGTATTTGCCCAATGCAGATCTGCTGAGAGCATTTTCAATGTGGTCTTCCTTGTACACATTGTTATGATGTATTTTCCTAGAATATGCCTCCTGATTGCTATATATTTAGCCTGGATAGTTCACAGAAGAAATGGCATCTTATTTTCGGGTGGTGAAGCACTAGCAGTAGAACCCTGGAATGTGTCATACATAGGTACAAGATGTGTGTGGGGGAAACAACCAGTGGCCATGCACCTCAGGCACTCACATGTGGATCCATCATCCCAGTGGAGATGCATTACTCAGTGTGGGTGAAAGCTGATGCTGTACTCACTCACATAGGTCCTGGAACAGGAATGTTATAGCCGACCTCCCATTTGTTTGTACAATTGGGGAACCACAAACACACTATCCATATCCTGGAGGGTATACTACAAATGCCATTGCAGGATACTGTACCCCATGGTACCCAGGATACCTCAACAGTCCATAGGTTGGTATGTTGCACAGGGGAACAGGGAAGAGTGTATGACAGCAGGAAGATACAGCATCAACAAGGCATGCATAGGCAGTATGTCAATTCCATCTTATGGTTTGCCAGGGACATACACACTGCTGCATACACTGGTGCATCTGCAGCTTGTGTAGCGCCCCAATGTATGGTATAGCCACTTGGGTCATTCTGGAGCGAAGGTCCCCAGCCCAGGTCCAGTGCAGTTGGCAGCTAGCTGTTGCAGTGGGTTGAGGGCATCGTCAGTCTCCGCAAAAGCTCGGCTATCAGGGTAGCTTGGTTATCTATGTACCAAGGCAGTGGATGGGAGTCCTCTGTGCTATGGATATGGACCATGGTTTCCTCTGATGCAATTGGGTACAGGGGACCCTACACTATGGAGCTCTTCAGGGATGGAGTTGGATCAAATGGGGATGGGATGGGGTACCTTTATTCCACCAGGGCTGCCAGGCTGCCAGGCTGCTGTGCAACTGGGTACACTTTCACAGACTGCCTGTGGGTGGCTGGATGGCTTAGGCCAGCTATTCATGGCCTAGCTGTGGACTGTGCTGCTCTGGGCTGTGAGGGGTGAATTTCCCACTGAGTATGCTGCAGCATGGCATATACATGGGAACACACCCTCAACTTGCACGGCATACTATTTGTGTGCACACTGGCCCATTCCCTTGCGGCAGGTGCATCCTGCACTTTTGAATATCACGCTGTGGTGCATTGTTGGAGTTGCATGGCACATCTCCCATTTCCACCGGGATGCGCTGCACATCTCCTTTGAATATGGGGGACCTGGACTAGGCTACCCTGAAGAACTACATTATCAAAATGGAAAAATCATGACCCCACTAAAAACAAGATATTGCATCTAATCTGGGACAGCCTGAGTAAATACAGGGCAGAAATGTGTAAATGAAGATCCCTATGATAATGAGATGTAGCATCTCCCCTGTGCTATCCAGGATACAAAATAAAGGATAAGAACTATTTGAAGGAAATCTACTCTAAACTGAACTTCACTGTGTTCACTGACATAAGCAAATGGTTTCTTTATTGTAACAGTCACACAGGAGTGTGGTGTGCATATTTTATGGGACAAACAGAGGTGAGAAAGAATAAGTGCCTCAGCTTGGACTTGAACCAAGGCTGCCCAGAATACCACTTTGATTGTGCTAACCAGCTGTGCCACGGAGATACTGGAACCTGGGCCTTTCCTGAATATGTTACTCTTTCTCAAATGCACAACCCAATGGCAACACAAATATTTATTTGAAACAATCACACAAGAGTGTGGTTTGCATATTTAATGGCACACATACAAAAAGAGGTGAGAATGAATACGTGCGTCAGCTGGGACTTGAACCCAGGCTGCCCAGAATATTGTTCTGATTGCACTAACCAGCTGTGCCACTGAGACAACTGGAACATAGGCCGTCCTCAAGCACATTACTCTTTCTCAAATGCACAACCCAATGGCAACACAAATATTTACTTATAGCAATCACACAGGAGTGTGGTGTGCATGTTTTATGGAACACATACAAACAGAGGTGAGAAAGAATAATTGCCTCAGCTGGGACTTGAACCCAGGCCACCTGGCAGTATTGTGGCAATGAGAATGGTGTGTAGAATGTGTGTGTGTGTGTGTGTGTGTGTGTGTGTGTGTGTGTATGTGTTTGTGTGTGTGTACAAAATATAGGATACAAAATATTTAAAGGAAATCTACTCTAAACTGAACTTCACTGTATTCACTGACATAATTTTTTTTTATAACATATTAGACTGCAATATTTATTTTGAATGCTGTGGCCATGAGGATGGTGAGTATAGAGTTAGTGTGTGTGTGTGTGTGTGTGCGTTGCTGTAGTTCAATATATTTTTTCTCAAAAAGCATAATAAAAAATAGCTTCTTACTACTACATATTCAGTCTAGGTAGTTCACTGAAGACCTGGCATATGACTGAGTCTGCTCATCAGATAATGCCTGTAGAGGTTAAAAAAACAGTGTAAATCATAGATTTGCTGGGGAAAGGATGACATTTATGAGGTATGAATCTTTCTTGAAAAATAATACATTCCCAAGTTAAACTAGTATTGAGAAGCTGTTTAAATGCTAAGTATTTAAATGTGCAAATCTCCAGTTTCATAGGCAACCAATATTTACCAAATATTTAACAAGCTGTTTCAGTTTTCTAATGGCATCTGATAAGTATCCTGGAGTTATGTCTCCAACATTCTTAACAGAAAGAAGAGAATATTTTATTTCAGTTGGCATGGAAGAATACATTGAAAAGTCCAAAACATGTGTTCCACGATACTCCATTTTCCAACTACAGATAGCAAGAGGGCTGAAGGTTCCAAAGGTTAAAAAAACTGTGTAAATCATAGATTTGTTGGGGGAAAGGGTGATATTTATGAGGCATGAATTTTTCTTGAAAGACAGTACATTTCAAAGTTAAACTAGTACCAAGAAGCTGTTTAAATGCTAAGTATTTAAAAGTGCAAATCTCCAGGTTCATAGGCAACCAATATTTAACAAATATGTAACATGCTGCTTCAGTGTCCTAATGGCATTTTATAAGCAGCTTGGAGTTATGTCTCCAACATTCTTAACAGAAAGAAGGGAATATTTTATTTCAGTTGGCATGGAAGGATACAGTGAAAAGTCCAAAACATGTGTTCCATGAAACTCCATTTTCAAGTTACAAATAGCAAAATGGCTGTAGGCTCTCCCACAGCCATAAAAATCACTTAACTGCCCTTTTGGTCCATTGGTGCCTTAATCTCTCAGCTGCACCACACACTATGCATGGACAAGAAATATGTCTCCACTATATAAAGGAAGTGACTCCAGCCTCCCTGTTGGCCCTTCAGAGTCATGTGATTGCCTTCTTCCTTTTCCTAAGTCCCTCCCTCCCTCATCCTCCCTTATCCCATCCCTGACCTAGGGAAAGAGGCTGGTGTCTGAGGTGGTTGCACCCAAGGTTGTATGATGCAATTAAAGTAATCAATGAAGGGAGACCAGTTTTTGCCATATTGCTCCCTGGAGCATGTAGCCAGGTGAGACATGCACTTATAATGGACTAGCTAGGTGATGCAACCTGTAAATTCATTACTGGATGGAGTTCTTGTGGTGTACCATCTTAGTACCAACAATCATTTGGCTTTTATACTGCTGAGTATCACCAAATCATACTGACACTTTAGTAGGTGGGGACCTTCCTGTCTGGACCCCAAAACAAAAAGACCAGGTGATAATGGGATGTGCATACTGAGGATCCTTTGCAGGGTGTTGATTACACCTTGTCAGTATTGTTTAAGCTTTGGACATGACCAGAGACTATAAAAGAGGATCAGGTCACTGTTGGGATTTTTGCACATCTGGTAGTAATTCATGTGGATAAGATGAGTAGCATGCAACATGGACAGAGTACAGTACCAGGAGTGTAGAGCCTTATTTTGTATGAGCCAACTATGCAAGTCCCTTACAGGTGTAGGAGTTGTTTTCGTTCAAGACTGACATTTATTGTCATCAATGACTCAGGCTAAGGCAGTCTCCTAGAACTTTTCTGGTCTAAGATGTCTTAAATTATGGAATAGATGACACCAGCCCTCCCAGTTGACTTAGACATCCATGAGGAGAGGGTGCAATTGAAGTGGGGTTTGTGTTGTTTTAAGTCTTTTTATTTGCAGGTTTACAGCACTATGCAATTGGAAATATCTCTGAAATTCTGATTGTGCATGCGGTATCTGTTCTGAATGCCATGAAAGGAGTCTAAAGTATCAGAGAGGGGAAGGAGGAGTTCTGACAGGGTGTGGATGCTTTAGATTTCCAAGGTATCCTGTTCACCTGTTGCCCCCCCACTTTGATATTCTGGTTGCCCCAGAGGGATGTGAGCATAGGGTGTGCCAAGTCCAGTCTTAGCTATTTCCCCAGCTGAGTCAAAACATGACGTGAGGTACAGATCCTGGGAGGGCCCTGCTCAGGTAGCCTGTAGGCTTCATAGAGGCAAATGGAGGGAGTACATCTTCCTAGCATGTGGGATTTCATTTTTGCCCACAGATGGGGGACATGATGAGGGTTGGGAAATCATCTAATGGGTTGTGCTACTCTATATGCGAAATAATAACCCTTGAACCACAGTAGACAACAGCCACCTAAGCCCCAGTGTGATATGAGTTTGTTCCTACTGTACTGTGACTGCTTGCCCTGCCCTAGATATTGGCCTAGGAATTTGTCTATGTGATAAAACCATCATTGAATATGGAGGTGTGATGGTAGATGAAAGAGTTTCAGTGCTGTAATCCTTTTTATTGCCTCAGTTTTTCTGAAAAGTGATAGTTGAAAGGGTTTACATTTATCTAGTTCAGTCTGTATCTTAGCGACAAGCACATCCAGGTTCAGGTCACACAGCTTTTTAAGGCAAGGGGTTATTATGGTCCCTAAGCACGTGATAGAGTCTGGTGTTCAGTGCAGATCACCAGCTGTGAAGGCAGGAGGATGACATTTGTGATTGAAAGGGATGACCGCCGTCTTGTTTTGCTTAATACTGAGCCTGGATAAGGAAGTACTGATCCCCAGCAATTGCATCAGTGGCTGAATAGAAGTATTGGCTTTGCCCAGCAGCACCAGAAGATCATCTGTGTAAAATAAAGCTTTTTGCTGAGTTTTGCCTACTTGTATACCTTAAATATTTGGGTGTTGCCTAATTGTGGCTGCTAAGGGTTCGATGTTGAGGACAAGTAAAAGTGGGGGCAGGGGACAACCCTGTCTAGTGCCATGGACTAGATGGAATGGTGCAGATAATGTGCTATTGGGAAGGACCTGAACTGGGAGTACAGAGTACATTGCTTGTATAGATGACAAAAAGGGTGTTCCAAAGCCCATACATGCTAACACAGCATATACTGTTGGTACTCCCACTCCACCAAGTCAAAAGCTTTTTTATAGTATATTGCTATTGCTACAGTTGAAGTGGGGTTGGCCTGAGCTACATGTATTAGATCAAATAGTGTATATGATCTGAGCTCAGTTATACATGAACAACACCTACCTGTGATGGGTGGATCAGTTGGATCAGGAAGGCTTCAAGCCTGCAGGCCAAGATCTTGGCATATATTTGCTGTTGACCATTACGAGTGATGTTTGATGATAACTGATCAGAAGCATTGGGTTCTTGCCCAATTTACAAAGAACAGTGATCATTGCTGTAGCCATTGTGTGTAGAATATTTCCAATAAGCCCTATTTCTATGTACAAGTGCTGCAGGACAAGACAGCTCTAGGGGGCTAGGATCTAACATAATTCTGTAGGAAATCCCCCAACCCAAGGCTTTACATGGGTTAAGAACTTTTATGGCAGTATACATTTCTTTTAAGGTGATTGGAAGGTCTAGAGCCTTCGTTTGATTTGGGTTTGAGCTTGGGGAGTTTGAGTGCTGCGCAAAAGGAGCACAACAGATCAGGGTTCCGGGTGGACACTGAGAAGTATTGTTGGCTATAAAACTCTTGCATGGCATTATTTAGCTCAGCTAGGTTCACACAAACCTGGTCTACAACATTACAATGGGAAGCTATATGTCATTTGGCTCATTGCTTTTTCTGTCAATAAGACAGCAGTTTCCCACATTTTTCACCTCCTTCCCAGTAATGGTACTTGAGGCAAAGGATCACCAGTTCTGCCTTTCTGGCAGTGATAGTATTAATGTTGTGATGGAGTTTTAATATTTTGCAATGTAGTGCAGAGTTGGCAGTGGCCTTAGGCTTAGGTTTGAAGGCCATTTCCTTCTGGGCAAGTTGTGTCTCCAGGTCAGCTAGTTACAGTTCCCACTGCTTTTAGCAGTGTGCAGTAGTATATCCTATGATGTGCCCCCAGAGTGTGGCAATATAGGCCTCACACAATGTGTTCACAGAGGTGGAAAAATTCCTCCGACATCTCCTGGACCCAAGTTATAAAACTGTTGATCCTGCAGGAGGATATGGTCTAACCTGCAGCCAGGTTATTATTGAGCTGTTTTGCCAAACAGAATATCTAACTGAAGAGGTGCTTGGGTGGATATGATCAGATGATTTATGAAGTCAGGTGTAATCATGGAGGTTCTGCTGGTGAGAAATAAAGTGCATATCAAGCCAGCTATACGTTCCATGCACAACCTAGTGATTGATATAATCACAGGTCCTCAGACTGTGGAGGCACCAGGCATCTACCTGTGCTTGGTCAGACATTCATAACTTTACCACCTGTGCTGCCCATGTGTAGGGCTCAGGTTTTCTATGACTAGTGTCAAGGAAAGGGTCTAAGGTCAGATTAAAATCTCCCCACTTTAATAAGGGGCCCCAGAGTCACTGAACTCTGAGACTTGCACTGCAAGAGTGGAAGTATTGAGGACAGCTCAAATTCAGAGCCTAAGGATTGCATATGACCAATGGGCCTTGGGAGGTGTCAAAGAGCATAAGTACTCATTGGTCTTCCTCATCCTTAGCATTTCCAAATTGTCTTTTGCAGTCTTTTGTGCACTAAAATAGAGAATCCCCTCTTCTTTGATCTAGCAGAGCTATGAATCTCAAGCCCCACCCACTCTCTTTTGAACTTTTAAGACTCTAGATCCATAAGCTTGGTTTCTTGCAGGAGGACTAGCTGGGATTTAAGCTTTTGAAGGTGGGCCAACACCTGCTTGTGCTTAATCGGGGAGTGCAGGCCCTGAATGTTCCCACTGTGACAGGGTAGGTCTGTCATCATGCAGGTTAAATGGACAGGGGAATTTGAGCTTGGTACTTGAGGAGATGCAAGCTAAGGCACTGATCCCTTGGCACAGGAGTAAGTGGGTTCTGTGGCTTATAATACTGGTGTCCACTTCACATCCTGGTATACCTGAAATCCACCGCAGCACACAAGATTCGAGAATCCAGAGAAATAAAGCAATGCAGTACAAAGCAGTTACTAAATATAACCCATTAAATACTAATATACCAGAATAACAAGAGAACAAAGGAAGAGTATACAAGAACTACAAGTCTAAGCAGAACCAGAGATAAGGGCAGAGTATCCAAGATCACCATAGGCCATCCCTGCCTCCATCGAGGATGGCTAGTATTATAGTGGGTCTGATAGGTAGAATGGGGTTATCACTAGCAGAGACCATTAATGTAGACCATAAGACTGATGACCCAAGACCCTCCCCCCCCCAGTTCTTAATCTTTGTGTTTTGGGGATAGGTAGTGTCTTTCTCTTGGTACCAGGGTAGTGAGGGAAGGCAATTCCTACCTATGTGAGAGGGTTATGAGTTGGCTGCCCTTTAGAGAAGGAGGGTATAGGCCAGGTGCCCATAGAGTGCTATGTCTCAGTGTGGAAGGGAAAAGGTATATCCTTACAGTATGCAGCAGATTCCAATCCTATGAGTCTCCAGGAAAGGAAAGGAAAGAATGTAGCGGGCAGGAGAAGTAAGGCATAAGCTTAAGGATTGTAGGAGCTCTGGCAGTTTATGCTGGCTTTTTCCCTCATTGGTGCACCGACTACAAGGCATTCACTCTGCAAATCCATACTGGTGTGAAACTGAGATACGCAATAGCTACTGCAGGCAACACTGGAGAAAGAATCAAGTAGTTTCCTGAGGTACAGTATACAGGACCTGTAGTATCCTTGCATCCTGGCCTGGAATATAGCCAGTGGTAAGAGAGGCTGTGGCTGTACTCAGTGGCTAAGCATGTGGATTTGGGCATGTATAGGCACTAGAGTATGCTCTTT
This sequence comes from Neoceratodus forsteri, assembly GCA_016271365.2. NCBI lineage: Eukaryota > Metazoa > Chordata > Ceratodontiformes > Ceratodontidae > Neoceratodus > Neoceratodus forsteri. The sequence goes on from CM057451.1 coordinate 209,865,136, forward strand.
GGTTACTGTTTGTGTCTCCACTCCCATGAGGTTAAGGTGGGGGCAAGCATAGAGCCTGAGGAGAGTGTCTGGGTCCAGCTCAAAAATTCTCAAATAATCAGCCTGCTTTACTGCAGGAGTGCTGAGTGGTACAGAGGGGACTCACACCAAATGGGTAGAGTCTAGTACAGTCAGCATAAGGCCCGGCTTTCAACCTGGGTTGGTGTGGGGTTAGGTGAAGGTATGGAGGGAAAAACCTAAGAGTGGGATAGAAGGAAAGATAAGGAGGGGGATATCAGAAATCAGTTGAGATAGATAGTGTAGACTATAGCAGGAGGGGGTGGAGATTCAGTTTTTTCAGTGGGCTGTTTAAGCGATCTGCATTCCACTGAATAATGGCATTATCACCTACGATGTGGGGCCAATATGAAGGACTATAGAATGTCAATATGGCCTGACAGGTAACGTCTGCCTAGAAATTTTTAATATATCCTAAACACACATTGGTATTTCGACAGTGGCAGAATGTCAAAGCTCCAAAAAGGAGTGGCTATTATTACAGTCTGCCTACAGAGTAGCAACCCACACCTGTTCTGGTGGTATGCAAGTGGATAGTGTGGAGTGAGGTATTCAGAAGATCTCTTGGGAGTTATAAACCCTATCACTCCAGAGGAGGGCAGGATGTATCCAGAGGTAAGTGAGAAAGGGTGGTACCATAGCTACAACAAGCAATACATACCCTTGTAAGGCCATCAGGTTTGCTAAGGCAGAATATTTTAGGTCAACCTTCCAATTCAAATGTAAATCACCCCTGCAAATTCTGGAAGGACGTTTTCACCATAAGCTCTCCCCTACTCATTCCACAACCCCCCTCCTAAAGCTAAACAACTCCATAATATCTGACCCCCCTGCAATCTCCTAAGAATTTAATTCCTACTTTACCTCCTGTACCTCTGCACTCATGGCCTCACTCTATCCTCCTCCCTCTCCTCCTCTACCAGTATCTCCTAACTCATATACTAATGATTCTGCTAAACAAGTCTCCTTCTTGTTGTCCTCAGTATCCTCCTCTGTCATATTGGGAAGCTCTCTTTACCCTAAACCCCTCCAAGCATGTCTCACCTGATGGGCTGCATCCTAAGCTACTGTACCTATCTGCTCACGCAATATACTCCCCTCTATCTGCCCTCGTGAATCTCTCCTTCTCATTTGCTTCTATCCCAACTGCCTGGAAGCATGCTGTTGTTCTTCCACTCCATAAAGGTGGTGACCTCTCATCTCCCAATAACTACAAACCTATATCTCTTCTCCCAGTCCATGCTAAACTACAGGAGCATATATTGTCCTCTCATAACTCTCTTTTTACCTCACTGACTCCTGCTTCTTCACCCCATTCTAATCTGGTTTCATAAGTACCACTTGACCACTACCTCTCTACTTAGGTTCACCGATTCCATCCTCTCAGGGATGGATCGTGGCCTAATCACATCTGCTATATTTTGTTGAACTTGCTAAAGCTTTCGACACAGTATCCATCTCCCTCCTTCTAAATAATCTATTCTCAGCTGGACTAACTGTCTAAGCTACAAACTGGTTCAGGGCCTACCTTGTAGATAGGACTCAATCAGTTAAAAGTGCCAACTCTACATCCACTCTCCTTCCCATTAACACTGGTGTGCCCCAGGGCTCAGTGTTAAGACCTCTCCCATTCTCTATTTTTCTAAATGACCTTCCATCAGTCTGCACCACAATCTTCATCCACACGTATGCAGATGACACTGTCCTGTATACTTCTGGCCATTCACCCACAGATGTAGCAACCAGACTCCAGCTTCACTTTGACAAGGTTCAGCATTGGTATAACTCATATCAACTCTTTCTAAATCGTTTGAAGACTGTCTCCATGTCCTTTGACACAAGGCAGAGACTCTGTCTGCTACCCTCACTTCCATCCTTCCATACCCTTGACGGGACAATCCTGGAGGACACCCCCTCCTTTAGATACCTTGGGGTTTGGCTTGACCAACACCTCAACTTTTCTGATTATGTGGACGCCATCCTGCAAAAACTGCACCCCAAGCTAAGTGCATTGTACAGGAATTGTAGTTGCATATCACTATAGGTCAGGTGTGTACTTGTCCAGAAAATTATACTTCCCATTTTTGATCATGGTGATGTAGTCTACAGTGCTGCTGCCAAGACTTCCCTAACCAGATTGGATACTCCCTTCCACTCTTTCTGCCGCTTTGCCTGGACCCCCCCCCCCCGCACTCATCACTGTGATCTATACAAATCTCTCACATTTCCCTCTCTCAAAAATAGGTGGCTTTCCCATTGTGCTAAACTTTTCTCCATATTCTGGTTTGGTTTTCTTCCCTCCTACCTCTCCTCCTCCATATCACTCCCTCCCTCTTCTGCACACTCCCTGAGATCCCAAGACACCCGAACCATTGTAGTCCCCCACTGCTCTACCTCAGTTGGACAGGCTGCTTTCTCTCACCACTTCCCCAAACCATGGAACTCCCTCCTCCAACAAATTAAACACTCCTTTTCCTTCTTGTCCATCATTACAGCTCTCCATAACTATATTTCTGATAACTGCAATTGTGATTAAAGGTTACTCCCTTCATTACCCACATGCTAGTCCACACTATTTGTCAGTTCTATTTATTCACTGACTCTCTACTTGATCTAGCATTCCCTAATGCAGATGACTCTTACCGGCATACTACTGTTAATACTTATTCACTGTCACTGTTTAGCTCATTCACATAATGTTTATTATGTATCCTAAGCATCTGTTCTAAAACACTTTAAATGTAAGCCTCTCATGTATGGTATGTTTGTAAATCAAAATATGTACAGTATGTAAGTAGTATTTGTAAATATGTTTGCTCCAACTCCCTTTTCCCCCAGGATGCACCTGTGAACTAGCAAAGTTGTTGCTCAGTGTGCCTTTTTCTGGTAAAATTTTTCAATAAAAAATAATCCATAGCTGTGGCTGCTAGGTCTGTACTATAGGAGCTGGCACTTTGATTATGGAGGGGACACAAGTGTTGCAGAGGCTTTGTAGCAGGGAGATAACTGGATCAGAAAATGACTTAGCCTTCCATAAAGGGGAAAAGCCAGAAATATGTCAAATAAGGAGCAGCCACTTCAGTGATCCTGAGTTCCCAATGACAACCTCAGCACAAGAACGTAGCTCAGGGGGGCAGATTTCAGGGATACTGCAGTTACCCATAATGGTGCATCCCTGTAGTCCATTAGAGCATTTCCCCCCTGCCCAGCAACTGTATACGAGGCCCCCATCTGAGTAAGCAAAACCCAGTACTGGCAATATACCATAACACGTAAAGCAAAATAGGATATTAGAAAGTCAGTATCAGCCAAATAGGCCCAAACGGTAGAAGGTACAAAATTATCCCTTGAATGCTGTAAGGCTCATAACAATGTGGGTCCATATATCAACTGGTTAGGATGTATGGGAGTTGTTGGGGGAGTTGAGGGTGGCATCTAGTACCATACACTAGGGAAGATGGAGTCAATCTGTTCACCAAAAAGGCAGAAAAGCCCAAGTTCACTGATTCAGTGAATGAAGACAGAGCTTTTGTGAGAATCCAAGATCCAAAAGTTTAGCTGCTTTGTGGGGGAGAGGTTGGAGTAAGTTCATCACCAGGTTGAGCACTGAAATCAATGCTGCCAGCTGCAGAAGCCATTTTGGAGGGGCCACCAAAATCCATAATGCCACCAACAAGGTCCAAGACTGCCTTCTGGGAGCAGAAGCTACTGAGTCCTTTGGATCCTGGGTAGACTGAGGACCAGTAGAGTCATTGGCTTCAGCAGGATCTTCAGGCAGAGGTAGGGCCAGAAGTGGAGCTAATTCATTTGCCACCAGCAGACTAAAAGGCCTGTCTTCTCAATTAGAGGCCTCACTGGAGCTGTGACTGCGTGACCGCACCTGTTGTGCTGAATCACTATATGATTACCTGCCATTTCAGTTCCATCACTTGCTCTTTGGGGGCTGCATCAGGGCCTCTTTGTCCACTCGGGCAATGGCTGTGGAGTCCTGGGAGATGGAGAAAGTAGCACTCAACTCCATCTGCTCCAAAGTAGGGTCTTCCACCTCTCAGAGTTGGGATCTTGTGTTGGATGTCAGCATTGCTCTGGGGGCAGGTTGAGTGAATTCCATTACTGCCTCTGGGGTACTAAAGGTCTGGAGCACTACATTTTCTACAAGGTAGAGCTAAGCCAGGTACCACAAATTAAAAGGGACTCTTGCTCTGTGGAGGGCCTGTTGTGCTTCCAAGAATGCCTGTGGCAGGTGATGAGACCTTTTGAATAATCTTGAAATACCATCACCCAGAGCCCCTGCCATTCCATTCTTCCAGGTTCATGCTTCCTCAAAATGTCCTCTTCAACTTGAAATCTGAGGAATCAGTCAATGAAGGGTCTTTTAACTTCTTTCTAGCTTTTTAATAGTTGTTAATAGTAGATGTTCCTCCATAACTTTAATTTGTACTCGATTTATTCCTGTGTCACCAGTAATGAAACTATTGACTTTATCCAGAACAAGTTGTGATGAAGGGAGAATAAAATAGTTGGTAATTAGTTTGCTTCCCCTCAAGTTATCATATTTCTTTCTTGTTTTTGTAACTTTTTTCACTTCAAGGGATTAGGTTTACGAGTCAGTTTAGATGCTAAATTATTTTTCGTTGGTGCCATACTGTAACAATCACTTTAACAAATAGAAACAATGAAAGTTACAATCAAAATTTGTTTTGTTATGGAAAAGATCTGCCAGCAAACAAAAACAAAATGAATACTCTCAGTTCTTTCCTTTGAGGATGTGAAGTTGTGAGGCTTAAAAGTAAGGGACAGTCTCTTCTGTAATGCAATTATGTGCTCTTTTCTTTGCCAGCATCTTTAAGCACTGAGTCCAAAAGCCAGTATTAATGTTAGACAGCTCAAATGCACTTTCCTGAACCTACAAATATGTGAAAAGAGCCAGTACTTGATATTGAAAATTAAATAGTAAGGGAGACAACTCACAGTACCCTTACCAATGCTGACATTTTTTTAAAACAATAAAACAGTGGTTTCTTTCTTAAAAAGTACTAAGAACACTTACAGCGAAGTGTAACAATTGTTGATAATCAAACTGGGAATACTGTGTTTCCCATGGAACACACTGTCAGGTGGCAACCCAATTTCAGAGTTGATTTAAATCAAAAGAGAAAATCTAAGTTTTAGTATCAGAAAGATTTATTTCATAACATAGATAAAAAGCTAATTAAAATCTGCCAAAAAGGGATAACAAAATACTATGCTCACCAACTATGGCCCAGATATTATCTGCCTTATGGAACACGATGCAGAAGACACTGAAAGTGAACAGACACATTTCAATTGCATCCTTCAAATATCTGTATTCTAGGCTTATCAAAGAAAAATGTAACTGTTTCCACAAATAGTAGAGTATTCCTAATCTTATCCATCTCCCTTCCCAGCTAGCCGACTCATCTGTGGAAGCTATCCACCTTTCCCAAGAGTTGCCACCCTCACACTCCACACACCTCTCCTTCCATCCACCTCCCCTTAATCCCTTATTATACATCACTGCCCTAATATCCCCTGTTATACACTACCCCAGTACCAGCCTCCTTCCTTCTTCATAGGCCCACTGTTGATCCCTATGACAGTACCAGCCTTCCCCCGCCTTCCACCTCCCCCACTATCCATGTACACCCCTTCCCTCTCCCCTTCTCCGCACCTCCGACTACAACCACTGTTAAGACCCTAATTTGTCTATCTCCTCTATCACCTGTCCCCTCTTGTATATACCCCTTACACATCAGTCCTTGCAGAAACATCTTAGCAGCTGACCAGACATCACATCTTCCTCCTTCCCCAACCCCCAGAAAATCCCCGCATATATTACATTTCAAATCATACCTTTAAATTCTTCTTCTACCAATCAAACGAGCTGGATACTCCACAATCTATGTAGATATGAAAAACATTTGCTGTCATTTGCTTATTGACTCATCCTCTTCTTGTATTGTACCTTTCCTTTGTACTACTACACCTGAAATTAGTGTATAGTCTGATTAGAATGTCTTCTTAAAATACGTGTACATTGATATATATTATGTTCTTATGTAAATTGACCCTTGACCTTACCAGGTCCATCTTGCAAATGAGCTGTGCTCAATGATGTTCGCCTGGATAAATAAAAATTTGATTGATTGATTGATTGATTGATTCAGAAATGCACCAAAGGCAAGCACAAGTCCAGCACAGCACAAATCCGATGCACTGTGGTGCAACAGGAGCCATATTCAGAGGTTGCACCTGCCGCACTGCTCCAGCACAACCCAGTTGAATAAGGCACAGTTGCACCATGGCACAAACACAGTAGCACCATGGCACAAACACAGTTGCACCATGGCACAAACACATTTGCGCCATGGTGCAGAAAGAGATGTAGCAGCGCAACTGTGGGAGCTGAACAGCAGAGCAACAGAGGGGGGCACGGCACAGAGAAGAGACCCAGGGACAGAGCCAGGGAAGCACAGTGACAGGCCACAGGGGGGCACCACCAGCAGGATACAGAAGGGCACACACAGGTACCCAGACCCCCCCAGAACACAACAGTGGCACAGATAGTAGGCAACAGGAGGTGCCAATGGAGGGCTACCAAGGGAGCCCTGCCACAGGCTTCAGGCCATGCTCCCCCCACACTCCCAGACCAGAGCAGGCCACACCCAGTACCACACAGCCAAGCACACACACACACACCACACAGGCACATAGGCGGCCCACACAGAAGGCATGGAACATGCCGGGAGGCATGTAGTGCGGCAGACCACATGGGACAGGCCACACAACACCAAGCGGGGGCTCCAACACAGTGTGCAGTCAGTACCCACCAAAGACCATGGCTGTGTGCAATCACCATGCACACACCTGACACACATCAGACAGCTGCCCCATGGGCACCCCAAGGTACAGTCACCGACCAAGGGGAGGGACACCACCATAGTGGGACACACCACAGCACACAGCAGTGAACCACAGAAGCACAACAAGTGCCCCGACACATGCACACCACACGGACATGCACTGGGCCACTGCAGCATGGATCCTCACACCACCTGCAAAGCAAACACTTACACAGGCAGGTAAGTCAAAAAATATATATTGCAAAAACAAACTATTTACAGCAACAAGGGGTGGGAAAGGGTAGGAAAAAGAGGGAAGGGGACAGGGCACAGGGACTGTACAGTGGAATGGAGAACTGTAGGGGGAGGTTCAACAGGGAAAACAGAGGAATGCTAGGGCTCATTCACCAGTGGCCACGGCCTGCTGCCCCTTGGCACTCTCGCCACCTCCTATCCTCCAGAAGCATGTGGTGAACCTGCATGACAGCCTCCATTGTCGTTGACGTGATAAGGATCAGCTGCCTAGCAGCCTGCAGTAGACAGGCCTCTGTCTGCAATGCTGGACACCTATGACAAGGGACAGGACAGGTGATCAGTGCAGTGTCCCAAGGAACCATGCCCACCCACAGCACACAATGGGCAGTGGAAACACACACTCCCGGAGGGCCCATACCGGCCACCCAAGGGGGGCGCAATGCCTGCCAGCAATGTTGCACATAACAACAGTGCACGGAGGAGGTCCATGCCACACAATGGCCACCTGACTGCACAATGACAGTAACATGGCACAGTGCACCAGCAGCACCACAGCAACATCAGTGGCAGCCGGGCGCACTCCCACTCCACAAACAGCTGGCATACATGTCCAATGGATGCGCCACAGTGGCAAGTACCAGACACAGTATGACACACACAGATGCCACTGCACATGGCACAAGTGGCCATGCCTGCAACTAAGCCCCTGCCACCCCACATATAATGTGTGAAGGACCATGACAGTGCCTACCTGCCCTCCATGGCCCTGTTGGTGCTGGAGATGCTCCTGCACCACCTCTGTGGCCCCCTGCGGCCTGCTGTCCTGCCACTGCTGCTGCCACTGCCACCACCCCTCCGTTGATTCTCAGGCCATGGGAATGGAACATAGACAGGTACACATCAGTAAACATCCACAGCAGCTGCCCGCCACCCCCACTGCACAGGGTGAGCCCCTGCCTGACATGTCCCACACAGCTGCATCTCAATGCAAGAAGGAGCCTGGCAATGCCACCCCACGATGCGCCACAATGGCAGTGCACCATTCTACAGGGCATACCAGGCAGCCTAGCCAACACCACAGTACAGCATCAGGGCACACATGCAATATTGGCTTACTCACCTGGCTGTGGCACAGCCCCATGCCTGACATGCGCCTCAAGCCTCCTCAGGCACTCTGGATACCTTCACACAACGTTGCCATACTTGTGGTGGCACTGCTCCCCTGTCCTGGCCACCCTGGTCCACTGCTACAGTGTGACAGCAATCCCCTGTCACACCGCAACCCTGTGCTGCTGCAGGGGCACCTGGCCAAACAGTTGGGGGGCATGGGGCTGGAAGCAGGTGACCAGGTTGACCAGCTTGACCTGTGAATGTCACTGCGCCAAGCTGCAAAATGAAGCCGGTAAGCAAAATGGCAGAAGTAAGTGCATGTGGCCATGACATGCACCAGATGCATGATAAGAGGGAACATGCACTGTGTCTGCCCATTGTACAGTCTCAGAGATGTGCGGCATGGGTGTGGCTAGGTGGGGTCACCGGGTGAAGGGTGTGACCCAGGGGTCAGGGGTCACAGCAGGGGTCAGGGGTCACCTGCCTCTGCACAGTGCGCATGTGCATGATAGCAGGCCTGGTGCATCATGCATCATGCCCCCCATTGTGCAGTCAGTAACTGTGCACAACTGACACCATCATACCATTTGGTGCATGCGCATTACAGGCCTGTGCACCGTGACTTGCTCTGGAGCAATCTCATTGTGCATGGAGAAAAATCACAATATTCAAAAGCCACAGCAAATTAGTTCATCAGCCAAAGCGTGGCACACCTGGGACATTAGCATGTCATTACCGTTACGCCAAAGCTCATTTGCATGCATTGCGCTATATAAGCGCCATGGAACAGGACAGGCCATGGATCAGTATTGCATCCTTTTGGGGTGGGATGGAACAGGGTGATACTGCCACTGACACACTATGCTGTCCATGTCCACAGGACAGACATGTCAGAATGTGAGGAGGGTGAGGAGCATGGGCCTGCTCGCACGTGCAGGCCCAGTTTCACAAAGGCAGAGACAGAGGCCATGTTTGATGCCTACCTTGACACGGAGCCCCTGTAAGGTGGTGCCATTTGCTGGAGGCCATGACTGCATCCCTGGACCATATTGCCACTGCAGTCTCGGATGGCTTTGCACTTCTGGCTGCCACTGGGCATGACTGGGCACAGATGACCCCCCACAGTGCACTGTCCACCCCATGTACCTGGTGTCGGGCGACCCCAGTACAGTCAACGCTGACTCTGATGTTGGCATACCAGGCACGCGCAGGGCTGGGCTGTTTGGGTGCCTTGACACCCCCACGTGGACATGGTCACGGTCCCACAGTTCCACCCCTGTGGGCTGTTGCACCCCCATGGCTGATGTGCAGCCTGTGGCTGCTGAACAGTCCAGGCACAGCTGCCCCCATGGCAGTGGTGGCCATGGTTCCCTACAGCGGACCTGATGTGTGGGCCACCCGACCTAGGGTCTGCAGCTGCAGCCCAGTGTGCACATGAGTGGTGTGTGTGCCTACCACTGGTGTGGCACCTGTGTGTCATGCCATACACTGCCTGTGTGCATGCTTGCCTGGCCAGTGGGCCATGTGGTGTGGGTGTGATGATGGCAGTCTTGCACCAGTTGAATCTGTGCACCGGTGTGATATATCTGATCCATGCCACATACCCACTCCTGTGTGTGTGGGTGCATATGTGTGTGTGTGTGGGGGGGGCTGTGAGAGGTGCTGTGTGTGGATGTGTGTGGCTGCGTGCCCCTGTCTCCCCTACCCATGCTTCATGCCTCTGTGTGTGCATGCCCAATGCTGTGCACACCTGTGCATGTGTGCTGTACCTGTTTGTGCAGCCCATGCATGTGTATTTCACCACCTACCTGTGTGCACCATAGTGCTCCTGTGCAATGGTGTCCCGGTGTTGTCTCTCCTGCTGTTGCAGCAGGGGATCCCTCCACCCAGGCAGTGGCTGTCCATCTCCCTCTGGCCCATTGCCTTTGTTGTCCCCACTGCTGTCGCCCTCATCAACCTCGACAGCTATCCCACGGTCAATGGCCATGTTGTGCAGTATGCAGCAGGCCAGGAATAGGCCACAGACTTTTGAGGGGCTGTACTGTAGGGCACCACCTGACCTGTCTAGGCAACAGAACCATGCTTTCAGCATGCCAAAGACTCGCTCGATGATGTCACACGTGCTGGTGTGTGCCTCGTTGTAGTGTTCTTCTGCTGGGGATGACAGGCACCAGTAGGGGATGAGCAGCCAGGGCAGCAGTGGATAGATGCTGTCCCCTGTGTGGATAATGACATGGATAGCCCTCTGCTATACTATGCTCTGCCCCTTGCCTGTCCATGGCACCCATGCCACCATGCACACCCTACCCTCCCCCATCCTAAGGTATGCACTGCCCATCACCCCTTGCCCATGCCATACTCACCCACTAGGTGACCTGTAGGGATGTCCCCATGTTCAAACCTGTGGCACAGTGCAGAGCTGTGCCAGATGAACGCATCATGTGCACTCCCAGGGTGTGTGGTGCAGACATTGGTTATGCGCCCTGTGACATCGCACACAACCTGGCCGTTGACACTTGGGCTCCCCTTCCTATTGATGTATGTCATACCCTAAGAGTCAGGTGGCATGCGAATGCCCACGTGGGTGCAGTCAATGGCCCCAATCATGCCAGGTATACATGCTACCCTGTGGAAGTCCTGCATGGTTGCTGTATGCTTTGCCTGTGTGCTGGGAAGCAGATGTATTCTGACGCACGTGACAGCAGAGCATCGAGGAACTGTGTGGGGAGGCAGGACATGGCCAACTGGGTTATGCCTGTGGTGTCCCCATTGGTCTCTGGAAGGTGTCCATGCTGAGCAGGCATATGACGGCTGTCACCTTCATCTCCATGGACATAACGTGGCTCTATCTTATAGGTGCCTGCATCTCCTCACTGCACAGCTCACAGACCTGCCTCAGAATGGCCCTGTTCAGGTGGTACCGGCCCACAATCTCTGTGTCACTCTACTGCTAAAAAGGTGATTTGGGCACGGTACCACCTGTGTCGGACATACCACTGACGGGCCCGTCCACAGCCACATCGCTGTTCCTCCTGCCCCTCACACCCCTCATTATGGCCTCCATCATGAAGTTCGCACTATCCATGGCCCTTGCTGTCCAATATCCCCTATGCGGTTGGCTGCTGCTGGCTGTGTGCCACCATGGTGCACTGCCTGGCAGTGTGTCTGTCTGTCTCTCTCTCTCACTCTCTCTGCCCCTGTCTCCTTCTTCAATGACACCTCTGCCTCTCTCCCTCTGTGTCTGCCTTGGTCTGTCTCTCTTTCTTGCCGTCTGTGTGCTTGCACCCTGTATTTATAGGAACAAGTCTGCTCAGTGCATCATTGATTTGCTTCGCACTTGCGCCATGGTTTCACAGTTGAATATCCCACTGTGCTGGATATTCATGGGAAGACCCCCTGCACTTGTGCCTGCATTCATTATAGTTGTGCATTGGTGCAATGAGATTTGCACTATGCACTGGCTCCCACTGAATATGGCTCCTTACGAGTCCAAGACCTTGTGCCAGTGCAACTCAGTTGTGCCATGCACAACTGCTTTGAATATTCAGGCCTATGTATCTCTAAGTGAGTTTTCTCCACTTAATACATGTAGGGAAAGCTATCTTACACATGGCTGTTCTGTTCTGTTTCAGCCAAAGACCAAATTACAAATGAGTAGGAAATGGCTGAAATAATGATGTCTATTACTAGTCTTGTGACTGACCTGGTGCAAAATTTGAAATTGTGAGGAAAGGAGATTTTATAAAATAGATATGTTTCAATTTATTAAAAAAAAATCATTTAAGAAAAAAGTTTTCCAAGCGGAACAACATTTCTTAATGTTAAAAACTTTAAATGGGAAACCACCACCTTTTATAAAAACTAATTTTTAAAAATAGCTATATTCAACAGACCTTACTTATCTAAAAATTCAGAAAACAAATATAAAATGGGTACAACAAGCAGTCGCTCATGTTTGTAAAACCTAAGTCTTTTAATTCCTAAGACTAGCAGTTGTTTCTCATGTAAGCACCCTATTAGAACTGCCGTTTGTCATCAAAGAACACACTGCCTCCACCATAGTCCAAAGCTCTTTAAGACGAAAGCCGATTTTAGCATCAGTCTTAACTGTGGCTTTCTTACATTGCTTTTGTGGTCCTTTCAGCTTCATTCCAGGCCTCTCTGTTCCCCTCCTCAAGTCCCTTGGGACACATTCACACTCACCCATTCATCTGCCTGAATTCCCCCTCAGGATCGTCAATGTTGCTGACTCAACAAATGCCAGGGCCCTAAAAAAACTCCAGGAAGGTGAGCTGGAAACCTGGAAAATGAGGCTGAGGTTTACCTGGGTTACCTACAGAAGAGACAATAAACACCTCTGAAGTCAGGTATATTTCCTTTATGGTAATGGTTGCATGAAAACAAGCAGGCCAGACTGGCAACAGTGGCATACCAGTAAAACATACTTAGAAAGCCTTAAAAAGTAACATGAGCAGCTTCACCTTGACAGCTACACCATCTCGGATACCATCATCCATCATCTCGGAGACTCCAACAGTGTATGGATTATACCTTGTTTTTTCCACCCCATGTGTAGCTACTTGCATTTGGCAGCACTGAATTTTCAAGGGGCCTGACTTGGCCTAGGAACTATGTCCCATGACATGTCTTGCTGGTGCAGAGACAAAATCTTTGCACCAGCAGACATGCTATTTTTAGTTCATGGTGTACATGGCTGGCAGTTGCAGCTGTTGAAGAATGTCATGCCTGATAATACCAGGCAGAGCATTTTGTCATAGCTGAAAAATGGCTGTAGACTGCCATAAATTCCAGAGCCAATCACGAAACAGCTCCATATTTAAAAATACTGTGCATGCAGCAAATCTTGTGGGTGCACAATGGAAGTCCTCTCTTGTGAACAGTTCCTGCTTCCCATGTGCTGTTTTCAGATTCTTTGAAAATCTGGCCCCAGGAGTCCAAACAGTTGCTCATCTTGTTCAGGACTCTATAAAGTTTGTCCCCATTTTAAGCATGTCTAATTCAGAAAACGTAGATGATCTTTGTGTTTTACATACTTCTCTGTGTATTTATGCAGATGTAATGCAGACTCTGTTACTGCAGCACCTTTATTTAAGTGTTTCTGTTTTTTCCCCTCTTAATTTTGCAGCCCACATTACTTTACTATAGTACTTAATTACTGAAGTGTCATGGCCTTTGTTTTGTAGTGGGTTTTATGCATTTTATTGCTCAGCCTAGAGCTGTTACTCTCAAATGAATTTGCTCAATGAGAAAAACATTGCACATGAATGCCAATGCTGAAATGACTTCATTCTTTTTTTTTCTTGTTTTTTTTTTTATGCATGGTACTTTTCATGTGTTACTGTGCCTGAGCTAGGACCATTAGCCCATATTTATTTCCTCTCAGCTTGGCTATGTCTCTTGCCTTTCTAACATGCAGAAGTGTGCAATAAATGCTTGGATCATGAATTATCCCCTTATAATTCACAGCTTGGAGTGTGGTAATCACTTTGAAAACTTGCAGAAGTAAGCAGAGTCAGAGCACTACCAGTCCACCAGATCAGATGACATGGCTCCTTTTATGGCTGTGGGTGAAGCCTATAGACATATCACTTTAGCTTGAAAAGGGGTTTCTTTAGAACTCATTTTTAGCAGCCTTCAGTGTATCCTTCCATAACACTGCAAATCCCTACATAAATATACAAACAGCATGAAATACGTTCAGGACAAAATTACCTTTCAAATGAGGGTGCTCACTAATCTAAACTCATTAGATTTTTTTTAGATATAGCCATATAATGATGAAAAATGTGAAGAAAAATGAAAATTCAGGTTATCAGATGGCCATAGTTTAAGAAATATAATTAGTGCTGCTTAATGAATAGGCTTATTTGAAATGTATTTCTGTCCTGAACAACTTTCATACTGATGGGTTATGAGTTACTCATATACTTTTAGAGATATTTACATGTGTTTGGTATAACTCCTATTGCATTTATGATAGCTTGATTTCTGAAACCATTATACTGAGACCAGAACATATGGTTTATATCTTGTCATGCCTAATTTAATAGCAGATCCTGAAATTATTCTAGCAATATACAATACTTCAATGGAGTTCTTTAGTTCTTAATATGAAGGAAAAAAAAAACAGCTTGAAACAAAATGATCTGCTTATTGGGGACACTTTAGATCTTTTCAGGATGGGATCATGTTAAATCTTTTCAAGAAAAAAAAGCAGCAGATTAAGTCTAGTAACTATTAGCCATCAATATTTATATGCGTTTTAGTTTAAACCAGGTATAGCACACTAAGCTGAAAGCTTTTTTACAGGAGCGACCTGGGAGCACAAGGAGGTTAAGTGACTTGCTCAGGGTCATACAGTATGCAAGTGGAAGCTGTGGGATTCAAACCCAGGTCTGGTCTGCTGGATGTCACCAGATTTGCAGCTCAGAGCCTTAGACCACTGCGCTATACTGCCTCCAATTTGAAAAACAAATATGAAAACAATAACACTTGACCTTCTGCACAGGTCTTGACCTTCTACAATGGGAATGGCTTAAAACTTATTTAGGAGTCATTTCATATGTGAAACTGACACTGACCAGATAGGGGGAAGACACAGAAGAAAACAATGTTCACACACATTAAAAAGATTTGGCTGTCTGTGAAAGTCTTAGAAGCAACTTGTTTGATACCTTTTAGGCATCTATGCTGCACCACTGATGTTTTCTTTTATAATGGCCGCTTTAGCAACTTCTACTACAAAAGCATATTAAATGTATAGTTTATTAAATCTTTACCTTGGGCTAACTATTGAATGACTCCTAAATAAGTTTTAAGCCATTCCCATTGTAGAAGGTCAAGACCTGTGCAGAAGGTCAAGTGTTATTGTTTTCATATTTGTTTTTCAAATTTCCAAAGTAAAAGTTTGGAGAAATAGAAAAGTATGTACAACTAATCTCCTATGCATTTTCAACTCAGAGAGAAGTTAATTTTTGTACAGAATCAAATCCAAAGTATATACAGTTTTGTTCTAAAGTTATTTTACTCTAAATCTTAATGGAATGCTGAGTGTTATTTTTTAATTTTTAATTTTTTTACAAATTTCTAAAGTAAAAGTGTGGAGAAATACAAAGTATGTACAACAAATCTCCTATTCATTTTCATCTCAGAGAGAAGTTAATATTTGTGCAAAATCAAACCCAAAGTTCATATAGTTTTTGTTCTAAAGTAATTTATTCAAAATCTTATTGGACTATTGATGAAGTGAGCAAAGAAATGTTTAGATAAAACAAATTGATGACTCCAGGATTGGGAGGTCATTAAAATTTCAAAAGGTCAAATTATGAAACCTTAAATGCACTCATGTGAATTAAACACATTTGAATATAGACCTACTGTAAAATTATTCAACCATTGTGATACAAATAGTTAGGTTTAGAGGAATAGCACAAAGCTACCAAAATTGTGGTGACCTCACTGCTTCAGCGCTTCAGTGTGCATGGATCAAACCAAAAAGAGCCATAATAAAAGCATGTACAGTATCTTCTGAAAAAAACAATTATATTTTATTATATTTAATTTTACTTGAAAATACAAAATAACAAAAGGAAATAAAATAATCAAGATGAGATTTCAGCGTTTTCCAACCATACATTGAAGCCCAAGCCATAACAAAGGCTTCTGTCTTCTTCAAAGCAATTATATTTTATTTTGATATATTTAATATTCTGTATCTAAGTAGACACTAGAAAAAAAGTTTACTGTGTGTTTGAAAACTGGCAAATGCAAACCTACACAGAAGGAAGTCAAAAGAGAGTATCGGTTGCAGGGGCTAGTAACAAGTCAAGGAGCTTGCTTGACCACTCCAAGGGGGCCATCCACCAACACTACTGACTGCTGATGGGCACTGGTAGCAGATGAGGAGCTGGGCCAGTGCTGCAAGCAGTCAGTGTAGGAGGACGAAGAGGTTCATGACAGGCTGCCTGCCATAGTCCAGCTCTTGTTTCATATCCCTGGTGGTGCCTGAATGGCTTTAGCAATCATCTGTGCAGTAGCCCTCCATCCATAGGGAATAAGGGGACTCAGTTTAGCTGTCCTGTTGTATTCAGGCAGGCTCGAGCTCCATTACAGCAACAGGACTGACCGGACCCCCAACTCTGTTACTTGTACAGGACTGACTGCTTGAGAGTGAGGGATCCTTGCTACTTGTAAATGAAGTGGGAGGGGTAGCAGTTGGTGTTCATTTGTTTGATAGGGCAGGCAGGGAGACTAGATGGGCTGGAAGGAGTGCCATTATGTGTAAGGACTGCATGTGTCTGGACTGTTGTGGATTGCATGGACATAGGCAGGGGGTTGCTCAGGGTGTTCAACCCCCCCTCTGAAATTATCTCAGGCATTTTCAGATTCCTGTATTTTATTTTTGGGTTGGCCCAGGCTCAGCTGCTAAAACACACAGTGTCTCAGCATTCTCCAAAGCAGCTGGAGAGAGCTGCAACACAATGTGCATGTATAGGACCATGGATGGCTAAGAGAGATGATCAACAGAGAGAGCAGGGGAAGCCTGATGAGACAGATTAGTGAGCATGCTGCTGTGCTGCATCATCTGTACAGCGCCGAGCAAGTTGTAGTGTCCTGTTGACTGTCGTGGTGGTAGAGTAGGACTGTGTGCTGCTCTTCTCTAGCCTCAGTTGAACTGTGGGAGAACTTGAAGTATGGTCTACCACAGAAGGAACAGACTCATCTGAGGCTGAGCTGTAAGTAACACATGGCACGTCTTCTTGACTGTGGTGGACACTGGCTGGACACGTGATGTGGTCCAAAGAGAAGACAGGAGAGGTCGAGGAAAAACCTTCCCTGATCTAGTGGCCTATAGTCCTGTCTTGGGAAGGGAGTGACCGTTAAGGCAAGCCAACAGGAGAATAATCAGCAGAAAAGTGGTGAGTGGAGAAAAGAATAAAGATTGATTTGGGGGAGGGGCCTTCTGTCAGAGAGGTGGTGAGGGGTATTGGCACCATCTCCCAGGGCAACCCACTCATTACATCTCTCAACTCCACCAATGTTCTGCACAACTTGGAGCTTATCATGTGGAGTGTGAATACTATAGCTGTGGAAAGGCAGATGCCTGACTGACATATTTGTATCTGGCTGTTGCAGAGTGTTCCATGTGAAAGGTGGAATGGAGTTAGGAGTGAGCTCTGTATGCAGAGAAACATAGAAATGTGGAAATATAGAAGTTGATGGCAGATAAGAACCGCAAGACCCATCCAGTCTACCCATTTATTTTTTTACCTTATGAATGTGCCATCGGTCTTTGCTCTGTCAATGGCCTATTTGTTCATACTCATCTGTATTACTCCCTTATGCCTATCCCATGCCTGTTTGAAGCCCTGCACTGTATTCATATCCACCACTTCCTGAGGTAGGCCATTCCTTGCATCCACCAAGCTTTCTGTGAAAAAGAACTTCCTCACATTACCTCTTCATCGGCCTCCTTCTAATCTCATGCTGTGTCTTCTTGTCCTGTTATTTTTCTTATATTGAAACATGCTAGACTCTTTTGCCTTGTTAATGCCCTTAAGGTGTTTGAATGTTTCAATCATATCACCTCTCTCCCTCCTTTGCTCTAGGGTATACATATTGAGCTCCGTTAATCTGTCCTCATATGTTTTCTGATGCGGTCCCTGCACCATTTTGGTTGCTCTTCTCTGGACTGCCTTAATTTGGTTAATGTCCTTGTGAAGATGTGGCCTCCAGTACTGCATGCAGTACTCCAGAGGGGCCTAACCAGTATCTTTTAAAAAGGGATTTTTACTTCCCTCTTACAACTTGTGATACCCCTACTAATACACCCCAACATCCCCCTAGCCTTACCTACTGCTTTAGTGGTCTGCTTGGATGATTTCAGATAATCTGTGATGATGTTGCCCAAGTCTCTTTCTTCCCTTGTGACTGCCAGCAACTCCTCTCCCAGCCTATAGGTGGCTTCAGAGTTTCTCTTCCCTATGTGCATGATCTTGCACTTCTTTGCGTTAAACCCCAGCAGCCACTCTTTCAACCATTTTGCCAGTTTATCCAGATCTCTTCTCATTCAGCCCACCCCATCTGGATAATCAACTCTGTTGCAGATCTTGGTGTCATCTGCAAACAGACAAACCTTACCCTCCAGTCCATCTGCAATGTCACTGATGAAGATATTGAAGAGGACTGGCCCCAGGTGGGATAGTGGTATTGGAAGAGTGATGCAAATGTGTGGCGGTGTTTCCATGTGTAGGAGTGGGATGGATGGAGAGCAGTGCTTCCCATATAGGGGCAGTTGGATGAAGGGGTATATTGCTAACCCATGTACAGAGCTGATATGAAGTGGGAGGAAAGCTCCCCTTGTGAGGAGATTGAATGGAGGGGGATGAGTGCTCCCTATGTGCCAGAGGTGGGATGCAGTGGGAGAAGTGCTGTCCATGTGGGGGAGGTGAAATGTAGTGGGAGAAGCACGGGGAGTTGGGGGATCAGTGTTCACAATGTATGAAGGTGGGATGGAGGTGAAGCATTGATACTTATGTGTCAAGATGGAATGGAGGGAAGAGTGCTTTCCATGTTCAAGTTTATTATGATGGAATGACATCCATTGAGCCAGCTCATTTGCAAGGAGGTCCCTTGTACAAGCAATGATAAAGACAGTATATGGTGTGAGATATGAAAAGTAAGGACACATAATATAAATTAAAATAAACAATTTTCTTTACATTAGTATATACAATAGATAAGATAGATAGATAGATAGACAGACAGATAGATAGATAGATATTGTATTTATAAAAGCACCCATTTCCTGGGACTCTGGGTGCTGTACAATACAAACAGCAAACAATATAAAATCATAGCTAAAAATGTATGTAAAATTCAACTAGGAGCAGATTTAAAATGCATCTATCTATCCCAATAACATCAAACAATTTATCAGTAAAGGCTTGCTGGAACAGGTAAGTTTTTAGGCCCTTCTTACAGGCTTCTACTGAAGAAGCCTCCTTTAAAGAGACAGGAAAGGAGTTCCACAGGGTTGGTACAGCCACCAACAATGCCCTGTCCCAGAAATGCCTCACTCTAACCCCTGGAATGCCAAGGAGGCCTTCCCCAGAAGAATATATACAATGTTGAATTCAACAAGGGTTGAGACTAAATATGATTAAATAAGACACTATGTCCACCATGTGGAAGAGGGCTGGAGAAGGAGAATTGCTCCCCATATGCAAAGAAGGCATGGAGGGGGAGGAGAGCTCTTTATGTGCAAATGAGTAATGGAGGGGGAGGAGTGCTCCCCATGTGTGGAGGTGGAATGTAGGGGGGACTGTCCCTTAGGGGCCACATCCTAGACCCCACTCGAGCCTGTGTGTGAAACTGTTTGAAATGGGGACAGTTTGTGATGGTGCAGATGTGCAACCCGCATCTCTTCTCTGGCTGCTATAAAGTATTGGGTTGATAGATGGCAGTGCAAGAGGGGGCAGCAGTTATGCAGGAGCACCGACTGTATCCTGTCCCCCCATCTATCCAGCAGAGTGGGAACAGTTGTGGAGGGCAAAATACAGGATCCACATTTTTATATCTCAGTACCTCAAAGTGCTCTCCATGGGTGGAGCAAATTAGGTGGGAGAGTCTCTGGATGAAGCAGAATGTTCTACAAGTGTAGAGGTGTGGCATAGAGTGAAGAAGTGGCAGTCACCCAAAGCCCACTTCGACCTTCATGCTAGCCCTGGTGGAGCAGGGACGGATTTGATGCGGCAGATGTGCAACTTGCATCTCTATCCATGGCTGCTGCAGGGTGCTAAACTTGAGTGGAGGTAGGAGGGAGGATGGGGCATCATTCTCCCAGAGCCGCATGCCTGAAGCCCACCCAATGCCAGTTCCAGCTTTCAGCTGCAAAGTGGTCCTCATGTGCAGAAGCTGGAATGGAAGGAAAAAATGCTTCACATGTGCAGAGATGCAGAATGGTGTGTTGGATGCCAATGGACTCGGGCCACCCAGTGGATCTGGACTGCAGACCCATTTCCATCCACCTGGAGCCCACTAGATTAGACAGAAACAGATGTGGTATGGTAAATGTGCAACTCATATTTCTGTCTCTGGCAGGGGCAGCCAATATGCAGTGGTGGGACGGTTGTGGAAGGGGCACCAATCATCAACTTTTGCCAGGCAACAGTCCACTATTTGCCTTGGGCTTCCCACCTGGAGGTCACTTTGTCACTGTGCCAACCTGTGTGGAGTGGGATGAGTTTGGAGGAGAAGATGAGTAACCTACATCAGTCTATGGCTACTGCAGATAGTTCCATATGTGCTAATGTGAGCTGGACATGTAGGGGGCAGCAACTACCCAGGGGTGCCCATACAGTGCCCACCCTACACTGTGCTAGCTAAAGTGAAGGGGCAGATATGAGGCTCACATATTTGTCTCTGTCTGGATGCTCCTCAGACCTTTGAAGAAGTATGCGATTTACATGCACCAAAAATTAAAATAAAGATGAAATCTAGTAAATTACCATGGATTAATGACAAACTACTAAAACAAATTTTAATTAAAAACAGAATTTGGAAAAAAGCTTTAAAGTCAAAACTGGAAAAGGATTTGATTTCTTTTAAAGCTGCTAGAAACAAAAGTAAAAGGTTAATTAAGGCTTCAAAATTTCATTTAATAAAAATAAGATAGATTCGAGTACAGACCCAAGACAGTTTTGGAGAGTGGTTAAGAAATTGACCAAACCAGGAAGTGATTCTTCAGAGGAGATACTTAGGTTAAAATATGGTGACACTTTTACTGAAAATCTGAAAGACATTTGTAACACATTAAACAACTTTTTTGTTGATCTTCCAAATTCTAAAATACCCTGTCAATCAGACTTGGAACAAACTAAAACAGAATTCTCACAAAATGGACTCTCCCCATTTAGATTTAAAACCTTGACTGTAACTGAAGTATATAAAATACTTCAAAATATGAACATTCATAAAACTTTTGGTAATGATGGTTTAGAAGGTAAATTTTTGAAACTAGCAGCTTTCAATATAGCACCAATTATTACATACGGTATTTATTTAATTGGAGTCTTCAAATTGGATATTTTCCCTTATCCTGGAAAGAGAGTAGAGTTAAGCCAATTTTCAAAGGGGGAGATGTGGTAGAAGTTAACAATTATAGGCCCATAGCCTTATTACCCCTTCTTTCAAAAAGTTTTTACAAACTTGTTTTTATCCAGATAATGGATTATCTGGATAAATATAGTTTGTTAACAACAAAACAATCTGGTTTTTGAAAAAAATTATTCTACCACAACAGCTCTTTTGGAATTTAATGACCTGTTAAACAGGTCTTTGGGAAACAATATGGAGACAGCGGTTATTTTTGTAGATTTTTCACAGGCTTTCGTCCTATTGGACCACCCCTTGTTAATTGAGAGACTGCAGGAAATAGGTCTTAGAGACAATCCTTTAGATTGGTTAACATCATATCTAGATAATCGATCCTAGAGAGTGGAGGTACAGGGATGCTTATCAGAGAGAAGAAATGTTAACAGAGGAGTTCCTCAGGGATCGATTTTAGGACCTCTTACGTTCCTAATATTCATAAATAGTCTTCCACAGATTGCAGAGCAAACAGAGATCCAACTATATGCCGACGATATGGTAATAATTGCGTCTGGAAGAATGGAAGACATATTGCAATCTAACCTGCTGTCTGATTTTTCAAGGATAGAGGGGTGGTTCACTAGGTCGAAACTAATTATGAATGCAAAAAAAAACAAAATGCATGAAATTTCCACTAAAAAAAGTGGTGATGTTATTCATAATCTATGTATCTACACAGGGAACTTAACTAAGTTGGAACAGGTTAAGGATTATAGTTACTTGGGGGTTACATTTGATGAATATTTGTCCTTTTCCAGCCACATTACTGAATTGATTAAAAAAGTTAATAGAAGGGTGAGAGCATTAAGAAGAAGTACTGATTGTTTAACAATGTTAGATAGGAAAAAATTGGAAGATCAGTTAATCATCCCAGTGTTAAGATACGGTGAATTAATATACAGGAACACAAATAAAGTACTACTGACTAAATTAGATAAAACTTATTATCGTGTGGCTAGATACGTATTAAAGGGGAACTATCGGACTCATCATTGCTTGTTGCTGAATAAAGTAAATTGGTTGCCCTTGGATGTAAATTATCAGTGCCATTGGTTAACCTTAATTTATAAAATGAAATATTTATCTGTGAATCATCCAATTTCATTATTATTGTTGCCAGTGAAATGTTATTACAAACGGCTGTTAACTAGATCAGTTCATTTAAATAAAATAGTTGTAGGAAAATTTCAAAACAAATATGGGGATAGGTCCTTGCTATATCAAGTAGCTGGTTTCTGGAATTCTCTTCCTGATGATATGAGAGAAATTGCAAGTTACTCCTTATTCACACAAACTATAAAGGAGTTATATATTCACATCTGTGAGTGTTGAATATTTTCAGATGTGTCTTTGGAATCTGTTATGATTTCTTTTTACAATAATTTATTTGGATGTATTTTAGGTATCTTATGTTGTTTGTATTCATTTGTGTTTTAATGTAGAACCTATTTGTATGTATTTAGATAGGAAATTACACAGGTCTGTCTTGTAAACTGGATTATGTCCAAATGACATGTATCACCTGTATAAAAATAAATTTTTACCTACCTACCTGCCTACCTTTTGTGCAGTTGTGTAATAGATGTACCAAGTTTGTTTTACACTGTGTCTATCCTGGTCTCTCTCTCTCTCTCTCTCTCTCTCTCTCTCTGATCTCTGCTCCACAACAGTGAAAGGAAAACTCTGCAGCACTGCTCTTTATCCCGGTCATGGCACTCTTGCTGCCACTTTCTCTGTCTTTCTGTATAAGCTGTCCACTTTCATTGGGCTTCAGAAAGATAAACAGAGAGTCCGATCGATAGCAAGGTACCAGAAGAGTGAGTGTCAATAAAATGGATAGCAACCGAGCTTGGGCACACACTGTACTCTACTTCTTTGTTTTAAGAGGGAGTTGACACCATCTGTGACTGGAACAGATTGGACCTGCACATATATGCTGCACTGGAAACATATCTTGCTGTTGCTGTTGCTGTGTCTGTCTCAAGGAGCTGGGGTGGGGGGAAGGAGTAGACACTGTTGGGGGAATGGCCACCCATTGAAATGAATGTTTGTTCAGTTGCAGGTCTTGGAGCCACCGATCATCGTGGTTATGGTCACTACATTTCACTGTCCCCAATTTCACACTGCCAAGATGGTGCTGCAACAGTGACAGCCTGTCACCTGGTGATCACTATCATTCTGCTTACTCAGCACATCTCAGCATGTTGCTATCACTGTCTGGGGGCTCCCTCTCTGAGCTCTGTCCCTGACACTGGTGTCACTCACACCTCTTTTGATCCTGCACTCTCTTTTGGGGGGGAGAGCTGCAGCCTCTCCTTCTCAGTGTTTTTCCCTGTAGCCAATGTCTCTCTCTCTCCATGCAGTCCAGGGTTAAGCTACAGCTCTCTAAGCAATGTTGCCTCACTGCTCAGCACTCTCACTCCAATCTGTGGGGTGGGTCAGTGGGTACCATCATAGACAGTAATGCTCAGGATGGGCATTATGGCACACATGAAGCACCGGAGAAAGAGGAGCTCAGGGACAAGAACACACTCTCTCACACAGACACACAAAGAAGTTTAACACAGACATCAGGGGAAGGATAAATTACTATATATTTATTTGTGCTTTACTGCTAGGACTGTTTACTGCCTATGGCACAGAGGAAGGGGTATGCAGTGTATGGCTGAGTACCTGGACATCTGCAGGGTGGGTGGGGAGACAAACAGTAATATCAGTAAGGGCATGAATGAAAGGAATGAAGCGCTCTCATTGGAGCACTTCATTTCTTTCAACTAGAGAATGGCTTCTAGCTGTTAAATTGTGACTACTGTCACAGTCTGGTTGCATGCTCATTGGTTTGTCAAGGACAAACCCACTGTGGATTGTTGTGCATTGGACTCATCCCTGACACACTTATGAAATGTTATTCTACCACAAGATGTTTCTTGCACATGCACAAAGAAACATAACAAAACTATAAAGAATTTAGATTAGTGATTATCCTCATTTGAATGGCCTTTTTGCCCTAAACACAAAAACGTAAAATAATACACTTGAAGCACAGAAATCCAGGGCAGAGTACAAACGGGTGGAGTGGTACTGATAACATTAGGAAAGCACACATTAAAAAAAAGATATTTTACATACAGTACAGTTGATTACTGTTTAATAATATTATACATCTATGGCTTCCACTGTACATCTGATGCAAACCCATAATCACATTCCTCACTTGAACAGAAAAGGGGGAGGAGTAGAGGCCATAAATGACTCATTGATTTTGTGTTAAAGGGGTCAGTTTCTTTACAGCAAAAACAAAGAATTGCATAATTTCTGAAATTTGCAGTCAAGCATGGGGACCACTTTTTTCCATAGCAAGCCACCACCGGCAGCTACCACTTCAAGACTGCTACTACCCCCACCTAATACAATAAGGGGAAAACCAGAAGTAGTCTAGCAGCACTGATATCAATATGATTAAGGCACATTTGCCAGAAATTACTACTTAGAAAAGAATGAGAAAGTGACTGTGATGACTAGCAAGTCCCAGACCAGATCTCTAGTTTATTAATAGACTCCTCCTGAATTTGGCTTGTACGGCTGCATGGGCCAAGCTTCATGGCTGTTATGCCATCATCAGATTTGTATAAAAGCACTGCAGAAGCACTTAACTGGATAGCTGTCTGATGTGCTGCTACAATACTCTGACATAGTTTCCAGTGATTCTGTTTATGCAACCCTTCCCCTCCATGGGCTGCAAAAACATACCCACTTTCTGGTGCACTACATTTCCATTCCAAATGTTGCCATTGACAAACAGCGCATGTATGACTATCGAACGTACATGGTTATGTCAGCACCGCCGTGTTGAGCAGTGCTGACTACAGGGCAAACTGCACATGTGCAAGTATCACGCATGTGCAGTACTGTAATCACTGCAGTATTACTTACGGCTGCAGCCAAAGCACTGCATATTCTTTTCCACACTCTTGTCACTCCAAATAGCTCGCCACAGCCATATTGGCTCTGACCAGAATTTGTTTAAGTAATGAGCCCTGTTGCTACTGAAAACAATATGTGTATTACAAAACAGCCAGTAATAAAAAAAAATAATATTTAGTCAAATCTCTTCTCTGCACCTCGTATTTCCCCTATAGGGGAAACACTAACTTAACACATTACAACACATTCTGTCAAGGTCTGGAGGTTCTGCAACATTTGAATACTATAAATTAGTTTCATTTCCCAGTAATGTATTATTTTGTTTTGTTTTCCTTCTTTAAAAAAAAAGTATCTGAGGATCATTGGCAGGATTTTCAGGACACTAAATTAATAAAGGGGGAACTACAAGGAGAACTTCAGTAACAGACAAGTACTGGAATAGCAGTATAAGTGCTGTATAATGTGGGGAGTGGTGCAATGCAGTGGATGTGGGGCAGCTGTATTCAGGCAGACCTTCTGGACACTGAGGTGCTGCCTATCTGCATGCACCTCTCTGGACTGTGGGATGAGGTAGCCAGACTTAGAGTGGAAGTAAACTGGGTCAGGAGTTCCTTCACACCTATCCAGAGACCACCCAGTCCAACGTCACTGCCCCAAAGGATGCCAAGAACTAGGAGCACTTGGATGATGGGCTCAGGGAGGATTAGGGCGGTCAGGCATAGGCACATTCCAAATCCTATTCCACTCCAGAACTCATATGCTGCACTGGAAAACGAGGACAACCAAACAGAGGTACAAAGAGATGTGGAAGGGAAGGATGTGCATGTCAATCAAGGAGGTGACCTCAGTGGGGAGAGCAGTGGACCTCAGAGGAGGAGGAAGTGGATTCTGTTGGTAGACTCTATCATATGAGGGATCCAGCTAGGAACACGGGGGGGGGGCAGGGAGGTGAGGTGAGATGCCTGCTAGGTGTCACGGCATGGAAGGATGGGGGAAAGATCTGGGAGATCACTGGGGAGGCAAGATGGAAGGGTGAGTAGGATGTCATTATCCACCTAGGTACTAATGACCTGGAAAGTGTGGAGGCTAAGGAAGTTCAGGAAGAGTTTAAGAAATTGGAGAGGGATCTCAAGAAAGTAGCTATGTCTGTCACCTTCTCAGAAGTACTACTTGTGAGAGGCATGGGAGAACATGGGGCGCACACATCAGGAACTTTAACTCATGGTTGAAGAACTGGTGCTGTGAGGAAGGGTTTGGAATCCTTGGTGACTGGGGACCTACCTGGAGGGATGGAGGCTTGTTCAAGCCTAATGGCCTGTATCCATCCTAGAGAGGAATTTAAGCAATCAATGATAAGTTTAAATTCTACATGGACAAGCATTTAACTAGCCAAGAGGGGAGTCAGGCCAGCAAGGAAGGTACCTAATTGTTCACCCCCCCCACAGCTAGAGGTGCAACCAGTGAACAGGAGGAGTGGATATCGCTACAATGCAGTGTGCAAAAGATGGAGATAAGAACCCAAGAGGTGGATAGGCAGAAAGGGGGCAAAATTCAACAGAAGGGCAGACAGCAGGGAGAACCAGGGATAAAGTACAACCAGGGAGGGGTCTGGAGTAGAGCAGCTAAACAGTCCAGGGAGTTCAACTCATGGAAAGCCATGTGTGCCAATGACAGGAACCTTAGCAACAAGATGGAGGATCCGGAGGCTGTCATGGTACAGTTGGACCTGGACATTGTGGCCATCACAGAGACCATGTGTAATGATAACTGCGACTGGGAGACGGCCATACCTGGCTAGAACATATTCAGAAGACACAGGGCAGGCAAAAAAGGAGGAGTGGCACTTTATGTGAAAGATGGCATAAAGGCCACAGAGATCCAGGTGGAACAAAATGAGGCAGAGATACTGTGGGTTAAGGTGGAAAGGAAAGTGGGGTCAGAAATCAGCACATGGGTGGTCTACAGTACAGACCACCAGCCTAGGAGGAAGAAACAGATAGGGAGCTGATGCTAGCCATCCAAAGGATGGCAGACAAGGGTGAGATGGTGCTGGTTGGAGACTTCAATATTCCAGATGTGGACTGGAGCCTCCCAGCATCAGCATCAACCAGTAGCAGATTTTTCCTAGACTCCCTTCAAGGTACCTTCCTCAAGCAACTGGTCATGAAGCCAACTCAGCAGAAGGCAATACTGGATCTTGTGCTCACAAACAGGAACAGTGTGATGGGGGTAACAGTGGGGGAACATCTGGGGAACAGTGACCATCAGTCACTGTGGTTTGACATCACAGAAGGAGTAGACCCAAACCGCACAAAAACTATATCCTGAATTTTAGGGGGGCAGACTTTGGGAAAATGGGGAGATGCTTGAAAGAGGCATTGCTGGGAATGGGGCAGTAATTAGGGGTTGAGGAACAGTGGTCAATATTTTAAACTGGGATTACAACAACAACAAGCATTAAACAGGTTAGCAAGGGGAAAAGGAAGAGGAGGCCATTATGGTTTTCAAAGAATGTAGCGGAGAAAGTGAAAGCCAAAAAGATTGCATTCAGGCAATACAAAAAGATGCAGTCAGAAGGGGATAGGGAGAACTACTAGAGAAGCAAAGGGAGGCAGAGAGGTCAGTAAGGGAAGCCAAAGATCAGACAGAAAAGTGCATCACAAAATCAGTGGGTGGAGGGGACAAAACCTTTTAAAGGTACATAAATGAAAAAAGAAAGGAAAAGGGAGGGATAGTGAGACTGAAGGGGGAGGATGGGGGTCACGTGGAAGATGACAACAGTAAAGCTGACATACTGAACAGATATTTCTGCTCAGTCTTTACTGAGGAAGAGGAAGGTAATGGGCCTGAAGGGAGTACAAGGGGTGGGAATGGTGCAGGAATGGACACAAGTCCCTTTACACGGGAAAGAGTCCTAAAGGAACTGGAAGGAATAGGAGTTGATAAAGCAATGGGGCCAGATGGGGTGCACCCCAGCGTCCTAAAGGAACTAAAAGTGGTAGTGGCTGAACATCTGGCAAACCTGTTGAGCCAATCACTGGAAACAGGGGGGTACCCAAAGACTGGAGGACAGCAGATGTGGTCCAGTTATACAAAAGCAGAAACAATGAGGAAGCAGGGAACTACAGACCACTCAGCCTGACCTCAGTAGTGGGGAAGATCATGGAAGCACTACTGAAGGAGAGATTGGTGGAACATCTGGTTGCCAACAGATTTCAGGACCCAAGACAGTGTGGTTTCATTGGACAAGGGCATGCCAGACAAACCTCATTGATTTTTTTGACTGGGTGACAAGGGAAGTGCATCAGGGGGGAGCAGTGGATGTGGCCTATTTGAACTTCAGCAAGGCCTTTGACTCTGTGCCGCATAGAAGGCTATTAAACAAACTGGGGAATATGTGAGTGGGCAGGACAGTAGAGTTGTGGGTAGGTAATTGGCTGGGTGGCAGGACACAGAGGGTGGTGGTAAATGGCTGTCACTCCACAGGGGGGAAGGATCACCAGTGGGATAACGCAGGGATCAGTGCTGGGACCAGTCCTGTTCAATGTCTTCATTAGTGACATTGCGCAGGACCAAGTAGGCAGAACTCCCCTGTTTGCTGATGACACAAAGCTCTGTAATAGAGTGGACACACCAGAGGGTGTAGACAGAATGTGAAGGGACCTGCAGAAACTTGAAGAATGGTCAAGGGTTTGGCAGTTCATATTCAATGCAAAGAAGTGCAAGATAATGCATATGGGGCATAAAAACCCCTGGAACATCACATGAGTTGGGGGGGGTGAGGATATAGCATGCACCAAGCAGGAAAGGGACCTTGGGGTTATCATCTCTGATGACCTCAAGGTAGGGAAACAGTGTGACAAGGCAGCAGGTAAAGCAAATAGGATGCTGGGATGCATAGGCAGAGACACCACTAGCAGGAAAAGGGAGGTAATAATTTCACTATACAAGACACTTGTGAGGCCCCACCTGGAGTATAGTGTACAGTTCTGGAGACCTTACCTATGTAAGGACATAGACAGGGTAGAGAAGGTTCAGAGGAGTGCAACAAAGATGATACAGGGATTGCATCACAAGTCGTATAAGGACAGGTTGAAGGACTTGAATATGTGCTCTCTGGAGGAGAGGAGGGAGAGAGGGGATATGATAGAGACATACAAGTACCTTACAGGGAGGAACAGGGTGCAGGAATATACTATTTTCCAGCAAAAAAGATGTTCCAGGACTAGAGGTCATGGGATGGAGTTGGAGGGAGGGCAATTCAGAGGCAACGTAAGGAAGAATTTATTCACAGAAAGGGTGGTGGACAAGTGGAACACCTTGCCAGAGGAAGTGGTGGGGGCTGAAATAATCACGGGATTTAAGAATGCATGGGATAGACTTAAGGGAATTCTGGAGGTCAGGGATAAGGGGCAACAGACTTCTAGGAAAACAAAGTGAACTTACAAGCTCAAATGGGCAGACTGGGTGAGCCATAGGCCCTTATCTGCTGACAGTGTCGATGTATCTCTGTATCTATATTAATATTCTTAAAAATATTGCAGACAATACATTTAATAAAATGAATGTAATATCAGAATAACTTCAATTCATTTTTTTATAACAGCAAATCTGTCTAATGAAATGTGCAATGTGTAACAAAATATGTTGACTGAGTTGTCTAATGAAAAATATCGACTGCAATTTCCAAATGCAGTGGTAAACTCAAGTAGTAAAGTTATTCTTATATACGTCTCCATCCATTTCAGTTGACAGTGTCTCTTACTGCCATGAGGCTCCTGTTTTTGTAACACTTATTAGTCTAATTGAATTTTGTTACTGTATGCTGTAGTTTAAAAAAAAACATTCAATTTCAGCATACACTTATTAAGGACAATGATAAAAAACAATGCTAAACTGCACCTCATAAGAGATAAAATTACTTAGGGTGCTATACAATGAGCCGTTTTAATGCTCTGGTTTCAATACACATTCCCAAAAAGGTCTTGAAAGTAGTTTAGCATTCGGTTGAGTAATATTGTTAGCACTGTTTAAAATCACATTCCAAGCACCACCTCAGTTCATGAAGCACTTCTCCCAAAGGTTATGTAAAGGTAATACGAGGTATCGGTCAGATCGCAGACAACTGAGCTCAGAATGAGCTGCAATCTGGGCAAGATTATCTCAGGGTAGACACCTAAAAAACATTACAAAAATCCAGCTGGGATTGATTAAAGACACTAAGGAGACATCAGTATTCAAGTAAGGGCACATTTAGGTTACATACTTTAGATGGAAAATGAAGATTTAGTAATATGTGAAAACAGGTCTCTAAATTAATTTGAGACAATAAAAAACATCATGGCCTTTGTGCCTACAAACTCAAAGACAACATATGGTCAAGAACTGTCTAAACTGGGTTGGATGAGGGTATTTAAATTGTTTTAAATTATAATTTATATTATTGTGTGTAAGTGTGCAAATTTGTGTGTATGCATGTTTGTGCCTGGTTGAGTGTGTATTGGTTGTTTTGTTTTTTGTTTTTATTTTCTGTTAAATGGTCAGTTGTGTTGCATCATGTGTAGAGGTGTTGAGGCTGTAAGGCTCACCTACTCGGTGGACTTTCTGAGGTCACTTCATCCTAGTTAAGGCTCCCATTACCTTTGCCGGCAGGGGTGCTCAGCTTCTGTCAGGAGTTCTAAAAGGGAGTACCTGCTGCAGTGAAGACTCCCAGCCTGGTAATTTGGGGGACAGGATGGGTGTGATATGGACCAGGAGATGACCCAGGAGGAGAAGGTCCCAGGACTGAGGACCATCTTACCTGGTACCCCTCCCTAGGGCCCTGCCAAATGTCCTCGGGCAGCAGGTAGTTCATGCAGCCTGCTCGGCTCATCGTCTTTGGGCCATTCTCTGTAATGCAAGGTCTTTCATTGCTCTGCTGACCTTGTTTGTATTACTGAGACCTTGGTGGGCGATGATGCAAGCCCTGTGCTGGCTGCTTCTGTTCCCCCTGGTTACTCAGTTTTGCATTGCCTGTGGAGGGACCGCAGAGGGGAAGGGTGGCCATCTGTTTTAGATCTACCCTGGGCCTCACTGCATTCCCAGTGAGAACACCATTATCTTTGGAGTGTGTGGTTGCAAAATGCACTTTGGGAGTCAATGGCATGCTAGTTCTCATTTACCAGCCTCCAGGGGGTGGGACCCTTTTCCTGCAAGAGCAAGCAGACTTCATTGCCAAGCAGGTGTTGGAGACACCCCCAGGATTTTGGTCCTGGGGGACTTTAATGCCTGGGTCAATGAATCCTGTCAGTTTGGGCAAGATCTCCAGCTGATGGATCGGTTGGGATTGTCTCAGGTAGTTACCTCCAAGATTCACATTCATGGCCACACTCTTGATCTGGTCTTCTTACTCGGATTTGACATTACAACAGACAGGGTTGGTCCAGTCAGCTGGTCAGATCATCATGCTCTTGAGTTCCTGTGTGGGGCCCCCTGTAATTTAACCCCTCCTGTGGAAACCATCTGGTGTTGTCCAAAAAATAAATTGGAGCCTCACCAACTCCAGGAATGGCTGAATGTCTTGAACTTGATGCTATCCTGTGCTCAGGGTCCAGAGGCTGGAGGTTGAGGCTTATAATTCAGCCTTGACTGAGGCCCAGGACTTGATTGCACCTTTCCACAATCATCCCTTGACCTTCTGGTACTATGCCGAGCTGTGCCAGTTGAAGACTATCGGGTGTAGGTTACAGCGTGCCTAGAGGAGGTCTCACTCTGAGGAGGACAAGGCAGTTCTAAGGCTCCATTGCATCAGTGGGCAATTGATCTCAAAAAGACAGCGTTTTTGTCCTGGTCGATTGCTGCAGAAAGAAACCTCCCAGCTGTGCTGTTTCCCACTGTCAACAGTTGGCTAAATCCCTCCTGTCTGCAGTCTAGGACAGCATTTTCCCACACAAAAGTGCAAACAGTTTGGGCATTTCTTTGCCGACAAAGTGTCCTCTATCAGGGTGAGTATTGCCTAATCTGGTTCGCCTTTGCTGGAGGTGATTGGCCTGCTGGTAAAGATCTTTTGTTGAGTTGGAGTGAGTTTCAGTCAGTTTTGCTTTTGAGGTCCTCCGTGTGCTTACCAGTATGCATCCCACCACCTGTACCCTGGACCCGGATCCAAAGTGGCTTGTTACTGGTTGCTGCCTGGATTCCCTGGGCCCAGTGCTCATGGAGATCATAAATGGATCCTTAAGTAAGGTTGTCTTTCCCATGACCTTGAAAGAGGCTGTGGTGAGAACCCTCCTTAAAAAGACAACCTTAGACCCTCACGTTCTCTTGAACTATAGGTCTATCTGTAATCCCCCCTTTCAGGGGAAGGTTATTGAGAAGGTGGTGGTTGAACAACTGGTTGACTGTTTAGAGAGTCTGTCCATCTATGAACCTCTCCAATTGGGTTTTCAGCCTCAGCATAGCACTGAGACTGATTTGGTCAGGGTGGCACCTGATCTCTTCATGGCAAGGGACCGAAGGCATGCTACCATCTTGGTGCTCTTGGACCCATCTTCAGCATTTGACACAGTAGATCAGAGGGTGCTATGGGATCCTTTGCAGAACTAGGTGGGTGCTACTGAGACAGTTTTGTGCTGGTTTTGCTTATATTTAACCGGAAGATCACAGTGTGCAGTCCTTGGGAATTTTTCCTCTGGACTTTTTCATGTTGCCTTGTAGTGTTCTGTAGGGTTTCATTTTGTCTCCACTATTGTTCTATGTGTACATGTTTCCACTAGGAGAGATCATTAGGTGGTACAATCTGGGGTTTTACTGCTATGCGGATGATACCGAGTTGTATCTGTCTTGTGCCCTGGGTGACCTCTCTGCCTCAGGTACGCTGAGCTGGTGCATGGCCAGTTTCAATAATTGAATGTCTGCTAACTGGCTATGTCTCAACCCCAGCAACATGGAGGCTATGGCAATTCAGCTAGGTCATAAAGGTGTCTCCACTGACAAGAGGCAGCTCACGCCAGTGGTTGATGGGTGGCCCTTGTCGGTGGTTGATGCAGTTAGGGACCTTGGCATTTTTCTTGATGACTGACTTACCCTCGAACAACAGGTGTCATCTCACTGGTTGTTAGATCTGAGTTTTTCCATCTCCGGAATATCACCACGATATGTCCATTTTTGATGCCTGCTGATCTGGCCATGGTTATCCATGCCTTTGTCACCAGGAGACTAGATTACTGTAACACTCTTTACCTAGCGCTGTCTGGAGGATTGATAAATCGACTGCAGCTAGTGCAGAATGCCATGGCCAGGATGTTGATGGGTGCCTCAATGAGGGATCATTTCACTCTTGTTTTGCATGCTCTGCACTTGCTGCCCGTTAGTTCACACATCACCTTCAAGATATGCTTGTTAATTTATAAGGCCCTGTGGTTTGGGACCTGACTACCTTAAAGAGCTCCTGGTTCTGTATAGGCCTGTCCACCCTCTATGCTCTGCCGAGGCTGCTCTGCTTGTTGTCCCTTCCTCTCGCCTAAAGAGATCCGACAATAGAGTGCATAGTACAGCTGCTCCATCTCTGTGGAATTTTCTCCCACCTTACATTCATGCAGCCAGCTCAGTTGAGGCCTTTAAAGCCTCCTTAAAGACATTTTAATTTGAGACAGCTTTTAGTTTTATTTGATTATATTTGATTTTAAACTTTGGGGATGTTTTATTGTGAAACGCTCTGAGCCCCTGGATATGGTGCCATATAAATAAAAATTGCCTTGCCTTAACTTCACACAAGCAGTGGATAATAATATGAAAGCGGTACATACTAAATGTTATGGTCTAAAAAGTAATACCATGCATTGTTCAAGAAAATGTGTTTATCCATTTCAAATTCCAGTTTCATATTTTTTTTACACTGAACCTGGGGGGGGGCTTACTTGGGATCAGAAGTTATTGAATTATCAGCTTATCCTGGTTTAACAGGATAGAGGTGCTACAAAATGTATACCACCTAATGTTTTGTCACATATAAGAAGCAATGAACAGAAGCTAAAAAAAGGAAATTGTAATCCACCTGGATGAAACAAAAAATTGAAGAAAGCAGCCGTGCACAAAATTTGGCAAGACGTTTGACCCTATTTGTTCTCATTATAAAATATTCCAGGCATCTTCACATTTTATTTGGTGATAAAATGTTCTTTTTCCACCAAATTCAAGTATTTTACTAATGTTTTAATTCATCTTTTTCTCAAGAAAAAAAAAATGGCCACCACATTTTACTTTAAAATGACATTGTAGATCTGGCAGGGTTGTGATCAAGAAAATAAAAAATCTCATGGTGTGCAGCATAGGAGGAACCATGAAAAGTACATTTGAAAGGTACACTAATAATCTTATTGACTGTGTCTGAAACTAGCTTTTTCAATAAACATTTTTCATTGTACTTTTGATTTAAATGAAGAGATACAGTATTTAATAAGAAGGAACTCTTGGCTGTTCAGAAATATCAAGAGAGAGAGAAAGAGAGTGAGGGATGCAACTACTGATTCCACGCAATCAGCAGTATTGACCTTTATTGTTTGATTATTCATTGTTACACAAATATGCAAAGACGAAAACAACAATTTTTCTGTTGTTTGACTTTAAGGCAGTCTGTAAAGAAGCAAATCCATATAAGTAAACTACTAGGAAACAAAAAAAAATGCTACATTATTAAATAGAAATGGCAGGAGGCAGAGCCAGCTGGCACAGTAGTAAGATGTGTATTTTCTGGAAATTCCTATTCTGCAAGTTGATTTTTTATTGTAAAAGTGATTTATTTACAGAGCTGTATTTACTTTTTATACTTATTTGAAAGAACATTGCCTGCTGCATCAAGAGTAAATGTTAAAGATTTTTATCGAGGGGTTGAGCAAGATAGCTGTAGTCAGAGAGTAGCTGCTGTGTTTCTGAAAATTCAACCTGTACTCTGCTTTGACCACTCATTGTAAATGACCATGCACACTGTGGATTCGACAGTATTATGCAATAGAATAACACTTTCTCACATGAAAAGCCCCCAGAAAGCAAAAACATACATGAAATTTACACTTTTATTTCCAGAGAGTTTCTGCCAGAATAAAGGATCTCAACACTGAGAATGCAGAGCCTGAACTGAGCATTGTAAGCAAAGAAGCCTGATAGAAAAAGGGGAGATCAACACAGAATAATAGACCTTCTTTGAACAAATGCTCCAGTATTCTAGCTGCCAAGCACTCCCTACCTGCTTCAATCAGTGACAGTGACACAACATCCAATGAGAAAGATGAGGACAAGGAAATATCTATTGTGCCCTACATGCTTTGCTTGCAGACCTAGGCTGCCACCACAAAACCCCATGTTGACACTGAGTAGGTGCTTTTTGAAAGAAGCATCTGGTTGGTGGACACCCAGGATTTTTGTCTGGTTGGCAAAACTCTGCAATAAAATCAGGTAGGGAAGATGGAAGTGGGAGTCACTCTATGACAAAGTAAGGTACTGCAGGACAGGAGGGTAGGACTAAAGACTTGAAGTCTTATTTGACCAGCACAGGGGAATACTGGTGGAACTCAGCGAGGGGCCCACAAGGCAACTGATGGGTTGTGTGCTGGCACTGGGTGGCAGTGAATGAGTCTGAGTTTTTTCATTGGAATGAAGAATGGATGGTCTACCATCTGTGTCATCAGCTGGAATGCACAGGAGGATACTGGCTGTGAGAGCACTCTTATTATCCTTCTGATCCTGAAGAGCTGATAAATGGGACAGAACAGCAACAGATTCAACAGAAATGTAAGTTAAGTGGGATGGAGGAGGAAGGAACATGGGTGTTGATATTATGAAAATGTGTGAATGGGGTGTCTTATTGTATTGCAAAGTGGGAGAAAGCAACCCTAAGCCATGTGAGCGGAAGTTAATGCTAGTTGGATGCGGAATCAAAAGCTAATTCCAATTTTGAATCCTACTGATTAACTACAATTAGAACAAAAAACTGGACTTGGAATTGGGTTTCTCATAATCTGATGAACTCCCAAATTGAACAGACTTGGGCAACTTCAATTGCCCCTTCTGCTGACACAGAAGAAAACTACCCAGTGAACAATGTCACCCATGTAATCCACTGTCTGGTGACTTGTCCTCATAGCAGTAGTAGGAAGGATTGTTCGACCCTCAGCCTGTGCAAAGCACTCACTATCTACAGTATTAGCATTATAGTGACATACATTTTGGGGATGATTGCAGGAGAAAAAAAATTGTGATATATCTGATTATACCTGGGCTCTGTATAGTATACTTTATGGCAGAAGTAGAAATGTTATGATGCTTTACTTTGCTGGTGAAGTTCCAGTAAGGTGGTAAAATCTGCCTTCCTGAGTCACTTATGAAGTTGCCATTGGCATCAGCAGATCTGAAGTTCACTAATTTTCCAAAGTTTTCCATGCAAAGTAATCCTTTTTTAACTATGTCTTCCAAAGATGAAACTTCCCCAGTGAATTTTGGTCAATTAAGATAGAAAATGGGACATTTCATCAAGCAAAAACATCAAAAAGTGAGCCCTTTGCATTTCACAAATGTTGGC
This sequence comes from Neoceratodus forsteri, assembly GCA_016271365.2. Taxonomy (NCBI): domain Eukaryota; kingdom Metazoa; phylum Chordata; order Ceratodontiformes; family Ceratodontidae; genus Neoceratodus; species Neoceratodus forsteri. The sequence goes on from CM057451.1 coordinate 209,902,069, forward strand.
AGCTTTGCAAATTAATTTGTGGACTGAATTTCAGCCACTTGACCCATCTCTAGATGGAAGGTGACCTCACTCACTTCCAGATTGTATGGCAGAAGCTTTCATGACAGCAGTTCTGCCACATGCTTTATTATCTGAACAGCTTATAGATACATACTGTAGCTACATAGACAATGACAACAGAGAAAGGCCTGTCAGCCCATCCAGTCTGATCATCCCACCTAACTACTCATTGGTCATTGAGGAGATTCCTCCACTATGTTTCTGTACCCTTTTTCTAGCTAATCTCATATGCATGCCCTGCCCTGATTGAAACTGTTCACTGGTCTTGCCTGTACTGGCAGCTTGTTCCACTCGCCCACCACTCTTTCAGTGAAAAGGTGCTTATGGTTCTTATGGATAACTACAGTATAATGGAATTTGCTAGTTTTCTGAGTAAGCTCTTTTAAAGTCAATTGTTCACGGTACCACTGTTGGGACTCTTTTTTTTTTAACTTTCTTTATTTTCCTTTTTTTAATGCACAAGAACATTATACATATAGTACATATAGCAATTGAGTTAAGGACAAACAAACTTGTAATGAAAAAAACAAAATACATAATTTAAGACATGTACAGCTGCACAGTTCATTTAAAAGTAAATTTTTAATTTAATTTTAATTTAGTTGTTTAACCAGGTATAGCACACTAAGCTGAAAGCTTTTTTTTAAAAATAAATCCATTGAACTGAGTTCCGTAAAATCTAATTCAGAGAAAGTTTCCCAAATAAATATTGATAAATATTCAGATAACCTGGATGAGGTTTGGTCCATGTTATAGGCACTCAGGAATAAATTCTGGTCTTAGTGGGGAGATGCATAGTATCCAACTTCTCCATATGATTTCAAATTTTTCCTTTTTTTTATGTAGTAGGGCCATTGAAGATTCCATCTAGTAGATGGTTATCATCACATTCTGCCACTGTGTTAAAGTTATCTTTTCCTATGTGAGCCATTTTTGGGTATTAGCCTTCTGGGCTGCCAATGTACAAATTTTAAGTAACTTTCTTGTGTTTTCATCTCTGCAGCAACCTCCCTGCAACGCATCCATAAAAACTTTTAGTTTGGGACAGGACCACATGGCATGGGCCAATGCAGCACAAGCTTCCCCACAATCTATCCAGCACTCTGGAGTTATCCCTGGTTGAAATTCTGCCTGGATTCTGGGGGTCCTGAAGAACCTCAGAGCCATTTTCCATGAGAATTCCTTCCAAGGGGGGCACCTGTTCCCGATTGTATCTGTGCCACATGCCTGTCCCAAATTTCTCTGGGAATCTGTAGATCTAAATAGTTTTGTCCAGCAGATCACTCTGCAGAGACATTAGAGCTTTGTATAGGTATGAGATAATATGCTCTAAACTGGCTTTACCGTCTACTGTATAATAGTTATGAGCATAGAGATTATTACTGGGATGGAGGATGAAACCCTGGAGCCAGGTGAGAGGGAGTTAATGAAATCCCTCACTTGAAAATACCTAAATCTATCTTGAGGGAGAAGCCCATATTGTCCTGTCTATTCTGAAAAAGGCAGTACCTCCCCTTCCTTAAGAAAATGTGCCACTAAATGGAGCCCCCCCCCCCATCTTTTAAAACTTAACTCCATCTTTGCCGGGGTAAAGGCTTCCGTGTATGGGATAGAATTGAGAATGGGTCTCCAACAAGCTAATTTCTTCTCTGATAGGGTTTCCTCCCAAATCTGGAGACGTAACTCCTGTGTAAGGGTTGAGCCTCCCATCCTGGTTGCAAGGGTTAAGTGGTGACAAGAGAATTTTATTGGTTTGGAAGCGGTTCTCCTCCCTCATCTCCAGGTCTTTCCATCCTGCAGTGTAGTTATTTTGGTACCAGTAAACAACTGTCCTCAACTTGGTGGCTCTATGATACTGACTGAAGTCTGGGAGGGAAAGCCCTCCTTGAGACTTGGGTAATTAGAGAACTGAATATTTAATCCTCGACCTGTGGTGCCACTGTTGGGACTCTTAAATGACTATTGGGGAATATCACAGCTGAAGCCCAGAGTACTGCTTCTCTACTTACATATTCTGTTGCCAGATGGGGACTGCTGAAACAGAAACTGTTTAATGCCAGATTGACAGATGGCAGAAGTGTTAGACAGATTAATACCACCAAGCCACACGCCTTGCTTCATGATTGTCTCTTTGTCTTCCTCCTTCACTTCTTTCACTAGCGGTATAAAGTGGATCAATGACTACAGGTACCTCCTCCTCCTCCCCACCCCCTCCACTGCATGGATTATTTCCAGTTTTGTTAATCCATGTAATCTCTGTAAGTGACACTGCACTCAGTTTTGTCAAGATTCTTGTCTTGATGTTTTTGAGGTATGCAGAGGTATCATTTTGTTCATAGACTGTCAGTGCTGACGGCTGAAAAGTTGGGCCACACTGCTGATATGTTCATTCTAATTAAGGGGATATACAGTGATGCAAAGGAAGGGAAAAGGTGATGGGACATGTTCCAGGATATTGAACAGCTTAAAGGCTTTTTGACTTGCTTCTGTTTACCTTTGGGGTAGATTGCCTGAATGCCGACAATGTGCTGCCTTCCCCTTAGAACTGCGTTTGAGGAAACCCTGTGTTTTTGAAAGGGGGGGCTCAGAAGATTGATGACTTCAGTGACATATGATTCCTCAGACAGCTCCCTCTATTTGAAGAATTTGAAGATATCTCTTCTTTTGATAAATCCTACATATCATTCTGCTGACTTGTGTAGTTACACATCTAGTTGCATAAAGGTATAAAGGAATTACTGCTGTTTCTTTACTGTTGCTGTCTGCCACTTAACACATTTATACTGGCTCCATCCTTGAACGTTTTAACAGCACTCTTATATTATGTGCCACCCTGTGTTCCTGATAAGACCACAGCAGTCATAGATTACTTTGCCTTTTTGTAACAAGTGCCGCTACAGCCTTTGCTTTTGCTATTCTCACCAGTGTCTTTTGCCCTCAGAATTTTTCAACCTTCTCTTCTCTTCTGCTTGGGTTTCCTTTATTTCTCAGATGTCATATTGTAGTATTATTAATATCTGTAGTACTGTGCATGTTCACTACTGTAATGTTCATATTGCAGACGACACAAAGATCTGCAAGACAGTTGATACACACGGTGGGGTGGAAAGGATGAGAAGAGACTTGGCAAGGTTGGAGGAATGGTCAAATGTATGGCAGCTTAGATTCAATGCTAAGAAGTGCAAAGTAATGCACCTGGGAAACAAAAACCCAGGGGAAGAGTACACGATGGGGGGGGGGGGTGAGATACTAACAACAACAAAAACGGAACGGGACCTGGGAGTAGTCATATCAGATGACCTAAAGGTGAGCAAGCAATGTGAGAGGGCAGTACGCAGGCTGGTGGGATACTGGGATGCATAGGGAGAGGTATCACCAGTAGAAAACAGGAAGTTGTTATCCCTCTGTACAGACAGCTGGTGAGACCCCATCTGGAGTATTGTTTGCAGTTCTGGAGACCCAATCTCCTCAAAGACATAGACCGGATGGAGGCAGTCCAGGGGAAGGAAACTAAAATGGTGCAGGGTCTGCAGCAGAATACATATCAAGAGAGACTTAAGGATCTTACTATGTATAGCCTCGAGGAGAGGAGGGAGAGTGGGGACATAATTGAAACTTTCAAATACCTCAAGGGAATCAACAAAGTCCAAGAGGGTAGCATCTTTCAGAAAAAGAGGTGTGCAAGAACAAGGGGGCACAATCTGAAGCTAGAGGGGGGATGGCTCAGAGGTAATGTGAAGAAGCATTTTTTCACAGAGAGGGTTGTGGATGCATGGAACATCCTTCCTGAGGAGGTTGTGGAGTCAAAAACAGTGGTGGAATTCAAGAATGCATGGGACAGACATAAGGCAATTCTCGGGGGTGGAGGGTGGAAGAAGAAGACTGTTGGTTAGCTAGGAACAGCAGCTTATCCATTAGGTAGGGAACTGGGTAGACTGGCTGGACCAAGCTGTCCTTATCTGCTGTCAAATTCTATGTTTCTATGTTTCTATAACACTTGAGGAACTGCAAAAATTAAGCCTTTGACTCCAGTACAGGGGTTGAAACCAAGAACTAGTCTAAGCATCCCTCAATGTACTGCACTAGTGCCTAAAAATATCTCACTAGCACAGAAGTGAAGAGTGAAGAACCTGTTGCCCACCCAGTAGTAGATCATGCATGGGATATTCAGGGTTCAGGTCCTATATAGTCAAATAGCCAGGTTTGCTTCTCAGCTACCTGCTTGAACACACCATTGTGTACTCTTTAGTGCACTCCAGTGGCCTTCGTTAGACTAGCAATTTAACAATCCTTAATATCAAGTTTGAACCACTGGAACAAGTAAGCACATTTAAGTACATTGGTATCACCCTTGACAGCTCCCTCTCCTATACACAGCATATCAACCTTGTTGTAAATATTGTTAATACAAGAATTGGCCTACTCCTTAGACACCTTCCTACATGACAGCAGAAGCCCTCACACTAGCAGTTAACAGCTCTATTCTCTCCATTGTTGACTATGGCCTTGTCGTGTATAGTGCAGCCACAAACACTGCATTGAAAAGAGTTAGAACAGTGCTAAAAAAAGACCTGCAGGCTAGTGCTAGTCATCCTCACATATACCTGTGACGTGTATGCCCAAACAAAGTGGCTAAACCTACACAGGAGAATCAAGTACCAAGTCTACTTCCTTGGTAAAAAAAGCCCTCCTAGATCTAACCCCAAAATCCATTCAAAGGCTTCTCAGACTGGCACTGAAATCACATCAGACCAGCGGTAAGGCAAGAAATGCCTTGCACATCCCTTTTTGTCGCACTGCACTTGCTCAAAGATCATTCTCCTACAAGGCCCCACTTTGGCTCAACAAGATACTGACAGCATCACAAATAACACAAAACTTGTGCCATTTAAAACAGATCTTAATCAGCACCTTTATGCCCTAGGGAGGTGTGACTACTCAGATTAACCCCTTCCTCTCCTTCCTCTCCTCTTTACATCTTCCTCCCATCTTCTCGTCCTACCCAAAATTTACTACCCTGTCCCTTACCCTCAACCCCCCACATATATTTCTTACCATCTTCCACTATTCTTACCCCTCTAATTGCTCCACTCCCCTTGATTCTATATCTAATTATCTCCACCTACCATACCAACCTCTCTACCCTCCTTTTAAGATGAAAAAACAGTCAACACTACCCATCTTATTTCACCTCTCTTTTCAGCCTCCCTCCACCTACCCCATCTTACTCCACCTACCCCCTCCCTTCATCTACCCTCCCCCTCATCACGTCATGCACTTCAAATTCTCGCACTGTATCTAACCCCTCCATACTGGCAGCTTGGACATAATTACTCAGGCCTAGAGTTGACTTATATCATCTTATTAAGAGGTATCTCTAATTGGTCTTTTTTAATCTAGTTCCCATATCACCACTTAATATTACAGTTGGGAGAAATACTTAGCCCTGGTGGCCATCAACAAAGGTTTTACAGTGTTAGCTCCAAATTCATGATTAAATCTTAATAATGAGCTAGCAGTTTGTTTAAGTTTTTGTTTTAGACTATTCATGTGTTTTATCTAAGAATCATTATCAAAACAAATGTTAGACCCAAGTAGGTGTATGATCTTACTGTGCTAATTTTTTCGCTCCTATTCTGCACATTAATTTAGACTTTTCAAAGCCAAAAACAATAACCTGCTTCTTAGCTTAATTAACCCTTAAATTATATTTTTCAGCGTGAGTCATGAAGTGGTCCAGCTTTTTCTGTAAACCTGACTGTGAAAGTGCAAAAAGTGCTAAATCTTCAGCATAAGCCAATGCCGGGCAGCACCTATGTTCAATTGATGGTGACTCTGATTTGGAAACTTCAAGTTCTATGAGGAAGTTGTTAACATAAATGGAAAAAAAGGAGGGGTGAAAGGACACAGCCCTGTATAATGCCCTTATTGGTGGAAAATGAAGATGAAAACTGTCCTTTGTTCCCAAGTCTAATCTGGGTTTTGCAAATACTTACTGCCTTGCAAATGATCCTTACTGTACTAACTTAACTGTGTATTAATGGCATTTAAGGTATTCATGCCACTCATATCAATTCACTATTCATGCTGAAACCATAGCAATCATCTGCTAAATCTCATTGATTCAATCACTGGCATCACAGCTTCCCACCACCTAAACACTTACTTTCTATGTTACCATTAACTTGGCTTCCTTTATGGAATTGGTTGGCTTGCTTTCTGCTGGCTGCTACTGCTATCAAATGGTTTGGTTTGGAAGCCCTCTGCCTCTCCCAGGCTGCTGGCTTCACCCAGCCTCCTCATCATTAACCTGCTATCTAATCTACAGCCACTGGCTTCACCTAGCCTCCTCATCAGTAACCTGTTACTTAATCTACAGCATCCAGCTTCACCCAGCATCCTCCTATCTAGCGCATCGAAGTTGATCCATACTCTCACTCATTATCAGAGGCATGCCAACCATGATCATTACCTTTTCTGGCTCAGGGCTTGCCCTGCAGCCAACAGTCGCACTCCGCACCCATGAAGTCCACATCATGAGCATGTGAAACTAGGGGTGGCTTCCTTCTCATCTGGTCTAGAGTGGGAATGTCCTCACTCTGGGTGGAGCTTCAGTCATCTAACTCATTGACAGTATCTCTTGATGTACAATTTAAGACTTCAGCTGTGATAGGTGGGTCCTCATCAGTCTGGGCCCCTCTTGCTACCTGAGTGGGTTCAGAGGCAGCTTACAGTATATACTATTCTCCCTATGACCACCTTTGGTTCACCCAGTTTGTTCTTCAATTGATAGGCTGCCTGAGTGCCTCAGCAGTGGTCACTCTCTCCTTCCTACCTTGAAGGTGGTACCGCATCAGTGTATCCCATGCTGGAGAAGTAGCTTGCAACCCTTCATGGTGTTTTCATTAAAGGGATAGAGTGAGAGTTGTCCCACAAATTGGAATATTTTCCACCCCCTGGATTGTCCTTCTAAATTGCAGCAGCAGAGCCATCATTAATCAAAATACCCTAAAGCATAGAGGGAAGGAGACCTAGTCCTTGGATCCCCAGATGTGTCCTCCTTTAAAAAGTTCTTCCTCTCCTCCATGACAAAGAGCATAACATGTAGTTAGTTGTTAATAATATATTCCCTAGGTTCCTTAGGTAGGTTCCACTGTTGGATGGAGACAGAAAGTAGCCCTACTCGCCTTTCCCTCTCTCCTTAGGAAACCCTTATGTCATCAGTGCAATCCATTTTAATCAGTACAAGCCTGACAACCTCTTATTTGTGTTTGTTCCACTGTCTTGTTGCTGTCAATTTGCTTCTCAACCTCGTATTCAATGTCTGTTTACTGCTTAATACTCTTTTTGTTGGTCCTTCCTAAGGTACTTTTAGCCAAGTGAATCTTTCGCCCGGCATCTCTAGAGCCGGAACCCTCTTTGAGGGTTCCTTGCCTTCGGTGCCCCTACAGGGGGGTAATTCCCAATGGAACAGAGCAAGCAAATGGCCAGACAGTTATCACAGTTGTACAGTTGCACAAGCATTACACTGCTCTGGTTGAGTAATCCCATTGAAGTACTTTTAAGTGGGGTCTCACATTTTGACCTATGTCTAACAGTTATGACGTGACATTATGATTAAGACAGGTAACATTTTTTAAATCCCATCCTGAAGGTGATTTCACTGTGTGACTGTGGAAGCAAGTTCCAGAGGGGATTTGAAACATGACACCTACTATGTTCAGGAGGTGGGGTAACACAAGGCATATGTTGAACATTAGAAGCCAAAATCTGCAAAAACATAGTTATGAGTAAATGTTGGAACAATTTGTTTTCTCATAACTTATTTTATATATATATATATTTCTACCCCTGATTTTCAACATATTCTTTTTTGATCACTCCTTCTGAGCATGACAGGTGTCACTTATAAAGCAATGGCTGAAACATCATTTTTGAAATGACATCTGTCACATTCATGAGGTGCTGTGGAAAAATGGCTATGTTGAAAAGTTGTGGTCAAAATACTGAAAATTATACAATGGCAAGAAAGAATTCTGGGCTCTGATTGGTCAGTCTGGGGCTGGATCCTTTATGTTATCCCAGCATAACATCAAGGCTCTAGTGCCAGCACATACATGACCATATGAAATGTTAGGGGAATCAATCCACAGCCCATGTCCAAAGTGCCCAGACTTGGCATGGCTACTGTGGCTTATGCGAGTACTTACTTACTTTTTTTTTAGATTTAGTTTAGTTACCATATTAGTCTTTGTAAGAACAGATATAGAAGCAAATGGTTTGATACCTTTTATTGGTCCAACTTAGATGTTACGAAAAGAACCAAGTGTTTGTTTCTGACCACCAGTCTTCTAGGCTTATCTAAGCTTAAGCTAAGCTTCTGAGGAAGGACTTGGTTAGTCTGAAAGCTTAGGCACTTTGTTCTTTTTGTAATGTCTAAGTTGGTCCAATAAAAGGTATCATGCCATTTGCTTCTGGGTCTTTCTTTTTTAAGTAAATTCCTCTTTCCCACAGTGCAGAAATTCACTGTAAACCACACCAAATCTCTGCCACATTCCCCAACTGCATTTATTGTTCTAAATTCCCTGCCATTTTCTAAGTGAAATGTAAAGAGAAAGAAATGCAAAAGAAAACAGTCAGTCCAATCAGCTTCACTTTTCCTAGTTCCCCAGCTCTGCCCATTACATCCCTGTGTCAGTGCACTCATTTCTAAAGTAAGCTCAAAGTATATTTTTCTGTGTAACTCAATAAATGACAATATACTGTATAGCAGGTTATTTTCGCGTTTCATTTATTTTCGCTATAATAGCAAAATGACATAAAAAAGCAAAAATAAATGGATAGCGAATATTATCTGACAGTGTACATAATCAGACCACACACATTTATTTGTGAATGTTTAGATGTGTAGATTTTTTAAATTTTTAAACAAGCGCATACATGAATATAACTCTAAAGAAATAGAGACTCCACACAGTGCCCTAAAGTACAGTAAATAAAATCTTTCATGTTTGTCTCCCTCTTCAGGACTTGCTACAGTCTGTCCGTAGTGTTCACATTGCGTTTTACTACGGCTGCCGACAACAACAGTAATAAAATACTGAAAAAGACTGCACAACATTTAGTAAATAAAAGTATGGCATGATTACATTATCCATGACCTGGATCGAGGTTTCTACATTCGCCCAGTGATTTTCAGTGTTAGTAATGAGCCAAGTGTCTGGGAACTTCTGTATTAGGTGACAACTGGACCCTCAGCCTTTGTATATTAACTTGAGTGGGAGCATTCCCCCAGCAAGTGTGCATGCAAGTACAGCTGTAATTTTATGTTTATCGCCCAGTCCTGCAATGGAGACCTGCTTGGACCCTGTGACCACCATGGTCCACTCAGATACAGGGACCTGTTTACCCCTGTCTCATCCATGTTTACCAACAGTTCTGGTGGAATGAGTTCCTGGGCACAGGCTTTGGCAATATGATTGAGAAAAGATTTTTTCAAAACCTCAAAATCACTGGGAGTCATACAGGCTACTTTAGTGCCCTTCCATTTGCTGTAGCCCATATGACTTAGAAAACCCCAAACCCATTTGCTGGTCAGGTTAAGATGGCCACCATTCTCTACCAGTGATTGTGGTGCATTGGCATTAATGATTCCCAGGGCCCCTGCCTGAATAACATTGACATTGACTACTGCACCTTAGGCCCTAAGTGGCTGGACTATCTGGTGAAGCTGCTCCTCAAGATGATCAACAAGATGGGTAGGATGACCCCTATGGGTTTTTAAGAAAAAGTGGGGCCATTGTTGTCTGGTCAAGGGTTTTAAGAGATTTGCTGAGGTAGTCTGCCTTAAACTTATGGACAGTATTTTCGTTAACTGTCTGTCCATTTGTTGCTTGGTGGTATCTAACTGCAGCCATAACGCCATCCTCCACAGCATACTTCCCCAATATAAAACATAACTCCAGGGAGTAATTAACATATGTAGCTGGGTGTCGCTTTTTACATGGCAGTGGGGTAGCACTTGTCAGTTCCTTAGCTACCAGCTTGGTAACATGAATATCCACACCGGAGCTGTCGCTTAAGTCAGTGCTAGAGATGTTACTGTGCTCCAGTGGATACTTGCGCTTAACCTGAGAAGATCAGATTCACTTCAGGACAGACATCTCTGCTTTTTTATACAGGTACACACTGCCAGTCAGGTCGGGTGAGTGAGCACAAGAAGGTACTGAAGCACCTTGCTTATGTGGTGGTGAAGGCGTGTCTGCAAGCATTAAGCAGTTGTCAGTTACAGTAAGCGGTTGTTAATTACAGCAGTTGTGGTTAAATGTGAGCGATCAGTGTGGTCATTGTTTACAGTACTTCCTGGCATGCCCAAAGTGCTAATTTTAGCAGACATGAAAATGTATCTCCGATTGGTGATTGGTATCCATGAATTCTAGTGGACGTGGATTCAACCTGCTATGCAATATATTTCATCACTCTTTGAGCTTCTCTACGTAATAATAAAGAAAATAAAGAATTTTAGTAGGCAGATACAGCAAAAATAAAAACTGAAATGTGGTTAAAAATTGTATGTTCTTACCAAAATAACGCCCTCAATTGACTTTTTCAAATATATATATATATAGTCTCTGTTTGTCACAGGATTCATTTGGGACAGAAAAATAAATTCTTATTGTAATCAAGTAACTTTGGTTAAGTCATTTCATTCACCTAAAATGTTTTTCTGGTGTCATGTTCAACGTTTCTTACTCTACAAAAATGAGTGGATTAGGTAACATATCTGCCTATATGGTTGTCACTGTAATCAAGAAAATAAAGAAAAAAGAAATATGTATGCAACATGCAAGTTTCCTTTATCATTAAATGAGCTTGCAAGAGAAGACATGATTGGGAACAACAAGTATCTCACAGGAGCAAGCAAGTTGCAGGTGGGGTATCCCTTTCATAGAAAAGAAGGCACTAGAACATAAAGGAATGCAATAAAGCTAAAGAGCAGGGAAGTTTAGGAGAGATGTCAGGAAATACTTCATCATGGAAAGGGTAGTGGGCAAGTGCAGCAGCCTGCCAGAGGAGGTAGTGGGGGCAAAGACTGTGGGGAGCTGAAAGGATTCATGGGGTAGGCATATGGGCAATCTGGGTAGAGGAAGGGGTGATGGTGGGATGCCAGTGACCAAATGGTGTCAGAGGTGTCTGAATAGGCAGAGAAAAGGAGCATACTAAATTGTTCTACCATTACCTTCTTGCCAACAAAGTCTACGTTTCTATGACAAAATATATTAAATGTAGGCATTATCTCTCCCCACACTGCCAAAATCTCACCTCAACTATTTCTGCTTTATATAGTCACCCTTGCTTCTTGGGTGACTCTATCCTTTGTAATCTGCAAAGTATAAAGAGTATCATAAGTCACTTATACAATCTGACACTTCAGTGTCACATTGACAGTATCAGTTCTTCAAAAAAAAAAAAATGCTCCTGAAGGAAAACTTACTGAAACTCCTCTCAAACAGAGGCTGCCATTCTCGCTAGTGCAAACTACATGTTTCTTTGGCCAGTTATATAGTGCCTAAATGAGGAGGCATATTCTTCCAGTGATTTCAGCCTTCTTACTGTTGAGCTGTAGTTCTTGAAAACAGGTAAACTTTTAAACATGTTGTTGTAGGTTGCAATCTCTAGGGCACTCCAACTCCTTACAGACTGTGTTATGTCCACCTGACAGGATGAGATTCACATCTGACCAAAAAGGTGACAATCCTTCCAACCTTGGGCTCTGCCCTGTCCTCATGTCATCAGTTATCCATGTGCATCTGACTAGGCTGCAGCACAGTTTCAGAGCTCCTGCCACGTGCATTTAAGAACATATTCAACTCAATCAATCAATCAATGTTAATTTGAAGGCAATTTGAGAGCAGCAGCTCTCTTTTACAATTGCATCCAGTATACAAAGACATCACTAATGATGAACACTAAGAAATTACATTACAATTACATAAGATTACAGGAATTACATATAGTAGCACTACATATTTCTTGCAATTGCTGCACAGAGAAGGAGAGGGATCAACCATAACATTTACCAAAGCTGTGCAGCAATTTATTTAAACATGCCTTGAACTGGGTGACTGGTGTTATGTTAGTTATCTGCAATGTTTTCCTAATGGTCTCCCAAGTGTATTAGACCATTGTTGCCAGAGCTTGCTTGCCAGCCTTCATTCAAAATCTCTGCTGCATGACATTTGTCAGTGCTCTGGATCTGAGATTGTAGGTGTTTTGGAATCTAGGATTTGGCTTGCTCGGTGGTACTGCACTCTAGGAAGGGATTGAGTTTGTAATGAATTTATATACAAAAGTGTACAAGTGTAGTTCCCTCTGTATGGGTAGAGATGTCCAGCCCATAGCCTCATATAGGTGATAGTGATGGGTGTTTCTAGGCAGACCTGTAATAAATCTCAGGAAACTATGATAGAGGGGCTGCAGTGCTCCCAGGAGTGTTTCTGAGGTTGTTCTAAAAATGCAGTCCCCATAGTCCAGCATGAACCAAAATAATGAAGTGACTAGGTTCTTTCTAATTAGTTGGCCGGGTAAGTGCACTAGACAAATTCTGCCTATTTTCAGCCACTATTCAGGGGAGGGGGATACAGAAGAATGCCAACTGATCTTAAACCAGATTAAGCTGTTGGTGCTATTTTTAGTGAATGGGAGGAAATTTTGGTAGAGCACCAGGGAAATTCCCCTATGATTTCGTAGGGGCACTGTGTTGGTATCCAACAGTATGGAGGAGCCCAATGGTGGGCTGGATGGTGACAATGGTGGATCATCCACTTCTTGCACAAAGGATATATAGGCCAAGCATACCATTTCCAATGCAGGATGTATGGGACAAGCAAGTAATACAGATATAGTAACAGATCTATTAATGGAGACTGATATGGAAGAAGAAAAGATGGTGCTACATAAGCAGAAAGAAGGAAAGAAACAGAAACTGCTTCTACAGTTGTCAGAGGTCGAAGAAGGTCCATATGATGCACAGGGGACATGCCAGACCTTGCCCAATAACTAACACATTGAAATCTGGCAAATGGAAAATCATGTACAAAAATGCTCACAGTCTGGGAAACAAGATCCAAGACCTGCAGGCAATAATGATAGAGGCTAAACTGGACATACTGTAGTAGCCATTAGCGAGACATGGTTTACCAGTAACCACACTTGGGAGACTTCAGTACCTGGCAATGCACTGTTCATAAGAAACCAAGGTGCAAAAACCGGGTGTGGAGTGGCCCTTTTTGTCAATGAAAATATCAAAGCTACAGAAATTTAGAATACACATAAGGAGCCAGAAGAACTGTAGGTCACCCTGGAAACAGGAAATGGGACAGCCATATGTTCTGGGGTTGTGAAGAGGCCTCCAGACCAGGGGGATGACATAGACACGTTACTGTTAGAAGAAACACAAAATGTGACAGCTACTGTAAAGTGAGGTTCTGATAATGGGAGACTTCAACATGCCAGATACAGATTGGTCAATACCAGCAGGGACATCTGCCACAACTAGACACATGGTGGATTCCCTGCAGGGGGAGGGTCTCAAACAACTGGTACAACAACCCACAAAAGACAGGGCTATCCTAGATCTAGTACTGACTAACAAGGAAAGGATCACAGATCTCCAGGTAGAAGGTCACCTGGGTGTCAGTGACCATCACATGGTATGGTTCAATTTAGCCACTAGAACAAAATCATCCCATTCCAAGGCAAAAGTATGGGACTTCAGAGGCGCTGACTTTGATAAGATGGCCAACAGAGTTAAGCCTGCCCTGGCAAAAAGAAATACAGGTGAGGGGGTACAGGCAAAGTGAGCAGGCATTAAAGATGCAATACTTGAAGCAACATCCCATTGTGTTAGTGAGAAAAGGAAGTGAAAAAGAAGAAGGAAACCAATTTAGTTCTCAAACACAGTAGCAGAAAAGGTCAGAGCCAAAAGGCTGGCCTTCAGGAAATATAAGGGAACACAGCAGGATGAAGATAGGAAGGCATACCAAACTTCACTAAGGGAAGCAGGGAAGGCAGTAAGGCAGGCAAAGGCACAAACCGAGAAAACACTAGCATGAACAGTAAAAGGAGGTGACAAGACTTTCTATAGATACATTAGTGAAACGAGAAAGTCCAGAGGGGTTATTGCTAAGATCAAAGAGGATAAAGGGACGTGTGAGGAGGAGGACCATGTAAAAGCATCTATCCTAAATAGATACTTCTGTTCAGTATTTACTGAAGAGAAGGTAGTGCAGGGCCCACAGCTCAGCACCATGGACACAGGGGGGAGGGAGGTGCACACTAGTCTCTTCACAAAAGAAAGGGTGGACAAGGCAATGGGACCTGATGGCATACATCCCAGAGTACTAAAGGAGCTAAGAGTGGAATTAGCAGAGCCATTATCAGAACTGTTTATTGAGTCTCTGAGCACAGGAGAGGTCCCAGAAGACTGGAGAAGGGCTCATGTGATCCCGCTCCACAAGAGTGGTAGCAGAGAGGAGGCAGGGAACTGCAGAACAATCAGTCTTACCTCAGTAGTGGACAAGATCATGGAGACACTCCTTAAGGAAAGGATAGTGCAACACCTGGAATCCATAGGAGCACAGGATTCGAGACAGCATGGGTTTACAAAAGGATGGTCCTGTCAAACTAATCTTATAGATTTCTTTGACTGGGTAACCAGAGTGGTGGACCAAGGGGGAGCAGTTGATATTGCCTGCATTGACTTCAGCAAAGCTTTTGATACTGTTCCACATAGAAGATTGATTAATAAGCTGGGTAGGCTCCGGTGGGTCAGACATTGGTCAGCTGGGTGGCAAACTGGTTGACGGGCAGAAAACAGAGAGTGGTGGTAAATGGTATACAGTCAGAAGAAATGCAAGTCACAAGTGGGGTACCTCAGGGATCAGTCCTGGGGCCAGTACTCTTCAATATCTTCATCAGTGACATTGCAGATGGACTGGAGGGTAAGGTTTGTCTGTTTGCAGATGACACCAAGATCTGCAACAGAGTAGATGATCCAGATGAGGTGGGCAGAATGAGAAGAGATCTGGATAAACTAGCAAAATGGTCAGAAGAGTGGCAACTGTGGTTTAACGCAAAGAAGTGGAAGATCATGCATACAGGGAAGAGAAACCCTAAAGTCACCTATAGGCTGGGAGGGGAGTTGCTGGCAGTCACAAGGGAAGAAAGAGACTTAGGCATCATAATCACCAATGACCTGAAATCATCCAAGCAGACCACTAAAGCAGTAGGTAAGGCCAGAGGGATGTTGGGGTTTATTAGTAGGGGTTTCACAAGTCGGAAGAGGGAGGTAATGATCCCTCTTTACAGGACGCTGGTTAGGCCTCATCTGGAGTACTGAGGCCACACCCTCACAAGGACATTAAACAAAGTGAGGCAGTCCAGAGAAGGGCAACCTAAATGGTGCAGGGACTGCATCAGAAAACATATGAGGACAGATTAACTAAGCTCAATATGTGTACCCTACAGCAAAGGAGGGAGAGAGGTGATATGATTGAAACATTCAAACACCTTAAGGGCATTAACAAGGTGAAATAGTCTAACATGTTTCAATATAAGAAAAATAGCAGGACAAGAGGATACAGCATGAGATTAGAGGGAGGTCGATTAAGGTGTAATGTGAGGAAGTTCATTTTCACAGAAAGGGTGGTGTATGCATGGAACGGCCTACCTCAGGAAGTAGCTGATATGAATACAGTGCAGGGCTTCAAACAGGCATATGATAGGCACAAGGGAGCAATATAGATGAGTATGAATAGATAGGCCATTGACAGAGCAAAGGCCAATGACACATTTATAAGGTAGAATAAGAAATGGGCAGACTGGATGGGCCTTGCTGTCCTTATCTGACATCAACTTCTATTTTTCTATGTTTCTGTGCATCCCAGACTTGGGTCCACATGCTTCTGTAAGTAGTATTGCACCTATTAATATAAGAGAAAACACTGACACTGTAGTAGGGGAGCAGGGGAATGTAGAACAACAATGAACAGAGCAGGAAGTGAGGCTTGAAGAAATTCCAGTGTCTGAAACAGAAAACATTTCTTACTCCCCACGTGAGAGTTAACTGGAGGTGTTTTACGATGCTACAACATGGGATGGAGGGTCACAAAGGGGAAAAGGGCATCCACAGACTACAGACAATGGACATACAGAGAGGGAGCAAGACTCATGACGGGACACTTCAGAGGGGTCAGCAAACAAGGCCTCATATGTTAGCTTATTCCACAAACCAGTGGAGCTGGCAAAATGCTGAAACACAGTACACCTTCGGTATATGGGAGGCTTAGAACACCCCCCCAGACAGATACTATGTTGGGAGAGAACTCATTAAAAAGTCACTGGGGTTTACCCCTGGGGAGTTCTATGCATTTATTCTTGCTTCTGGTGGGAGCTCCTTTGATAGTAGTTTTAGATCACCAGATCTCTTAGACCAATTTTGGTCAAAATATTCTAATTTAAAAACAAACTCATTATGGGTGCCCTTCCAAGCAATTCCTTTAACCAAAAGCCCTATTAAGTTCATAACTGTACTTTTTCGCAATGAAGGGGTCAACATCACGGACATTTTATATTGGATGGAAAAGAAACGTAAAGTGGAAGGGAATCCAGAACCCATTTTTGACTCTGGGAGATTCTGGAATGGGGAAGAGAATGAAGGTTTCCCTGCATCAGATAGATACTGGACTGGTTCATTTACCTAATTGTTTCTTTTTGGGTCAAGGGAAAGGATTTATCTTTTACCCATGCCAACCACGACAATGTTATAAATGTGGGTCACCTAGACATTTAAGTAACTAGTGTGCAGTTCTCAAATGTGCACAGTGTTGGCAAATAGGACACAAAGTTTGTATTTTTGTAGACAGTATAACAAATGCAATTTGTATGATGATGAAAGCCACTCCCTTACTGACTGTCCATGGGCTTCGCACAACTCAGATAACCAAGATGATGATATCCAGGACTTTTATATTAATAAATCTGCTGGAACGGCTAACAAGCCCAATTCAACTGCTGCACCTAACAAAGAATGGAGCACCCCCCGGCATACCCCTCACCACCACCACCCAAGGATGTGGTGCCAGCTCCAGCAGAACTCACTTGGAGAGAGGCAGAACAACCCCCTCCCCAGATACTGTAAAACAGCATACAGATGATATGCCCCCTTCCCCCACGATACTTGAGGTAGATGGGTTTCTGCCTGTCAAAACAAAATATGTTTCAGGCACCAAGAAGGATAGTACAGAAGGAATGATGGTCCAGCCCCATCAGGAGGTGGCAGACTGTTCAGAGAACATATTGGCCCAAAATATTTTTTCTGTTTTACAATGGGGAGACATGGAAATGAGTGAAGAATCTGACTCTGAGTCAGTAACCTACTCACTTAAAGATATGGGGTCCAACTCAAATCACCCAGTAGGTGATCCGATTGGTCCAAAACTAAAAAATAAACTTGCAAAAAGAAGAATGGGGTTGAGAGCTTGTAGAAAGAAAACCACTTGATGACATTACTATTCCCAATCTTACACAGGGTTTAACCCTCCCTTCACTTAATACAAACAATATATTGTTGGACAGAAAAAGACTAATGACATACTTTTTATTTTCACAAAATGTTTATGTTATCATATTTCTGCAAGATACCAGGTTAAGGAATATTAAGGACAAACAGCTAGCTAGTGAAGCATGGGTGCAGAGTCAGTCCTTTTGGTCATTGGGGGAAGAAAACTGTAGTGGGTTGAGTATCTGTCTTAATTTAGTGAATTTTAAAATGATGCATAGTGTAGAAATATGGCCAGGGAGAGCCTTGTTGATGGATATACACGTAGGTAATTGTGAGTTTAGATTGTTCAATGTTTATGCACCCCAGACAAGGGTTTGTGTGTTGAATTATTACAGAAAGTTCAACCTTATTTTTTCTCAGCATGCCACATTTTGTTGGGGGGGGGGACTTTAATGTCAGTAGATTCCCTGAAGATAGGGGTTCCAAAACAGACAAAGAGTTTTGTGACTTTACATGTTTAAATCACCTAGTAGCACAAATAGATTTAAAAGATGTGTTTTATCAACATAGGAATGCAGCCAAACACACTTTTTATAAGGGGAAATTATCGACTAGGATAGAGCACTGGTTTTTGTCCCCTTCCTTGCCAGTGAGTGGGGTGGATGTTGTCCTGGTGGTTTTGTCAGATCATGGGTTGTTGAAAGTGCAAGTAGTAGAGATCACCAATACTGCTAGAGATAGGGGATACTGGAAACTGAATTTAAGTCTGTTAGATGAACAATAAATAGTAGAAGGTTTTGAGTATGTCTTGGATGCTAGACACTCTGTGTTTTTTTTAAAATGACTCTAAGATAGAATGATGAGAACACACAAAGGAGAAAATAAGTGATTTTTTTAAACAAGTGGGAAGACTGAAAGGGAGACATAAGACTGATAGATACCTTGAACTCAGAGCCCATTTTCTATAGACTTCTTTCTATACAAAATAATGAAGGGAATATAGACCATGATCTTTTTCAAGAGATAAAGCAGGAAATGGCAAACCTACAGTATGATAGGATGAAGTCCTTGGACTTGGAGCAAAGGTATGGGCACAGGGGGGCCACGGCAGTTCAAATCCTTTTGATTAGTGTGCCAAATGAAGGAATTCTTTCTTTCTTTCTTTCATTATTTATTTATTTATTTCATGTGCAGATTAACAACTTTGAGCCAACAGGCTCTTTTACAAAGGTTTCATGTCAGGTAAAGCAAACAGACAAACAATTTCCAAGGTTACATTTCATAAGAGGAAGAGACAAGAATACAGTGGTAGTTTGATGGACATTGCTGATGCTAATTGCTGATAACAGAATACTGACAGGCTGTACATGTAAGCAAGTATTTTTGGCATTTCCTAAGTTGTACAGGTACAAGTAGTGCATTTGGTAAGCGGTTTAACATGTATTGTTAAGTCTTAAAAGAAGGCCTCAAGTAGTTAAGCCTGAAGTTAGGGAGGAGTGGCCTGAGGGGGTTTTGTCATATGTTGGAAAAAGGGTGAGGGGTGGAGCAGAAGAGGGGGACAGCTGCCTAGAGGCTTTGACAAGGAGGTGCTGGAGTGCAGGAGTAGTGTGGGGGTAGGGGTGGGATGAGGGCTATATCATGGCCGTATGTGACTAGTGATTGCAGCCACACTGGTTGTCTTCTGCCAAAATGGTTAACAGGTCTCTTTTAAAGGGGCCTATTTTTGTGTGTTCCAGTGTGGTAGAGGGGAGTTTGTTAAGCCATGTGGGGCCGCAGTAGGAGAGTGACAGCTGAGCAAAGCATGTTCTTTTGAATGGGACATGGAGTACTCCCTTTGCTGTTCCTCTGGTGACCTTTGTCGAGGGGTGTCGCTGGAACGGTGTGACAGTAGAGTCAGGCATGAGACCTAGTAAGGCTTTTTCCCCATTATGCAAGCCTGATACCTTGTCCTAAGGTGGAGCTGGAGCCACCCTGTAGAGGAGTAAAGGGTGCAAGTATGGGTACCCTGGTTAGCACTGAGGACCAGGCGACAGGCCCTGTTGACTAGTTATTTAACTCTGTTTAAGGCTGAGTTGGCAGTACTGTAAATGACTAGTGCGTAGTCGATGATAGACAGGATAGAGCTTTGAGTAACTAGTTTAAGAGCCTCGTGTGTCATGGCTTGCCTATGCCTATATAGGATGCCTAGCTTAATATTGCCAGTCTTGACTACGTGGTCAATGTGGTGCACAAAGGAGATTGTGTCATCAATATGTACTCCGAGGTATTTGAAGGTGTGGACATGCTCGATGCTATCCCCTTTCTGGCTAAAGATAGTCAGGGGTTCACCATTCCTTTTGGAATGTGGCATGGTTTGGTGCATTGTTTTAGTTTTTTTATAGTTCAGTAGGAGTTGGTTTTGGGGGAACCACACCTCTAGCAAGGCAAAGCTGCACTGTAGGTTTTTAGAGATTTCACAGACATTGTTGCCTGGTACTGATATCACTGCATCTTCTGCATACATCAGCATTTTAGCAGGACAAGCTTTGGGAAGGGAATTTATAAAGAGACTGAAGAGAAGTGGCCCAAGGATCGAACCCTGTGGGACCCCTAATGTTACCTTTCTGAGATCAGAGGTAACACCCCCATCCTAACACTCTGCATCCTGTGTGATAGGTAGCTGTTGAACCAGGAGATGGTATCTACTGACAGACCCAGGGTCCGTAGGTGTCTTAGCAGGATTTGGTTGTTGACAGTGTCGAAAGCTTTTGTGAGGTCAATAAATATGGATGCCATCATTTTTCCTGAATCAAGGGCTTCGTATGTGTGGGCGGTAAAGTTGATATGGGCGGTGATGGTGCTGTGCTTTTGACAAAAATCATGTTGCTGAGGGCAAAGCAGATTGTACTTGTTTAGATAGTCAGTGAGCTGATCAGAGACAACCCTTTCCAATGCTTTAGAAAGAGGTGCAAGTATCGAGATAGGGCGATAGTTCCCCATATCAGTTCTGTCACCGCTCTTAAACACAGGGGCGACCAGGGCAGTTTTTCACCTCTCTGGTAAGCTTCCAGTTCACAAGGAGGTGTTGAACAGTTTGGTTAATGGGGCAGCAAGTTCTTCCAGGGTGAGCGCTAGCAGTTTCATAACAAAATAATTTCAGCACTTGAAGCAGAAGATGACAGTATTAAACATACTTGGCCAGAAATTATGAGGAAGGTGGAAAAGTGTATGGCAAGCCTCTTTGGGACAAAGCTGTCCTTACCTATAGAAATAGCTGGTTAGCAGATTGCAAGGTACAAGAGTTACCACACCACCTTCAACAGGAATGGATTAGACCTATTTCAGTATCAGAATTAGAGAAAGTTATTTCAACTTTAAAAAAGGGGTCCACGCCAGGGTCCAATGGGTTACCTTATGAGATATATAAGATTGTAGCCCCTAAGTTAATGATTGAGCTTGCAGATGTGTATAATGAATGCCTAAAAGAGAAAGAAACACCAGATAATATGCACCAAGGTTTAATAATTTTGCTTTTTAAATCAGGGAATAAACAACAACTGAGTAATGGGAGACCTATTACTTTACTTAATTCGGATTTTAAATTTTGACAAAACTTGTAAGAATTTGGTTAGCTCATGTAATGGGAGAGGTTATACACCCTTCACAGTTCTGCTCCATCCCTGGCTGAAGGATAGGTGACTCACTGATTTTGATTAGAGAGATACTCGAAAAGCAACCAATGGGGAACTGTCCGGTTTTCTGTTTAGTTTAGACCAGTCCAAGGCCTTTGATATGGTCTCCCTTGATTTTCTTTGGAGATGCGTGTACATTATGGTTTTCCAAACACTTTTATACAGTGGATTAGGACTTGTTATATGCAGGCCAGTACATACCTTGTGTGAATGAATGGATGGCTCAGGAAAGTATGCCTTCTCCCAGAAAGTGGTTTCTCAGGGGTGCCCCTTGAGCCCACTCCTGTATGTTTTGTCCTTAGATCCCTTATTACAGAAGATAAATGTAATCAGTACAGATTACAGGGCTATCAGTTTCCAGTGACGATGCAGAGGTTAAGACTGTGGTTTACATGGACGATCTCTAACTGATAACGGCAGACAAAGAATCCACCATTCATACTGGGAATATAATTAGAGTATTGTAGACTAGCTGGATTCAAATAAATTTTTCCCAAAGTGTTTGCATTCTTTTTGGAGATGGATAAATAGACAGGCAGGAAGTAATGGGAATTACTATTCCAACAACAGGAAGTAACATTTTAAGAATCAACTTTGGCACAGAAAAACCAGCATACCAGAATTGGGATGTTTTGTTAAAAAAAGCACAACAGGGTAACACTTGAAATATGTGGCATATGTCCAAAACAAAAAAAGGTTTACATGAGTAAACCAATTCTAATAGCTATGTTTTTACATTTGTCTGTGGTTTTCCCTCCACCAAGGCAATTGGAAGTGGCATTATTTAACTGTTTTTTCTCCTGTTTCTGGGGCACTAGACTTAACCCAGTTAAAAGAGGGATCTTATATTTGCCAAAGAGCCAAGGAGGAGGAGTAACAATGGTTAACCCAGTCTTACTTTTTCACACCATGTTTATTTATAATAACATTATGCCTTTACTCAGGGAGACTGCGGCCATTTGGGCCCCGTGGGTCAAGGACGGTATAGCAGCATGGTTAGAGGCATGACCAAAAACAGGACATGTAGCAAAGTAAAAATCAAAAGGAGATCTACACTCTTTCTTTCAGAACTGTTGGTGTAAATTAAAATTGTGGAAAACTGCAGCACCAGACCTCGATATGTAATAGGAAATCGCTTTATATGCAGGTGTTAGAAACATATGTTACAGACAAACTGCACTATGAAGTGAAAACAAAGAGAGAGCAAGAATTCATAAGAAAAATGTTAACATGTAAAAGGTACCCAGAGAAAATGTGGGATGTCCTGTGGCTTAGCACTCATAGCAAGCTAAACATTAAGAATAACTTAAAACATAAAGGAGTTGAGGACCAGTATTGCCCAATGAATACTGTACATGTGTGACACAATTGGAAACTAAGGAGCACTTGTATTTCCAGTGCCCGTATATTATTCAGTTCTGGTCAGTTTTTTCCCCAATACTGGAGACAATTTCCTGTTCAGACCATGAACCCTGAGGTGTTTTTATTAGGTATTTTATCAAAATAATGGCAACGTCTTAATTGTCAGACAGTTCATGTAATCTTTCTTTGCATAAAATACCACATTTGGATTGCAAGAGTCAAGTTAACTTTACAACAAATAGAAGAGACACCTGAGCAATTATTTTGCACCATTAGGAATGCAATTTTAGAAATTAAACAGAAAGAAAGGTGGTGACCCCTGAACAATATGATAAATGGTGGGGGAATCTTCATGGGGTTAAATAAGTAATGCTTGTGGTTGTAATGGTGACACCATGAAATATTACTTTTGGTATAAAATCGGTACACGTTGCTGTTCACATTTCCTTTCCTTATTGCTTTTAGGAAATCATGCTGTACCCATACAGGTACACTCTGGAAATAAGATAGAGAACACTTCCTGTCAGGAACAGAACATAGACAAGAATTTTCTTAAGGAGTGTATAAAGGTTACAGTAATATGGTACTATGATTTTCAGGTACTTTGATCGATGACAGGTATCTTGCAAAAGGAGGAAAAATAATTATACCCTAAGGGGTGGAGTTACCAAGTAGGGGATATGACTATATTGGGACTTTTTCTCTTTTAGATTCTTGGTCCTCATTTTTACATATTGAAAAGTATGGGGAATTGGTTGATGTTTAGAATAAAAATGATCCTACTTGTTTTCCTATGTGGGGGGGGTATGAAGTAATGCTTTTTTGCTTTGGGATCTTTTGTTTTGTTTTAAGAATTTATTATAGTTTTGTATTACTTTAAAAAAAATGGAATGTATACCTTAATACTTATTTACTTTAGTTGAGTTGGAAATGTAGGAGACGAAACAAGCACAGGCGATGATACAAGAAATGCTAAAACTTGAAGAGGAAAAGTACCTGAGAAAGTGAAGTGAATTAGCAGCAGTGCTAGTGGAAATTCAAAGAGATGTGACAGCTGTGGCCCAGCCTGACAACCAAACCAAGGCTGGAGGTACCACCATAGCAACTGAATCCATAAATGCAGCAGCAGCACACATAACAGAAAAAACACAGTCTTTCAAACTGATGGACAGGATCAGCAAAAGGCCACAGTATTTTCATTTTCAACAAGGATCAAATCAGGACAATCAGACAGGAAAAAAAAATGGTACCTAGTAAATTTTCATGGGTAGATACACCCATAGAGGTCTCAACCCCTTGATCGGTAGAAAAATCTTTACAAGCTGCTCGATGGGTGCGTGCTCCAGACACCTAGAACTGGATCTCTGGGTTTTCACCCTTCAAAATCCCCAGGGTAAGCATATGCAAACTTTCTACTTCAGTAACTGCTACTGTATTGACAGAAAGTAACTCTAAACAGGTACCTGCACCACGTAGTGACTCTGGGGATGTGCACTTCCCATTATCGTTACCAACTGGACTCGAATTGACTCAGAATCTAGTACTGGCATCTATTGAGACTATTGCTGGAGTACCACTATGTACTGTTGATAATGTTGATAATGAAGAAATGTTAAGTGATTTTTCTGATGGCTCAGATATCCCTTGTACACTTCCTGTAGGTGGTAAAAATCCACCACTACAAAATTATGATTCTAATGGTTTAAATGATGACAATGTAAATGTTTTTTCCAACAGAAAGAATTCAAGGCCTTATGCCTCCTTATTCCACCAGCCAGTGCATCCAACAAAATGGTATAATGCTATTAGACGTCTGTACAAAGGGAGTATGGAAACATTCCCAGACAGGGTATTTGTGGAGAAAACGGTTGTAAAAGAAAACATGCATTTCAATGTAACTGAGTTACATGCCTTAATCCAAGTTTCTAGGGAAGCAACTTTTGATGTCAGCTTTAAGCTAGAGAGTGGACTAAATAAATGTTGGGCCAAATATAATCAGGTGAAGAACACCCCACTATGGGCCCTCTTCGAGATAATCCCACTCACTAAGCCTGCACACAAAAAAATGACAGTACTTTTCCGTAATGAAAGTGTCAGCATTACAGATTTAACTTACTGGCTAAAGCAATGGTGCACAGTGTTGGGCCATCCAGAGGCCATTTTTGACTCAGAGGGCATCTGGACCAGAGGGTGGAGGTCCCGAGTCGTCCTCAGATCAAATGACTCTGGGCTACAACACCTCCAGAACTGCTTTTATTTTGTGTAGGGACATGGGCATACTTTTTTACCTTGGCGAGCCAGAAAACCTGTTATAAATGTGGGCAGCCAGGACACATCAGTAGTGCTTGTGATCAGCTAAGATGCACACTGTGTCATGCTCTAGAACACACTAGTATCCACTGTAAGAATGAGTTTAACTGTAGCCTTTGTGGAGGGAGGGGACACACTTATACGACATGCCCAGATGCTACCAATAGCAGTACTACTGCTACTGATATAAAACAAGGATCCACCCAAGTACTATGACACCCCCTCCCTGGCAGCAAGAGGTGCAAGGTGAGGATAGTGGGGATAGGCCCAAAGGCCCAAGTCAGGCCTCTAACATCAAGACCAGTGAACCTCCCCAATAGCACCTGATAGTGCACTAAAAGTGATTAATCAGGCAGACAAGCCATCCAGACAGGGCTTAGCCCCAATTCCTCAGGTTGAACAGCACAAGAAAGACAGTGATTCTGTGCCCCCCCAGCCAGAACCACCAGGGGACCCAGGCACCAAAATTACTATCAGACGATGACAAGCATGGTTTCAGCCTGTCCCAAAGGTGCCCACATTTTCTCCCACACCAGTCTCCAACAGATTCCAAACTTTAACTAAAGCAGATGTATCACATAATGACACAGATGCCTCATCTGTAGACTCTAACACACATGACAGGCAATCTGAAACAGACTTTAGTGACACAGAAGGAACTAAACCACAAAACTATAAAGGGAGGAAGAACATAGGTGTTAAGAAGCAAGGGAAAAAACAGGAGGGAAACCCAAATCACCATGATGCAATCTGATTTCTCCTAAAACCTCCCCATACAGCAGCCATTGGTCTTATTTTCCACCAATGCAAATAGTATTAAACACAACCTAAAAAGAGGGGCAGTGTTCCATCATCTGAAAGCAAGTGAGCCAGGCATGTTTTTACTTCAGGACACAAGACTGCATACTACTGTGGAAATTCAGAAAGCTACTAAGGAATAGGGGACAGGGGTCACATTCTGGTCTCTGGGAACAGAACCATGCTTGGGGGTGGGGATCCTACTTCACAACCTTCAGATATCTATATTGAATATAGTTAACTTAGTTCCTAGGGGAGTTTTAACACCAGATAACTTAATTAGTGGAATTTATTATCACATAAATGAAAGGCTTGCCTGTATTTCGGTGGCCAAGTAGCCAGCCACTGCCACTTCCTGAGCTATATAAGCAGTTCCTCTAATCCTCACTGTGAAGCACTTTTTCTTTGCAGCCAGAGACTATGTTGGTTTGTCCTTTGAGCTGGCTGGGGCCTACTCCCCACCTATTGTTTCTGTGTGTCTCTGCTGGACTTCAGTGTTTGTTTTCCTGCTTCTGGTTTGTATTTTTCCTCTGGCTGTGTGCTTCCCTATGTTTTTTGTTTCTTGTTTTTGGGCCTTTCCCTGTTTTCTGTTTTGCTTTGCTTTGTTTTTGTCTTTTTTAGGGTCTTTGTTTTCTAAGCTCCTAGAATACTGCCACTACAGAGCTCATACTGCTTGCTTTCAGTTACAACTCTCAAATTACTTGAACTGCAACTGCAAACCTACTCAGAGCATATGCTACTTCTTTCAGTTAGCTACAATTGCTGTCACTGCTTTTTACTTTACTTACTCTTGTACCCAGTGCTTATGTTTTTTTACACTATGCTCACCACGCTCAAACTACTACAATGCAACTGCTATTATTATCTGTGTGTTTCAGCTCATCCATAGCTGCTGCATGTTGCATACTTAATTCTTTTCACCTGACACAGTTTACTCTGACCCTAGCTGTGCTGCTCATTCCTGCTCTCATTCTACCTGAGTTTCATTGCACTGCCTGGCTACATCTGCTTCACAGCATTTGTCTCTATTTTTCATTGCAGTTACAACTCTGAGGTCAGCCTACTAAGCTCCTGCTGAGGCTGTTAATATATCTTGTTATTAAATCTTGCCTCACCACCAAAAATTCTAAGAGTGTTTGTCACCTTGATTTGGCTATTCATGTCCGGCTGGCTTGCCCCCAAATCAGTGCTGTTTAATTGCTATACAATATGTTATGCAAGTCCACCTATCACTACTACTGCTTACTGACCTATCAGGTCCACAATTGCTTACACAACCATTGCTCCTTGATTACGCAAACCATTGCTTCATGCCTACTACCATCCCCTCAGCTTCAACCTGGGATTCTGCTGCACTCAATCTGCATTTGACCTTGTAAGGTCTCAGCATTCAATGCTCATTACAAGCTCAGCACGTCATGCTCATTCAGCTCACCAGCTTTTCAGCTCTCAATCAATTTCTGGGGCATGCCAGCCATTCTATTCTGGTGCAGGGTTCCTGCAGCTGACAGTCTCACTCTGCTTTAGTCCGCATCTTGAGCGTGTCCACCTTGAGGAGGGATCCTTCTCACTTGGCTCATTGCTGGGAGTGTCCTCACCCCGGGCTTGGCTTTAGCTGCCTGCTATGCGACAGCAGCTCCTGGTGTAGAATTTAAGACTAGCAGTGAAGGGTGGTTACAATGGTCTCCTTTGGCTCTAGTGTTCCACTATAAAGGTTGGCCAATGACTTTAGTGGTTTCCCTAGTGAGGCACCTTCACTGCATCCTCCCTACTACTGCTTGTGGTTCAGTTGGTTTGATTTAGGGTGGGTAGGCCAGGTGAGTGCCTCAGCAGTTCTTGCTCTCTTCCTGCACCTTGGATGCATGTATAGTTGCAGAGTTTTCTAGCAATCCTCCATGGCATTCCCGCTAGAGGGTTTGAGTGAGAGCCTTCCTCCAAATTGGAATATTTTCCACCTCTCTTTAATTGGGTTTTTCAAATTGCAGCTGCAGAGCCATCACTAAATAAACTATCCCAAGCCTGGAGGGAAGGTGACCTAGGCCTTGGATCCCCAGAGATTTCCTCCTCATAGGGTTTTTTTTTCTCTCCTCTATTGCCTCAGGTCATACCATTTAGTTAGCTTAGTTGTTTCTCCTAGTTTCTTTAGGTAGGTTCCATTGTTTGGATGGAATTGGAGGATGTCCTGCCATTCCCTGTCTCCTTAAGGGATTCTCTACTCTCAAAGCAAACCATCAGCATCATGTTGCGCAAACCTGGGCAGTCATTACAACAACTGAGCATCTCATTGCATTATCAAACTGCCTATACTTCTCTACTACTACGTTACAGCTATTACTCCTTTGTCACAGTAACTGCTTGATCATATGCTTCATGTTGCCTCCTTTTGGGGATGATGCTACTTTTTGGGGGAAATTCCTTAGGTACTTTTAGCCATGAGAACCGTCCTGTTTCACCTTTAGGGGTGGAACCCTCTCCGAGGGTTTCTTGTCTTTGTACCCCTACAGGGTGGTAATTCCTCTGAAATAGAGAGTGTGAATGGCCAAAACCAAACTAACACAGTTGCACAAGCATAACACTATACTGGCTGCATAGGTCAGTGAAATGAAAGGCTTACCTGTAGTTCAGTGGCCAAGCAGCCAGCCACTCCCTCTTCCTGAGCTATTTAAGCAGTTGCTCTAAGCCTCACAGCACTTTTTCTTTGCCCCACCATCCTCCCCTCCTCCTCCAGTGGCAGCACTGTCTCCTTAGGGGGATTCCTAAGGTACCTTCAGCCACAGGAAACATCCCGTTGCACCTCTAGGGGTGGAACCCTCTCTGAGGGTTCCTTGTCTTTGTACCCCTACTGGGTGGTAATTCCTCTGGAATAGAGTGTGCGAATGGTGAAAACTAAACTAACACAGTTGCACAAGCATAACACTATACTGGCTGCATAGGACAGTGAATTAACATTTATGCACCACAATCCAAAGCAGAACACACAGAACTCTTTAAACAAATCAGCCCCTATCTCCATTCAGCCCAAGCAGTTATTTGGGGTGGAGATTTTAATTGTGATCTTAGTAAAAAAAGATAGAGGTAGGCAGACAACTACATCCACAATATTCTGTGACATGTCTCTTTTGAAGATAACTATTCAAATTGCAAACCTCAGGGATGTTTATTATTCACATACTGGGAATACAGATTCAACCTTTCATAAAGGCAAGCTATCCACAAGAATAGATTTATTTTTTATTTCCAAAACCCTTCTTATTCAACTGGTATCAGCCACTGCAGTGGAATACTCAGACCATAACATTTTTAAACTCAAAATAGGTCTCTTGGATACCCCACATGGCCCAGGTTACTAGAATCTAAACTCCTCTCTGTTACGGCAAAGTGGGCTAAAACAAAATATCTTATACTTCTTGATTTGCAGAAAATCTCTATTTGATGTTTATGAGAACCCTGCCCTGTGGTGGTCTGACACCAAATACAAACTTAGAAAGTTATTAATAACCTACAGTAAGAAAAATAAAGCATGTGAAAACCACATTTACTTACAAAATAGGCAACAGCTGCAACACCATTTAATTTAGCTCAATCCACTAAACATAACTTTACCGACCAAATAAGACTTATAAAAGACCAAATGTCTCAATATCAATACAAACAAATAGTTACTCTAAAAATGCAGCAGCAGCAGTAGCATGGTACAGGAGGGAAATTTGAGACAATATGCCCCCTCATGAGCAGCCAAGAAAGGATAAAAAAGAAAACAATGACAGCTGTGCAAGACCCTCAGGGCACACTTCAGATTACTGTGCACCATATTCTGAACACGGTTTCAGAATATGCAGCAGCCCTCTTTAAGGAGAAAAAACTGTCTGAAAATAATTACCAAAAGTTTTTTGGAAAGTTTGTGATCCCACAAGGACCACCAGATTTGATAGAGTCACTAACTCAGCCTATCACCACATTGAAGTAGATGTGGCAATTTCATCATCTGCCCCGGGCAAAGCACCTCGGAAAGATCTCCCAAATGCTACAAGTTTATTGATCCTGAAATCTCCAAAGAGCTTGCTAAAAATTTTAATTATCTTCTTGAGAATCAGGCAGTTCCATTGGAAATGGCTTCTGGAGTTCTGATTTTCCTATTTAAAAAAGGAGATAAAACTAACTTAGCCAACTGGAGGCCCACCAGCCACCTTAACTGTGGTTTTAAAATACTAGCTAAAATTCTGAATGCAAGGCTATTAAAAACAGCTGAACATCTGATTTCCCCAAAACAATCCTGTACAGTACCTGGTTGGGCTATTACTGACCAGCTGATCCTATTATGGGAAATTTTTGATAGGAATACTATAACAGACCTAGAAGGATATGTCTTATTGCTTGACCAAAGGCCCACATTCAACAATGTCAGTCATTCCTTTCTCTGGTACACATTAGCTCAATATGGAATTCCCCAAGGTTTTATCTCATGGCTACAAGCCTCATATAAATTTGCCACAGTAACGCCCTTCATAAACGGTCATCTTGGCCCTCTAGTCCCCCCAACCAAGGTGGTCAGGCAGGGCTGCCCTTTAAGTCTGCTTTTATATGTGCTTGGTATTACTCCCCCCCAGACTCTTAAATTCAGCTAACACAGGTCATTCCATTTCACTTAACCAACAATCTCTACCGTATAAAGCATTAGCCTAAGCAGATGACTTGGTACTTTTAATTAAAAATAAATCTTCAACTGAAGAATCCATTAAATTCTGTACTGAAAATGATGCCTGCTCAGGGACAACACTAAATACAGACAAATGTATTGGGTAGGTACTGGGCAGTCACCCTATAACCCCAACCCCAACCCAGATTACAGGCATCAAGCTCAATGAAGAAGCTTTTAAAATACATGGGATAATGTTTGGTTCAGGACATATGGATATGTTGAATTGGGACCTTAAGCTGCAAATAGGAACACAAATGGTTCAAAAATGGAATCAATGGGGCATGAGTAAACTTAAGAGGATTTACCTAATAAAAACATATTTAGTGCCAGTATTTTTATTTATAGTTAACATTTTTTCCCCACCAAAATGTAAGGAAACTGCCCTATGTGGCCTCTTCTTCCAGGCTTTTTGGGGAGGTAGGTTGAATCTTATTAGAAGGAACATTTTATATCTTCCCCTAGTGAGGCAGTATAGTGCAGTGGTTTAAGGCTTTGAATCCCACAGCCCACTTGTATCCAGTGTGACCCAAAGCAAGTCACTTAACTTCCCTGTGCTCCCAGGTTGCACCTGTAAACAAGCTTTCAGCTTAGCGTGTCTCTCCTGGTAAAAGAAGGGGGGGGACAATGGATGGTCAAGCAGGTTCTTTTTTTCTTTTGCCAATTTTTATTTACAAATATAAAACCCTTACTGGTTAACACTAATGCATACTGGAGTGGATTGGTATATGCAACTACCTCCACTTGGTTTCCATTATGGGATAGAGGCAAATTAAGGGTGGTAAGGGCACAAAGGTATGCACCCCACTATTTCAGGGAAGTATTCATGAAACTGAAAAGTTGAAACATCACCAGTTCAGTGGTAGTCCCTCAAAATAAAAAACAAGTCTATGCACAAGAAATACAAAGTCATTTTTCAGAGGAACAGATATTTCCAAAATGTCCAAAGGACTATAGTCCATCTCTGGAAAATTTGATATCTGAGAAAAGGATACCACAGAAATTCAAAGATCTCCAATGGCTTTGTTGCAATGAATGACTCACTGTCAAGGCAAATCAAAAACACAAGAGAACAGAGGAAAGAATATGTTCAAAGCCTCAGCATTGCAATCAGTTAGAAATTTTAGAGCATCTATTTTTTTTGCACATATATTGTTGATTTCTGGTTATTCATAGCAAAAGAGGTGGGAGAAAAAATATTTTCTAAAGTAACTTACCCAGTATAAATGTATGGGGCCTATACAAAAGAATGGAACACATGGGATGCTGGTACTCTACATATTATTTTTGTTTTATTTAATTGGTACATATGGAATGCAAGAAGTATATTTACTCTTCAGCAAAAATAAATTAGTCACATTGAAATTCTTAAGAAAGTACGTAAAGAATTAACCAGAATATTTTTGTTTATTTATTTAGTTTTTGTTAACCGGGTAAGTGCACTAGACAAATCCTGCCTATTTTCAGGCATGATCCGGGGGAGTGGAATACAGATGAATACCAACTGACCTTGAACCAAGCTGTTGGTGGTATTTTTTAGTGAATGAGGGAAATTTGGCAAGGACACCGGGGAAATTCCCCTACTTCCTGCTTCCTGTGAGCAGGGGGGACCCATTTTCTGGTGGGACCAAGATGGCGGAGGAGGAGAACAGTGGAGGAGCTGCACATGGGACTGCGATAGCCCAGAGTAATTCCTCACCTGTTGATTTCACTGAGTCTAGAAATGCTGAAATGGTGGCTGGGATGCACCTGTGAGGTGGCCAGCAAAACGCCAACTCAAGTAGTCCTTCAGTTTCTGTTGCTACGCTGGGGCTTAGTTTGTTGGAGAAACAACGCTGTTTGGAAGTGGAACTTCTTCGTGTGAGTGCATTATTGGTACAGGAATGTAGGAACCTCGCTGTGGAGGATGACAGGAAGCAGAAGAGTTTGGAGGGTTCCCCGAGCACTGCAGCAGCAGCGGGGCCCAGCAAGTTGCATCCGGCTACTGAAAGGCCGAAAGTCAGTGAAGTTTCGACTTCTAAAGATTGGGGAGATCTGGTAGATGAATCCGGTCTCCGAGCGCAGCGCTGCATGGGGCTGGCTGGATTCCACTCGGGTGATTCATGGAAGCCGGCTGGATGGATCTTCAGCACTACCGAGTCTGCAGAGATAAGTACTGTGGCTTTATCATTTCTTCTCCTGTTGTTTTAGTCTCTGAACTTCCAGCCTCCCCTTTCTAAATCTACTACTGATTCTGGACTACCCTTGTACAGCTTGTCGGTGGAAATGGCTGCAGATGTGGCTACTTCCTCTGTCATACAGCAGATTTGGAACCTGTGGAAAACCTTCCATGCCAGTCATTTTAGGCAACCTCTAGAATTAGCCAAGCGGCAAAATGCCATTTGTTTACGATATGTTGGCCCCAGGGATAATCCCCCGATAGGTTTTATGTTGGAAAAACTTTATTGAAGAAAAGTATGGGGTTTTCCCCTTCTGAAGCCTACGCCTTGATCCATGTTCCTGGAGAGTTTACATTTGATGTCAGTTTTCACACCCCAGCTCTTTTGGAACTATTCTGGAGTCGCTATTAAATCTAAAAACTAATCCCCTATGGTTGGACTTTATTGTACTGCCTCTTTCAAAACATGCCTTTAGGATCATTACGATCATGTTCAGAAATGAAGGGGTTAATGTCGTAGATATTGTTAACTGGTTATCTAAGAGATGTGAAATACAGGGGAATCCTGTTCCTATCCTGGATGCAGAGGGATTTTGGAATGGGGGTTGGAAATTTAGGATTAAACTCCACTCTACTGATTCTGATTTGGTGCATCTCCCAACTGTTTTTGGGGAGGGATAAGGGTTCCTTTTTATCCAGGTCAGCCAAGGGTTTGCTTCAAGTGTGGGTCTTGGACTCACATAAGCACCTCTTGTGATGTGCTAATATTTTCTTATTGTGGGGAGTCTGGTCATCCTAGTTCTCACTGTTTCGAAACCTCTAAATGCAATCTTTGTGATGTGGTGGGTCACACATTTGAACTTTCCTCTTTGGCAGCTAAAAACACACCGGAAGCTGATTTTGGGGTACAGGACCATTATATTAGGGAGGCAGTTCACCTTGGCATTCCTACTGGTGGAAGGTTGGATCCCAGTACCTCTGGGGCTAGTCTCCCTTTGCCCATGTCAGGTTTGATTGATAACTCTACCTCAAGCACAGACTCTATAGATATACCTGAAGTGGTGACTCATGAGGTACCAGAGATAGGACAAGGGGGGGGTTATTTGTCAGGATTCGGTATTGTCTAGTTTGGATCCCTTGGTAGACGGTTTTACTATGGTTAGTGGCAAGAAAGGGAAATCTGTTAAAGGAAAGGGGAAGGTGGGTTGGAAAACAGATTTACCTTCCATACATAGTTCTATTGCTGACCCTAATGCCTTTGCAGTATTGGTAGAGGCTCCAGAGGTGGTTTCCGACATGTCTCTGCCTTCTGCACCCCCCCTAAGGCCTGAGCCCTTGGAACCTGCTGAAGGACAGATTGGCCCTAAGCCATCAGATGGGAAAAGTGGAAGGGTAACAAGAGCATCTAGCAAAGTAAAATGACTTTACCTTTCATTAACTCATGGTTCCCTTTTACTTTAGAGTGGCAACTTTAAATGCAAATAGCATTAAATCTCCTGTTAAACGTCAGAGCACTTATTCTCATTTTTATATGAAAATCTGGACTGTGTTTTTCTGCAGGATGTTCGTTTGCATTCTCCTATGGAGATAGAGGTTGCCACTACTGGTTGGGTGTGGGAGATTGTTTTTGGTCTTTGGAAGTGATTGTGTAGTGGGGTGGGATTTGTTTTTCATTCACATATAAAAGTAATTCATCAGATAGAGATTTTAGCCGGTGGGCGTTGGTTTTGATGTTATGGTTTCTTCACTTTTACGGTTACTTAATGTTTATGCACCTCAATCTAAATTTGATCGAGTAACCCTTTTTAATTCATTATACCCTTTTCTATGCACCTCTTATGTTACTATCCTTGGGGGGGACTTTAACTGCTCCTTGCCTTCCAGAGTTTCTTCTGGAATGAGGAAGAAAATGTATAGTGATATGGCAAGCTTGTCAAAACTTCTTGCAGATACTGGTTTGAATGATGCTTTTGGGCCTACCTCTAATGGGTTTGGAAATACTTATTTTTGCGGAACTAGAGCTTCCAGAATTGACTATATTTTTCATTCACCAGGGGTTGTAGTGCAATCACAGTCCTTGCAGGAGGTGGCCACATCAGATCATAAAATGCTTAGATTAGTGTTATGTGATGTGCCTAGTTCGAGGGGGCCGTGGTTTTGGAAATTAAATGTTATCTTATTAGATATCCCTGGTGTGGCTGATAGTCTACATTCCCTTTTTTTAGCAAGTCAGTCTGTTTTCTTTCTATATGACGATTTAAATACTTGGTGGGAGGACACTAAATGTGAAGTCAGACTCTATTTTAAAACCATAGGTTGTTTAAATGGGAGATTCCGGCATGATGGACTTCAATATCTTAGAGAACGACTTATCTTTTGTCTACCTTCCGCCAGTCTTTGGGATCTGCAGGTTTGGATCAAATTAAAAGGTAAAGGAAGAATTGGCTAATTTACAGTCTCAGGTTTTACAGGATGTGGAGAGAAAGCATAAATATGGGATTAGTGGTACAAGAAGGATACTTACCTTTGAAAATCTGAAACTTCTTAAACACTCCCGAGCTATGATGTATTTAAACACCTCAACTGGGGGCGTGTTACAACAAATACTGGTATTTTAGATACGATACATGACTATGTTACTGCATCCTTTAAGAGTAGATTGCTCCCTGAGACCCCCATTAATGATTGGTTTCTTAGTAGGCCAGTCCCTGTTTTGTCTATAGATGAGCAGTCTACTTTGGTCCAACCCATTACGTTAGATGAACTAAAGACTGCAATTTGGTCTCTGAAGTCGGGAATTACTCCAGGTGCTGATGGATTGTCCCATGAAATCTATAAAAGTTTGTGGGAAGTTTTGGGTACTGACCTATGTCAGGTATTGAATGCTGGGTTACAGGCAGGGTGTCTACCTAAAAGCATGTTACAGGGTATGTTGCTTTTACTGTATAAAAATAAAGGGGAGCATGGGGATTTAGATAATTGGAGGCCTTTGTCTCTTTTGAACACTGACTATAAGATCTTGATGAAAATCTTTTGTATTAGATTACGGGTGTATTGGATTCCTTATTACATCCATCACAATTTAGTGGGTGCCACATCGATGGGTTCAGGATGCACTGATCCTACCAGGGAGCTTATAGATAAAGGAGCATCTGGAGACATGTTTAGGATCTGGTTTGTCTTGACCAGGCTAAAGCTTTGATCAAGTATAATATAGTTATCTGTGGGAGAGTTTGAGACGGTATGGGTTTCCTCACAATTTATAAACTGGCTACGTACCTGCTATACAGACATCACTCTGATACCTAGCATAAATGGATGGTTGGGAAGAAATATTGAGGTACATAGGGAGTACGCAGGGTGTCCACTAAGTCCCCTACTCTATGTCTTATCCTTGGACCCCTTTTGCATGCTTTAAATAATACAGATGATATTGTTGGATTATCAGTTGGTTATATGGACCCACAGATAGTGACAATAGCATATGCAGATGATTGGTTTTAGTTCTGTCAGATAAAAATTCTGCTGTTGCTGCACGGACATTATTGTATACCTTTTCAGCTATATCTGGTTCCTCTATTAATAGGTTTAAAAGTGGATATTGCCTTTGGGGTATGGACTACCGATGTGCATTGATTTGGGACATGCCTATTAAAACTGGCTATAGGAAGATTCTTGGTGTTTATTTTGGAGGTGTGGACAATCATCGGTACAATTGGGAGAGCCAATTATTGGAGGCACATAATAGGGTGTTACTCTGAATAAGGGTCAATGTCTAAAGCGAAGCAAATTTATTTGATTAAAACTTTTTGTTGCCATATTTTTTGTTTATAGTTGCAGTTTTTCCTCCCCTTCTTTAGAAACCTCTTTATGATGTATTTTTCTTTGTTTATGGGGTAATAGATTAAACCGTGAAGAGGGGTATCACTTATTTACCTATCGGCGAAAGAGGTTTGGGTATGGTGAATCCGGTTGTATTTTTGCATAGTATATTTATCTTTTATAATTTAGTTCCTTTGCTCAAGGGGGTTGTTAAGATCTGGTCCCCGTGGGTGGCTGATAGTATAGATCCCCTTCTTAGGCATTGGGTTCGGGAATCCTTTTTGGCCCGGCAGGTATGGCTATGTGCACTGACTAGTCACTTTCATGCAATGTTTCAAAAGTTGAAATCCTGGCATGTTATTGGAAAATCCTTTCTTCTTCAAACACGTCAGCAATTCTATATTACTATATTGCAGGATTACTTTTTTGTGGATCCTTGGTTTCATGATTTACCAGTTTCTGAGCAACATTCCCAAATTACAATTATTAGTAAGCAAGAGGGTACCCCGCTATATGTGGGATTTTTTATGGCTATGTCTCCACAAGAGATTAGGGGTAAAAGGCAATGTGAGGCATAAAGAACTCTTGGAGAGGTTTTGTCCCTGGGAGGAAACCTGCTTAGGGGTGGTTGAAACTATGGAACATTTTTTTGTGGCTTGTCCCTTTGTAGTTTCCTTTTGGTCCCAATTTCAGGATGTGTGGCCTTTAAATCCTTTTTGGGATCCTACATCACAGATCTGGGTGGAAGGGGTTCTGCTGGGCTCCTGGGTGACTTATGATGTAATCACTATGCGCCTGTTAATGGGTCATATAGGCTTTCAGCTGTGGCATGCACAGTGTAATTTGACACTTCCGGCAGAAATTACTCTCTGCATCCCAGATTATTTATAACATTAAGAAGGTAACACTTAGCTGGAGACTTCATGGAAAGGAAAAAGTGCATCCTGAACTGTTTCGATTGTGGTGGAGGAAAATAAACTGGCTTGACACAGGGTGAAGGTTATGGTGCTATGTCCAGGCTTTCTTGAAAAGTGCTGGGTATGCCTGCTTGCAAGGCTAGAACCTCCTTTTGGGGTAATTTTGGTGGGGACTGCTATTTTCTGCATATGTGTAAGTTTTGTTTTAGACCCACTTCCTCCCTCTAAGGGGGTCATTTGTATCTTCTGCTACTATTTGTTTTTTTTTAATTTTCCAGTCATTTTATGATGCTGTTTTGTTGTGCATACTTGGTTTCTATGCTTTCTGTACATCCTATTTGTATGCTAGTATACTTGTTTTGTTTCCATTTGTTGTGCATTATGATTTCTACTATATATATTATTGTTTGATTGTTGCTTTTTAGTTGCAATACTCCCCTAATCCTTTTTAGTGGGGTGTTTTCATATTATTTCTTTTACATTGCTCTGACATGGTATGCTGACAATACTCATTTGTTTTGTTTTCTATATGATTTGTTTGTTATTTTATGTGACATACCACAGTTTATATTTCACTTTTGGTCTACTGTTATGATAATAAACAATTCCCTACTATTTTAGTGGGGGGGAGTTGGCACTGGTTAGTTTTTTGGGTCGCTAAACTGCTGCTGATTTTTGAATGTATGATGTAATACTTATTTCTGTTAATCCTTGTTTTATATTATGATTTTGTGCACTGTAAACACTATTTTGTATATGTTTTGCTTTCTGGTTATAATAAAAAATTCCCCTACTCCTTTCAATAAGTGCCTTGGGATCTTTATCATCCACCTGAACTACCACCAATCCAGGCAAATGGGACCTCGGTTTAACATCTCATCTGAAAGATGGCACCTCAGAAGTGCAGCACCCCTCTCATGCTGCACTGCAGCATCAGTACTGGAATATTACCCCAAGTGCCAGATGTGGGAACTAAACCCACAGCCCTCTGATCTCCCAGCCTCAGAGGTGAGTGTGCTACCTACTGAGCCACTGACACTGCCAATATATCATGATGAAGCAAAATTGCAACTCAACAAGTATTATGGCCTCAGTGGAGAAACATATTATGGATCACGTATAATGATGTACGTATAACCTGAATAAGTTTTTTTCTTATTAATACTTGTAGAATGTGTATTACCTTTATTGGATTAAGTTTTTTTTTGTTGTTTGTTTTGGTCTGTATGTATCTGTAAATCTTTTTCAATTGTATATGTATAATTTCATTAATAAAAAATTCCCCTACTCTTTTTGAGAAGTGCCATGGGATCTTTAACATCCACCTAAACTATAACCAGAACAGGCAGATGGGGACCTCAGTTTAATGCCTCATTTGAAAGACAGTTGTACCTTGTTCCTGTAGAAGAGAGCTAGGGGGCATTTTAGTTTGGTGGACAGGTTTTGGGTATGGAAGTTAAATGATAGTTGTTCATCTATGTAAATACAAAGGTATTTATAGGTGGCTACTCTAGAAATTACATCTCCCCATGCAGCATTTAGGGAAAATTAGGTGGAGTCAACAGCATTCTCGATGAACATCATTTATTGCATTTTCTTAGTGTTAAGTAACAGCCTTAACTCTGATAGCATCTTCTGAATTTTATGAACTTGCCTTGAATGGTGTTCACCGTGGTGGTGGCATCCCTATTGTTTGTGTATATGATTGTGTCAGCTGCATAACGGAATAACTTTGTGTCTGCAGAGCTGTGTTGGGGAATCTCATTGAAGTATATCAGAAATAAGAGGGTGGCTAAGACTGATCCCTGCAGTACCCCTTTGTTGATAGCATCCAGATCAGAGCAGTGGTCCCCAGTCTTTATGCATTGCTGTTGGGAGCCCAGATAAGCTGAGAACCAAAGTAGTGCACTGATGTCCAGGATGGAAGTTTTGATCTGATTCAGTAGGGTATTGTCCTTTATCAAAAGCATTAAAGATGTCGTCTGTCACCCTGGACACTATTGTACATACTTTGTGTTGTGCCCTTTACTGAAGCTTAATTGGTATTCAGTTAACATTATATATAATTAAGAGGTTAGTTGTTTATGTGCTAGCTTCTCAAATATTTTAACTATGTTTCAAAGTATGGATATAGGCCTGTAGCACCTGAGGTTGGACAGTTCACCCCCCTTTGAAGACTGGGATTATGAAGGCAGTTTTCCAGTCATGTGGTATATTGGATTTTGTTGGGGATAAGTTGAACAGGTGAGGCAAGTGCTTTGCCAGAAGTGGTGCAACAAGCTTATAGAAAATGGATTCTATTCTGTTATAACCAGCTCCCTGTTTTACATCGAGTTTAATGAGTTCCTTCAGGACTCCTTCTCTCTCTAATGCTTCTGAAGGCAAACAGGGACCACCGAGGGACACTGGGGAAGTTCGTATTTAGTTGTGTTGGTTACATGTCTGGATTTTTCTTTTCAAAGACTAGAACAGCCTCTGTGAAATAATGTGTTGAATGCTGTTACCTGCTTCTTGGGGTTATGCAATGTGGTGTTCTTGAAGTGTAAGGCTGTGAGTAGTGCTGTTTTGAAAACCTTACCTTGGAGAGTATTTATGCCTACCCAGACCTTTCTCAGGTTTTTAGGGCCATTGAGAATTTGCTCATTGAAGTATTTAAGCTTAGCTTTGCGAATTTCAGAGGTGCACCTATTTCTATGAGATTTATTGGCCATAATATTGTGAAGGTCTTTAGTGGCTGATGAATTAGCCAACAGATGGTCCGTTTCTTTTGGAAGCCTTTTATGTTGTTGTTAATCCAGGGTGCAGGTGATGCCCTGATTCTTTTTTTAGAGTATGCGGCATGCCTGTGTATTACTTTCAGGAGAGATGCTTTGAGGAATTCCCATGGAGAGAAAGCATCTGGGCAGGTATACATCAGGAATCAGCTGATGCTGTTAACATCCTGTAGGAATGCTTGATCACAAAATGATTTAAAGTTACAGGTGATGACTGCAACCTTAAGGCAAAATTTGCTACACTGGCTTGTGTACTTATTACTACTAATCACAGGGACAGGTTAATTGTCACTAATTCTTTCTACATAACACCACCTTTTAAGTATATCTGCTTCTCTCTCTATCACTGGCTACCCCTCCTTGAATGGAAATGAGCCAGGTGTTGGCATGCACTATGATTATCATGAAGTTAAATTCAAGTGCATCACTTTAAGGAGTCAGCATGCAAGTTTCACTTTTATACAGGCACCTTCAGATAACCCGAGTCATGTTTACTGTGACTGCCTGCCTCCTCTATTAGAGGAGCAGGTGCAATACTATGTGGCATACTGACCCTTAACTCAGGGTTTATATGCCCTGCTGTGTGCATTCTCATTGGTGAAGTGCTCCCTTGTCAGGGGGCCACTCACTAAAAAAAAAAAAAAAAAATCAGTGCTGAACTTTGCAAGCACCTGGAGCCCTTATTAGTTGCTCTAGGCTTAACTTGCAAATCCTCCTGCAACACTGCTCACAAGGGAGCAGGGAGGATTGTCCTGAGGCTGTCAACTTGTTTTTTTCAGGACTCAGCAATAAGTGCCACAGATTATTAGAAGGGGTTAGGTCGGTGTTTATGTTTGTTATACTGCCTTGATCTGGACATATTGGACAGGTTTTTTTTATTTTATTTATTTATTAAATTCTCGGATTACAAATACCTTTGAGCAGAAACTGCTCGTTTACAAAGGTTCCACGTCAAAGGATGAGGGTCAACATACATACAGAGGTAGTAAAAGAATGCACAATAAACAACTAAAAGAAAAAATAAAGATACTCAGTTATAACATACTTTGAGATAATATTCATAAAACGAGCAGCTTGAGTAGGCAGCTGGCTGCGGTAACAATAAGAGAAAGAGGGCACCATAGGCAGTTAGTATTGCAGGCATGCGACCAGGAGAGGAAGTTGGCAGGCTAATGGGCCACTGTCCGATGGTAGTGGAAAATGTCTTGTACCAGTGGAGATGTGAAGCAGGAAAGGAGTCAAGGAAGGCCCAGTGCCAGAGGGAATGAGATTGGGAAAGGCGGGCTGTGAGACATGAGTGAGCAGGAGGTGTTTAGAGAGATCTCTGTTCAACAAAGCAGTCACATTGAGTGGTAGAGGTGAGGTAAAATTTGAGATTCCTTTTGAAGAGTCCAATGTAGTAGAGGAAAGTGATTCTTTATTGAGGAATTGAACCATTGAGCAGCTCTATAGATAAAGAACCGCTGACCCATGGAGGTACGACATCTGGGAATCTGAAAGGTTAGAGATTGGGCACCACGTGTTTGTTGAGTGCCATTGTAGGTAGTAAGGAGTGAGCTAACACCAGGTGGCATGAGACCAAGGAGAATCTTTTTGGTAAGTAAGCAGGTCTGGTATTGTATTCTGCTGTGTAGGGGTAGCCAGCTGGCCTGTGCATAGAGGTCACAGGTGTGAGTTTGTCGGGCTGCACCTGTCAGTAGTCTACAGGCTTTGTTGAGAGCAACTGAGATCCTGGGGAGGGCACTTGTTGGGGCAGAGCCAAGATGGCAAGGCCATAGTCAATGATAGAGGTGACAGAGCTGTAGATGGCTAGTTTAAGGCATCCGCAGGCATACAGTGCTTGTGTTTGTGTAGTAGTCCAATCAGTATATTGTCGGTCTTGGCAACAGTGTCAATATGCCGAGTGTAGGAGAGGGTACTATCCAGGGTAATACCAAGTACTTGAACTCCTTGACATGTTCGGTGGGTTCCCAGTGTGGTTCTTGATGGTGAGGGACAGAGAGTTGTGCCTGCTCTGTTGGTTACAGAAGGACATGGCTTTAGTCTTGCTGTGGTTCAGGACAAGTTTATGAGAATTGAACCAGTCTTCGATGCGATTGAAGTTGAGCTGCAGCTGAGATTCAAGGACTGTAATGTCATGGTGGTTAGAAAACAGGACTGCATCATCTGCGTATAGTAATATTTTTTGGTGGCAGGCACTGGGGAGATTGTTGATGAAGAGGGAGAAGAGTAGAGGACCCAGAATAGACCCCTGGGGGACTCCAGAGTGGACCGGTTTCTCTTCCGAAGAGATCCCTGCAATCCTTACACGTTGGATCCGATTATCATGGTAGCTGGTGAACCATGGAAGGGCATCACTGGAGATCCCAATGGAGGACAGTTGCTTGAGTAGTAGGGAGTGGTTAACTGTGTCGAATGCCTTGGTAAGGTCTATAAATACTGCCCCTCCACAATTCCCTTTGTCAAGCGTGGCATGGATGAAGGTTGTAATTCCAGTAGTGCAGTGGTGGTGCTGTGCCCTTTCTGAAGCCATGCTGCTCTGGGCACTGTACATTGTACTTATCCAGGAATTCAGCTAGTTGGTCCGACACTATTCGCTCCAGCGCTTTGGATAGTGGGGGGAGGAGTGAGATAGGTCTGTTATTGGTGTGCAGTGTCCTGTCTCCACTCTTGTGAACCAGTGTGACAGTGGCTTTCTTCCAGAGAGAGGGGAAATGGCCCAAACTAAGCGAGAGATTAAAGATCTTTGTAAGTGGTTCTAAGATTTCATCGAGGACTTGTGCCAGCAGTTTCAGGTCAAGGGAGTCACCACTGTACCCATGTTTGCCGATGGCCTTTTGAATGTATTTTCTAGCTACTTGTGGTGGGACCTCCTCAAAAAACTTTGGGGTTGTACGCTCTAGTTGGGAACTTGGGAGGAGCTGAGGGAGGTCGTCAAAAAATTTGATGGAAGGACACTGTCCAGGTTTGTAAATGCATTATTAAAAGTGCTGGTGATGATACCTAGGTCGAGTGTAGGAGTGCCATGAAGATTGAGCATAGTGGGTGGTGCTTTAGGATCCTTGCCTGTGAGTTCTTTCATGTTGTTCCAGAATTTGTTTCCCTGGCCCCAAGAGTTGGTCAGAGCCTCTTTGTAATAGCTGCGTTTAGCATTCCGTATTCTTCGAGTGCAATCATTTCTGGCTGCTTTGTATAATTGTATGTTTACTTGCATCGGAGTTGCACAAGCACAATGCCAGAGGTGGTCTCTGTGCTTGAGCAGAGTTAAAAGGTCAGTAGTAACCCAAGGGTTGGTCTGTCCTTTGACCTTCATCTTTTTCACTGGTGCATAGATGTCACAGGCTTCATTGAAACATTTGATAAATAGGTCCAGAGCTTTGTTTGTGTCATTGAGGGAGTCCAGCACTGCCCAGTTCAGCCTGGTTAGATGGGATTTTAACAGCTGGAGGTGCCCTTGTTTGATAACCCTGGCATAGATAAGCTTGGGAGGGGGCTTGTGGTATTTGTTTGACCAGGAACAGATGACAGGCGAGGGTCACTTATTGTATCCAGGAGTACAGAAACATTGGAGATGCGTTCAGGGTGGTTAGATAGAATCCAGTCTAGAAGCATAAGGGAGCCTGTCCTGTAATTACACCTAGTGGGGGCATTGACCAGTTGAATGAGGTGATGCGCCGCGGCTGCATCCTTATAGGTAGCGGCCTCAGCAGAGAGCCAGTTAATGTTAAAATCACCCATGATTATGGTTTCAGAATTATGTTGCTGGACCCCTAGATATTCCATGATGCTATGGAAGCCAGCAGCCTGGTCTCTTGGGGGTAGGTAAACCGAGATGACAGTGAGTTCCTTGTTATGTGCACCAAGGAGGATTTTGATTGTGAGGACCTGAGAGGAGTTGCTCAGGCTGGGGGATGGGATGATGTGACCCATAAGGGTATCCTTAAGATAGATGGCGCAGCCCCCGCCCCGTTTAGCAATCCTGTCTTGCCTGAAAATGCAGTAGCCAGGGATAGAGACTGAGGTATCAGGGATTTTAGGGTTTAGCCATGTTTCCACAACTGAGAGGACATCAGGGTTGTGCTGTAGGATCCATGTTTGGAGGGAGTCAAGTTTGTTGAGGATGCTGCAGGCATTGATGGATGCCATGGTGAGTGTCCCTGTCCTTCTGCTTGGTGCCACTGCTGGCTGCCCAGGTGGTCCTGGGTTGGGGTGAACATTTCCTGAGAGCAGGAGCAGCATAAGGAGACTTTGTAGGAGAAAGGATTTCAGCCTCTTGTAGATACCTGGTGGTTAAGTCATAAGGCAAAAGAAATTATCAACAGCTGAGGTCCAGAGTCACAGAATGTGTTAGAATACCTGCAGGTGAGGAACTGTGCCTGTGCATATGCAGGATGTGAAATCCTTTTGTCTGCATGCTTCTTTGTCATTCAAAGAGGTTGTTGAAAAGCCAACATACAGATCATGGAGCAGGTCAGACAAAAATGTGGATTCAAGCAGACCTAGAGTCATTGAGTTTGTCAGACTTAATTGCTTGA
This sequence comes from Neoceratodus forsteri, assembly GCA_016271365.2. Lineage (NCBI taxonomy): Eukaryota > Metazoa > Chordata > Ceratodontiformes > Ceratodontidae > Neoceratodus > Neoceratodus forsteri. Next base: position 209,946,735 of record CM057451.1, read on the forward strand.
CTTATGTTTTGCTTGGATAGCTTCCAAAAGTTGATTTTAAATGAAAAATGCAGATACCTGGTTGTGATGTTTTGCAGAAATCCAGTTCAGGAGACTTTCACGGATGTAGTGAGCAAGAATGGTGTAGTTACTCCAAGCAGAAAACCATGTAAATCCACAAAAACTAAGCTACAGACACAGACAAGTATTATTCTGCTTCATACCTCATTGGCAGTGTCTCCTTCTTGCTCATCACCATTACTTTGTTCAACCAGTTCTCTCCAGTGCATTTTGTTTTTGTTCAAGCCCATCCCCCTTCCTTAATTAGCCCCTATGTGAAATCATGGCAGATTATTGCAAGGTCTCAACCTCACATTTGCTTACATAGGTCAGCCTTGCAGCACAGGAAATGATGTGAATTGCATCATTTCCTGTGACCTTTTTGATGGAATATAGTACATTTACTGTACGCTGTGCTCCTAATAGGAAGTTACATGGTTCATATCACTTCTAGCAGTAATGTTTTTTTCCCAACTTTCTTTGTTACCCCTGGAGCCGGAACTGTCTCAGGCCTGTCCACTGGCCATTGTCGCTCTACCGCCCACTGTGAGCACCACCATCCTCAAGGACATTACTTTCTCCCCGAGACCCCCGGGAGGACATAGGGCCCAAGGAGATCGAAGGGGCGGTGGATGGGTTCCAGTGTTGGGCATGTGGCAGCATGGCTCTGGGAGGGCCATCACCTATCTGGACCAGAAGGGTTTTTCCGTAGTGTTTATGCCCCTGACGTGGGATGTGCAATGCCGCCCAGCCTGAGACATGGGTGCTCCCAACCACAACCGGAAGGCAGCTGCCCAACGTCTACCCCCTTGCTTGCTGGCAAGCCCATATGCATAGCAGTGCCACTGGTCTCCACTGGGGGCCACCGCTGCACCGGGCTACCCCTGGATCCCTCTCCGAGAGAGGAGAGCAGTCCTACAGATGCTCAATCCTATCTCTTCCCTTCGGACTCCCAGAGGTCCAGGCTGATTCCCGAACCCTGGTCGGTGGTGCAGTGCGAGGAGTGGCATCTAGCACCTCTACCCTCAGTGCCACTGGGCCGGCCTCCACCAGCCATGTTGAGGGCACTATATGCACCATATGAGGAATTCAATCAGTCCTTATGTGAAGCACTCAAATATAAAACAGCCTACTAAATATGTGTGTGTGAGTGTGTCTCCTAATGATTTTTTTCTTCCTTTTGCTGCATGGTGGGAGTGGGAGTGGGGATGGGGAGATAGATTTGGGAACCCTAATGCCACCTTTCCCTATTTTAGTGGTATTATGTTACCCTAACTGGTGTATTAACAAACATTTTGCAAATTCTTTCTTTTTTTTGAGACAGTGGAATTTTATCCTTATTCACACAGCTCCCTTTGGGACCTGTGTGAGTAGATGTAGATTCTTAGAGCTAAGAGAGCACTGCATCCACCTACAGAAATGTAGGAATCTTATGGGCTATGTTGACGGATGTGAAAAATTCATGGGGCTATCTGGTGGGCTGTGGAAACACAGCGCTCTGTGGTCCCTGTGCTTCCTTGTGGCCACAGATACAGATGCACAGGGCAAACAGTGCATCTGTCAGTCAATGGACAGGGCCCTCTGTAAACACAGGTAGAGAGAGGTAGGGCCCTATGCCAACAGGACAGTTGTGTTGTCTTCTCTATATGGTACCTTGGCCCATGCAGACAACCCTATACCTTTCAATCCCTGGCTGGGGCTGTCACATAACAGTGCCATCCCCTGACCTTCCCCCCATCCAGCTGGGTCACTGAGCTCACCCCTGAACTCAGCTCACCAGTGTGGAATAAAAAAAAACAACATACCCCTGGGGTCAAGACTGGCACTATACACAAAGTTTGCTAACAATTATATATATTTTTTAAATTTTGACACCAAATTCCAGAGACTCATTTTATGCTTTGCTTTATAAACATGACATATACCATTTATAGTATGTTGGCCGAAATGTCATTTAACACCCAAAGTGCAAAAACACATCTCATGCAGGATTTAAAAAACTGACATGTCATAGTTATGAGGTGATGTGGAAAAATGGCTGTGTTGAAAGTGTGGAGTCGAAATATTGGAAATTAGCGAGGTTATGACTGAATGTCAAAATACTGCAATGTTCACTCATAACCTAAGCATTTTACTGTATTTGAGCACCATATTTTCAGCATAGCCTTCTTATTACCCCATCTCATGAACCCCGTAGGTGAAAATGTTCATGGCCCTGCCAAAACATCATTCCACGCCACTGAAACATCATTCTGCACTGCAGGTGTGACAACAAATTTTGTTCAGGATTTGAAAAATGACATATGTCACTTTTGTGAGATGGTGTGAAGAAATGACTATGTTGAAAATTTGTGTTGAAAATTTTGGAAATTACCAAAGTTAAAAGGGAGTGTAGAAAATTTCAATATGCACTCATAGCTTTGAATTATTTTATATTTTGACCCCACATTTTCAATATAGCCTTCTTATGACCCCACCTGATGAACAAGAGTGGTGAACATTTTCAAGTCCTGTCCCAAACTTTCAAATCCTACCCGAAAGGTGATTTCACCTCAGACAGTGAAACAAATCTTCTGGTCTGATTTGCATAACTTCACCACCACTGGTCATGATGTGGGGTCCCAAAAGGCTGTGCTGAAATTTTGGAGTCAAAATATGCAAAAATGACAGAGCTATGCATCACAGTTCAAAACCCCATTGAAATAAATTGAACTACACTTACCTTAGTTTTTTGTATTGCAGTCGGCAATTCCAGCAGCAAGACATGTCTTCATTTGGAGAGTGGATCTTTGCTGTGGGACATGTTAAGATGAGTAATAGTGTGTGTGGGGAACAGGGGGGTGAGTGCTGAGTGGGAGGTCAGGGTGGGAGGTCAGATTAGCTAGAGTCCATTTTCTTTTATGCAGTTAAAAACAACAATGTATAGCTTTCTTCTTTGCAGGGCACACTGACATTCTGACACTGGGGATTGGGTATCCTAGTGTCAGGTGATTGCTCGGTGACACTGAGGGTGGGCACCCCAAAAAACTGGACTGGGGATAGGTGACCTGGAGGGGATTGAGACAAGCAATACTAAGTGGTGGGCACCCCAGTCCACTTGATAAAACACATAAATGTTGAAAACATTGGGAAGGGGGGTGGGTGACCTGGAGGGGAGGGGGGAGAAAGAAGAAGTACTGGGTTTGGGCACCCCAGTCCACTTAACAAATAAATAGGTAGGTAGATAGATAGATAGATAGATAGATAGATAGATAGATAGATAGATAGATAGACAGATTGTTTGCAGACTTTCTGTGCTAACAGCACTTCAGCTGCAGGGGATCACTGGCTCACTGCTCGCATTGCAGTCCATAGCATGAGTTCTGACTGTGGCTGCAGAACTCAAGAAAGTCCCACTTTTCTCATACAGAGAATATGGGTTAACAGCTCCTTTTGCTAAGCTGGGAACCATGGATTTTGGGGAGCCAAGAAAATGCATTTTTGTCAAGTTAAAAAAACAACAGCAGAATCTAGCTAAACAGGTCCTATTTAACTAGGTTCAGATGTGTTTCTTTTTTAAAGATATTATTTTTATCTATTTTCAAAAGTTTAAAATCAGAAATAAATTGCCAGCTGACATGATTGGTATTTTTTTCTGCATTAAAGTTAAATCATGAAAATAAGCAGCCACAATCTTTTTTTTTTTTTTGCCATTCTCATCAGGACATTAACTCTAAAATCATTATAACTGTGGAACCATGTAATATATTTTCACAAACTCTTCCAAGGCACACCCTTGACATGGGCCCCTTCAGCCCTTAAAATGTTATGAAAAAATTCCACACTGTCTAGGCTGTAGGTGAGAGCAAACAATACCTAATGTTATGTATAGGGAAACAGCTGGCTGAGTGGCATAGAGGGCCAACGTGCCTAGTGCTTTACCTCTTACCATCCCAGTGACCCAGGGGTTGGGAACAAGCTTGGTTTGCTGTGGGTTGGCTGGGGGAGGAGACCATTGAGCATCCAGTGGACTGCTCTCCTCTTTTGGGGAGGGGAGGGTTGTCAGCTCGGCCCATCCACCAATTCCTTCAAGACTCTGGGGTGAATACCTCCTGGCCTGGAGACTTGTCTGTTCTCAGGTACTTAAGGGCTTCCCACACTCTACCCACTTGGATCTCCCCATCCATTAGAAACCCCCATCCTCAATCCCAGCCACCCCCTTCCCGAGGTATGGGCCCTTCCAATTTCTTACTAAAAACAGAGCAGAAGCACTCATTCAGAATCACAGCTTGCCCTACTATCCCCTCTATCCACCCACCCTCTTTGCTCAACCAAGTGATCTGCCTACCTCCTTTTCTTCTCTCTCCGATGTAACAAAAAAAAATCCTTCTCCTTCTCTCTGATCCCCTTGGCCAATCTCAGCTCTTTGGAGGCCTTTGCTGATCTTACCACTCTGCTTGCCTCCCTTGAAATCCTGCAGAATTCCTCCATGTAATGCTCCCTTTGGGTCATCTTTTATTTCCTATTGGCTACCCTCTTCTCCTTAACCTTCTCCTGCAGCTCCCTAGACCATCAACAGGGCTTCCTGGACCTAGAATTTTTGCCATGGGTCTTAATGCATAAACTTGTGGCTTTTAAAAGCCCCAATTTTAAAATTTGCCATTCACCCACTGTGTCCATACAGTATCTGATCTATTGTTCCTTAAATGCTCCTCTAAGATGGCAGCCATCTCCCTGAAATCTGCCCTCCTAAAATCCATTACCCTAATATTTGATTGATCCCCGCTCCCTCCTAAGTCCAGGGAGAACGATACTGTGCAATGGTCACTCCCCAATGGATCCTCCACTACCACATCTGTAATCTGGTTTCAGTCTGCCAGAACTAGATCCAAAATGTTTGTGTCTCTTGTCGGATCCTCCACCAGTTGAGACAGAACTTCATCCTGAAATGCATCCAGTATCCTCTGTTCTTTTGCGGAAGATGATTCCATAGTGCACCAGTCCATTCCTGGAATGTTAAAATCTCTCACAACAACCATTCTGCCTTTCCACATTCCACTGTGGGCTTTCAGGTTGTCCACTAGCTCCCTATCAAGTTCCTTTGTCTGATTTTGGGGGCCTATATTTTATTTATTTATTTATTTATTTATTCAGGATTCAGAAAATACCTTTGAGTCAAAGATGCATTTACAAAGGTTCCACGTCACAAATAATGGACAGTGCTGTATTAGGTAAAACACACAGTGCAGGAAACAGATCAGCTAAATACCTGGTAAAAGTACAACAATAAGCTAGAATATGGTAAAAGTACAAGGTGAAGCTCACAATCAGGACCTGAGAAACTTAGTTGACACAGACAAGTATATAGTAAGACAAAGGGAGAGGTAAGCCGGCCTATAGCCATTGTCACTGTGGGGGAATGGTTGAGAAACAGGTTCAATAGCAGTCGCAGCAGTTTGAGGACTGGAGATGTGTCTTAAGGTGGGTTTTGAAGAGGCCAATGGAGTTTTTGTTTGTGATGAAGCTGGGTAGGCTGTTCATACATGAGGGGGCCTTGAAGCTGAAAGACCTTTGAAATAAGGAGGTTTGACATCGGGGAACTATGAACAGCTTCTTGCTGGAGCTACATGTTACTTTAGGGGCTGTAACCGGGTGGATTAAGGAGGTGAGGCAGTGGGAGAGTGACCTAGGGTGATTTATTTGGCCATAAGACAGGTGTGGAACTGGATCCTATTGTCTAAGTTAAGCCAGTTAGTGGAGTTATAAAGTGAGCAGGTATAAGTGAGATGGTCACAGCCCAGTACAAGGCAGCAGGTTTGTTGAGGGAGAGATGGAGCCTATTGAGGGCTGAGGTGGTGGCAGCACCATATATGAGTATGCCGTAGTCGAGGAGGGGGAGGATAGAGAATGAGACTGCGAGTCTGAGGGTGTCTTGGGTAAGGCAATGTTTAAACCTGTATAGCAGTCCAAGATGGACATTAAGGGCAGTGGACAGGTGATGTAGGTGTTGGTGGAAATTGAGAGCAGGGTCAAGGGTGATTCCTAAATATTTGAAGGATTCCACTTGCTCGAGTGGGGTTAGGTCAGCAGTAAGGACCTGGGGGCAAAGTTTTTTCCTAGAGTTCTGGGGGTTGGGGAAAATCATGAACTTGGTCTTCTTGTAGTTCAGTATGAAGCTCTGTGCAGAGAACTACTGTTCAACTTCAGTAAAGTAGGAGTGGAGGGTTTGGTGGAGTTGCAGAGGTCCGGGGCTGGAAGCATAAAGGACAGCATCGTCTACATATAGTAGTAGGTTGCCTGACCAGGTGCTAGGGAGGGAGTTAAGGTAAAGACTGAATAGAAGTGGACCAAGGATGGACCCCTGGGGGACCTCTGAGAGAACTGGGAGCTTATTGGATAGGGTAGTGCCAATTTTGACCAGTTGGTACCTACCCGATAAGTAGTCTGTGAACCAGTGTAGGGCATCCTGAGAGAAGCCAATGTTGGAAAGAGTGACTACCAAGAGGGAGTGATTCATGGTGTCAAATGCCTTAGTAAGGTCAACAAATACAGCGCCAGTGGCGTGGCCTTTGTCGAGGGCAGAGTGTATGTTTGTAGTGAATCCCAGGAGGGCTGTTGTCATACTGTGCCCTTTGCGGAAGCCATGTTGCTGTTTACAGAGAATATCATGTTTGTTGAGGTGGTCAGTGAGTTGATCATAGACAATGCGCTTGACAGCTTTGGATGGGGGGGAGTATAGAGATGGGCCGGTAATTATTGGTGGCAGCATGGTCCCCACTCTTAAATATGGGAGTTATGGAGGCATATTTCCAAGGGGAGGAGAATTTGCCTTGGCAAAGAGAGAGGTTGAGAATGTGGGTGAGGGGGTTGAGTACATCATGGAGGGTGAGCTGGAGAAGTCTCAGAGCCAAGGAGTCACCGCTATAGTAAGCGTGCATTAGAGCATTTTTAGATAAGGCTTCACAGCCTTGAGGGTGATGCACCATAGACGAAAGGGAAGAGTAGGCTGGGGGGGACCGGTCGGGGGTGGGTCGAAGAAGTTGGGATGGAGGACATGGCTGAGGTTAGTGAAAGCTTGGTTGAAGGCCGAAGCTATTCTGGAGGGGTTGGAGGTTAGCTGCCCATCAACAGCTATTAGATTGGGGTGGGTGGAAGGGTTTTTTCCTCCAATTTCCTTGATATTGTTCCAGAATTTGCACCCTTTGCCCCAGGTAGTGGTAAGGGTAGATTTATAGTGCTCGGCCTTGGCTTTGCATATAGCCCATGTACATTAGTTCCAGGCCTCTCTATACCTCTGCCTATCAGCTGGTCTCATTTGAGAGGTGCCAAAGGGAGTCGCGAGTTCGTATCAGGGCAAGGAGATGGTCAGAGATCCAGGGGACAGGGTTTGCTTTGACCATCCATTTGGTAAGCGGGGCAAATTGGTCACAGATGGTGCTGAAGGTGCAAATGAAGAGGTCGAGGGCTAGGTCAGGGTCTAGGGTATTAGTTAAGAAGGACCAGTCCAGTGTCCTAAGATGTGATTTTAGTAGGGCAAGTTTTGCTGTGTCAAGTTTGTGATGGAAGACTACCTGTGGGAGATCTTGGGCATTTTGCAGGACCATGTGCAGAGAACAGGGGAGTGATTGCTAAGCGCATTTGGTAAAACCTTGGTGCTAGTGATTATCTGGGGGTGGTTGGTGAAGACTAGGTCCAGCAGGGAGGAGACTCTGGTGTGTGGGTCCAGACGAGTGGGAGAGGGGACTACTTGAGTGAGGTATTGGGCTGTAGCTGCATCAATAAGTGGGGAGGCTGACTTTGACAGCCAGTTGGTGTTGAAATCCCCAAAGATAATTTTTTCATTTTGTTGTGGGAGGGTGGTAAGATAGGACAGATCAAGTGGAAGGCTAATTTCTGGTCTCTAGGGGGAATGTAGGCTGCCGAGATAAGAATGGGTGTTTGAGAGTGACCCAGTGTGAGTTTGAGTGTAATGGCCTGAGGTCCAGATACCAGTGAGGGGAAGGGGAGTAGCTGGTATTGTATTGAGTCCTTTACATAGATGGCAACCCCCCCCAATGTTTTCCATGACGATCAGCTTGGAAGAGGTTGACGCAAGCAGGGCAACTGCCAAGTTCAGGGTCGGAGGGGGAGAGCCAGGTTTCATTCAAGGCAATGATGTCAGGCTGGTGCTGGTGGACCCATCCCTGATACGAGTCCCAGTTTTTTAGCAGGCTAGAGATATTGAGGCTGGCAATGCGAAGTCCACTGATGGGGGCATGGTTTGGCATTGGGGTTACAATCGGGCCAGGATTGGGGTGGATATTACCTGAATTAGGAGAGGTAGTAAGAGTAGGGATCTGAGCACAGCATTCCAGGCCAATTTTTTGATTCGATGAGCTACTCGTGCAGGGGTCCTGGGAGCATTGGGCAGGGAGGGCATAGGTAGGGATAGAGCACAGGGGGCTGACAGGAGGAGATGGTGAGAAGAGAGAGGGGGTGGAGGATTCATATTTTTCATGGGGTATGGTACCCGATGAAGTGACATCCTAAGGATGGTTGTTCGTTATGGCAGTGGTCATAGTATGTGGTATAGGTGGGCTGGGGGAAGACCCCATCGCCTGGGAGGAGGGGGGAATGCAGAGCAGGTAGGATACTCCTTGGTGAGCTTTGCTGGAGTTTCTGGATGCCAAGCAGTATGGACAGTGGGGGGTGGAATCCAGCTGGCCCTAGGGTAGTCCATGGCTCCAGAATTTTGACTGGTGGGAGAAATAGAGGGGGGGGGAGTGAGCACAGGGGACAGTGCAGAAGAGCGAGAAAGGATAAAAAGGAGCATGGTATGGCAGGGGGGCAGCGTGAGTGATAGTCAGTAGTAGGAGAGAGAAGATAACTAAATAGAGCTGAGCAGCCTCTAGTGGAAACAGAGTATAGGCTGCAGATAGAAAAGTGGGCTGAATGGTTCAGCCGCTCAGCTGCTGCCTATATAAGGACAAGCTGAGCAAGGGTGGTGGGGAGCCAACGCAACGAGTCAGCGGGGTGCCGAATTCGGATTTGATGGCAGTTTCAGTGCGTGGTAGTCTCACAGCAACGAGTTCAAGGCAAAAGAGCAGTTTGCAGGCCTGAAACACCATGGACTGGCGCTGGCTCTTTTGGAGAATTACCTGGCAAATTTCTCTCGGGGGTGGGGGAGGACAAGTTCAATGACCCTCATGACCTCTCCATCAGGACCCTTGGTGGATTCTGTGTCTTTGCAGCTGGCGATCTGTTCATTAGTCTCTCCTAGTCTCCTGATAACATTTCCCATCGAAACTGCACTTTCTAAAGCTTGTTGTTGTATAAAAATAGTTTGTTGGTAGTTTCTCCACCATTTTACTGTCCCGAAGTACTACCCTCAATTTTCCCTCTCCTACCTTTAGTGTCACATAAGGTTACCAATAACACCTCCATGTTCCCATCAAGTCCCTCCTCCTTGCTGCAGGCTATCCCTTCCCTTACAAATGATGCCACCCTCACCCTCCCAATTCCACTGTTTCTCCTATACATTTTATATCCTGGTAATGCAAAATCCCACTCATGGTGCTGAGTAATCCAAGTTTCAGTGATCACCACCACATCTACCCTCCCTCAGCCACCAGAGCTTGTAACTCTGGTAGCTTATTACCCATGCTTCTTGCATTAGTGATGACCACCCTTCAGCCCTTCCCTCTCACTGTCCTGTCCGCTCCTATCCCCCTACCTCCACTCATATGTGGGTTTGACTCCTTCTCCAGTCCATTGTTGGGGGGAGAGGCCTTTGCTCTCCCAAGCCATGTGTTACATTACTTCCTGCATGTCTAACCCTCCCCAGCTAGTTTAAATCATATGCACTGCTTATAAACTCCTCTAACTTTGCTTTCAAAACCCCCTGTTCCCAACTTACTAAGATGCAACCTGCCTTTCACAAATAGCTCCTTCATATCTCATGTAATTCCACAGCCTTCCACCAACCCGGACCCCATAGCTGAGCACTGGTCTCCCAGCCATTCATTAAAAATCTAGATTTTTTGTGTCACATCTGAGTTAGCTTTTGGCACTGGAAAAATTTCAGTAAAAGCAACACCACCCTCCTCTATTTGACAAACTCTAGCCAACTCAATGAATCTAGCTTGCACTTCCTTCACACTGTTCCCTTCTATATCATAAGTGCTGAGGTGCACCACTATGTGTGGTTCCCCCCTTGTTTCCAAACTAAAGTGTGCATGAAATACTTGGCTTTATGCACCATCATTCTCGACATGCACTCCATCTGGATAGGCCTCCTAATACCCACACTTGATCCCCCTTGAGCAATCCTGTCCCTGTTTCCGTATTACCTTTCATCCCCTCCATAACCTTTTCCCCTTGACCATCCTTCCTTTTCCCCTTTGACTTGTTCCTTGATACACTACACCCAGATCCCCCATATGTCTACACTCCCTCTCCACTATGCACCTTTCTTCCTTGTTACAAGGCTTGTGAATAAGGCCAGAAATTTCTATTAACACCTGTAGTAGGGAGATCATAAATGCAGCAGTGACCCCTTCTGGTCTGACTGTATAAGCTGCTACAGGGAAACAGGGGAGATAGTCACATGACCCACAACTATAAAAGAAAAGCCTGCCCATGGTGGGGGTGGCGGCAGTGGGTACATACTTCTCTTGCAGCTCTGTACCTAAGAAGGTTGCAACAGTCCATCCAAGGGTCTCCTGTGTCCTGCAGGGAGGGTGGGGGAAAGCCCCTTGCTCCAGACCCTCTGTAATGAATGGAAACAAGATAGAATGAATTTGGGTAAAGCTTACAAAGACAACGGGACTGCCATCCAAGGGCAGGAACGGGGAGGGGGGGGAGTCCAACAAAGGGGATAGACAAATACAAGATTGTGAATGAAAGAAATGCATAGCCTTAAACACGCACAAAACCCATAAACCCAGCCCATCTAGATAGTTTCAGTGACAGCAAATGAATACATAATTAATATGGCCACTCTAGAGTACTGTTCAGTTAGAAGGCAGCTAAATATAATTAAATAATTAATGCAGCACCCCAGATCAGTGACCCAAGCAAATGACAGAATGCATCCATATCATCGCTAAAATGATCCTCCCCATTATAGATAATGGCAATATTGTCTACATTGCTGCCCCAAAGTCCACCCTGACTAGACTGGACCCCCTCTTTCACACATTCTGCCACTTTGCCTTGGACTGTCCACCTTGCACCCACCACTGTTCCTTGTATTCTACCCTTTCCCCTCCACTCCCTTGAAGATCGTCACCTAACCCACTGTGCCTCTTTCATTTCTAAATTCTGGCTGGCATCTCTCCACCCACCTCAGCTCTCTACTTTCCCCTTTACCCCCTCCTCATACTTCTTCTGTAACTCAAGCTATCATTCTCTTATACTTCCCACTCATAAGCCCATTGCTGGTCAGCCTGCCTTCTCTTTCCACTTTCCTAAAGTTTGAAATGTTCTCCTCATAACCATTTGCTCTGCATCTTCCAAACACACTATCTCCTCTTTACTCCATATCCACACCACTCCCTCCTGTAAATGATCTTAGTCAAAGTCCAGCCCCTCTCCACTTTTTCCTGTTTCTCCTACTCCTTGCCCTGCCCACTCCTATCATTCTCCTTTGCCTCTACCTATCTCTTCTCCCTATCCTATTCCTTTACCTCTCCTCCCTCTCCTATTCCCTTCTACTACAGTACTCTACTTCCCTTGTTCCTCCCCCTGTGCTCCTCCCCTCTATGTGCTATCCCCTACTGCCCTCAGCAATATACAGTTCTTGTCTCTGTTCCATAGGGACATGCCTCCTGCCATGGCCTTGTGATATTGATATTTATTTTCTGTATACTCCTAATGTACAAAGCTTTGCACTGTTTAAATTAAATCCCTATACAATGATTGTGTTATTGTATAATCTGTTGTATTGTTGTATTATGTACTTATCCCTCATCCCCTTCCCCTCAGGACGCAGATGGAAATGAGCTATTATTAGCTCAGTATGTATTTCCTGGTGAAACTTTTAAAAATAAATATGTAAATAATTACTTAATTAATGAATTGCTTAATTAATATTACTTGAGATGCTGCAAAGTTTTCCTTTGCCAGTAAAGTTGATGTAAAGTTGAGAACTTAATGCTTGGTGAAGACTTTTCCAAGTTTCTGTCTACCTCACCAACTTCACCCTCAGTTTTTTTACAAATGCATTATTTTTTTTAAATAAATCCATAAATCCACCCTACCCACTGTATTATGTGCATCCCACCCCATCCCACCACACCAAAGGAGCAATATTCAAAACTTTGCCTAGTGGACAAAGTGTTTGTGATCTGTTTGCCTGTGGTTTGTGCCAGAATGCAATATTCAAAGGGGGCAGTTGTGTGTGCTAACAGGGTTAGTGCACATGCAAAAAATAATGTATGTGGGCGGTCTAAGAGGGGGGGCAGAAATATCCGCACAACCCAATATTAAGCACATACACTCTGTGCAAATGGGGTTAGCATAGTCACTTTGCCCAGTGCAAATACTGCTGACAAGAAGCCCAACTTACTCTGGACAAACAAAGTGGCCACTAGAGTCATTGCAGCCAATAACCAGGTTGGCACTTGGAAGGAGCACACCTGCCCCTGGTGCTCACTGTTCTCACCTGATCACCAGCTCCAGTATGAAAATGTAATTTGCTGCTGTCTGTTGGTCTCCCCCATCATCCAATTGCTAAACTGTCATGGTAGCTATATCTTTCTGGTGCCTAGTGGTCCTCCCAACCCCTAACACTGGCCCATTAACATTCCAATTCTTCCCTGGCATCCAGTGGCATCCCCAACACTCCAATCACCTGCCCTATCTTCTCTTAATTTTCCATGGCATCCAGTGGTCCCTCAAATTCTCAGATCTCCAGCCCCAGTTTGAGTAACAAATTCCTTAGTAGCCAGCAATCCCCTGCCCACCAATCACCACCCGAGTATGAATGAGTAGTGAATTCCCTTGTGCATAGTTGTCACCATTGCCTGCTGATCACTAGCCCTGGCAGGTGTAATGAAGTCCCTGGTTCCTAGTAGTCTCCCACCTGCTGATGACCACCAGGGAGTATACATGTTTCTACAGGGATCAGAGAATGGGGGGGCAACACTGGCCACTAGGGAAACTGAATATCTGTATGGGACCAGAGATAGGAGATTGTGGGAACACAGGTGAGCGGGGGTATGCTTAGTTTGACTAGGCTGGGGTTCAGAGACTGGGGGGGCCACTAGTCACCAGGGACATTTGTGTCATAGTGCAGGACCATGATCAATTTGGCACCTGGGACCTCATTACACCTACTGGGGTTGGTGATCAGCATGTGAGGGGGGGACTATTAGGCACCACAGAATTAATTACTCATATCAGTGCTGACAATCGGTGGGTGGGGGTAATTGCTGGGTATCAGGAAATGCATTACTCATACCAGGGCTGCAATCAAAGGGTGAGAGGCACTACTGGACTTCAAGGACACTTACAGGAATGATGGGGCTGGTGATGGGAGGCTGGGAGGAGCCACTGGGCACCAGGGACAATGACAGGAATTCCAGGGATGGCAATCAGAGGATGTGAGTAACCACTAGGCACCATGGTATTTTCTACACCTATACAGAAAAGAAACAGGCGTTGGGGGTGCACTCCATTTATTGGGACTGGGCAATTGGAAGGGGGGGTTGCAGATGCTCATGGGGCTGAAAACCTGCAGCCAATTCTCATGCAAATCTGCCCCATAATGGGTATGTTAATGGCCCCTTAGTGTCTTGCATGTCCAATGGGCTCATTTGCTTGGGGACTTCTGAACATCATGCCGGGAGCTACCAACACAATTGGGTCTGGGGGCTCTATTCCCTGCACTGCAGGTATCCATGCCAGGGCAGTGCTATTGACTTAGTGCTGTGCCAACACCCCCCCTATATTCAGTTGGATGGTGGCAGTGTGCTATCTGACTGAATATAGCTTTCTTTAGATCCTGGACAATGGGGAGGTGCAGCGCAAAACATTTGGCTCCACTTAACCCATTTTTGAATATTGGGTCCCACATGTTTAATACATTGAATACCCCATCCCCCCACTGGCCCCTACCTTTCTCCTCTCCCTCCTGTAGCCAGGATTGTTTAATTATACAGTAAGAGAGCATCATCAGTTCCATTGCCGCTACCAACAAAAACAAGTTCCTGCCCACCTCCCTCTAACCTCCTTTTCATGGAATTACTCCCTTCCTTAAACCCCTCTTGCTAAAACAAAACAAAAAAAACTTAAGCCCTCCACAGCTCCCAAACTCTAATATTCACAAAATAAAACTTGTAAAAAAAAAAACAACCAACCTCTGGAGCAAGTGCTTCCTCGCTCTAGTTTTCAAACTCCTCACCTCTGACTGCCCCTACCATTTATTAATTTTTTATGAAGTAAATCCCCTCCCTTTACCCAACTGTTGCCAATAAACCACTTCCTCTCCCAAAGCCCCCAAAGCCCATTTTCCAAGGCAGCAATAACTTTAAAAATGAAACTTTTCCCTGTTGGAGCTAGTGCATAATCACTCTTCAAAGTATCTGAACCTAATGAATGGTGAGTTATATATAGTATATCAGTAGTAATAACTAATTGGCTGGTTATGAACCCCAACACTTTTCTCTTTTCCCACGAGTTGCTCACAGGCATTCTTTAACCACAAGGTTTACAGTTGTGTCCACTTCCCAGTATTAAATAAATATACTAGAAGCACCTCCAACAAATTCATAAATCCACTTGATATTTGTCAGGATTCCAAAGTAATCAAAAGCTTTACAGTAGCTGACACTCATTCAGAAAAGATGAAGGATATGGGAGTAGGTATAACTATATATCAAACAGCAGACAAAAGCAATCTGCTTGTTTGTTTAGACCGTATGAAACCTTTTCAAAAATTGAAACTCATTTGTGAATACAGTACTCAACAGTTCTTTGAAATGGTGCAGAAGGTGCATTAAAAGGCTTTGCATAGTGTTCTAAGGGATAACTATTTCACCAGTGGAGCTCTCAATGCTTAAATATGGTTCTGGTAACAAGTGAAATGGGTTTGAAGGTGTTTATTCAGTCTACTGTGAGCAGGCAAACTAGGTGCTTACAATGTGGCAAAAGAAATAATACTGCTATACCCTCATCAATTTATAATCTTTTATTAGAACTTGTGTAGTCATTTATTGATACGTAGGACAATTATGTGTTACAAATGTGCCTTGGAAAACTACTGCACCTTTTTGATGACATCCAAGTAATGTGATGGTTCCAGGGAGTCTTGGGTATCTTTTCACATGGCAGAAAACTGCAAACAGTATCTGAATTTCATAGACACATGCTGTACATTCATAGATACACATATACATTGACATGCAGATATGGGTGGCAGAAAAAGGCCTATAGGCCCATCCATTTTGTCCACCAATCCACTTACCTGTTTTAAGGGGAAAAGAAAGCATATGTAGTATTGAGAAGGTGGCTATCTAGATAAATTCAAATACATTCTTTATAAGCTAAAATGCATTGAGTTCAGTGGCTTATTTCCATTTCTTGTGCAACAACCATGTAATTAACTAATAATCAAAAAAATTGCAAAGTGTGGTGGATATGCATACCATGGAGAGCAGCTTCTAAAGCATTACTGAAATGTTTTCCAAACTGTCAAGCGCTTTCTAATTACTGCACATGCACTTCAAATGGAATGACTTTGTATGCACTTGGATGAACTCTTTTAGTACTTTCTCACAGGAAGGCACCGGCAGTGTCTTCCAAAAAAATCTAATTATTTACCTTGGAATTACTGCTGATACACTTCGATGGATTACCTTTACAAAAAAATTAGACTGAACCCTGCTAAATCACTGAGTGTGTTCCAAAAATGTCAATCAATTATGTTGCTGTGACAGCATATATTGTACACATCAATGTGAGCATCCTTGGATAAATCCCTATGGTACTCAGCAAAATTGAAGTACAAGCTACCAACTCCAGTCAAACATTCTCCTGAACTGCAAAATACTCTCAAATTGAAGACTTAGAACAGTACATTTAAATTGAAACAAATTGTTTTGTTTACAGCTCTATTTTTATCATTAAATATATTTAATTGTGTACTTTCTCACTGATCATTGTCTCACATTGCATGCATTTTCAGTGTTAATATTGTCATGTGTGGAGCAGCTGATGACCTTTAGAAAAAGGAAGAGAGAACATGTGGACCCCATCAGTATTTTGAAGCAATTTAGCTTATACTTCAATGAAGATTCCTATTGCTATGTTAAAGAGTTGCATTAATGCAGCAAAATAAAGTATGTAGTAATCCCTTTTATTTAACAAACAGAAACTTAACAATAATGTTTTTTTTTGTTTAATCCTAGTAGGATGAGTTCTAAATCAACTGGGTGGCAGTTTCCATTTTTAAAAGTAAACAAACTTTTTTACATACAGTAGGTGTGTGGTAACTGGAGATGCATAACCAGTTAATGGTTGACTAGAGCGGTACAAAATGTTGAATTCTATTAGCAGAATCCCAGCATAATCAACATTTTACTTCCTAAAAGCTTTACAAAATTCCTGTGGTGAATTTTGTGGAATGCCATCAAGAAAATTATTGTTTTCTCAAAAGTAAACTGTTGGGTTGTACCAGGAACCACAGTTTGGCTTGACCAACTGAGAAAACTTGTTCTACATATGACAGGGTTGGGTAAGACCTCTTTTCCCCATATTCTTTTGTTCCCTTGTGGCTGTCAGGTGGGGCTGCTTGGTCCCATCCCAACCCCTCCTGACTGGCTACTGCCTCTCCCAGTACCCATCCGACACAAGTCCCCCACAGATTCCCCCTTGTGGTGGGGACAAGAAGAGGAGGGCCATTCTTTTCCACCTCAAGCATTATCGAGTAGCAAGTCAGCTGTTTTGGGTGGCAGTGTGTATTGGGGCTGAGCAGGAGGAACTTCATGAAGTCCAACTTCCCTAATATTTTCCATGTTCTTGGTGTCCTCATCCCCTGGCAGTGGCAACTTGTTTGGGTGTGTACATGGAGTCGCGTGCACATCATGAAATTGTGGCTGACTCCCTACTTTGGTGCTTGGACTTCAGACTGTCCCCCAGGCCTCCACCTGGGGCAGCCAAGGGCTGAGATGCCAGTCCTTCCCTTGCTGGGAGAGGAGAGCAGTCTTGCAGACACTCAGTCCTGTCCCACCCCAGCCAACACCCAGCAACCCAAGCTCATTTCCAAATTCAGTTCACCAGAATGGCAGGAGGTAAGGTGCAAAGCATCTCAGCCCTCCATGCCACTAGGCCAGACACAGTTGGGTAAGACCTTGTGCCTTTTGTTATGCAGAGAGAAATAAAATCAAAGATCTATTTTGTGGTCTCCTTTTCTGCCACTTTTCCATGTCTTGCCTGATTGTTGAATCAAATTTTCCATGTGGCACTTAAGAATTGGTCACTCAGATGATCTCACAATTTCCCCCATTATCTCCCTTCTTTTACTTGCTGGTTCTAGTCTTTCTGTCTCTTCTTGCTTCTCTGTGGTTAAAAAATATATATGAAACTGGGATCCCTTGATTTGCAAATGTATATAGTTACTGTATGTTGTCTGAAATTATTACAGAAAGCTATTTGGGTTCACTATTTATTTAGCTTTTGTTGACCGGGTAAGTGCACTAGACAAATCCTGCCTATTTTCAGGCACGACCCGGGGGAGGGGGATACAGATGAATGCCAACTGACCTTGAACCAGATTAAGCTGTTGGTGGTATTTTCAGTGAATGAGGGAAATTTGGCCAGGACACCGGGGAAATTCCCCTACTCTTTTTTCGATAAGTGCCATGGGATCTTTTTACATCCACCTGAACTACCACCAATCCAGGCAGATGGGACCTCAGTTTAACGTCTCATCTGAAAGACGGCACCTCAGAAGTGCAGCACCCCTCTCATGCTGCACTACAGTGTCAGTACTGGGATATTAACCTAAGTGCCAGATGTGGGAACTGAACCCACAGCCTTCTGATCTCCTGGCCTCAGAGGCGAGTGTGCTACCTACTGAGCCACTGACACTAGAAAATGAATTATCTGGAACACAGAGAGTTAACCTTGAGATGTATTTGGATCTCCACCAGCTTATTTACAAAATAGCTCTGGGACAGGATGTTCTATTTTGTTGCACCTGTTAAGACAAGGTGTGCTCTTCAGGCTGGCCTTAGGAAAGAAACTGACAAACTCTTTTTACATTTTGTGAAGAACAGAATGCAGATTTAATACCGCCTGGAAAAAGACATCATATATAACCAGTGCAAGGTTTTTCCAGAGGGGGAGACTCAGATGGAAGATTTTTTTTGTTTGTTTGTGCTGCATTTATTATGACCAGTCCTGCACAACTGTATTTCTTTTACTGTATTGCTATTTATAATAATAAAACATTACTTGCAAGTGTTATAAATTCTCCTTGTCTGCATATGCTTCCTGACCTATGCTTCTGTGACAATACCGAAAAGGCAGTAGAAATTGTTGAATTCTGCAATGTTCTACCAAATGTTCCATTAGTTGGTTTAATTCTCCATTTGATGCTGATTTTTTCATAAAAAAAGGAAGCTTGAGACAAACAGGTGGGATCCTGACCATATAAAAAATTCACAATCATTGGAAACTCTTATCAAAAAGGTTGTGCCCCCCCACACACACACACACACACACACACACACACAGACACACTCATTTGGAACCATACAACTTCCTCTGTAGCTTTTCTTTATTTCAGATCCACAACACCAATGGAATAAGTAATACATCAGATTAGAATCTATTCTACTCTGTAAAGATCAGTGTTTTCCCATTATGCAATCACTTTATTATGCTGACAGTTACACATATTTTGGCACCATAATGCCTGGTTTGTGACTGGTACAAATCATTCATGACTGTACAATTTACATTTCTGAGACACCTTAGTGTCAGTTTGGTGATCAGGTTCTTTTCCTCATGCTGGAGATTCTTCATTTATAATGGCTCACTCAGTCAGGGACAGTAATTGTTTTGCCATTATGATGTCCATGGGCCTGTTGAGCCTGAGAGAATCTGCTCAGTGCCATGTCAGTCTTCTCTAAGGAGCCAGGCAGTCACCCTTTTGATAGCCACCTCACCTCACAGCTGTTCTACTGGATGTTGTGCTGGAACATTGCTTGGCAGAACATACTCCAGCCTGCTCACCAGCAGTAGGTTGCCATAATCCCAGCCTTTCTGTCAGCAGCAGCAGGTCTGGTACTCATCACAGGCTTGGGCTCTTCTTAGACTTCATTTAGGCATATCTCCTACTTTGTTCAGCAGTCCTGTATCTCTCACCAGGTGTCTCTTGAACAGCAGTTCTGCTGGCAGAACCACTCAGGCACAGGACTACAAATGCCTCACCAAATGTGACACCCTCACTTCTGGGGGACCCCTTCTGGGCTGCAAGGCTACCAGGAATGACCCTTAAGGGTAAGCCCATCAATGTCCACACACCCTCCCAGTGTATGCCTTAGATGGTCTCTCTCTAATTACAAGAAATCTATATTTAATGTGCCTCCAGTTCCATTCCCTAGAACTGCACTAATATTTTGAACCCATCCCTGGACGCTCCAAGGTGGCTAGGTGTCAAAGTCATCTATTCTCAGATGTATGGATCCAACAACAACTGGTAGGTGTGAGATCCTTGACATCAGGTGAAATCCCATCTAATTGGAAATAATCAGCTATTGTACCAATTTTTAAAAGGGGTCCAAAATTAAATGTTCAAATTACCAGACTATTAGAGTAGATTCTCTGCTCTGTATTGTCCTGGAAAGCATTATTATATTGGCTGTGATAAAATCATTAAAAGCCATTGGCACGGTGGATGATTATCTGCATGATTTCATCAGAGAACACTCGTGTACAACCAATCTGATTACTTTTTTATGATAAAGTAAGTCAAAGGGCCTGTTCTAAATGTCCAGTTGCCAGGGTATAAAAGGACCTCCACGAGCAGTTAGTGAGATTAGTTCCAGATATTTGGCAAAAATGGCAAAAATCTACCAGTAAAAGTCTGCTATAGACCATCAGACACTAATACAAACAAACATTTCCAATATTGCAAAACACAAGGGAATACTATTAGTAGGATACTTTAATCTTCCAGGCATCAAATGGGATGATCTTACCTTATCAAGCTGTAATGAGCAGAGGTGTGTTGATATTGTTGATTAAAAATGGTTTATATCAAATGGTAAACACACTTGCTAGACTAAATAACTTCTTGGATCTGATTATTACTGACAAGATTGATGACATACAAAATGTTGAAGCATTAGAACCCCTAAATAATAGTGATCATAATAAAGTGCTATTCAACATGGTAACAAACACAAGAAGGGTTATCGGCAACATAGTAACTAAAAGTTTTCATTGGGCAAATTATACAGCTATTAAGAAGGAGCTATATACTGTAAGTGGAAATGGGAAAAGATCAGTAAAGAATTTGGTGAAGAACAATTCTGGACAGTACTCAAGAATAAAACCTGGATCTGGAAGAAAAACATATCCCAGGTGATATGATCGAGGCATTCAAACACCTTAAGGGCATTAACAAGGTGAAAGAGTCTAACATGTTTAAATATAAGAAAAATAGCAGGACAAGAGGACACAGCATGAGATTAGAGGGGGGCCGATTAAGGGGGAATGTGAGGAAATTCTTTTTCACAGAAAGGGTGGTGGATGCATGGAATGGCCTACCTCAAGAAGTGGTGGCTATGAATACAGTGCAGGGCTTCAAACAGGCATGGGATAGGCATAAGGGAGCAATACAAATGAGTATGAATAGATAGGCCACTGGCAGAGCAAAGGCTGATGGCACATTTATAAGGTAGAAAAATAAATGGGCAGACTGGATGGGCCTTGCGGTCCTTATCTGCCATCAACTTCTATGTTTCTATGAACCCTTATATAATAAGAGGGGTAAACAAATCCCTGTGGTTTACACAAAAGATCAAAAAAACAACTACAGTGGTGTCCACCAGGATGAAATGCAGTTCTGTAGCATTTTGCAGCACTCTGCAGAATGCTGCAGAAGATCTGCTGAATAAAGCAAAGTAATGTTAATGGTAATTAGTCCACATTGTCATTCAGGAAAATATGACACTCCCAGGATGAAGTGAATGCCACAGGTTCCTGCCTGACAAGAGGTACTAATTACCATTGCAATTACATTGCTTTATTCAGTAGGTCTGCTGCAGCATACTGCAGAATGTGTTAAATGTGCATTTCATCCTGGGGGATGCCACTGTATGAAAGAAAATGACTGTGTATAAAGCTATGAGACAAGAAAATAACAACTATAACATAGAGAATTATAGAAAAGAGTTAAGAACCAGCAAAAATATCATAAGAAGTGAACAGAAGAAACTGAAATTCAAAATAGCACACACAAAAGACAACTGTAAATATTTTTGTGTGTATGTAAATAATAAATCAACCAATATGTCTGTGGGTCTTACAAAAGTTGGTAATAATGAGAGTTCAGGACCAAAGTTAATGTCTGAAGTTTTCAATGAATATTTCTAAGCTAGTGATAAACAATTAGATATTACCAACATGGAGAATAATTTAGAAGGGAAACAAATAACTTTACAGCATGCCATAAGAGAAAAACAGGTAAAAAGCCATCTGCAGAGAACAAACATAACCAAATCATCTGGCTCAGATAGATTAAATCCTAGACTATTAGGGAAATTGAAGAATGGCTGACTAAGCCATTGATGGTTCTGTTTAATATGTTCCTGGAGACTAGTGAAGTGCCTGAGGATTGGAGGAGGTCAATAATGGTGCCAGCATTTAAAACAAGTTCTGGCAGAGCCACTATGACTGTGAATGCATTAACTAGATATGGGTGTTTCATGGGCTTAAACATAAACATTTATTTATTTATTTAAAAAATATCTGATTTACAAACCTTTGAGTCAGAGACTCATTTACAAAGGCACCTCGTCAAAACTAATATAAAGACAGCACAGTTAACAAGTCCAAAAACAATGGCTCGTAGAGCAGACAGTTATAACAATCAGTTATAACAATCATTCACTGGAGATACATGGGTAGCAGTAGATAATCAGATTACATAGTTTAGGCACACAGGCACCACATCAAGAAGACCAAAGCAGTTCAAACAATATACAATAGCTAAAGCAAATAGACATCAGGAGTCAAAGAGAAGCCCAGAGTGTTCACTTGAAGAATGTTGCATACATTAGCTGAATCAAAGTATAGTACATTGAGAAAGAGCATATTTAAGCAATAAGGCATGACAGGGTGTGTGTTATCATGTAATAACATCACTCCTGGGGTGGGTTGTAGCACAAGTCAAAGCTGAGTATTTATTTATTTGCACTTATTTATTTGATCCACTGGATCAGCAATATTTGTGCAAGCTGTGCCCAGTGCAGATTTTACAGCACTGGTCTTGGTCTGGTGATCTGGGTTTTACCCATACCACACTGTATATGGCTTAGAGATATACTGTACAGATGGCTGCAGAGTCTAACCCATTGAAGGTTGAAGTTTCAGAAAACCATTATGCTATAAATATCAAGACTCACGCCCTCCCTCCCTCACCCCCCAGTCACAATTATTTCTCTACCAAAGCCATACTTAAATACTGGTGCCTCTACATCCATGCCACTATGCTTTTAATGCCAACATACTTCTTCTGCTGCTGTGAATTAAACTTTTTATTTAAAAACATTTTGTTGAAAAATTTTTGTTTTAGTACATCCATGGTCAGGAAAAATGAATTTGTAAAAGAAACCAAACTCCCCATTTATCAATTCATTGAATCACAATATATCATGTTATGAATTTTTCAGAATCTATGTGTAACCTACAGTAAGTCAAACAGAAATTAGACACAAATGCCCACCTATTTGCAAGAGAAGCAAATGTGGTTATTATCATTCAGTTGTAAACACCTATAGTCACAGCCAGGATTCACATTGCAAGACTCTGGGTAAGTATGACACGTTTCCTAAATATTGGTACCTTATCCAGCTGTGTTCTGCTTGGAGTGTGTGTGTGTGTGTGTATGTATGTGTTTAAACATGTAACTTTGTATAGTATATTGTATAGCACTGTGAATCCTGGCTGCAGAGTTTTTTCTCTGCTGTGGCTAAGCAAGACACTGTAACAAGACACTGGCCTGCTGTAGGGCCTATTAGACATCAAACCAAAGGGTACGCTGCGAAGACTAACTTGGAGAAGATGCAATAAAACAAACTTGAACGACAGCCCCCAGACGTCATAAAACACCAGGGAAAATTAGAAAAGCTCCTC
Source organism: Neoceratodus forsteri (assembly GCA_016271365.2). Classification (NCBI taxonomy): domain Eukaryota; kingdom Metazoa; phylum Chordata; order Ceratodontiformes; family Ceratodontidae; genus Neoceratodus; species Neoceratodus forsteri. Next base: position 209,970,099 of record CM057451.1, read on the forward strand.
TAACAACCTAGGCAGAAATAAAACACTGGACTGAAATGAGAACTCAAAACTGGTAGTAATACATATATTCCTGATTTTAACATGAAGTTTTCCTTTAAGAAGATTCAGTAGAATATAAATAGTAGCCCAAAACTGCCTGCCTGAGAAAGACGTTGGTATATTATTTGGAAAAAGGGAAGACTAGGTCTCTTGCTATACAATGTCCTGTAAAGTAACATACTGACTGCTCTTAGAATGGTAGTGGCAAATGCTGTGAGGTACCATGGGGAACTTGTTATGCAGAAAGTTCCAGGAAGTGTGTAACCCATTCTACTTCTAATAGGTGTCTGTACTATCCATTTGTGTAAGTCAACTCCATTTCTCAAACTTAAAAAGAAAACTACACTTCATCACAGACTGTATTTACCAAGCACTGTGCCCATGATTAAAATAATTTGAACCCCATCCCCCCAAAAATATGCCTTCAAATAAACATGCATGATTTATCTGTAAAGACAATAAAAAATGTATTTCTAAATGCATTAGTAACACCAATGCTTTCAAGGTTATCTGTAAAGACAATTACAAAAAAATATTTCTAAATGCATTTGTAACCCCAATGCTTTCAAGATTTTGAAACTACTAAAAAGACAAACTATATATATATAGATAGATAGAATATAGTAAACAAACATTGTTAATCCCAAAAGCTGAACTTTGTTTTTAGTATATAAATGTTTAAGAAATACCTGAAAGCTGTCTATTTTCCTTAGTTTTTAGACACTTCTTAGTCTTTCCTTTTGAGACACCAGGTGACTCTGATAATCATTTGTTCCATGGGTTTTTAAGTCAGTTTGAAGGCATTCTAAGTATCTTCTGTTCTAGTCCTTGACAAAATGCAGGGACTCCACAGACTTCTGTTTATTGGTCCACATCCCAAACAGGTGAGTCTTCTTTCAGGATACTAGAGCCACCACATGCCCCTCCCACATGAATAAAAAAAAGTGTGGGATGAACCTGTTGGAGCTTCTTGGGTGGAGGTGGGGTGGACCTTACTTTCCCCCAAAAAACAATGCTACCTCCCACTACTCAGGTTCCAGTTCTTGTACCACCCATCTAAGAAAGAAAATAGTACCCTGCAACCATTGACTAACATGAAAGAGTATTTACTTGAGGGCAGAAAACATTTCTTGGAGGAGGGTAAGGAGGAGGAGACTATTTACACCTTCAGTCAGTTCCACGGACAGAAAACATGACATCACTCCTTTTGTACATGCAAAACTCCTGTAGGCTCCACCCACAGTACTAAAAAGTAGCAGGGCTATAGCAACAAATTATAGACTGATAATCCTGGTGTCAATCCTTGGAAAGATGATGGAATCTGGTATTAAAGAAAATCCAGAAGTGGACAGTATATCAAATCATATTCTAGACAAGAGTCAGCATGGCTTTAAGAAAAATAAATCTTGCCTGACAAACACTCAAAACAACTCTCCCATAGACATAATTAATCTGGACTTCCAGAAAGCATCTGATAAAGTTCCACACAACTTACTTATCAAGGAAAGTTTTAATAAAGGAATAGATAATAAACTGTTCAGGTGGATTACCAACTGGTTTACTGAGAGGAACCAGATAGTGAGGGTTAAGGGAGCCTTGTCAGAACCTGGGGGTGTGATGAGCGGGGTTCCGTAGGGGTCAGTGCTGGGTCTTGTCTTGTTCAGTCTCTTTGTAGCTGATATGCATAACCAGATCATTGTTATGTCTGCTGGCAACATTAAACTGGGGACAACAGTAAACACAATGATCAAATAGACAATTTGACAAAGGATGTGAAACAGATTGAAGTAATGGCACTTGAGAAACCAATCAACTGTAATGCAGACAAGTTTGTGGTCATGCATTTGGGATCAAACAATAAAAACAATACATATAAATTAAATTACAGTATACTTAGGAAAGTGGACAACAAAAGAGACCTATGCATAATAATAAAAAATTACCTAACCTTCAGCACAAATGCAGTAATGTTATTAAAAGACAAAGAACCTCTGTGCACAAACACTGAGGCAAGGGTTACCCCAAAGGGCATTTGGCTGGGAAGCCAAGTTTCAAGAAAATACAAAATCACACATGCCCCCACAATGCAAAGCATCATGGGCTACATATGCAAATCACCACAGAACGTTATGCTGGTCCAACTTTAAGCAGAATTGCATGGTGCCGAAAGGCCTCTCACACAGTTTGCAAAGGGTGCTAACAGAAGACATAGACACGTGTTTCATCCTACCAGGACTCATCAGTATGCCTCATCTGTTTGACACCCCAGTGGAATGGACCAGCTACCCTAGAGGCAGTGTGCCTTGGATATATTGTGGTGAACCCATTAAAATAAAAACCATTTAAAAGACAAAGAACCTCTGTGCACAAACACTGAGGCAAGGGTTACCCCAAAGGGCATTTGGCTGGGAAGCCAAGTTTCAAGAAAATACAAAATCACATGCCCCCACAATGCAAAGCATCATAGGCTACATATACAAATCACCACAGAACGTTATGCTGGTCCAACTTTAAGCAGAATTGCATGGTGCCGAAAGGCCTCTCACACAGTTTGCAAAGGGTGCTAACAGAAGACATAGACACGTGTTTCGTCCTACCAGGACTCATCAGTATGCCTCGTCTGTTTGACACCCCAGTGGAATGGACCAGCTACCCTAGAGGCAGTGTGCCTTGGATATATTGTGGTGAACCCATTAAAATAAAAAACCATAGCACCCTTTGCAAACTGTGTGAGAGGCCTTTCGGCACCATGCAATTCTGCTTAAAGTTGGACCAGCATAACGTTCTGTGGTGATTTGCATATGTAGCCCATGATGCTTTGCAAATGTTATTAAAACAGCAAATAGAATTCTGAGTGGCATTAGAAGAGCTTTAGATAGATAGATAGATAGATAGATAGATAGATAGATAGATAGATAGATAAATAGGTAAGTAGAAACTTTATTGTAGTGCCCCTTTCCACTGACTCGGACAGAGCAAACTCCTCGCACCTTGTGCTAGAACCTACTCCACCCACTTAGAGATAGGCTGGATATAATAGCCCGTTTAATCTGCTGAAGAGTTGAGCTGGTCTGTTCCCTGCTGCAGCAATCTCCCTTGATAAAAAATCTGCCTTCTTTAGGAAGATTCACCACTGATAGTCACCACAGTGTGACCTCAGGGCCAATTTGTCCTCCATCAGCCCAGATCTCCTCAGCACTGCTCCAACCTCTGGCCCTTTATCTTTAACTCCTTGAGCTCCCCATCAAACCAAGGAAGCATCTGGTCAGTGGATAAGGATCAGACACGAACAGGTGCAATTGAATCAAAGGTGGCTGTGTTGGCCCTATTATAGGCAGCCACTGCCTTCTCTGATTCAATCGCACATGCAGCCTCCACACTCGATAGGTGCAGTACCATCTGTATTCCTGCTAGGGATAATCCCCATAAAGGGTGGTATCAGACCATCTCTACAGAGGATAGACCCTCAATGGGGCCCCAAAGATGAACCTCATGATGCTATGATCCAACCAAACAACCAAATAAATCCTGAGGTCATAGACCCAAGGCCCAGAGTAAATACCAGGTGTAGTGTGTGTCCCTGCAAGTGGGTCACTGAGGTGACAATTTTGAGAGATCCAGGGCCTCCATGCTCTGCAGGAGATCACAACCAAATGACGAGAGTCCATTGTTGACTGAGGCAATGAAGTCTCCCAGAATTAACCATCTGAGTGACTCCAACACCAGGCTGGGGACAAAGTCTCTGATCTTCTGCAGAAATTCCCTCTCCAACCTGGTGAGTGGTAGAGCAGGAGGATCCTGTAACCTGAGCAAGGACCTCCTCAAAAGACATGGTAGGGCCCATCAGCAGCACCATGAGGCTCAGGTTGGCTTTAAAATAAATGGCCACTCCCCAGCCTCTGCAATCATTCCTCAGGGTGTTTATCATAGAGTACCACAGAGTTTCTATTTTATTTGTAGAAATATAAAGTTTATGCTCCCATTATAGAACATAGAAACATAAACGTTGGTGGTAGATAAGGACCACTTGGCCCACCTAATCTGCCCATTTCCCTACCTACTGGGTAAGCTTCAGATCCTAGTTAACCAACAGCCTATTTCTTCCTAACCCCCACAAGAATTGCCTCATGTCTGTCCCATGCTTTCTTGAATTCCCCCACTTTTTTTGACCCCACAACCTCCTCAGGAAGGCAGTTCCATGAGTCCACCACCCTGTCTGTGAAAACATATTTCCTCACGTTACCCCTGAGCCATCCCCCCTCTATCTTCAAATGGTGTCCTCTTGTTCTTGCACATCTCTTTATCTGAAAGATGCTATCCTCTTGGACTTGGTTGATTCCCTTAAGGTACTTAAAAGTTTATATCATGTTCCCCCTCTCCCTCCTTTCCTCAAGGGTATACATATTAAACTCCTTTAGTCTCTCCTCGTATGGCTTCTGTTGCAAGCCCTGCACCATTTTAGTTGCCTTCCTCTGGTCTGTCTCCATCCTGTCTATGTCCTTGCAGAGATGGGGTCTCCAGAACTGGACGCAGTACTCCAGATAGGGTCTCACCAACTGTCTGTACAGAGGAATAACAACTTCCTGTTTTCTACTAGTGATGCCTCTCCCTATACATCCCAGTATCCCCCCAGCCATCCCTACTGCCTTCTTACATTGCTTGCCAACCTTTAGGTCATCTGATATGATTATCTCCAGGTCCCTTTCCATTTTTGTTGTTGTTACTATCTCCCCTTCATTGTGTACTCTTGCCCTATCATACATTAGACCACATCTGGACTACTGTGCTTCATTGTGGAGTTCAGATCTCAGGAGAGACATCACTAACTAGGGTCCAGCTAAGAGAGACTAAAATGATCATAGGACTTAGGGATAGGCCACACGACCAAAGGTTGCAGGACCAGGGGCTGAATACCTTGGAGAGAAGAAGAATGAGAGGGGATTTGCTCCAGATGTTTAAAAGAGTAAGGGATGATGAGTTAATGGAAAGCCTGGATTTGGAATATAACATGAGGGACATAAATCTTACATGTCATAATAAATAAATTATATTAGCGCTCTCCAGAAAGAATACTGGTAGGGGAATTTTTACTCAGAGAGTGGTATGGATATGGAATGCCATGCCTGAAGAAATGATATCTGCAGATTCTTTTGACATCATTAAAAATAGCTTGGATGGGTATCTGTTACACAAAAACACAAAAACACAACAAAGAGGCCCAGCTAAGGTGGGATAGAGACTCAAGGGGCCTATGCCTTCTTCTGTCTACCTACCAAGTATACTACTAAGTGTCACAAGTCCACTCCTGTGGGGCAGGATTCTCTGTGTCACAGAGAATCCCTCTTGTGATGGGAAGGGGGATTTGGGATCAATGATACCCTTTCTCCATTTGAGAGGATACAAATACAGTCTGGAGGCTGTGTTCCTGGGGTAGAACTTCATCGGCCACTGCACCATGAACCAGAAAAGCCACAGGCATGTATAGGCTTTGGGGGGCCCTATACACCCTATTACTGTGTCTTTTCCCAGAAATGCAATGCTCGGTTCAAGCCCCCATAGGCTCCTCTTGAGACCCTTCATATTTCCTCCCCATCTTTCATTAGAAAGTCCCTATGGTACTTCACTTTTGGTAGTGTTTTGGCCCTTAAGTGATCACACAGGTGTAGTATAATATAGTCTGAACAACTCTTACCCAGGCAGTACACACAAACAACATAGGCAGGATTATTTAAAAATGAGCCTAAGGCTTTACTAATTAAATTAATTAGAAAACAGCAAATAACATAAAGACAAAATAATTTGAAGATTGGTTACAGGATATTGAAAATAAAAGGAAAGTATACATAAAAACCTACACTTTAAACTCTGAGGTAAAAGTCTACCATGAGTCCTTAGTTGGAATTTTGAAGTGCAAAGATGTCCTTAGAAGTGTGGTAGCTGAAGTCTTGGCTCTTAGTGATCCAGAAGAAATTGTCTCGGTTCAAGACAGGTAGGTAGAGAAGGTCCCAACTCCAAAATGGCAAAACAGACGCTTCAGCAAAAAGGCAAGAAAAGGCCGAGATACCCACTCTGCATCCTGGTTTTAAAGGGGTTCAAAACAGTAGATCCAGTGGATAGTGGCTGCCATGCGATTACCTAGCATTTCAGTTTCTATGGTTACCCAATCAATCAAAATTCAGTATTTCATTACAACAATGCAGATATGCAGTTTTCTAAACAAAGAAAAAAAACATGAGTTTTGCCAGCTCAAACCAGAATTCTGGGTGATAGTCTGGACTCCCTACTGGGAGATAGATCTAGTTAAACTACACTTAAATACAGTCAATAAACTAAATGGTGGCCTATTCATCTGGTAACAAGATTAAGTCACTACAGAAATCTCAACGCAAAGGATGTCCAGACTTCTCGACTGCATATGAGGTCCTGTCCTTTCACAAGCAAATGGGTCTACCTGGCCTCCTAGCTAGGCTTAATTATTCTTTTATCTCCTTTTAGATAATTTAATTAACTCTAGCCTCTGCTAGCAGCAAAACAGTTTTCCTGCCCAGTAACAAGAGTTCCAAAATTATTCTATGGACCATTATTCTATGGCCCATGTGCCTGTACCATAATTCCTTGCCCTTATGTTGGAAAAGCCAGGCATCTGATGCATTTCTCACATAAAAAAAATATAAAACATGACCAAAACAATAAGATATGGCCTACCTAGACTTTAGCAAGGCATCTGACACAGTCCCACACAAATGATTAATAAACAAATTAGCCAGCCTGGGAGTGGGTCCCAGGGTGGTAGCCTGTGTAAAACACTGGCTGGACAACAGGACACAGTGGGTAATAATAAATAGAGTCCACAGTGAAGAAAGGAAGGTTACTAGTGGGGTACTGCAGGGTTCAGTACTGGGGCCAGTCCTTTTTAATGGATGTCTTTATAAGTGGCATTACAGAGGGACTGGAAGGAAAAGTATGTCTCTTTGTAGATGACATAAAGATCTGCAACAGGGTTGATACACAAGGTGGGTGGAAAGGATGAAAAGGGACTTGGCAAGGTCAGAGGAATGGTCAAATGTATGGCAGCTTAAATTCAACACAAAGAAGTGCAAAGTAATGCACCTGGGAAACAAAAACCCAGGGGAAGAGTACACAAAGTGGGGTGAGATACTGACAACAACAAAAATGGAAAAGGACCAGGGGGCAGTCATATCAGATGACCTAAAGGTGGGTCAGCAATGTGACAAGGCTGTAAGGAGGGTTGGGGGGCTACTGGGATGCATAGGGAGAGGCATCACCAGTAGAAAACAGGAAGTTGTTGGCCCTTTGTACAGGCAGTTGGTAAGACCACATCTGGAGTACTGTGTACAGTTCTGGAGACCCCATCTCCACAAAGACATAGACAGGGTGGAGGCTGTCCAGAGTAGAGCAACCAAAATGGTGCAGGGTCTGCACCAGAAGACATATGAAGAAAGACTATATGAGCTTAAGATGTATAGCCTCGAGGAAAGGAGGGAAAGGGGGGACAACTTTCAAATACCTCAAGGGAATCAACAAAGTCCAAGAGGGTAGCATCTTTCAGAAAAAGAGATGTGTAAGAACAAGGGGACACAATTTGAAGATGGGGGGGCATCTCAGAGGTAACGTAAGGAAGTATTTCTTCACAGAGAGGGTTATAGATGCATGGAACAGCCTTCCCGAGGAAGTTGTAGAATTAAAAACAGTGGGGGAATTCAAGAATGCATGGGACAGACATAAAGCAATTCTAGTGGGGGGTAGGAAGAAGTAGACTGTTGGTTAACTAGGATCTGCAGCTTATCCATTACGTAAGGAAATGGGCAGACTAGGTGGGTCAAGCGGTCCTCATCTGCTATCAAATTCTATGTTTCTGTGTTATCTCACCACACTCCTCCCTCCTTAACAGAACCGGGGGGGGCATGCTTCTTTTCAAGTAAGTGTTTCCACCAGTTCTGCCTCTTACTCTGACTGGCAGGATAGGCCAAATGCATTGGCATTAGCAGATCTATGTTAGATGCCCCACGTATGAGACCTCAGCCATTTCCACCTTGTCCCTTTTGGCCTTTACAGTGAGTCCTGCCTTCTATATTTTGCCTAACACTTTACCCAGATGAGACAAGTGTTCCTTCCAGCTGGTACTGAAGATGGCAATAGCATCCAGATAAGCCACTGTGTATTCTTCAGTACTGTGTAACACCTGGTTGACTAACCTTTGGAATGTGGTAGAGGCATCTTCATCCCAAAAGACATCACCTTAAATTTGAAGAGGCCAATTGGGGTGATGAAGGCTGCTCTGGCAGTCAACTCCATCTGCCAGTACCCCTTTGTTAGGTCTATGGTTGTTAGGTAGGTTGACTCACCCAATTTGTCCAATAACTCATCTGTCCAGGGCATTGGGTGGGTGCTGGAGTTCATGACTGCGTTGAGTCTATGGTAGTCCACTTAAAAATTGGTAGACCTATCTGGCTTGGGGATGAGGACTGTGGGTGAGGCCCAGGGATTGTGGAATTTCTGGATTATCCCTAACTCCAGCATTTCCTCCACCTCCCTCCTAATGTCCTTTAGGATGGTCTTAGAAAACCAGGCAGGCTGTCAGTTGTATGGTGCTTGCATCCCCATGTCCACATCATGGGTTGCTAAGGGGGTCCATCTGGTCTTGGCCATAAATAAAGGGGCAAAGTCCTCTAAGACCTCCCTTACTTCCTGGGTCTGTTCTGGGGTCAACTGGGGTGACAGTTTAATTGTCTCCACTGATGACTCTTGCTTGCTTTCCTCTAGCAAGTCCAGGAGTGAATCTTCTTCATCCGTCCCCTCCACAGGAATAGAAACAGCAAAAACTATGTTGGCCCTATTTACATATGGCTTCATCATATTAACATGGTACAGTCAATGGATATGTCTCCTGTCAGGCAGTTCTACAATGTAATTCACATCGTTTATCTGCCGGACTACCTTGTATGGTCTCGCTCACTCGGCCTGCAGCTTGTCCTTCTGGACTGGAATGAGGACCATTACTCCCTGACTTGTGCTGTATGAGTGAGCTCTAGCTCTGTGATGTACCAGACATTTTGCTTCTGCTGGGCAGCTGCAGGTTGCTTTGAGCCATCCCCATAAGCTCCTTCAGCTTCTCCCTCAGCCTAAGGACATATTCCACTATGAGAGTTCCCTGTGTAGTGTATTTGCCTTCCCAGTCTTCACAAATCAAGTCTAGGGGCCCACGGACCATTCATCTATATGAGTCAGAAGGAGGAGAACCCAGTTGACTCTTGGGGAACTTCCCTGTATACAAACAACAGGTGGGGAAGGTATTTCTTCCAGTCCCTCCCATGTTGTTCAGCAAATGCTTGGAGTATCATTTTTAGGGTACCATTGAATCTTTCCATGAGCCCATTGGCTTGTGGGTGAACAGATGTCAATCTTCTCTGCACCACCCCACACTTATCCCACAAGGACTTCATCAGGTCCAACATGAAGTTAGCCCCTTGGTCAGAGATAACCTCCTATGGGAACCTGACATGGGAGAAAATACCTAGCAAGGCATCTGCCACCTTGGGTGCCTTAATTGAGGATAGGCGACCATCTCTAGGTTTTGGGTGGCATAATCTACCACCATCAGGTTAAACCCTTTCCAGATGATCTTGGGATACTCAAGGGTCCCACAATATCAGTTCCTTCCATTTGGAATGGCTTCTCCACAATGGGCAAGGGAAGTAGGGCAGTTTTTGTTTTACTAGTTGACTCTCCTATCTGTTAGCACCAGTGACAAGACTTGCAATATTCCTTCACCTGCTGGGTGAAGTTGGTCCAATAGAAATTCTGGGCCAATCGCTGCATGGTGCACATGATTCCCAGATGTCCAGACATGGGGATATCATGAATGACCTTGAGTAACCACTCACAATACTCCTGGGGAGGGACAAGCTGCCTGCCCATCACCCCTCCTTCTGTCCTCGTGTCCTGTGTATACAGAAGTCCATTGTCCCAAAATACCCTATGTCTCATGTCACCTCCCTGTGTCCCAACAGATTCTGCACAAGCCTTCAGACTCCCCAAAGTAGGGTCAGTTCTCTGAGCAGATGCAAAATCTTCCCATTTTCCCAAAGCATGGGACATGTCCCCCTTAGTCCCTAAACTGGGATCCATAGCTCTAGCATCAGGGCATTCAGAGTCATTGCCATCTCTAACCTTCTGATCATTGGTTACCACTCCCTCCTCAGAGTAACCTCCTGTAGCTGTGTGGGACATGGCTGCCAGGGGAAGTCCTACCTCCCTTTCTCTAGTATCCATTTCAGGAGACACAGACTGGGGAACTTGCCCCCTATTCTCTTCCACAGGTGCTCCTGTAGTGTTCAGGGAAATACAAGGGGCCTTATCTGACTGACTGCAGGTAACCATGCACACCACCGTCTTCTGTATATTATTCCTTATAATCACATCTAGAGTGAGGCTGTCTTCCACTGCCATTTTGTGTACCCTCTCTCCTGCCTCACCCCAATCCAGGAGAACACTAGCTAGTGGCAGGGTTTTTCCCTCCCCTGTGAATCCCCTCACAGTAATAAATTGATTAGGTATAAGCTGTTCAGGCTCAACCAAATCATCTTTCACCAGTTTAAGAGATTCCTCGTGTCCCTTAACCAATGGGTCTGCACCCCATTTACAGAAACAAGGTGTATGTGCTCTCCCATGTTCACAGGCATACTCTCAGGGATACACAGTGCACGTACCTACTTTTGAGGGACACTTTATCTACACTGTGCCTTTTTCAGGGAACTGTCTAGCCAGATGCCCTGGCTGCTTACAAAACCAACATTCATCATTCTTTTTTTCCAAAGACCTCCATTCTTGGTAACTTAGGGTTCCCCCTTTTTGCAGAGACATTGAGGGTTTTAGCTGCCCTGAAGGTGCGTTTTTCCCTTTCTGTGCTGCAGCACCTGCTCCACTCCCTTTCAGGGAAGGCCAACTCCTGGTATAGTGATCCGAGAGCTAAGCAGCTTGCTGTGCTATTTTGGGATCCTGGTCCTCCAGCCAGGTTTTCCGCTCTGCTGGGCAAACAGAAAAGAACTGTTCTAAAAATATAACCTCCTCAATTTTCCCCACATAGTTTGCATCCACCCTCTCCAATCAAAGCTTTAAAACTGCACTTACTTAGTGGATAGTTCTTCAAAGCTCATGGCAGGGATTTTTCAGACTTTATGGAATATAACCCTGTAGATCTCAGGAGTCAGTTCATACTTTTTAAGGAAAGCATCTTTAAGTTTCTCATAGTCTTGGCTATCATCATTATCCAGTTGCCCTAGCGCCTTACGCCATTTACCAGTAAGCAGCAGGGATAGCTGGAAGCTCCAAAACTCCCTGGGTACTTTGGCCTGGATACATACCTTTTCAAATGAATTCAAAAATGCATACATATCCTCCTCCTCTTTAAATTCCACTATTATTTGTAACTTAATTTATACCCCAGCCCTGGAATTTCAGGCCTATTCCTGCAACTTACCTCCTCTGGTACTGGTTGTTGGAGTCTCAGCTTCTCCAGTTTAAATTCCCTCTGGTGCTCCTTTCCTCTCTCTCAGCCTCTCTCTGAAGCTGTCTTTCTCTTTCCTCAGCCTCTATCTAAAGCTGCCTTTCTTGCAACTCCATTTTGAACCTTGCTGGGCTTCAAACTTTCTCTGCTTCTGCTCCAGTTTCCTCAGTTCAAATTGCAGCCTGATCCTTTCCAGCTCTAGCTCTGTGGTTACCTCCCCTGGTGCTGTGGTTCTGGGTTCCCTCTGGTCTAGCTGTCCTCCCTGAGACTGGACACTGCAACATCCCTTGGCACCCCCACTCCCAAGCAGGTCCTGGGCAGTCACTTGCTGATCAGCTGCCACAAGATCTTCCATGAGGTTCTTTTTGCTTCACCCTTCATAATGGACCCCTCTTTCCTGGCACAGCAGCTTCAGCTCTTCTATAGTGTAGTCGCTGTTCTTGGAAGTCATATTTCTTCTCTACACTATCACTAGTCTGACTTTTACTTGCTGCAAATAAAAAATCTGGGTGGGAACTGTATCTTGTAACCAATTTGCCCTTTTCCAATTTCTGCCCTCTTTGAGTGTGGCTCTTCAAACAGGTTGACGATCGCACCACTGCTCACCAAATCTGTCACAAGTCCACTCCTGTGGGGTGGGATTGTCTGTATCAGAGAGAATCCCTCTTGCGATGGGGGGGATGGAGTCAGAGATACCCTTTCTCCATGCAAGGGGATACAAATACAGTCTTGAGTTTATGCTCCTGGGGTAGAACTCCCTCAGCCACTGCACCATGAACCAGAAAAGCCAGAGGCATGAATAGGCTTTTGGGGGGCCCTATATACCCTATTACTGTGTCTTCCTCAGAAATGCAGCCCTCGGTTCAACCCCTCACAGGTTCCTCTTGAGACTCTTCATATTTTCTCCCCTCCTTTCATCACAAAGCCCCTAATGGTACTTCACTTTTGGTAGTGTTTTGGCCCTTAAGCAATCATGCAGGCATAGCAGAGTCTGAACAAATCTTACCCAGGCAGCACACACAAATTACATTGGCAGGATTATTTTAAAATAAGCCAAAGGCTTTACTAATTAAATTAAGTAGAAAACAGCAAATAACATAAAGGCAAAATAATTTGGAGATTGATGACAGTATATTGGAAATAAAAGGAAAGTACACATAAAAACCTACACTTTAAACTCTGTGGTTAAAGTCTACCTTGAGTTCTTAGTTGGAATTTTTAAGTTTAAAAGTGTCCTTAGAAGTGTAGTAGTTGAAATCTTGGCTCTCAGTGATCCAGAAGAAATGGTCTCTGCTGAAGAATGGTAGATAGAGAATGTCCCAAATGCAAAATGGCAAGACAGATGCTTCAGCAAAAAGACAACAAAATGCTAAAATACCCCTCTGCATCCTGGTTTTAAAGAGGTTCAAAAGGGTAGGTCCAGTGGATAGTGACTAACATGGTATTGGCTAGCATTTCAGTTTCTATGGTTACCATAGAAACTGAATCAAAGTTCAGTATTTTATTACAATAACACAGATTTGCAGTTTTCTGAATATAGAAAAAAAACATGAGGTTAGCCAGCTCAAACCAGATTTCTGGGGTATAGTCCAGTCTCCCTGCTGGGAGATAGATCTAGTTAAACTGCACTTAAATACAGTCAATAATTAAATGTTGGCCTATTCATCTGGTAACAAGATTAAGTCACTGCAGACCTCTCAACACAAAGGATTCTCAGACATCTTGACTCCCCATGAGGTCCTGCTCTTTCACAAGCAAGTGGGCCTACCTGGCCTTCCAGCTAGGCTTAATTATTCTTTTATCTCTTTTTAGATAATTTAATTGACTCTAGCCTCTGCTAGCAGCAAAACAGTTTTCTTGACCAGTAACAAGAGTTTCAATATTATTCTATGGCCCATGTCCATGTACCCATAATTCCTTGCACTTACATTGGGTCACCCTGGCATCTCATGCATTTCTCACACACACACACACACACACACACACACACACATATATATATATATATATATATATATATATTTGTGTGTGTGTGTATATATATATATATATATATATATATATATAATGACCAAAACCATAAGGTATGGCCTTATCTCACCACACCAAGTATAGGTAGAAAAATGGAAACTACTCTTTTCTTAGATTATCCCAAAGCCTTCGATAAGGTCTCTTATAAAGCCATCACAGTGCAAGCTGCTTATAACTGACTGCTCAGTGAATAGCAGACTTGTCCATTTTAAGTGGTTGTCTGGGATCTTCAAAGATTCCATTTTTTATAGATCTTTTAAAGCCCAGTAATAGACATTCAGGGTGCTGAGATTTCCATCATTCCAAGGATAGCGGTGTAGTATTGTATTGTATTGGTCTGGTACTGTCTGGTACACTCCTTAACTCCTAAGAAGTTGTAAAATCTGTACTTACACAGTCACTTTTATACAGCAGAGAACAGAAACTTTCCAACTTGCAATCACTCGTGTTTGCCAGTCACACTACATATGCTATCCACCCACCCTTTAGCTATTTTAATTATTATATGTTTATCTTCTCTCACCTTATCTCAGGTTGTTCCTGTGTTGCTAACATGTTCTATAATTCACAGCAACTGATGTTACAATACTCTCAAAGTAAGTTTACATTACAAACAAGATTAAAAAAGCCACCTCTGCATTCTGGCCTCAGCCACCCACAGTATACAGTATGTCCCAGGATTTTCTGAGCATTCCTACCTCTCTGCCAAATGAGTCCCACTAATGAGGCACACAGAAAAATCTCTACCAAAGGTTGAAGCTCGTTCTTCTCTTTAACTCCTTTCTCACTTTCACTCTGACTTAAGGAAAAAGTGTGCCACCATGAGAGGCTACAAAGGTGAGACAGTGATATAAGGTTAACATATAACGCTCCTAATGACATTCTTCAATCAGAAGTTACTGTAGCAGCGCAATATATAAATTAAACTAGAAAGGAATGTGTTTATTGTTAGACAAAACAACCACTAGTATCTTCTGAACTTTTCCAAACATAATCGAATATATTTTTATAATGCCTGAAACTATATTTTGAAAGCTGTAACATTTGAACAGTTAATACAGTTCTCCTGTGATGCTACATGAATATATACATGTCAATATAATGTGATAAAAATGACAGGACATTAACACTGTAGAAGACCATTTTATGTTTTTTTATATCGATATGAAACATTTTTTATATCACTATGTGGTCACCGTGGTGATAAATTAACAATAGAACTACTTGCAGACTCCAAGCTTTTATTAAAAACAGAAATGAAAAATAAAGTTGGTCGCGTTAATACTTTCAAAGTTATCACATTTTAAAGAATATATCTTTTGAAAGGTTTAACTCTGGAACCATTGGGGCTAGAAACTTATTTTTTTAAATGAAAGCTTGGACTCCAGCTGTTAAGAAATTGTGTTGATCATTGATATTATAAACAAGCAGTATTCTCTTCCTATATCTATATACATATTTACATCATGACAGAACTGAGATTTTTTGTATAATAAATGTTATTGATATACTTTTCCCATAATGAAAATGTATAGTGATATACTTTTTTAAATATCAACATAGAAAATGTCCAGACAGTTTAAAAAAATAAACTTAAAAAATATTTTTTTGTGCACCTTTTCTGAATTATGATATTTGTTCCTGTAATTTAATTGGTCTCTATATAACTGCAATACCTATCCTCTTATAACTTAAATTGTATGGCTAACATTTCACCCTCCTCACCAGTTGTATCAATTCTTCATCCCTTTTGCAGCCTTAAAAGCATCAGAAGATAATAAACTTAAAACGTAAAGTTTATTTAGACTTGTCATACCCAGCAATGTTATTTCAGCTGAAACAGGTTCACTTGCAGGCAAAGATGACCACTCTAACAAGGCAGCTGTATGAGAGGCAAGTGGGGATGGTGGCACAGCTGAGAGTTGAACTTAGCACATTTTTTGTTAGATATCCATGGCAGTCTGGTAGTGTCAGGGAGGCCCATTAACACCTCCACAGTTGTGGTCAAGTAGTATCAAGACTCAGTGTTGGCAAGGCTAATCAGGCATCTTGCATAGCAGGTGGCCTTAATCTGCTGTATCAAGTGGGTTTACAATGGATCCCCAAGTGCAGTGCTGCAGCAGTTTTAGTTCACAAACTTTGTCTGGTAAAGGCAATTGCCCGTAATAAGCACATCCACTATTAGTGGGGCATACTGTATACATAAACTATATCAATTGAAGTCAGTACATTCGTAATTTAATGGAATAAAAAATGATGGAATAAGCAAACACAACATATTAAATGATGTGGGCATAAATTTGTATCTAGTCCTATCTTAATTGGCATCCCCATGAGTTCAGTTCTTGGTCCAATATTATTTGATGTCTTTATAATGGACATATGAAACAGCTGTTTATTATGGCATAATAAATTTGCGATAATACTAAAATAGAATGTGAAGTGACATCAGCTGAGGACTTCAAAGAGACATTAAAAAAGTTATGGATTAAACAACAAGTTGAGGTAGAGAACTAATCTTTACCTCCCTGATGCCCTCAGTGACCACCATATGGTCTATCGTGTGTTCAAAATACATCATCCCAAAGCCTCTCCCAAACTCCTCCAGATCCTGTCCTTCCAGCCGCTAGACTTGTTCTCTCTCCATGTAGACTTTACTGACTGATCGTCCATCTCTTCTGCCAGTACCATCAATTCTGCCCTCAACTATTTTAATACAAATTCCTGTCAATCTGGGATCGGCATGCCTCCCTTAGAAAAAACAGAGTCCATTGCACCCACCACCCTTGGATATCAGTGGAATTACTGGCCTGCCTACAAGCACATGATCTTGCCTGGAAGACTCATATATCCTCTGGCTACCCTGATGATTTACTTAAGTACCAAGCCCTCCACAATGCCTGCAGCAGAGTCACTGGGCTTATCAAGTCTGAATACTTTGCCTCCTCCTTCCAGAACAACCTTTATCATCCCTCCAAATTCTGGAAGATCATCCATGCCCTCTTCTCTCCCCCAACCCAGTCCTCCTCCCCAGTCCTCCAGGTGGGTAACTTCCCCATTTCTGACCCGCTGTCTGTTGCCTCTGAGTTCAACTCATGATTTACTTCCTGTGCCTCCTCTCTTTCTTCTCCCTTCCTCTTACCCCTTCCCTGTCCTACAACTCCATCTCTACCTTTCTCTTTCTCTCCTGTCACTCTCACTGACATCCTCAAGGCTATGCTGGTTCTTAATCCTCTCAAGGGCAAGGGCCCTGCGGGACATGACCCTAAACTCCTCCATCTCTCCTTTCCTGCCATTGCTCTACTAATCACCTCCCTTCCAAAACTCTTTTTCTCCCTTGCCTCTGTCCCTGACTCCTGGAAACAGGCCACTGTCTTTGCCGTTCCCAAAGGAGGTGACTCCACCTGTCCTGGCAACTACCACCCTATCTCCCTAGTCCCCACTTTAGCTGAACTACAAGAACAGTTTGTGCTGGCTCAGCATTTCCCCTTCCTTGACTCCTCTTTCTTCCTCCCTTCCAGTCTGGCTCCCATAAGTTCCACTCTAGCTACTCCTACCTTCTTCGGTTTACTGACTCCATTCTCTCAGGCATGGTTCAGGGCCTTATCACCTCTGCCATTTTGTCAACTAGGCAAAAGCCTTCAACACTGTAGCCCACCCCCTTCTTACTAACAAGCTTAAGGCAGCAGGGCTCTCTGACTCCTCAACTAAGTGATTCCTCTCCTACCTTGAGGGTAGAACTCAGTCTGTTAGAAATGGAGATTTCCTATCCACCACTCTCTATCAGAATTGGTGTCCCCCAGGGATCCATCCTTGGCCCTGTACTCTTTTTGGTCTTGCCGAATGACCTCCCCACTGCCTGCTCCTCTGCAGCCAGCCACATGTACACAGATGATACAGTACTATTTGTACTGATTCCTCCCCCTCTGATCTGATGGCCAGGCTTCAGCTGGACTTCAGCAACATTCAGCACTGGTTCTGGTCAAATCAGCTATTCCTCAATACCAATAAAATGGTCTCCATGACATTTGGCACTAGGCAGAAGCTCACTAAGCTCACCACCCTCCCTATCTTCCACAGCTCAAATGGGGCCACAATTTATGATGTTCTCTCATTGAAGTACCTCATGGTCAGGCTTGACCAGTACTTTGACTTTTTAGTACATGTGGATGCTATCCACAAAAAAACTTCACCCTAAACTCTGTATGTTATACAGGAATAGAGGCTGCATTCCTCTTCCTGTTGACAAACTATTGTCCTGAAAATGATTGTCCCCATCTTCAACTTTGGTGACATTGTCTATAGTGCTGCTCCTAAGACCATCCTAGCCAGACTAGATCCCCTCTTTCACTCCTTCTGTTACTTTACTTTGGATTCTCTGCCCCCCACCCACCATTGCTTCCTATATTTCTCCCTCTCTCTTCCCTCCCTTAAAGCCAGATGCATTGTTCACTGTACCTTCTTTATCTCTAAATACCAGCTGGACTCTCTCCCCTCCTACCTTACCTAAATTCTCTCCCTTCCCCCACCTTCCTCCTATGCCCTTTGCAGCTCTGGCTATTGTTCTATTGCACTCCCATCAAGGAAATCCCTAGCTGACCAGGCTACTTTGACCTAGTGCTTCCACAAACTATGGAATTCTCTTCCCCTAAACACCACTCTGCCTCCTCCCAATACCCACTTTCCTCTCTCCTCTCTTCTCCATGACGTTACTTCTCACACCTGCAATTGCACCTGATACCTCTTCCTGTTCCACTACTCTCTACCTGCTCACCCATTCCTCCTGATCTACACTTGACTACCCCCTTTTTTCCCAATCTACAGTAACAAGCCCTGTCTCCTACTGTCATCCCTGTTACCTCTGCACTTTGAATAGTATTTTCTTGAAACTTTCTTGAAACCTCTTCCTTGCATATATTTATTTTTATTTTTATTTTAGTCTTTGGTAACCAGGTAAGGCCCACTAAGCACAAGTGCCTGTTTTCAGGGGTGACCTGGGAGCACTGGGTGGTTAAGTGACTTGCTTAGAGTTGCACAGTATGCAAGTGGAGGTTGTGAGAATCAAACTCTGGTCTGGTCTGCTGGATGTACCAAGTTTGTTCACACCTCATTCCTCTAACATCTATGCTATACTGCCAGCCCATATTGCACTTTATTTGTATCTCCTTGATACCTTCTGGATTGCATTGTCTTTCTCATCTTTGCATATATTGCACAAATTGCATAATTTGCTTATTGATTGTACCTTAGTATATGATGCTTAGTTTTTTACCTGCTATGTATTTATTGTTTTGATTGTTATTCATTACACTCCTCTTCCCCTACACCCAGAACACATCTTGAAATAAGCTGCTATCTGTTCAGTATGTCTTTCCTGGTGAAACTTTTGAAATAAATAAATGTATTGTCATGCACCTAAGAAGGAATAGTAGTAAAATTAATTATTGCATAAAAGGTATACAATTGGTAGAAACTGCTGACTAAAAAATTTGGGTATACTTATCACCAGTGACATAAAACTATCCAAACTCTGCAAGGATTGTGCTGCAGAATCAAACAAAATATTAGGATGCATTAAATGTCACTTTACGTCAAGACTAAATCAGTAATTTTTCTGCTATACAGAAACTTAGTACATTTGCAGCTGGATTACTGCTCTCCAGTATAGAATTCCTTTCCAAAGAAAGATAAGTTAGTACTCATCATAGTTCAGAAAAGGGCAACAAAATTAATATGTACCAATAAAGATTTATCAGATATGGGCTATGCACTATTGCGGGTCAGGTATGTGTGAACTGCATGTATCAGCATACATAGCTCCAGACATGTGGACATGCACAGGGTATGTAATATGCACACCCACGCACCTCCATAGGACACATTTCCATGGTCTCACCCTCCTGGTATGCTGTAGCATAGGGGGGTGGATCAAGGGACACAGGCGGGGGTTACAAAGTGGATCCCCTGCACTCCATGAGTAGGGGATTCTGGGTAAGTGCAGATCTGTCTTTTCTAAAAGTACAAGCAAGTTCCAAAATGGATGCCTCCAGGCCTTCCTGCCAGCCCACTGAGCTGGGGCAGCATGGTGTGGGGATTTCCTGTCCTGCCACAGCCAGTGGATGTCATGGGGGGCCTGAAAAAGATAATGCAGCGTTCCTGCTACCATATCCTGTGCCCTTCTTGCCCTGCACTCTGCAGTGTGGGCTTATCCCTCCAGACACCCCCCGACTGGCCACACATTTAGCTACATGATTGACCCGGTGGATCAAGAGTGCAAGGGCATGTGCCCCTTCAGAGAATGCCACCAGGAGTCCGCTGGACCCTAGTTCACAGCATTCCATCTTAGGGTTGTCTTCAAACTGCAAATCCATGGCACCTATGAAATCCACCACTTAATGAATAGGGATGATAGTGAGCACCTTGATGAACTGGGACTAATGACATTAGAAGATGGGAGGGGAGGGTGGATCTCTTACATATGTATGATGTGATGCACAACCCCATACTCATAAATAGTTTGAGATTTTAGGTTAGAAAGGATTTAAGGGCCTTTATGAAACATACTGAAACATGCACATCAGAATAAATGAAACATTCAAAATGACTGCAAGACAACACCCTGCTATCACAGGAATACAGGCATGTGGAATGATTTTCCACAAACCTTTAATGATAGTCCAACAACAGCTATATTTAAGAGCAGACTGGATAAATTGATCTTAGAGGGGCCTTATGTAGAATATTATTATAATGCTGAGTATAGGCAGTCTTTAAGGACCATATGGTCTGCCTCTTCCTAAAACCAAAGTATAAATCTGAAAGAAAAAAGCTCCTAGGGGACACATTGGCAGCCTCATTTCTACTGCTATGCATCTAATGTAAGAGCCACTACTAGAATGAAGGCTCTGGGTCTGGTAGCCTGGTAATCAACCACTGACCCTTTACTGGTAAGTGGGGATGCTGCTCTCTCCCTTGTGAGAAAGTATTTCTATTCTCAGAAATTTGCAGATTTGGGCCAATGCATTTGCCCAATGCATGATACAAGGGGGTACTACCCCTTATATATTGACCATCATGGCTATCTATAATACTTATTCTTCCTTCGACAGAAACCACCAGCCCCCTTCCCCCAAAAGAAATGTAACTTGGTAAACAACCCACCTGTCTATCCACAAGGCCCCAAGACCCAAACCCGGTGATCAGACATACAAATTGCTATCACTTCCATAATGACTGAGCTCCCCCCAGGAATGTACAGCACTCTCTTCCATGTACACTTACATGCTGGGAACTCTTCCTTACAACAACCATATATTGTGGGCAGCTTAGTCGCATCCACTGCTTCTCCTTGGCAGTGATATATCTCATAATTGTCATGCTGACACACCTGCACCAGCATATAACCCCTTATCCCCTCCATCCAATAGGTACAGGCAGTCAGTTCCTCCAAGAGTATACACTTTCCCCGTGACCTGCTTCTGGGTCCTGGTAAAAGAGCCATCCTTTTCCTTGGGTATGTTCAGTGTAGATTCTCCCATCCAGGTCACTAACTGGACCAGTCCACCACCTGTCTGGGGTCCAAACATCACTCTATTATAGTCCTACCAGCTACAATTCCTCTCCACTCCCACAACAGAAAGCATGAGAAAGAGTCATGACACAACATGCTTAAATTTTTTTTTCTTTTCTCAAGTCACTTGCTGAGTGGTGTTACATAGCAATGCTACCAAATGAGCAAATTAACACTCAGGATCCTTAAATTCGAGCATATCTCAATGTAACTTTTGCAGCAGAGCAGCAAAAGGCATAATAAATGCACTCTAGGTATGAAAAACAAAAGTAGTTTGTGGCCAAAAAGTATTAATTTTAAATAAAGGTTCACATAGGTAGTAGAATCAGTAGCACTAGGAAACCCTAGTGCTACTGTCTCCAGCATGATACTTCATCACTGGGTCCCTGGAGTGCATCTTCTTGTGCCTTTTGCTAGTCCATTTTGATGGCATCCTTGGCATGAGCATGTGGTTCTTCTGTTTTCAATAAATTTTGTGGCATCAGGTTGTGTGTAATCAGTGCTACTCAATGAAATATGCTAGCCCCACTTGTATTGCTCTGGTCACTAGTGAGATAGCTGTGCTTCTGCTTGAACTGGCCATTCTCCCAAAGCAGTAGGAACTTCTTATTTATGTCTCAATACTGCTTGTAAACTATGGAATTTGTGCATTCTGATACTCTTTCCCACTTCCCAGCCCTCCAGCACTGCTTACACTCTAAACTCACAGTCTACCACCTGTAATCATATACTTTACTAGTGAGTGATTCTGGCTGAGCCATTATGTGTCCTAAAGGCAAAATGGTGTAAATCTCACCCCGCCACCACCATTTTAGGTATCTGGTTGAAAACTGAAATGATGACTGAAATGTCTTGAAAGGTGAAGCCCAACAC
This sequence comes from Neoceratodus forsteri, assembly GCA_016271365.2. Lineage (NCBI taxonomy): Eukaryota > Metazoa > Chordata > Ceratodontiformes > Ceratodontidae > Neoceratodus > Neoceratodus forsteri. The sequence continues at coordinate 209,992,139 of CM057451.1, forward strand.
CATTCCTACATTTGATTTGTAAGGAAGCTGAGATGGTACAGTTCAGGAGAATGGTGTGAGAGTTAGGCCCAGTGACCCCAAGACACACCCTGATGCCTGTTGGTGTATGGAGGTTGGGGGGAGTGGTGTTATTGAATTTCCAAACCTTTGCCGCTGTAATGACAACCCTAACTGATACATTAATGGGAGTTTTTTGCAATGAATTTCCCTTTTTTTTTTAGAAAGTGTAATGTTACATTGGCCCAGTGGTGTGGAGGGCTGAGGCATCAGCAATGACATTTTAAGAATGCTGGAAAATCTGAAACTTGATGAAGACTGTTTTTTAGTGACAATGGGGTAGAAGCTTTGTACTCAAATATACCACATGAGGGGACTCTTGGTACAGCAGCTAATGTTTGGTACACTGAGGGGAAAATGTAAACCTTCTACCAGCTTTTTGCTTAAACTTTTGGAATTTGTTTTAAAATACAACACATTTTGTTTGATAATACATTTTATTTACAAGTGAAAGGGTCTGTGATGGGGGCCACATGTGTCCCCTCGATTGCAAATATTTACATGAGGGAGTGGGAGAATAAACATGTGCTATGCCAACACATTCATCCTTTTTTTGAGCAGGTTATAAAATGGAAACGATACATTGATGACTTATTTTTTATTTGGAGATGGAGTATTGCAGATTTACATTTGTTCATACAGTATTTGAAAGGGACAGACAGGAACTTGAAATTTACCTGTAATGCATCAAAAAGTGAGATTAATTTTTTGGACTTAAAAATCTTCAGAGCGGATGGATGAAAAATTGAGACGGACCCCTAACAGAAAGAAATTGATGGTAACACCATGCTTACAGCCACTAGTTGTCACCCGAACCACACAATAATGAATATCCCAAAAGGGCAATTTTTGAGAACAAAAAGAAATTGTGGCAACCAAGCAAGTTTTGAAAATGGTATTAGAGAGTTAAGCACCTGGTTTTTAGAGTGAGACTATAAAATGGATGACACCAGAAGAGGATGGGAACATGGCGGCACAACAGGATAGAGATGCACTCCTTAGACCACAAACCGGAAACAGGGATGTAAACAATGATGACAAATGCTTTAATTTTGTTACCACCTACTCCATACTTGCTGGGGAGATAGAAAGGATAGTTAGAGATCATTGCAGAGTCCTTAGTAGTGATCCAGCACTGAAAGACATTGCCTCAGTTCCACCTAGGATGGCCTATAGCACAGACTTTGGGAGACAAACTTACCTATAGCCATTTTATGGATGGTAGAAATGGGGTTAATACTTGACTCAGTAAATCTGTGCTGAGTTGTTTTGCCTGTAAAAGGTGCAACATATGTAGTCATATTAGAGAAGGCAAACAATTTCATAATGTGTGTAAAGAAAGATATTATGATATTAGACAACTCATCACATGTGACTGTGAAGGGATCATATATAGAACAACATGTAGCTGTGGCTCTTTTTATGTTGGTAAAACAAAAAGAAGTCTTAAAGTGCGAGTGAGTGAACATGTAAGAGCCATAGCCAAACGAGAAACTAAATATGCTACAGCTGCACATGTAGACAAGTTTGTGGACAAAAAAGCACATTTGTTTACATTCTAGGATATTGATAAAGTAACTGTCAGACCAAGGGGAGGCAATTTTAATGATTTGCTGTTAATGAGAGAGGCCTTTTGGATTATTAGCTTGAGTGCTTCCCAGGGACCTGGTTTAAACTATGGATTTGAGCTACAGTCATTTTTGAGGCAGAAAAATAAATAAGCCAGTTGTCCATCTTGATGTAAGGAAATAATCTAGTGATACGACTTGATGTATTGTGTTTAATTAAGATGAGAAGTTTTACTTTTCCTCTACACTGTGTTTACACATATGAAATTGTTCTGAACTTTTGTAAGCAGTGGTATACAGTTAAATATTTATAGGAGTGTTAGTGATCTGTTTTTCCTTTTCCATTGTGACTTCTGTATTACATGTATTTATTATGGGATGCTTGATTCTTTTACTTGACTCTACAACAGATTTTTATATGGATTATTTATTAGTCATTTTCCTCCTAGATTTATTTTATAATATATGGTACTAATACTAAACATGCTAATGAATTCATATGCGTTTAATATGCATTGATTGTATTTGCCTCTTTGTTATTCTGATCCTACATTTTCTCTTCCTTCTCTCTTTCCCATCCCCCTTTTTTGTCTCACATTATGTGTGACACGTATATTATATGCTCTTGTTTATTGTTGAATATGGGGGCTTACACGTTAAATGAGGTTGATAGGGGTTGGTTTGATGCACTAATTGAGTATCCAATCAGAACTCTGGACAGTGTGTGACATCATGTCTGATGCGACTTGAATTGTGTATTTAACTGCCATGCTTTCACTGTATTTTTAGCCTTTGATAAATGATGTAAAGTATCCAAAACATGTCAGGCTACTGGCATTTTTTTAGCTTATGCAATAAATATTTTTACTTGGAGACCTTTGCCTTTGTTTACTTTAAGGTTTGTGTGTGCTCTACCTTTGATTTTTTGTACTTAAGTTTATTGATATGATGCCTAATATTGCATTTCCAAACTTTTGTTGCTGTAATGATAACCCTAACTGATGCATTAATGGAGGTTTTGCAATGAATTTCCTTTTTTTTTTTAGAAAGTTTAATGCTGCGCTGGCCCAGTGGCATGGAGGGCTGAGGTATCATGCCTTACCTCCTGCCAAGCTGGCGACCCGTGTTCAGGGTGTGAGCATCAGAAGGACAGCTCTCCTCTCCTGGGGAGGGGTGGGGACGGAGTGTGCTACCTGCCTGACTTCTAGCAGTGGTTGGCACAGCAGGCCCACATGTAGGGGTGGTTGGTTGTGGGGCAGATGCCCGGTGTGCCACATATGAAAGTGCACGTGGCATTGCCATTGGCATCATTGCATGCCACCACGTCACACATGGGGGACAGACAAAACAACCGAAAGGAGGAGAAAATACATCAGCCGGCAGGATGAAGCCGGACTGTCACAGGCTCCAAACATGGCTAGCTGGCACCTCACTAGTGTAAAAGGTAAGTCCAGTGGATGCCAGGGTGACGGCGCTGGGTGGGCCGGATGGAAGGGGGACAGGAGCAGAAGCATAGAGAAAATTAAAAAAAAAAAAAAGTGTAATGTTACTTGTATGTACCCTGTGCTCCCATCATGCATACATTTTGTAATTATCTCTGATTTACATATTGGAGTGCAGGGCCCTCTGGGCCCTGCACTCCCATCTAAACATAAGTGTAGAGATATTTTAATGATCTTGCATCTTCCTGTGGGAGTGCAGGGCCCTCTGGCCCTGTGATCCCACTACTGAATAATGTAGGGCCCTGCACTCCCATTATTGCATAATGGGATCCATATGGGGGAGCACAGACCCTCTGGGCCCTGTGCTCCCATCTATACATATGTATAGAGACATAGAGCAGTCCTAGAGCCATTTCAGGTAACCATTGTGCAGCAAATATGGCACTCTCAGTCACCATAGAAACTTCAGAAAAAATTCTACTGCAATTGTAATAATGAACTGGCAACCTCCATGCATGCTTAGTATAAGCTGCACTCAGCAAAAAATCTGTATCTCAAGTCGTTTTCAAGATATAGTCGCTGAAAGGTGGTGCAGATGCCACAATTTTATCCTATTTGAAATTGCAAAACTTCAGAATGTTATAACTATGGAACTATTGTATATTTATTCACCAAACCAGCAAAAGGCACATATGTGGTGCAAGCCCTTGCTGTCCTGCAAGTTTCAGCCCAAAAGTAGTAACCATTTTTGTGCCATGAAGAAGCAAAGAAACTGTTTTTGAAGGGTGTACTTTTGTGAAAGTTCCATGACTAAAATGGTTGAAAAAGCTGAGAAACCATATTTCCAGGCATTGTTTTTAAAAACTAATGCCAGGATCATGTTTCTAGGGCCCTGATTGGGTAAACACAACTGTTGGTGTTTATCAAGGGGCAGTATTTTTTGAATTACACCATTTATTTGCCTCCACTAACTGAAAACAAGATGGCATCAGCAGGAAAGTAAAAAAAAAAAATTTGCAACACTAACAGGGGCTTTCATGAAAGTTTTTGTTCTGCAGATATGTTTTCCCATAGGCTATAATGGGAAACTAAAAAGTTGAATAACTTTTGAATGGATTAATATTTTTTCACCAAATCTTCAAAAGGCACATTGATGACTCAGTCTCCATATACCCTGAACATTTCAGACCAGAACCACAAACCATTTGGGCTGTAGAGATGAGCAAAGAATTTGCCAAACAGTAAGAATTTTACACACTTTGTCACACTACGCAGCTCCATAACTACACATCCAACCAGAACAAAACTTGCCAGATCCAGAGATCCATGGAACCAGACTGCACAAGCAAACTTTCAGGCAAATTGGACAAATGGTTGCAAAGTTATTAAAGTGAAAATTTGAAGTGTAACATTAAAGTGCCTACTCAACCCTATCTATAGTGCCAGTACCGTAGCATTATATATAAATTATAGCTGCACGGTAGTACAGCTATAGTGACGGTTAGAGTGAGCATGTAATATTAAAGGCCAATTTTGGCAGGGTAACAACTTTGGCTGGGTTAAACAGATCTGTTTGAAATTTGGCATGCATTATTGGAAAGGATAGGTCTATTGATGTTCCAAATTTAGTTTGAATCCCTAGTGTGGTTTGTAAGACACAGAGATTCTTATGTTTTAGCTGTTATATTTGTCAGCCTGTATCTCATAATCAGCTGTAGCTACAGGCATGGACTTTTCAGGTAGAACAATTTGGTCTCACAGATGTGCCTTTTGAAGGTTTGGTCAAAAAATATGAATCCATTCAAAAGGTGGAAGACTAGGTTTGCTAGCCAAGGCACCTAGGATCACCTGAGCTCTTTTCTTCTAGGTTGCTTGAAAGGACAGAGCAAAGAACCTTACCCAAGCAAGGGAAAGGATTAAGACTTCTTTTGGCTAGGCAGATTTACTGTGTGTTGTTATTTTTATTTTCTACTCGCAGGGATTGTTACTGCTTGTCGCTAACATTTTATTGCTTTATTTTTCCCTGATTCAAATTGTTGTTGCTGTGTATACCTTCTGGTGCATTATTACAAGGTGTGCCTGCAGGTGTATGCTAACAGATTACTGCTGTAATCCTCTGATTCAAATTGTCTTTTGCAAGGTATATCTTCTGTTACTGCATTATTTTTCTCTGTAGCAAAGTGTTTCTTACAGGGTATATCTTCTGTGAAATTATTACAGGTGGTGCTTTACAGGTTTTACAGTTTTATCTATCATTAAGATAAGCTTTCATGGTTACTGCATTTGTTGCTGACTGATTGTTTCTGCTCTTACCTCCTTGTTTCTTTTGTCTGTGGTTCTTCTTTTCCGGCAGGGGAAGGGCCCAGCCACCCAACCACCCCACACTACACTCCTTTTATAGGGTAGCACAGTTGTGACATTTCCTGTGGCAAAGCAGGAAGGGGCGGATCAGTGGGGTATCCACATGGTGACCTCATTTACAGGGGCACTAGTAATTTAACTTGTTATAACAAGTTATACAAAAACAAACAAACAACAGACAAAATCAAACTTTTGCTTTCATTTTCTTCCTTCTAATTACTTTGACCAGGTTATAAACCCAGCAACTTATCTGGAATGAATATCATTAACTGCAGCTACTGTACTGTGGAACACTTTTCAGAAGGGCAGTTTTATAGGATTTGGGACACTGTCCTACAGGCTGGGCCATTGGAGATCTTAGGGCTCAGCTCCAGGCAGGATGGGCAGAGATTGCACACCTCAAATTTCATATTCAAGAGGAAATATATTATAAGAACCACCCGCCATTTCCCCAATTTCCAACAGAAGCACCTCAACTGCAGAGGGTAGTTGGTCAGGGAGGTTGGCAGGTGGTTAGGAGGGGCAAATCAGGTGCCCTATCACTTGGTGCTCTCCAACATATTATCTCCACAACCATATAAAAACTACAAACAGGTATATGCCTCTATCTCCAAAATCAAACAAAGGGGCAGAGGACACTGAAGAGCAGGACACTGCAGCACAGGAGCTAGCACAACAAAACTCACCCAAAACAGGAACCAAAACAAAAAAAGCAGTAAGGAAATCCAAAAAACTTCTGATCATAGGAGATTCGGGGAGTTGATACCTATCTTCAGCCTGGGATAATGGTCAGATGTCTCCCAGGTACATCAGTATGGAGAGACACTGACTGCATTGCTAAAACTGTTCAGGAATCAGGAGAAAACATTGACATCCTAGTACACATAGGGACTAATGATCTCACCAGGCAGTCAGTTGTGGAGACCAAGGAACACCTGACCAGACTGGGGGACAAACTATCATCCATTTCATCCAGCATCTCTTTCTCTGAGATCCTGCCAGTCTGGGAGAGGGGGGCAGATGGACAGAAGGTCAGAGAAGGAGAGACGGGGAGCTAAACATGTGGCTCAAGGGCTGGTGCCAGAAAAAAGGACACAAATTTGTAGAGAACTAGCAACAGTTTTGGGAGCAAAGTTTCTTTAAATTTGATGGACTGCATCTGACTAAGGAGGGAGTCAGTGCATTGGGGCATAAGTTTGATGTCTTTGCAGAATACATAAACTAGCAAATGGGGAGATGGGTGCAGCACCCCATATGTCGAATGGGAAGAACCTCCCCAGCTAGTGGTCAAACTACAGTTCAGCATGTTTGCAGTTCATTTTCATCACCAAGTAAGAAAAAAGGTCCAGCTCCCCATACAATGCACAGGGGAAATGCCAGACCTCACCCAACAACTAACATACTGAAATCTGGCTAATGGAAAATCATGTACACAAATGCTAGCAGTCTGGGAAACAAGATTCCAGACCTGAAGGTAATAATGGCAGAGGCTAAACTAGACATAGTAGCAATTAACGAGACATGGTTTACCAGTAACCACACTTGGAAGACTTCAGTACCTGGCTATGTACTGTTCAGAAGAGACTGAGGTGCAAAAAGGGGAGGTGGAGTGGCCATGTATGTCAATGAAAATATCAAAGCTACAGAAATTCAGAATACACATAAGGAGCCAGAAGAACTGTGGGTCACCCTGGAAACAGGAAATGGAACAGCCATAAGACATGGGGTTGTCTACAGGCCCCCAGACCAGGGGGAGGACATAGACACATTACTGTTAGAAAATATCAAAACATAACAGCTAAAGGGGAGGTTCTGTTAGTGGGAGACTTCAACATGCCAGATATAGATTGGTCAATACTAGTAGGAACATCTGCCAGAACTAGACACATGGTGGATTCGATGCAAGGGGAAGGCCTCAAACAACTGGCACAACAACCCACAAGAGACAGGGCTATCCTAGATCTAGTACTGACTAACAGGGAAAGGATCACAGATCTCCAGGTAGAAGGTCACCTGGGGGCCAGTGACCATCACATGGTATGGTTCAATTTGGCCACTACAACTAATTAATCCCATTCTAAGGCAAAAATATGGGACTTCAGAAGAGCTGACTTTGATAAGATGGCCAACAGAGTTAAGCTAGCCCTGGCAAAAAGAAATACAGGTGAGGGGGTACAGGCAAAGTGGGCAAGCATTAAGGATGCAATACTTGAAGAAACATCCCATTGTGCTAGAGAGAAAAGGGAGTGCAAAAGAAGAAGGAAACCCTTTGGTTCTCAAAAACAGTAGCAGAAAAGGTCAGAGCTAAAAGGCTGGCCTTCAGGAAGTATAAGGGAACAGTGGGGTGAAGATAGGGAGGCATACCAAACTTCCATAAGGGAAGCAGGGAAGGCAGTAAGGCAGGCAAAGACCCAAACCAAGGAAAAACTAGCCCAGACAGTAAAAGAAGGTGACAAGACTTTCTATAGATACATTAGTGAAAGGAGAGAGTCCAGAGGGGGTATTGCTAAGATCAAAGGAAATAAGGGAGCATGTGAGGAGGAGGACCATGTAAAAGCATCTATCCTAAATAGATACTTCTGCTCAGTACTTACTGAAAAGAAGGTAGGGCAGGGCCCACAACTCAGCACCACGGACACATGGGGGAGGAAGGTGAGCACTAGTCCCTTCACAAAAGAAATGGTCCTACAAGATCTTGATAAGCTCAGGGTGGCCAAGGCAATGGAACCTGATGTCATACATCCCAGGGTACTAAAGGAGCAGAGGGTGGAACTAGCAGAGCCATTATCAGAACTGCTTAATGAGTCTCTGAGCACAGGAGCAGTCCCTGAAGACTGGAGAAGGGCTCATGTGACCCAGCTCCACAAGAGTGGTAGCAGGGAGGAGGCAGAGAACTATAGACCAGTCAGTCTTACCTCAGTAGTGGGCAAGATTATGGAGGCACTCCTTAAGGAAAGGATAGTGCAACACCTGGAATCCATAGGAGCACAGGATCCAAGACAGCATGGGTTTACAAAAGGAGGGTCCTGTCAAACTAATCTCATAGATTTCTTTGACTGGGTAACCAGAATGGTTGACCAAGGGGGAGCAGTCAATGTTGCTTACCTTGACTTCAGCAAAGCTTTCGATACTGTTCCACACAGAAGATTGATTAATAAGCTGGGTAGGCTCAGGGTGGGTAAGAAGTTGGTCAACTGGGTGGCAAACTGGTTGATGGGCAGAAAACAGAGAGTGGTGGTAAATGGTATACAGTCAGAAGAGATGCAAGTCACAAGTGGGTTACCTCAGGGATCAGTCCTGGGGCCCGTCCTCTTCAATATCTTCATCAGTGATATTGCAGATGGACTGGAGGGTAAGATTTGTCTGTTTACAGATGACATCAAGATCTGCAACAGAGTAGATGATCCAGATGGGGTGGGCAGAATGAGCAGAGATCTGGATAAACTAGCAAAATGGTCAGAGGAGTGGCAACTGGGCTTTAATGCAAAGAAGTGCAAGATCATGCACATAGGGAAGAGAAACCCTGAAGCCACCTATAGGCTGGGAGGGGAGCTCCTGGCATTCACAAGGGAAAAAATCACCTATGACCTGAAATCATCCAAGCAGACCAGTAAAGCAGTAGGTAAGGCTAGGGGGATGTTAGGGTGTATTAGTAGGGGTATCACAAGTCAGAAGAGGGAGGTAATGATCCCTCTTTACAAGACACTGGTTAGGCCCCATCTGGAGTACTGCCTGCAGTACTAGAGGCCACACCATCACAAGGACATTAACCAAATTGAGGCAGTCCAGAGAAGGGCAAGCAAAATGGTGCAGGGGCTGCCATATCAGAAAACATATGAGGACAGATTAACTGAGCTCCATATGTATACCCTTGAGCAAAGGACGGAGAGAGGTGATATGATCGAAACATTCAAACACCTTAAGGGCATTAACAAGGTGAAAGCGTCTAACATGTTTCAATATAAAAAAATAGCAGGACAAGAGGACACAGCATGAGATTAGAGGGAGGCCAATTAAGGGGTAATGTGAGGAAGTTCTTTTTCACAGAAAGTGTGGTGGATGCATAGAATGGCCTACCTCAGGAAGTGGTGGATATGAATACAGTGCAGGGCTTCAAACAGGCATGGGATAGGCATAAGGGAGCAATACAGATGAATATGAATAGATAAGCCATTGACAGAGCAAAGGCCGATGGCACATTTATAAGGTAGAAAACAAAATGGGCAGACTGGATGGGTCTTGTGGTCCTTATCTGCCATCAACTTCTATGTTTCTATATTTCTTGTTTTTCCCATTATTTCCAATGGGTAAAAAATACATGTCCCTGGCAGCATAGGATTCTAAGTTGGAGCAGCGCTCTGGCATAGGAGTTTATGCCAGAGTTTAGCAATGAAGATGCAATTCTTTGTCAGAGCAGTTGTCCAGCATAAGATTGTATGCTGAAGTGTACAGATGCAGGTCAGCACCCCCACCCCCATAAACTACTTTGAGACACTGAGAAGCCCATTCCTAGTGTCCCCAAATCTGTTTTGTACCCCTAAAAAAAGAAAACAGTCCCCCAACATAATTTTTTAAGTTCGATGCAGAATCCTGCATCCTGCCATTTCTGATGCAGAATTCTGCATCGAAGTGCTAGCTTCCTTGGCATCAGGGTGCCCTATTCCTAAGTCAGCATTTATACTGCCCTCCACTACTGAGGCACACCGGAGAGCCCACTTCCAGTGTTCTGAAATAATTTAATATTTTTCTGACACCGGGATGCTGACTCCCGGTGTCGGATGTCTCCCCGAGCCCTCTTGCATTGCTGATGGGGTACCCAATCCCCCTGTTGGCATAATGTACCCACCCAACTCATGTGGAACACTGGGAGCCCACCCAAGTGTGCTCACATTTATTTTTGCTTTTCCTGTAAGTAAAGAAAACCATCTCAATGTCTTTTTTTTACACATGTAATAAAAAAAATGGTCCTTCATCAACTCCCCAGTCCCCCTCCCCCATACCCACCTTCCCACAGAGCACCACACCTCACTGCACCCCCTCTTGCTCATATGTACCTCTGGAAGTAGGGAGCAGCAATGTTCTTTGGACCGGGACACATCTTCACTCTTCAAAGCCCAGCCGCAAACTGAGGCATCAAGGTAGGCTCATATTATGGCCCTCAATAGGGTTTTCAACTTAGGTTGATATCTCAGCCATTTTTAGGAATTTGTATCCCAGATTTTCAACACAGGGTTCTTGGACCCCACCTCATGAACACTATCATTGTCATTTCATTATTTGTTCCCGAAAGGTGATTTCACGGTTGCTACACAGAATCACCTTTCTGGACCAATTAACAAAATGACAGTGCCACTGTTCATTAGATGGGTTCCCAAAAAGCCCATGTTTAAAATGTGGGGAAAAAAATCCCCAAAATGACTGCATTAGAAGTGTTCACTGTGCAGTTTCTATGCACATTAGTAACTTCACCAATTTTTTAATATTTTCACTCCAGATTTTCAGCATTGACATTTTTTCATACCTCCTCCTGAACAGTGTACCTGTCATTTTTCACATTCTGCTTGAAATATGTTTTTGCAGCTCTGTCACAGAATGGCACAGTCGCTGTGTGAAATCGACTTTTGGGATGTACTAATGAAATCACAGTGCCACTGTTCATTAGGTGGGGTCCCAGAAAGGCCATGTTGAAAAATTGGTGCACAAATACACAAAAACTACCGGGTTATGCAAGGTCATTGAAATTTCATGATGCACGTACGTAACATTTACAAATATTAATATTTTCACTCCAAATATTCAACATTGTCAGCTTTTCATACCACCTCATGAACAATACACCTGTCATTTCTCTCATCCTGCCCAAAATATGCTTACGCAGCAGTGGTGTGCAATGGTGCAGTTGCTGCTCGAAATCACCTTTTGGGACTGAGTAATGAAATGAAAGTGTCAGTGTTCATGAAGCAGGGTACCTAAAAGGCCATGTTGAAAATTTGCAGCAAAAATACCCCCAAAAATCTCACAAAACTGGGATGCTATTATAATATTTAAAAAAGTAAGGACATTAATTAACAAAAACTTTGCTTAAAACAAAGTTAGGGTTCTAGATGTCGGTCTTCAACCAAAATGATACAGGTCAGGAAATTGGGTTTGCAACTGTTATAACCCTCCCCCACCAAACCCTATCGTTGAAACTTTCACTCCATTATTCTATACTGTACCATGTCAGATTCCTTACAGATGAGATGGGATGAGAGTTAGGGCCCACAATCCTAAGGCACACCCCTACACTTGTTGGTGTGTAGAGGGTGGGGGTGATGCTGCAGTGGTAGGGTTGGTGGGGGGTGGGTTTGGGCACATGACCCTAAGGCACACCCTGATACTTGTAGGTGTGTGGAGGGCGGGAGTGGCATTGCAGTGGTAGGGCTGGGTGGGACCCATGAGCCTAAGTCACACCCCGATGTTTGTTGGTGTGTGGAGGGTGGGGGATGAGGTTTCACTGAGAGGGTTTGGTGGGGGAGGGGTATAACAGTTGTAAACCCTAACATCCAGTTTGCTGATCTGTATCACTTTGGTTGAAGACCTATGTCTAGAACCCTAACTTTGTTTTAAATGAAGTGTGTGTTAATATATATATATATATATATATATATATATATAATGTCTTTCAGATATTTCCTGAAGAAGACCTAAGGTCAAAATATAGATTTTAACTCTATTTTCTATTTTCAGCATGCATTTAATATAACCATTTTATTTTGCTATATATATATATATAGAGAGAGAGAGATATATATATATATATGTGTGTGTGTGTGTGTATGTGTATATATATATATATATATATATATATATATATAAAATAAAGTATGGGGTGGTGTGTGTAACAAGATGTTTACACCCCCTCCGAGGTGTTGGATGCCACATAAACCCCAAGACCAAAGCTCAAGGGGTTTATCTCAGCATCCAGTACTGAGGGTGTGTGTAAAATTTGAGTTTACACACCACCGTTTGTTGGGATTCATTTTTTTCCACAACAGCAATTATATAAAGTAAATAGAACAGAAGACATCTCCGTGCAGCCACCGTCCAACCAGGTTTCAGCAGGGTCAGCGGTCAGACATGGCTGCTGGAAGAGAGACTTTTTCTTTTCTTTTCAGTAGTTAGGTTAGGAGATACCATTTTGGTGGCAGTCATTTTTGTTTTTTAAAAAACTACTTACTGCTGAGTCAGAGTGACGGTCTGGTCTCTATGAGGTAGGGGTTTTCCTGGCATTGCGGAAAAGCAACATCTGGCAGTTGCACATGTGCAGAAGATGGGAAACCTGGTGAGTGTATATATATTAGGATGTGCAATGTTAAACCCTTAACTTTGCTCTTTAAAAGCTTTGGCAGCATTTCATGAAATTAACTGTAATTTTGCATGTGTTGACTAGGAGGCAAAGTCTAAATCTGTGGAAGGTTTTCTAATGGCAGCCTGTGCGATTTCTAGGATCCGCACATATGTACTTTTGCTGTAAATGTCTATTTTTTTTCTGTACTTCATATGGGATTTTGGTTTGCTCTCACATAACAGCCTACAAACAATGCATTTCTTTGCCAAAGCTTTCAGGGTAGACGTGAGCAGTGCCAAGGTTGTGCCCTGGAAAGTTTGGTGAAAAAGAATTGAATGGTTCCAGAGTTATTACTATTTATAAAGATTTAGTTTTTTTCTGATCTGTGTGTGCTCAGCATTGGGGGTTGAGATACCATTATGATACAACATCAAAAATTCGGTTCCATGTCAAAATTGTGATTGTGGAATGGAAAGCAGTGAATGGGGCTCAAGTCCCACAGTATGATGACTTTCAAAAGTCTTGCTAGTGGGGGGCTTTGCCACCCGCACCCCACTTTGTGGGGGACTTTGCTCCCCACAACCCCTTATTCATTATACCAACTCTGAGGGGAGCATACTTTGGGGACGAAGGGAACCACCAGTTGCCTGAAAGTATCAGCACTGTGTGTCAGTCACCCAATTCACAGGTTGCCGTTCCACAGTCACTGTTTTGACAGGCTACCAAAAATTCTGTGTTGCAAGACTATTTTTGTTTCTCACAACTTGCTTCTCATAGCACCATAAATGTTTTTTTGTGCTGTGAGAACCACCATCTTGTTTTGTTGGGTTTTTTTTTGCCTCGAAATAAAAAAAAAATAGTGTAACTTAAAAAAAATTAACTGAAATTAGCTAAACTGGACCTGTTTAGCTAGAGTCTAATGTTTGTCTTTTAAAATAATGGTCAGAAATACCTTTTCTGGGTACCCCAATATCCAGGGTGCTAGTAGAGATGCTGTGAATTTAAATTATGCCAGCGAAGTGAACGCAAAGTGGGCACTTCGCATTGCCACTCCACTATGCAGAGTGGGCAATGCAAAGTGCTCACTCTGCCTTGTCATTACCACTTCGCGTTAAGGCAGAATGGCAATGCAAAGTAAGGCAAAGTCATTGTTTTTAATGGACTTCGCGTTTCTCATTATGATTCTGAGTGATCCACTTGGTGTTTCAGATTTGGAAGCCCCCGCCACACGTCACATGGCTTACAGTACTGTAAGTCACATGCTCTTTAGCTAGGCAGGAAGAAAGTGAGTCATACAAGCAGACACTTTTACTTTCTCCTGTGCAGACGGAGAGAGACTAGTGTGTTTTGTGACTGCTGATACTTTTAGATCAGTGCGAGGAGAAGATTTAAACTTTGATTTAGACCCAACAGCTTTTTTTAAAAGCTACATTTTTTTGTCTTTTCTGTACTCTTTTTTACTTAATTTGTTCTTTCTGTCAATTGTATTTTTCTTAGCTTTATAAGTAGTTAGTTGTCTGTGTCTGTGTGACTGTTTGTGTGTGTTGCTTGACAGTGCGAGTAGTGATTTCTCAGACAGAGGGAGCTCAGTAGGAGAGATGGACCAGGGTAAGGGAATGCCTGGGGTGAGTGCAGCTCTGGGACAGCGTGGTAGTGGTAAGCATTGTACCATGCCCATGTGTGGAGGGCATGGGCACTCATTCCCATTGGACCACTCAAAACTTGTGAGTGCCCACGCCAGAAGCAGGACCAGAACAATGAGAGGGTGACTGTTGTGGAGCAGTGGTTGGATCACATAGAGGGACATCAGTTGCAAATTATATCCATGCTGAAACTGCTGCTGGATCACCATGGGGTCCCACATTAGTTTTTTTTTTTTCCTCACACCATGTGCCCCCCACACCTTCCTTGCTGTGTTATAAAATGTATTCCTCCACCATCCCCAACCCTTGTATGTAATTATGTCCTTTTTTGTTGTCTTCCGTATGTGTGACACTTTATATTCTAAGCAGTGCAAGTATACTGTGCTAAACTGCATGTGTGCAGTCAGTCTTCTTTCCAGTCTGTGTATGTACTGCAGACACTGTCCAACTCTCTGACTTAAAAACAAATATTAATGAGTACAATGGTCTGGTGGTAAAGCATGGAGAGATACTACAAAATGGGCCTACAATACATCCAAGTAACTATTAAAAAAAATTAATGTTGTAATTTGTGATGCGATTGTAAATCGTGATTTGTGACTGCATTTGTGACCGTGATGATGAAAAAACGTGAATGCCTATGGCTGTACTTCCCTGGGCCCCGATGAGCTGTAGCTTAAAACTCCCAGACTAAAAAACACATATCAGTGAGTACAATGGTGGGCTGGTGAAGCCTGGAGAGATACTACAAAACAGACTTACAATACATACGAGTAACTAGAAAAAAAATTTATGTTGTGATTCGTAACGTGAATGATCGTGAATCATGATTTGTGACTGCATTTGTGACCGTGATGATGAAGAATGTGGTTTGTATCATGAATGACTCATGATGATAGTACTGACTTAAAAATGCATATTAATGAGTACAATGTTCATGCAGAATTAAGCACCACACCTGTCCAGTACTCTGAAGGGAAGCCAAAGAAACAACTGTGATTTAAGTTACAGATGGAGATTGGGCAATAAAGAGATGCAAATGCACAGACAGATTAAGATTGCGCTGTGCACTGAAGAGATGCACACACAAAGGCACAACACTTAACCAGTGCTCACTATCAGAAATTTAAATCTGGAAAAGAATACCTTTGCCAGTTGGGGCAGGCTGTGGGGGGGGGGGCAGTGTACTGTACTGCTGCAGAAGCAGTCACTAGTACTAGTACCAGTAAAGATACCACAAAGAAGTACAAAAATCACACAGCTGCAGTGGATAGCAGCTTCACATTGCTGAAATTATTATGTGGCACAATAAAAGGTGTCTGATTTGATGACACGTGTCACACACATACTCACACACACACTAAGTAACGTATAGCAAATTGAAAACTTCAGTAATATAACCACATATTTTAAACAAACTAAAATTATGCACTGCTGCACCACAACAATCAGCAAAAAAATGGAAAGAAATATTGAAAATATTACTGTGTGTACATTGGCACATTTATACAAGAAAAATATCACCAAAACAGAAAGCACTGTCTTTTTCTTTAAGTTAATCTACCTAGACCACAGTTACACCTCTCCCCAAAGCACACTTCCACTGTCTCTCAGTACACAGACTGAATGTTGTACATTCACATTCAAAATCCTTACACAAAAAATAAATGCTCAATGATATGAGCACAGGAGGGTTTCCTATAATCGATGAACTAAAGTTTCAGCAAAAAAAATGACTCAAAAAGGCTTTTTTAACAGTTTTTTGAAGGTTTGAATTGCAGAGAGCTCTCAGAGCAGATTGTCTCCTATAGCTTCCTACACACACTACCACAAACTGAGGTTGTGCAGAACAATATAGAGCCCATGTGACCAGAAATCCCATGAATCACTGCAAAATTCACCTTTGGAGCTTAAAAACAAGGCGAAGTGAGGCAAAGTTGAAGGCGGAGTAATGCGAAGTCATTGTTTTCAATGGAATTTGCGTTACCCATTATAATGCAAAGTATCCTGCTTCGCATTGTGGAGCACTCTGTGAATTCGCCTTCACTCTGTGAATCACTTCACGGAGCGAATTGGGGCCACGTCGCCCATCACTAGTACCAAGCTTAGTGAGAAGATCTGCTTACCCCATTCTCTGTACAACAGCAAGACTTTCTTGATTGCTGAAGTTGCAGCTGGAACTCATGCTGCCAGCTTCAGCTGAAGCAGTGAGCTGGTGACCACCTCTTCCCTGTCTTTGTGTGTGTGTGTGTGTGTCTCTCTTGCTCTTAATAATTTTCATTATTTATTAAGTAGACTGGGTTGCTCACCCTGATACACTTCTGTCATAGAAACATGAAGAAGGAAGCTGGAGGGGGCATTACTCTGGGTTGTTTACCTAAGGAGGATTTTTGGTGTGGAAAAAAAATATGGCCATTCTAAACAGAGATGGGAGGCTTGTTTTCAATGTGGGAATTTAGCTGAGAAAACAAGGTTTCAGTTTGAAGCTGGTTGTGGGAGCTCTGGGTGACGGATGGAGTAATTAGCCAATGAGTATGCAGGCAGGAGCTTGCCTCGCCATTGACTGCTGGTGGAGTGTGGGATTTACAACAGTCAGGGGTAGGTTGTAGGAAAAAAATTCAAACAGTGACTGAAGATTCAAAGGGAAAGAAGGGGAGTTGTTGCTTTTCTACATAAATCTAAGGCTGGAGAGGGATAAGTGTGGGATGCCTAGGGGAATACAGCATCACACTGGAGAGAAGAAAATTGATTCAGTATGGACATGATGAGCTGCGGGCTGGGAGCTATATAGTGGTGGACATCCTGACAGATTGCAGGTATGAGGTGGAGGAGGAGGCCATCATGGAAGAGAGCTCATCTCCATGTGACAGCAAGCCTCGCATCTTGCTCATGGGTCTCCAATGCAACAGGAAACCCTCAATCCACAAGGTGCCTGCCAGATCACTTCTGTTTCCCTGTTCATATCAGCAACAGTCAGCCCCCGGAATGGGGCACCCTTTCCTCAGCTGCTTCCTTTTCCACTGTTTTGGAGTTTACTGCAGCTCAACAATTACAATACCCGCTGCTGCAGCAGTGCCATGATACCGTCAGTATATTCTTGGGGGTTAAATGAGACCAGTGAGCAATGTTGTTTGTTCACTTCTGGGTCCCAACAACAGCACAGTGTAGCTGTTTCTCACACATCTATAACCAAAACATGCCACATAGACAAAGTTTCCTGGCAGAGAAATACACTGTTAACCATTCCATCTCTGTTAACTTTTAATTGCTTTACTGTTTTAATATTTTTCTGTAAACATTGACATACAGCTAGAGGTGATATCTCTGTTCTTAATCTGTATTCAGTCTATTTCTGTGTCGTTTGTCCTATTCAGAACCTCCTTTTAAATGAGCTCTGATCAGTGGAGCTTCTCCCCTCGTCTACTATTAATCCTTTCACCCCTACCATCCTTCCAGCGCTTTACCCTGTTGACTGGGATATACCCTGCTATGACTGCATGAGTCCTCAGGTAGATAGCAGGGAGTTTTTTACACCCTGGTTTTCACCCCTTGCTTCTTCCTCCTCCCACTGGCATCAGCAGTGCCCTATGGACTCAGATGTACAGTGAACCCTTGTGGGAGTGCCCTGGCATGCCAGGGTCACTGCTATGCTGGAACATGCCACCAGCCCTCTTTGGCTGAGGCATGCTGCCTACAACCTGATTTGCCTACTTATGTGGCTAATGACTGTTTCCCCCAAACTCTGGTTGTCTGCATGGCAGCATAACATGCTGCTTCTAGACCATCTGGTGGCCCTCACTGGAGATCTCCCTGGTAAAACAAAATGATAAATACAAATTACAAGAGTCTAATGGCTACCAAGAGTCTTGAAAAGGTTCACTGTTGGTGTTTAAGGTTTATATTGGGTTGTAGAGGTTGCAAAGGTAGCTCAAAATTGTAATGGCTAAAGAAAATGATCCTAATTGGACAATTAAAATGTCAAAACAATTATGTTGATATGCATTAAATTACTGAGCTTGGTTTCAGAAGCTGTTTTTCAGTACTCTGCAACATGTTTTTTCCAGTATTCATATATCACTGTTTGACATTGTCAATGATTTTGATTATTTTTGGTATCATAGATTTAGCCAAAAAGCCCAGAAATCTCATGTGCAATACAAGAGTTTGCACTGAACGCTGTCACTAGCACTTTCCAGGCTTTAATTATGAGTTGCAGAAAAGCTATATTTTAGTAGCCTGTTCACTAGAACTTCGGGGGAGTGAGAACCTGGGGGGCACTCTTTAAAGATGAGGTGAGAAACATTCAATGTCTTTATTAATGGTATCAGGGATTGCACTGAAGACAAAATGTGCCTTTTCACGGATGACACCAAGCTCTGTGGGAGGGTGGACATAGCTGAAGGGATTCAGGACATAAAGGAGGATCTGGAAAAACTTGAGAGGTGATCTGGGATTTGGCAGCTTGGCTTCAGTGCAAAGAAATGCAAAGTTATGCACATTTAAGCCAAGAATCTCAAGATGGAGTACTACCTGGGAGGGGTCCAGGTATCTGCAACAGAGAAGAAGAAGGATCTGGGAGCGATAAGCAGTTGAATAAAACCATAGCAATTCTTCTGCTTCTTTTCAGCTATATAGGCAGAGTCTAGTGTCATGTGGGGAAAACACTTCCATGAGAGTTCTGCCACAGGCTCAAATGCATCAGTTTGCAACACACACACTTGTCTCTCTAACCTAAAACAGTTATTATCCTTTCCCCACACAGACTTGCAATATTAGTTGTTGCAAGACTTGAACAGTTCTCTCTCCTTTCTCTCTGGCTGTGTGTCTCTGGCTTTGCCTCTCTGTCTTCAAAGCCAATAGGCCTTGCCCCCGCCTCCACTCAGTTGACACGTCTGTTTTATTTCTGCAACAAGGCAGCTACTACTTGCAGGCTTTTTTCTTGCAGTGAACAGCACATCCCTGATCAGGCTGCCACTTATATTGTTCTCTGCAATTGTAGGGCTCTTCATACAATTTTAAATCCCCCAAAGCATTTTGCTTTCACAGGTTTGTCTTCTATTCTTGCACTTGTGATGGATGGTTCTCACGGGTAATGCAAGCATTAGTACCTACACGCCCAGTGGTGGCAGTGTCATGCAGTCCATCGTCGGACATATCAGGGCCCTTGGGGAATAGCATTTCCCTTTACACTGAGGGGTTTGGTCAAGGGTCTGTACCACATATTTCTGAAGGAATGGCAACAAAATGAGAGTGACATGCTACAGTACATCCACCTCAGGATATTTACAAAGTGTGCCCTGTCAGAACACTCAGTTACTGAACCAGCTGGACACAGGATCAGTAACTCTTGTTACTACTAGCTTGACTCAGATAAATCCCTAGGGGAATTTGAGTAGTGGCACAGGGACAGGGTTCAAGTCAATTTGCAGCAAACATTTGAATATTTCTCTCTTTTCAGCGTTGGGTCCCTTATCTCAAAGAATATCTCCAGGACAAAAGGCACACACTCCTGAAACAGAATTTTGTTGGGGTAACCTACACTTTACTACTGAAACTGGGCCTAAAATGCATTATTTCCCACATTACATTTTCAAAATTTCCCTGAGGAGCATACATTTAGACCCACCTGGAGAGTTTTGTTTTTCCTGGCCAAGTGACCTCCCCCTTCTGTTAATTCCTGGATCCACCTCTGCTGATGGCTATGCATCATTCTTCTTGGTGATAATTGTAACTATGATTATTGCTTATTTTGTATCCCTTTTTCATTAAAGTCAAGCATTTTCAAATTTATTTGTACAATGTTAAAATTGTTCTCTGTACACAATGTATTGGAGTTCAGCAGTTTGATTTTGAGGAGAAGGTATGAACTCTTCTTCATAGTCTTGTCTGCTTTTGTTAGGGAGACCCACATCTCATACTCAGCACCCCCAAACTAACTCCCCCAATCTCATAGTTTACCACTCCCCTAATTCTCACTGTTAATTAGTCCACTAGTTTTTTTTTTTTTTTTAGTTGTTTAACCAGGAGTAGCACACAAAGCTGAAAGCTTTTTACAGGTGCAACCTGGGAGCATGGGGAAGTTAAGTGACTTGCTCAGGGTCACACAGTATGCAAGTGGAAGTCTTGGGATTCAAACATAGGTCTGGTCTGCTGGATGTCACCAGGTTTGCAGCTCAGAGCCTTAAACCACTGCGCTATACTGCCTCCCCTTGGGACCAACAACCACGGTGTGGATTCTCTTGTTGCTCCCATAAGGGAGAGCATCTCAACTCTACTTGCATCTGCCTCACATAGGCATTACTTATTTAAATAAAGACCAGTCAGGCATTTTAAACTTAGCTGTGATGCAGCTTTATCTGAAAGACCAATTGTCTCCCACTGGTACCTCTCCCCAGACTTGCACTGAAAGCCCCCACGGGCCACTTGTACCCATGGTGCTGAACAGATTGAACATCCTCAAGTTTGGCTCTTTCTATGGCAGCCTCTTGCAGCCTGTCCTGCTTCACAGCACCTCAGGACAATTACATTTTCCACTAAAACAGTAGCTTCGATAGGTGACAGGAGGTGCTCCTAAACTGGCCTGCTCCACCTCCTGATAAGTTACTGTCCCCTCCTCTCCTTCCCACATGCAGCACGCATCCTGAGCTCTGTACAGGCTGGGAGTACAAAGTGCTGCATAGCACTTTCACTTTTAGTGCTGCTGCAACTGCCCCAGTGCATCTTCCTCCTCCTCCTGCTCCTCCTCCTTCTGCTTTCATTCCAGCTCTCTACCTGTTTATTCATTTTGGAGACCAGGAACGACCACTAGACCCCAGGGAAAGGATTCTTGTTTTACGTGAATACATTGAACATTGGCCACCAGGGAAACCAGTCCACTAGCTCACCTGGGTTACTACATATATAAATTACTTGCCCTACTTGGGAAAACTCTAGCACCCTGGACTACCAATGTTAAATTATTTATTCCATCTGGGGCACTAGCCCAAAAGAGTCCCCACTAGCCCACCAACGCTACTGGTTTAAATTACTGGCCATTGGACCATCAAGTGGCAGTAAGTTGGTTCTGCTGAGGCCCTCTTATCAACAACATTTTTCCCTTCTCTTTTCCTGTTTATTATATGTTTTCCCTATATTTCTGTCTTCCTACACTATCCTATCTGTACCGTTTTATCTAATGCTCCCTTTTTCTTTACTCCTTTCTTTTTGTCTCTACTCTTACTACTGTATTTTCTCCGTATACATATTTTTTTCTCTTTACTGTACCAGGTCTGGCAAGACACTGACTTCTTACCCATCAGATAAGTATTACCCTGTGGCAAACCTGTCCTATCCTTTCCATTTACTCTCTACAAACTAAAGATCATTTGTAAACCCTTTCTTATATTTTATTTTACAGGTCAGATGCACATCATCTCTTCAAGGCTCCTACCTCTTGCTCAGTGGTGTGCAGTGACTTTGGGGTCTGGGAGTTGCCTAGGCCCCCAGAAGCTATAGGATTTTTCATGCATTGTGGTGCATTTTGAGGGTATTTTTGGGTTATACTACAGTATCCCTAAACTCATTTTCCTGAGTCTTGGGATATCAACCCCACTGGCCCAAAATGCATCGTGTTGAAACAATCAGATGCCCAAAAATACTATTTCAGGCATCTGATTTTAAATTACACTCAGCAAATTGGGGGGGTTGCCCCCCTAAACCCCCATAACTAAAATATCTAACTCTGAGGGGGAGCAAACCTCGGAGTTAGAAAAAAAAAACAGTTACTGGGGTGCAATAGTGCAAAAAGCTGTAGGACATAAAGTGGGATAGACCCGTGCCTCCACTCAAAACCACTGGGTTAGCTCAGCCAGCCTTCCAATTCCTCCCTCATTTCACTGCCATGTACAGGGGTAAGGTAGCAAGCCATCGTATCTGCTACCTGTCCCCTGTAATGTCTGTTGGATTTCATCACTGTCGGGCTGCTCACTGCCTGGATACTGAACTTGTCAGGCGATACTGTCCAGGCAGATCAGTGTCAGGACAGTGAGCCTCAGCAGAACATAAGGGTACCGTATTTTTATGCATTTTAGAATGTGTATTCCACCACCACAACTACTCCACTGCAGAAGATGCAAGGGTGCCCTTGGGGGCTCTTTGATACCTGGCTATGTGTTAAGATCCGTAGGAGAATGGTTTAGAGAGATCTTTGATGCCCCTACATACAAACATATGAACATGCGCATGTGCCAGCAGAAACAGACCACCCGGTTTATCAAAGTCTGCACAAGTGTGCAGCTAGCATCCCTAATTTGCAGCTACCCCAACCCGTCCCCTTTGTCATCCCACTTCCAACCCCACCTCCCCCACCCACACTCTCTCCTGTTCTCTGTCACATGCCCTTTTAAAGTTGTTCAAAGATTTACATGATACCACCCATTCTGGTAGTGCATTCCATTTTGCTACTACCCTCTCTGTGAAATAGTGTCTCCTCATTTTCCTGCTAAATCTTACCCCCTCTATTCTTAGCCCATGCCCCCTTGTGTCCCTCCCCCTTCTTAGCTTAAAGACCTCATCTGTCACATCCTTATTGATCCCCCTCAGATAATTGAATGTCTCTATCATCTCCCCTCTGTCCCTTCTATCCTCAAGGGTGTACATATTCAGGTCTCCTAGCCTACTCTCATAGTCTCTCCCCTCTATTCCACATCTTATCTTTGTTGCCCTCCTCTGCACCCCCTCCAGTAGCCTGATATCACACTTTAGATATAGCCTCCAAAACTGCACACGATACTCTTAAGTGCGGCCTTAGCAGCAACATGTGGAGGGGCAAGATCACCACTCTTCGCCTCAATGAAACCCCCCCCTTGCTATGCACCTCAGCATTTTGTTCGCTTTTGTAGCTGCTTTCCTGCACAGGGCAGTGTTGTTCATGGTACCTGTTATCATTACCCCTAGGTCCTTCTCCTCTTCAGTGATTGCCAGCTTAACTCCCCCCCCAGCCAGTATTCTCTCCTTGTGTTCTTTGCCCCGATGTGCATAACCTTACACTTCTTTGCACTGAACCCCAGCTGCCACCTCTCTGATCACTCCTCTAGCTTGCTTAGGTCCCCGTGCAGCTGCTTCCATCCCTCCCCTCCATCTACCACTGCTCAGATTCTGGTGTCATCAACGAACAGACTTACCTTTCTCTCCACCCCGTGTGCAATGTCTGATATGAAGAGCACAAATAATACTGTTCCAGCACAGAGCCCTGTGGCACCTCATTCATTACTGTCCTTGGAGTTGAGAGCTCCCCTCTCACTACCACCCGTTGCAGCCTCCCACTCAGCCAGCTTGTAATCCAGTTTGTCATTTTGCCCCTACCCCTACACTAGTTAGCTTCCTTTTAAGCCACCCATGAGGCACTGAATTGAAGGCCTTGCTGAAGTCCAAGTAAAGAACATCCACTGCATGACCCTTATCCAGCAAACCTGTCACCAGTCATAATATTGTATCAGGTTGGTTTGACAAGATTTCCCTGAAACGATCCCATACTGCCTCACATCCTGGAGGCCATTGTCCTGCAGTACATCACCAGTCTTTCCTTTAGTATAATTTCCATGAGTTTACACACTATGGAGGTGAGACATACCAGATGATAATTACCCTGTTCATCCCTTGGTCCACTCTTGTGTAATGGTACTAAATGTGCCATACTCCAGTCCAGTGGCACTCATCCCGACTCCAATGAGGTGCTATAGAGATCCACCAGCAGCTCTGCCAACACCTCAGCCATCTCCCTCAGCACCTTGGGGTGGATACCATCTGGCCCTGGTGCCATGTCTTCCTTCAGTGCTCTCAGTCCCTCTAGGACTCTACTTGCTCAATTCTTCCATCTGTCTCCTCCTCTCCCCCCGTCCCATGGTGGTAGTGGTCCCCCCTTTTCTTCTGTGAACAGAGCAAAAGTATTCATTCAGTGCTTCAGCCTACTCCTCACCCTTTTCCATCTACTTGCCACCCCATTTTATCCTTACTATTTTCTCCTTGCACTTCTTTTTCTCCCTGATGTATCTGAAAAAGTCCCCCACCCCCTGTTAATTCCCTGCACTAATCTCCGCTCCCTCTGGCCTTGACTTCTCTTACTTTTCTGGTCACCTCCCTGGACTGTCTTGCATAATCCTCTCTGTCCACTTCCTTCCCTGTCCTCCTATACCTCTGGTGTGCCTCTCATTTTGCCCTCGCCACCTCCACTACCTTGCTGTTCAACCAGCATGGTTTTCTTGCTCTGCTCTTCTTAGTCTGTGTCTTGGGGCAGGCTTCTGTTGCCTCTGTAATCCCCCGTTTAATAATATCCCAGTTCTGCTCTACATCCATCTCCTGCTTTATGGCCTCCAGTTTCCCTTTCAGTACTTTCTGCATCCTCCCAAAGTCCGCCCCCTGAAGTTTACCACCCAAGTAACTGATTTTTATGGCTCCCCACACATCGTGATATTAAACCACACTGATTGGTGATCATGGTCTGCTAGTGAGTCCTCCACCTTTATTTCCCTTACTGCCTACCCATTTGATAATACCAGATCTAAAGTGTTCTTTAGCCTATTAGGTACACTAATCAACTGTGTCAAGAGACCCTCCTGGATCGCATCCAGGGGCACTTGCTCCCTAGCACTGGAGGTGACTGTAATGCTCCAGTCAACCCCCAGCAAGTTGAAATCCCCCACAATGACTACCTTCCCTTTTCTACATACCTTTCTGATTTGTTCCTCTAATTCCATGTCAAGCTCCTCAGACTGGGATGGTGGCCTGTATACCACCCCAAACCTCAGTTTCCTATCCCTTGAGTCTAGGAGCTGCAGGCATATTGCCTCTGTTCTCCTTTCTTTCCCCTCAACCCTTGTGCATTTGATCAATCCCTCACATAGACTGCCACCCCACCCCCACCCCTCCATATGGTCCTTCCTGTATAATTTGTATCCTGGGATTGCCCCATCCCAGTTCCAGTGCTCAGTTGCCCATGTTTCTGTGACAGCTGCAAAATTCACCCTCCACACTGATAAGAGTGCCTGTAGCTCAGCTGATTTGCTGCCTAAGCTTCTTGCATTCAGCGAGACCACCCTCCATCCTGCCCCTTCCGTTCACCGGCATCCATCTCCTCCCTTCTATTCCCTCCCTTTTTTGGCTGTCCCAAGTCCTTTGCTGCTAGGCTGGGAGGTAGGCTTTGACTCCCCCTATCAGATCCCTGCCAACCTGCTGTCCACTTGCCACCCCCCATCTAGTTTAAATCCACCTTTGTTGCAATATACCTCCCCAGTCTTTGCTTTAATACCTCCTTCCCCTCCCCACTCATGTGCAACCTATCCCTTGCAAACAGATTGTTATTATCCCAGGTACTTCCCCAGCTGCCCACAGCCCCATACCCCTTAGTTCAACACCATTCTACCAACCATGTGTTCAACTCCCTAATCCTCTCCTTTCTCACTGTGCTTGTGAAGGGTACTGGTAGCACCTTGGAGAAGGCCACAGACTCCCCAGTCTCCTCTCACAACCAACCCACTTCCTCAGTCCTCTCCCTTGTTACCTCCACCATTTCCCCCACTAGGTCATTTGTCCCCACATGTACCACAATGTGTGGTTTCCTCCTACCCCTTCTTACGCACCTTAGTATTGCCTGTCCTTCATTGTCTGCCTTTAATCCCTATATGGACTCCACCCATATCCAACTGCGCCTCTCCCCCTTGCTACCCCATCTGATCCCCTTGAGTATGGAGTCCCCCCAACACCAGCACACCACCCTCCTCTTTCCTTGTGCCCATTGCCACCTCCCAACCAGATTCTCATTCCTGGGGCCACTCAAGACGGTGCTTTTACCATTTTCCCCAGTATCTTCCCCCCACCCCTCTCAATTGAGACCCCTCCCCCCTCCTGTTTGACTGCGAAACTTCCTCTTCCTCACCTCCTCTCCGGTATTATCCCTCCCCTGCCATGCCATGCTCAATTTCTCCACTAGTAATGCCCTTCTCTCCCTCCTTTTTGTGAGTACTATCCTTGTGCAGTCTTCTCCTGCGTCCTCTTTCCCATGTGCTGCTAGCACAACAAACATATTCCTACCCCTTTGCCTTACTATGTGCCACAAATTATTTGCAAGCATGTCCCAAATATAGTTCAGTGTTACTGTGCCACAATGTAAAAAGAGTGCCCGGAGGGCTCTTTTTTGCATATTATTAACTTTTAGGCCCCAGTATTCAGAGTTGTGCCTGGAAATGGTGCATGTGGTGATGCAGCACAACTATGTTGCACTGGTGAAACCCAGGGATACATTCAAAAAAGATGAGTAATGGCGCATCTCCTCTGAATATATCAGGTAATGTGCATTGTGCAAATACAATGCGCTGGTGCAACCCCCCCAGACAGGGCTGAATACCAGGAATGGGAACTGCTCCAGCACAACAGAGTTACTCTGTGCACAAATTCCTGATATTCAGCCAACAGCATGCACATGGGGCCATAATGTATACAAGGTGCAAATGGGGCCATTTGCATGTATGGCTCCATTTGCATGAGTTGTGCAGGGCTGGCCAGTGAAATGCACATGGCGCCCTGCACAGCATGCGGTGCTGCCAGAGGGGGTCCAGTGGTGGCTCCCACCCACCCTGTAGCCCTGATTGCTACAAATAAATTTAAGAAATATACCTGATAGTCTAGCAGTACCCCCTCCCTCCCCATTGCTGTGATCGCTATAAATAAATGTAGCAAATATACCTGGTAGTCTAGTGGTACTCCCTTCCCTCCCTCCTGTAACCCTGATCGCATGAAATATATTTTCAAAATAGCCCTTGTACTCTAGTGGAAGCCCCCAACCCTCCTATATCCCCAATCACAAGAAATATATGTTTAATATATCCCTGGTGGTCCAGTGGAACCTCCCACCCCACCACTCACACAGGACCCCCTGCCCAGCCATCTCCCCCTCATCATCAGTGGGCAGCAACAAATCCACATGCATACCACCTGGCTGCCACCAAATGACAGCTTGCAGTATCAGCTGTAAGCCTATTGGTCCACACTGTGGACCAATGGGCTTGCAGTGCATACTGTACTAGTCATTCACAAATATGTGAATGAATGACTTTATTCACATATTCGAGAATGACTTTTACAGTATGCATTGTAAGCCTATTGGGCCACAGTTTGGGCCAATGGGCTTATAGCTGATACCATAAACTGTAATTCGGTAGGCAGGTGGGCAGAATGCGGGTGGGTTTGTTGCTGCCCGCCGATGACAGGGGGAGCTGGTTGGGCAGGAGGTCCTGTGTGGGTGGGGGGTTGGGGTACCACTGGACAACCAGAGATATGTTAAACAAATATTTCTTGCAATCAGGTTTACAGGAGGGGTGGGTGGTACCACTAGACTACCAGGGCTACTCTACTAATATATGTCTTACGATCCAAGTTATGGGAGGGTTGGGGGGTACCACTAGACTACCAGGGCTATTCTATAAACATATGTCTTGTGATTGGGGATATGGGAGGGATGGGGGGGTTGACTAGACTACCAAGGCTATTTGGAAAATATATTTCATACGATAAGGGTTACGGGAGTGAGGGGGTACCACTAGACTACCAGGTATATTTGCTACATTTATTTATAGCGATCATGGCTATGGGAAGGGAGAGGGGTACCACTATAACAACAGGCGGTTATGTGAGTGCTTGTGGATGGTGTTCTGGGGGGGGAGCCACCCATGACTGGCAGATGCTGTTTTGCGCCCTGCACTACAGCAGTCCACCTGTGGGTGGCTAACATTTGTGCCTTCTTTTTCAGGCTCAACTTTGTGCTCCAGTATGCAGCGCATCTCTTGGTTGTGCCAGCATATGCGCTGCACGTCCTGGGCTGAATATTGGGATGTGCCACATATGCATGGGCACGTCCCCTGGAGATGTACTGCATACATTGTCTTTGCGCCCTGGTGCATCAGGACTTGCACTGCACAGGTCCCTCTTTTGAATATTGCCCTGGGGTGCATTTCTGGGGTTATGATGATGCAGCTCAGTTGTGCCAGGTGCAAAGCCTTTGAATATCTGGGCTTTAGACCACAGCCGTGATCTTGCCTCTGCCTCTCATCCATGCTGCCCACCGGCCCTCACACCTCATCATTATAGGGTCATACTACATACTTTGCCAGTTTTTTAGGCCAAAAATATGATTTTGCATCTGCCAATAATGCACATATATAGAACTCAGAGCATGGTATGTTAACATATCATAGAAATGCTCAGAGTTCCTTACAAACGCAGTAAGTTAGTCAAAATTCCAGTGTCTTGTGATGGAACAAAAAAGAAATGTACAAAACACTATCCTTGAAAAGAAAACATCACAAAATGAAGATTTTACACCAACATTTACTAAAGCTCAGGCTTTAATATCATTTCTGACTGTAAGAAAATGTCAAACAGCTGTAAAGTCACACTAATTCCCTATCTGTAACTGAGTCATCATGCACCTTCCCTTTCATGCAGATCACTTGTAACTGGAGTTGGCATGACAGGAGAGTACCTGGGTTAAAGGGCCATGGGGCAGAAATTACTACCTGATATCACATTTCACTGTCACAGCACAGACACCACATGAAATTGGCGTCTATTTAACAAGCAGCAAGATTAATTTTAGTTTATTTAAAACTCAGCAGCTATTCAATTTACACTATCAGAAGATCTTTACAGGCTATATCTTACTCTTCACTGAACAGTCAGGGACACATTTAGTTACACATAAAAAGATGGTTGTTGTAGGCTGCAGCTTCTAACATCACTGACAAGAATAGGTGACACATTATAGAGAAACTGCATTTTAACAGAACTAATATAAATAAAACATCATGCAGGTCAAAGTTTAGATCCTGGGGTGGAGGGGAGTGCTGGGGAGAATGTTAAAATTACAGATGTAAAATAACGACCTTTGCAGATTGCATAATTTTTTTCACTGACAGGAATCCATAACACAGCAATGTGTGAACTTAGAAGCTACAGTTTGAACAAACAAAAAAAACCAAGTACACAGCTAGAAGCTTTTTCAAACTAGTTGAGATATACAGCAATGCACTTTGAGGGCTGCAGCATCTGTGCTGCAGAATTGTCTTCCTTGCCATTTTACTTTCATTGATGGAGTCAGTGGCACCCTATTTAGTTTTATGATTTAGAACCTGGGTGTGGGTTCAGGGGAAGTCTGAAAACAGCATATTGCTTAAGACAATCTTTGCAGGCTGCTTCAACTTACTTTTCGCTAACAGGAGTCAGTGACACATTTAGCTATGTTTGAACATAGAAGTTGTAGTTAAAAAAACAAAAACTAATGAGATTGCTAGAAGTTTGTTCATTTACCTTTCAACTAGCTAAGCTCAGAGATAGGGGTGTGCAAAAACAAAATCTCACCAGTGGAACTGAAGCGAAAGTTAGACTTTCACTTATGCAAACATTTGGAAATCCATTTCCAAACTTTTGTGGAAATTCTGCCTCCCCTAAATCCAAATTCCTCTGAGTCCTGGCTGTAATCCCTGTTGGCTAGCGGTCCCTCCCCCCAACTGCACCACAGGTACAGATTAAATCCCTGGTGGCTAGTGCCCCCCCACTGGATCACCTGCTGGTGGCAAGACTTGGAAAAGAAATTGTAACTTACAAATAGCATCCATCCCCCCCAACTGACAGTGCCCAGTGCCCACATCCACACAGCTCAAATGTCTTTATGCCCTGGTGGCTAGTAATCCGTCCCCTCCACCCTGTGTATTTTGGCTGGCCTACCCACTGAGCTTTTAATGAATGAGCATGTTGCTGTACAGGAACATGCTCATTCATTAAAACTCAATGGGTGGACTAGCCGTGGAGGAGAAGAGGGATGTTCAGGTCGCCCGGCACCCGCTGCACTGCAGGATTTAATATGGGGGTGAGAGCAGGGTGGTTGAACTCCTAATGGAGTAGGGGGGTGGGGCATTAGACCACCAGGGAGGGATTTGGCAATGGAACTGGTATAGGAAGGGGGAGGGGGAGGGGGAGAGCTATTGGGAAAGCAGCCACTGGACCACCAGGGAATTTTTTTTTTTTTGCTATGGTCACAGTCATGGGGGAGGGTTACTATCACTATATACAGGTTGGAGAAGAGAGACCACTAGCCACCAGAGCATAAAGACATTTGGGCTGTGTGGATGTGGGCACTGAGCACTGTCGAGGGGGTGGGAGGGGTGCTATTTATAAGTTACAATTGTTTTTCCAAGTCTTGTAGCTGGCAGATGATCCAGTGGGGGGGGGGAGTGCTAGCCACCAGAGATTTAATGTCATTTACCTGTGGTGTGGTTGGGGGGAGGTGCCACTAGCCACCAGTGTTTTTATTTTTTATATGAGGTGACATTTTCACCCATAACTTTGGCAGATGTTTTCCGTTCCACCACAGGCGAAGGTTAGGAATCTTCCACAAAAGTTTCTTTATTTTCATGTAAGTTCCGCACGGTGACAAAATCGCGCTTTCATCCACCCCTACTCAGAGATACAGCAAGGCATTTTAGAGGCTGCACTGTCGGTGCCATGAAATTGTATTTCTGCTGTTTAACTATCACTGGTGGGAGGCTGTGACACCGTTAGCTTCAACATGAAGCTGCAGTTATGTTCACTGTCACTGAAATTAAAGACTTGCTGTTTTTACCTAAAGCGATAGAGCAGCCCAGACTGAGCATCATGAATTTACGTCATTTAGAAACACTGTACTAGTATACCACATTTACAGCACACATAAAAACCCAAACCAATCAGGCAGTGAATACGGGGAGGGCCTCGGAAGTGACTGCCTGCCCTACAGAGGAGACTCGCAATTGTTTTCATAAGCATTAAGCAGCAGAAAACACAATCAAATATCTTCTGGAACACAGCCACCCCAAGCCAAAACAGGAGGGAAAATGGTATTTTACACAGGCAATGTACACTTCTGACAGCTATACTAGTGGGATACATTTTTATAAAAGGCAAACAAGCAAGCATTTATCTCTTTTGAGGCATGATCACTGATGTGTAATCAGCTACACAAAATAAATGATCATGATCTGAGATGGGATTACTAGCAAGAAATCAAGGTGGACCCTGACATTCCAAAATCCCACATTCTTGTTAGGACAACACCTACCTTACAGTCCATGATTATATTTTCATATAAATTGAAATTCCAAGATTGTATTTTTACCACACAGCCTGTCAGTTCAGCCCGTACTCCAGCACAATTGCTCCGAATTGACTTGTACTCTCCCTATAGACAATCCAGCACTGCTGCCCACTGCCACTGCCACTGCCCTGCCGGGACCTAAACTCGTGACTTTAATATAAAAATTAAAAATACTGCCCCCTACTGCATTTAGGCTCACCACTCCATCAGTAATCAGTCACACATGCTCCACAGTCAGAAGCCCTCACGCCTGACTGGTGGTATACCACCAGACATGACGTTGTCTCGTTTCTCTTGCTCTGTTTTCTGGCCTGATTCAATTCCTGAGTTGCATACCTTGGCTACTTTTTCCAAGGCAATGCTGGTCAGAGGTCAGCTGCATGATGTGACCATCACCTAGGCAACCTGATGCAACTTAGAGCATTGCATGCCATTGCTAGCATGACAGCTGATGTTGGAGTACCGCTGGCACTTCTAGTCCCCAAATGTGACACAAATGAGTCAGCGACAGACAGTGCAGAATACTGAGGTTGTTGAACAAATAAAAAAATTAACATACTAAATGTAAAATTCTGGGGCATGCATTGCATGCTTGCATACAGTGAATGCACACCACTGCTCTTGCTCCCTACTAACAAAGTAAGGGACCCTCAACATGTGACCTGTATTTTGTGCTTTGACTGTAACGATGCAACCATATACATTACTGTGTGTGTGTGTGCATATGTGTGTGTGTGTGTGTGTGTGTGTGTGTGTGTATGTTTAGGTAATACATAATGCAGCACTTTTTTTTTTAAATTCAGGGAAAGCCTGCTATTTGTTAGGCTGGATGCTGCTATGTTCAATAGTTGCCACAGATAAATAGATGGAAACTTAGGCAATGATGGCAGAAATAGATCAATGGTCCATCCAGTCTGCTTAAGTTCTTTATTTAGCCCTGGGACTGATGAGAGTGGAAGACAACAGACCCACACAAATAGCATAGTGGTATGTCACTAAATTAGCATACATTAAACTATTCTACTCCTATGCTGCTTGAGTAATTGGGTGCTACCGTTCACAGCTCATGATGACCCAGTAGTAGAGCCAGTGATTTTCCATTTTCAAACATGGCAAACTCCATTTGACAAAATCTTAAAATCCATTTTTTTCTAATTTTAACCCCAAATGGAAGGCAAATTAGTATGTTTTGTGAAAAATGTGGCTCACAGTTGAGGGGTTTGTCCAAAAAGTTGACTCAAAGGTGCTTCTTTAAAAGTGGCAGATCCCATTTTGTACTAGTGTTTTCTATTGAAAATAGAAAATTAGTGGCCCTACAGCAGGGCAAAAGTGGTGAACTTCACACCCACTTACACTGGTTACGGACACCTTATGCTAGTAGGGTTGGTTGTTATGGCTGTGTATTTTTTTTATTGTTTCCTTGAGGCATGGGGCTCCGTGACCATACCTCCATGATTTGTTAATTTAACATGGGGGTGTGGGGGAGTAAAGTCCCCACAACTCAAAATACATTGATTAAAAAACAAACTACAGGGCCATACTGACTAACCCCTAGTAGCAAAACTGAAGAAACTGGTTCCATAAATCTCCACTAATGCCAAAATCAGCACAGCAGATCCTTCAGAGCAGGGTTGAGTGTGTGCTAAGTGGTGGAGGGAGTGTAAGAGCATGGGTTGATGTGGACTAGAATGTAGTGATGTTATCAAAAGAGCATAAGTAGTTCTATAGTACTCTACTATTGCCCTGGACCTCTGTCCCTACAGGGTCCCTGCCCTCCCTATTCAGGGTCCTAGCCTTCCTCATTCTCCTCCCAGTTTCTGCCCCCCAAGGAACCACTATAACATTCCTTAGACATTTTTCAGCAGAAAATGACCCATCAGCCCATCTAGTCTGCCCTTGTTCCCTTCCCATAGGTAGCCCTTGCTCTACCACCCTACACCCCACTTCTGTGTACTCCCCCCCTGTAGATTCCTGACCCCTTTTTCCCTCCAGGGTATCTATCCCTCCATCTCCTGTTTAAACCCATGTAGTTATCCCATGCACTCTTGAATCCCCCCACTGTTGATGTCTTAACCAACCCTTCTGGTGGTCCATTCCAGTAAATCACCACATTCTCAGTGAAGTAGTGCCCTCTCTTATTACTTCTGAACTGGCCACCCTCCGGCTTCAACCTGTACCCCCAAGTTCTTGGATTGTCTTTCTTTTTCCTTTTTTCCTTCCAATTGTTTAAACAGGTGAGACACACTAAGCTGAAAGCTTGTTTACAGGTGCAACCTGGGAGCACAGGGAAGTTAAGTGACTTGCTCAGGGTCACACAGTATGCAAGTAGTGGCTGTGGGATTCAAACCCAGGTCTCCAGATTTGCAGCTCAGATCCTTAAACCACTGCTCTATACTTCGTCTTGAAGATAGTCCCTTCCATCACCTTTTTAACTCCCCTCAGGTATTTAAAAGTTTTAATCATATCCCCCCCTTCTCTTGGTTTCCAGTGGATATAGGTCAAGCTTCTCCATCCTCTCCTCATATGTCCTCTGATGCATACCATGCACCATTTTGGTTGCCCTCCTCTGGACTCTCTCTCCACCCCATCAATGCCCTTCTGTACGTGAGGTCTTCAGATCTGTACCCCATATTCTAGGTAGGCAATGGACCATTCTAACCTTCTAAACCCCCACTTTTTTCCTCTACATCCTCCTGCCTAATATTGTGACATACACTTTGCACACATTCACCCTTTACACATTTACTCATTGTTCTTTTACATTTCTTTGCTGCTTTACTCCGTCTCTCTCCATCTTCTTCAATTCTTTAAGAGCAGCAAGGAAACTGCATGATCCTTCTCTTTCTTTCCCTTATGATTTAAATAATTTCTTGATAATTTGTGACAGAAAATAATATTTTTCATTGAATGTGTTTTGTACCACTTTTATTGTCTAAAAATCATTTGAACATTTTGTAAAATGGATTTAAATTTTAATGCCTGTATGTAATCTAGGAGTGCAAACTTGAGGTTCATATGTCACTACACTACAACATGTCAATCATTTGTAATGGTCTAACACAACTGGTCTAGATTATGATGTGGGAGTACTTGAGAAGTGGGATTGTACCAGAAGCCTCTCCACCACCGATGAAGACTATGGTCAAAGCGCTGGGGCAGGAGTGGGACAACTGGTGTATCAGCTAATTAGTGCTAAAGCACCATGTCTTTTGCACTGATTTTTTTTTATATCAATAAAATCTGCACTTTTGTTTAATAAAGCCATGGCTACAACTTGATTGACTGCAATATGTACTTGCCTGATCTTGTTTCTGCAGCAACATGGAAGCACAAGGAACAGAGGGCCCTGTGCTTCCAAAGCCCACCAGACTGCACCATGAATTTTTGACATCCCTCACTGCATGGAAATATAGGGCCTACAAGGGTCCTGCAGTTCTGTGGGCAGATGAAGTCTTCCATGGCCCAAAGGATTCTGCCCATCTAAACCTGCAAGAATGAGGATACTATTCCACCATCGCAAAAAGAAAGGAACTTCTTTGAAAAACCTTTGTTAATGCACCAGTAAGGGTTCAACTTAATGATACAAACTTAAGGAAATGTGGCATTAGGGTTTCCACCTCTAACTCCTCACCCCTCACCGTTAAACAGCAAAAAGGAAAAACATTAGGATTTGGGGTCTGGAGCCTTGGCAAATCAGTAGTGAGGCCTTCCTTGGAGTTGTCAGCATTAATGCTCACCCTATTCCCTGAGCAGACAACATCACACATGATCTTCTTTCTTCTCACATGGCCCACAGGGTCCTGCATGAAAAGGGCTACAATAAATTGTTTTAGCAATGTGGTGAGACAAACTTCTCTACGTTTGAAAAGTCTATTACTATGAGGCACTGGCTTGGAGCTGTACCTTGTGCTTCTGATAGGAGGCCACAGGCTGGAGAGGGTGAGCATTAGGTTTGACAAACTCAAGGAAGACCCACCACTGATTCACCAAGACTCCAGAGACCCCAAATCCTAATGTTTTTTTTTTCCTTTTGCTGCTTAGGGGTGGGGAGTTAGGGTTGGAAAACCTAATACCACATTTACCTACTTTTGTGGCATTACATTGAACCCTAAGTGGTCCGTTAGCAGCATTTTCTGCAAAGAATATATGATACATAATATACATATTTATATACATACATACAAGGAGGCAAACAAGCATGATGTCAGTTTTCATATGTTTACAGATAGGCACTATATATCATTACCAGAGGAAGCCCCTAAGGGTTCCAAACCCTCCTGGTGTGTACCTTCACAAAGACCATCTAATTATGAGTGATCTACATTAAATGGTATATTGACTGCATGGTGAAACCCACACAGCAAAATCCCCCACAGTGACAATCTTGACAGGTTTCAAGGTTGTCGTTGAGGGGGACCAGCTGACAAAATTTCACCCTTTCACTGACTTTTGCCCCCCTCAAGATAACTCTGACTTGGAGTTAAGAATCTATAGAAGGGGAGCATGGGGGAACAGCCTCCACACATGGGGTTCAGGGGGTGTAGCCCCCTGATGGAAAAACACAACAATGTCTGACAGGCAAAATTTCACCTGTCGACATCGGGGATCTCGCTATGCCGAACCTCGACAACAGTGTTGTCATGTTGGCATAGATAAACCATATTAAATGAACCCCCAGATCCCATACCTGGATCTGAATTGCTAACCTGGGTCTCTCCCTTGAGATTTCTAGCTGGTTAGGCATCAAGATGATCTGGTCTCAGATATCTGAATCCAATCAGATTGGTAGGTGTGAGGTTCTTGTCAGAGCACCCTGGCACCATCCTTTCTAGTACTAAGCCCCTCACTTTGGTCTAATCTAATATCAGAGTCATTACTAGGAAGTAGGTTCTGGGTCTGGCAGTCTGGTAGTCAACCTGCTGCCTTCTACTAGTAGAAAGGGATTTTGCAGTCACAGTCCCTAAAGTAAAAAAAAAACACTTGGCAAGAAATTATTTTCTTTTAGAGCTATTGTATTTTTCAGTTCCATCCTGACAATAATCTGTAACTGTATATCTTTGTCTAGTTTTAAATTAAAACTGCAGGTTTGGATGGAAAGTTTTAAAACATGTTCTTGTACCACTAGCTTCTCTATGAACTAGTTATCAGCCTATACAGTTTTATAATGTGTTATGCTGTTTATTGAATGTATAGTTTTGTATTGTTTGTATTGTGTAAGGATGCTTAAATGTATTACTTGCCACTTGTGAAAATGAGCAGTGATGCTCATCAAGTTATCACGTAAAAAAAAAAATTAAAATGAAATACATTTATTTTCTTTGATTCTTTTTTGCAGATAGTTTTCGTATGAAAACCTGATTGCAGTTCATATCACTTCATCCTTTGGTTGCCTGTTTATGCCTTAATATTAGAGCTGTGCAGAATGGTAAAATTCCAGATCCATGGAATTGTGATGAAATTTCTCAAAATTCTGTGAAATTTTGCAGAATTTCTTCAGAATTTCATGGACTTTTTTAAATGTAGTAATCTGGCTATAACTTGGCCACCGTTCACTCTAGAGCTCTGTAGTTTGGAATATATACTCTTTTTTCAATGGACATTAACGTGCTAAATATCTTGAAAGTTGGATGGATAGCTTCAAAATTATAGGTGCTCAAATATTGTCATTTTATTATTTGTGTGAAATTTCATGAATATTTTTATCTGCATATACCTTAACGGTCTATTGGGTTGGAGATCTTAAATTTGGCATGATCCCTTCATGATAGGTGTTCTAACAATGTGACAGATTTCATGACAATATGATACATCGTCTCAAAATTAGATATGCTCAAAATCTGTCATTTAATTTTTTTTTGAGGAAATTCCATGAAAACATTTCATCTGCATATAACTCAGGCACCTTTGGAGCTAGGCATGTGTAAATTAGTATGGA
Organism: Neoceratodus forsteri; assembly: GCA_016271365.2. Lineage (NCBI taxonomy): Eukaryota > Metazoa > Chordata > Ceratodontiformes > Ceratodontidae > Neoceratodus > Neoceratodus forsteri. The sequence goes on from CM057451.1 coordinate 210,029,633, forward strand.
TAACCTTTGTGTAATGCTTATTGAATGATTTAAATATATGACAGAATTAGATAAGAGATTTTTAAGTTACAGGGGATCAAAACTTTACTATGTAAATATTTGCAAAACTTTGTGAAAACTATATAAAATGTGGATGTGTGTAACTTCTCTGCTCTTGCATGCATATAGTAAATATTTGACAAGCAAATCCATAATCAGTGTATCCTGGTGTCTAACATAACTGGATAAATTGGTTCAACAGTTTTAATTTTGCAAAAGGAAAAAATGATTAGTAGTATTTTCTTACATATTTATGATAGCTGTAGCTGAAGTATCCAGAATTTATTTTGTGGAATTTAACATTAACAATGCACATATCACTACTTCATTTGATAAGATGGGCTGAGCTTTTTGCAGTCCTGCTGTTCCCCTCTGGGTGACTATTCCCCATCTCTTTTGGCATAGCCAGGTTGACTCAGTAGAACTACTGATCCCACTGATATCCTCTTTGTTCTGTACAGTGACAAACTCCATTAAAATGTGAGTCATCTACTCCTTTTTCTGTCAACCTACCCTGTTGGAATAGCCAGAATTCTTTATTCCTGCTGCCCAAGACATTGTCTTCCCCACTACATATTTTTGAGAACCTCTAAGTACTAAATGTGCATGTAAAACCAGGCTCCCCAGATAATAAATTTACTGGATGTGATCCTTAAATATCCTACATTCAGGCTGGAATTGTTTATACTCTGTGCTTTCTTGCTCCAACCTGTGGGTCTACCACTGTTGTGCTACCCAGCTCAGCTGTCCATTTCTTGGTGAAACTGTGCATCTAACTCCAGAACCTGTTGACTCGCTGTGCTATCTGCCTCTTATACCCCTATCCTTTGATTAGAATCCATAAGATAAGACTGATTGAAATTAGAAAATTCCAGTTTTAAGGAATTGTTCATGAAATTCTACAATTTTTACAAAGACTCATGGGATTTGACTTTAAGTACACATGTTATTTTGAAATTTCTCACAGCAAACAATTAATAAAATTGGCACACACAGTCTCCTAGTAATGTCTAAAAACCTGTCAAATTTAATTGTATTGCATTCTCTAGCTTTAAAGTTTCAGGGGTTTATACATTTGTAGTTTAGATTCTTGCAAAGTTAAATTTTTAAATGTTCTGAAAGTTTGACTACTTTCAATTCAATCCCATTTAAAGCTGAAAATATGAACTTTTTCAGAAATAACCATTTGATATAGTAGTTTAAATTTTTTAACTCTGGTTAAATTTGGATATGTAGTTTTAAAATTAGAGAGAACAAACTAAAATTAACATTTTGGTAACATGTTTGGCAGACTATAACTTAGTCCCATTTATGGCTAGAGATCTGAAACTATGTGCATATACAAATGTAATGATAACCTGCATACCTGTTGAATTGTGTAACATTTCAATGAAAACTATCAAAGTTATACTAAAATTAAAGAAATCAAAATTTTGGCAAAATATGTGGCTACCTATAACTATATCTCAGCTCCCATCGAAGCTTGCAACTTAAACCATGGTAAATATATGCATTCTATGTGCTTCTCTAAATCCTGATGTTGTGGAGAAATTTAGATAAGAAATTTTAAAATGATCTCAAAATAACCGAAACATAAATTTTGATTAAATGTTTGACCACCCGTAACTCTGCCCCCTTTCAATCTACAGCTCTGATATTTAAGACACTTGTGTATGCCATAGGGTAAAGTTCACTTTCCACATTTGGTGTTATTTGGACTTAAACATTTAAAATGATAGTGAAATAACTGAAATTAAAAATGTTGTGAAATTCCATAGAATTTTCACTTACATTTTGTGGAATTCCATGGAATCAGAATGGTTATTCTGCATGCATTCCACAGGTGGAAATCTATATTCTGCACAGCTCTACTTAACATAGAGATGTAAAAACACAAACTTGTCAGCCGAAAAGGACTGGTAGGCCCATGATGTCTGCCCAAATTTCCCTGCCTATTGCTATATCCTGGACCCTAGCTGGTCATAGGTTTCCCTCCCTCCCTTCTTTCCTCTACTTATTATGTCCATGTTCCTATCCTATACATACTTGAAACTCCCCACTGTCTTTTCCACCACCTCCTCCTGTGGCAAGCTGCTCCAGGTATCCATCATCCTTTCTGTGAAGAATTATTTCCTCACAACTCTCACGAACTCCCCTCCTCCCAAGTTTCATAGCAAATCCCCATGTTCTGGTGTTCCTCTTCTTCTAAAAGAAACCCCCCCTTCACCTTGTTCACCCCAGTGAGGTACTTTGATTCATGTCCCCTAACTCTCATAAACAGGTGATTATGACCTTACATCATAATCTTCTGTTTATGACATCACAAACTGTTGCTGTGGAAAGGATTGTGATGGAGGGAGAACATACTGTATAAAGTTCAGGGAAATTGACCCTGTTCAAGCATATTTCCTTAATAATAGATAACTCAGAGAAGAATGAATTAATGAAAAATATGACATTGTGACTTAACTGATTGTTTTTCAAACTTCTCCTGTAAGTAACCCTTTCTCTTTTGAATTTACTGTACTTGGCATGTACCCACTATATTTTTGAAACTGTATATTGAGCCTCAAAAATGAGCATTAAAATAAATGTTTCCTTTTAAAGTGTTTTTGTAAGACAGTGTGGTCTAGTGGCTAGAGCACCAGCTTGGTGATTGAGAGGTTATTAGTTAAAACCCACCAGAGCCAAATAGTCACTGTGTGATCCTGAAGAAGTCAAATTACTATACCTCTCACTGGTTCAGTCCACTAAGCGGTGGAAAAAAGTAGAAGCAGGGCTCAACTGGTGGCAATATATTGCTTCTTAGCTGGTTATCCAGGGTCAGAAGAGGCCAGAAAGGGAAGGATCCAGATTAATTTCAGTTCAGTGCAGTAACTGCTTATTGTTGTTTTTGTTTTAAACCTAGATTTGTATGCTTTTAGTGGTGCTGTTATTCCTTTGCTGTATTCACTTGGAATTATTTTGGGGCTGTTGAAAATTTGAAATGTAGTTTGGTGTACTTTTAGTGGTACTGTTATTCCTTTGCTGTCTTTACTGGAAATTGTTTTGGGGCTGTTGAAAATCTGAAACCTAGTTGGTGTGCTTTTAGTAGTGCTGTTTTCATTTTCTGTCTTTACTTGCTGGAAATGTTCACCGCCCCACCAGCCCTGCCCCACCCCTCTTAATTAAATGCTTTGTTAAATCTGATTGATCAGAGCCAAGCACAGGGAAAAGCAGGAGTTGTGGAGTAGGAGTGGCATAAGGAGGAGGAAGACTGCCCTTGGCACAAGTGTTTTGACTCATTTTTTTGTTGTTGTTTCCTTCTTTAAAAAAATAAGTATCTGAGGATCAGTGGCAGGATTTTCAGGACAATAAATTAATAAAGAGGGAACTAGAAGGAGATCTTCAGAAACAGACAACTACTGGAATAGCAGTATAAGTGCAGTATAATGTGGGGAGTGATGCAATGCAGTGGATGTGGGGCAGTTGTATTCAGGCAGACCTTTTAGATGCTGAGGTGCTACCCCATCTGAAGGCATCTCTCTGGACTGTGGGATGAGGTAGCTAGACTCAGAGTGGATGTAAACTGGGTCAGGAGTACCTTCAGTCCTATCCAGAGACCACCCAGTTCAATGTCACTGCCTCAAAGGATGTCAAGAATGAGGAGCACTTGGATGACAGTGGGCTCAGAGAGGATTATGGTGGTCAGGCAAAGGCAAATCCCAAATCCTATTTCACTCCAGAACTCATATGCAGCACTGGAAAATGGGACAACCAAATAGAGATACCTGAAGAAGTGGAAAGAAAGGATGTGTAGTTCAACCAAGGAGGTGACCTCAGTGGGGAAAGCAGTGGATCCCAGAGGAGGAGGAAGCAAATCCTGGTGGGGGACTCTATTGTAAGAGGGATCCAGCTAGGAAAACATGAGGTGGGGAAGGGAGGTGAGGTACCTACTAGGTGCCATGGCATGGCAGGATGAGAGGAAGATCCTGGGGATCACCGGGAAGGCAAGATGGGAGGATGGGTTGGTTGTCATTATCCACCTAGGTACAAATGACCTGGAAAATGGGGAGACTAAGGAAGTTCAGGAAGAGTTTAGGAAATTGGGGAGGGGTCTCAAGCAAGTAGCTACATCTGTCACTTTTTGGAAGTACTACCTGTGAAAGGCATGGGAGAGCATAAGAGCACACACACCAGGAACGTTAACACATGGTTTAAGAACTGGTGCTGTGAGGAAGGGTTTGGATTCATGGTGACTGGGGACACACATGGAGGGATGGTACTTGTTCAAGCCTGATGGTCTGCATCCATCCTAGAGGGAAATCCAAGCACTCAATGATAAGCTTAAATGCTACATGGACAAGCATTTAAACTAGCATAGGGGGGTGGTAGGCCAGCAAGGTGGGTACCTATTTGCTCACCCCCATAGCTAGCAGTGGAACCAGTGAACAGGAGGCGGGGATAGCTCTACAAAGCAGTGTGCAAAAGATGGAGATAGGCACCCAAGGGGTGGATAGGCAGAAAGGTGGTAAAATTCAATAGAACACAGACAGCATGGAGAACCAGGGATAATGGACAACCAGGGAGGGGCTTGAGTAGAACAGCTCAATAGTCCAGGGAGTTCACATAATGGAAAGCCATGTGTGCCAATATCAGGAGCCTTAGCAGCAAGATGGAGCATCTGGAGGCTGCCATGATGCAGTCGTACCTGGACATTGTGGCCATCACAGAGATCTGGTGTAATGATAATCATGACTGGGAGATGGCCATACCCGGCTACAACATATTCAGAAGAGACAAGGCAGGCAGAAAGGGAGAAGGAGTGGCACTTCATGTGAAAGCTTGCATAAAGGTCATAGAGACGTGGCAGGGAAGGTTAAGGAGAAAAGGACAGCATTCAGGAAATGGAAGGAAACACAGAAGGAGCAGGGCAGAGAACTTTATCAGTTAAAGCAGAAAGAGAGAGGGAAGGCAGTTAGAACAGCAAAAGCCCAAACTGAAGACAGGACAACCAACTCTGTTAAGAAGGGAGCTAAGACCTTTTATAGGTACATTAGGAAGCAAAGAAAGCCCAAGGGAGGGATACTGAGGCTTAATAAAGGAGAGGGAATATGGTCAGAGGGTGACAGCGAAAAAGCAGGGATACTGAATAAATATTTCTGCTCAGTATTCACAAAGGAAGAGGAGAGGAAGGTACCTAAACCAAACAAGAGAATCACACTGGATAGTGGAGTTGATACCAGTCCCTTCACAGAAGAAAGGGTTCTGAAAGAAATAGTACAACTGAAGGTGGACAAAGAAATGGGGCCTGAGGGGATTCACCCAGGAATTCTAAAAGAACTAAGGTTAGAACTAATGACACCACTGACTACTTTCTTTAATAAATCATGGGAGGATGGGGTGGTACCTGAGGACTGGAGGAGGGCAGATTTGATTCCTCATCACAAAAGTGGGAGCAGGGCAGAGGCAGGAAACTACAGACCAGTTAGTTTGACCTCAGTGGTAGGAAAAATGATGGAATTACTTCTGAAGGAAAGAATTGTTGAGTACCTAGAGGCTAGTGGGGCATAGGACCCAAGACAGCATGGATTCACAGTGGGAAGGTTGTGTTAGATGAAGCTAATAGATTTCTTTGACTTGGTAACCAAAGTAGTAGACCAGTGAGGGGCTGTGGACATGGCCTACCTAGATTTTAGCAAGGCATTTGATACAGTCCCACACAAAAGATTAATATACAAGTTAGCCAGCCTGGGAGTGGGTCCCAAGGTGGTAGCCTGGATAAAAAATTGTTTGGACAACAGGACGCAAAGGGTAATAGTAAACGGAGTCCACAGTGAAGAAAGGAGGGTTACTAGCAGGGTACCACAGGGTTCGGTACTGGGACAGGTCCTTTTTAATGTCTTTATAAGTGACATTGCAGAGGAACTGGAAGGAAAAGTATGTCTCTTTGCAGACGACACAAAGATCTGCAACAGGGTTGATACACAAGATAGAGTGGAAAGGATGAGAAGAGACTTGGCAAGGTTGGAGGAATGGTCAAATGTATGGCAGCTTCGATTCAATGCAAAGAAGAGCAGGTAATGCACCTGGAAAAAAATTGGGGAAAAGTACACAATGGGGGGTGAGATACTGACAACAAAAATGGAAAGGGACCTGGGGTAATTATATCAGATGACCTAAAGGTGGGCAAGCAATGTGAGAGGCAGTAAGGAGGTTGGGGGATACTGGGATGCATAGGGAGAGGCATCAACAGTAGAAAATAGGAAGTTGTTATCCCTCTGTACAGACAGTTGGTGAGACCCCATCTGGAGTTCTGTGTGCAGTTCTGGAGACCCCATTTCCTCAAGGACATAGAGTGGAGGCTGTCCAGAGGAGGGCAACCAAAATGGTGCAGGGTCTGCACCAGAAGACATATGAAGAGAGACTAAATGATCTTAATATGTATACCCTTGAGGGAAGAAGGGAGAGAGGGGACATGATAGAAACTTTCAAGTACTTCAAGGAAATCAACAATGTCCAAGAGGGTAATATCGTTCAGAAAAAGAGATGTGCAAGAACAAGTGGGCACAATTTGAAGATAGAGGGGGGACGGCTCAGAGGTAATGTGAGGAAGTATTTTTCATGGAGAGGGTTGTGTATGCATGGAACAACCTTCCTGAGGAGGTCGTGGAGTCAAGAACAGTGGGGAATTCAAGAATACATGGGACAGGAATAAGGCATTTCTAGTGTGGGGGTAGGAGGAAGTAGGATGTTGGTTAACTTGGATCTGCAGCTTATCCATCAGGTAGGAAAATGGGCAGACTAGGTGGGCCAAGTGGTTCTTATCTGCTGTCAGATTCCATGTTTCTATGCTTCTATGAGATCCAGGAGGAACAAAATTGGGGAGAGACACTATGGGTGAAGCTGGAAAGGAAAATGGGGTCAGCCATCCACACAGAGGTGGTCTACAGACCACAAGCCCAGGAGGAAGAGACAGATAGTGAGTTAATGCTAGTCATCCAAAGGATGACAGACAAGGGTGAGGTGGTGCTGGTTGGAGACTTCAATGTTCCAGATGTGGATTGGAGCCGCCCAGCAGCAGCGTCAACCAGGAGCAGATTCATCCTGGATTCCCTTCAAGGTGCCTTTCTTAAGCAATTGGCCATGGAACCAACTCAGCAGAAGGCAATTCTGGACCTCATGTTCACAAATGGGGTGGTGTGATATGGGTAAAAGTGTGGGAGCATCTTGGGAACAGTGATCACCAGTCACTGTGGTTTGAACTCACAGAAGGAGCAGAACAAAATCATACAAAAACACATACTGTATCCTAGATTTTAGGAGGGCAGACTTTGGGAAAATGGGGACATGCTTGAAAGAGGTGCTAATGGGAATGGGGAGGGAATCAGGGGTGGAAGAACAGTGGGCAATATTTAAAACATGGATTATAAGTGCAACAGAATTATGGTACTAATTATGCTACTGCACTGGTACTGACTTTGCTGCAGGGTATTCTGCACTTCTAGGTGCTCCATGTGTATTTTATTCAGATTAAATCAACTCATTTTATATTTTGTACTTGAGCCCTGCACAGGAAGCAGGAAGAGCAGACAAGTAGTTCTTGCAACACTGCACTGCAAACTACCAGTCTGAGATCTGTGATTTTATTCACTTTTGCATCTGTTTCCCAAGGTGACGCATGCCAGAGCCTTGTATGAAAGGCTTTCACCTGATTTTTGGGGCTTTAAAACACTTTTACAGTTAAAACTTTGAGCAGTGACCCCAGACTTCACTTCCAGGTCACCTGGTGTATATATGTGAGTCCCGAGGTGAGCAGGGTGTGCTAATCATGCTATTGCACTGGTATTAACTTTGCTGCAGGGTATTCTGCACTTCTAGGTGCTCCCTGTGTATTTTATTCTAATTCAATCAATTAATTTTCTATTTTGTAATTGAGACCTGTACAGGAAGCAGGAAGATCAGATGGGTAATTCTTGCGATACTGCACTGCAAACTACCAGCCTAAGATCTTTGATTTTATTCACTTTTGCATCTATTTTCAAAGGTTACTCATGCTAGAGCCTTGTATGAAAGCCTTTCACCTGATTTTGGGGCTTTAAAACACTTTTACAGTTAAAGCTTTGAGCGGTGACCCCAGACTTTACTTCTGGGTCACTTGCTGTATATATTTGAGTCCCAAGGTGAGTAGGGTGAGACGAGCAGGGTGCGAGTGGCACCGCACATGGAGACACATGCAGAGACACACACGTTGTGTGTCAAGTGTGTCTAGCAGGAAAAGTGGGGAGTGGCCAACATTAGGACATTTAATAGAGTCCTCAAGGAGTAACTAACATTGGAGTCCTTGGTGAGTCCAGTACTACAACTTAAAGTTAGGATTGTCTTATTTGAACAGTGATTCTATCTTGCTCCATTGAATAAAACATATCTGGTTGTCTATTAAATGGTAGTTTATATTTACTGTGTTTGTGGTCTTTTCACTCAAAAATAAATATCTCTGAACAAATAAAATAGCAAGCACCATTATCACACTGGATGGGGATATTGGGCAAAATGTTCTGTTTGTAACCTGTACCAATTAGCAAACAGTAACATAGCTGTTGTTCAGGAATTTAATTGTGAAAAATGTCTCTCCAACTTGGAACTACAAAAGGACATAGAATCATTCTCAACTAGACTACTAATCTTAGAAACTAGTCAGATAGAAATGGCAAGATGCTTTGAAACTTTAAATACCACAAAACTTTCAATTGAAGCATCTGGGTTAGTCCAGAGGGAGCTTAATCATGATCCCTTACTCTCCACAAATGCATTACCAGGTACTGAATGTCTAGAACAAACTCAGAAATCTAACCATTCCCTAGAACATGATTCACCCATAGTGCCAAGTTCTGAAACTATATATAAAAAAAAAGAAGAAGGGATGAAGAAGAAGGTACTGACCTAGACCAAGAATGGACAACAATAATGGCCAGGGTACATAAAAAGGAGAGAAAAGCTTAACTATTTACTATCCCCACCTTTAACAGCTTCAGCACACTGCCTGTGCATGCAGATTGTGTAAACCATGTAACACCATATATTACATCTACTGGTCCCACAAACAACCAGACACAATGTCCAAATTCAAAGAATGATACATTATTAATTAATTTAGACCCTGAATCACACTGTGTCACTATAAATCAGAATCCAATTAGGAATAATGTCCCCCAAATGATAGCGATGGATACAAACAAACCTCTGACCCCAAATCCCACTAACATAAATGTTGTTGTGTTAGGAGTCTCTATTATCAAACACTTGGACAGGGCAATCTGTAACCCAGAGAAAGATTTTAGAACATGTTCAAGTTTCAAAGGGACAAAAGTAGCTGAAACAACTGCAATGGTTAAAAAAATCATACAGAATGCCAGTGAATGTCCACTAGTAATCATTCATGCAGGAACTAATGATATTGGATAAATTTGCCAAAATGAACTTAAACAGGATTTTGTAGCTCTAACCAATATCTTAAAAGAACTTGGATGTACCCCCTGCTTCTCTGAAATTTTACCTGTTCCCAGGGCATCCCAAGCCAAGACACAAAATATAAAAATAATCAATGAATGGTTAAGGAAATTGTGCTACAAACCAAATAGTGCATGTTTAACCCACTGGGAACTATTTTCAGATAGATACTCTTTGTTCTGCTGTGATGGACTCCATCAGAGTGGAAAAGGAAGTACATTCCTAGGGAAATTTTTTTGTCAAGCTCATAAATAATTATTTGAACTAAATGTCAGGGGGGAGAATGGAAGTTCTCCCACTTCTCTACTGATAGGGTACTTAGGAAACCCAGACAATATATGTAAAATTCTTATGCTGAATGCTAGAAGCCTAAATAACATCAAAATGGCAGACCTTGAAGCAAAAGCTCTAATGTACAACCTTGGAATCATTGCTGTAACAGAAACATGGTGGGATGACACCTCTATTCAGCTTCAGAATATTCCTAACTATTAACTATATCATAAAGATCAGATAGGTAAGATAAGGAGTGATGTCTCTTTTTATATACGAGACAACATCGAGTCTCATCAAATTAATCAATAGAACAACTTCAAAAGTATATGGGCAAACATAACATTCTAGGGACACTGTAAATTAATAACTGGTTACTGTTACAGACCACCATCAGCTGACAATTATAATAAATATTTAATTGAGGAAATTACATATAAGTCAAACAGGGGCAATATTATTATTTTTGGTGACTTTAACTTACCAGGGATTGATTGAAACACACTAAAAGGATCCTGTGAAATGGATAAAGATGTCATTACCACCTTAATTAATCATGGTCTGGAACAACTGGTAAACAATCCTACCCGAGGTGACAATATCCTAGATCTGGTTATTACTAACAATCAGAATACAATAACTAATGTCCAAATCAAAGCACCCCTATGTAATAGTGACCATAACTCTCTTCTAATTAGTATGCTTATTAAACACACAAAACTACTACCACCACAACCACATTAAAAAAAAACTATGATAAAGCCAATTTTATTGAACTCAATAAAATATTCAATGGTATGGATTGGAATACCATTCTAGCACATTCAACTGTAGAAAAAGCTTGGAAGAAGTTTAAAACCATTACATTTAAATTAGAGAGGGACTATGTGCCAACAATAAACAAATATAATAAAAATGATAAAACATCAATCTGGTTTACTATATCAATAAACATACTTATTAAAAGGAAAGAAAGACTTTTCAAAAAATTAAATACCAGTCCAAGTAAGGAAAACACTAGAGTTTACAAACAAAATCTGTCTCAATTAAAAAGAAATGATCATGAAAGCAAAACAAAATTTAGAATGTAGACTGGCATACTCAAACAATAATAAAAAATGCTTACATTAATGTCTGAGAGGAAAAAAGTAAACTGTAAAAACGTTAGTCCTATTACTCATAATGGTAAAATAATTAATAGTGACCAGGAAACGGCAAATAAATATAATGAATTTTTTTGTTCAGTTTTCATACTAAATCAGTTGGTACAAACCCTTCTCTAAATTTAAATAATAATAACAACAAAAACGATATCATTCACCAGGCAGATGTACTAACAGCATTATGTACCCTAAAAAAAGAATTCCAGCCCAGCGCCTGATGACATTCATCCTCAATTTCTTAGCAAAACTGCTGCCGTTATCTCTATACCTTTAACTATTACATTAAACAAATGAATAATTAATGAAGAAATACCTTCAGATTAGCATAACGCTAATGTTATTCCAATATTCAAAAAGGGGAAGAAGTCTGATGTGAGCAATTACTGACCTATTAGTCTAACATCTGTTGTCTGTAAACTAATGGAAACAATCATAAAAACACTCATTGAAAGTGAAATTAAATGCCTGGGTATTACTGATACTTCACAGCATGGATTCAGACAGGGATACTCCTGTACTACTAACTCAATTTCTTTTTACAAAAATATTAGTAAGAAAATGGATCAAGGGGTACTCATGGATGTGATTCTGTTAGATTACAACAAAGCTTTTGATTTGGTCCCTCACCTCAATTTAGTCAACAAACTTACCAAATTTGGTATTTCATAGTGTTTAATAGATTGAGTTAAGGAATGGTTGACCAACAGGTCACAACAAGTTAGAATAAATTGTTCCTTATGGCAAATCAGGAGGGTTACCAGTGGGGTACCTCAGGGATCTGTCCTGGGCCCTACCCGGTTTAATATTTATATATCCAAAATGACAATCAGCCAAAATAACATGTTGTCAAAATTTGCAGATGATACCAAGTTAGGAGACAAAGTTGACTGTATGGAGAGCTTAAAATATTTAACAAATGACTTATCACAGATTAAACAATGGGCAAATAAGAAAGATATGATATTCAGTGGTGACAAGTGTAAGGTAATACAGTATGGAAAAAAGAATCCTGGTACAAACTACTTTTTAAACAATATTCAGTTATCTAAATGACCATGTGAAAGGAACCGTGACATTTTGATAAACAAGCAAATGGTCTAATAAAAAGAGTTAGGCAGACATTTATTTCAAAGGGTGAACAGTGTCTGATTCCAGTTTATAGGTCTTATATTAGAACATATTTTGATTACGGAATACCATTTTGGATCCCATATCTTAAGGGCGATATTTCAATGATGGAAAATGGCTAGAGGAGCGCAACCAAAATGGTGCCTAGATTATCAAACTTAGATTATTCTACTAGATTTAAAAAAACTTCCCTGTTCCCCCTTCATATAAGAAGATGCAGAGGGGATATACTCCTCCTATATAAAACTTCAAAAAATACTGATGTGATGCATCATTGTGACATAAAATATGGTGACAGACATATTGTTGGCAGGTCTCATAATAAAACATTAGAAGTAATGTGGGCTAACACCTCAAAAAGAGACCACTTCTGTAATATCAGAGTGGACAAAATCTGGAACACTCTTCCACAGGAATTAATAAATTTAGATAATTTTAATTCTTTTAAAAACTGATTGGACAGATGGCTCTCATCTGTTCCTCTGAAGGAATAATTGCCCTCATCTGCAGGGGACAATCACGATGGGCCTTTGGCCTCCATTTGTCCTACTTTACCTAAGTAAGCAAATTAGCAAGGGGAAAGGGAAGAAGAGGAGGCCATTATGGTTTTCCAAGGAGGTAGTGGAGAAAGTGAAAGCCAAAAAGATTGCATTCAGACAATACAAAAATACTTAGGTGGAAGGGGTTAGGGAGAAATACCAGGAGAAGCAAATGGAGGCAGGGAGGTCAGTAAGGGAAGCCAAATCTCAGACAGAAGAGTACATCGCAAAATCAGTGAGTAGAGGGGACAAAACCTTTTATAGGTACATAAGTAAAACAAGTAGGGCAAAGGGAGTGATAGTGATACTGAAGTAGGAGGACAGGGCAACTTGGAGGATGACAACAGTAAAGCTGACATACTGAACAGATATTTCTGCTCAGTCTTTACTGTGGAAGAGGGGGTTAATAGGTCTAAAGGAAGTACAAGGGATGGATATGGTGCAAAAATAGACACAAGTCCCGTTACATGGGAAAGGGTCCTAAAGGAACTGGAAGGAATAAGAGTCAATAAATCAATGGGGCCAGATGGAGTGTACCCCAGGGTCCTAAAGGAACTAAGAGAGATGGTGGCTGAACCTCTGGCAATCCTGTTTAGCCGATCACTGGAAATGGGGAGGCACCAAAAGACTGGAGGACAACAGATGTAGTCCCCTTATACAAAAGTGGGTACATATAGGAAGCAGGGAACTACAGACCAGTCAGCCTCACTTTGATAGTGGGGAAGATCATGGAAGCACTACTGAAGGAGAGACTGGTGGAAAAATGTGGTTGCCAGTGGACTACAGGACCCAACGCAGCATGGTTTCACTGGGGGGGAGGTCATGCCAGACCAACCTCATTGAATTTTTTTGACTAGGTGACAAGGGAGGTGGATCAGAGGAGGGTAGTGGATGTGGCCTATTTGGACTTCAGCAAGGCCTTTAACACTGTGCCACGTAGAAGGATATTAAACAAACTGGGGAATATGGGAGTGGGCAGGACAGTAGTGTGGTAGGTGGGTAATTGGCTGGTTGGCAAAAACACAGATAGTGGTGGTAAATGGTTGTCACTCCTCAGAGGAAAAAGTGACCAGTGGGGTACCACAGGGATCAGTGCTGGGACCAGTCCTATTTAATATTTTCATCAGTGACATTATGCAAGACCTAGAAGGCAGAATTTCCCTGTTCTCTGATGACATGAAGCTCTGTAACAGAGTGGACATGCCAGAAGATGCAAACAGAATGAGGAGGGACCTGTAGAAGCTTGAAGAATGGTCAAGGGTTTGGCAGTTGACATTCAATGCAAAGAAGTGCAAGATAATGCATATGGGGCACAAAAACCTGGAAAAACATATCAGTTGGGGGTGAGGATATAGCATGCACCAAGCAGGAAAGGGACCTTTGGGGTATCATCTCTGATGACCTCAAGGTAGGGAAACAGTGCAACAAGGCAGCAGGTAAAGCAAATAGGATGCTGTGATGCATAGGCAGAGACATCACCAGCAGGAAAAGGGAGGTCATAATTCCACTATACAAGACACTAGTGAGGCCCCACCTGGAGTACAGTGTACAGTTCTGGAGACCTTATCTACATAAGGACATAGACAGGGTAGAGAAGGTTCAGAGGAGGGCAACAAAGATGGTACAGGAATTGCATCACAAGTTCCGTGAGGAACTTCTGAAAGACTTGAACATGTACTCCCTGGAGGAGAGGAGGGAGATAGGAAATATGATAGAGACATGCAAGTACTTTATAGGGAGGAATGGGGTACAGGAATACACTATTTTCCTGGGAAAAAGATGTTCCAGAACTAGAGGGCAAGGGATGAAGTTGGAGGGAGGGTGATTCAGAGGAAATGTGAGGAAGAATTTCTTCTCAGAAAAGGTGGTGGACATGTGGAACACCCTGCCAGAGGAAATGGAGGGGCTGAAACAAGCACAGGATTTAAGAATGCATGGAATAGACATAACCAGATTCTGGAGGTCAGGGTTAAGGGGCAACAAGCTTTTTAAAAAACATAAAGGGAACTTACAAGCTCAAATGGGCAGACTGGGTGGGTCATAGGCCCTTCTCTTCCATCAGTGTCTATGTATATATGTGTCTATGTAAGTTATAAAATAAAATGTCTATTTTATCAAACATTTTACCAAAGTCTTATTTTTCACTCTTACAGCCCATTTCAGCTGTGCACCACCATACAGGAGACAAGTTATCAGTTCTTTATCCCAACATGAGTTGCAGCTGAGAGAGATCAGAATGTGTAAAAGTGATACACATGAGCTCCAGGAGGGTTGTCAGAATTGGCAGCTCATCACTTAATCAATATGCACCTTGTAGGCATGACAGAGGCATTGAAAGATGAAAACACTAAATGTTACAAGAAAAAGAAATGCTGCACTCACAAAGCTCATAGTATGAGAAATGAGCAATCATTCCAAACTGAAATACAGTAGTTTGATAAAAATTTATCCACAGACATAAAAAATGTTCTGTCATTGACTGGACTAATACTTTCCTGAATCCTCCAAAAAGGCAGGGCTATAGAGATATGCACTTTCATCAGTTATATTACTCCCAGCATAATATAAACTACATGGCATCATGAAACTGCAGTATATCCTACTATATATGGGCAAAACCAAAATGAAGTTGAAAAAACTATGGGAAAACAGATTAGCGCTATATCCTGGGTGGAAGAGAAACATGTTTGGTACAGCATATTAAGAATCTAATAAACTCAGGATCACACAGCTTAGTATTTGTGCGATTGGAGAAGCTGTTTCTTGGCAGGAGGGGTGGTTCATTAAACAGGATGCACCTCAGGAGGGAAACATTTTAGATTTGTCAACTGGGAGCAGTATGACCAGGTTTCGGTGATAACCTCAGAACTCCTTACTCTCATGAGAGAAAGGGATAATCTGTGGGTGCTGGCCAGGAAGACTGGGTCCCCAGTCCATCTGCACAAAAATACAAGAACACCAGGAATAAATACACTACTATGATTGTATTGGCCAAATTCAGCAATAGCAAAGCCCATCAAACCCAGAATTGGAGCAATGGCAAAAATTTCTTTGAGAATGTCTCAGAACTCCTTGATAGGGGTGACAAAACCTCACTAAAAATGTTTATTCCTGATGGACACGAGGTACTTGATCCCACCAAAATTGTCAATAAATTCAATGTTGCATTCACTGACTATAAGTACATACATACATACAGTACATAAATGTGATCTGATAGCATATTTGTTAGTTGCATGTTTTAATTAATACTCCTTTTGTTCTTTTCAAGTTGCTATACTTTGGACTAGAGGATCCCAAAAGGAACAGATTTTGACAATACAGAACATCTATATGTTGTTATAGTAGCTGTACAAATATTTCAGTTTCTTACTGATAATGGAGTTTGTCCTTTAAGGGGCAGACCACGTTGTCCTGGTGCACCCCTTCCCTCCTTTAAGGAATGGTTGTGCTCAGAAGGGGAGGGGAGAAGGAAGGGGAGGGGCCAAGAGCCAGAACAATGGGCAGGTAGCAGGAAGGGGAGGGGAGAAGGGAGGTACATAAGGGACAGCACAAGGGGGTCTCAGCCACTTTTTGCTGGAATTTTGATTTACATCAATTGCAGCACGTCGGATTGGCAATTTCTGTGAGGTTTGTTTAACCAAGAGAGAGGTAAGGAAACTAGCAATTGGCTTAAGTGATTTACAAGAGGTGCTGCAGAGCAATATGGTCTGCCCCCTTTTAAAAGGCAAGCTCCATTATGTTAAGTCTTAATTTCAGCCTAAAAAAAAAAAAATTGGGAAAGACTTTAATAGGAGGAGAATGTACAGGAAAATTATGTTCAGAACTGTGAATGTTTTAAAGGGTTAGCTAGCGCTTTTCATTCTGTATACACAGTATTAGAAGGAGCTTCAGTAGCTCAATAGGTATGTCAGCATGTTACAGGTCCATGGGTCAAAGGTTCAAACATTGATCAGGGAAACATTTCCTTTAAGAAACATGTTGTAAATGATAACTGATCAATTAGGGGGCCAGGAAGGCCGATGGTAGGCATATTGTGCAGTAAGAGCGACCCAGGGCCATGTATTGCGCAGCACGCCATGTGGGGGGTCTGGTAAAAAGCCTGTAGATTTGTCTTAATGCTTGGCAGTTTCTTATGGCCTGTTTTAGCAGACTGAGAGAAGCGGTAGGCCTAGAGGAACCCCTGAGACAAGGGAGAGAGAGCGTGAGCTGACACCACATGGTGTGACGTCACACGCCATTTTTTGAAGTTGATTAACAAGGTTTTCATGTTTTTCTTGGTTTGTGTGGTGTTTTTTATCACCCCTTGGGGGGCCAGTGGGCAACAATGGGCTGAAAAGAGCCCAGGAAGTGGTGCTGGGGGAGCGAGCGCAGTTTGGATCACGTGGTGGCGTCACACGCCGCGTGGTGGATGGACAAAACCCCCCTTTTCTTTGCCTTGTTTGGGTGCTGTGTGGTGGTAATGTGGTGTGGTGGCTGCCTGGAGGAGGACGAGTAGGCCTTGAGGCATGGGCGGTGGCGTGACGTCTCACGTCATGTGGGGGTTACTTAGAGAGCACTTGCTTTTAGTTAGCAGGCCATGGTGGCTCGTTTAGCTGTTGTTGATAGTACAGCCAACATTTGGAGGCCCGGAGGGGTCTGTGATGCTGGGGGGGATCGAATGTGATCCAGAGCCATGCGGAGTGATGACACACGCCGCGTAGGGGGTAGTAAAGCCTTCGTTTTCGGTTTGGGTTTTTAGTGGCGGTGAGTGGCCAATTTATGGTTCCTAAGGGCGGATGGTAAGGCTGAGGGGAGGCCTGTTGTCTGGACTGAGTGGTGTGGTGTCACACACCATGGGAGGGGTTTGTTATGCAAAAGGCACTTTCCAGGCTGGGTCCTAGATAGAAGCTAGGACATGAGAGGTTTATGGCAGCAGTGCAAGGGGGAGAAAGGCCCAAGGAGTACTGACGGTTGGCCAGTTGGGGGGGCGTGGGTTGGTGGGTGGTTTTTGCTTTTCCCTTTACCTGGGCATAAAGGGCCAGGATAGCAGGCCTGGGGAAAGGCCTCGGAAGCAAGAGAGAGGGAGTGCAGTGTGGGGCCATGTGGTGTGGCATCACACACCTCGGTATTTTGTTTTAAAAGTTTTTGATGGCCTTCTGAGGCATGTTTGGGGGAGAGCATGAGTCCAGGTGAAGGCTTTGGGGGGGAAGAGTGACAGGGCAACTGAGGACCTCGTGGGTGACGTCACACGCCACGAGGTGACTGTTGTGGGAGGTAATGCCCTCCCCTTTGGAGGGGTTGGTTGCTGGTTTTTGGCCTCCCCCCTTTTTATGTACATGGGCATGAAGGAAGAGGAAGGTGACTGCGTGGCGTGACCACTCCCGGGGGAGCTATGGTGGGGAGACTGGTGGCATGACCCAGGGTCAGCCCAGACAGGAGACATCTTCCAAAATAAAGAAAGATGCTGGAAAAGGTGCTGGGGGGGAGCGCATGGTAGGAGGCAAAAACAGGGACTGAGGAAGAGACAAAAAGGGGGAGAGGGGCCCTTTTTGGTGTCAGGCTTTCCACAATGAGCAAGGCCAGCAGCAACCTGGGGACCGGGTGACCTGGCAAGTAGGACGGGGGGTTTCTATGGCTGTCCTGGTTTTTTTTTGGTATGGGAAGTCACGGTGCAAGGGACAGAAGGAGGGCGCGAAAACAGGCATAGGTACAATTAACCCTATTTTCCTTTCCTTTATGGGTGGCTCGGGCTGTGTTGGCATGATGGGTGGTGCGGCGGACAGGAGGAAGATGCACAGGGAGGTACAGATACCTGAATAACCCTGTCTTTCTTTTCCTATAGTTGCCTTCACAGAAAAAAGGATAAGACGGACATGGCACCCAAGAAGAGCAGGCCAGCAGAGGAAGCCGCCTACAAGGCTATAATTGAACTGGCAGAAAAGTCAAACAAAATGTGGGAACTGGTGGAGGGGGAGGAGCCAGGGAGGCCCGGGGAGAAGAGAAAAGCGGGTGCGGAAAAAGGTGGCAAGGGGAAGAGGCCAGACGAAGGGCTACACAGTCCCGCTAGGGTAGCACCAGTGATAGCGGGGCTGGCCAAGGCAGTTGAGACAGTACCCATATGGCAGTTGGATCCAGTGATGCCAGTACTCACCCCAGATCAAAGGGGAATCTCCCCGGTGGAACCCAGACACAAAACCCAGGACAAGGGATCCTGCCCGCAGACACCAGTAGCTCACCCTCCTCCTCCACCTCAATCACAGGAAGAACCAAGGGGACCTTTGGAGGACGTCAGGCAGCTCAGCCAGGCCAAGGTTACAGGTAACACATCCAACTCAGTGGGGGACAGTATAAAAGAGTATATAGAGCAAATTGTGGCTGCACTGTGGACAGGAGGGCTGGGGCAAATGGAATCTGCCCTGACGGAGATTAAGACAGGAAAAGAGGTGCCAGGAGATGCTGTAATGGGAGGGGATAGAAAGGGAAAAGGTACAAGAGAGATAGGTGCGCCAGAAATGAGAATAGGTGAACATGTGCCATTGGCCACGAAGGAAAAAATATGGAAAGGGAAATATGTGGATATATTTGCTTTGGTGAGCCGGGAGGCGGCGGCAAAGTATGAGGAAACTGAAAGCATAGGTAAGAGTGAGATGGCAGCTGCCATAGTGGTCTTAGGGAAAAAAGAGGATGACAAGTTCACGAAGAGGAAGACCTGGGATGGGTGGTTTCTAGGTTTTGCCACTTTTTCAGCCATCGTTCTGGAAGAGAGGCCGGAGCTAGGCATTCGGCTCATTACCTACTGGCTGATAATATGGTGAGAAAAAGCAAAAGGAGGGGTAGGATGGATATACTACGACGAATGTTTTCGGCAGAGGATGGCAACATTCGGGGATGTAAGATGGGACACCAAGCAAATAGACTTATGGATGGATTACATGACAGATCAGTCCACACCCGAGGGTGGGTGGGGCAAAAAGCTGCTGGGCTTATAACAGGGCTTTCTGCTCATGGTCTCAGTGTCGTTTTCAACATGCCTGTTCAAAATGTGGAGGGGGCACCTGGCTAGTAAATGCAGAACAGCAGGGGTACAAGGAGCACAAGGGCATGGGGGACAAGGATCAGGCCAACAGTTTTTTTGAGATGGACAGGGGTTTAAAGGGCAAGCATGGAACAAGGGAGGGAGGGGCAGGGGGAATGGGAACAGAGGGGGCCAAAACCACTGAAGTGAGGAAGGTCAGACGGAAAGGAAGGGAGGGGTCAGGAAAGGGGGACGGGTGGCACAACAAGGAGCAATTTGGTTTGGCTAGAACCCCCATCAACCTGGCAGCATGGACAGTTTGCCTGGACAGATATCCAGACACGAGCATCTGGGAAATGATTTTAAGTGGTTTTAACACAGGGTTTTCATTGCTGTCTAGGGGACCCAGGCAGGCAAGGGAGGCAAGCAACCTGGGGTCTGTAAAAGGGAAAAAGGAAATGCTAAGGCAGAAGACTGAGAAAGAGAAAGCAGCAGGCAGGGTGGAGGGTCCATTTGACAGCCCCCCCATTGGAAAACATACGGATATCGCCTTTGGGCTTGGTACCCAAGAAACAAGAAGGTGAATACAGGGTGATCCACCACTTGTCTTATCCGGAACGGGAGTCAGTGAATGACTTTATCAGTGAGGAACACAGCAGGGTGACATATGCGACCCTAGAGGATGCAGTCCAGATATTCCGGGCCACAAGGGATGCATGGATGGCAAAAACAGACATTGAGTCCACCTTCAGACTGCTTCCAGTCAGGAGGGAAGACTGGGATCTATTGGGTTTTAAAAGTGAAGGACAGTATTATTTCAACAAAGCAATGCCAATGGGGTGTTCCACAGCATGTGCTACATTTGAGGCATTCAGCGCATGTTTGCAGTGGATATTCCAGGAAAAAACAGGTTACAGGTCAGTCATCCATTACCTGGATGATTTTCTCCTCATTGGGAAAGGCAAAAGGGAGACACAGAGGATGCTGGGTAAGTTTTAGGAATTGTGCCAGGAGCTGGGAGTCCCATTGGCACCAGAAAAAACAGAAAGGGCCCAGCAAGGTTATGGAATTCCTCGGGATAGAGATAGATGCCATGAGCGAAGTTTTTAGGTTACCAGACAAGAAAGTAAGGAGGTTGAAGGAACTAATACGGGTGCATACCAGCAGGAGATGGGTACAACTAAAATTGGTTCAGCAGGTACTGGGGCACCTGAACTTTGCATGCAGGGCCATAGGACCAGGAAGGGCATTCACAAGGAGGTTAGCCAGAGCTACAGCAGGGGTCACCAGACCACATCACTGGGTTGATCTGACTCAAGGTGTCAGGAGGATTTTAGTATATGGAAGAATTCTTAAAGGATTACAATGGGTGTTCGTTCTGGCAGGAGGGTGGCTGTACAACACCGACCTTGACCTCTACACGGATGCAGTGGGAGGCTTAGGCATGGGAGGTTACCTAAGGGGCAGGTGGTTTGCAGAACCATGGCTGGTCAGTTGGGTAAAGGACGGGAAAGTGAGAGATATAACACTACTAGAGATCATGCCCATATGGGCATGTGCCTTGGCTTGGGGGGAGGAATTGCAGGATCAGAAGGTGACATTTTGGTGTGACAACAGAGCAGGGGTTCATGCACTAAACAACAGGGGAGCCAAGTCAGATACAGTCATACAGGTAGTACGACAGTTAGTGTTAAGGGCTTTGTGGCTGGACATGTCTTTCAGAGCGAAACACATAGAAGGGGTACGCAATACTCTGGCTGACAGCCTTTCCCGTCTGCAGCTGGACGGTTTCCGGAAGCTGGCACCAGCAGTGGAAGAATAAAAAATGCCCATACCAATGAACATCTGGGACGTTGGCAAGAAGGAGCAGAAATGCTGTTTCGCAGCTCATGGTCGCCTCGGACTCTGAGGGCCTACAATGGGGCCTGGAGTGTTTTTCAAACATTCAGGGCAGAACATCAGATGGAGGTAAGTGGGCCGCTCTCTGAGGAGCAGTTGGGACTGTTCACAGTGGAACGATGGCAGAAAGGGACTGCTCATGCCACAATGGGGGTTTATCTTGCAGGGATCAGTGTGATCTGCAGCCTAAAGGGATGGAATGACCCAACAAAATCAATGCTCATGAGGAGAATGAAGCATGGATGGGGTAGGTTAAAACAAGGACCAGGGGATAATAGGAGGCCAATAGGGGAGCAGTGGCTAATAAAGCTAAAAGAGGTGCTCCCGGCAATATGCAAATCAAAAGAGGAGGCCCAGCTATTTCACACAATTTATGTGATAATGTTTGCAGGGGCTATGAGAGTGAGTGAGGTGGTAGGCCATGGAAAAGATGACATAGAAGGAGGTGTGGAATGGGAGGATGTGAGTTGGGGGACAAGAGAAATACGGATCAAGCTAAGATGGTCAAAGGCTGACCAAAAAGGGCAAGGGTGCATGATAGCGCTAAGAGGGCGGTCAGAGATTGTGATATGCCCAGTGCAGGCCCTCTGGGTTTTCGCAGCAGAGCAGGTAACCAGGACGAGGAAGCTATTCATGCATGGTGATGGAAAAAGGGTCACCGGCTATCAAATTACGGCAGTGCTGAAAAAGGGCATGGGTTTTTTGGGGGAGAACCCAGCTAACTACTCAACCCATTCCCTAAGGATTGGGGTTGCCTCACAGTGGGCAGCAATGGGTGAACCCGTGAAGGGCATTTTGGAAAAAGGGCACTGGTGGTTGGCCAGTTATAAAAGATACATCAGAGCACCGGTATAATAAAAAAAAAAAAAAAAAAAATAATAATAAGGTGGGGGGGATAATACAATGGGGACACTGAGAGTATATCTAAATTAATTAATTTTCTTTGCACCCCATAGGTAGAGGGAGGAGCACAGAAGTCTGGATCTGCGGCCATTCCTATATTTATTGGGCTGGTAAGAGAGCAGAGAAAAAAGCTGGGGGAAAACAATTGTACCAGGACGTAAGACAGTGTAGGTTGGTATGGCATGGCCTACGGGGGATGAGATGGGCACAGCTTCTGCCTGCTTTGAAAGAACTCAAGGGACATCAGCCCAGTCCAGATCTAATCATTATACACCTGGGGGGCAACGACCTGGCAGGCAGACCATGGGTGCACACATATCTACAGATAAAGAGGGACCTAGTGGCAATAAGACAGTGGTGGCCTCAAGTATGCCTTGCCTGGTCGGATATATTACCACGAAGGGTATGGAGACAGGAACACAGCCACAGGGCGGTGGAGAGGGCCAGGAGAAAGATGAATAGACGGGTGGGGACATCAATAAGGCAGATGGGCAGACAGGTGATACTGCAGGGAGTAGAAGAATGGTGGATGACTTCTACAGGTCAGATGGGGTACACTTGTCAGATATAGCAACAGACATGTTCAATGTGGAAACAATGGGTTTCATAGAGGAATGGAGGAAACAGACAAAAGCTGGTAAATAAAAAAAAAAAACAAAGGGGAAGGAAGTTTCATCCCTGAGGTAAGGGAGAGTGATACCCTTAGTTGGGGGGAAGCCAGTCATCCAACGCAAGCTGGAGACTGGCTAGTGGGTAAAAAGGGGGGGAGGACGGGAAGGGGGAAGAAAAAAGGAATAACACAAGAGGAGGAAGAAGAAGAAGGAGAAAGCGGTCTCGGTTTTCAACATTACCTAACAGAAAAGGAGAAGAAGAAGGCACCCAGGTTTTCGCCTGGGGGATGGATAATCAGAGAGTGATATATGGATGGAAATAAATGCAAATTATGGAAATATGATAATAAAGAAAAGGAAAATGGAATATGGATTTATGAATATAAATAAATTAATTGCCAGTCTGAGCACAACAACAAACTATGGTCTCTGTGTTTTTGTGAGGGAAAAGGGGGGAATCCGGGACAATGGAGTTTGCCCTTTAAGGGGCAGACCATATTGCCCTGATGCACCCCTTCCCTCCTTTAAGGAATGGTTGTGCTCAGAAGGGGAAGGGAGAAGGAAGGAAAGGGGCCAAGAGCCAGAACAATGGGCAGGTTGCAGGAAGGGAAGGGGAGGGGAGAAGGGATGTACATAAGGGACAGCACAAGGGGGCCTCAGCCACTTTTTGCTGGAATTTTGATTCCTCCCGCCCACCCTGCTAGACGGAGTATGGGGGAAAGACAGTCAATTTGGGGCTGTATGGTGGGTCTGTCAAGGTGGAGGACAGATGCGTCCGGTAGGACAGTGGACTGCCAAAGGTGAATGGCAGGTGTTAATATGGTTAGGGACTACCAAAGGTGGATGGCAGGCAATAAAATGCTTGGGACTGCCAAAAAGTAGATGGCAGATGATAATATAGAGATGGACTGCCAAGGTGGATGGCAGGGGAAAAAGGGGGGAGGATGGAAGGGGGGAAGAAAAAAGGAATAACACAAGAGGAGGAAGAAGATGAAGGAGAAAGCGGTCTCGGTTTTCACCGTTACCTAACAGAAAAGGAGAAGAAGAAGGCACCCAGGTTTTTGCCTGGGGGGATGGATAATCAGAGAGTGATATATGGATGGAAATAAATGCAAATTATGGAAATATGATAATAAAGAAATGGAAAATGGAATATGGATTTATGAATATGAATAAATTAATTGCCAATCTGAGCACAGCAACAAACTATGGTCTCTGTGTTTTTGTGAGGGAAAAGGAGGGAATCCGGGACAACCTTTTTTATCAAATGCGCTGAAGGCAGCTTAAAACTGAGAATGTTCTCAGAGTTTGTCAACAATGTGTGAATGATTATTTTAATGTTCTTTTTCTCATGCCTTAATTACCTCATACAGTAGCAGTTAATATGGTATTTTGATTTTTTTTCCAAATTATCACTAGTGTAATATTAGTTGTAGTAAATACTGTAAAACTTGATAGTTTTGCTGTAAATTTATTTTCACTATTTTTTACTGACAGCCAAATCCTGTAATATATTTACAGCAAAAATAAAATATACTGAATATGGGAAAAGTGCACCAAAACCATTATTGTGTTTGTTTTGTTTAAAAAAAAGTTATTACTCAATATATAGGTAAATCAATAGAAGTTTGATTTAAAAGGATGTGCAAGTAATTTTAAATACAGTTCATGTACATATAAGAAGTTTTTTACCATGAATGTGATGTTAGGAATAGTGCTGTATAGCACAACATGCTAATGTTTTCAAAATGGCACCACAGTAACTTTGAGATTACAGTACAGACTGTATACACCAAGTATGTCAGTTTTTAAATTGGATAATTCAGGCTATTCAGAAACAGGTAGGTAGACAGGACTCAGGAATGGCAGCACAAACTGGGCAGCATGATCTCAGCAGCAGGCAGGTTGACAAGACTCAGGAGTCACCAGAAAAAAAAAAAAACAAGAGCTGGAACCCAAAAAGAGGCAGCAGCACAAAGTCAAGAGCTGGGCAGCATGAAGAATGAGTAGGTAGACACACACGATGCAGTACTGCAAAGCAAGTGGAGTGATACGCATTCAGAACATTGTATTTAAAGCTGTAAAACATGCAGGAATGTGCACCTAATAATTACAATTATAACATGGGCAAAAATGTTTCTGTGATCTGATGGGGCAGAGGTTGATCACATGACTGTTGATTAATCTTTGTTAAACAGTCACCTCATTTGTTTGGGGAGATCAGTCTGAAGCATAGAAAGCCAGAGCCACACTTGTTATTCCGTAGGAATTCAGGGCTGTGTGGTAGCCATTTAAATATCTCAGTAATGCAGCTTCAGTCCTTTCAGGTCCCCCAGCGATCCCTTGATCATCTTCAGTTAAGGAAGTCATAATTTTCCATTTCTACATCATTCCTTTCATGTGAAGTATTCACTGGCATGCCACATATGTGCCCATAGCAGAAGAACACTTCCCACACACCCGCCAAGCAGAACTGCATGCTGCCTGTAGCATAAGTACACTTCCCACACACCCACCGAGCAAAACTCTATGCTGCCCAGCAAAACCAGTCCCCCAAAAGTAAAGCAGGGCATTTCAGAAATGTCTAAGTTTTACAGTCACATACCCCTTTAACAGAAGTATACAGCCACATGGTTACTGTGTCCCCGTAGGCTCCTTAGTGTTCCCACTCACCCACCCAGTGGAACTCCACACTCCTCAGAGAATTCAGCTGCTGCAGGGTTACTGTGTTCCCGTAGCGATTTCACACACCCACCCACCAAGCTCAACTCCATGCTCCTCAGCGAATTCAGCTGCCTGCACACTCCTCACTGAATTCAGCTGCCTAGGTAGTGTGCATGAACATCTTTACCCATGTTATAAATTATAACTTATAATCAATAATGAATGTTTTCACCCAAGCCAGCAAGCCGAAGTTGTCCCTCGGGAAGCAGCAGTGACAAATAAGATGGCAGTGCATGCACTGCTGGGACAGAGAATCAGTGTTGTAAATGCAGTGTCTTGCAAGCATGTGTATTCGAGAGCTCTGGCATACATGTGCCATTTTCTTCTGGTTTCCAGATCTACAGTTAGACTTGCAACAGAAATATTAATATTTGAGTCCATGTGTGTATATGTAGGTATTTGTTGGGTATTGCTTTGGTGCTGTGTTACTATGTCTGTGTCTCTGTATGAGTTTCAAAGCAGCACAGTGGGAGAAGTAAGCATGTTTGACAGTATAAGAAGATTGGTCTGCTGCTTGATCATAAGTTCCATGCCTGTTTACCACAAAATTCTGGTTGTAGAACTAGGTTTCCTTTGCAGATCACAGAAAATTGTACTACTACAACCAGAAATAGTGGAAGAACACTAAAAAGCTTCCACATTTTTTCCTTTTATTCCATTTCTCTTTGTGCATTTCTCTCCACATATGGCCCATATTATAAGCGCAATAACTCACTCCAGGGTGTGTGGTCATTGGGGATTAATCAACAGCCCGGGTGCTGTGAGGACACTCAGCCTGCAACCTCATGCCTCACAATGCACCTGAGGTGTTGATTAATCCCCAATAACCGCACACCCTGTCGTAGGTTATTGCTTACTTAATCAAGAACTAATTGGGACTGTTCTACAATCCTTGATACTGCTATCTTCATTATATGACATTAATGTCACAGCTTGGGTTAAGCAGCTCTCAGCAAAAACCAGATTTATATGTTTCATAGGTTTCATAGTTGTTACATGATCTAAGTAAGGCAATTACCCAGAGTAAGGGAGACACCCATAACAGCTCACCCTATCCTCAAGGAGAATATCCTAAAATATTATTTATGTACTATACTAATTTCAAAGACCTGGGAGTGCACAAAAATAATCAGGCATGATTTTATTAAGTTTTACAGTATTTTATTCTTAAAATTTACATTATGAATATGGATTGCCCAAGTGAGCTGGAGCTCACATTCAGCTTTTTTACATTTGTCACTTCTGGAACAAATATACACTATAGTTGACTTCCTAACCTCCAGTGTTAAGTAAGTACTTTAGTGACTCTGAAAGTGTAAATGTATAATACATATGTTGCAGACACTAGCATACCGGTACCCATTTACAAAGTGCAATGTGCAGGTGCAAAATGTCAGGGTTAGTTTGTAGGTGAGAACCATCAGCACATCTGCAAATTTCAGAAATTGCTGCATTTGAATCAGTGAATCATAGAATCCTTCTGGCAGAAAAGGACCTAATGGCCCATTTAGTCTGCCCGAAAAATAGCCCACCCCTCCCACCCTCCTACAATTTACCTCTCAGTACTATCCCTCCTTTTCCGTTTTGGCCCATATAGCTGTCCCATGTTCTTTTGAACTTGTCCACCATATCCAACCCTACAACCCATTCAGGTAATCTGTTCCATGGACCTACCACCCTTTCTGAGAAATAATGTCCCCTTACTTCCCCCTAAAATCTGCCCCCTTCCAGCTTGAATGCATGACATCCAGTGGTTGTTTTTTTGCTCAGCATTAAGAGGCTACTACCCCTCACTTTGTTAATTCCCTTCAGATACTTGAAGTTTTCCAGCATATTCCCCCTTTTCTCATGTCATCTGCAATGTATACATACCTAATTCTTCTAGTCTTTCCTCATATGACCTCCCCTGCATCTCCTGGACCATTTTGGTTGCACTCTTCTTGACCCTCTCCAGTCTATCCTTGTCTCCTTGTAAATGCGGCCTCCAGAACTGCACACCATACTCCAGCTGTGGTCTGACCAGCACTTTATAGAGTGGTATTTTCACCTCCCTTTTCCTGCTTGTGAAGCCCCTCCCTATGCACGGCAGCATTCTTGTCACTTTTCCTGCTGCCCTATTGTAATGATCCCTAACCTTTAGGGTATCTAAAATTTAAATCTCCAGGTCCCTTTCTAGCTCCATCACTCGCAGTGCCTCTCCCCCAAGCAGATATGTAGCCCTGAGTGCAACATTTTCTTTTCTTGTGCATACTGCTACAGTATGCTCAACAAAATCTTCATTCTGTAAGAGCAGCTTTTTATTGCAACTTTGGGCCTTAGGCATTTCATTACAGACTGTCTTTTGAATAACCTACAACATGGTTCCCACTGAAGGAGCTAAATACCTACTGATTGACTCCATGTTGAGGCCTGGCCCTAAATCCCTCTGTCTGGACTGTGTTGGTGGTAATAAACAACTCAGTCAAAAGAGATGTGATCTTGTCTGCAGTGAAACATCTTGGCCCCATCACAACATAAGCTGCTGAACTTAAAATTGTTGCTGTTTAAAGTAATGAAACACAGATGAGGAGGGACAGTTTTGATATTGTACAGGACATGTCCAAGACCAGCTGAGGTAGTTAATGATGTCCTACTGTATGTGCTAATGCTCCCTGCACATCTCAAAATTTGGGGTAAAGACAATATCCTTTTTGTTTCTGACCTTAAGAATGCAGGTAAAATGGTGAGTCACCTCAAGAAGGAATTTGAGATGCATCATCAGTCTCTAGATTCCTGTTTCAACTAGCTTTAATGTTGGACACTTTTCCTAGTTTATAGCTGTGAAAGTCTCTGATTTGCTTGTTTTTTCTATTTCCTTTGATCCCTGTAGTTCTGTTGGGTCGTTAGGACTTATGGTGCAGCCTGCCTGGATCTAAAATCTTATCACAGTTTCTGCTGTGAAGTCCTGCACAATACGGCAAGAACTCAGTGCAGCTCAGTGGCAATTAATCCAGTTTATCACACAGTAAACTGTAACATCTAACACAAAGTGCTTGATCCTGGTTGGAGGCAAAGCTTGTTATCTAACTACACTATTAAAATAGTGCCTCCCCTGCATATAAAAAAGGCAGTCTTCTTCATCCTATGAGCCCTTGGTCCAGTGGTTGTTATCACTGGATGTACAGTATGTGTCTTCATATTATAATAT
Organism: Neoceratodus forsteri; assembly: GCA_016271365.2. Lineage (NCBI taxonomy): Eukaryota > Metazoa > Chordata > Ceratodontiformes > Ceratodontidae > Neoceratodus > Neoceratodus forsteri. Next base: position 210,058,585 of record CM057451.1, read on the forward strand.
ATATTTAGAGATCCTAGAGGGAACTGATCTGTCATAGAGACTAAATTCTGAAGCAGCTCTGTAAAATTATATTGTAGGATGATGAATGTACTTTATGAAATCAATTTTACTACTATGGAGATATTATACTGTACATTAAAAAGTAATATAAGTTAAACAATCTGCTTACTGGTGATTCAAGTCACAATGGAAGAGAGCTTTAGGAATTGTTATCAGCCACAGATAAAAATATTTTCATCCTTAATTTCTTATGGCAATGAACAACTGAACATTTTTATTTTCCTCTTTCTATTATCATTTGATGGTCACAAAGTAAGTAGGTCTTCTGGGAATCAAACCTTGATCTCATTGATTAATGCACAGTTTTGCAACCCCTAGGTTAAATTGACTGCTTACTACTCTGCCTTCTAGTGAGTAAAATAATTATGATGCTAAAACATGAATCCCCAGGTTTATTTTTCTAAACACCAAAAAAAAGCAAAGTTACATAAGTGTCTGCCTGCTTCTACACTGCCTCTGCCAGCACTCACACTGTCCTCTATTCATGAGTGTGGCCAGTTTATGCTCAAAAGGAGTGTAACTGCACTGTGGGGCTTCACACCTGCAGTGAAACGTAACTTAGTCCACACTCATAGACCCAAGCTGCACAGCACTGGAGTCACCCCCTCATGCATAGCTGCAGGGGAGGTACAGTATAGTGGGGACAGCTTGGTGATAGGCCGCAGCCATCCAATCAGATGGCCTGACCGCCATGCAAGAGGATTCCCACCCTGTGCAGTACTGGGTGGATTGTGGGACCGATCAGTCTTTCAGGCACCGGCATTTCCCATATCCCTTAAAGAGATGGTGTTTCCAGCTCATTGTCACAGACATACCCCAGCCCTTCCCAATATGGTCTGAATGTCTGGGATAGCAAGTTTAGATGTGACACAATGTCCACTGCCCTGTGTGTTCGGTGGGAGGGGACACGCAACTAGCTACTACAGGTTGATGTAGCTGTAGCCCCCTTAATGGATGACCTGGACACAGACAATTGGTCCTGTGCATGGCGCATAGTCATGGCATGCCTCTTCCACCCTTCTCTCTGGGCTGCACGCATGGCCTCTGCCAGGTGTGAGCTGAGGCTCAGAAGAGATAGAGAACCCCAGTTGTACATCTGTGGAGTTTCTGTACCAACTCCACTGTATAGATTATTGCCATAATGAAGCCTACACACTGTATATTCTGATGCTTATTGAATATAGGCCTATCACCATAATGAGCCCTATTCACCATGTATCTGGGCAGGTATTCTTCATGAAGAGAGGACACAGTGAGTGAGACAGTAGGTGTTTGTGGGATTCAAACATGATCACACACATCACCCAGCTCCTCCTCATAGCTGCTGGGACAATATATTGTGTTGCTGGTTACTCAAGGCAGCTTCAGAGGATGTCAGCAGTATTGGAAAACAATGAAGGAGTGAAGTGAGGAGTGAAGCAACAAGATCAGACTAGAGAGGACCGAATGACTGAAGGAGATAGGAGTGAACTGGAGTGCTTGAAGTCAATGAGAAGACTTGCAGAACAGAAATCAAATCTGCAGGAAGTTAAACAGTAATACACTCCAGGGTATGTGTCATGCTTGGATGATGTCACAACTTATGTGGCTGGGCACGATGATACAGGCAGAGTGCATCCAACACTTCAGGAGTGATGTTACCCAAGCATGACACACACCCTGGAGTGCATTATTGCTATTATACAACAGCTAATTTGCAGATAGAATACAAAAATAAGATAAGTTGTGTTTTAAAATGCTGTTTATCTATTTTTTTTAGTGCAGAAGAACATTTAAAAAAAAGAGTTCCTGTCTGTGTTTGTCCATTAGGTGAAGCTGTTATATGTGCATCTGTGTCTGCTTGATATGTGTGTCTCTCTTGGACAGGCTACCTCCACCCCTTGCCTCCCAATAATTTTAACTCTAGACCCTAGTCCCGAGTGGTTCATCATTGTTTCGCCTGGTACAATTTACTATAGTACATGTTTGTAACAGGAGAAGCCATTGCTGGTAATGCTTGCTCTGACTCCCTCAGTTGCTGATCACTATGGAGTGCAAGGCAACATGGAATACTCATGGTCAGAGGATCTGTTCTGAGGAATGGAAAATGAAGTGTAGAGATCGGTTTACATTAGCAGTGCCAAGAAAGGAGAACCTGTAAAAAAAAAAAAAAACTGTGTTTATCTAAGCAGTCAGCAACTCTATTATTGTAACAGAGTGGCCACTGCTTTAAAGTGAAACAGGTGGCCGGACACATGCCTTTAAGATCTGACAAGAAAGAATAAGTGCATGAAAATTAGTTGTTTTAGAGCAAGCACCTGCTAGAAAAAGATTTTGTGTTGGGAGACAGAGACTGTGAAATGGTTGCAGGGAGATTTTATGTTTTAGTATAGTGTAAAAGTGTGGGGTGTATGAATATCAGTCATGTGTGGAAATGTAAGAAGGTGGTCAAGTGTGCCAGATTTTCATACAGTGATGTTATATAATCAATAATACCAGACAGGGTGAGCATTATTGGAATATAACAGACTGCCCATGGGCGTAGTGAGGCCCGACACCACAGGCAGAGGGCCTCATATCCCCTGGAAGATCCTTTATATCCAACAACACCCACATTGGGAGGTATTATTGCACTTAGAAAATAGGATATATGTGTCATTGTTTGAAAATATACATGAGAATAAATATTTATATTTAAAAAATAAAAACAAAATAGGTAACTTTTCTAGTAAAGTAATCACTGTACTGCTGGAATCACCACAAGAGGGTGTTGCCATTTTTGTGTGTCTCCAATGAGCTTGTCCTCTTGCTTTGTCTCTCCCCCCAGTCCCTCACAGACATGAGAGCCCCTTATTTTAGCTCCTTGAATCAGTGCTCCATCAGAACGGGGAATGTAGCTGGCAAATCTCAAAGTTAAATTATTAAAAAGTAAATAAAAAAAATGAACGCTGGCTCTCGGCTGAAAATGACCACATCTTTTACATTACTAGGGAGGGAGTGACCAGCCGTGTGAGCTAGTGAACCGTCAGCCTACCGGGCGGACTGGCAGCCAGTGCGCACTCAGGCAAACAAGCAATTGATGAATGGGCAAGCAATCAGTATATTGTACAGCATTCAGCTAAAACAACAATACGAGGCACACATTTCAACTCACTGCTAGAAAAACAAGTTTTGGTCAGATTCACCACGGCTGCATAATGAAGTTATTGAATTTGTGTAAAATTGTTAAGGAGGTATGGAGAAACAACACCATGATTTGTAAGTAGTAAGATTTGTTTTAGTTTCTGTTCTAAGGAATGCATACACATTATTAGGAAAATATATGGAAGTGCACATTTTAATGGAGGGAATAGGAAGCTCACAAAAGAACCCCAGAGCAAATGTCACTAATGCATGTGTTATCCCAGATGATATTGGCCAGACAGATAAACTTTAAAGAAAACACAATTGAGCATACTGTATCCCAATAATAGAAAGCAGCAAGGGAAACATATGCAAATTCCGTGATGGTACAGAAGGTGGCAGTAAATGAAAAGGTAATGGCTGGCATATATTCAGCCATGGGATTATTTACACATTTCTTTTTTTTTTTAAGAGAAACAGGGTTTTTGTCCATGAGGTGATGTAAGTTATATTTAAGCAATGTATTGATGTTGATGTCATGAAGTCAGGTGTAATGATGATGGACTGTTAGAGAAAATGTGATGTTAACTTTCAGAGGGGGGGCACTTTTGATAAGGGCAAGGTACTTACGTGTGTGATAATGGGAATATTAGAAAAGTATGAGGTCTACACAGAAGTGGAGCACAAATATGCACCATTTCATAAGTATATGCTCAGAGTGCAGGCAAATGTGATATGCAGGTTTGTTTTAGAAATAGGTAAAAATAGCCATACATATAATTAATAGAAAGATAGATAATTACATAGACATATAGACAAAGAGCGAGAGACACAGACAGACAGGCAGAATAGGAATGGCAGTGAAGTATTGAAGTGACACCAACTCTATCCCCAACCTGCAGACGTGGACAAGCATTGGGGTGTGCCTTTGGGTCATTGGCCATAATGCTCATGGCATTTCACTTCACCCTGCCCTGCAGACACAGACAAGGTGTGCCTTGGGGTTTTCAAACTTTACACTTACCCTATTCCGTACAGAAATATGCTGAAATGGGTACAGTGTAAGAGAATGGAGTTAACTTTGGGTCTGAAGAGTCAAAGGCACACCTCAATACCTGTCACTGGCTGCAGGGTGGGGGTGGGGGTGGAAAGGCGTGAGCATTACTGTTGACAATCCCAAGTCACACCCCAATGCCTGTTAGTCCCTACAGTGCAGGGTGTTATGGTCAGAAACCCAAATGCCCTGGTCGTTTCTTGGTATTTTCACTCCAAGTTTTCAGCATGGGCTTTTTGTGACCCCACTGCATGAACAGTGAGACTATCAGTTCATTAGTTGAAAGGAGATTTTGCACAGCGACTGTGCCATTTGGCATCGCAGGTGCAAAAACACATTTTGAACAGGATGTAAAAAATGACAGCTGTACATTTCTTGCTTCAGTAATTGCTTGACACATCTGTTGCATGACCTGTTTATTGACATTTTATATCTGCTATGCAATGTACTGCTGCTATGGCTGTATGGCTGAGTGGGACCTGGGGGTGGTGGTGGATGTCAAGATGAACAACTCAGAGATTTGTAGGAGGGCAGTGACCAAGGCCACAATGCTGGGATGCATCTCTAGGGGGATCACTCCAAAAGGAGGGAAGTGATACTCCCTCTGTAAAACTGCTTGGTGATGCCACACCTCGAGTACTGCATGCAGTTTTGGAGGTTACACTTAAAGAGGGACATTAAACTCCTGGAGAGAGTCCAGAGAAAAGCAACCAAAATTACCTGGGGCTTGGGGGGAAAGGACCTAAGGGGAGAGGCTTGAAGAGCTGAATATATACACGTTGGAAGAGAAAAGGGACCAGGGGACATGATAGAGGTCTTCAAGTACATGAAAAGTGTAAACAGGGGTGGCAAAGTCACGTGCTCCAAAGGAAGGAGAGGGAGGCAACTAGAGTGCATGGGTGGAAGCTGGAGGGGGGATACTCAGGGGGCAGGTGGAGGTACTACTTCAGTGAGAGGGTGGTAGAACCATGGAATGTGCTGCCCCAGGGACTGGTGGAGACAGAGACTGTGGAGGGGTTCAAGAGGGGGTGGGACAGGTACAGGGGAAGGGTTGTGGAAGCAAAGTTCAATGAAGTGGGAATACCCTGGACTGGGAAGGGAGAAGCCCAAGATTGTGGGGGGGGGGCAGAAAGGTCAGCTCCCAGGATGGGGACTGGCCAAATGAGCAGACACGAAAGCCCACTAGGCCTATTCTGCTGGCATTTTTGTTTGTTAGTATGTTGGTATGCTTACTACACCAACATCATGAACTATAAAACAGATGACTGCCATAACTAGGGAGGAAGTATAGTACAGTGGTTTAAGGCTCTTAATTGCAAATCTGGAGATCTGAGTTTGAATCCCACAGCCTGCACACAAAAAAAATGAAAATCTTGTCACAGATGAAAACTAGCACTAACTGCTAATAGAATGCTGATACCTACATTTACAATTTAGCAAATACTTGAAATCTAACCGAGTGGGGTTTCTGTAAGAAAACAGCTAGCGTCTTTATTAATTATAGCATTGATGATCTGGGCAGTTTCTGTATTTTTATGGTTGTGTATAGTTTTAAAAAATTAAAACTTTTAAAATTAAAACACTCCTGCTAGCTAGACCTGATGCACTTAGAAAACAAAAATAGTGAATTAGGGCCATTTAGTAGCTGTTGTCTTACAGAAACCCCAGTTAGCTAGCTCTCAGGTATCTGCTAAACTTAACTGTTGATGTGTCTGTGACCAGCATAACTACACTTAAAATCTCACAAATAAATAAATAAAATATCAGAACAGCACTTATTTTAGTAGTATCTTCTTTCTTTTCAGGTGCCCATGACATTAGAAGTGGGATATTCATACTGCACCTGGCTGTGGTGTAAGCCTGGGTGCAGCACAACTGGGATGTGCCCGGTTGTTGACAGGGGGATACTCAACAGTGCTGCACCATGGCACAGCATAGTTGAATATCACTCTGTGGCCACCTGTATTGTGCATGGAGCAGTGGCACTGCACCAGTGCAAGTGGGCAGAGAGGGGCAGGGGGATGCGCTAGCGCAAGTGTCACTGTGCTAGGCACACATTAACCATGATATTCAAAAGTGCACATGCAAATTGGCCCATAATGCATGCAAGACACAAATGGAGCCATTTGCATGTTATTATGGATCCATTTGCATGCAGGTGCGCCAATCCCCGATGACTTGTGACTGGCACCCTGCCAGGCTGCAGCCGTCAGGGACCGATGCCCCCTGCACAACACGGCAAAGTGCCCCAATGCCCGATCGAGGGCATGAGTAATATACACATAAGTCCAATATCCCTGGTGGTCCAGTGGACTGAATCCTGCACAATCGCAGGCATAAGTATTAAAAGAAAATGTTCAAAAGCATCCCTAGTGGTCCAGTGGACTGCATCCTGCCCGATCACAGGTATGAGTACAATAAAAGAAATCCCCAGATCACTGGTGGTCGAGCGGTACCCCCCCTTCCCACCTGCCCACTGAGCTCCACCACCCCGGTCCCCCCGGTCAGCGGCGGGTGTCAGCTCCCCACCCGCAAGCCACCCAGCCACCCACCTACTGACTGTGTACAGTAGGGCTGTATGCTAATTGGTCCACAGCATTGGCCAATGGGCATGCAGACTGTACCATACTACATAGTCCAGATATGTGAATGGATCCATTCACATATCTGGACTGTATAGTATGGTACAGTCTGCATGCCCATTGGCCCACACTGTGGACCAATGGGCATACAGCCCTACTGTACGCAGTCAGTTGGCAGATGGTTAGGTGGCTTGCGGGTGGGAAGCTGCCTCCTGCTGCTGACTGGGGAGGAGTAGGGTGGCGGGTCTCAGCTGGCGGGTGAGGAGGGGGGTACCGCTCGACCACCAGGGATCTGGGGATTTCTTTTATTGTACTCATGCCCGCGATCGGGCAGGATTCGGTCCACTGGACCACCATGGATGCTTTGGAATATTTTAGTTTAATACTTATGCCCATGATTGGGCTGGAAGTGGTCCACTGGACCATCAGGGATGCTTTGGAATATTTTATTTTAATACTTATACCTGCTATCAGGCTGGAAGTAGTCCACTGGACCACCAGGGTTATTGGACTTTCTATTTTAATACTTATGCTTGTGATCAGACATGGGGGTGCTACCATGGCAGACCATGCAACCGGAGCTCGGGTGGGCACCCATAGCTGGTAGCTGTTGTGTTGCACCCTGCAATCCGGCAGCTCACCTGTGGGTGGACAGCTGTTGCTCCTTTTTCTCTGGCTCAACTGTGTGCAGTGCAAGTAGGGGTTGCACCTGCAAGGGCTCAGCACATCCCGGGCTGAATATCGGGCTGTGTGGAGTATGCATGGGCACACCCCACTTGTGCCGCATGCATTACTGATGTGCCCTAGCACATCAGGATTTGTACCTCACACTTTCCCTTTTTGAATATCATGCCTGGGCACATCAGTGGGTTGCGCGTGGTGCATCAGTGTTGCGCCATGCGTAACCCTTTTGAATATCCCACCCCCGGTATATATATTTATATCTTTTAACTTCGAAGCACTAAATCTATTCAAATGCAAAAAACACATGACTTTATTCTCTTCACACATTACTGTTAAACTTTAGATCCCAGAATGGCCAAGAAACAATTTAGACTTCGCTCTTGCATGCCACTGTCATGCCCACTTCTCATGCAAACAACACTAACAGAAACCCTTTCATTTCTGTGCTATGCACTCTTATTTCAGAGAGACATAAATCTTATAGAACTGCTAAAAAAACAAATTTATCAAGACTGGATTTCTATAAGAAAACAGCTGCTAAATAGTTCTAATTCATTATTTGTGTTTTCAGTGTGTGTCAAGTCTATCTAGCAGTAGTGTTTTCATTTTAAAATGTTATTTCATTAAACTACTCACAACAATAAAAAGCACAGAAATTGTCCCAGATCATCAGTGCTGTAAATAGTAAAGACTGTGGCTGTTTTCTTACAGAACACCTATTCAGCTTTCAAGTATTTGCAAAACTGTAAATGCAGGTACCATCATTTTACTAGAAAGAACTGAGAGTTAGGGCTGATTTTGCTCTGTGACATGTTTTTCATTTATTTATTTATTTATTTTTTTGTTACAAATGTGGAGTATCTTTTCAATAAAGTATAAAATATGTATGTATGAGTTATTTAGTTTGGAGAATATTTGTTTCATTATTTGGAAAAGTGTGATACACTAAATGTGGAGTGCAGCAAACCATTATAATATGGAATCAAATGTGTAGCTGAAATAACTGTGTGACTGTTGCCATTTATGTTCACTGGAAAAGACCAATTACACAGCTCTGCTGTTGTGAAATGATGTTAAAGCAGTGCACATGCTAAATCCTACTGCCACATTCAAAACACCATCCCCTACCTACCTGTCACATATAAACTCAACTATATTAAAAAAAATAATTCTAGGCACTTTTTTAATTTTTTACCAGGAGAGACACACTAAGCTGAAAGTTTGTTTACAGGTGTGATCTGGGAGCACAAGTTAAGTGATTTGCTCAGGGTCACATAGTATGCAAGAGGGGGCTGTGATATTCAAACCCAGGTCTCCAGGTTTGTAGTTCAGAGCCTTAAACCACTGTGTAATACTACCTCCTTAACCTACCTGCCTACTTAACCATTATTCATTCCCCTGTCCCATTTACAACACGGTTACACTTATATATAATACAAACTTCTCAAATTTGAAAGAAAAAATACACTTTTTCATCAAAGTCTGTTTACCAAGTACTGTGCCCATGATTAAAATAATTTGAACCCTACTCCCCCCAAAAATGTGCCCTGACATGAAACTGCATGTTTAACTGTAAAGACAATTACAAATTTTATTTCTAAATGCATTACTAACACCAATGCTTCATGATTAAAACAATTTCAACCCCGTACCCCCAAAAATGTGCCCTGACAAACTGTATTTTGGAAAGATTACATGCAACAAGATGTAAAAAAAAAACTGAATAACAGGTTTCATGGAGTAAATGTTGACATCCTGTTTCTAGTGTCCATGATAAAATAAAATAAAAAATACAGTTAAGATTGTTTTAATGTCAGCTCTGATAAGAATAGCTTTTAAAATCACCAATTGTTTTCTTGTTCAGTGTTTTCTAATGCATCTCAAACTTAAAAGAAAAAACACACTTTATGATCAGGCTGTGTTCACCTAGTACTGAGCCCATGATTAAAATAATTTGAACCCTCTCACCCAAAAATGTGCCCTGACATGAAACTACATATTTAACTGTAAAGACAATTACAAAATTTATTTCTAAATGCATTACTAACACCAATACTTTCAAAGTTTTGAAACTACTGAAGACAAATTATATATAAACTATACATATATAACATTTTTAAGAATAACATGTGGCTCTTACTGTAAATTGGAATGTGTGTCTAGGTCTCCTTCTAAGGCCCCAGGTGGCTCTGATAATCATTTGTTCCAAAGGATTTTTAAGTAAATTTGAAGGCATTAAATATCTTCTGTTCTCCTAGTCCTTAATAAAGGCATTACATATCTTCTGTTCTCCACTGCACAGACTTGTTCTGTTGGTTGATACAGGTCCCAAACTAGTGTGTCTTGTTAAAGCATGATAGAGCCATCTCTTGCCCCTCTCACATGAATCAGAAAAAAGTTTGGGGTGGATCTTTAGGAGCTTCTCGGGTGGCGGTGGGGATGGATCTTATTCCCCCCCCAAAAAAAAACCTAATGCTGCCTCCCACTACTCAGGTTCCAGTTCTTGTACCACCCATTTAAGAAAGAAAATAGTACCCTGCAACCATTGACTAACATGAAAGAGCATTTATTTGAGGGTGGAAAACATCACTTGGAGGAAGGTAAGGTGGAAGAGACTATTTACACCTTCAGTTAGCTCCACGGACAGAAAATATGACATCATTCCTTTTGTACATGCAAAACATCTGCATGCTCTGCCTACTGCAGCCATAAAAATTAAAGAAACATTCAATTGCAGTAGTGACAGCTGCTTTCACTTCCCAGTTTCACTTTCTCCCTAGTAAGGGTAGTGAGCAGAGGAGAAATGTTGGCTGGCAGGTTTTGAAATTTGGGGTGCCCAAGGATACTCTTAGTAATAGGTAGTGGTGGGCGAAGTGGGCTAAATTTGCTCCGAAAAGTGATACACTGAGTGATATGCGGAGTAACGTGGACTCCGCGAAGTGCTCCACAACGTGAAGTGGAGTACTTTGTGTTACAATGGGGTACACGAAGTCCATTGAAAACAATGACTTTGCATTACTTTGCCTTCCCCAAACCACTTCTGCACCAATTTTAAGGTGAAGTAACACTGAAATCAATGTACTTTGCATCACTTCGCCTTGTTATTGAGTTCCAAAGTGAATTTGCAGTGCTTCATGGGATTGCAGGTCACATGGGCTCTAGATAGTTAGAAACATAGAAACATACAACTGGTACAGCAACCCACAAGAGACAGGGCTATCCTAGATCTAGTACTGACTAACAAAGAAGGGATCACAGATCTCCAGGTAGAAGGTCACCTGGGGTCCAGTGACCATCACATGGTATGGTTCAATTTGGCTACTACATCTAAATCATCCCATTCCAAGGCAAAATATGGGACTTCAGAGGAGCTGACTTTGATAAGATGGCCAACAGAGTTAAGCTAGCCCTGGCAAAAGAAACACAGGTGAGGAGGTACAGGCAAAGTGGGCAAGCATTAAGGATACAATACTTGAAGCAACATCCCATTGTGTTAGGCAGAAAAGGAAGTGCAAAGAAGAAGGAAACCACTTTGGTTCTCAAATACAGTAGCAGAAAAGGTCAGAGCCAAAAGGCTGGCCTTCAGAAAATATAAGGGAACACAGCGGATGAAGATAGGGAGGCATACCAAACTGCCCTAAGGAAGCAGGTAAGGCAGTAAGGCAGGCAAAGTCCCAAACTGAGGAAACACTAGCACGAACAGTAAAAGAAGGTGACAAGACTTTCTATAGATACATTAGTGAAAGGAGAAAGTCCAGAGGGGTATTGCTAAGCTTAATGGAGAAAAGGGAGCATGTGAGGAGGAGGACCCTGTAAAGGCATCTATCCTAAATAGATACTTTTGCTCAGTATTTACTGAAGAGAAGGTAGGCAGGGCCCACAGCTCAGCATCATGGACACAGGGGAGGGAGGTGAGGCTACTCCCTTCACAAAAGAAAGGGTCCTACAAGAGCTTGCTAAGCTCAGGGTGGATAGGCAATGGGACCTGATGGCATACATCCCAGGGTACTTAAGGAGCTAAAGGAGGAACTAGCAGAGCCATTAGCAGAATTGTTTAGTGAGTCTCTGAGCACAGGAGAGGTCCCAGAAGACTGGAGAAGGGCTCATGTGATCCTGGCCCACAAGAGTGGTAGCAGGAGGAGGCGGGAACTACAGACCAGTCAGTCTTACCTCAGTAGTGGGCAAGATTATGGAGGCACTCCTTAAGGAAAGGATAGTGCAACACCTGGAATCCATAGGGCACAGGATCCAAGACAGCATGGGTTTACAAAGGAAGGTCCTGTCAAACTAATCTCATAGATTTCTTTGACTGGGTAACCAGAGTGGTGGACCAAGGGGAGCAGTTGATGTCACCTACCTTGACTTCAGCAAAGCTTTTGACACTGTTCCACATAGAAGATTGATAAATAAGCTAGGTAGGCTCGGGTGGGTCAGAAGTTGGTCAACTGGGTGGCAAACTGGTTGACTGGCAGAAAACAGAGAGTGGTGGTAAATGGTATACAGTCAGAAGAGATGCAAGTCACAAGTGGGTACCTCTAGGATCAGTCCTGGGGCCAGTCCTATTCAACATCTTCATTAGTGACCTCGCAGATGGACTAGAGGGTAAGGCTTGTCTGTTTGCAGATGACACCAAGATCTGCAACAGAGTAGATGATCCAGATGGGGTGGGCAGAATGAGAAGAGATCTGGATAAACTAGCAAAATGGTCAGAAGAGTGGCAACTGGGATTTAATGCAAAGAAGTGCAAAATCATGCACATAGGGAAGAGAAACCCTGAAGCCACTTATAGGCTGGGAGGGGAGTTGCTAGCAGTCACAAAGGAAGAAAGAGACTTGGGCATCATCATCACTGATGACCTAAAATCATCCAAGCAGACCTCTAAAGCAGTAGGTAAGGCTAGGGGTGTTAGGTGTATTAGTAGGGTATCACAAGTCGTAAGAGGGAGGTAATAATCCCTCTGTACAAGACATTGGTTAGGCCCCATCTGGAGTACTGCGCAGTATTGGAGGCCACACCTTCACAAGGACATTAACCAAATTGAGGCAGTCCAGAGAAGGGCAACCAAAATGGTGCAGGGACTGCATCAGAAGACATATGAGGACAGATTAACGGAGCTCAATATGTATACCCTTGAGCAAAGGAGGAGAGAGGTGATATGATCGAGACATTTAAACACCTTAAGGGCATAAACAAGGTGAAAGAGTCTAACATGTTTAAATATAAGAAAAATTGCAGGACAAGAGGACACAGCATGAGATTAGAGGAGGCCGATTAAGGGGAATGTGAGGAAATTCTTTTTCACAGAAAGGGTGGTAGATGCATGAATAGCTTACCACAAGAAGTGGTGGCTATGAATACAGTGCAGGGCTTCAAACAGGCATGGGATAGGCATAAGGGAGCAATACAAATGACTATGAATAGATAGGTCACTGACAGAGCAAAGGCCGATGGCACATTTATAAGGTAGAAAAAGAAATGGGCAGACTGGATGGGCCTTGCGGTCCTTATCTGCCGTCAACTTCTATGTTTCTATGTTTCTATGTTTCTATGTTTCTATGTTTCTACATCGATTGTTGGAAACCCTCATGTGATCATATCATCGAGTGTTTATTGTTTGTGTGTGGATTTTTAATGTTAATTTAGAACAGCCAGTCTGTGTACTGTGATGTGTGCTTTGGGGGAAGGGTGTATCTGTGATGAGGGTACATTAACTGGGAGAAAAAGGCAGTCTTTCTGTTTTGGTTATGTTTTTCTTGTATAACTGTGTTAATGTACATACAGTAATATTTTCAGTAATTCTTGACTTTTTTTGCTGATTGTTGTGGTGCAGCAGTGTATAATTTCAGTTTGTTTAAAACATTTGGTTGTATTACTAAAGGTTTTCAATTTGCTATGAATTGCTTGTAGTGTGCGAGTGTGTGTGTGTGTGTGTGTGCGATGCATGCGTGCCATTAAATAAGATACTATTTATTTGCCACAGAGTAATTGCAGTAGTGTGAACCTGCTATCCACTGCATCTGCATGGATTTTTTTGTACTGCTTGTGATATCTTTACTGGTTGTAGTGGACTGTTACTGCTGTGTACTTACCCCCCCAATGGCAAAAGGTATTCTTTTCCAAATTTGGATTTCTGATGGTGAGCACTGGTTAGGTGTTTTTGCTGTGCCTTTGTGTCTGCATCACTTTAGTGTGCAGCGCAATCTTAATCTGTCTGTTCATTTGCATCTCTTTAGGGACAATCTCCATCTGTTACTTAAGTCACAGCTGTTTCTTTGACTTCCCTTCAGAATACTGGTGTGGTGCACACAATTCACGATTACGTCACGAATCACAAAATTAATGTGTTGTATTATCTCTCCAGGCTTCACCACTGTACCCATTGATATGAGTTTTCATGCTGGTGAGTTTTGTGAACAGCCAGGTCATCAGGGAAGTACAGCCATAGGCATTCGCGTTCCCAATATGCTCGTCAGCTCCAAGTCCAAGAAAAATAAATTCATATTTCACGGTCACAAATGTAGTCACGATTTCCGATCACATCACGAATCACAACATCTATTTTTTTACTAGTTACTTGCATCATGTAAGCCTGTTTTGTAGTATCTCTCCAGACTTCACCACTGTACCCATTGATAAGAGTTTTCAAATTGGGGAGTTTTGTGAACAGCCGGGTCATCAGGGAAGTACAGCCATAGGCATTCGCGTTCCCAATATGCTCATCAGCTCCAAGTCCGAGAAAAATAAATTCATATTTCATGGTCACGAATGCAGTCATGATTCCCGATCACACCATGAATCACAAAATTAATTTTGTTACTAGTTACTTGCATCATGTAAGCCTGTTTTGTAATATCTTTCCAGACATCACCACTGTACTCATTGATATGAGTTTTCCGATTGGGGAGTTTTGTGATACAGGTCATTGTCATTGGGGAACTTTAGCCGCAGGCATTCGCATTCCTTTACAGCATGTGAGTTAAAATATTGTAAGCCATGTGATGTGTGGGGGCCTGGGGGCTGCCAGTATTGTTGTCACTCCTCCTTACTTCAGGTTAAGGTTGAATGACAAAGAGAAGTCACAATCACAATAAGAAGGTGAAGTGGGCATTTCACACTGGCCATTCTGCCTAGTGGAGTGACAACGCAAAGTGCCCACTTCACGGGTCCTTCACTGGTGGAATTTTAATTTGCTGCATCTCTCAGATGGGATACTTTGCATGTCTTGTTACACTCTCATTTCACTTCTTCAGCAGGGAATTTTCTGAACATTAGACAGTAGCATTCTGGGGATGAACATTAATTCTGGAGACTTTGTCTGACAACTGCCCTGATGACTGAGTGTGCCATTAATTCTGGGAGACTTTGCATTTCTTGTTCCTCTCTCATTTCACTTCGTCAGCACTGGGGGAATTTTCTGGAGACAAGACAGTAGCATTTTGGGGATGCACATTAATTCTAGTGACTGTGTGTGGGGGGGGGCTGCCAATATTGTTGTCACTCTGCCTTACTTCGCCTTAAAGCGGAATGACAATGCAAAGTAATAATAAGGTGAAGTGAGCATCTCATGCTGACCTCTCCGTGAAGTGGAGTAACAACCAAAGTGCTTACTTCGCGTTCACTTCGCTGGTGAAATTTAAATTCCGCTGCATCTCTAGTAATAGGGCACCCTGAATTAGAACTTGTTTTCAACCAGGAATTGTTAAGAAATAACAAAACTGGTGCCAGGATGTTTTATCTAATCAGAGTGCAGCATTTCACTTGTCCATTTTCTAAGCTCAGATAACATGACTTTTGAAGGTGGAAACTGACCAATCAGAGTGCAAGAAATTGTCCTGTTATTGTATAATTGAGATTTGTGAACTCAGATGGGAGGCCTCCTGGAGTGGAGAGCCTGAGAACTACAAACGGACAGTGGAAACATGGTGTAGAACTGTGTTGTGTTATTGAATGAAGTTTATCACATGATAGTTGTCTTAAAGCAGCAGTATTTGTTAGTTGGTAACACATTTCATAATATAGTTTTTTTTTTAGTTACAAATGTATTTCTGAAATCCTTAGTCATCCTCAGTATAGTTTTAGTTTGCTCAGAAATTTCTAAAACAGCTTTTATAGCTAATTTTCTAATTGATGACTCACCCCAGTCGCAATTAATCTCTTCCGTTGAGATTACCTGCTGAATGTATGTGTTAGGATGTGTGATAATGGTGTTACAGTACCACTGCTTTCTGATGGTAAGCAGCACAGCGCCACATAAAGATATATCATTTTTTCATGGTGAGCATGACTCAGGAGCAGGAATTTTTAAAAACTTCAAAAACCTTTATCTTACTTTAGAAATAAAAGCAAACAAAAAAAAAATGGGTGTCTTGATATGTTTGACAGGAGAACAATATTAGTAAATAAAACTATAAGGCAACTAAAAAACTACTACTGCTTTAAAGTGGAGTTGTGTTTGCAGCATTTTGTGAGATTCCCAGACCTCAAACAAATTATATCAGATAACAAATAAGATTAGTGTGACTATAACTGGTATCCCAGGACTGAACTGCTGCAGATTTATCATAGAACTTGAACCTTGAAAAGAAGCTATACAAGACTTTTGTAGTACTATCTCTTCGGGCTAGCTGCATAATTGATGCAAAATGCTCTTTTTATTTAAAAAATTAAAAGAGGTGATGGAATTCATGACATTAATTTTACATTCAGAGCAGAGTCTTGCTGGGAATTGAACCTGCATTTTAGAAATATTTACTTTCATTTTTCATTTAAATATTGTGTTTTGGTTCACAAAACTCTGCATTCATTAATTTTTTTATAATAATATTGTTTTGTGGGATTTTACTTAATATATACATTTATTGTTTCAAGACTCACTTTTTTTGAGGGTTTTTTTGATGTTTCCTTGGTCACTTGGCATACTGACTAAAAGCAGAACACTCTGTGTGTGCCTTATTTGACTTCTCTGGTGGAGAGATCAACACAAACACTCCCTGATCTCTGAGGGAGGCCACCTCAGTGGAGGCCTTTAATGGGGACTGAAGTCTTTTCAATTTATGTTGCTTTTTACCTTCAGTAAGACTCTAGATTTATTAGCTACCTCTGACCTTCCTGATACTATTTATTATTACTTACTATTTTAAAGAGGCTGTATTATTTAATATGTTTGTAGTTTGTCTTAAGTTATTCTATGTGTCCCTTGTTGTGTCTACTATGTAAAATGCTCTGAGCTTCAGGGACAGGATGCTTAACAAATAAACATTACTATTTCTACTACTATTACAGTCATGTTTGGTAGCTGAGGCCTATAGCTATTGGCTAGATTGAAGCCTAAATATCACATACTGAAACTAAGTTTATTACAACATAATTTCAATTTGCTTAGCTTCCCTTTACATATTTGTCACAGATAAATTTGTGGACCTCACTAACACTTTTGATCTTGTGGACCATGAACTGTTAATTCATGCCCTCTCTTCGCTCAGTTTCTCCACTGAGGTCACCTGTTTGTACAATAACTACCTGTCTGACAGAGTGCACAGGATCAATATTGTCAATGTTCTCTCAAACTTCCTCCTATCAACTCCGGGGCACCCTAAGATCTATCCTTGGTCCCCTTCTATTTCAAATATTCCTTAAGTCACTTTTCTCCAGATTTCCTTCCCCCAGCACCTTACTAAATGCCAATGATGATGTCATCATCAACTCAAGAAGGGACCTGGCAGCTTGAGAAAAAACATCCAAGACTTTGACTTCGTCCAGTCATAGGTTTTAAACAATGAGCTGGTGCTCAACACCAAAAAAGCCAAAACCATGATTTTCTCTGATATACATTAAAAAGCAGTCTGCTCTCTCTGTTCTATATACAATTTTAGAGGACACAGAGGCAGAGCTTGTCATACAGTTTAAGTAACTGGGCATCCTACTTGACAACTCCCTAACCTTTGACTCCCACATCAATAACCTGTTAAAAGCTATGCAACAGAGACTGGGAACCCTACACACAGTCAAGAGATTCCTGATTTCAGAAACTAGGAGTTTACTAGCACACAGCCTTTTGTTCTCTACGATTGATTATTGCTCCCTGTTGTATGCAGCTGCTTTTCATAGGGTCCTGACCAAACTGCACAATGCATATAACAGTATCTGCCAATTCATGACTGACTTGCCTTATTATTTATTCATCTATTTTATTTATTTATTTTATTTTAATTATTTATTTTATTTTAGTTAATTAATCAATTAATAAATTAATTAATTAATTAATTAATGTCTTTGGTGACAGGGTAGGTGCACTCATCCAAAGGACCATTTCAGGCATGACCCGGGTTGTGCTTTTGGGCGCTAAGTTTAAGAAGTATTGCTGAATGTATAGTCTTCTAATGTTTGTTTTATTGTATTTTATGTTTTTATCCTGCTTGTATTGTCTTACTGTACAGTGCATTGATAATTTTGAATTGGTCTACATAAATAAACTTTATTATTATTATTATAAACAATTGTACATTTAGCAAAACAGAATACATGAGGAGTAGCATGGCTGCAATGCAGACCATTAATAATGAGGTACAGGGAATTAAAGTACAGAGGATATTAGCAAACATGAGAATACAATAAGGTACAAAGTGAAGTTGTAGGCTAGAGACAAGCCCTTATACATCATCACAGGAACAGGGGGAACAACACAATAAGGTGACAAATTACTAGATAAACCATATAAAGTGTAATTTCAAAAAAAGCATCCCAATAACAAAATCAAGTAATATCCAGTTTGATATTCAAAATTAAGTGTGATAGTCCACAATATGCAAAATGCAGTGGAGTAGACTATAGGGAAGGGAGAGAGGCCCAAGTGGGGGTGGGAAAGAAGCTGGAGAGAAATGGGTGTCACAAGGGTGGGGTGACCCCACAAAAGTTGGAGGAAGAGGGAGGGGTACTCATCCCAGCTTACACAGATGGACAGTAGCATTTGGCTTCCAGTAGTACTTAATCTTTAAAGTGTTTTTGAAAGATAAGTGGAAGAAGGACATGTGGAATGATATAGAGAACTTGTTCCATAAGGATGGGGCAGAGATGGAAAAGACTTTGCTGCCCATGGTAGTGGAGATTCTGGGAACTGCCAGGGGGAGGATGGATAATTCATGGAGATACCTACTAGCTATTTTGACCATGAATAGGGATGAATAAGCAAACAGGGGGTCATCTCTGAGTGTAGTGTCTATTAGGCAGCCCAAGGCATAGTTGAAGCATCATTGAAGTGAAGCCAACCAAGCGATTTGTATAAGTCACAATGATAGGTAGAAAAGGGTATAAAGAGAATGAAGCAGCAGATGCTGCTATAAACTGATGTCAGGCTGGAGTACAGGGCTGACAACAGGGGATAATATTTGTGGGGAGCAGTAATCAGTAAGGGGTAGAAGATTGCTTTGCGCAACTGCTAGGTGCGCCTCATGGGACAGGAATTGTCTTAATTAGGCGGCTTCTAATTTCTGGTTAACTCTATGCACAGAAATATTAACATGATCAGTGAATGTAAGGGAGAAGTCCAGGGTGACACCCAAGTATTTGAAACTAGAAACATTTTTTGGGGGGTGCAACAGGTGTGAGTACAAGTAGAGAGAACTTCGCTTTGGAGACCTTGGTGAGGAAAGGTTTTAAGCCAAATAACATTGATTTTGTCTTTTTTTCATTTACCAGGAGCTTATTGGAAGAAAATGAATTGTAGGCAGCACCATAATTAGGGGTAAGGATGGAGGAGATGTTTGCAAGTGTCTTGTCACTAAGGTATAGAACAAGGTCATCTGCATAAAGAAGTGCCTCACAGTAGAGACTGTCTACCTGAAGTGCATTGATATATATGGAAAAGAGTAAATGGCCAAGTATGCAGCCTTGGTGAACCCCAGTAGAGACAAGCAGGGCAGGGCAGGATACAGCCCCAATGATAACTGACTGGAACCTGCCCTCTAGATTACTCTGAAACCATGAGTGTAGGAGAGGGTAGTCGACTAGGTCAAATGCACTAGTCAGATCCATGAATATAGCACCTGTGGCCTTACTTGAATCCATGTTTCTGAGGACATGTTCAGTGAAATGGGTTAAGGTCAATGTGGTGCTGTGGAGCTTGTGGAAACCATGCTGCTTATTGTACACACTAACTGGCACAGAGACACAAGGACAGAAAAGTGATAATAAAATCCACAATAGATAAATCCAAACTCAGAAGTTTATTGTGATCACCACAGAATCATATCCGGACCCTACCCCAGTGCTTTGATCACAAGAACTTCCTCATGGGGTGGGGCTACTTAGTGACTGACAGACATAAATACAAAATTAGTAGTGACATCATCAATACATCTTTCATTTTGGAATACACCTCCACCAATAGTCAAATACTTCATTCAAATTACTGTTTGTAAAAAACCCAGAATTAGAAATAAAGGAAAACAAACTTTGTTCACCTTTGTTTCTAATTCTGGGGTTTTTTTGAACTGTAATTTGAATCAATTATTTCACAATTGATGGAGTGTATTTCAACATGAAAGATGTATTGATGATATCACTATTAATTGTATATTCATGTCTGTCAGTCACTAAGTTACCGTAGCCCCTGAGGATGGTCTTGTGACTGAAGTGCTGGGGTATGGTCCAGCTGTGATTCTGTGGTGATCAAAATAAACTCTGGAGTTTGGATTTATAGATTGTGGATTTTATATTACTTTTCTGTGCTTCTGTGAGTGCATCATTTCCAGTTAGAAGGGTGTCCTGAGCTGGGTTCTAGCCAAAACCCTCTGCTGCACCACCAACACCTTTAAGAGCGCAGGGCTCCTCAGATGTTGATTCTTATTGTACACACCACTGCAGTCTTTACAATTTTGTGGCCTGCCTTCCCCAGAAAGACTGTTTCAGCTGTAGGTCTGTGGTTTTCCTTCACAAGGTAGCTTTAGGTATATTTCCCCCCAGTGTCTCCATGCTATTTCCCCATTCCAACAACACACAAGACACATGCTAACAGAGCAAATTCACTTTCATATTCTACCATCGTAACACTGCTGTAGGACAAAGAGCACTTTCTCAGGGCTATTGGCTCTTACAACCTCCTTCCTTCCATCTCACCTCACCTTAGGATGTAGCATCCCTACCTTCAGCATCAACCTTTACAAGTTTACGCTGGACAAAGTGCATTGTGATTATTGTTGATTGTCACTACCCTACTTCTAGCTTTGATCCCATGTATTACCCTGTTTATTGTTTTTGATGTTGCTGTAACAACATGTAACTTGAGAAATGGGATACATTGCTTATCTTGCTCTTCACTATAATAAATACATTGTAAAAAAAAAATGATAGAGGCATGAAGTGGAACAAGGGAACCCAGGGTCTGGCTTGATGTTTTTTGATTCAGAGCACTATAAGAAGGGGCTTTATCTGAGTTTAGCAGTATGCTGTGTACATGCTTTGGGCTCGATTTTCAAAGCCCCGAGCATGACTCAAGGTGAGGCATGAAGTGGAGCAAGGTAACCCAGGTTCTGGCTTGGTGTTTTTTGATTCAGATCACTATAAGAAGGGGCTTTATCTGAGTTTAGCAGGATGCTGGGTACACGCTTTGGGCTCCATTTTCAAAGCCCTGAGCATGACGCAAGGTGCCTGCAACAGACTTAAATGACGCAAGTGGCACCTTGTTTCAGAAGATGTGGCAGTCCTTTTTTCTGAACACAGTCTGCATTGAAAAGGGGAACCATTGTGCAAAACTGGCACTGTTTCAGCCTTGCAACATAAAGTGTGTGCTCCAAGTTGCAAGGGGGCTTACACCACAGTGGAGTTGCAACATTCCATTTTTTCCCATTTTGCAAGGCCTCCTATGAATGCAGCAAGGGGCTCCACTTAGACCAGACAGGAGGTGGTCTAAAAGCCCTGCGTCCATGCAAGAGGATGGTGTCAGTGGGGGGGACTGCCAGGAGAGGTCCTTGGGCAGACAGAGCATGGGGGTGCCCTAGTGGGCATGATGGAGATGGGGAGAGTGCAGAGTGGTGATTTAGCACCTGTCTGAGGTGCATGGTGCTATGCCAGGCAGTTGCTCAACCGGCAGTCCAGGGAAGGTTGGCAGGGAAGGAAACAGACCTGGCCAAGGTGGGCACTGCTGTGGCACCTGTTCCAAAGATTGAGTGGGTGTTTGACTCAACATCAATGTCCTGCATATTGTTGCAATTAGCACACACACCATTTTCCATCAGACAGTATGAATGCAATATAATATTCCCACGAAGAATTGTTTTACACATGCATACTGTATATAGTAAGCTGAACATGTGTAACTCTTCATAACTAGCAGTAATAGTTAATAAGTATTTAAGATGTAAAGGTTCCTAATAAAATTATTTCTGTCCATGCAATCCTCAAAGGGCACCTTCAGGCTTCTTCTGCCCCAGAACCCTCCTGGCATGCAACCCTCCCAACCATCACAACCCTTTCTAGTGTTTCACTGTATGGGGAGGCCAGATCCCTGCAGCAATTCCCACAGGTGCACCAAATATTTGGCGCTAACCTGTGTCTGCAGCAACTCCTGGATTTTTGGCATGGGGATCCCCCATTATAAAATTGTATGCAGGACCTCTGGTGCACCTAGAGTTTGCCGCAGCCCTAGAGTGACACAATTTGCATTGCTCTAAGGACTCTGAAAACTGAGCACTTTGACTTTATTTGAAATGTTCAACAATGTTAAAGAGATGAAGTAAGTATCTATAGATAAGTCTGCAGTATATATAGTTTGCTATTCAGGAGCAATGTTTAGGCTCTTAAAATATTCTTTAACGGATTCTTATGATTTTTAAAGGAACAAAAATAATTTGAAGTACCCTGAGTGCAATCTCAAACATAATCATGCTAAGTCTTTCAATAGTAATTACAAGTCTTGTTGGAGACTGAAGTTAAAATGGCAAATATATTATTAGTTCTTAGTTTGTTGTCAATTTAAGGCTAGAAATGTTCCTGGGACAGTTTAATTTATATATTGTGGGAAGACATGTAACAACACTAAGAGGAGCCAGTTGCTGAACAGACACTGAAGTAAGAAACACTCTTGATTTACCACAAAAAAATGCTGTGTACAATCTGTCTTGGGGATCTGAAACTAACTGATACTTTGCTGAGTACAGTGCACGCCACACATTTTTTTAAAGACTATGGGCCTGATTCTCAAATGGCCAACTTTGATGCATGGTGCCTGCATCACATAGCAGTGTGCAAGGGGCAATATGCATCAGAATTTGCAAATTCACTATATGCCTCCCTGCACCACACTGGGACTAGTGGTGGGTGAGGTGGGTTCAATCCGCCCCATGAAGTGATTCGCAAAGTAAAGGTGGCTTCATGGAGTGCTCCACAATGTGAAGCAGAGTACTTTGCATTATAATGAGTAACGCAAAGTCCATTGAAAACAATGACTTCGCATTACTCCGCCTTCCCAGACCACTACTCCACCAAATTTTAAGGCGAAGTGCATTGAAAGCAATGACTTCACTTTGTTTTTAAGCTCCGAAGGTGAACTTTGCAGTGAGTCATGGGATTTCAGGTCACATGGGCTCTATATTGATCTGCACAGCCTCAGTTCCAGGTATTGTGTAGGAAGCTGTAGGAGACAGTGTACTCTGAGAGCTGTCTTGATTGAAACCTTCTAAAAGCTGTTAAAAAAGCCTTTTTGAGTAATTTGTTTTTGCACAAACTTTAGTTCATCGATTGTAAGAAACCCCCCTGTGCTCATATCATTGTACATTTTTGTTTGTGTGTGGATTTTGAATGTTAATTTAGAACAGTCAGTCTGTGTACTGTGAAGTGTGCTTCGGGGGAGGGGCGTATCTGTGGTGTAGGTAGATTTAAGTTGGAGAAATAGGGATTTCTTTGTTTTTTGGTTATATTTTTGTTATGTAACTGACTGTGTTAATATAGACACAATAATATCATCAGTAATTGTTGAAATTTTCTTGCTGATTCTGTGTTGTGTGGATCTGGTGCAGCATATTACTGAACTTTTCAATTTGCTACGCATTACTCGTTCACCATTGTAGACAAACTGTTCAGTGTGTGTCTGAGTGTTTGAGTGTGTGTGCGGTGTTGTGTGACATCAAATAATACACCTTTTATTGTGCCTCAGTGTAATTGCAGGCGCAGCAGTGTGATTTGTGAACCTGCTATCCACTGTAGCTGCCTGATTTTGTACTGCGATCGTGGTATCTTATCTTTGTTTTGCTACTTGTACTGCCATAAAAATCTGCAGTCAGTGCTCCCCCAATTCCCACCGGCAAAAGGAATTTTTTACCAGATTGTATTGTTGTGAGTTCAGCACCACTGGTTACTGAAGGTGTTTTCACTTGTGAATTTGCGTGACCGTCTCTATCTGTTGCTGAAGCCACAGTTGTTTTTTTGGCTTCACATCCAGCATCCCCCCAATCAGAGAGAGAAAGTACCAAAATCTAAATTTGTTTATAATATTGTTGTTGATCCTCCAAAATGCCTGCAAAGAGATGTGCAAGCAAAGCTGGTTCTCACCATGGCACTGCTGCCAGTAAGATAGTCTATAGGCATGGTAGTATGCAGACGTAGAAGTGCATTGCTGATGTGAGGAAAGTATTTCTCCTGCAATGTTTTTTTACAGCCCAATCAGTAGCTTCACTCATAGTTGGAGGAGATGATGTTTTCACAGCTGGTGGTGTTAGTGTAGTTGCTGGTGGTGGTAGTATGAGTGTTGCTGCTCAAGTATGAATGCTGATCAGTGTACCGTATCCAAAAATATAATGGAGTGTGAAGCAGTGCAAGTGAGTGGCAGTATAGATGATGTCATACTTCCAAGTAACATCCCAGTAACTGAACCTGAGGAGTCTGATAATCATGTTAACTATAGCATACAATGTGATATTTCATCCACAGCGGCG
Source organism: Neoceratodus forsteri (assembly GCA_016271365.2). Lineage (NCBI taxonomy): Eukaryota > Metazoa > Chordata > Ceratodontiformes > Ceratodontidae > Neoceratodus > Neoceratodus forsteri. The sequence goes on from CM057451.1 coordinate 210,082,992, forward strand.
GGCTCATGTCACACATTTTCCATGCAGTCATTCACAGTGTGGTGAAAAAATAAAAGGAGATGGTGGTGTAGATGATGATGATAAATGTGATGATGATGATGATGTTGCTGTCTTTACAACATGCAGTCCACATGCCAGCATCCAAGCAAAAGATGTGGATGTGTGTGATGTTGATGAATATGATGATGATGTAATTGACTTCAGTTAGGAACCACAGAAAAAGAAATTCAAGGTGGCTGTGTCTGAGTCTGTTTGCAGTAATCCCCCCTGTAAAAACTTGTGACTTACCAGTTTCAGATGATGATGATGATGATGACCCAGTAATAATGATAGGTAGTCATGGTGGTCAGTTGCAGTCCAGGTGTGCAGTGCCAAAAATGTCATGTAGCCCCCCCCCCCACTTCAGTGCTTAAAAGAATGGAGTTAAATAAGCAGCATCATGGACATGTTAAAAGCAGAGCATCACAATGATTTGTTTGGGATTTTTTTGTTCAAGATGCAAATGATGAGTCAGTTGCAATCTGCCAGGTTTGCCATGTGCGTGTAAGTCAAGGTAAAAAGGGGAGCCATCTGGGCACAGGAGGACAGCATATGCATCTTAAGAATAGGCACATGGCACTGTGGACCCAGCACAAGATGGCAGCTAATACCACAGTGGAGCGTTCACCCTCCTCAGTAACCATAACGAGCATGTTATCCCCCTTCCATGAGTGTTAAGTCCAGTAGGAAATTAAATGTGTGCAGTAGTGAGGTAATAAGAGCAGAGGAGTACTACAGGCATGATGAGGTGGAGGAGCATAATGACTTTGAAATGTTGTCCATTGCTGGTGAGAGTAGCAGTTTTGGTGGTGGTGGTGAATGCAGTATGTCTAGTGCGAGTGGTACATCAACCCTGGTTGGCAAATCAGGCAAAATAACTGCATTTCTGGGTTTGTCATCATCACCTGTGCAACCATCTTCATCAAACGTCCACACTCCACCCCCTGCCAATGCCATTCATCACAGAGCAGAACTATTTGTCATGACGCCTCATGTAAAACACTTAAGTCAGCCTACGTTACAGAGTGATTTTGTGCATAAGCTGAATTACCCCCCCAATCATACAGTGTCACGTGAAGTTAATGCTGCTGTAACTGAAATGCTGTCAACTGATCTTTTGTCTTCTCCTTTCTGGAGAATTCTGGGTTCCAGTGGTTTGCTGCATGTGCCTGTCCAAAATGGAAATTCCCATCCAGGACATACTTTACTACCTGTGCTGTCCCCGAATTGTTCTGTATTGTGTCCAACTCAATAAGACATACCCTTCAACATTCCTCCTCTCCATTCATGCATTTAAGTATGAATATGTGGACAAGTGGCAAAACAGTGGGGAGTTCATATTTGTGTGTAGCAGCACACTGGGCGCAGGTGCCGGGGCTTGTTTGTGAAGTTGGTAGTGTGAATAATCAGTGCAGTAAAGTGGATTGTCACTGTAGCAATCTTCCAGGAATTCAAGAGCATGCAATGATTTCTATGCACAATGTGACCTATTCACACACTGGTGAAAACATGTTGGATGTGATACTGACTGAAATTGACAAGTGGCTGAACCTCTTGTCCCTGAGAGCTGGGTTCATAGCAAGTGACAATGGGTCAAATTTGGTGAAATGCATCACGAATGGTGTTTTTTTTCCATGTTCCATGCATGGCCCATTGTTTAAATCTTGTGGTGCAGGAGTTTCTGCAGCACCCTGATGTAAAGCAAATGGTGACCATTGCACACCATATCTGCTCTCACTTTTCAAGATCTGGACAGGCCCGTGACCAACTGCAGCAGTTGCAGATGCAAAACAGCCTGCCTCAGCATTGCTTGAAGCTGGAAGTTGTCACCCAATGGAATTCCACTTTATACATGGTAGAGAGGTTGTATGAACAATACAAAGCCATCTCACAATATCTTGTGATGCACACTGGCCATGACAGTTCTGGGGCCTCCATGTCTATGACAACTGAATAGTGGCACCTCATGGACTCTGTAATAACAATTTTGTGGCCTTTTGGACATGCCACACAGGCAGTGAGTGGCGAGTCTGCCTCCATTATCCAATCATTTCCACTGCTGCGGGTGCTGAGGCAGACATTGGTGAATGTACAGCATGGCCTTGATTTTGTTGGAGACAGTGCTAGCAGTATGTTACTGAAACACATGCTAACAGTATTCGACCAGAATCATCACATTGTGAGCACTCAGCGCAGTGACAACTTTGCCATAGCAACAATGCTGGACCCACGATACATACATATAATTGCATCAGTACTGGAAGGAGGGCCTGAACATGTAAAAAATATCAGTGGTCAACTGGTGTGCTCAGTTCATGGGGCACAGAAGTCACGTACCAAGGTCAGCAAACCTCAGCAGCATAATCCAGCTGAAGTTGCACCTGGAGGACCATCAAGCATATCCTGCAAGGGAAAGGGGACTGCAGTTTCAGATGGTCTGTCATCCATAGTAGCTGGCATCAACCCGCTTTGGGAGGCTTTGTCCCAAGTGGGGATTTGTGAAATAAATGATTCAGGAGAACAGGAGATGCATCAACCACTGGACTTAGTGCGGCACAGAGAATGGTTGAGTCGTATTTGTTTGAAAGCAGGCATCTGACAGTAACTGATCATCCTCTTTTGTACTGGATTGTAAAGGTCAGTGAATGGTCAGAGCTGACTGCAGTGGCACATGCCCACCCTCCAGTGTAATGTTGAGAGGGTATTCTGTTCAGCAGGTGCAATAATCAGGGATCGTCAGACAAACCTGTCTCCTGCAAATGTTAGTTTGCTAACATTCATTAAAATGAATGAGAGGCACATACCAGCACAGACTGCAACCTCGGTATTTGCACCCCAGCCTAGTGATGGTGGTTTTGGTGATGTGGAAATGGACCATCCTGGTGGCACTGACAGTTGCAGCATGAAATGGCCCACCACCGATGTAGATGACAACACAATAGAGAAAGAATTTCCCAGTGGTCAGACTTCAGACATAGATGACAGTGAGGGCAGCTTTCTTTATGAGGATGATGATGTGGTTAATGTTGGCAGGTTTTAACTGAAGTTGTTAAAAGGTGTTGTGCCTCCCCCAGACCACCACCACCCCCACCACCGGGATTCATGTTAGCCACTGCCACCACTGAGCATGAGTCTCTCTGTCCCCTGGACCATCACCACTGGGACTGATGTTAGCAACTGCCACCACTGAGCATGAGTCTGTCTGCCCCCCCAGACCACCACCACCACTGGGACCAATGTTAGCCACTGCCAGCACTGAGCATGAGTCTGTCTGCCCTCGGACCACCACCACCAGGACTGATGTTAGCCACTGCCACCCACCAGATGCAGGAAGATATAACAGAGAATGTCATTATGTGCCACAGCTATCACTACCAGCACCCACCACCACCAGTGTCATTCAGACAATATTTCCCCATTACATTTACATTGACCATGCCAAGGCAGAGGGAATCGAACAGGAGACCACATCCATCAGCCACAGGCACAAAGCTTCTTAATATTTAAACCATAAAGTGAGTATGTGTACTAATGTCTGTTATGCTGTTTAACTTCTTTTAGTTGTATGTTTTGTTTTCTGTAGCTTTTCAGAGCCGCAGTGGTCAAACACATATGGTACACTTTTTTTTTTTTTTTTACAGGTTAACAAAAAAACTCTCCTTCACTGAAACTCGGTACGAATGGTACTGCCACTGTACCGTACAGAGGAACCTATGGAATATCCATTTGAAATCCATTTTGGTAAGATGAAGATTTTATTTCATCTGTTTCATTGTTTTGGAAAAACTACAGTAAATGCGACTGAATATGATTCATAAACTAGGTGACATGTGTACGTCACCAAAACTATTTCTGTAAGATATCATTAATGCACTGTATTCTGAACTTGCAGCTGTGCAGCCCTGACCATGACAGTGTTGAAAAAGTTTCACACAGGTTGTGTTACTTGACAATATGTGGTTTTGAAATGTAACTTGACTTGAGATTGAGAACCAGGGACAAATTACAAGCAAGTTGTAAGAAGTCATTCATTTCTTTTTTTAGGAAACATCCAGATGCTTTGTTGTTGTGTCAAAGTGGCCGTATCCAAAGAAGTTCTTCAACATCTGCCCCCCCCAGGCTAGGGAACACATGCAACACGCAGAAGTCATTTCATTAGATGACCATGACCATTATTAACAACCAGACTCAAGAAGGATGCAGATGATATCTGTGAAGAAGTAACAAAATAAGAAACCATTAGAGACAAACCTGCAAATATGCTCCCCCAACCCCAAAAAATAAAATACTTACCTTCACTTGCTTGAGAGTTATCCATGTCAAATTTCTACGCAAAAAGTTATCATTGAGCACTGGAATGTGTACACCAACAGTATCTGTGACCTGTGAAACAGAACAATACCATGAGTACATGTCCATGTCAACCCCCCTCACCTACAAAATACACAAATATAAATCTATATATATCAACTCACCAATGCTACTATTTGTGTACAGAGATGTGTACAGTTGAGATGATCACATTGCATTTGCTGGAATCACAGCACACATTGGACCAGCTACAGTTCCCTCACGGTCATTATTTTATTCTGGAGTACTTTGTATGTGCTGAAATGCTCCCATTTCACTTTGTTAGCACTTGTCATTTTTCTGGACTCAAGGCAGATACATTTTGAGCATGCAGAAAAATTCTGGGGATTCTGTGCCATCACTGTGTGCATGACTGAGTGTGCCATTAATTCTGGGGGACTTTATATGTGCTGAAATGCTCTCATTTCACTTTGTTGCCAGTTGTCAATTTTCTGGACAAAAGGCAGAAACATTTTGGGCATGCAGAAAAAATCTGGGGACTCTGTGCCATCACTGCATGCATGACTGAGTGCATCATTAATTCTGGGGGACTTTGTACAGTATGTGCTGAAATGCTCCCATTTCACTTTGTTAACACTTGTCAATTTTCTGGACACAAAGCAGAAGCATTTTGGGTATGCAGAAAAAATCTGGTAACTCTGTGCCACCACTGCGTGCATGACTGAGTACACCATTAATTCTGGGGGACTTTGTATGTGCTGAAACGCTCCCATTTCACTTTGTTACCACTTGTCAATTTTCTGGACACAAGGCAGATGCATTTTGTGTGTTGTGTGATTGTGAGCTCATGATTTCATACTGACATCATCAATTGAAGCAGCATTGCAAGAACATGGTGACAATTTTGAACTGTAATTTTTTATGCTATTTTACATTGCCAGCCACTAGTTACCTCCGAGTCATGACTTGAATGATACACTTCTTTTCAAAATTTCTGTCTGCTTTACTTAGTTGACTACTTTTTGTCATGTATGAAAAAATATCACACCTTTCAATATTATTGTGACCATGTGTGTGTTTATTGCAGCTGCTTTTCAATAAATATTGTTCTGTGGGGTCATAAAACATTGCCTGCTGCATAACTGTTAATTTATAACAGAAGTGATATATAACAACTTACTGATGTGATGGAGAAAAGCAGTGGAAAATAGTGACAAAGACCTGTCAGCACCATATTAAAAGGAATGCTCCTTTCATTATTTCACAGATGAAAAAAGGTAGTACAGAAGACTCAAATACTCGAAATTATAGTATCATATGAGTCAGGATGTAAGTAAATGAAGTTGCAACATAGCATTAAAAAATATAGGTCAGAGTTCTCAACAGATTGTTGCACTGCTGTTTTACAGAGATTCACCATGTTACATAGTTATGGTGTTGCACCTAATATGTGGGTGCCTTACTTCCAGGGGAATCTTTCTTGCTCCACATGTCCTTACATAGTGCAATACATTCCTGTGAAAACCGCCCATAATTTCATTACAGTGTGTCACGTCACAGAGGAATTCCTGTTCAGAAAAGCCTCCCAAATTCTGCCTCCTTTCTGAGCAATGTTAGAACGTGATGCCAGGGGGAGCGCAGGTGTGCTCACTATAGCGGAATTCGTCAGCTATCCCAATGTTTCTTTATGTTATAATGTTCAGTTTGTGGTGAATTGTTGGCACATTTCCACTAACAAAGCTCTTGTTACTGGAAATGTGCCCACACTTTTCACCACAAACTGACCATTATAACATAAAGAAACATTCAGAAAGCTGCCGAACAATCGGACATTCACTATAATGGAGCATGCACCTGTGCTCTCCCTGGCATCATGTCCTAACATTGCTGAGAAAGGGGGGCAGAATTTGGGTGGCTTTTCTGAATGGGAATTCTTCCGTGACATAACACACTGTAATGAAATTATGGGTGGTTTTCACAGAAATGTATTGTACTATGTAAGGCCATGTGGAGCAAGAAAGAGTCCCCTTGAAGAAAGGCACCCATATATCGGGTGCAATGCTGTAAGCTGGTGAATCTCTTTCATGTCTATTTCACAAACAAAATAGTTATAGAGCTTCAGTAATGTTTACTTTGTGTCAGGACTCACTAATTGAATTTTAAGTGTTTCGCAAACAACATGAAGACTGGGCAATGAGAGTATCTTGTGTTAAACTGCATGTGTGCCGTCAGTGCTCTTTCCTGTGTGTGCATACATTGTCCAGCTTCATGCAAACATATATATGCTAAGACTTGTTGCAGTATCAAGAATAAAAATAAATAAGAATACTTGATGTATCTTTTATTGGTACCATCAGCACCAGCGGACTAAGTGATATGATATTTTTTCAGAGATATTGGATCACTGTGTACCTCAGTCACTCACAGTTCACACATGATTTTGAGGAGATCATAGCACAAAAAACACATGCTCTCCTAAAAGTTATGTGTGCAGTATATAATGTGACTAAAGTGCACTCTGGCCAGACACCTCTGAAAAAGTATCGTATCACTTAGTCCACTGATGATGATGTTGGTGATAATAAAATATACATTATTCTGCTCATTATTTTTTATAGCATAAACACTGTAACACATCAGCAATAGCAATATATGTTTGCAACACACTGCACAATGTCTGATGTCACACACACACACACACACACACACACACAGGAAACAACACTGACTGCACACATGCAATTTTGCACATCATACTTGCACTGCTCATAACAGCTTGTCCACAAGCACTCCACAACACAAAGTCAACATTACTGAGGCACTGCAACAACAGAAGGGCAAATTTCTTATTATTAAACAACAAAAAAAAAACACACAAAAACAGTACAGCACAGTAGTGGGGGGGGGGTCCAGAAAAAAATCCCTTAATGGGGGATTCCATGGTGTTCCAGCAGCAGGTGCAGCATTGTCAATGTTTGCAGCTGCTGTTGCTGGATTTGATCAACATGCTGCTGCACAGCACCCACCCTCTCATTGTTTTCCTCAAGGGCCGTCCACACCAGTGCAATGTTGGCCTGTGTTGCAGACACTGTGGTGGGGTTCACTGCAGCTGGAAAGTCAGATAGTGGTGGTGGTGGAGAGGGTGGTGCTGGTGGCTGTGGTGGTGGTGGAGCATTTGTTGCAGTTGCTCTCCTCCTGCTGCAGCAGCAAGGAACAACTTCACCCTCAGCACCCTCTGCCACTGCCACAGAAGGGCCAGCAGGTGGATGCCGGGCCCCTTTGGTGGCAGCCTGCCACTCCACCTTGTGGTGGTTTGCCATGTGTGTGTGCTGGCCACTGGTCCCCAAATGTGTCCCCTGGGGGTCACGATGCACCAGCACACTACACAGATGGCAAACCATGATTGTGCTGCCTCCCCCCACACAGTTAAAAAACTCCCACACTGGGGAGCTGAGGGAAGGGGGACCAGATAAACTGCTTGGACCACCTACATTTACCTGGGCTCCACCTGCGGCTGTGGAGGTGGTGGAGGGTGTGCTGCTGGAGCCCCTGCAGCTGTGACTGGTGGTGGTGGTAGTAGCAGACTAGGTGGATGCACAGCCACTGGTGGCACGGGTGCTGCTGCTGCTGCTGCTTCCACAGGGAGGGAAGCAACACCCAAGAGTACGGAGTGGCCCAGTAACACCTGACCACCCCCACATGTGCACACTCCTCTCCTCTTCTGCCCACGCCCATGGGCCACAGACTCTCCTTGTCCCAGGTCCATCGCACACAAGTCTCCGACTATCACTGACGCCTCAATAATACAACCTTTACCCACACTCAGTCTCACACTCTCAGACACGCACACATGCAGTCACACACACACACACACACACACAAACAAAATAAAACTTATAAAAAAAATCAGTAGCAAAAAGACAATGACAAACACAGTACAAAAACAAAATAAAGATGTAGCTTTTAAAAACAAGCTGTTTTTTTGTGCTCAAAATCACAGCTATCCAACTATTAAACAAACTGCTCTCCTCTCTCACCATAAAGGCTTCCTCCTTATGCAACTGCAAAGGAGAAAGTGAAAGTAACTGCTTTTCTGACTTACTTCCTTCCTGCCTGGCTAAAGCATGTGATTTACAGTACTATAAGTCATGTGATATGTGGGTGGCTGCCTATATTATTGTCACTTCACTTTACTTTGCATTAAGATGGAATGACAATGTGAAGTCATAATGAGAAGGTGAAGTGAGCACTTTATGGTGGTCACTTCACGTTGTGCTCAGCCAACGTGAAGTGGCCACTTTGCATCCACTTCCCAGGCAGATTTAAAATTCGCTGCATCACTAACTGGGACCCATTGCACCTGACCAGCCCTGAGCCAGGTCTGTGCCACATTGTTTGGTATGCCTGTGTGCCTGGGGGGCTTGCGGCAGTCACAAGCTGCCATACCAGTAAATAGGGACTCTGGAATATCTCCTAGAATGCACACCTTCAAGTACTGTTAGACCAGCCAATGCTGGTCTAATGATCCTTGCACCACTCATGGATGTTCTAGTTCTCACTACTAGGGGTGGTTAATGCAGAGATTCCAGACTCTTATGTGATGATATAAGATGTAACTGCATAAATATAGCATACTTAATTGTCAAGATGAAAAAATGACAGTATTTACAGATGATTCAGACATTGCATGTTAGTTATCATTCAGCAATTTCCGAATCATTTGTAAATACTGTCATTTTGTCTTCTCGATGGTATGTTTATAATATGTTACTGCTGTTACATTACATATTATCACATACTTTTATGGCTGTTTTTCATTCCCCTACATTCTATCTAACCTTGTACGAGTGCTGCCGGTCCTCCCCACAGCTTGTGGCAAATCTCCCAGGTGGTTCCATGTCATAATTGTGATCACAAAACTGTGAACGCAATTATGGTGAGTGTATATAGTCGAAAAGCAAATCAGTGATATACACTTCAAGGCTACCCAACATTTGGAATATTGAAAAGTTTTTTTTGTGGGGGGACTGTGCCCCCCAACCTCATCCCCCTAAATTAAAATTCTCAACTCCAGGAGGGTGCAAAACTGTCAGAGGGCAAAATCCAGATTTCTTTTAAAATTAAGTACCACAGCTCTAGGCAGTGGCAAAATTTATTCGCTCCCGGTCCCAGCCCCAAACCCAGTACCTGCTGTGCCAGAGCTAGCCACCCACACCACCATGCTACAGGAGGGACAGGGATTCTACAGGAGGGACAGGGAGGGTAGAAGAGGAGGAGGAGGAGCTCTCTATGTAAGGGAATTGATCAATGCAATGGAACTAAAGGGTAAACAGGAAGGCGAGGAGGCACTGTGGGTCACCCTGGAGACTGAAAATGGCACCACAGTCCATACAGGGTTGTATACAGACCCCTATCTCAAGGGGAGGAAATAGACATGAATATGATAGAAGGTATTCTTAGGATGGCAGAGAAAGGGGAGATATTGCTGATGGGGACCTAAATATGCCAGATGTTAACTGGAGCACCTTTGCTGCAGCCACATTCAAGAGCATGGCAATTCTCGATGCCCTAAAGGAGGCATGCCTCAGACAACTAGTGTTGGAACCTACTCGAGAGAGAGCAATCATAGACTGGGTACTCTCAAATGGGGACAGACAGAGGATCTCAGATCTAGAAGTGGGAAGCCATCTGGAAACAAGTGACCACCAAATAGTGTGGTTCATGATAAACTCAGCTGTAGAGTCAAGCCATACAAAAGTGAAGGTACTGGACTTCAGGAGGGCTGATTTTGTCAAAATGAGAGAGTGTCTCAGAAAAGCAATAGCAAACAGGCAAGAAGGCGGAGTGGAGCAACAATGGGGAAACATCAAAACTGCCATCACAGCCTTTGTGTGAAGCAAATGAACAAATCAAAATGAAAGAAAAAAACACTATGGTTCTCAAAAGAGGTGGCGGGGAAGGTTGAGGAGACAAAGATAACATTTAGGAAGTATAAGGAAACACAGAAGAAGCAGGACAGAGAACTGTACCAGTTAAAGCAGAAGGAAGGCAGCCAGAATAGCAAAGCTATTGAGGAAAAGATAGACAACTCAGTTAAGAAGGGGGATAAAACCTTTTACAGATACATCAAGAAGCGAAGAAAGACAAAGGGAGAGATACTGAGGCTGAATAAAGAGGAGGGTGGGTGGGCAGAGAGGGACAGTGAAAAAGCAGGGATACTAAATAAATACTTCTGCTCAGTATTCACAAAGGAAGAGGAAGGGGAGGTACCCAATCCAGGAAATAGAAGCACTCTGGATCAAATGGTGAATATCAGTCCTTTCACAGAAGAAAGGATTCTGAAAGAACTCCTAAAACTGAAGTTGGACAAAGCAATGGGGCCTGATGAGATTCACCCCAGAATTCTAAAAGAATTAAGGGAAGACCTAGTAACACCACTGACTACCCTTTTAAACAAATCATGGGAGGATGATGTGGTGCCTGAGGACTGGAGGAGGGCAGATGCAATCCCCCTCCACAAAAGAGGGAGCAAGACAGAAGCAGGCAACTACAGACCTGTCAGTTTGACCTCAGTGGTAGGGAAAATGATGGAATCACTTCTGAAGGAAAGAATTGTTGAGTACCTAGAGGCCAGTGGGGCACAGGATCCAAGGCAGCATGGAGTCACAGTGGGAAGGTCATGTCAGATGAATCTAATAGATTTATTTGACTGGGTGACCAAAGTAGTAGACCAGGGAGGGGCTGTGGACATGGCCTACCTAGACTTTACCAAGGCATTTGACAGAGTCCTGCATAAAAGATTAATAAGCAAATTATCCAGCCTGGGAGTGGGTCCAGGGTGGTAACCTGGGGTGGTACCTCAGAGTTCAATACTGAGTCCGGTCCTTTTTTAATGTCTTTATAAGTGACATTGCAGAGGGACTAGAAGGAAAAATATGTCTCTTTGCAGACGATACAAAGATTTGCAACAGGGTTGATACACGACTTGGGGAGGAAAGGATGAGAAGGGACTTGGCAAGGTTGGAGGAATGGTCAAATGTATGGCAGCTTAGATTCAATGCAAAGAAGTGCAAAGTAATGCACCTCAGAAACAAAAACCAGGGGAAGAGTACACAATAGGAGATGAGATACTGACAACAACAAAAATGGAAAGGGACTTGGGGGTAGTTATATCAGATGACTTAAAGGTGGGCCAGCAATGTGAGAAAGCAGTAAGGAGGGCTGGGGGGATATTGAGATGCATAGGGAGAGGCATCACTGGTAGAAAACAATAAGTTGTTATCCCTCTGTACAGACAGTTGGTGAGATCCCATCTGGAGTACTGCATGCAGTTCTGAGACCCCATCTCTGCAAAGACATAGACAGGGTGGAGGCTGTCCAGAGGAGGGCAACCAAAACTGTGCAGCATCTGAACCAAAAGACATATGAAGAGAGACTAAAGGAGCTTAATATGTATACCCTCGAGGAAAGGAGGGAGAGGGGGGACATGATAGAAACTTTCAAGTACCTCAAGGGAATCAACAAAGTCGAAGAGAGTAGTATCTTTCAGAAAAAGAGATGTGCTAGAACAAGGGGGCACAATTTGAAGATAGAGGAGGGATGGCTCAGAGGTAATGTGAGGAAGTTTTTTTTCATGGAGAGGGTTGTGGATGCATGGAACTGCCTTCCTGAGGAGGTTGTGGAGTCAACAACAGAGAAGGAATTCAAGAATGCATGGGACAAACATAAGGCAGTTCTAGTGGGGGGTAGGAGGAAGTAGGCTGTTGATTAACTAGGCTCTGCAGCTTATCCATTAGATAGGGAAATCGGAAGACTAGGTGGACCAAGCGGTCCTTATCTGCCATCAAATTCTATGTTTCTATGCCACATGACTAGCTCGGCAGCAACAGGTACACCAGTCCCCTAAAACCCCTTCCCTGTACCTCCTCTTCCCCTCGCAGTTCCCCCATTCTGGTCTCCCTTCCCCACAATCACTTTCCCATACAGTTGCTAGTTTGCAGGGTAGCTCAGAATGATAGTGCTGAAAATGAGTCACTATTTTTGTAGTCGCTCATTTTCAGTCACTATTATCATTGGATAGCCTCTCGGGTGCTCTGTCTTGTCAGTGAATGGCCACGGTTGCTGCAAGCTCCAGGACATTGATGCTTTGACCCTACCCAATAGTGAATTGGACACAGGTTCCCTGGTGCACCAACACTTGGTTCAAGCCCCCCCTCGTTTCACTATCCCACCACCTCTCGCTCTTTGCGGTTGGTTTCAAACCCAATCCCCCTTGTTTCAGTGTCACCCAGCCTCTTGCCATCTGGGATAGCATTAAACCCTGTGCAGTTACTCTGCCATAGTCTATCAATGGATTTGGAGGTTTCCAGGGGTGTGGTACCTATGGCAATTGATTAGAAATAGCTTAGTATTCAATTACAACTGCTCAGTTTTTTTTTCTCCTATTTGTCTAATTGTCATGTAATCGCTCTTTAATGCCTAATGATCAGACCTCTGTAACCACTGAATATGTGTATTGTCTTATTGTCCACCCTGACATGGAACCTTTGTAAAAGAGCTCACGCTCAAAGGTCTTTCCGAAATACTAATTAAACAATTAATTAAACAATTAAGCTGCCATTAGCACAGCTTGCACCCGAGTTTTGAGAATCGAGCTCTATATCTTTTTTTAATTATTTTATTTAAACTTGTATAGCCCATCTGTCATTCCAATACCTTACTGACATTGTATAACTCTTAATTTGCAAATTTTGACACAGAGAGTGGGATATGCAGAAGGGTTGCACATGGCACAACACAGTTGCACCATGCGCAACCCACTGGTGCACCCTGGTGCGATATTCAAAAGGGGAATGTGCCTGGCACAAATCCCGATGTGCTGAAGCGCATCAGTAATGTATGCAGTGCAAGTAGGGGGGGCGTGCCCATGCATGTTCCGCACATCCCGATATTCAGCCCGGGATGTGCTGAGCCCAAGCAGGAGCAACCCCTACTTGCGCTGCACACAGTAGATCCAAAAAAAAAGAAGCAATAGTTGGCCACCCACAGGTGAGCTGCCGTGTTGCAGGGTGCAACATGGCAGCTTCCACCTCTGGGTGGCCACCCGAGCTCTGGCGGCCCCTTTGTGGAGGCACCCCCCATGCCCGATCGTGGGCATTAGTATTGGTAATAATGGTCCTATATCCCTGGTGGTCCAGTGGACTGCTCGCAGCCCGATCGCGGATATATGTAATTAAATAATAGTCCTATATCTCTGGTGGTCCTGGGGACCACTCACAGCCTGATCATGGGCATCAGTAATGAATTATGACAAACCAATCCATCCCTGGTGGTCCAGCAGTACAGCCCTCCCCACACACCCACTGAGCCCCACCTCCCCGCTCCCCCCCGGTCAGCAGAGGGCTACAGCTCAACCACCCACTTGCTGCCCTGCCACCTGCCAACTGACTCTGTACAGTAGGGCTGTATGCCCATTGGTCCACAGCGTGAGCCAATGGGCATGTAGCTCATACCGTACTACACAGTACAGAAATATGAATGGATACATTCACATATCTGGTCTGTGTAGTACGGTACAGGATGCATGCCCATTGGCTCATGCTGTAGACCAATGGGCGCACAGCCCTACCATACGGAGTCAGTCAGCAGGTGGCGGGGCGGCAAGCGGGTTGGTAGCTGTCACCTGCCGCTGACCGGGAGGAGGGGGGTGGTGGGGCTCAGGGGCGTGGGTGGAAGGGAGTACCACTGACCATCAGGGATGGATTGGTTTGTTATAATTCATTACTGATGGCTGCGATCAGGCTGCGAGTGGTCCACTGGACCACCATGGATTTAAGACTATTATTTAATTACATATGCCTGTGATCGGGCTGGGAGCAGTCCACTGGACCACCAGGGATATGGGACTTTTACAGTTTATACATATGTCTGCAATCGGGCATCGGAGCATGTTGCCACTTGTGCAGGGGGTGTCGGTCCCCGAAGGCTGCAGCCTGGCAGGGTGCCAGGCACAAGTCACCGGGGGTCGGTGCAGCTGCATGCAAATTGGGCCATAATGACAAGCAAATGGCCCCATTTGTGCCTTGCTTGCATTATGGCCCCATTTGCATGTGCACATTTGAATATCGTGGTTGTTGCACCTAGCACAACAGCACTTGCACTAGTGCATCCCTCTGCTCCACTCTGGCCACTTGCGCTGGCACAGTGCCACTAGGCCAAGTGCACTGTGGGTGGCCAATGAGCGATATTCAATGATGCTGTGCAATGGCACAGCTCCGTTGAATATCACCCTGTCAACACCCATGCGCATCCCAGTTGCACTGCGCCCAGGCTTGCGCCACAGCCTGGCACAGTCTGAATATCCCTCCCAGAGTCTAAATACTGCAAATTAAACTGAGAAATAAAAAAAATGCTAAAGGCTATAACAAGCATGATATTAAAATATTTTAAAAAATAACAGATTTTACAAAATCAAAACTATGCAAAGGTGTTAATAAAGAATAAAAAAAAAACAATTACCATACCAAGCTCCAACCCCCAACATTCTCCCCAAATCATGAATAAAGAATTTTGGGTAGGAGTACAGAGGGTAATTATCTACCTGACTTGATTAAGAACTTAGAATCCCAGCAACCTAAGACTCAAACAGCCCTACATCAGTTTTTTTTTTTTTTTAACAGAACAATGCTGGTCAAATTGGAAGGGATATATGATAAGAAATTGTTAGATTTTTACCAGAATCATATAGTAATGTTGCAGAAAAGATATACAGAAGGAATATAGGCAATCTAGTAATCAACGGGTGGGGGGCTGGATATTAGAACCTATCTGCAAGACGGCTGTATGCCTAGCCAAGAGTGCCTACTGTAAAAACCTGCTAATCAATGCCACCAGTGACTCTAAAAAATTCTGAGCCCAGATTAAGAATTTCATGGGGGCTAAGCATTCTCAATCCTCCAATGGCATGGTGCTAAACGGCCAGCATTGCAACAACACTGTCACTATTGCCAACTCCTTCAATGAACATTTCTCTGACTTATCTAATTACACTAGTTGCCTCTCTACTCCTAATGCTTCCACCCCTGACCTCACAAATGTACTCCACATCTCCTCTCACTGCTTCAGTTTTCATGTGGTAACTACTACAGAGGTTCGTAAGCTACTTAGTTCCATCCCTGATAGTTGCAGCGTCAGTGCTGATGGCCTTGAGCACACACTCCTCAAGCTGGCCATTCTTCTCCTTGCTTCCCTGCTTGGCAGAATTTTCAACCTGTTGCTCTGCACTGGAATTGTCCCTTGTATCTTAAAGACTGCAAGAATAGTCCCTGTTTTCAAGAAAGTTGACCCTAAATCTATCACTAAATATAAAATGGGCAAATAAATCCCTGTGTCATGATTGGCTGAGACTTGGCTCTAGCCATTGCAGTAAGAGAGTGCCACCACTGGCTAAAACAAGTCCCTGCCAACCAGGGCAACTCACAGAATTCATACACCACCTATTTCCTAGTTTCCATCACAAACATGGATGCAGCCTTTACTCATATATAAAAAAACTTTGACTAGACCCTAAAAATAAAAATCCATTAAATTAAATAAAGTAAGCAAATAATTTAATGTTATTTACACTCATGAGCCCCCCCCCCACACACATACATAAATTAAAAAAATGAAGTATTATTCAGAGTTTCCATTGTTGGTGTTTCTTTGACAATAAAAAATCCCCCTCCTATCCCTACCACTTTATCAGAGAATGCACTGCTCCTTACCTGGCAACAGATAAAATTGAGGTTTTGGCTTCACTTCAGGCCTGTATGTGTGTCTTTGTTTTTATGCCAGTTGTGCTCTGAAGAATGTTGAATTCATGTATTCCATGTTACAATTCTGCGTGTGTGTGTGTGTGGGGGGGAGCATTTTACTGCTGGAATACTGTAGAGCTTGAATTCTTCTATTCCATGGTAAGCAATCACACAATGTATTGCGTGTGAAGAAAGACAGATGACTGACAGATGAAAAACATCTGTGGAAGGACTATTCTACATTATTTAGCAACATTTTAGTATATTTTTTGTGACTTTTAAAACTTTTAGAATGTTCTTTTTTTCAAAGTTGCCTATGGGCCCATTTTTAGGGCTGTGGGTGGAGGCTACAGCCACTTTGCGAGAGCTTTTATAGCTCTGAAAATGGCCAATCTCACAACCTCTTCTGCTGGACTTTTGGAAGTATCCTTCTGAAAGCCCAACGGATCTGAAAGCCCTCCACCACAATCGGCATATGGAATAACAGCCACACAATTTCAGCTGTTACTTCCACATTCCGATGCGTGCACTGCACATGTGCAGGAGTCTCACGTATGCACGGAGTCGTGTGCATGCACAGTGATGTGGTGCCACCATGTTGTGTATGGCACTTTACCACTCATTGTTTGTGCCTCCTCCTGAAGTCATGGCCATCTCATGTCACACACTGGGAGCCCACCCCAATGTGTGGAATTGTTTTTTTGTCTATAAATTAGAAAACAGTCCATCGTCGGTTTGTTTTTTTCTGGTGCCCCTGCCCAAGTTATGCCTGACATGGAGTGCCCAATACCCATGTTGGCATTCATGTGGCACACTGGGAGCCCACCCCAGTGTGCCAAAATGTTTTGTTTCCTTTTTTCTTTGTCCTGTTCCTGTAAAATTGAAAATGGTCCCTTGCTGTCAGTTTTATTTCCCTGTGAAACTAAAAACTGTCCCTTATCATCACTGCGATCTTCCTCCCCCTCCCCACCATTCCACTGCACACCCACCTCCCCACACACCCCCCTTACCACATACTTACCTCCATAGATCAGCGCTGTCATCTTCTGTGGACTGGGACACGTCTGCACTCTTCAAAGCCCAATCGTGAACTGAAGAATTAAAGGTAAGCATACTATACAGCCATTCAATGGGGTTTTCAACTTATGCTGATATCTCTGCCATTTTTTGGAATTTTTGCCCCAAATTTTCAGCATGGGCTTCTTGGGACCCCTCCTCATGAACACTGTCACTGTCATTTTGTTACTCCATCCCAAAAGGTGATTTTGCATGGAATCACCATTCAGGACTGATTCACAAAATGACAGTGCCACTGTTCATGAGGTGGGGTCCCAAAACACCCATATTGCCAAACTGGTGAAAATATTCCAAAAAATGACTGTGTTATCAGTGTGCATTGCTCAGTTTCTATGCATGCTCCTAACATTGCTAATTTTTTATATTTTCACTCCACATTTTTAACATTGCCATTTTTGCACACCTCCTTCACAACAGTATAGCTGTCATTTTCCACAACCTGCCTGAAATGTGTGTTCACACCTATGGCTCAGATTAGCACGTTTGCACTGCGCAATCACCTTTTGGGAAAATTAAACAAAATGACACTGCCACTGTTCATGAGGAGGGGTCCAATAAAGGCCATGTTGAAAATTTGGTGAAACAATTCAAAAAAATGTCTGCGTTACGAGGGTGCATTGCACAGTTTCTACGGATGCTCCTAACATCGCTAATTTTTAATATTTTCATTCCACATTTTTAACATTGCCATTTTTATACACCTCCTTCACAACTGTACAGCTGCAATTATCCACAACCTGCCCGAGCCGTGTTTTCACACCTGTGGCACAGAATAGCGTGTTTGGTCTGCGCAATTACCTTTTGGGACAATTGAACAAAATTACACTGGCACTGTTCATGAAGAGGGGTTCAGAAAAGACCACATTGAAAATCCTGTGCACCACCTCCGACATATGGCCAAGCTACACATGTGCGTTGAATAATTTGTCTGTACATGTTTCACTTTCATCACTTGATAGCTCTTCACAGCCCTATCAGCTCTGGACAGAGCTTATATATACTATAAGCAAGAAGACATGGCTGGGTGTTGGTAGTATTGGAGTTTTTTTAGAGGAGGCTCAGGAGGAGCTGGACCAATCCTCCAGATGCAATGAGGGGCAGGTCCAATTCAGGGAACCTGCTCAAGGTGAACAGAGGAATCTGAGGCAAGGATTGCAACAGATCAACCAGTGAAACCACACATAGAGGTGATAAGAAACACTACTACAAGGCAAACAACAAAAAGCAGGGGGACTGGACACAGATATTGAATGCATTGTTATCAATATTTCTGACACCCTATTGACCTGTGCCCAGATAAAACTGATCCAAAAGGAGTTATCTTTCATCCCTACTCAAGACTTCGTACCTTTTGAATTGTATGTGAACCTCTGTAGGTTTACAAGAAACCCAAGTTTAAAAGTCTATTTTAAAAAAGTTAAGTTGTGCTGGCCAAATAGCAGTGTAGCTCAGACTTAGGAAAAGACTTCACAGGTATCATACAATATACACCTTTGGATAATGCTTTGGATTTCCATCTGCCTTCTATGTTCAACACCCTGTATAAAAATAAAGTTCATGTGTTTCAACAAGCTTGTGAGAATATGTTCTAGGACCTACTACCATGGAGAGCTAGACCAAGCTACATTAATATTTCTGTGGAGGAAAAAACAGCATTAAAAGAACTGGAGAATAATAGGAAATTGGGATTAAGCCTACAGACAAGGGCAGTGCGGTCATCGTAATGTCCATGATTAAGTATGTGCTAGACGTGAAAAACCAATTTCAGAATACTGTGCTTTATTGGAAATTAAGGCCCCCCTACACATATACAAAAGTGAATCTGACAGATTTCTAGATGAGGCTTTCATTGATGGCATTATTTCACCTAATGGACTAATATTTCTAACGGTGCCCTATCCAGTCAGGGCCAGTATTTACATATTTCCCAAAACTTTACAAAGATTTGGAAAATCCCCCAGAATGCCCAATTGTAGCAGCTATTGGGTCCTTAACAGAACCATTGTCCAATATTGTGGATGCCCACATAAAGGGTCATATGCTTAGGTCCTATATTAGGGACACCACTGACATCTTAGGCATCCTGGGGGATCTCCAACTTTAACCACACTGTCTGTTGGTATCCATGGATGTTACTTCAGCATACAACATTCATAATGAAGATCGAGTATTGGCTTTATCTTATTGTCTTCACCAAGATGAAAGGATTTGGGAAGAAAACAGTTTTTTGCTCGACTGCACTGAAACTGTCTTGAAGAAAAATGACTTTCTTTTTCAGGGTGAATATTACCTGCAGACACAAGGGATAGCAATGGGTGTCACTTTTGCACCCAACTATGTCAACCTGTATTTGGGCTATTGGAAGACATCAGTTGTCTATGATGACCAGGTTGATCCTTTTTCTTATAAGAATGACCTGGGGAAACATTTTATTGACAACATTTGTTTTGTGTGGCATGTCACCCAGGAGGAACTCAGGGAGTTTGTGGATAATCTTGAGATCAGTTATCCAAATTTGAAGTTTACCATAAAGTGTGATATTGAATAGGCTGACATTTTACATTTGCAGATTACAAAAGATTTTGAAGGTGGTATACAGACCACACTGTTTTGAAAAGATACTGATTAAAATTCCCTGTTATTAGACTCCAGTTGCCACCCCCACCATACGGTGGAAAATATTCCAAGGCCCAATTGCTGTAAGCCAGAAGAAACTGCAGTGAGGATGGGAACTTCCTTATTCATGGTTCTGATATGTGTGATAGATTTGTACAAAGGGGTTACTGGAGAGATATAGTGGATGGGGCATTTGCACAGGCTTTTGAAAGAGGGGGGCCCTTTTAGAAACACAGCAGAGGAAAGAGGGGCCTGCAAGATTTAATTTTGTGAGCACATACAATAGACAGTCAAGAGACATTGAAAACATCATAAAAAGTAGTTGGAACACTTTGAGGTTGAATTCTCTTCTCAGGGAAACAACTGATCTACCTCCACATATGGTGTATAAGAGAGATGCAAATTTGAAAGAAAGGCTCGTACGATGCATGAAGAAAGAATCTGGATCTACACAAATCAAAGAGAGGTGATTACCTTCAAAACCCAAGGGAATTTTTCCATTTGGGAATTGCAAGTGCTGTAGTTCCATATTAAAAAGCAACACATTCACATCAGTTAATGCAAACAAAACATACAATGCAGAAGCTTTTTTTAGCTGTGTGACTGACAATTTCATCCCACAATTAATTCCAAGTGGAATCAGTCTATCTGCACTCCTTAAAAAGATGGTAAACCACCATAAGATTCATTCACTCTGCCTTTTTCATTTTATTTTTTTTCTTCTCAACGACACCATAAGTTATGGACACATTAAAACTCATATTCATGTCCTGTTTCAGGTTCTGTAATAACTTAGGCAAACAGTCTAAGAAACAATACAACTGTACCAGATTTGTCTTTTTTTCTCGTTCCCCTTAAATTGGTGTTGCTTCATGTCTCAATTGCCTAATACATTTAAGCGATGGGAAGCTACAACTGAAAATTCTAGAACACTTCCTCTCCATGTTTTTCCTTTGCAGATTTAAGCATATTTTAACTTTTTATGCTGCAACATTTGACTGCACACAAGTTATGAGCATATCCGGTACTAAGAGTTCCTCTAATTCCCAGTATGCCACTTAATTATTACTGCGTAGTTGCTTCTTCATTCAGTTCAAACATGCTGCTAGTGTCCACATAATGTGTGCTTATGTTTTGGAGCACAATTGCCTCATCCTCATAGCTCTGATGATGGGCAATTGTGCTCCAAAATGTAAGCACACATAACATGGACACTAGCGGCATGTTTGAATTGAATGAAGCATGTTCATAGCTTGTGTGAACAGCACCTGAAACAGGACATTAATATGAATTTTAAAGTGTCCACAACTTATGGTGTGGTTGAGAAGAACTGCTAAAAAGTAAAAAAAAAAAGGCAGAGTGAATTAATCTTATGGTGGTTTATCATCTTTTTTAAGGAGTGCAGATAGACTGATTCCACTTGAAATTGTTTGATTCATTACACTGCTATTTTGCACCCAGCAAAAAAACCCTAGTTTCCCTGTTAAAAAGGGCAAGTGAGCACACATCAACAAACACATACTAAGTGACAATTTAATCTATTTGGCTACATGTAAGTTGAAGCTTTTTATGTAGGAAAAACCTTGAGAGTATTTAAATTCAGAATTTGGGTGCATTTGAGAAGTGCAGTGGAGGTGATAGCACAAATGCATCAGCAATGCACTATCTGAGGAACAGGTGAGTGGGTACTAACCACAACTTTAAATGTGGTGTTGAACAAGTACAATTTTGTAGTGTTGAACAAGTATGAGTGGGGCCAAGAGGAGGGGATGTTAATGGTAAATTGTTGGAGAAGGAGGCTTAGTGGATTTTGACTCTGAGGGGCCATAGAGCGCCTGGTTTAAATGATAAAATAGATGATCTGCTTCTCATTATTTATTTATTTATTTATTTATTTGATATATCAGTTTACAACCTTTGAGCCAGAGGCTCATTTCCAAAGGTACCTCGTCACATGTAAGACAGAAGGTAATACAGACAGGGTATAACAACAGTTACATAGAGCATGTGTTACAGACAATTGTCACAGACATTATTTACAGTATTTACAGTAAGTACAGACTTTATTTACAATATTTGGATGATGATAGTTGCATCATCACAGCAGAGAGACATTATTAGTTTGAGAAAGCAACTAAACAGAGTAGTCAGTCCTATTCATGGGTTTGGTAATTCTTGACGTAGGTTGCAATCCATTAAGAAGAAAAGAAAGTAAATTGGTACTGTTACTGAACATTCTAACAAAAATGAAATTGAAAAGTTGTTGAACTATATATATATATATCTATATCTATATATATATATATATATATATATATATATATGGGCCGGATATTCAAAGGGTTGCGCCATGCGCAACAGGGTTGCGCATGCGCAAGTCCAAAAATGCACCATTTAGCGATATTCAGAAGGAGGCAGTTGCACCCCCGAAAACATGCTGAGCAACAGAGCAATGAAAATGAAGGCATGCGCAACCGAAGGGGGTGGATCCATGCATAAAGACTGCAGTGCAATATTCAAAGACTTGCGCGATGCGCAATAGCGGCACAGCCGGAAATTGAGCACTAGCAGAAATGAGCCAAAATAAAAAGGCTCAAGGAAGCGGCGCAATAACGCTACAAGGCTGCCAAGTGGGGGGGAGAGAGAGAGACACACACAGACAGACAGACAGACAGACAGACAGACAGACAGGCTAGGGCAGGCAAGAAAAGCGTGGGCCATAGGCTGTAGAGGCCAGCGGGGGGGTGCCCGGTGCAGTGGAAGTAGCAGTGAGGACAGCGGGGGTAACACAGCAACACCAGCCCGGGGGGGCAGAAGCCAGGGAGATGGACAGTGCCAGCTTCCACATGGAAGCTGTAATGAGGGGGGTGAGAATGCATGCTGCAGGGGGACATGGCTGTGGAAGGGCCCATTGGCGGTATGCCCCCAACAGGCAGTACCGTGCCCGCATCAGCTTTGAGCTGTACACAGATGTAGAGATTGTGGGCCGGTACTGCCTGAACAGGGCAATTCTGAGATGGCTCTGTGAGCTGTGCAGTGATGTGATGCAGGCACCCTCATGACGGAGTCATGCTCTGTCGGTGGAGACCATGGTGACAGCCTGTATGTGCCTGCTCACCACGGGCACCTTCCAGAGGCCGACAGGGGACACCACAGGCATCACACAGTCAGCCACGTCACGCATCCTCACCCAATTCCTCAGCGCACTGCTGCCACATGCTGCAGAATACATCCATTTCCCCAGCACACCGGCAGAGCATACATCAAACATGCAGGAGTTCCACAGGGTAGCACGTATGCCTGGCATGCTAGGGGCCATAGACTGCACCCATGTGGCCATTCGCATGCCACCTGGCCCCGATGGGCTCGCATATCGGAACAGAAAGGGATTCTCTAGTGTCAACTGCCAGGTGGTGTGTGATGCCACTGGGCACATAATCAATGTCTGTGCCACACACCCTGGTGGAGCACATGATGCCTTCATATGGTATCAGTCTGCGCTGTGCCATCGATTCGAGAGTGGGGACATCCCCACATGCCATCTAGTGGGTGAGTACACATGTATGGAATGCAAACTCGGGGCAAGGGTGGGAATGCCACAGGTGCCATGGTAGTGGCAAACAGGGACATGGCCAATATGAACCTGAACATGAGACTGATCTCCACTATCTCCACACAGGTGACAGCGGATATGCACTCCGTCCCTGGCTGCTCACACCGTACCGGCGCCCCATGACCCCATCGCAGCAAAGCTATAATGAGGCACATGTTTCCACACGCAACATCATAGAGCGGGTGTTTGGGATGCTCAAGGCATGCTTCTGATGCCTAGACACCTCCGGCGGTGCCCTACAGTACAGCCCCCAAAAGGTCTGTGGGATATTCCTGGCCTGTTGCATCCTGCACAACATGGCCAAAGACATGGGTTAGCCATACAGGTTGAAGAGGGGGACAGCGATGGGGACGCCAGTGACGCCGGTGTTGATGGTGATGAGCAGCCCCCCCCAGGATGGCGGGACCCCCGACTGATCCGGCAGACCCAGCTGCACCGGGACACCATCACAGAGGAGTACTATGCACAACACAGGTAAGTCAAGGGGACATGTGCAACCAATACTGTCCATGTGCAAACCACAGGCACACAGGGGAACACACAGGGGTGCATGGACGGTCAGGAGTGGAAGGCTCAGGCATACAAACACACCATCGGGGAGGGTGAGCACTCATATGGACACACACACAGGCACAGACCGTGCATGGGCAGATGCACAGCACAGCAGAACCGACATTGCTAACACACAGCACCACCGACCACCCCACCACCTGTACTGTCCAGCACGTGTGTCAGATTCTAGGCACCCTTGCACCTTGGTGTACAGTACAATGCAGGCATCATCATGCACACGCACCTGTGGACAGCAGTTGGGAGGGTGTGCAGGTGGTCCGTATGTCAGCGTGGTGAGCAGAGCGCCCAGCAGTGCCACACCCATCACACACATTGCACACATGGCGGCACGCAGACAGGGCCGCGCGCGGGAGACAGCTCAGTCATGTAGCACTGTCCCATGGCCACTGTGGATCGTGGGCGGCCCTGCCGTGACCCAACAGCACTGGCAGGCTGAGCAGGGGCCACATGGGGTGGCACTGTTGCACCACCAGGGGTCCCACTGCGCGAACGCGACCTTGCCCGCACAGGGGTCTGCAGCATGCCGAACAAACCTGCACCAGGGGTGCTCGGGATGGCCACAGCAGAACCCGGCATCGACAGGCCTGGTGTCTCACAATGCCGGGAACAGGGAGTGGAGAGTGAACTGTGTGGGGTGTGCGGTACAGGGGCACCTGACTGTGTGCCCCATGCGTCCACGACAGAGAACACTGCCTGGGTCAGCCTGTCAATGGCGGCGGTCACATCCGTCCGCATATGAACCAGCTCGGCATGGTCCAGAGCACAATCCCTGCTGTGCCGCTCCACAGACACAGACAGTGCCTCCACGGACATTGCAACCCACCTCTGCAGATGTACTGATTCCTGCAGCAGGTGGGTGTGCTCATCCAATGGGTACTGTGCCCCAATGGAATCCTGTCCCCCAGGGTGTGGAAAGTCCTGATGCACTACACCCCTTGAGGGTGGGTGCTGTTCGCCAGGACCAGGAATGGGCAGATCAAAGGGCAGCGGACATGTGCCACCGCTTGACACTGTACCCCCAGACCAGGTGGGTGACTGCTGCTGCTGCCCCTTCAACCGCTGTGCCCCAGGGTCCACTCGTTCCACCGCTGTGCTGGCAACAGTGCCAGACACCTGCACAGCCACGGTGCTGCCCACGGTGCTGACAGGCACAGCCTGGGACTGTGCCAGCATGCTGGTACACAAGTTGGAACCAGAAAGGCCCAGGGGCACGTGCTGGCCTGCTGTGTGTCCGTCATGGGACACACACCTATCACTGCCCATTGCAGTCCTTGCATCATCAATGGTGCAGGTACATGCTACAGCCATAGTCACAGTGTGCTGGCATGCTTGCATGCCAGACTGCTGAGACACAGGCTGTGCACCCCCCGCTCCTGAAATACTGACACCAGAGTTGGTGGCCCAACGTGCATGCTGCAGCAGTGCCTGCTGGCTGGTGATAGAGGTGGATGGACCCTCCTCCATGTCCAGCAGGTCATCATCCCTTCCTGGACCCATCACCACCGTCTCCTGAAGACAAACAGGATCTGTAACAGAAAGAGAGTACATGTGAGTGCATGTGAACAACCTTCCCCCCAACCCCCCCCAACACCACCACCATGTCATACCGTACATTGATGGGCTTCCACCTGTCTGGAATCCACCTCCTGGTATGCCCTCAACAGCGCTCCACTGCATTGATGCGACCAGTGTCTCCTCAGTCGGGGTCAGCTCCAACACCACTGGCGGGTCCCCACCAGTGCCAGCACGTGCCGCCCTGAAGGTTGCCACCTTCTCCTTCAACCTCCTGCGGTCTGTCCCCATCTTCTTCTTGCATTCCTGCACGGAGCGCTGGTGGCTTCCGTGCAGGTTAACGGCCCGAGCTACCCCCTCCCATGCAGCTGCACAGGACTGAGGGGTGCCCCTCTGTCCACTCAGTACTGGCTCCTCATCCAGGTAGGCCTGGAAGAGGGCCTCTGTCTCTGCTGCTGTAAAGTTGGGCCTCCTCCTACGCCCACCATCCTCACCCTCACCTTGGCTCTGCTTGGTCATGGTGATCTGTATGGGGGGAAGTGGACACCTGTCACTGTGCAGTCTACAGCATTTTCCCATGACCATTGTCCAGAACATCACACAGCATGCAACTCACCTCTCACCTGCAGTAACCGAATTTGGCCAGGGCAGCCCAATGTCACACATTTATAGCGCAATGCATGCAAATGAGGAGTGGAGCAACTATAATGACATGCAAATCGTGCCACTGTGCCTTTGAATGGCTGATCAGATGATTTGCATGTGTCGGCTGAATATCGTGAATCTGCGCTTTGCGCAATACGGTTGAGTCGGCTGAGCCAATGGCGCAGATCTGTGACTGTGTGGTACACTGCATTGCGCATGCCCAGATAGCTTACGCGGGCATCTGCCGCGCTGCTGGCGTGTTGTGCACGATCGGCAATTCAGGCCATGGCCACCATTGTGCCAGTGGCGCTACAGCAATGGGCATTATATGGCGCTGTGGAACTACTGTGCAATAGTCCACTGTGGCACTGGTATGCAGGTGGTCAGTCATGCAGGATGCCTATACGTCAGATGGCGCTGTGCGTAGCCTTGCGTCATTGCCCATGACCTTGTGTCTGACCTTTGCCCCGGCGCTGTTCGCCTTCCATGTTTACATCCCTATTGCGCTGTCTGATGACAGCGCTATGTGAAATGATGGCGCTGTTCGAACAGCGCGATTGGAGCCTGTGGTGGTCTATTGCGCAACATCTTCACGTGAGGTTACGGGGCAGCGGGCCATATTGCCTGCTGTAAAGTTGGTACCATGGCTAGGAGGAGAGCTGTGTCCTGGAGCCAACTGGAACTGGCCAACTTGGTGGCCCTAGTAGAGCCCCACTATGGGGCACTTTATGGTGAGGCACCCCTCACCATTGCCCGCACACAGGTGTGGCATCAAGTGGCCACTGACCTGGTGGGGGTCACTGGACGGTGCCGGTCTGCTGATCAGTGCCAGCACCAGTATGGTGACCTCCGCCGGAGGGATCCAGACCTATTGGAGAGGCTGTGGTCACATGCCAGGTGGGGCATAGTTCCTAGGCCAGGTGGGTGTACCATCTATGCACCTGTATTCTCTGTAGGGGTGTGTGTGTGTTTTGGTGCTGTGCATAGGTGATGGCTCAGCCACAGTTGGCTGTGTCAGTGTGTGCAGCTGTGAGATGAATGGGTATGGCTGTGTGGGCAGGCACTCTCACTGGGGCAGGGGGCAGTCTGCTTTTGAGTCACACTGATGTTTGTCTCAACATATGTCTCCCACAGGCCGAGATGTGAGGATGCAGGCCCGGGTTGAGGAGGGCCATGCCAGGACCCCGGTGCCAGCAGGTGTTGCACCCCAGCAGCAGCAGCAGCAGCAGCAGCAGCAACAGCAGCAGTCACAGCTGCTTGAGCAGTGTGAGTATCATGACTTCATGGATGCTATTGCATGCTGGGGGGGGAAGACCACTAGTCCTGCACAATACAACCATGCAGGAAAGGGGAGGTCATAATTCCACTATACAAGACACTAGTGAGGCCCCACCTGGAGTACAGTGTACATTTCTGGAGACCATACCTACGTAAGGACGTAGAGTGGGCAGCGAAGGTTCAGAGGAGGGCAACAAAGATGGTGCATGGCTTGCATCACAAGTCGTATGAAGACAGGTTGAAGGAACTGAACATGTACTCCCTGGAGGAGAGGAGGGAGAGAGGGGATATGATAGAGACATACAAGTATCTTACAGGGTGGAACAGGGTGCAGGAAAACACTATTTTGAAGTGAATAACATGTTCCAGGACTAGAGGGCATGGGATGCAGTTGGAGGGAGGACGATTCAGAGGAAACATGAGAAAGAATTTCTTCACAGAACAGGTGGTGGACAAGTGGAACACCCTGCCAGAGGAAGTGGTGGGGGCTGAAACAATCATGGGATTTCAGAATGCACGGGATAGACATAAAGGACTTGTGGAGGTCAGGGGTAAGGGGCAACAGACCTCTAGGAAAACAAAGTGAACTTACAAGCTCAAATGGACAGACTGGGTTGGCCATAGGCCCTAATCTGCTGACACTGTCTATGTATCTATGTATGTATGCACGACACAGGTGACATGCATCACTGTCCGGTATCACAGCACGTCTGTGTATGCGTCACTGGTGGTCCAGGCATGCACTGGGCACATAGCTGTGTAACTGGCATCGCACCACATTGTCACGTCACTTGACAGCCTTGTTTGTGCTGTGATGGACATGGGCAGTGTGTGTGTGCAGTGGTGCGCATAGTTGGTGCCGCCTGTTTGTGATGGCCATGTGCATGTTCACTGTGGGTGGGTGCATGCCATCACAGGTGCGGGACATTGGGCTATATGGCTTGCAGGTTGGGTAGTGTTCAGGGTTGTGGTCAGTCACAGCCATTGACTGTGTTCCCCCTTTCCTAGGCCTTGAGGTTCTCAGGAGGATTGGTCGGGATGTTCGGGGCCTCAGACAACTGTTGGTGGACAACCAGGCCATCCTGCAGTCCATCTGGCACCATGGCCTTCGGAGGAGGCGGCACAGGACGGGGCGCCACCAGGCAGAGGACGAGCAGCTGGCTGGCCCATAGATTTTATTACCCTTCCCACTTCTCCCATTCCTACCACCCTGCCTTCCCTCTCCAAGTTTGTCATCCCTACCCCTTGAACACCCCTACCTTGTACCCGTCCCCCCCTTGTAAATAGTTTTTCTTGTTTTGGTTCTGTACTATATTTAAATATACATTTCTATTTTGATATAAATACTGTGTTGGTCTCTGATTTGCAGCTGGCTATGGGTGCTCAGTTGCAGGGGTGTACATGCCATCTGGGGTGGTATGGTCCTGGGTGTGTGTGTGTGTGTGTGTGTGTGTGTGTGTGTGCGTGTGTGTGCATAGGGAGGTATCTCCAGCATCGCAGTGACTTTCTGTTGGTCTTGCCATCTGCTGCCACCCACTGCTGGGTGCACAGGGTGTGTCTGGCTTGTAGGCTTCTGTGCTGCACGGGGTTGACATGTGCTGGGGGGATGCATGGTTTCCTGCAGTGCCAGTCACTGCACATAGGTGGTGTCTTGGGATCACAGTGCAGGGTGTGCTGTGCATACGGGGGGCTGATGTGCACTGTGGTTGTCAACCCCCTGTGTGTGGCACTCTCAGCCTGCCAGTGGTTGTGCTGGGGTGTCATGGCTCTGCTATGCTTTGTTGGCTTGTCCCCATGGGCCAGTAGATCATCCGTCCACACCCCAGTGATGCTGTGCTTGGGGTGTGCAGGTGTGGTGTTGGTTCTGCAGTGTGTTCCTGTGCCCATGTGTGGCATGGCGGTGGGCCCCAGCCTGCCTCCCTGGATGTGCAGTTCCATTGCTCTGGGGGGCCTCTGCTTGCGCTATGGCACCTCTGGACTGCTCAGCTGGGCTGCCCTGGTTGCGCCATAGCGCAACATTTCTGCTCAGCTTCTCCTTCCTGGTTGCGCTATGGCGCAGTATGTGCGATATTCAGACGTTGGTTCCTTGCGCAATTTGTTCTGCTCCATGTTTGAATATCGCACCTGTTGCGCATATGCGCAATCGGTTTGTGCTTGGTCCTGCTGTTGCGCTCATTTTGGGCGCAGTTTGAATATCTGGGCCATATAGTACAAATCACATTAAACTGTTCCTCCAGTGAGTTGTTTCAGCATTTCCATCTGAGTTGTGTAAGTGTTGCTGGATCCAGCACAAAGCCCTGCTCTAAATGTTTAGATTTAAAATTCAGTTTTGCATTGCATTGTGACTGGACTGCCAATGCATTCCAACTGAATGGCAAAAATATTTTACAAACATTGCTAGTGAGTTTGTTAAACATTGAAAAACAATGCAATATGAGTTGTCAGTGCATTGCCAGCTGTAAAAAAACAATACTAAATCAACAGATTAGTGGAACAGTTTAATGCAACTTGTACTATATACATATCTATATATATATATATATATATATATATATATATATATATATATATAAATTAGAGGCAAAATCTCTGCTTAATGCATCAGTTAGAGTTGTTCCACAGCAACAAAACTGAGGAAATTCGGTGTTAGGGTTGAAAACCTCCCTTGGACCCCCAGCCCACCCCCAACCAGTATTGGGGTGCACATTGGGGTTATTGGCCCCTAACTCTCACCCCATCTCCATGTGTAAGAAGCAGAGGTATAGGAGAATGGGGTGAGAGTTAGGACCGAAGACCCAAATGCACACCAATGCCGGTTGGGTGGTGGGCTAGGTCCAAGGGGGTTTGAACCCTAACACCAAAAATCTTCACTTTTTGTCGCTGTGTAACAACCCTAACTGATGCATTAAATGGAGTTTTTGCCTCTAATTTCCCTTATTTTTGAGAATGATAACGAGAAATAGTGAATAACAGTGGCGGGAGCAATTAGTCTCGGCCCCTGCACTCGCCACATCATGCGGCTCTCCTCAATACGGATGTCTTGTAACATAGTAACAGGAACAGCAATGCAAACAGAAGTGCCAACAGTGGCACACATAGTAACGCAAGCGCGAATGAGAACAGAAAGGGTAATGCACACGGTGGCATAGACGGGAACGGTCCCCCACGTGATGTCTTGTCACACAGTAGCATGGTGCCCACAAACACAAATGGTAATGGGCATGGTGATGCAAAGTGAAACAGAAAGAGAAACAGTACTGTAGACAGAAAGGGTAAAAAATAACGGAAACGCAAGCGCAAATGAAAACGCAAAGGATAACGCACATGGTGGTGTAGACATGAACGGTAAGTGAAACAGGTACGGAACCGAAAGCGAAAAGGGCAATGGTAACAGTAATGGAAGCGCACAGGCTGGTTTTCCCCAAAAGCTTCATAGAGAAAGACAGTGAGTACAAAGAATGTATGCATAATAATGGGTCTCGGAGCAGAAAATGAGGAGTTGGAATACTAAATTGCTTATATATCAGGAACCGTATGACGAAGATAAAAAATGTAAAAGTCATATGATTTATGACTTTCCTGGCTAGTTTTGTACTTAGACTGCATGAGGGGGCTATGGATTTTTCCAATGAAAAGTCCGTATCTCGCACCGTTTCCGAGATACGGGCCCTGAAAGGCGCGGCGAATGCCGTAATGTTATCCTATGGGGAAAAAAAAGAGAAGTTCGGAGTGCCAGAACTTTGGCTCCCTGTAATATTTTTTCACCAAACCACTAAAAGGCACATCTGTGGGATGTTGGCTGTCTTCTCTCCAAATTTCAGCCCAGAAGACCGAACCATTATTTGGCAGCAGGGCACCAAAGGATTGCTGCAATGCATCGGACGCCGTAATGTTATCCTATCGGAAAAAGTGTCAAATTTGTAGTGCCGTAACTTTGCTGCCGTATAATATTTTTTCAACAAAACACTGAAAGGCACATCTGTGAGATATCGGCTGTGTTCCCTTCAAATGTCAGCCCAAAACACCAAACCATTCTTTTGCAGCGGGGTGCCAAAGAATTGCTGTCATTTTCCCACAGCCTAGAAAAGTACTGTTGCAATTTGCGAAAGCTTTCGCAAATTCATTTGACAGTGTCGCAACTGCGAAAGTACTTTGCAAAAGTACTTTTCCCAGAAATGTGAAAAACATATTTCTGGGGTGTTTTACCCCAAAATAAAGATATGGCTAGTATCCTCAGGGTCCGACTAGGTGAATACAAACAGAATTAGGTTGCTAGAGAGTCCCAAATTTAAATGCCAAGCATTTTTCTGATCACCAACTGAGAACAAAATGGCAGATCTGCGACAGTAAAAGGGCCATTTGTGAAAGTAAAAACTGCATTTGCGACACTGTCGAACTTTTTGTTAACTTTTCCCATTGACTTATAAAGGGAACTTGTTTTTTGAATAACTTTTGAACCGTTTAATATTTTTTTCATGAAATCTTGGAAAGGCACATCGGGGACCCTGGCCGCACGTTCCCTGAAGATTTTGGACTGGTCGCGCAAACCATGTGACCTGTAGGCTCGACCGCAGAATTCCAAAAAAAGCGTAAACGCATGTGCAGATCATACTTAATAACTCCGCAGCCATATATCCGACCAGTACAAAACTTAGCAGATCCCAAGGCATATGTGTCTTGATCGTGTATTCCAAATTTCAGGCAAATCCGCCATACAGTTGCAAAGTTATTAAGGTGCAAAATTTTGGGTTTAACATGTAAATGGCTCCTCAACCCTATCTATGGTAGCACTGCCGTGCTATCATAATATATATATGTATATATATATATATATATGTGTATACATATTTATATATACTGTATATATGTGTGTATTTTTCTTGTACTGTAAGAACCAATGGATTTCATCCCATATGGATTGGAGAAATCTACGTTCTGCAACAATAAGTAACATTTAGTACTAATTCTTAACCTGCTGTCCTTAATATACTGTATATGTATTTTTACATGTTTTTATAGCTGTTGTAGATGTTCTTTTTTGATTTGAGATTCATGTATTTATTTAAATTGTTTTAGCAGTACTATCACTTTAACTATAGCTTTTTTAAACAGATGGAATACTAGAATGTGATATCCTCCTGATGATGCAGTAGGTCTGTGAAACCGGTCTAGGTTACACACGAGCTATGGATGTTTGTTATTTTGGACTAAATAAAGCCATTTTGCACTTTGGTTAATGGTGCTGGTGTTTGCTGTTCACTATTGACATTTTTGATGCACCAGATTGTCGGCTATGTTAGAACTTTCTTTACCTAACAATATAGTTCAGGGGCACTACAAATATTTTATTTATAAAACAAGTCTCTACAGTGCCTTGCACTGTCTCATTGGATATCTCTGGTCTGGTGGAGCACCTGTGGGTTCAACAGATACTTCAGTAACAGCTTCTGCTGGAACAAATGAGGGCGCACAATCCTTTACAGGAGAGAAATCCTCATCATCTTGTTCTCGATGGCCTTCTGTTGATGCTAGTGGGGGAACATGTGATGGAAGGAGATAGTCCACATGGACATGTAGGGTCCATTGACTTAAACGTATCCTGTACATTAAAAGTCCTTGAGGCTCTTGCTCTGTTCCTTGACTCCAAGATTACTTCTAAATCCATAAATCTCAGACCATCATTTTGTCACCTAGATAAAAAAATGTGAGGCAGATGAAAACTCTGCCATGTCCTCTCAGTTGCTGTATCTGGTGTTTGTGCACTCAATGGGAAAAGTCCAATTTTATGAGAGACAGTCCAGTCCATGGATTGTATTTTAAAAGCAGTTCCTCTTGTGTCCTCTCTGTAAACATACGTGGGATGTTCTGGTATGCCAAAAGAAAATTCATCAGCCATTGAGTTGTTGTGTGAGTGCTTTGAGTGCTTTGTTTTGTCCAGACTTTCTTAAAGTTTGTACTTCCGATTCTGTTGTTCCATTTGAGGCTTGTTGGTGTTACAGAGACAGGTGTGACAGACCCCATCCCTTTTCAAAAAGAGCTTAAATTTATGATATGAGAACTGAGGACCATTGTAGGACATTGACTCCTTAGCAAGTTTTGCAGAAGAGTTTTGTTTTCTCTGTAGTGGTAACCTTTGTGGGGAGTACTTCAATCCATTTTGAATGTACATGTCAATTATGATGAGGAAATCTTGCTTGTCAATTTCCATATAATCAGAGTGGATTTGCTCCCAAGGTGTTGTTGGCAAGGACCATTGATGGAGGGTTGCTGTGGCAGATTCATTTTAGATGCCTGCAAAGTTAGACATGATCTGACTAGCTTTTCAATGTCATGATCTAGTCCTTGCCCCCCAGAGGTATCCTCTGGCCCATCCTTCATTTATGAAATTCTGGGATTGCTTTTGTGGACATCATCCAGCAGTCATTCTGGAACTCTGAAGGAATAACCACTCTGGAGCACTTTGGAACACAGCTTTGTTCTGTGGACATCTGATCCCTATTGAAAAAAATGCTGAAGGGTTCGATCTTTTGTGAAGAAAGGCCATCCATTCAAGGTGAGATCCAGAACCTTGAGGAGGACTGAATTCTATTGTGTTTGCTCTACTATGTCTCAGCAGGTTACGAGTAGCTCCTTGATGCAGGACATTTGAAGGATATCTCCATTGTTATCTGTCTGTGATTTATTTTTTCATGGTAGGCAAGACAATGCATCTACACTGACATGGTCCTGGGATCTACAATATTCAACATCATACTCACAGGCCAAGAAGATTAAGGCCCTGTGCTGCATTCTGAGGGTGGCAAGTGGTGATTTTATTGCTTTCACCCCCAGAATGGTCAGAAGGAGGTTGTGGTCTGTGATCAATTTGAATTCAAAGCCATCTGAGTATTTATGAAAGTATTTGATGCCAAGAAATGATGCTCCGTGCTTTTTATTTTTCAGTTTGTGCATATTTTTCTATTGTTTTTGGAATACAGCAACCTGGAAGTGAAATAGATTGGCTGTTCATCTCTGGATGACAAGATGTGGGAAATGACTGCACCTACTCTACATGGGGATGTGCCACATGCTAGCCTTAGGGGCTTTTGAGAGTCACAGTGGGCCAACCACTTGCTGTTGAGAAGTCATTTCTCACAAGCTTGGAATGTTGCGACACTGTGAGGTGACCAGTTCCATCTTGCATAGGTTCATAGGTGAGTACAAGTTTGAGGGCAAGCCCATACTGAACTTGCCACCATTTATCCTAATGGTGGAATGAGAATTTTTTGTCCCTCATATGCAGATCAAGTGTGAGTTTAAATTGCTCTATATTGACACTGGTAATTATGAATGAGAGGAGAGCATTCCATATTGGTGGGTGTCTTTGGGTAATAAAATAATTTATTTTTACTGTTTTATTAAGACTGGTAACAAGTTTAAGTTTAAGTAATCTTGAATTATTAACTGATCCTTGTTTCTCAAGGCATATAGCTTCCAGCAGTGCAGGGTCATGGAAGGTCCTGAATGCGAAACATAAATCTCCCTGAAGTGATCTGTATTCAAGAAAGTATAGTTCCAAAGAGTTTAATCTGGCACCATACTCAGTATTGGTCAGATTGCTTATATCTCTGGTAATTTTTCTCTGGATCTTCTCTACCAATACCTTTCCACTAAGGGTGGTGGGTGCACAGAAATAGGAACAATATTCTAGTTGTAATCTAACCAGACTAGCATATAAGGGAATAATGACCTAAGGTTCATGACTTTTGATATGTTTAAGGATACAACCTATTATACCAGGGCATTTTCTGGCCATCTTATTGATGTGTGTACTGAATTTAAGGTAATTTGAAATAGTAATTCCCAAATCTTTTTCTGAAGTCACAATTTGAAGCTGGGTTCCATTTAGCATGTAGTTAGCTAACATGTTATTCTTACCCAGGTGCATCACTTTGCATTTTGCAACGTTAAATGTAATTCTATTCTTGTGTGCCCAAATGACTAGCCTGTCCAGGTTATTCTGTAGTGCTGCAATAGATTGATGATCATTCATCACGCAACCTAATTTGCTGTCATCAGTGTATTTGTTAAGCCAGACCCCATTAGCTGTTTGCATGATAGCCACCAGGATGTTAAATAGAATTGGGCCCAGAACAGAGCCCTGGGGGACCCCACTGATGACTTTACCACAGGCAGATTTCTGCCCTCTAGTGATAACCTGTTGTTTTCTATTTTTAAGCCATGATTCGATCCATGAGATTATATTTCAGTGGAGATTAATCTTGGCTAACTGATCGATTACAGTTTTATGAGAAACTGAATCAAATGCTTTCTCATAATCCAGGAGTATTATGTCTACTGGAAATCCCATATCGAGGACCTTGCTTAAAGATTTGAAGAAGTTAATTTGGTTACTCTGGCATGATCTACCCTGTGTAAAACTATATTGGGTTATATCAGTATAATGCTGTCCTTTAGATGTTAAAGGGTTTTATGTTGCAGGAGTCTCTCCATAAGTTTACTGATACGTGAGATGAGTCTTACAGGTCTGTAATTAGCAATGTTTTGCTTAGTTCCACCTTTATGTATAGGTATGATAGTAGCTACCTTCCACTCAAGTACAGCAATTCCCTCAGTAATAGATGCGTTAAATAGAAAAGTTAGAATTCCAGACATTTCACTAGCCAGATTCTTAATGAAGCTAGGTGGTATACCTTCTGGTCCAGCTGAAGAGTCGGATTTAATGATTTCAGTAGCCTGCATAATTTCTTTTTGATTGAATAATAAAGGTTCTTCCAAGTTGCCTAAAGGGTCCAGATGAATTTATTCTTTTTGATTTGTAAACACAAAGTAATTATTTAGTTCTTCTGGCATCATGCTTTCATCAGTGATGAGCTGCTGGTCTTTAAATAATGGGCCTACACCACCAGGCTTACCTTTTATAGACCCCATA
This sequence comes from Neoceratodus forsteri, assembly GCA_016271365.2. Classification (NCBI taxonomy): domain Eukaryota; kingdom Metazoa; phylum Chordata; order Ceratodontiformes; family Ceratodontidae; genus Neoceratodus; species Neoceratodus forsteri. The sequence goes on from CM057451.1 coordinate 210,119,383, forward strand.
TAATTAAAATATGTTTTCTTGTTGTCTTTTGCTTTGATTGCTAGGCAGTACTCCCTCTATTGTAGATCATGCAGGGGCTGTACTGGTGTGAACAAGTTTGCCATGAACCTGCTATGATACTTCGGCGGTCTCAGAAGTTAGCTAAGTTCTGTAATGTTGCTTGCTGTGGGCATGCTGATGATGACTGCTGCTTTCTCTTCTGTGGGTTGTAGGGCCTGGGCATTGATTTGGTATCCCAGGTACCCCACAGAGTCCTGCTGTAATATACAATTTTAGCTTTTGACTATTTCCCAGTATTCTGTAAGACTGGACATGACCTGATCAAAGATTTGTAGGTACTCCTCCACTGTGGGTTCTGTAACCAGAATATTATCCATGAAGCAGATGACTTGGTTGAGGCCATGTAAAATCTGGTCCATAGTATGCTGGAAAATGGCTAGTACTAAAGACAGTCCAAAGGCCAGTCAGTTATACTGGTACAGTCCTTTGTATGTGTTGATGTTTAGAAATGGTTTCATTCAAGCCAGGATTGAGTTCCTGCTGCTGGTAGACAAACAAAAAGTCTATTTAACTGAAGATTTTAGCACCTTTCAGTGTGGCAAATAGGTCCTCTGTGTTAGGTAAGCGATAGGGGTCTGGATCTGCACACCAGTGTACTATGGCCTTCTAGTCAGCACACAGCTACAGTACACTGCATTGTCACACTTCGGGACTACAATGATAAGAACAACCAAACACTCCTCCCCACTCAGGACATAAGGCTGTGTTGTTCCAGCCTAGCCAGCTCTTGCTTGCCTGCTTCCCTCAATGTGTAGGGCACTTGTTAAGGTTTGTGAAAAATGGGGATAGTGCTTTCACACACTCAAATCCTTGCCTTGAAGTCTTGAATGCTGCTGAATCCATCCAGTAACATGAAGGTATGCTTACTTTGCAGTCATTTGACCACTTCCTGTGGCTCTTCTGCCACATTGCAAAATATGAAAATCTTTTGCCAGTTGAGCTTTATTTTCTGCAGCTATCTCCTGCTGAGCAGTGCAGGCTTCTACCCTTGTATGATGACAAGAAGCAGGATTCATTCTTCTCCCATGTAGGTCAATCAGATTTGTGTCTCCCCCAACATGGGAATCAGATCACCTTTGCAGGATGTTAGAGGGATGAGGGATGATGGTTGCAGTGAGTATTGGTTGAGACAGGAGTGTTAACATGTACAGTATGAGTGAAGCTGATAATCTAGTGTTGAACTGCATGCTCACAGGTGTGCTCACTAAGCCCAGATTCAAATAGTTGCTGTCTGCATGGTCTTCTGTGGAGTAGACAGTGAAGAGGTCCACAGAGCAATTTTCCTCCAGTGTCTCTGTCAGAGCATCCATCACATACTGTGCTCATGCTGTACATAGTGCACTTCTGCAGACCCATGCCAGATGCTCCAATTTTCCAAGGTTGTGACATGTTTGTTGGTGGAATCAGCATGTGTCTTGCTGGTGGTCTACTCCACATCAGCAACAAGCTGGTTTAGTCTTGCTTTGTGGTGGTGGTTTCTGAAGAGCTTGGTTAGGAGGTCATGATGTCTTGTGGCCTCTCCTTGGTTGTGTCTGACCCTGTGAGGTTGGACAGGGCAACTTTGTGGATGCCTTCCTTGTGTGGGTCATTGTGATCTATGAGCTCCCTATTGTCTTTCCAGGCAAGTTCAAGTGCTAATGTTATGTTGCATGCCATCTTCAAAGTCAGATAGGGTTCTGTAAGAAGGCAGATTGTGTATTATCCCTTAAGCCATCATCAAAGAATTATCAATATTCACATGAGGCTGCCACATTTTTCAGGGTGATTTTGAAGTCACCAGTTGACTCTCCCTCTCTTTAGAGGTGGTGGTGGCTTTGCTAGCACTTCACTATCACAGTTGGTTTGGGTTTGTAGTGCTGTAAGAGTGTGCCCTTATGTTGCTTGTAGTTGCACCCAATTAACAGATCTGTTGCCACTAGACTCCTTAAAAAAATGGAGCTGGTAGGAAGATATCCCATTGTTCATTATTCTGAATTTTGTTCACAGATAGCCAATACTCAAGCCATTTAATATATGCATTAAAGTGTTTGTTAGGTTCTTGAACTTCTGGCATTCTTTACTGGAATGTTATTTTGCCAGGTGGCGCAGTACGTTGCAGTTACTGGAGGTGGTCAGTGTTGTTTTAACTGCTTGTGCTATTTTTTTTTTCTTGTTGCAGTTTGTACTATTGTGCTGTTCCCAGATTCCTTAAGAAAATGGCAGTATCTGATCAGATCATATGTTAACGGAACAGCCATGCTGCTGTTTGGTAGTCGGTCAAGGGTGGATTGACGCAGTTAGCAGCTTCATTGTGTGCCTTGTTCAGTGCGGAATGGACAGCAGTTTGCAGTCCTCTACCTTTTGTTTCCAGGTCCAAGTACCTAGCATCTGAATCAGTAAAATACATCTCTTTTTTGACTGTGAGGAAAGCTATTTTGTAACTTTTTTATTCTGCCTTTTTCTTTCTTTTTGTGGATTCCTTTATCCAGATATTTTCAGTTAAATACAAGAAGGATCGCAGTTGTAGACAATGCAGGCAGGCTGGGTATTTCCCAGTCTAGAGAAGACCTGATGAACTCTGCAGTTTCTAACCTTTCTTTATTAAAAAAGAGAAAGTCTTATTGGATAGCTATATGGATGCTGCAGCAGAGTATTCTTTCTTTTACCTCATTGCCACTGTAGCATTCTTGTTGTTATAAACAGACTGAGCAACACAAAGGAAGCTGCTAGTATGTGGCCGTCTTTACTCAAACTAAAAATTGAGACAATATACACAGAAAGTGAATGCTAAATGGCTTCAGACTGATCATCACAGGAAAGTACAAGGACTACAAGTTGGTCACTACTGGACTTCAAGTAATATGGCTGGCAGGTGCTTCCTGAAGGTCAGTACCACATTTACTACAACCAAGAGATGAAATTAACTACCTGCCTGCCTGCTTGTACCCTGCCTGTCAAGGGATCGCATATGAGTACAGTTGCAGCCAAAGACATGGCCAGATGTTTCCTGAAATTTCTGTGATATCTTAATTCCCTGCCTGCTTGCAGTACCACTGTGTGCTAACTGAGAGAATACATTTAGAAATGCCACCAAATATCTGGAAATATCTGACCATAACTATTGCTGCAATTGAAAGAGATGATTGTAAGACTCAGACATGGGTCTTCAGGTTCACAGTATTGTGCTCTAACTAGTAATCCAAACTGCCTGACACCATTTGGTCTTTTCACCATCCTGAATCACACTGTGAGGTTAAGAGATTTACACTTACTGGTGGTCTCCAATGTATCACTGTGCTCTAATCATAAGGTCAAGCTGCCTACCTATTACTCCTGTGTCTCCACCCAGGGCCACAATGAGTAAGTAGCAGTTTTGTGATTCAGCTACAGTGAAGAGAAGGAAGGTGGCTGTCTCACTGATATTATCCAAAATAAAAAAAAAAAGTTTATTGTTCAGAACAATCAATTTCATATCCATCCTGATAAGCCACACTGATGTTTCATGTGCTGGCCATTTCTTCAGGCTTTATAATGCACAATAAAAATGAACATATGAAAAGCCAGCAGAAAGCTTTAAGGTGTTTCGAGCTTGCTTGATGTAGAACTTATGCGCATGTGTTACATGTTGCTCCATCCCCTCCACTTTCACCCTAACCATCACCTTTAATCTAGCCCACCCTTTTTAAATCCCTCAATGGAACTGTGATTTACTACTCCCTCTGACAGTGCACTCCAGTCTGTCACCACCCTTTCAAAGAAGAACTGCCTTCTGGCCTCATTCCTGTACCTTCCACAGCTAATCTGTAATTGTGCCCTCTGGTGCATCTGTTCTCATTTCTGCAAAACAAAAAAAAAAAGATTCCCTATGTCAACTAATGCCTTTAAGGTATTTGAAGGTCTTGATCATGTATCCTCTCTTTCTCTCTGTCTCTCTCTCTCTGTCTCTCACTCCATCTTCTCTACTCTCCTCTCTTCTCCTCCAGTGAGTTTATTGTTGGGGTTCACTAGCCTCTTTCATATGGGATATGTTGTTAATACTAAATTGACTTGGTAACCCTCCTCTGCACTGCCTCCATCTGGTTCATGTCTTTCTTATAGTAGCGGCTTCCGTGTTGTACACAGTACTCCAGATGTGGATATACCATAGACCTATATAGTAGCAGAATGTCTTCTTTCCTCCTACTGGTAAATCCACTTGCTATGCAACCCAGCATCCTGTTCACCTTCTCTGATGCCTTTTTGCATTGTGTTAATTGTTTCAGGATGCTTGTAATTGCTATCCCTGGGTCTTCTCTTTCTCTGAAACTATGAGCTTCAATCTTCCAAGTCTTTACTCAGCCAATGGGTTCTTGCACCCTATGTACATCACCTTGTACATTTTGGTATTGAATCTCAATGGCCAGAATCCAGACCTTCTCTCCAACCTTGTCAGGTCCTTCTTCAGGTCTCATTTATCCCCTAAGTGTCCACCCTCATGCAAAGCTTGGTATCATCTATAAAAAAGACTTATCTTGCCATTGATGCTCTCACCAGTGTTGTTTATGAACACATTGAATAGGACCAGACCAAGCACTGATCCCTGTGGAACCCTCCTGGTAAATAGTTTTATCCCATAGTGCTCTCCCCTCCACCACATGCTGTGTTCCAACCCCTAGCTAGTTTTCTGGCCAACCTCTTGTTTCAAGTTTTCATTTAAAACAGGAACAGGTGACAGTCAGGCAATTGTGCAAAGCTCATTTACAGTGGCTTCTGAGAGCATGTATAATTATAAATGTGTACAAAATGCAATGAATGTAAGTTCTGCTACAATATAGTTAACAGTAAAACTATGTACTTAAATATAAAATTTTACACACATGACAACAGATTGCAATACAACTAAACTCATAAGTACACATAGGAACCACAATCATCTGTAATGTTAGCTTTAAACCATTGTTTTAAGGTGTACTGTAATGACAGAGTATCATTATTAGTACACAATGCACTAGTAAGGAGATTCCATAACTTTAACCTTAACTAAAAGAGATAGTTCTCTTATCTGAGAATCAGCTTTGGAACATTAAATTCAAAGCCTTTAGCTGACCTTAACCCAGGTTTTAACGAATACTAAGAAAACAAATAAGAAATGTACATGGGAGCCTTTTGTTTAGCATGTTTCCACATGGAGGTTGGTATGTGCGATTGTTTTATTTGCTCCAAAGGCAGCCAGTCAAGTCCCTTTAATAAAATTCAAATGCTAAAGGCCTTGCCGAAGTTCATTTATACTGCTTGGCCATTGTCCACTGTCCTAGTGACCCACTTGAAGAAGCTAATCAAATGTGTTTGGCATGACCTCCCTGTTATGAACCCATGCTGTCTCCTATCCTGGAGCACATTCACCTCAAGGAATTCAACCAATTTTTCCTTTAGAATATTTCCATCAGATTGTCAAATTAATAGATATCAGGCTGACTAGTCTATCATTCAAGCGTTGGTCCACTCTTGTATAGAGTCATCTCATCAACTGTTTTCCACTCCTACGGAACCACCTCTATGTCCAGCAGGCAGTGTAACAGGCTAGCAGGGGTACTGCAAGGACTGCCGCTAGCTCTGTCAGCACCATTGGATGCATAACATCCAGCCACGGGGACATGTCTACCTTAAGGGCCTTGATCCCTTTATTGACTCTGTCTTCTGTTAATGCTTCCTCACTCCTCTGCACTGTCCTCCAGTTCCTATCTTCCCCTGTTCCAGTGGCTCTTCCTTCTCCTTTGTGAAGACTGAGCAGAAGTATCATTTTTTTTTATTTTTTTTTACTTTCTGAGTTTTCTCCCCCAGCCCCTGTGCTCCATTTCTTCAGGAGATGCCTGGCATCTTGTCCTCATTCCTTCCTGCCTGGAGACCACAGTGGTCTCCCTCCATGTTACCTTGGTTTTTCTCATAGGTGGGGATGAGGTGGGGCCCATACACCCTGAACAAATGCACTCCACTGGGGGCCATTGATCAGGACAGGCAGGGGACCTTGGGGAACCTTGCTGGCACTCCATCTTCCCAGTGTGCAGGAGCTATTTTCTGGGTTTTCTTCTTGAACGTGAAGTGCACCTCAACTTCAGTGCAGGATGCCACTGATGTCCAACACTGCCTCCTCGTTGTGTGGCTGGGCACTCACTGTACTGCAGACCTCCACCTGAGATCAGTCAAGCACCAAGCCACATCTCCCCTCCCTCCCCGGAGAAGGTGAGCTGTCTTCAGACATTCAAGCCTCCTCCCCCTGGCCATCCCACTGATGCATCAGCCTCGTTTCTGAACCCCGAGTCACCAGAGTCATGAGTGGTAGTGCTACCTCTGCACCGATGGGCTGGCCTGAGTATAAGTATTCATTCAGTATTTGTGCCTTCTCCCTGTTTTCATCAGTCCACTCTGTCTCCCTTCTCAGCTTCACTATTTCCTTTTTTGTTGCTCTTTTCTCCTCTACCGGCTGTGTCAGTAGAAGGTTTTGTCACCCTCAATTTGGGGGGTGAGGGGGTGAAGCCCCCTACAAATGGGGAAACCATTTGAGGAGGAAAAGTCTTTGTGCATACTCTCTGCCCCCAAAAGTGCTATGGGTTCATTGTCATCCCTCCCAAGTCCCCCGAGTTCAGAGTTATAAATCCCCCTACAGATTTTTGTCCCTCCCTTCCTTCACCATCCCTCAGAGTTTGTAAGACTGTGTGCTTGCTTTCAGGATTTCCAGTTCTCACTGCTGCATTGCTGATTCATGGTTTTGATGTTCTCAATTTTGTTGGCGCCGTTATTGACTTCGCTCTTTTTGTCGCAGTTTTGACATGGAACCCTTATAGGATGGGTACCTTATAATCTGTTTATGAAACAAATAGTCAGTTATACTGTGATTGTAGGATAGTGCAACAAAATCAATATAAATTGGTTAAGCATTAAAGACTTGTGGTTCAGCATGTGGTGGGAAGGGGCACAAGTGTCCGCTTAGGCAACCTTTTAGAAGTGTAAAGACTGACATCAGAGTTTGGAGCATGGATCTGGCATTTATTCAAGTTACATAATTCCATTGTACATGTGCACATACTGAGATCTTGACATGATAACTAGCATCTGCATTGTGGGGAATCCAAGGCATTCGATGCCAGTTAACATGATTAGTAGTAATGGAGATGTGGAAAGCTAGTCTAGGCTTTTAGCACTTACATTTGACAGCAGCAATAAATTGGTGTCCTACTAAATAGCTGTTCAAAGTAATGACTCATCATAGTAGGATTGGAGGGTGTACCGTTGTAACAGTGATGCTGTTAAAATGAACCCTCCACAGTGACACAGCCTATTTGGCAACCACAGTGTTGAATGGGTTGTTGCAACGAAGTTCTGAAATGCCGACTGCCGGTGTTCACTGCTTTCCCCTGACATTTGCTCCCCCCAGAGTTGAGAATTTATAATTCTGGGAGCTGTAGGGGCAAAGCCCCTCACAAACAGTAAATCCCATGTTGCGCTGTTGTGGTCCTCAACACTTTGCCACAGTGATGTGATCACCATTGGCAAAGTGTTGTCGCTGTCAAGTCATTCAACAACTTTATTGTCAAAGTGGCTTGGTACATCAGGATTAGAGATGTGCAGAATATGGAATTTTTCCAGCAGAATTTAGATTAATCCTGCTTCTGAACTGCTTTTAAGAATGATTCACTAAATTCTGCTAAATTTTGATAGTTTCTTTATTTTAATGTAAACAATGGATTAGCTTTTCATGGTTTACATAAGCCATGGGTTAGTTTTCTGTAAACCTAATTCATGGTTGCATAAACAGTGGAACACTAATCACAGTTTATTTAAACTGTGAATAACTAATATACAATTTAAATACCACTTTCAGAATTTCAGAATTCTGCTTCCTATGGAATTCTGCTGAAAGAGGCTGAATTTCCAAAATGTCATGGAATTCCTTCAGTAGCAAATTTTGAAAGTTCTGCTCAGCTGTAAGTTGGCTCTACATCAAGTTAGTTCCATAACAAGAAATACATGAAGAGTGGACTAAAATAGAAAAAGCTACCAGCATATAAAATTCCCCTTAAAGGTGACTGGAAACCATTTTTACACCTCTAGATGCCCTCCAGTTGTTCCTGTATTGGCTGCCTGGTATTCTGATATGTTTTGGACCTTTTTTTATTAAATTAATCTAATTTTGTTGCTTTTGTAACTACCCTGAATCCCTCTCTCCTCAGCAGTTGCTGATCTCTCTTTTCATGTGCCTGAACATTCTAGAACATCAAAAACTCCCATTCTTGGCTATTCAGATGAATAGCGTGGAATGGGAGTTATTGATGTCATAGAATGTCTTAGAAACATGAAAATCAAGAGCAATAGCTGGTGAGGAGAGTGGAACACTTTCTAGATCTGATGGCATCCCAAAGTTACATTATTTATTTATCAAAAAAGCATCAAAGCATATCGGAATACATAACTGACATGGAAAGGAAGATGGAAGGGCAGTTAACTATGTAAAATTCATTTCCTATCTCCTTTAAATCCTTCTGTCAGCATTAGTACCAGGTGACACTTTTGCATCTTAGTTAAGAAAAAGATGCCAAATTATAGAGAGGATCTGAGTTCAAGATCAGGGCTAAAGCCTATCATCAGACTGATTACTATTAAATGTAATTTGATACCCAGATAGCTATTTTATTTCTTGATACAGTAGCTGTTTTTTTCTTTTTTCCTTTTTACACTGCTTTATTTATTTCATTACATGTTGACAGACCAAATAGATCACATGTTATAGCCAGACAAGAAGAACAGCTTATTCAATTAATTAACATTGTTATGTTTATCCAACTTAGATATGACAAATAATCTGTTCAGCATTTTCTTATTACTTTAACCATCTTCTCTATTGCTTCTGATCTAAGAGAGGTAGATATTATTTCCCTTTTGTAGAGCAAATGGAAAAAGTTTTATGTCGTAATACTTGATACCAACAAACTTTATAACAATATAGAAAAAAAAAGGAGAAAAAAAAACTAAACTACAAGGTCTCTTTCTACTTATAAAAAGAACTCCATTATTCTTGAACATGTATATTTAAGTGTATCAGCTGAATGTGTACTATTATATGATTGATCCACCCCAGATATTCTCTTGAGAGGGGGCAGTTGTTCTCCATTCCCTCTCCCCTCGCAGGTCACTCAGCATCACCTGTCTATCTGCAAGAGGGATATAAACCACATCTGGGATCAAAAGAAAGAAAAGGAGGTCTACCCCATCTTCTAATTATGCTCAATTGTCTTGTCCCCTCCAGATCGCCCATCTCATCTACCTGTTCTGAAATGCCTTTGTTCTCTGTTGGAGCCGGAATGTAATTTCTTCAATTTGTTGTATCTGGGAGACCACCTCCAGCCACTCTGGGGCTGTCGGTGGACTCACCTGGATCCACTTTCTAGTAATTGTTTTCAGTGCAGTCACAGTCATTGCCTGCCATAGGTAGGCTGCTTCCCTTCCTCTTACCTCCCCAGGGATCCCCCCAACATGAAGACCTCAGGTCACAACTGACTCTGCACCTGAAATATCTGTTTTAGTGAATTAGTAATATGTGCCCAAAATTGGTATAGATATGGGCATGCCCCAAAAATATGGGTGTGGGTGGCCCTGGGTTCTGCACAGTGCCTCTAGCAACTCAAAGATGTACCCTGTTTCTGTCTGGAGACCGCCACGGGTACCTTAAAGTATTTAGTCCTCAATTTCCATAGAAACTCCCACCATGTGGATCATGAGATTGCCCTCCAGATGCTCCTCCACCCTTTTTCCCACTGTCCCTCAGTAAGTACCAAGTTAATTTCATGTTCCCATCCTTGTTTGATATATTCAGTGTTAAAGCCAAATTGTTTAATAAATATTATATATTGGAGGGTGATTGCTCCTGAAGCATTCTGTGATTCCCGGAGCTGTTCAAATATCTCCTCCTTAGCTAATAGACCCCAGAACAGCTGCTCCCTTCTACTTTTTTGGTTAATGTAACTACATAACTGATAATATCTCATATTATTGGATGGTGTTGGTTTAAAATGCCGTTGGTCCACTTCAAAAGGGAGCAATTCTCCCTCCTGCAACAGCTTGGAAACCTTCCTTGGCTTTATTGCAGAACCAAGAGTCCAGAGCCAAATTCAGAGTCCACCAACCACCATTGATACCTCCAGGCCTTGTCCTGGTATGCTTTACCTAGGGTCACCCTCCTCCAATCCTCCATTGTAACCTTGGTACAGGTATCCCCTGTTTGCTCTCTAAGTGTTCCCTAGGTTGAAAAATAAGGGCTGACAGTGGTGGAAACAAGTAGGTTCCCATCTCAATCTCCCTCCAAGTGGTCTTGAAGGTTGGGTGTCTCCACAACAACCCAGTCTTCATTTAGTGGCCACCCAGTAGCCCTTCAGATAGGGTACGGCCAAGACCCCCACCTCCCGGTCCCTTGGAGGAAACATTGTCCATTTCCTAATTCTCAGTTTCTTATTTGCTCAAATGAATTTCATAAGCACTCTTTGCCAGGTTTCCAAGTCTTTCTTTGAGATTATACATGGTACTCCCTGGAAAAAGATAGTGAAAACAAGGCAGTACATTCATCTTTACTGCTTGTATTTGAGCATGTAGTGGAAGTCGTAGGAAGTTCCATTTCTCAATATCCAACTTCACTTGGGTCAATAAGGGAACAAAATTAAGCTGGAATAATTGTGAGTGCAATGTGCTGATACCGATCCCCAGATATTTCATCTGTTTCTGATCCCATCTCATAGGGTAGACAGTCCTCAATGGGGGGGGTATATAGGAGATAGAAAGTATCTCCATTTTTGAGATATTTAATGAGTAGCCGGCCAGTGCAGAAAAGTGTGGCAATTTTTCTATTGTCTACGCTAACGAGATTGTGGGGTCTTCCACGTATAATAGGATGTCATCAGCATATAACTAAATCCTATGCTGATGCTCATCTATCTGCACACCTTTAATTTCCTTGTCTTGTCTGATGCTCTGGGAGAGGGGTTCAATATATAGAGTGAATAGGAGGGGTGACAATGGGTACCCCTGCCTAGTCCATCTCTCCAAGGGAAACCCTGAGCATGATGTTCATTTGCCCTGTCATAGACCACCGGGGTTTTATATATTTTGGAGATCAGAGATAGGAAGGGAGTCCCCAATCCAAATCTGATTAAAGTCTCCCCAAGAAAAGTCTAATACTTCCCTATCGTGGAGCAAGGAGAGGTTCGACCTCCAAAATGTGAATTTTCTAATCTCCCTCAATCTCATGGTCAGAAAAACCAGGGTATAATCTGACAGTATGAAGTCCCCAATCAATACCTCTTAACTATCCTATTAGCTCTTTTGGGATCAAGAAGTAACCTTGTCTAGTATATGTTTGATGCACTGCTGAGTAAGATGTGTAGTCCCTCTTCTTACCCTCCAGATGGTGCCAGATATCTACGTATCCAAATTCCCCTAGCATTCCCTTAACTCTTTTGGCTGTAGTTTGTTCCTTTTGAGGTGTCTGGGCTGTGGAGTCCAGTGTAGGATTTAAAGTCAAATTTAGGTCACCTCCCCAAATCACATCTCCTTGTGCTCAGTCTTATAAGGTGGTTAAGTATTTTTGATACAGTGGGAAATAGACTGATGCCAGAGTCAAAGGTCCGCCCTGCAAGGTCCCTTTCATCGTGATGTACCTCTCCTCACTATCAGCCAGCACATCTGTTTTTTTTTTCAAACAAGACATGCCTGGGTACTAGAATCACTACTCCTCATCTGTGCCCCTTTTTATATGAGGCCGTAGCTGTGCTTCCATATCTCATGGAACCTAATTTAGTGTGTTCCTGGAGGGACAGGTGGGTCTCCTGAAGTAATATAAAGTCCACTGTGGCCTTTCTGAGGTAGCTTAAGGCTTTACTACTTTTAACCAGGTTTGTCAGCCCATTAGGGTTGTATGAGCAGAACTTCGTGTGCCTAAGCATCTGTCTGTTCTCTTAGGGCCTTTCTGTTTCCTCCCCCCCTCATCAAACCCACCAAAAGCTCTGACATCCCCTCTGAACAAGTACCATTCAGCTTTCATCACACTCATTGGACTATGACCTTGTAAACATACAAAACTTTCTACCAACTGGGCAGTATCCTTAACAATACACTGAAAAAAATGAAAGACTAAACTCGCCATGTGCTTCTAAGGTAGAAAACCTGATGTATCAGGTTTCTGTTCTCCTCTACCCATCCGGCAGAATAGGGAAGTAAGAAGAGGTAATAAAATTTCCCGTGTGAGTGGGGCCCTCCCATGAGTTAGTAGATGTTTCTCAGGACCTCCAAATAGGTCATAAGTTTGCATCATGCCAACCACCATCTGAGGCAAAACAGCAGTTCAGAGTTTTATCCCTCCCCTCCCTCTGGGAACTATCTTGTTTTGCCTATGTTAATTTACAGAAGATTATGGTCAGAAAAAAGCACATCATCTAGTTTACAGTTTGTAATATTCGGCATCACAGTTTTCCCAACATTTCTCAGCCCCCCCCTCCATTCCGAGAACAGCCTCTTCAGCCATTACCCCACTTCAATTTCCCATCATATCGTTTCTCTCCCCTCCCATGTCAAGGGTCTAGAGTCCATCCAGAAAGTTGGCCCCCATCTTACTTTAACAGTCCATATGTAGAACAGTTTCAATCCAGCAGAGCATTACATACAGCTCTATGCCTACCTTGATGGGCTTCAAAATGCCCCCTCCCCCGACTGTAACTCGAAGAATAGCCATATCAGGCCCACATTGATGTTATACTACAGGTTGAGGGACTAGAGCCCCAATCCACTTCACGGGGCCAGGGGGGTGCATCAAAGGCAAAAAGGTACATGGAGTTAGCATAGCCCAGTAAGATGCAACCAAAACTATGGGTGACAAGGTTTGTTCTGATTCAAGTGGCCTGGCCACTCTGCAGTCTTGCACCTATTCAGCTTCTTGATATTAGACCAGGCTTTTATTTTTACAGCCAATGTTACCAAAAACCGACCATGTCAGAGGAAGAGACAAAAAAATTCTAGGGTTGGGAGGTTTAGGCAAGTCAAATTGTCATGAGTCACTTCCAGTGTGCCGGCTGAGAAATCGTTGAACCCTCTTCTACAGTAGGTGGGGTTAGATCTAGGTCAGTGCAGCACAAATGGAGCACAATGAATTAGGACACAGTCACCTCCAATTTTAATCCCTCATCCAAGCACCATCGGGGATTCTTGCGATGGTCCCTGTGCTTTCTTCTTTTGCAAGGCGGCAACCTGATCCAAAACCACACATTGCAGCTTCCAGCACAGAACTTGTTTTCTTCTAACTTATAACCAGGTACCAGTCCATATTCACTGCCTGCTTCCTTTTCAAATGTTCCTGTTCAAGTTGTAGAGGGGTAATACCATTTTTCCCAAGTGGTGCCACTACCTCATCTGGTGAATTATAGGTCATTGCTCCCTCTTCCCAGAGAATCCTGAGCCTCACAGGATAAGGCATCTGGAAACAAATCTGGTTGTCTCTGAGGATTTTATAGAAGGGGACCCACCACTGCCTAGCCTGCTGTATCTCTGGGGGGTAGTTCTGATCCAAAGTCAGCCACGAGCTAAGATGTTTTATTTCTTTTTTCTGCCATGCTCTTCTCTTCTAAGTATATTCTCCTTGACTCTATAGTTAGTGAACTTCTTAATGATGGACCTAGGTCTGGTGGTGGACTCTGACAGTTTAGGAACCTGGGATCTATGGGCTCGCTCAATTTGAAGTTGGTAGCCAGCAGGTAATTCAAGTATGTCTCTCAGGAGGTCCTCTAAAAAGGAAGCCATTGGTTGAATCTCGGCACCCTCCACCAGATTGTAGAGGTGGAGGTTATCCCTCTTGGATCTGCTCTCTAGGTCAGTACACTTTGCTTGCAGGGCCAGAGTGTGGTGGTACAGTGAGCCCACCGCCTGGCCCAGGAGATCCCCGGTACTTTCACTTTGAGCTATTTTCTGCTCTGCCTGCTCTATTTGCTGATCCATCTTATTAAGCTTCTGTGACAAGTTTTTAAATTCTCCCTTGTTGTCCATGCACCAGTCTTGTATCTCTTTCAGAAGAGTCTCAAAGTGTGAGCTTGATAATATCTCTGACTTGCCATCCATATCGTAGTCGGAGCCATGCTGGCTATTTGTAGATATGCTCTGACTGTGAACCTGTGGCTTGTCTTTAAATTTTGTGCCATCGGGCTTTTTACTGGCTGCTTTTGGTCTTAATTTGTCTCCTCTGTCATTTTTGGAACCTCCTGGTGGCATTTTGAACAGAATTTTTGTCAGATTTATGGTTTTTTGGAGGTTTTAAAGTTCTCACGGGGAGAGAGCTCTACTCCTAAGCTGCTGTAGGCTCCGTGACATCACCGGAAGTCCAGATCAGTAGCTGGGTTTTTTCAAGCACTTTCTTAAATCTACAGTATTGCCACTACTCTGGTCAGTTTCACTAACTATGGCATTCGAAGCATGGATGAAGGCAAACTTATGAGAGCAGTTTCTGTGGACCTCATTAAGGCATTTGATTTGGTGGATGATCATATTCTCCATGCTAAATGGAGACACATCAAAATTCCAGCCTTTGCTACATCCTAGTTTTAGATCTTCATCTCATGTAGATCCCAGCAGGTCTACGTGAGTAGGTTCATTTCTAACCCACTGCAGGTTCTTAGAATGGTTCCTCATTCATGTTTGAATCTGTCTTTTCTCATAATTTATGAGTTCCCTCCCTAAGTTGTGTTGTGGAAGAAGGAGCTATTATATGCAGATGACCTCATTACATGCCACACCACCAAGTCCCCAACTAGCATCTACTGTTGCCTTTCCATTGACTCTGCTCAAAGCTGGCTTCTAAATAACAGACTGCTGGTAAATACTAATAAGACCAAAGCTATGTTTCATAGAAACATAAACATTGTCCATCCAATCTGCCTGTAGTTCTCTATTAAACTCTAGAACCTATTGTTCATTCAGGGTACTAGCCTACACAATCATATTACTATTGTTATAAAACTTTCTCATATCCCTCTTGAATCTCCCTTTCATCAGTTTCCACTCATGCCCCCATGTTCTTGTACTGTTAATCATGCTAAATAGTTCCTTGTAGTTCACCCTGTTTATTCCTTTAAGGAACTTAAAGATTTCTATCATATTACCGCCTCTCCTGTCTGGTCTCCAGTGAGTATATTTTTATTTCTAGCTTTGGAATTGTTGTGGATAGAAACCTATTTTTATTTTTTTTGTTGGTCATTTTTCTTACCTTGGACCCCGGTCTGCCATCCATGCCCAGGCATCCACCTCCTCAGGCCGCTGTTCAGACCGCTCCGGCTCCCATCTGGGGCTTCACTGCATACCCCTGTGGCTTGCCCCCCCCATGGTGGGGTGGCGGAGAGATCCCCCCCTATCTCTGCCAACACAGGATCCAGTCTCCACAGTGAGCCCTCGGAACTGAGCATCCCACCGAATGGCCATCAAGCCACTGTGACCAGTTCCATTTTCCCTGTTCTCAATTCCCCAGAGTCAGAGGGCATGCAATGATGCCAGCAGCCAGGAGTGCGCATGTGTCCAAGTGTGTCCCTGTCCAGGTGTCTGTTTTTGACTCCTCACCAGTGTATGGCATGCGTCCCCAACCCCAGCCTCCGCCAGGGTGTAGTCGGACACCAACCATTGTGGAACTCCCTCCCCAGAGAGGAAGAGCAGTCCATTGAATGCTTGATTCCTCTCCTCTCCTGCCAGCCCTCAGTGACCCATGCTCACTTCCAAACCCAGATTGCTGGCATGGCACAAGATGTGGCGGCCAGTGCCTCAGCCCTCAGCACCACCGGGCCAGCCAGAAACTTATTTTTTTATTAAAGCTTGTACTCTAGCCATTACAAATCAGCTCAAATTATACTGTTTTTATGGTTTTACTATGTAATACTGATACTCAGTATCCTGAATTCCACAAGACCGAGTTCCAGATATTGAGTTTCAGTATCCTGCAAGGCACTGAAACCTGACTTGCGGGATCCTGAAGGCACTTGCATTTAATGCATGGGGCTTTGCCCCCTTCACCCCCCATGTGGGGGCTCCATCCCCTGCACCATCCATTGCTGTAATCACCAACTACGAGAGGGAGCAGACCTTGGAGTAAAACACTAAGTTACACTGAGGTAAAAAAAAATGTGGTAATTGGGAACAGAACCCAGGTCCACCACACCATGCTGGCTGAGCTGCTGGTGGCTTAGCCCTCCATGCCACAGGAGCAGCTAGGCCGGCTTACATATTTTTTTCCTCTGTTGTGGTGCCTGGCCAGGGGTAGGGTAGTGGTTCATCACATCTACTACCTTACTCTTGTCCTTCCTGTTGGGTGCATATGTGTTGGGATACTGAACTTGGTCCTGTGAGTGTCAGGATTCTGAGTTTCAGTATCCTTATTGGATACTGTTTTTATGTGTTAATACTATTCTATATGTAGTGATACTATATGAACATGATTTCTTGGTATATTATCAGTACATAGTGTCTAGTCATGAGACAGCCAATAAAGAGAAAATAGTGTCAATGCCATTTTTGGTAATGATGGACTGTATCATTGATATTATATTTGTACTGATACATAAAATTTGATGACAGTTACAAAAAGTTAATAAATATTTTTCAACTTTTTCTGAATCTTGGTATTGTACTACACATTATTTAATTAGTATCTGACTGGTTTTAAACTTAATGTTCATACATGTTATGTCCTTAGTATTGTTGCAAACATTTCAGTCTGACCCCCCAGGGTGCAACACATCTTCCTCACTTTCTTAGACTTTGCCTGTGAAAGCATCAGAATAAAATAAAGTTGTCATGACTAAAGGAACAGATTCACAGATTCAGCACTGGAACAAAGTACAATATCCAGTGCTGTGGATGTAGGCAGGTGAACTAGTCATAGTAACCTTAGCCTAACACAGCTATGGTGGCAAAAAGGAACTATAGTAACAGGGAATAGCAAGTAAACAGAGCAAGGCAGGGGCAATGGTGTTAAATAACAGGCTGAAATTACCTATGCACTTCTGACACAATCCACAAATACAGAGAGCTGTGGGCAATGATTACCTTAGGCAAACAGAACATGAGATTTTTTTTTTTACCTTGAACAGGCAGTTAAGTATTCCTATGATCTTAACAAGGTAGGGCAGGTGCACTGATACAGCATGGCTGGTTGATGGCTGACTCTACAACTCATGCCCACAGAGTGATACCATTATGCTCCTGCCATTACCCTCTAGTCCACACCATGGAGGCCTGCTGGTTGCTAAGGACCTGTTAAGGGAGGAACATGTACCCTCTCTGGAGAGTCACCCATCAGATTAGTGAAAAAGAGTGGCAGGAGGAGTGGCAGACTCAACTGGACCTCCAGGTTCCTAAAGTCAAGTGTTCAGGATAATGTGGAGGTGGCTGGTGTGAGGCAGGGTTGTAACTGGTGAGCACTAACCTTAATTATTTAGGGATTTGAAGAACCAAATCTGATGTAATAACTTCTGTTCATCAGCTTTCCAGAGACAGTGGAGAGAAATATAGTATGTGGTTTCTTTATAAATGTGTTACTGATCCTGCTCTGCAAACATAGGAATGCCCCTTTTGGTGATTAAATAGGCCCACCACTCAATGAATGCCAGAACTAAGCTAGGTGAATGCCCCAGACCACTGCTGAAAACATTCTTAAGATTTATTGACAAAGAGGATCAATCATCTGACCAGGGAGTAGTGCCAGCTGAGGTGGCAAGGCCACACTTTATAGATTTCCCCTGACTTTTTATTCAACCTGTCCTAGAGAAGGCAGGCCTTCATTAATGCCAGAAATCAGTTTACAGCACTCAGTGCTTTCTACTGCCTCTGCAATCCTTCAACTATCAGGATTGTACACGGTGGAGTCCTTCATAATTTTTTGGCTCCGGGGTGGTGGAGGACTTGGCCCAACAGGACCTTTGATTAAGAGGTGACAACTATCTGCAGCCCAGACCAGTGCCAGACACCATGACGATAGACATGACACACTTAGGGGACACCTCCAGGCCTTGGTGACATATGGCCCTTCTCCACAGTATGGCAACTGGCTCCCAGCTTCCTTAAAGAAGAGGCACCAATACAAAAGGCAGAAGGACTCCTTCTCACTGCTAGTGACTCATTTCTGCAGCCAGAGCAGGGAGTCTTAGACATTCCCCAACGACTCCTCTGGCCTGCCAACAGAGAACTGCTTTCCAGCACTCCAGCAGGCAGCTGCAAAAGAAATTCATCCTCTTCTGGCCTTATTGGATGAGGGAACAATTCATCCAGCACCAGCAAAGATTGCAGCATACTCCTACAGTGATGTAGCAGCATCATTCAACCTCACAGCTATGCCCCCCTCTGGGTCATATGATTCATTCTGCCACAAACCTCAACCACTGCAGCAAGAAGTGTGCTAATAGTCAGTTCCACAATTAGGGGCTGTGGTAAAACTTATCTATTTTACTTGCGGAGTTTTGATGGTGTGCATAAGGATGAAGTAAGTAATAAGGGGGAGAGTCTTCAATAGGGCTTTGAAACCCTTTGTGTTTGTAACATCATTTGGCAGACCTGCCAGGCCATCAACCTCCCAGTCCTAAGTGGGCTAGAGGTCCATTCCTTCCTGCTGGCCCCATCCTCCATATGCTAACATCATCAATCACACCCTGGATTATTGCACAGGGGTGTTTCTGAATATTGCTGTGGCACTCTCTGGCAACTCCCTCATTCCCTTATTGAAGAAAGAGAACTGCATGGGTGGTAGTGTAACTGAACCACTGTGGGAAGGTGGGAAGATGGAAAGATAACACGGGCAGTGCTTTCATCAATGTATATTATTGTTTGGAAAAAGTGATTCTTCTCATGCTATTTCTGAACTTCTTATTGGTATGTGCACTTATGTGTGTTGCATATGCCTTTATTACCATTTAGAAAATGGGTAGGGAAAATTCTTGTTTTTGATTGGATAATGCCAACTACCACCCAGTCCGGGTATCAGGCAATAGAGACCGAAAAATAATGAGTCCCAGTCTCTGTTGCTTGATTTCATTCTAAAAAGCTTGTGCCCACAGAATGTTGAATTTTAAACTGTCAACTTGTTGTTGTTTCAGTTAGTGAGACATACGCACTCCTTTCCCGTCACTTAATTTGACACCACCCCACTCCGAAGGCAGCATTCAGTTGCTCCATTTGTTGTTTTACCAAATCTATATTGAACGCTATTTAAAAAAAGTTTCAACATTCAAATAGTAGTGGTAGCACATCACATGCTCAATGCTACTCCGAGACACCCCTTTCGCCCCTGATTGCAGCCCCGCTTGGCCGAAAAGAAAATGCATAACTTTTTTTTTTAAAGATAAAGCATTGAAACTACCTCCTTAGAGCATCCTATGGCTTCTTGGTAGCTGAGCTACTGAATTCACTTCTCCTGGCCATCAACCCTGATCCCACTGAGAGGTACCCCATGCTGATCCCACTTCTGTTTTCAGTACCACTGTCCAATAGCACTGCAATGTCAAATAAAAAACTGACAGCAATGCAGAGCAGTGACTAGTGTGTGTGTGTGGGGGGGGTGTAATCATGATCAACAAGTAAACAGGATGGATGAAGTGGGCAGAGTAAAACAGAAGAAAAAACTTTCAATTAATGAATAAATATGAAAGAATGAATAAAAAAAGAGTACAACAAAGCCTTCTAACTTTAGCCCTGTGTGTGAAGTGCAGCAAATCAAAGTGTGTGTGTGTGTTGGGGGGGTTAACCATGATAACCAGCTCCTAAGTAAGAACTACAGCAGCTGAAGTAGAACAAGGTCCCTAGTTAAAAAAAAAAAAAAACTCAAAAAAAATCATTTTAATGGAGGCGGAGGAACTATTTTATTTAAAAAATATCAAACAAATAAGAGGTTTAACATTTAAACATACCCATTATTTTTTTTTTGCAAACATATTTAATAGTGTCCCATTTTCAAAGCACAATAATACCCTCCAGGGTGGGTGGTATGGGCTATACCATATCTTCCAGGAGGTATAAGGACCTCCACCTGCAACAGTGGGCCTCATTATGCCCCTTGGTGGTCCGGTATAACCCAATACCACCCAGCCTGTTGGGTATTATTGCTTACTTATATATAAGATGGGAGGAGCTAGCCATTTTATAAGTTAACTACAGGCTGAGACACCAAAAGGAGCTTATGGATCTCAGTTCACTTCAGTCCTTTGCATGCCATTGTTTTCCATTGGAATGGACAAAATGGGCACAAGAACAGGCCCCTTCCCTCTTTATTCCTGTTGCTAGCCTTTGGAAGACACAAATCTTGCTTGTAGAGGAGAAAGCAGCTAACTAAAAGAAGCTATCATTTTATTACTAATTTAACACTTCTATGTCAGCAGGAGCCAGTGACTGTTGAGATTAAGCAGACAGATACTTTATTAGAAGTAGAAGGAGTCTTATTTAGGGTTAAAAAAAGAAAAGAAAGAAAGTCAGTGTGTGTTCTGTGCTGGGAAGGGTACTGTATCAACTTACTTTGCTAAGCCAGTAAGAGGAGAGAGAGCTTAATTGGGGGTATGGCTTAGACAATATAAAAGCAGGTGACTCCAATTACAACATCCTGTTGCTAACCTTTTTTCTTACTAATTGCCCATCTTAAACCAGTTCTACTTTTATAGCCACTGGATTTGACTAACAACAGGACCTTCCTGTTTGGCAGTAGGAAGGGAAGAGTCATAGAGAAACATTAGTTTTGTCAACCATAAAGGAAAAAAGTAGCTCACTCCACCCCCCAGCTGCTGGTGGTCTGACACTGAGCAAGGAAGAAGGAGGCTACTGAAGAATATAGGAAGTTGCAGTCCCAGAACAAGAAGGGTGAGAACTGTAAGGAGAGGAGAGAGTAAGCATACAGAGAAACAGGAGAGGGGACACAAAATAAGACATGATAGGAGTGGTGCAGTCCAATGGCTGTGGGGTGGCAGTGTTCTGGGAGACATTCTGGAGGCTGCAATGCTGCCCTATTTGCAGGCACCTCTCTGGTCTGAGGAAGGAGGTTGCCTGTCTCCAGGATAACCTGGCTTGGATTTGTGAAACCTCCTCCCCCACCCAGGGACCACCAGGGTCAATGCCACTACCTCAGAGGTTGCCAAGAAAGAGAAGAGGCTGGACCAGGGTGGGCTCAGGAAGGGACAGGGTGGTGGAACGGAGTTGTATCCCTCCAGCTGTACCTCTCCACAATTCATATACTCTTCTGGTGGATGGTGGTTCCTTTATGGTGGCACCTGCAGTGGAGACCAAGGAAGAAGCTGGGAACCTTCACAAAGGAGACCCACAGGAGGGTGGCATGGGACCCTACAGGAAGGAAACAGCTCCTGGTGGGGGGCTCAATCATTAGGGGGTAGAAGTTGGGGAGGAAGGGAGAGGGGGTAAGGTGCCTGCCTGGTGCCATGGCTTGGAGGGACAGGAAGCAAATCCTCAGGATCATGGGAGCAGCTGCACAAGAGAGGGAGCTGGATGTCATTGTCCACCTAGGGACAAATGACCTGGCTAGGAATGGGATCAAAGCAGTGCAAGAGGAGTTTGTAGAGTTGGAGAGGGGCCTTAGACAAGTAGCACATACGGTAACCTTCTCAGACATGCTGCTTGTCTATGGCAAGGGTGATGCTAGGGTACTCCTCACAAGGGAATTCAATGAATGGTTGATAAACTGGTGTGGAGCTCAGGGTTTTGGCTTCATTGGGGACTGGGGAGCCACCTGGAGCAATGCAGACCAATACTGGCACGATGGTCTGCATCTGTCCAGGGGGGAACCAGGATCCTAGGTGAGAGGTTTAGATGCTTCATTGGCAAGCATTTAAACTAGCCAAGGGGGAGGCACTGAAAATGAACAGGGAAATCCCAGCCTCCCCCCACAAAACATGGCAATTAGTGAGGTAAACACCAAGGTAGAGAAGTCATTAGGGAGCAGGACAGAGGTAAATGTAAAAAAAGGCAAAGGCAGTAAGGACAGAGATGGAGCTAAAAGGGGTAAGGCTATCAAATTGGAAGGTGGTGAGTACCAATGCCTGTAGTCTGTGCAACAAGCTCCCTGAACTAGTGGCCTTGATGGAAGAGGGTTGCCAGGATATTGTGGCAGTCACAGAAACATGGTACACAGAGAACCATGACTGGCATGTCAACATACCAGGATACACAATCTACGGGAGGGACAGGGAGGGTAAAAGAGAGGGAGGAGTAGCTCTCTATGTAAAGGAAGGGATCAAAGCAACAGAACATGTATTCAATGAATACTTACAAAACATAAACTGGGAATCTAATCTTCTTAATTGTACAACACAACAAGCTTGGGACTTTTTGAAAAACATTGTACATAATTTGGAAAATACCTCTATTCCATCTAAGAGGAAATTTAATAATAAAGGAAAAATTCCCCCTTTTTTCAACAAGACAATCAAAAATCAGATTAAAATAAAAATTAAACTTTTTAGGAAACTTAAGAATAGTACTGTTCCATTTAAAACTATTCTATTACATAAATACAGACTATCTGTGAAAAACTTAAAAAATTCTATTATACTGGCAAAAAATAAGCAAGAATTTAAACTAGCTCACACAAAAGACTGTCACAAATCTCTTTTCTCCTATATAAATAGTAAAAAAGGTGTATCAAGGACCATTGGTCCCATTATAACCAATGGCTCTTCTCTATCTGATATAGAAACCTCGAATCTCTTTAGTAAGTACTTTTGTTCTGTCTGCTCTCAAACATCACCTATTAGTACATTTAAAGTTCACCACGTAGATTATCATAGGTTCTATCCAACTGACATTATACAGGCTATCCAAAAATGAAAAAAAATACTAGTCCGGGCCCAGACGGTATTCATCCATGGTTTCTGATTGAAACCTCTATAAATATTTCTATACCTTTGTCAATTATCTTCAACAAATCCTTACAAGAAAGCATTGTACCAAATGATTGGAGTTCAGCAATAGTTACTCCAATATTTAAAAAAGGCAATAGAGGTTCTGTGCAAAATTATCGTCCAATTAGCCTGACCTCAGTGGCTGGTAAATTAATGGAACGAGTAATGAAGTCTCTAATAGATCAAGATTGTAAAAAATTTTGAATTTATGATTCAAATCAGCATGGGTTTACTCCCAAGTATTCCTGCGCCACCAATCTGATATCTTTTTACAATAATATAAGTACTCTACTAGATGTGGGTATCCCTACTGAGGTAATTCTTTTGGACTTTAGTAGAGCTTTCGATAAAGTCTCACATGAAAAACTCATTACTAAAATGCACAATCTAGGTTTGTCACCTGATATTGTCAACTGGACTTTAAACTGGTTGACAAATCATTCTCAGCGAGTCAGAATTAATGATATCTTGTCTGATTCGGGTAGTGTGACAAGTGGTGTACTAAAGGGGTTGGTCTTGGGACCAACATTGTTTAATCTCTTTATCAGAGATTTACAAACAGGCCCAAATAACTTCATGGTTAAATTTGCAGATGATACAAAACTGGGGGGCAAGGTTAATAATCAAGAAAATATTTCTGCATTAAAGAAGGATTTGGAAAAATTAACACTTTGGGCAAATGAAAATCATATGCAGTTTAATCAAGACAAATGTTTAGTAGTGCATTTCAGTGTAAATAATCCAAAAACGATATATTATATAAATGGACTACCACTCCACTCATCAAATTGTGAAAAAGATTTAGGGATATATGTTAATAATAAACTTACATCAAATGATCACTGTGTTAGAACTGTTTGCATGACCAACAGACTTTTGAGGCAAATAAAACACACTTTTGTTAATCGCACTGAACAATGCCTTATTCCATTGTATAGGTCATACATTGGACTGTATCTAGACTATGGCTCCCTTTTCTGGAATCCAAACCAAAAAAAAGACATAGCAATTCTTGAACAGGTTCAAAGGAGAGTAACTAGAATGATTCCAAGATTAACAAACTTGGATTATCAGAACAGATTCAAAGCTACTAGTCTCTTCCTTCTTCAAACTAGAAGATTAAGGGGTGATATGTTTATGGTTTTTAATTTAATAAATTCACCAGATCTAATGGAAAAATGTGGTCTAACACTCTCCAAAAGGAGACATGTTCCAAGACTGCATAATAAACAGCTTGAAGTAAAAACTTATAAAACCAGTAAAAGGGGAAACTTTTGTCCAATAAGCGCATCCATTGTATGGAACACCTTGCCACAAGAATTGGTAGAGGCAACTAGTGCCACTGTCTTTAAAAACAAATTAGATGTTTGGTTGAGGGATAATAGATAAATAATGTCCCACATAGTGTGGGGAACAGTCTCGATGGGCTCTGGCCTTCTGTTTTTTCATACCAAGTAATACCAAGTAACTAAAGAGTAAACAGGGAGCAGATGAGGCACTCTGGGTCACCCTGGAGACAGGAAATGGAACCACAATCTACATGGGGGTTGTATACAGACCCCCATCTGAGGGAAAGGGAATGGACAAGGAAATGATAGAAGGCATCCTTAGAATTGCAGAAAAAGGGTAGATATTGTTGATGGGGGACCTGAATATGCCAGATGTTAACTGGAGCACCTTTGCAACAGGAACATAGATACATACATAGACAGTGTCGTCAGATAAGGGCCTATGGCCCACCCAGTCTGCCCATTTAAGTTTGTAAGTTCAGTTTATGTTTTCCAAGAAGTCTGTTGCCCCTTACCCCTGACCTCCAGAATTCCTTTATGTCTATCCCATGCATTCTTAAATCCCGTGATTGTTTCAGCCCCCACCACTTCCTCTGGCAGGGTGTTCCACTTGTCCACCACCCGTTCTGTGAAGAAATTCTTCCTCACGTTTCCTCTGAATCGTCCTCCCTCCAACTTCATCCCATGCCCTCTAGTCCTGGAACATCTTTTTCACTTAAAAATAGTGCATTCCTGCACCCTGTTCCTCCCTGTAAGATACTTGTATGTCTCTATCATATCCCCTCTCTCCCTCCTCTCCTCCAGGGAGTACATGTTCAGTGCCTTTAACCTGTCCTCATAGGACTTGTGATGCAATCCATGCACCATCTTTGTTGCCCTCCTCTGAACCTTCTCTACCCTGTCTATGTCCTTATGTAGGTAAGGTCTCCAGAATTGCACAGTGTACTCCAGGTGCGGCCTCACTAGTGTCTTGTATAGTGGAATTATGACCTCCCTTTTCCTGCTGGTGATGCCCCTGACTATGCATCCCAGCATCCTATTTGCTTTACCTGCTGCCTTGTTACACTGTTTCCCTGCCTTGAGGTCATCAGAGATGATAACCCCAAGATCCCTTTCCTGCTTGGTGCATGCTATATCCTCACCCCCCAACTGATATATTGTGCCAGGGTTTTTGTGCCCCATATGCATTATCTTGCACTTCCTTGCATTGAATTTCAACTGCCAAACCCTGACCATTCTTCAAGTTTCTGCAGGTCCCTTCTCATTCTGTCTACACCATCTGGTGTGTCTACTCTGTTACAGAGCTTTGTGTCATCAGCGAACAGTGAAATTCTGCTTTCTAGGTCCTGCACAATGTCACTGATGAAGATATTGAATAGTACTGGTCCCAGCACTGATCTCTGTGGTACCCCACTGGTCACTCTTCCCTCTGTGGAGTGACAGCCATTTACCACCACCCTCTGTGTCCTGCTGCCCAGCCAGTTACCTACTCACCACACTAATGTCCTGCCCACACCCATATTCCCCAGTTTGTGCAATAGTCTTCTATGTGGCACAGTGTCAAAGGCCTTGCTGAAGTCCAGATAGGCCATGTCCACTGCTCTCCCCTTATCCACCTCCCTAGTCACCCAGTCAAAAAATTCAATGAGGTTGGTCTGAGATGACCTTCCCCTGGTGAAACCATGCTGCCTTGGGTCCTGTAGTCTATTGACAACCAGATGTTCCACCAATCTCTCCTTCAGTAGTGCTTCCATGATCTTCCCCACTACCGAGGTGAGGCTGACTGGTCTGTAGTTCCCCGCTTCCTCTTTGTTCCCACTTTTGTATAAGGGGACTACATCTGCTATCCTCCAGTCTTTGGGTACCTCCACTGTTTCTAGTGATCGGCTAAACATCCAAGAGCAGGGTCATTCTTGATGCCCTACAAGGGGCATGCCTCAGACAGCTAGTATTGGAACCCACTCGAGAGGGAGCAGTTTTAGACCTGGTACTCTCAAATAGGGACAGAGAAAGAATCTCAGATTTAGAAGTGGGTAGCCATCTGGGAACAAGCAACCACCAAACAGTGTGATTCATGATAAACACAGCCGTACAGTCAAGCCATACAAAAGCTAGAGTATTGGACTTTAGGAGGGCTGACTTTGGGAAAATGAGAGAGTGCCACAGAAAAGCACTAGCAAACAGGCAAGGGGGGGGTGGAGGAACAATGGGGAGTAATCAAAACAGCCATCACAGAGGCAACAATCCTTTGTGTAAAGCAAATCAACAAAACACAAGAAAGGAAAAAACCACTATGGTTCTCAAAAGAGGTGGCAGGGAAGGTTAAGGAGAAAAGGATAGCATTCAGGAAATATAAGGAAACACAGAAGGAGCAGGACAAAGAACTTTATCAGTTAAAGCAGAAAGGGCAGGAAGGCAGTCAGAATAGCAAAGGCCCAAACTGAGGAAAGGATAGCCAACTCTGTTGAGAAGGGGGATAAGACCTTTTATAGGTACATTAGGGAGTGAAGAAAGACCAAAGGAGGGATACTGAGGCTTAATAAAGGGGAGGGAATGTGGGCAGAGGGTGACAGTGAAAGAGCAGGTATACTGAATTAATATTTCTGCTCAGTATTCACAAAGGAAGAGGACAGAGAGGTACCTAAACCAAACAAGAGACACACTCTGAAGATGGGGGTCGATACCAGTCCATTTACAGAAGAAAGGGTTCTGAAAGAACTAATAAAATTTAAGGTGGACAAAGCTATGGGGCCTGATGGGATTCACCCAAGAATTCTAAAAGAACTAAGGGGAGAACTAGTGACACAGCTGACTACTCTCTTTAACAAATCATGGGAGGATGGGGTGGTATCTGAGGACTGGAGGAGGGCAGATGCGATTCCTCTTCACAGAAGTGGGAGCAGGACAGAGGCAGGAAACTACAGACCAGTTAGTTTGACCTCAGTGGTAGGGTAAATGATGGAATCACTTCTGAAGGAAAGAATTGTTGAATACCTAGAGGCCAGCAGGGCACAGGACCCAAGGCAGCATAGATTCACGAAGGGAAGGTCATGTCAGACAAATCTAATAGATTTCTTTGACTGGGTGACCAAAGTAGTAGACCAGGGAAGGGCTATGGACATGGCCTACCTAGATTTTAGCAAGACGTTTGATACAGTCCCACACAAAAGATTAATATACAAGTTAGCCAGCCGTGGAGTGGGTCCTAGGGTGGTAGCCTGGATAAAAAATTGGATAGACAACAGGACGCAAAGTGTAGTAGTAAACGGAGTCCACAGTGAAGAAAGGAGGGTTACTAACAGGGTACCAGAGGGTTCAGTACTGGGATCATTACTTTTTAATGTCTTTATAAGTGACATTGCAGAGGAACTGGAAGGAAAAGTATGTTTCTTTACAGATGACACAAAGATCTGTAACAGGGTTGATACAAAAGATGGAGTGGAAAGGATGAGAAGGGACTTGGCAAGGTTGGAGGAATGGTCAAATGTATGGCAGCTCAGATTCAATGCAAAGAAGTGCAAGGTAATGCACCTTGGAAACAAAAACCCAGGGGAAGAGTACACAAGGGGGGGGTGAGATACTGAGAACAGTAAAAATGGAAAGGGACCTGGGGGTAATTGTATTAGATGACCTAAAGGTGGGCAAGCAATGTGAGATGGCAGTAAGGAAGGCTGGGGGGATACTGGGATGCATAGAGAGAAGCATCAATTGTAGAAAACAGGAAGTTGTTATCCCTCTGTACAGACAGTTTGTAAGACCCCATCTGGAGTACTGTGTGCAGTTCTGGAGACCCCATCTCCGTAAAGACATAGACAGAGTGGAGGCTGTCCAGAGGAGGGCAACCAAAATGGTGCAGGGTCTGCACCAGAAGACATATGAAGAAAGACTAAATGAACTTAATATGTATACCCTTGAGGAAAGAAGAGAGATAGGGGACATGATAGAAACTTTCAAGTACCTCAAGGGAATCAACAAAGTTCAAGAGGGTAGCATCTTTCAGAAAAAGAGAGGTGCAAGAACAAGGGGGCACAATTTTGAAGATAGAGGGGGATGGCTCAGAGGTAATGTGAGGAAGTATTTTTTCATGGAGAGGGTTGTGGATGCGTGGAACAGCCTCCCTGAGGAGGTAGTGGAATCAAGAACAGTGGGGGAATTTGGGAATGCATGGGAAAGACATAAGGCAGTCCTAGTGGGGGGTAGGAGGAAGTAAGCTGTTGGTTAACTAGGATCTGCAGCTTATCTGTTAGGTAGGAAAATGGTCACACTAGGTGGGCCAAGCAGTCCTTATCTGCCATCAAATTCTGTGTTTCTATGTTTCTATTCCTTACCACTTCTCCCCACAGAGAGATGATGGCTCTGGAAGGGCTCAGGAACCAATGCTGTTTATATTCCAGCTGCCTTAATGCTTACACCACGTGGGAGGTGGGGGACACATACAGCCAGTGAACAGGAGCACCTGAGCTTCAGGCTTTTTTGAATTTGAGTGAATACTTTGAAGATATATTGGGCAGCAGTTCATCAGCATCATTTTAGGTGTTGAGGTGCAACATGGTAGAAGATTGAGGGTGGTGGCAAATTCATGGACTCCTTCAGTTATGGTATCAAAGGCCCACTTTTTCTGCAAGGGAACACATTCCTAAACATGAAAAGCTCCCTCCCTTGCTTTCCTTTGTTAATTAGATCCATGACTGTTGTTTATTGTTATACGGTGTTACATAAACATTATCCAGAGCTGTATATTACCTGGAATCAACCTAGAAACTAGACAGGCTGCTGATATTCCATACTGTTCCCTTACTCTATACCTGGCCTAGGCAGTCAAACTGTGGTCTTAATTGTGCTGTTGTTGCTTATTGGATCATGGGTTTGAGTATATTACTGGGGGTGCAGACTGTTGTTTGTTACTTGTTGCTTTCTCTGTGTGGCTATATGACTTTTACCTATACAAACTGTTAAGGATAATCCTCTACCAGAACTTCATATATCACTTAACCTGTAGGTTTGTTTTGCTTGTAGTTACATGCCATCTTGATGGCCCAGGTTGTACCTAGAAAATTATCCCATTGACCAGTGTACCTACACATTTATCAAATAAATAAATAAATAATATGCTCATCTCCTACTAAGAGTTAGAGGTCAAATGGCTGATTCTCCAGATGCTGTTACCTACTTCCTATTGGATAACCTTCAGGAGGATGCATAAAACAAAATAGACAGTTCACAAGGATGGCTCCCCAGCCCTCAGTGAAGGTATGGATGCTCCCCACTTTCCTTCTCTGGCATTTTTCATCCCCCCAGTAGATGACCTGGTTCAAGATATGTTGTACACATAACAGATGGCATATATCTTCCTCCCTACTTATGTTGAGATGAGGTCATGGGCCCTGACATTCATGGTATATCCACTTGGGGAGGATAGACAAGAAGGTAGACATGGGTTTCTGGGTACTGTTTGCAGGATGCATCCCTTTCCTAATGAGGCTCTTTAAGAAACTTTGAGGGTGCTAAGGCAAAGGACAGTCCCACTTGATTACTGATAAATTGCGTGTAATGATCAGATTTCTCTCACTGTTTTGGTTTATGGTTTTGTTAGAAGTTGCTCGAGCTGTTTCTGCAGATGAAAGACCAGCTTTCCTGCTCAGGAGCTCCTGGGTCGGCCAGTCCCAGAAGCTGAACCCTTTGCTCAGGTCCCTGTTGTCAACACTGGAGGCACTACAGCATAGAGACTCTGGTAAGGGACTCTCTTTTGGACTGTGTTCTTCCCAACACCTGGTTCCCTCATGCTGTGGATGGCCAATCCCACATATGCCACATCCCATACCATACTTTGTTTCTAGACTCCCTCATGATGTTGCCTGATAATAGGTGTTTCTCCTGGAACGTCAATAGGCTGAACAACCCAATCAATAGGAAACCAATCCTATCCCACTTATGTAAGCTGAAGGTGGACTTAGCTCTCCTTCAGGAGATGCATCTTAACACAGCAAAAGCCCTTAAGCTACGTAGAGTGTGGGTAGAGCAGGAAATATAGAACACCTTATCAAGTAAGAAAAGAGGCATGTTGATTTTAATCCACAAATGGCTACTGTGATGTACTGTAACCCAGAAGGCAGATACTGAGGGATGGGTACTGACTCATATTCTAGCCCCAGCTAGACAATATATATTGGGAAATATTTGTGGTCCTAATGACACAGGGGCATCTTTTTGTTCACAGCTTTCACAGGCAATAGCTGATGTCAAACCTTCTGCACTACCCTCATGTTAGGAAGGAATTTTCATGTTCCTCTGGACAGCACCCTAGACACTCTATTATAGAGTAAAATGAGAAGGGAGGACATGCATATTCATGCCAGAGTTTCCTGCAACTCTCTGAATCTCGATTCTCTAGGCTCAGACTGTAGACACCATGGGCTTGATTTTCAAAGGGTGATGTGGGGGGGGGGGGCTTGTGTCAAGCCCAGAATCAAAACCCAATTTTTGGCACAGCTGTGCCAAACTCCTTTGATGCAACTGCACCTGATTTTAGTACATCAGGCACAGTTGCAAAGGTTTCCTCAGTTTAGGTCAGCTTGAATCAAAGATTTGGTGCAAACCTCATAAAAAGGGTCCGGAAATGGTGCAAGTTAGATGGGGAAAAGCTGATCTAAGTTGCGCCATTTGGTGCTTGGGAGTGAAAATCCTAATTGCCGGCCAGGAGAATGCCACAAGCCCCATGCACCTAATTATCGGTGCACTAGTTGTTTGAGACATTCTTGGGGCCTTGTAAACTGCCTCAGTGGCTCAATTTCCAAATGCCTCTTAGGTTAGCACATGGTGCGCCAAAAGCCCACTTGTGAAACCACTGAGTGCACCATGTATCCTGCACCAGATTTTGGTAGCTGGGTCCCTGCCCAAAAGTCCACACCGATGCCACAAGTGGTCCTGTGCACCAAGAAGCTGGCACACAGGGGGAGCTTAATGGAGTCATCTGCGTAGTCCTACAGCAGAACCCCATCCACTCCAACCATGACCATTGCAGTCTAGCACATGGAACCCACAGCAACACTTACCTGACATGACCTGCATAAGAGAAAAAGAAGCCTTAAACATGAAGGTTATGCTATCCTGACTGCAGTACTCAGTGCCTACATACCCTGGACACTGATGGCGGGCATTGCAACAGATTGCAGAGCAGGTAGGGAATGGAGCACCATAGCTGAGGTGCCAATCTGCACCCTGTGTGCAGTCCTCCTTGTGTTGGAGAAAAGGTTCTTCATCCAGGGTGTGACAGCAGGAGGCCATGTACCAGAGATGGAAGAGGTGCCAAGATGCAGGTGACAGGGTGTCCACACACGAAGATGTGAGGTGGGTCAGGGGAACCTCCCAGTGTACATGCCACTCCTGCAGCAGGCAGGGTCCCACAAGGCACTGCCTCTCCTGGAGGTTGTCCCGGCTGCGAAAGGTGGCTGTCCACTGCTGTCAGCTCTCCCTGACTTTGCCAAATGTCAGTCCCAGCATAGTGCATGGGGATGTTAGACCAGATGTGGCTGGTCTAACTGTGCGTGCAGCTTATGGCCACTTTGGAGGATTGAAAATCCCACTGTGGAGTATACAGCAGCAAGAAGTGGGGCATGTTCCCCCTTGCCATGATGCTGGCTGCAGCATGGCACATGGCTGGCACATGTCCATTAGAGGTATCACATAATAATAATAATGAAAAGCAAATGGCTGTTCAAAAAGGGTGACTCAATTTGAGTGCCTGCAAAAAGAGTGAGTGCCACATGGTAGCAAGGGAACAACTACAGTGACCATACCCGCAGGTTGCCCCCTTCTCTGGAGCATACTCTTTTCCCCTGTGTCCACCCCCCCCCCAGAGCTGGTTAATTAAAATTAGGTGGGGAGAAGTCCCCTGCATAAGACAAAATGTGGACATCAGCTTCTTGCAGTGAACATTCTGATCCATCGCTGCATGTGCATGGTAGCTGTAATTGCCATCTCCGCTATTGTTATCATTGTTGTTGCACTCACTGTTGTAGTGCTCGCTCTTTCTGAATTGCTGAAATTACATGGAACCTCTGTCAGATGCACTGAGTCCTGTCTGTTCCATAAGCCCCATTTGAGAATCAGGAATGACACATGGTGTGGTGCAGTGTGCCCCTTGCATCATGTTTCTTTGACACAAACACCTGGTATCATTCCTGACCCTTCAAAAAATTGAGCCTCTTGTCTCCCAGCTAGAGTCCGTTAGAGAACATCTCTCAGGGTCAGGCTTAACCCTTTGAGTGCTACCTAATAACCATACATTCAATATACTTAACCTGACCTATGTACTTAAGCAAGGAACTCATGATCCTTAGTACTGAGAACTCCAATTTCAGAGGAGGTATGGCATGTCTCTTGGGATATGGTCCCTAGAGACTACAGGGACTCCAGAAGTAGATTAAGAATACTGCGCTCCACTGCAGATACAGGATTCCTCAGGTACTTCAATTAATGCAGCTTATAAACCATGATCATTCCCATGCGGCTTGTTGCTTCATATTTTATGGTCCTGTCCCTTTCTATTGGACTACTGGTAGGCTATCCATTATGA
This sequence comes from Neoceratodus forsteri, assembly GCA_016271365.2. Taxonomy (NCBI): domain Eukaryota; kingdom Metazoa; phylum Chordata; order Ceratodontiformes; family Ceratodontidae; genus Neoceratodus; species Neoceratodus forsteri. Next base: position 210,152,223 of record CM057451.1, read on the forward strand.
ATTTCAGTCCATCATGGTTACTGCCTCCCCTGTACCCTACATTTATATATACTTGTGACACTAAATCTCTTCCAACTCTAGAACCTGGTTTGAGAAAATGGGTGGTGACAGTAGATGTGGAGGCTAAACTACTGTTACTCATGGCCAGGTGGCAAACTGAGGTCTTCTTCAGTGCCAGTTGGAAAGAGGCAGCTGGGGACTTGGCCAATTATCAGCTTCTAAGCCACATTGTTGGCAGTAAGGAGGGGCAATACAAAACAGTTTGAGGACCCTATCTGAAATACACCCAGTGCTCAGTGTTCCTCCTATGGGCAAGGGAAAAGAGACATCTTGTAACCTGCTACCAATTTGCTCAAAATCCTTATTGAATCCCTTTATATTTTTTGGTTGTCTACAGTACTGTCTTACATCTTATTTAGAAGACAGGCTGTACCACAAGTCAGCAGTGTTTTTGCACAAAGTGGCACTTGGTAATGCCCCAACCAGCATACTGGAGTTATTTCAGTGGGCCTCTCACATGCTGGGGACATGTTCTCAAACCAAATTAACATTTAATCTCCCTTGCAGGTATACTGCTTCTGGCAAGAAATCTTTTTTCTTTGGGTCATACTGTTGCTCCTTACAGCATACTTCCTTAAAAAAAATAATCTTAATTTTTATAAAGCATTTTCTCTCTTGGCCCTGAAGTCGGTGGTCATCAGCCCCTACCAAAAATAAACCAGTGACTACCTGCCCCAAGACTCCCATCTGAGATTCCTCACAGATTTCCCCATGCAGCAGTGTCAGGGAGAAGGGGTTTGTCGTAACCTTGGAGCACAATTCAAAGTGGAGGTGGAATGACAAAATGATAAAACATGATAAAAATTGCTGCTGAAGGCAAAATAAAGCAAAGTGAACAGTGATTTACTGGAACAGCAGTACAAGTAGAAACTGTGGCATTAACCTACCCTAGCACTTTGAACCATATGTTCTTCATCAGGGGATGGGCTCATACCAAAATTGCATTACATAAATAATTTTACTTCATATTGCTTCCAGCACCAATTTTTAGCACAGTTTGTCATTTTGTCATTCTGCCCAGTTTTGTACTTACTGAAGCTCCCTCTTGCCACGCTATGCCAGGACCCTTCCTCTCTTGTTTCAAAGTGGACGTGCTCCTGGGTGACAGCAAAGGCAGGGCAATGGGGTCAGCTTCATACTCTGATTACCATGCTTTTTTCTATGTTCAGTCCCTGCCACACTCGATGGTGTGCAATAATACAGATGTGCATGCATTCAGAGGCAGACATGTACCGCATGCCTGCTGACAGATGTCTTCCCCTACTGAGCTGTGCAAAACTGCCCTATCACAATGCATCTATATGGTGGCCATCTAGGAGCTGCACAGCTGGACTGCCCTCCTCAGGTGAGGAGATCAGTCTTCTAGATGGTCAATCCTTTCACATCTGGCCATACTCTGTTAGCTTAAGCTCATTCCCAAATTTAGACTGCCGTCATGACAAGAAGTAAGGTGTCCAGTGCCTCAGCCCTTCATGCCACCGTGCTGGCCTACCCTTAAAAATGTTTGATGGAAATTATAACAAAACTCTAATTGTGATTATTTGTATTGGGATAAGTCTACTATTGTATTTCTTTGTTGTGTTGTAAAATTTGTGATGTATTTGATAAATACTGGTTGCATATAAAATCAGGCATTTTGCTCATCTTGCTCAGCAGTATAATCAATAAGTGAATTTGAAATAAAAATGAAATTATGTGCTCACATGCCTCACTCAGGGGTCTCTAAGTCTTCTATGTAATAGGTCAGTAGGACGTGTGGTGTTTTTCTTTCAAAAAAAATGAAGAGAAACTAGTACACAATTTATTCAGCCCTGAGACTGCGACTCCCGTCATCTAATGATGTAATTTTGAAATGTGATAATTCTAGCACGAGTGTGTCTGGCATGCATCTATAACTTGCAATTTCACTGTATTCTTTTAACAATAATAAAAAAAAATGTAACCACAAAAAACAAATAATGTTTATAAAATGGGTCTAAGATCGTGTGATGTTTCGAGCAATGTGATTGACCCACAAGACTGTGACAGGGCACTACAATCTCAAACTGCAACACTCCTGATTTCCAAAGTGAATAAACAAGTGACTATCTCACACTACCTTCATTTTTCTTTATTGTCAGCCACCACATTATTATACTTATTTTAACCAAGCTTCCACCCCCCCACCAACCCGCATATGATATGACCTCTGAGAGCAATTACCATAAATCACTGTAGTTCCTATGTACCTCATAAATACTGATGCAAATGAAAAATGCATTTTGTTTTGTACAGCTTATCATTTTTTCTTTTCTTTGCATTTTAAAGGTCAGTGTGTCTCCACTCCTTTGTTATACAGTGAGTAGATTCCTCATGTACTGTATAATGCAACTGATCATCAAACATCTGATTTTAAATGTAAACCCAAAAACTCTCTTAGCAGTACTGGGCCTGTCATATAGTTGTAGCAAGGTAATGAATGATAATTTCCACTTGCAATTTGCAATTTAAGCAGTGCAGTAAGCAAGAAACATGAAATCTGTGTGTTTGCTGATGGTGGAGGTCTATAACATGCACAGTAGTTTGTGGGGGATGGTTGTGTCTGTAACATAGAGTTAAGTATGGGTAGGTGGGTAGTGGTGCATGGCTAGAAATAGAAACATAGAATGTGCCAGCAGATAATTACTACTTTCTCCAACTAGTCTGTCCAATATTTCCCTGCCTATACTTACACAGTAGACTCTACCTGATCTCCACTGAAGACTGTTCCAGGCATCCACCACTCTTTCCAGTGAAGAAGTACTGCCTAACATCCTTTCTAAATGTTCACCTTCCAGCTTTTTTGCATGCTCCCTTGTTTTGGGTGCATCTTGTCCTCTGAAAAATATTCCCTTCCTGTACCTTTTTCACCCGTGAGTTATTTATAGGTCTCTATCATGTCACCCCTCATCCTCCTCTCTTCCAGGGTGTACATATTGAAATCCCTCAATCTTTCCTCATAGGATTTCTTATGCAGCCATTGCACCATTTTAGTTTCCCTCCTCTGGACAGCTTCAACCCTGTTTTTGCTGTTCCTGAGATGTGCTCTTCTGAACCAGACACAGAACTTCAGATGAGGCCTCACCAATGCTCTATACACTGGTAACACCAGGTTCCTCTTTCTGCTCATGATCCCCTTCCCTATGCACTCACGCATCCTGCTGGCCCTACCTACTGCTTTGTCACACTGTGTCACAGACTTGAGATCATTCAGTATGATTACTCCAAGGTCCCTTTCCTGTTTTGTGACTATCAATACCATTTCTTCCATGCTATACTTTGATTCTGGGTGCTTGTGTGCCAAGTGCATGATTTTGCACTTTTTTGCATTGAATACAAGCTGCCATGCCTTAGATCACTTCTTGAGCTTTCTCAGGTCTCTTTTCATTCTTTCCACCCCCTCAGGAGTGTCCATCCTATGTCATATTTTGGTGTTGTCTATAAAGGTTTACCCACAGTGCTTCGAAAGCGCTAGCACCAACATTCCCTACAGCAACAGCTACAATGTCAACTGTTGGCATTGTAGCTATGTGGATGTCAGTGCACACAATCAGGGGGCTATGCCCCCCAATTCCCCTTTGTGGGGGGCTCTGCCCCTCCACACCCCGTGGTCTCTAGGATTCTAACTCCAAGTCAGAGTTGGAACGGGGGGACAGTCACCCAGCGGTGCAGTCCTGATCGCCGCAAAGACCCGCACAGTGACAGGTGGGATTTGCTCGATTTCTGGTGCTGTGCTGGTCTTCGCCATTGGGGATTTGCTGCAGTGACGGTATACAGTCTGTAAAGGGGCATACCTTCCTTCCCTGCTCTTTGCAATGTCACTTATAAAGTCATTAAAAAGAACTGATCCTAGTACTGAAACCTGAGGTACCCCACTGGGCAACCCCCTCCCCAATTGAGAGCCATTTACCACTACTCTCTGACATCTATCTGTAAACCAATTTTATACCCAGATTACTGCCTCAGGATTAACCACCCCAAACTTCCCAGTTTACTTATGAGCCTCCTCTGTGGTACAGTTTTGAAGGTCTTGCTGAAGTTTAAGTAAGCCTCATCCCTGGCCCCACCCAGCTTTATTTGGCTACTACTTCTTTTGCATAATTAGATTGTTGCAAATTGAACTTTGAATCTATGCTCCAATAATGTTTTTTTTTTTGCTTCTAAAATATGTGTTTTTGTGTTTTCTTCCACATATTTTTGTTATCTTATTTTATAAGTGGAATACCACATTCTGGGTTGTGTGGTCTGGCTCTAATATATCATTCCACGAGTGCACTGAGGGCACTTGGCTGCATCTCTTGATGAGCAACACATCCGACCTGTGGTATATTAAAATTCAACCACACACCACAACATGTATTATCCCGTAAATAATTGAATGCTCACCATTTGATTTTCAGTTTATAGTGAGAAATCAGGTTTAGGAACCAAGTACAGTAGACAAAATAAGCTGCATGATACCCCAGGGTATAGCTTGTTGTGTGATTACTGCATGCCCAGGTGTATAATGATCTTTTGCATTCTGCACTTGGAAGTACTGTTTTAAATTCACAAGGAATACTCTGAAGTGGCTTACTGTCCTTGTAAAATGAATTGTCTGTGCTAATTCTGAAAAATAAAGACAAGTTTTATAATAGCAAAGTTTTTTTTGAAGGGAAGGTTGGATGAAAAGAGGAAAATTATCAATTTGTGTGAAAGTCACAAATGGTTACATTTAATGTCTAAATATGTCTTAGTGTATCAGCACAATATAGATAAATACAGTTTCGTGGTTCTTTTATTTTGTTTATTTATTTATTTGAATATTCAGAAACTAGCTTTGAGTATGAACTCTTTTACAAAGGTTCCACATCACGAGAAACAGTGCAGACATTACAAAACATACATTTTACAATTATTAGGATGCAGGCATAAATTGTTTACAAGTACTATAATTAATATATATATATATATATATATATAGTATATATATATATATATATATAATCACTTGCACAATACAAAGGCTTGAAAGCATAAGTAACCCCTATACCAATAATAATTAATAACGACAGTGAGAAGTACCAAACTGTAATCCCAGAAGGGCCTTGTCAGGGTAGTGTTGGGATAAGGGAGTTCTGAGACAGGTTGAAGAGGGTTAGGGGGAGGTGTGGAGAAATAATGGTGTGTTCAGGAGTTGAGGTGGCAGGGATGGAGGGGGAGGCACCAAAGCAGGAATGTAGGGGAGGGTGTTGGGATAGAAGAATGGGAGCTAGTGTTGGGAGTTAGTATTGTGAGAGTGTACTCACCCTTTAATGTGTGGCTTTATTTTCAATAGGATTTACTCATAGCCTTGCTTCAGTTTTTTTTTAATTGACAGTCTTTTAAATAAATGTTCTAATTTGAGCTTACCATGACCAAAACATTGTCTACATTCGTTGTTTGATATAATGGCCTGGGTTGATACAAGTTTTATAGAACACCAGGGAGTCCTAAAAAGGACACTTGAGTTTGGGTTTGTTGCATTTTTAAGCCTTTGCATATGATTTGTGGGCTTTTTGGCACCTTCAGTTTTGATTAAAGCATTGATCGCCTAAATGCCTTCATAGTTGTTTGTAAGCAATGAAACATAAAATGCTATCATTGGTCTGGGGTTAATACATATCCAGGTACACACAGAGTCCAAGGTGCTATGCCAAGTGCCATTAGAAACTGATAGCACACTATCTATAGACAATCAATAACCTGGAATGTCTTGTTGCACTTATAAAGAGGTTCAATTTAGAAACAATTAAAAAAACTGCCTTTTTTTAAAATAGGCATTTTTTTTATTAAAAGTAACTATTGGAAAGTAACCCCTCCCCGTTGTAGTCATCCGTCTTTCTACACATTCAATAGATGGAATGCTTGTTTATTTTGGAATACATGGATTTAAACATCTGCAGAGTTCCTCTGACAGAATGCACATTCCTTAACTCATTATAGAAGGCCTTATATGAAGCCGAGGTCTTAATTTTATCTGTGGAATGGCAAGCAACCAAGGTTCGCAAATGAAATGACCAGCCACTCCTGGTAAATGCTCCCCAATTTTTTTTTTTTATTTTTCTTATTTTCTTTCAGTAAGATCCTTGTAACTGCTGCATAACTTTCATTTATTTGATTTTACTTTTATGTCTATAATGCTTTTATATAAAAATATTCTAATAATATGTGACCAGAAGGCTATAAAACATGAATTAGTGGCTCTACGCATCCGCCACCTAGTGGCATGAATTAAAATTACTTGATAAAATTGTTGAAAAATGTTAAAGGAAAACTACACCCAAAACCTGAAAAAATATGTGTTGTACAGAGTGTTTTAATTTGTATGTGAAGTTCTAGTGTTTCCTTCCATCTGACTGGTATTAGGAGTTTTTCCCAAATTAGCCTGCTAGCTTTATGCTAGTTTTACAACCCCTGGGGATCTCCATACCTGATAGTGTAATTGTATTTCTGGTTCCCACAGTGCATTTTGTCTCATGTGACTGTGATGTAAGAGAGACCCAACATTCAGCACATGCATGCCAAACAAACTAAATATCTTGGAAGCTTTACAAGCTGCACAAAAATTACCAGCAGCAAAGTTTTTCAGGACAGTAAAACCTTTAGGATGAGGGTGGTCACCAAGCTGAATTCTACAGATTTTAAAATATAGCCATCTCTGTTGTTGTGAACTGATTGTAATGCAATGTTTCTGCTGGATTTATGGGCTCTGCTACATCACCATTACATGAAACAAGGTGCACTGTAGGACAAAGAAATGCAATAAAACTGTTTGATAAGGTGATCTCCAGGGGTCGTAAAACTACCCTAAAGCTAGCAGGCTAATTTAGGAAAAACTCCTAATACCAGTCAGAGGGAAGGAAACACTAGAACTTCACATGCAAATTAAAACACTCTGCATAACATATATTTTTTAAAGTTTTGGGTGTAGTTTTCCTTTAAATACAAGTGATGCTATAATGTATAATCACATAATAAAAGACTTTCTATATGTTTACAAAGAGATCCTGCACCTGAATAAGCCTATTAAGGTGAAAGTTGGGTTACAAGGATCTTACTGAAATAAAAATAAGAAAAATAAAAATAAACAATTTTTGGGAACCTTTACCAGGCGTGGCTGGCCATTTATTTTCATTTGCTGACTATGACTGTTCATCCACCAGCCCCCTATTGATATGAACTATACTGGAAGGGAACCCACATTTTCTGGATTGCAATAAAGCAGCAGAGGTTGCCTTAACTAGTTAGTAAGAGTAGGGGGGATCTCTTCATGGTCATCAAAGAAACACCTGGAATTAAAACTATGACTATTACTTCAATTTTGTAATTTGTTTATGTTTGTAAAAAGGGAACAATGAGATGAAAGAATTTGTAATTTTTTTCTACATTTACACTTTGTAGGGCCTTGTGGAAGGTTTTCAGTGAATCAAGGTGGCAGCCATGTTTGTAATGGCAATCAAGACTCACTAAAGTGATGAGTCATGAATTGATTTGCCTAAACTGAGAATCACAATGTGTGATTCTGTTCCAAATAATGCATTTCTGGGGGTGACAAACATGTGAGTCTTGTAATTTATTTAGCCAAGCACAAAACAAAAAAAAATAAGTCTACTTTTATAAGCTGTTTTACCTGTGCTGCTTTGAGCTAGAGTTTTATTTGCACTGTACTGTATATCTGTGCTTCTTTAAAATCTGACATTATTGACAAAGTAGTATTTGTATAACTCTTGCTTTCTTACTTTTACATGGAGGTTCTTGTCTTTTAAATTGCCTTCCTGGTTGTAGTGACCATGAAATACAAGCTAGCACATGCATAAATCTTGTAGGCTAGATTTTCAAAGGGACATCAAGGATGTGCAACATCTTTTTTGCTTTAATCGGCATTCCACAAATTGTGACAAAAACACAAATGAAAATAAAATGAGGTCCAATTGTTTTGATGCAATTGCAGCAGTTTTCACATGGAGAATGACACATGGGGCCCAATATTCACACCTGTGCCTAGCAATGGCACAAGTGGATGCTCAGCATAACTAAGTTGCGCTGGAGCAACAAAGAGAGATATTCAAAAGAGATGTGCCATGATGCATCCCTTCTGAATATAGCACATAATGCGTGCTGCACAAAAACACTGCACTGCCACATCCCCCAGACAGGTCTGAATACCAGGAATGGGAAATGCACCAGCTCAGCAGAGATACTCTGTGTGCAAATTCCTGATATTCAAAACCTGATATGCAAATGTGGCCATCATGCGTACAAGGCACAAATGGGGCCAATTGCCTGTCATTATGGCCCTATTTGCTTGAGTTATGCAGGGCTGGCCAGCAAAATATGCCTGGTGCCCTGCAAAGCATGCAGCAGTATCCCCCCATCTCGACCCTCCAAGCGCTGTAAATGATAACAACATCCACCCTGGGGGTACAGTGGTTCCCCCCATCCCGACTCTATGATCACCATAAATACAGACCAGGAACATCCCTGGTAGTCCAGTGTCCCCTCACCTGCCCATACAGCCACTCACTCATAAGTCCAAGTCCTAATGCCCTGGTAGTCTAGTGGTAACCCCTCACCCTGCAAGTAACCACGATCACCTGTAATGATAACTGATGCAAAGCCTGGTGGCACAGTGGTACCCCCTCCCCATTCCAACCCATCAATCAGCAAACTATATGTTGTACAGAACCTTGGTGGTCTAGTGGAACCCCCTCCCCAACCCTTCCATAGCAGTGATTGCCATGATACCTGTCAACTGAAAATCTGTGGTGGTCCAGTGGTGCTCCCCACCACCCCACCCACACAGGACCCCCAGCCCACCCAGCTCCCCATCATCATTGGGCATCATACTCACCATCATACCACCACAGTTGCCACCAAATGACAGCTTACAGTAGCTGATGCAATTACATTGGTCCACACTATGGACCAATGGACTTATAGTACATACTGTACCAATGCACAACTTTGTGAAAGAAGTCATTCATTCACAAAGTTGTGAATTAGTACAGTATGCACTACAAGCCCATTGGTCCACAGTGTGGACCAATGAGCTTGCAGCAGGTACTGTATGCTGTCATTCAGCAGGCAGCCATGGTGGTATGAGGGCAGGCATGCTGCCCACTGATGAGGGGGGATATTTGTGGGCTGGGAGCAGAGGGGCACCACTGGACCACCATGGATATTCACTTGACAGGTATCATGGTGCTCACTGCTATGGGAGGGAAGTGGGGTTCCACTAGACCACCAGGGTTCCATACAACATATAGTTTGGTGATCGGTGGGTTGGGATGGGGAAGGGGTACCACTGGGCCAGCAGGTCATTGCCTCAGTTATCATTACAGATGATTATGGTTACCGGCAGAGTGGGGAGGGGTTCCACTAAACTACCAGGGCATTATGCCATGGACTTATGAGTGCTCAGCGGTATGAGAAGGGAGGACCACTGGACTACCTTTGTGTGTGCTTGTGCATGGTGTTGGGGGATTGCTACACACAGCCAGTGGCTGCTCTGTTGCTCACTGCAATACAGCGGGCTGCCAGTGGGTAGACTGCACTTGAGCCATCTTTTATGGGGCTCAACTATGAGCCATGGCACGCATCACATCTCAGGGTTGTGCCAGCATATTCGCCACACATCCCAGGCTGAATATTGGGATGTGCTGCATATGCATGGGCACACCTCCTTGAGATGTGCCACATACATTATCTTTGAGACCCGGCACATTGGGAATTGCTCTGCAGACTTCCCACGTTTGAATATTGCCCAGGGTGCAGTTCTGGGGTTCCACTGGCACACCTCAGTTGCACAAGGCACAGCCCCTTTGATATACTTGCTTGCCATGAAGCAGGTAAATGGATGCAAATGCAACAAAATGTTTGAAAATAGCATTTGAACATTGTGACACTTTTCAAGTGATGCAGGCAAGTTCAGTTTCAATATTCGCATCTCTGTCATTAGTTTTAAAGATCCAATCCTACAACACGTATTTCAAAGTTTTCCCAGAGAAGTTATGGTCCTAATTCTTCATATATATACTATATATTAGTCTTTGTCTGCTCCTTAGCTAGCAATAATTTGACATGTCATGGTCTGGTAAGCCCAAAAGACTATATACTGTGTGGCTGGAGTTGTTATTGATGAAACAGGATTAAGATAATAATCTCCTAGCGTTTCTAAAGATGACAGGATATCCAAATAGATAAACAGTGCCAGATATGTGAAAAGTTGAGAAACTTTGCTTTGCAAAATAGTTCACAGTATCCCAACTGTGTCAAATGTGCCTTTGTGTAGTTCTTTGCTTAGTGAAGTGCCTACTTAACTCATCTAAAACTATTCATAGTGACAATAGACCAGCAAAGTTGCAAACAAAGTGCCTCTACCTATAGCTTTTGCTTTGCTCCCCAAAAAAATTGGTAAAGTGGAGTGAAATGTTCTTTTCTTAACCCCTGCCCCCCCAAAAAACAATAAAACCATCAAACAACTTGGCTGATTTTTTCTTGCTCACAGATGTTTGCTTCACAAGCACCTTTTTGCATGATGTAACATGACAGATACCCGACAACTTGACATTATCCATCATGACCAAGATGTCAAAACTAAAAACAGTGGGCAAGTCTTTAGTAATTGCTGTCCTGTTCCAGGAATGTCCATCCCTCATTTCAGAATCATTCCCAACTTCTCCAGTACTGTCTCCAAATTATGTAACTGGTTTTACAATTCATTTTAACTAATTAACATTCTGTATGGGTATAACCTGAGATTGTTGATATTTGATTACTATTTATTGGTTCATTGTATTTACTGTTTTATTGTTGTATTGTTTAATCACATAATATTGTTATGAAAATATTATGTAGTCTCTGTTGTATTGTAATGTTGCTGCTTTATTGCCTTTAGGTGCCACTGTAAATGAGCGTTGGCTCCATGGACTTTCTATTAATAAATGAAAAATGAATATACCACTGTAAAAACATAACCTCTATGCTGTTCCTGATTAATTAGCACAAGAAATTGTGCAGATTCATCCTCTTCATGGATGGTCTACCCAGCATTATTTGCTGTGTGGCCAGTTGACCTGCACCGGTCCCTCAAGCAGGCATGACTATGTCTGCCTTTATTTGTTGCACAACAATGCCAATGAAAAAAATTCTTGTAGCCCACCTTGCATGGTCAAGCAGTGTCTATTCAGTTTGTTCAACAGCAGCATTTACCTTTTTAATTCCCAGGGTGAAGCATGAATTTAGTAGAAATGCCTTTACATCTGCAACATCAGACACCTGGAACAAATTACTCTTCAGCTAAGGAATGCTTATACCTTGTAAATGGTCATATCCAGTCTTTCCAGCCACCATATAACTCTTTGTGCTTGTTTTGGTCCAGAATCACCATCTCCCCAACCAAGATCACCAATCCTCACATCCTTTAATTGCTGCGACCCCACTTTGTTAGCTGGCATTGAATACTGTTTGGATGTAACTAATCCTACTGGACTATATTAACCTGTTGACTACTGCTACGCTACCTGGGACCCCCGCGAAAACAAAAGTACTGCATCCCACGTGGTTATCCCGGTTGGAGAAATTTCAATTTAATACATAAGTATATACATAAATAAATTAAAACAACCAACACATACATAGTAACATTAATCACTCTACCCAAGTCCTGTGTTTCAATATTTTTGAATTACTGTGTTACTGTGCATGTCCAGAACATATTCTTAAACACAAAGCATTATAAAGTTACAACATTAATTAAAAAAAACAGAATGCTGAAAGCACTTACAGATATGTAAGGACTATTACACTGAAAATTGTTATGATTTAATGTTTTGTTGTTTGGGGCTATGTACTGTTCTTAAAATGGCAGTAAAATTGGCGCATTTTCAAACATATTGGCAAACATCAGAAACATGTTAGGTAAACTAGGGGATCACTCCTCCTCTCACATGCTGTTGAATGGTGTAAGCTGTAATAATGATAATACCATTGCCAATACAGTCAATGTCTACTTCTCTGATCGCTCCTTCTATACACAGGCCTTCCCTCATATGCCCTCCACCTCATCTTGCAATGATACCCTCCCTAGACCCCCTGAAGATAAAGGACAGCCTCATTTTTATTTTAAATGTGTCAGCACAGTAGAGATATATAGACTTGTACAGATTTCTGGCTCCAAGTCAGTGGCTTGTGTGGTTTTGAGCCCAAGCTCCTAAAGATTGCTGCTAAACAGTATGCCTCTCCTGCTGCTAAAATAAGTAACCTCTTCTAAATGACTGGCACTGTGTCTGACTTATGGAAATCCTCTCAACTTGTACCAGTTTTAAAAAGAAGGACCTGAATTATTACAAAACTATAAACCAATTGCCATCCTCCCTGCCCTAAATAAATAACTTGAAAAGATAGTGGCCTCATAACTCATGCACTATCTCATTATTTATGAACTTCTATCTCCCTCACAACTTGGTTATTGGAAAAGCCATAGCACATCCACAGCCCTCTTTATCCTTACTAACAGTGTTGCATGGGTGGTAGATACTGGTGACCTTACTGGTGCCATCTTTATCAACCCAATGAAGGCATTTGGTCTTGTGGCTCACACCATACATGCAGGCAAGGTTGCAAACCTAGGAATCTCAAAAATTGCTCTTCTTTGGTATTTTAACTATCTCTCACATACTGTAGATTTCAAAGAGTTATCTATTGCATTTCCCTTTCTGACCCTTTTCTGACCATGGTGGGTGTCCCTCAAGGCTCTGTTTTAGGTCCACTTCTTTTTGCCCTTCATATTTTTTTTTGTCTGTTCTGCCAGGAGAGACACACTAAGCTGAAGCTTGTTTACAGGTGTGACCTGGGAGCACAAGGAAGTTAAGTGACTTGCTTAGCGTCACACAGCATGCAAATGGGGCCTGTGAGTTCAAACCCAGGTCTCCAGGTTTGCAGCTCAACCTTAAACCACTGTGCTATACTGCCTCCAAATATATATATATATATATATATATATATATATATATATATAAATAAATGGTATGTGTCAATGCTTGTCCTATTGCTCTGAAATCCTGTATGCTGAGGATTTGATACTTTATACCTGCTCCAGTTGTATTGGTCAGATTAACTTAACATGTGACCTGCAATCCATGCACTTCTGGCTGGCTACTAATAAGCTGATTGTTAACAAGTTGAAAATGCAGTCTATGCTGTTTGATACGTCAGCCAAATTAAGAGTATGTCCATCCCCTCTATCTACAATTCATCATGATGGCACCTTATTCCCTTCGGTTTTTCACCTCCACATACCTTGGAGTCACTCTTGACCCCTCTTTAGACTATTAGTCTGATATGACTAATGTCTGTAAATCTATACTATCTTTATTGGTTATCTCCTTTAAAGTGGGTCAAAACCTCAATTCTCAACCTCATCATGCTACTGCACAGGAGATGCTCCTCTCCAAGCTCACTTATGCCCCCATGTTCTCGTCTACCTCAAAGTCAACTCTCCTAAGGTGGGGTGTCACTTATAATAATATTTGTCATTTTGTTTCAGCATCTCATTGGCTCACCCATCACTGTTCTCTGTTTAACAGGAATGGCTGGCTACCCCAGTCCTCCCTTCATGATTATAGCTTTGGAGGAGTTATCTTTCACATTATAAAGATTGGGTTGCCTAAATTCCTAGCCTCTTTATTTAAACCTGTAAACAGAATCTATCCTGTAAGGTCATGCGATAATGCATTACTGGCCATTCCTAAAATCAAAACTTGTGATAGATCTTCTTTCACTTATATAGCCCCTAAGCTATGGAACACCATGTCACCTGATATGCATTGGTGCTCCTCTAGGCTTAGTTTTTGTCTCAAACACCCTGAACATTTACTATATTTGGCACACTACACATACCACTGACCTCTGGGCATCCTGTGAAATGCACTCTCAAATGTATACATATATATATATGTGTGTGTGTGTGTGTGTGTGTGTATATTTATATATAGATAGATAGATAGATAGATAGATAGATAGATAGATAGATAGATAGATAGATAGATAGATAATTATACTGGCACAGTAGCACCAGTATATTAGGGTTGAGTGCAAACTTCTATGTTAAATCTAGAATTGTGAATCTTAACTTTGGAACCACTGAACTGATTTGCACAAAATTTGGCATGCATAATCTCCAAGGGTAGGTCCCTTGACTGGCAGAATTTCATGAAAATCCATTGTGTGGCTTGTGAGATGAAACTGTAAAAAAAAACTAAATTTACCATTTTTTTCACATTTCTTTGTCCACCTGTATCTCAGAAATGCCTTTATGTTTTGATTTTCAGGGTAGAAAGCCTTTGGGTCACAGATATGCCTTTTGAAAGTTTGGTGAAAAAATATTAGTCCTTTCTAAAGTTATTACATTTTTAATTTCTCATTATTTCCTATGGGAAAATGTATATGTATAACGAAGAGAAAGTACTTTTCACACACTCTCCAGTCATGTATACTTTGCATCTTAATACCTTTGTAACTCTTCAATGGATTTGCATGACATTTGGCATGCATAGTCTCTGGGGGTAGGTCTCTGTTGATATGCCAGATGTCCTGTGAATCGAATTTGTGCTTTTTGAGATACAGAGCATCAACAGATTCTACATTTAGCAGTTTTTTTTTTTTTACATTTCTTTGTCCACCTGTATCTCAGAAATGGCTTTAGGTAGTGATATAAAATGTTTAGGGTAGAAAGCATTTGCCTTACACATGTGCCTTTTGAAGGTTTGGTACAAAAATATTAATCCATTCAAACATTATTACATTTTTAATTTGCCATTATTTCATATGGGAACATTTATATGTCAGGCATGAAAGTTGTAGTTTACACAAGCTACATAACTTGCATATGATATGCCGGCCCATTGGCACAGTGGTTGGAATTCCGCTTGTGACTCTTGTGTCCTGGGTTCGGGAACTGACCCAGGTCATCAGAGGGCCGACTGGAGGAGAAGGATAATCAGTCCCAGGGACTGCTCTCCTTCTCTGGAGGGGAGGGCAGGGAGTGTGTCTGGTGCTTACTAGACCCCTGACAGAGGCCAGAGGTACTACAGTGACTGGCACCATAATGTAACACTAGGGGCAGGGTGGACACTGTTCATCATTGCATGTCCCCGCCCCCACATATAGGGGGACAAAAGCCAGCTGCCTGTGAAATGGATGATGCTTGCCCCTCCGATCTGATGAGCTCCCAGGCTGGCTCCCTGACCTATCCCATCACTTGCACCACTTAGGGCCGGTGCCGCAACCCCACCCCATAGGGGTAAGCTAGGGGGTATCAGGGAGTCATGGCTAATGTTGGAGTGGGAGCAGAGGGGGCCATGACTGAGGCAGAAGGAATGGCAGCACGGCAGCACAAACAAAAAAAAAACAAAACAAAACAAACAAACAAAAAAACTTGCATAAGATACTGTTGTATTTTACACAAATTACATAATTTGCACAAAAAACAACAGTATCTTGCTTAAGTTATGCATTTTGCGCAAAATACATGTTAAACCTGAATTTGTGAACCTTAATAACTTTGGAACTGTTTCACGGATTTGCATGAAATTTGTCATGAATAATCTCTACGGGAAGGTCTCCTGCATGGCAAATTTTGTCCAAATCAGTTTTGTGGTTTCTGAGGTACAGAGCATCAAAAAATCCTAAATTTAGCTTTTTTTTCACATTTCTTTGTCCACCTGTATCTCAGAAACGGTTTGAGGCAGTGATCTGAAATTTTCAGGGTAGAAAGCCTTTGCCTCACAGATTTGACTTTTGAAGGTTTGGTGAAAAATATTAATCCTTTCAAAAGTTATTAAACTTTTAATTTCCCATTATTTCCTATGAGAAAATTTATATGTCAGGCAAGAAAGTTGTAATTTACGCAAGTTAAATAACTTGCTTAAGATACTGTCAGGCAGGAAAGTTGTAATTTGCACAAGTTATATAACTTTCACAAGATACTGTTGTATTTTGCACAAGTTATGTAATTTGCACAAAATACAACAGTATCTTGCACAAGTTATGTAGTTTGCACAAATGGGAGTGCAGTTTCTGAATGGCCATGTGCTCCCACCGTACCATAAGGATGCTGTTATACTGTCTAAATGGAAGGATGGGAGAGCAGGGTCCAAATGACCCGGCGGTCCCACAGTAACATAAGGATAATGTTATACTGTCTCACTGGAGAGATGGTAGTGCAGGGTCCAAAGGACCCTTTGCTCCCTGTCATAGGTGTGTTGAGACCCTGTGTGTTAATTGGTGTCCTTTTCTTTTCTTCTTCTTATAAAAGTCTGGTGCAGCAGCATCTCTATCTTTCTGTGCATTTGTTCTATGTAAATCCATCTTTTCCCCTTTGCAAGTTAGGCCAACTGGGAAGGTTCTCTGCTAACACTAATTGGAACCAGTATACATCGGTCTTCCGACCCTTGGTAACCCCCCTTTTTTTTGTGAGCCCCTATTTGAGTTTGTAAACAAAGGCTCAGATAAAATGCAGTAGCCATGGCTGTGTTAGGCTTAAAAGCTGCTAGAATATAACACACAGAGAGTGCTGTCCTTATGGAATAGAAGCATCATTGTTTCTACAGTTGAGCTGTAGAGACAATAAGTGTACCCTGTAATTTTATCAGAAGGTTTAGAACAGCTTTCTAAACCAGTTAGCGTCTCCCTTGAAGCACTTAGCATTATTTTTGTTTCCTGGGGTTAGCTTTTTGTATAATAATTGATTTCCCCCTTTTACGCCTAAAGAATGGGGTAACATGAAGGAACTAAATTGGAAGTCCCGTTCTCCCCCTCCATCCCAGCTCTCCATCAATGGCACCCCTACCACAGACACGCTCCTTATGGCCAACTGCCTCAACACCACCTTCTCCGACCTAAGTTCAGTCCTCCCCAGCAGCTTCTTCTGCACTATCTCTACCTCTCTCCCTATGATCCTGCATCACCCACCATTCTATCTGCACAACCTATCCCATCATGAAGCCAGGCCACACTTGCTGAAAGCCTTAAGCAGCAACAACTCCAGCAGTGACCCCCTTGACTCTAGGATCCTCAGCATGGTCTTGAACAAAGTCCTATTCCCCCTAACTGACCTCCTAAACTGGTCTCTATGCTTGGGTCAGTTTCCTAGAGCCTGGAAAACCACTGAGATCACACCCATACCTAGGAGTGGGGACCAGTCCACTCCAAATAACTATCTGCCCATTTCCATCCTCCCCCCACTCTCTAAAGCCCTTGAAAAAGTGGTATCTATCCAGCTCTCAGATTACCTAGCCAAGTATGACATTATGTGTGCAGAGCAGCACGGATACTGTCCAGAATACAGTACAACCACTGCTCTCCTGGAATTCTCCCAATACCTGCACATTGCACTCGACTCAGGCAGCCTTGCATGGGCAGTGTTCATTGATCCCTCTAAGGCCTTTGACACTGTCTGTCACCCCCGACTGCTTGACTCCCTCCACTAACTTGGCTTCTCGGATGGTCTCATCGCCTGGTTCTCTAGCTACCTCTCCTCTAGTTCCCAGCATGTTAAGATCTGTGGCTCCCTCTCCAGCACCCTTCCCATTCTCTCTGGGGTCCCTTAGGGCTTGATCCTGGGTCCAGTACTTTTTAGTCTCTACCTTAACTCCCTCCCAAGCTCCTGCACCAGTAAAATGCTCCTCTATGCTGATGACACGGTCCTCTTTGCCTCGCACCCCAATCCCTCCTCCTTCCAATCATCCCTCCAACAAGCATACAAACATGCTGAAAGGTGGTTCAGCAACTGCGGACTGGTCATTAACTTAAAGAAGACAAAGTCCATGCTCTTCTCCCACCACCAAAACAAAGTGAAAAATACCCCCCTCATGATTACTCCCAGCTCACTGCACCCTCTTGAGCAAGTAATCACATACAAATACCTGGGCATTACTTTCGATGTGTCCCTTTCCTTCCACACCCACATTAATGCCTTGTCAACCACCATTGACTCTCAGATTGGCCTGCTATAATGACATAGGGACTGCCTGCCACAGATTGCCCTCAAGCTGGCTATCACCTCCTCCGTTCTGTCCCTTGTGGGCTATGACCTGACCACTATGCCGCAGCTGACAACACTGCCCTCTCAAAAATCCAACAGTCCATCAACAAGGAATGCAGGCTTTTGACTAGTGCCCCTAGCCACACCCACACCTGCCTGCTATATTCTACCACCAATCTGCTCAACTTTGAGGAATGACTACAATACCAGACCTACCTCCTCGCAAAAAAATCCTTGCTCGGACTCTCCCCTCCAGAGGTCTCTGCTGCCCTACAATGGTCATTGTCGACCATCGCCACATGTAGCTCTGTCAAGACCACCCTCCAGGTGCCCAGAACAAAGACTTCCCTTGCCCAGAGATCCTTCCACTACCATGCCCCCCACCTGGTTCAATTCCCTCCCTAGCTGCATCTCCACTCTGCCCAAAATTGGCTAGTTCAAGATAGCCCTCTGACACCACATCTTTAATACTCGGTGTTGCAGGTGCAACTGTCTGCCCTGGCCTCCTCTTGGCTGTAGCCTGCATTTTCCCAACCACTTTGCTCCATTAGCATGACAACGTCCACTGGACAGCATCCCCAGACTCCTCCACCCTCACTTGATCATTATAAGGATACAATCAACAGTCTCCTCTGAGGATCTGTCCTCTCCAAGGACCTACTATAGCTATGCTTATTACATTCTTCCGCAACTCTATGTAACAAAAGCTTCCTACAACTTGAAATGCTCTGTAACCTGAATGAATCTGTGTTAAATGTTCTGTTGTTTTCTCACTGCACCTGTAATGTTGACCACTGTTGTTTTCTGCCCAATGTCTGTTTGCCTTCCCTGCGACAAGGTGTCTTTGTAAATGAGTCTCTGACTCAAAGGTTGTAAACCTGACTAGTAATTAAATAGATAGATAAATAAAAGGTGTTCTTGGTTACACCATGTGAGTGCTAAAAACACAACTAGTAAGGCACTGTGTTAAGTCTTATGCACATAAATACAGGCATTTATGGCCTCTCAATGCTTCACACATTCATGCAGTATTAATTAAGACTGTGCAGCTATGTGCACACTTGAGCAGTACTGTGTTAAAAAGTCTGTGGCAGTGTGCACATTCTCACTATAGCGCCTTATATCGTATCGCTTTTCTTTTTCTTTGTGCATCCCTTGTCCCTCACAACCAGCAGCCAGTCTTGCAGCAGGATATTTGTATATGGCAGACATGCAAGCTAGGAAGCAGTCAAACACTACAATCCATGAATGCAAGAAAGATAAAGTAAGAAAGCTGAATTCAAATAAGGTAGAAGAAAGTAGCTCTTGTGTTAAGAATGTACAGTGAGGGTGTAGGTTTCAAAAACAGGGACCACATATGTGTGTTATATAAATTGGGCCAGATAGAAACAGTGACCTGACGCTCCCTGTAACAGAACGTATGTTTGTTTGAAATTACTTTGCTAGAATATGCACATATTATTTAGAAAAGTAATACAAAGCTACTCTGTTTAAATGGATAAACAGAGTAGACATATCCAGTTCTAGAAGATATGAAGTTGTATTGTTTTATTTCTGAGTGCACCAATATTTTATAACCCTGTTACCAGGAAAAGGTTTCAGCTAATACTTTTACTGCATAATGAAAAGCATATGATTGGCAATTGCTTTCTTTTGCACAACTGTTTTTGCATAATGAATTACATAAGAATGGTAACAGAGATTACTTACATTCCTAGTTGGAGGTCCTCAGTCCTGGGCTTCCCATTGTTTTCTAAGAGCTGGATGGCCTTTTCCTGCTTAACTAAATATTGGCAAGCTCAATGGGAGGGGCCTGCTGCTAAGGATTTTTGTTAATATTAGCAAAACAGCTAAAATATCAAGATTTAAAAGCATTATTATCAGTATCTACTTTTCTTTTCAGTTTTACTATATGTTTTACATAAAACTGTTAGTTTATTTGGAATTTTGAAGTTTTAAATCATTAGTGGGTGGAGTTTAAGGTAAACAACCTGACCCCACTGGTATAAATGAAGCTTTGCTGCGTAACCACTTCAGATGAGTGGAGAGATTGGTGGTGTGCTGACCTCATCTGGAGCTCTAGCTGTTTACTAGAGAACTGTTATTCGTGTTATGCTTTTGATTTATTTTTGCCGTTTTCCAGTCCGCTTTTATTTTGATTTCTGGATGTAATTAAAATACTGGCCTTGCTTGGCACTTTAAACCTTGAAACCTGACTTTGCATCCGTCCTTTTCCTTGACTCTTTGACACCCCCACTGTAAAATAAGGATACTGTAAGCAAGCAAAACTTTATTTGTAAAAAGCGCCTTTCTCACAACCAAGGCACTTACACAATACAATAAATAATTAAATCAAATCAATAAAAACAAATACAGCAATTTAAAATTCAATAAATACAGAAGTTGCCTAAAAGTCAGGATAAGCTAGGCTAAATAAATATGTTTTAAGTGCAGATTTAAAACTTTGGACGGTCAGGCAATCTCGCGCCTGAAGAGGTAGAGAATTCCACAGGGTCGGGGCCATAAAACTAAATGACTTAGCCCCAGATGTCTTCAAACGGACCAAGGGAATCTCTAGCAATCCCTCATCAGTGGATCAGAGAGAGCGAGTGGGACAGTAGGGGCAAAGGAGATCCCTGACCATGTAGAGCCTTATAGGTCAGCAAACTGACCTTGAAGGTGATCCACCACTGTATTGGCAGCCAGTGCAGTCTGCAGAGCACAGGCATTATATGACTGGTCCTGAAAGTACCAGTCAGTAGCCTAGCTGCTGCATTCTGCACTAGCTGCAGGCAGCGGACATCAATCCCTGGTAGCCCTAGGTAAAGGGCGTTGCAATAATCAAGGCGAGAGGTAATGAAGGCATGGACCAATGCTGGAAGATCATCGGGAACACCCAGATGTTTTATCCAGGTGATAATCCTCAGATGGTAAAATGAGGTTTTGACAACTGCCAACACCTGAGATTTAAGGGTCAGGTGGTCATCCAAAATCACACCCAGGTTCTGCACCTGGTCTGAGGTAGTTAGCTGAGTACCCCCAAACCATAGGCCAGAGGGAGCTCCTGCCAACAAACCCACCTCCTGATGACCTGGGTCCACCACCAACACCTCAGCTTTTTTCTGGGTTTAACTGTAGGTAGCCAACTCACACTCATCCAGTCCTGGATCTCGGCCAGACAGTTGTTAACAAACAAGACAGCATCATCTTGACTGGGCACGAAGGACATGTACAGCTGAGTATCATCACATAGCAGTGAAAACACAAGCCATACCACCTAATAATCACACCTAATGGCAGCATCTACACTGCAAACAACATGGGTGATAAGATGGAGCCCTGCGACACCCTGCAGGATATGGGATGCGTGGTGAGGAAAAAATCCCTGACACCACTCTCTGAGTCCAACCCTTGAGGAATGATCAAGATCACCTGAGGATCATACCAGACAGTCCACAGATAAACCTCAGGTGCTCCAACAGCACACTATGGTCTACAGTGTCAAATGCCACAGAAAGATCTAGAAGGACCAAGATGGAATGGCTCTTTCGATCTCTCACTATTAGGAGGTCATTTAGTACCCGGACAAGGGCTTTCTCTTCCTAAATATGGATTGGAGAGAATCACAGACATTGTGGCTGGTCAAATGATCATCTACCTGAGACGCAATCACCTTCTCAATAACCTTACCTACAAAGGGCAGGTTAGGGACTGATCTGTAGTTTGCCAGATAGTCTGGGTCCAAGGAGGGCTTTTTAAGGAGGGGCCGAACCATGGCCTCCTTCAGGGGATTTGGAAAAATCCCCCTCTCCAAAGACCTCCAGACTATCTTGGCAAGGACTGAGCCAATTTTATCCATGCAACCTACTAGTAGGTGTGTAGGGCCCAGATCTAAACTACAGTTGGTTGGTCGCAATGACTGGACTACCATCACAATGTCATTGATTTTGGAAGGCAAAAGTCACACCAGGTAAACTGGGCACCCAGCTTCTCCTGCCGACCACCACAATTCCCATTAGAGGGAGTTGAACAGACACTTGACCTGATGGTGGCAGCATTATCTGAGAAGAAATGAGCAGACTCCTCACACCGTTCTTGTGAAAAGGCACTCCCAGGCTGGAGACAAATTGGATTGTACAATCTGTCCACGGTCCAAAAGAGCTGAGCTGGTCAATTCTGCACAGCAGCAATTTCCCTGGGCAGGAATTCTGCCTTCTTACTGGTAATTGCTGATTGATAGTCTGCATAGAGGTTCATCAATCTAAGTCTGTCACATTCAAGGCCCAACTTCCGCCAACTCCTCTCTAGCCTATGTCCCACTCTCCTCAACTCCCTCAAGGACTCATCAAACCAAGGAAACCTTGGGCGAAGAGTGAGGGGATGAACACAAACTGGAGCAATGGAATCCAGGGCCGCTACTACCACCATATTATAGGCAAGTACCAGGTCCCCAGAATCCATGCATTCACTCAGTAAACCTGATAAGTCCAGCACCACCATTATGCCATCCAGGAAAATATCCCTCAAAGTGTGGTACTGGACCATCTCCATAGGGGCCGACTTACTAAGGGGGGGCCATGAAATTGAACCCAATGGTGTGATGGTTCCACCACCGAGTCGGATATCTCCATCCCCAGGAGGAACACCAAGTCCAATGAAATACTGCCAATATGGATCAAGGAGGAAATAACCTGTGTGAAGCCCAGCAAACTCATTAGCTGGAGGAAGTCTTCACCAAATTGCGAGAGTTCGTCGTTGACCCAGGCATTGAAATCCCCCATGATCAGCCATCAGGTCGACAAAGAAGTTTGCAACTTCCTACAGGAAAACTTTCTCATCTCTTGGTGGATGGTAGATGAGAAGAATCCTACACTCCACACCCTCACCCATGATGCATTCAAGGAGTTGGTGGTCCCCACTGGTATCTCCACCAGGTTCAGTTCTGATCTAAAACAGAAGGCAACTCCCCCGCCCCTACGATCCATCCTTGGGCAGTGTATCACTGAGTACCTAGCTGGAATTGCTGAGGCCAAAACTGGGCCAACATTCTCATCCAGCCAGGTCTCAGTGATGTACGCCAACAAGATCTGTTATTACAGCAGTCTTGTTTTTAATGGACCTGACATTACATAACACTGCCTGAGTAGGATGAGTCTCCAAGGAAGACCGTGCTACCTGCCTGCTACAAGCAGAACCCTTGGCTATGGGAACCAGGTCGGGAGGACCCCTCTCCTGGACCCATTTCGCCCAAGGGCATCTTATTGTCCCCACTGTCCCAATCCGCCCACTCCTTTCCATCCCCCTGCCAGGCCAGGCCACCGCTTTCCTCCTCCTAACAATCCTCAGAGCCCAAAGCCATCTATATACTTCTGGGGGCAATGGGGGACAACTAAAAGGACAGAGGTCCTTAAGCCTGGAGGAGGAATAATGCCTGACCATCCCTGCACCTTCCGAACAATTCTTGCCACACTCTGCAAAACACCCAAAATAACAACAACCACACTTACACAACTTAATCCATACCACACTTATACACCCAACCACTCAACCCTCCTATCAACTTCCACACACCATGGACACCTCAAAATACTCAAAACCTAATTAAAATACATATACTTCATAACAATAACACAAAATAAAATGCAAAAATATATCCAAAAACAAAAACAGCAGATAATGAAATAGTGAGTAATAATTACAAAATAAAGAGTTGCCACAGCTCTCTCCCACGAACTGATTATTAACCTCTGGGAGCTCTCACCTCACTGGAGAAATGAAAAATACTGTCTTCCAAACCTATCTCCCACGTAGGTCGGGCATACACCAAGCAGATTAATCACTTTGTTTAAGTCAAAGACAGGGCACTCTCACTGTCCGCCAGGTCCAAAAGTAAGGAGAGGAAAGAGTGTGACTGAATGTCCAAAAAAGATCTTCCGACTGGAGCTTCCTACAGCACCTCTGGGCTTCGATAGTAGAAGAAGCCTCTCTCTACCTCGAGCAGCCTAACTGTCCCTGAAGGAGAATGCAGCTGGGAGGCCAGGGTGCAATTAGGTCTCA
The DNA here is from genome assembly GCA_016271365.2 of Neoceratodus forsteri. Classification (NCBI taxonomy): domain Eukaryota; kingdom Metazoa; phylum Chordata; order Ceratodontiformes; family Ceratodontidae; genus Neoceratodus; species Neoceratodus forsteri. Next base: position 210,176,422 of record CM057451.1, read on the forward strand.
GCTTGGGACAGGCTCACCAGTCCATCCCCCAAAAGACCAACGAGATCCATGGAATGTAATGCTTGCCCTCCGACAGCAACAGACCAAGTCCCCCACACCACCAACCACTCCAGCAACCCTCCCCAGGTTCAGGTCAGGGCAAGCTCCAAGAAACAATAAGGTCCAGAAGTGGAAAGTCTGGCAAATTCCCAGTCCATCGGCAAAATGTATCAAAACGATACCGCAGTAACAGTTCAGATTGGATTCTAAGCCCAGCAATGTCGCCGAAAGCAGGACCCCAGCAACTGGGCTCCGGCAGCTACCGGCACTGTCCACAGTTGTGGCTCTCACTCTGCTCTTACACTCCAGTGACTGCAAGTGGCCGCAACTCCTCCTCAACTCCTCCACTCTCACACAGGAAACTCCACAATCCAGAACAGCAGAATCAGCTCCTTCCGATACCTCTTTGTCTTAGAACCTGGCTCGGAATTGGATAGCCAGGTAAGAATGGACCAAAAAAGAACAAAAAATATTTCAGTACTTTAATAAAAAATAAAAATAACCCCGGTAGCAAAATATAAGCTGTACAGGGGGCAGAGGACTTAATAAAATATCCTCACAGTGTGTGACTCAATGTGTAACTGCAACAAACTTAAACACCGAAAAAGATGCTCCTAACACTTAAATACTCACTTCTTCCCTGACTAAATCAACACTATGTTAGATCAACTAAAATAAAATAAACAAATAAAAATAAATGATTCTAACAAAAAATAACTCCCCAATGTTGCTGTGTGCTAATGGCTAGCCCAGTGTACTGTTATAGTGTCTCAGGATACTGATGTACAATCTCAATGGAGGGATAGAAGCACAAGGTCAGAAGGACCCTGTGCTCACACCATCAAATAAGGATACTAATATACTATCTGAAAAAGTAAAGAAATTCATTGCAAAAACTTTGTTAATGCACCATTAGGGCTGAAGCATAAAAAGTAGGGAAATGCGATCTTAGTGTTCCCAGCCATAAGACCCTACCCCCTTCCTTGGCTTCCAACCTAAACACCCCTCCCTAACCATCGACTTCCAACCCTAAGGCCCACCTCCAACTTGCATGCAGGAACAAGTGTGAGGGGTGTGCCTTGAGGTTGCAAATCCTAATACTCACCCCATTTTAACAGTTAATAACTTGACATGGGCACAGAATAAAACAATGAGGTGAGCATTAGGGCTCGCAACCCCAAGGCACATGCCTCACACCTCTTCCTGCATGCAGGGTGGAGGTGGGCCTTATGGTAGGAAGCCGAAGATGAGGGTGGGGTGTTTGGGTCGGAAGCTGAGGGTGGGGGCAGGGTCTTATGCTTGGAAATCCTAAGATCACGTTTCCCTTCTTTTTATGCTTCAACCATAATGGTGCATTAACAATGTTTTTTACAATGAATATATTCATATATACTCTTTGCTAAAAAAACTTTGTTAATGCATCAGTTAGTGTTCCAGTGACAAAAGTTGGGAAATGTGATCTTAGGTTTTCCAACTCAACACCCCACCCCCACCCTGCATGCAGCCAACAGGTGCGGGATGTGCCTTGGGGTTGTCAGCCCTAAGGCTTACCCCATTCCATCAGTAAACAAGCTGAGATGGATATAGTATAGGACAATGGGGGGTGACAAAGATGATCAAGGGGCTGGGGGACTTATCATATGAGAGGAGGCTGAGGGAGTTGAACATGTACTCACTGGAGGAAAGGAGGGACAGGGGGGACATGATTGAAACCTTTAAGTACATGAAAGGAATAAACAAGACAGGTACAGAGGGGCTGTTCAATCAATCAATCAATCAATCAAAATCTTTATTTATTCAGGCGAACATCATTGAGCAAAGCTCATTTACAAGATGGACCTGAGTGGTCATACAAATGAGGATACAAATATTATTACATAGACAAGAATAGCATAAATAACAATATAATGGCAAGAAATGAATGTATACAACAATTTACATATATACAAGGAGCAGTAGAACCATTTTGCCTGCAAGAAAAATGTGGGCAAGGGTATAGCAGGAATAAAATATAAAATTATAGGGTCTAACTAGCTTTTGTGAGAATAGATAGGTGAGTCGGAAGATAGAATATGAAACAATATAATGGACGGAAAAAGAAAGGTGAGTCAGGTAGGTAGGGATTATGGTTTATAAAAGCAATTGCAGAGCTCTGGAAAAGGGCGGAGAACAGTCTTTTGAAGGATGTCAGAGGTAGAAGGCTATCTAGCTTCATGGATTTTGGAGAGAGTTCCATGCAACTGCTAAAGTATAGCTAAGCAGCCCTCCCATACCGGTGCAGGCAATGGGGACCTGTAACATGATAAGTTTACTGATCCTTAAAGTGTATGGCCTAGTTGTAATTTGGGTAAAGCAATCAGTGATATAGGTAGGTAGTTGCCTGTTAACTCTTTGAATGTCCAGATAACAGCATTCCTAGTCCTTCTGTGCTGTAATGATGTCCAATTGACTGCCATATAAAGGGAGCAATGATGGGTGCTGGGGAAAGGTCAGTAATAAATCTTATGGCCCTGTGATACAGGGTGTCCAGTTTTAAGAGATGACCTGGACAATGGCAGTATAGAAAATCAGCATAATCAATGAGGGATAGGAATGAGGCCTGAATTAACCTTTTTGGAGTCACTGTTTAGGTAATGCTTTATTCTAAAGAATAGTCCAAGCCTCTGTCTTAGCTTTTAAGTAGTTCTTCAATATGGACTGAATAGTCAAGCCTGTTATCTATCCAGACTCCAAGATATTTGAAATTATCAACAAATTCAAGTTTTCTCCAAGTAAGGTGGATAAATGTAGAGTGGTGGATGCTAGGGTATGGGTAGAGCAACTCTTTGTGGCAAAGAACTTGGCTTTTGTCTTTTTGCATTTAAAGTAGTTTTTGTCAAGTAGGTTGCGCTGCAGAATGGAAATTCGATTGTAACAGATCACAGGCTTTGGAAGGTGAGGATTGCTGACATATAATACAGTATCATCAGCAAACAGATGAATGTTAGATTGAGTGAGGTTGGCATCAATATTGTTTATATAAATAGCAAAGAGGATAGGGCCAAGAATAGAACCTTGTGGTACGCCCCTTAGCAGTGGTTTTGAGGTGGATAGGTAATTTCCATTTTAACCAGTTGTGACCTATTTGAAAGGTAATCCTTAAACCAGTTGGTGACAGGAATCCAGGCCTATTGAGTTAAGGGAGGTGATTAATAAGTCGTGATCCACAGTGTCAAAGGCTTACTCAAATCCAGAAACACAGCACAGGTACAATTTTTCTTATCCAAGGTAGTCTGCCAATCGTTGGTTACCTTAGCTAAGGCAGTAATGGTGCTATGTTTTGATCTAAATCCAGATTGTGCAGAGTTTAGAAGGTTGTTGTTATCCAAATAGTCCCTTAACTGAGAGTTTACTAGTTTTTCGAGCAACTTGGATAAAACTGGTAGAATGGAGATAGGTCTGTAATTGTTGAGATCTCTAGTATCACCAGATTTGAGTAATGGAACCACTTGAGCTGTTTTCCAAGTAGAGGGAATGGATCCAGTAGTTAGGGAAAGATTGAAGAGATGAGTGAGGGGGACAGATAAGACATGTGAAGCAATTTTCAGGAAATAGGGATCCAGGGTCTGCACCTGCACTCTTATTAGTGTCTAAATTAGAGAGGAGATCTTCCACTTCTTTCACGGATATTGGGATGAAGGAAAAAGTTGAAGTGGCCATTTGCCCACAGTAGTTGCAGGTTCAAGGAAGATCTCAGGATATTTGCTGGTGAAGAGTCAAATGCTAGGCCAGCTGTGGTGAAGTGAGCATTGAAGGTATTTAAGATTTCTTGTTTACCTGTAATTTCTGTATCATTTAGTATCAGTTTGGAGGTTAAGGCAGGAGTAGACTTTTGGCCCAGGAGTCCTTTTATTGTACCCCAGAGTCTGGATGGGTTATTGTAGGAGGCATCCAATTCAGCTGTATAGTAGGCAGTTTGGCAGTTCTTATTTTTTGTACATGAATTCCTTGCTTTTCTGAAATTTAGCCAATCTCTGATGTCCTTTGTTTTCTTGCCTTTTCCACAGTTTGTCTCTGGTTCTCAAGGCTGCTTTAAGCTCAGAGGTGAACCAAGGGCAGGATTTTACCTTAGTTCTGATACTGGTGATAGGTGCATGAATATTGAGGGCATTATTGATAATATCCTTTAAAGTCTGGAGAGCTGTTTCAACAGAGGTTGTAAGATAGAAATCTTGCCAATGTATTGTATAACTCAGGTCATGGAGGTAGCCTGAGATATCAAAGTTCTTTTTTGACCTTTTGGGGACAAATTCTGCAGGATTTGGTAGTTTGGGTGTGGATCTTATGCCGGCTATAGGGTAATGGTCACTCACATCACTCGGCAGTACACCTGCATGTGAATATAATTGAGGTTTGTTTACCAACATAATATCCAGGAGTGAGCTATTGCTGGAATTTCTTAGGTTGATCCTAGTTGGGTCTTTAATCAGCTGTGTGAATCCATAGGTGTCACAAAAGGTTATCAGAGGTGCAGATACATTAGACAGCCAGTTTAAATTCAAATCACAAGGATAATGGTATCTTCAGGGCCTAGGTTGAGAATTGACCCTAGGTGAGAAAGCAGTTTAAGGCCTGCAGAGGGAGGTCTATAGCATCCAATCAGTTTAAATGAAGATGAATTAGGAAGGATAATTTGATTGATAGACATTCAAATTCATTTGGCTCGGATGTGCTGATGAGGCAGGTTGCAGAGAAGGTGTCCTTAATGTATGGCCACCCACCACCCCTGGATGGGCGATCTGCTCTGAAGAGCTGATAATTAGGAAGGTTTACAACACTGTCTTCTGTTGTAGGCCTGAGCCAAGATTCAGAAATGACCAGGAAATCTGGAAGAGTATGTGCCACCCAAGCCTGTATTAAGGTGAACTTTTTAGGAGGCTGCAAGCATTAAAGTGTATGAAGCTTAGGCCTTTATGGAGGTCAGATCAGCAGGGAAGATAAACTTACAATGGGGCCAGGATTAATCTCTATAGTGCCAATGCAGAAAAGGAGGTAAAAGATTAATTTGAGAAGGCACCAAGGAAAGGGATAGAGAGTGACCAGAACGTTTCCTCTTAATCCTAGGTGCCCACTGTAATGAGAGATGGTCCTGTTATATGGGTGTGTCTTTTATCATAACATAGGAGTCTGATGGACAGGCATAGCGGGTTATTATAAAGCCAGGATACATGTAAGTGGCTTGGGGAGTGCTGGATTGTTAGAGAGACTTTATGTGGATACCCAGGGTTGCAGTGTAAGAGTGGTTCAAGGCGAATAAGGAATAGGTGGTTGTGCATTTTGATGGCAGAGGAGAACAGCACATACTCATTAAATTATTCGTCATGACAGGGGTATGGAATGATTATCATAATGAATTGGGGAGATGAGAGGCTAAGGAGCAAAGGAAACAAGTTAGCATTGTACAGGGTAGATATGGGTTAAAGAAGAAGGAAAAAGGATGTGGGCGTGGATTAGAGAATTGGCGGGAAGGAGTGTATAAATAAAATCAACGAGAGGGGGGAGGGCGGGCAAAAATTTTGCGGCTTTGCCCGTACCTTTCTCACTGCTTCTCCCGGCCTCCTGGATCTCTGGTTCGGCTGGGGGTCGCCGCCGGCCCGCTGGCGGCTCGGAGCCCCTTCTGTGGCTGGAGCTGGAGGGCTGTGCCGGCTGCAAGGCAGGGGACAGAGGAGAAGGCAGTGAGAAGGCTACTTTATTGCAGGCAATCTGCAATTAGGTGCTAGGATCAAAATCTGCACAACAAAAGACTGGGAGGGTTTGTGGGGGGGTTAGGCGCCTAAGCATCTAGCCCACACAGATCACCAGAAAGGCTGAATCACTAGCAAACATCACATCAATACAATGTTTAAATAGCCCACAATTTTTAAGCCAGAACAGCTCTTTTTAAGATTAATTAAACAAGTTTACAGTTAAGCAGCAAAATCCATCCAGAATAGTGTTGCAGAGTCCCAGCTAAAGTCAATGGGAAAAGGCGCACAATCGGAAGCAGGCAGAGACTGAGGTCGTTTCCGATTGGTTGCGGCTTTGCCCGTACCTTTCTCACTGCTTCTCCCGGCCTCCTGGATCTCTGGTTCGGCTGGGGGTCGCCGCCGGCCCGCTGGCGGCTCGGAGCCCCTTCTGTGGCTGGAGCTGGAGGGCTGTGCCGGCTGCAAGGCAGGGGACAGAGGAGAAGGCAGTGAGAAGGCTACTTTAATGCAGGCAATCTGCAATTAGGTGCTAGGATCAAAAATCTGCACAACAAAAGACTGGGAGGGTTTGGGGGGTTAGGCGCCTAAGCGTCTAGCCCACACAGATCACCAGAAAGGCTGAATCACTAGCAAACATCACATCAATACAATGTTTAAATAGCCCACAATTTTAAGTCAGAACAGCTCTTTTTAAGATTAATTAAACAAGTTTACAGTTAAGCAGCAAAATCCCATCCAGAATAGTGTTGCAGAGTCCCAGCTAAAGTCAATGGGAAAGGTGCACCAATCGGAAGCAGGCAGAGACTGAGGTCGTTTCCCGATTGGTTGAGGTTGTTTCCCGATTGGTTGTAGCTTTGTCCGTACCTTTCTCACTGCATCTCCCGGCCTCCTGGATCTCTGGTTCGGCTGGGGGTCGCCGCCGGCCCGCTGGCGGCTCGGAGCCCCTTCTGTGGCTGGAGCTGGAGGGCTGTGCCGGCTTTCTCACTGCTTCTCCCGGCCTCCTGGATCTCTGGTTCGGCTGGGGGTCGCCGCCGGCCCGCTGGCGGCTCGGAGCCCCTTCTGTGGCTGGAGCTGGAGGGCTGTGCCGGCTTTCTCACTGCTTCTCCCGGCCTCCTGGATCTCTGGTTCAGCTGGGGGTCACCGCCGGCCCGCTGGCGGCTCGGAGCTCCTTCTGTGGCTGGAGCTGGAGGGCTGTGCTGGCTTTCTCACTGCTTCTTCCGGCCTCCTGGATCTCTGGTTCGGCTGGGGGTCGCTGCCGGCCCGCTGGCGGCTCGGAGCCCCTTCTGTGGCTGGAGCTGGAGGGCTGTGCCGGCTTTCTCACTGCTTCTCCCGGCCTCCTGGATCTCTGGTTCGGCTGGGGGTCACCGCCGGCCCGCTGGTGGCTCGGAGCCCCTTCTGTGGCTGGAGCTGGAGGGCTGAGCTACAGGACAGGGACGTCCACGCTCCTTGACCTAGTTCTCACTAATAGACCTGAACACATCTCAAAGACAGAGGTTCTTCCAGATATTAATAGTGACCACTCTCCGGTAATGTCCCTATGGTCAAATAAATTTAAAAAAACCCTCCTAGGGCCATTTCAACAGAATTGCATTGTCTGGTCACCTAGGACTCCCTAAAGTGCACCTGCATGAACTAGATTGGTCCCCTATTGACACCGCCAAGGATGTGGACTCAGCCCTCGAATACTTTATTAACACCTTTAACTCCACCTGTGATGTCCATGCCCCCCTTAAGAAATGCAAAGTCAAGGGTTCAAAGTAAGGGAGGGGAGGGACACCAAGGGCCATGATATGAGACTGGAGGGAGGAAGGTTCAGGAGGGAGATAAGGAGGCACTTTTTTACAGAGAAGGTGGTGGCTGGGTGGAATGCATTACCTGCAGAAGTGGTATCCAGTAGAACAGTGGACTGCTTCAAAAGGGGATGGGACAGGACAAGGGGGAGGACCAATGAAGGGGAAGGGTGGAAGGGAGGGGCAGCTGCAGAATAAGGGGTGCTAGCTGCACATTCGAGCAGACTTGATAGACCTCTAGGCCTTTATCTGCTGGCAAATTTCGTATGTTTGTATGTTCGTATGTTAGGGCTGACAACCCCATGGTAAATCCCCACCCCTGTGGCTGTGTGCAGGGTGGGGTTGTTGTGTTAGGTTTGGAAACCCTAACATCACATTTCCCAACATGTGTCACTGGAACGCAAACTGATGCAGTAACAAAGTTTTTTGCAAAGAAATTGGGTTGCTAATTTCAGGAGTAACCTGAGCTGTCAAGAGTTTTCCCTGGAAATGCTTAGAGTGTAGGCAATGAAAAAAGGAAGGGGGATGGGAGTGAGGGAGGGAAGGAGGTTACAAGGGAAGGTACAGGTGAGGGAGGGGAAGGGAGAGGTGGGGTCAGATGACTCAGTAGGATAAGTTATATGAGTCATAGTGGGAAGTGGGATAAATGTGATTGGTCAAGGGTGGGTCCAATAAGAGACAATATAAGAGCTGCAGAAGGGGAGAGAACATTTCTTTTGATAAAGCTTGAATTTAGCACATCAGTTGGCAGATTCTGGAAAAAGGTGGGCAACAAGTTAAGGTAAGAGAGAATATTGGATAGGGAAGGAGAAAGAGTGTCAGCCTAAGCAAGAAAAAGGCAGAATAGTTGTGGTCATTGTTTGTGGGGGATAATTGGTGCCAGAAAGGGATACATGGGGCAGCTTGGGCCACAAGGAAGACTAGAGGCCTGAAAAGCAAGCATGGTAGGGGCCTAATAATCATCCAAAAAAGGGCTGTGGTTGTGAACACGCTGGTGTTCTTTGCATAAGGAACAAATTACTAAAATAACAGGTTGAACTACAGGACAGGGACGTCCACGCTCCTTGACCTAGTTCTCACTAATAGACCTGAACACATCTCAAAGACAGAGGTTCTTCCAGATATTAATAGTGACCACTCTCCGGTAATGTCCCTATGGTCAAATAAATTTAAAAAAACCCTCCTAGGGCCATTTCAACAGAATTGTATTGTCTGGTCACCTAGGACTCCCTAAAGTGCACCTGCCTGAACTAGATTGGTCCCCTATTGACACCGCCAAGGATGTGGACTCAGCCTTCGAATACTTTATTAACACCTTTAACTCCACCTGTGATGTCCATGCCCCCCTTAAGAAATGCAAAGTCAAGGGTACTTCTAACTCATGACTGTCCCTAGACCTCATAAAACAAATGAAATCTAGGGACCTGCTCTGGTACCATGCCAAATCATCTGGTACTTCTGCTGATATGCAAGCCTACAAAGCTGCCAGGAACATCTGCACTAGATCCATATGCCTTGCAAAAGAATATTACTACAAGAGCACATTTGCTAACTCCTGGGAAGATGGTAGGAAGTTCTGGGACAATCTATCCCAAGTAACAGGGAAGAATCCCAAAATCCCTCCTGCTATGCTCTGCATCGATGGCTATATCACCCTGGATAAGGTAACTATTGCCAGTGCTTTCAACTCCGCATATACTGACGTAAGTCATGTGCTCCCCCCTGACTTTTTTGACCCAACCCAGGCCACTACATTATCTGATACCTCAAGTGTAAATCGGCAGCACCCCCCATTTTACTTTAAGGCCATCTCCCAAGGGTCAGCTAGAAAACACATTTTCAAAGTTATCGGGAGATTCATGAACAGTGGTGACTTCCTGGACATGAAACTACTTGCACTCACTATCAACAAAGTCCTAGCCTACCTCACAAAAATCCTAAACTGCTCCCTGGCGCGCTCTCAGTTTCCTCGGAAATGGAAGTCTACTGTGGTGACTCCTATCCACAAAAGTGGCAACAAGACTCAGCCATGCAATTACAGACCAAACTCTATCCTTTCCCCCTCTCCAAAGCATTGGAATGGATAATTGCACATCAATTCAGTGAATACCTGCAAAAATATAATCCGCAATATCCACAGAAACACGGTTTTCAAAAGGGACACAGCATCAACACAGCACTCCTAGACCTTACCTCCTACATCCACCAAGCCCTGGATCAAAACATATTAGTTGGAGCCACATTTATAGACTTGACAAAGGTGATCAATACACTTAACCACTCACTACTGATCAAACAACTTCCTCACCTAAGACACTATCCAGATGCTACCCTCTGGTTTCAGAGTTATCTCTATGACCATCCCCAGCAGGTTAGAATAGGGGAATCCCTCTCAATCTCCCTTCCTGTCCACTCTGGAGTTCCCCAAGGCTCTTTTCTAGGTCCACTGCTCTTCAGTATTTTCCTGAACAATCTTCCTGCCTCTTGCCACAATAGAATGCTTCTATATGCAGGTGATGTAGTCATCTTTATCAACCAGTCAGATCCCACCCTTCTTCAGCATCAGCTCCAGAGAAGTTTCTCAGAAGTTGAAACCTGGTTCCGGTCACAGAGGCTCATCCTAAACTATTTAAAAAACAAAACAATGCTGTTTTTATGGTTCCCACAGCAGTCATAAAGAACAGCCACTTCTTATTAACAACTGCAGAGGATCTGTGCTGGAACAGCTTAACCAGTTCAAATACCTGGGTGTGACCCTAGACTGCACCATCCCATATAACATTCATATCCATAACACTGCTAACTCTGTTAATGCTTGCATTGGTCTATTCTACAGGCATAGGCACTGTCTGACAGCTGTCACCTTAAAGCTGGCTATCCAAAGCTCAGTCACCTCGATAATAGACTATGGTCTTGAGGTTTATGGATCTGACACTGATACTGTTATCCAGTGCATAGCACTAGCCCTCAACAAGGCCTGTTGGCTACTCACTTCAGCCACTCAACTCTCCCCTACTTGTAATGTCTTTGAGCAGGCTAACTGGCTCCAACTCTTGAGCAGACTAAAATACCAGACCTGCATCCTAGGTAAGAAATCTGCCCTGGGCCTGTTGCCCCCAGGGGTTCGGTCCTTACTGACCCCACACTGTGCCACTCACCTAACCAGAAGCACTGAAACCCTATCATTTACCATTCCCCATTGCTGGACCTCACAAGGACAGCACTCCTATAAAGTTAGAGAACCTTCCTGGTTCAACTCACTCCAGGCAGAAATCTCCAACTCTCCTAATCTCAGCAGTTTTAAATGCAAACTTCACCAACATCTGGTGACCAAGGCCCCCTGTGACTGTTACACTTAAATGGCCCTGCATTGCAATCCTTGTCCTGCATAAATTCCCCCAATGACTCACTCCCTACTCCCTCCCCACACCGGCTCTTTTGCCAACCTGCCCCACTCCCCCCCTTTTCCCCCATACTCTACCTATTCCCTTATACTTGCTCTTTACTCCCTCCCCTCACTGCCTCAGTCCACTCTTGGTACAGTGTCACCCTTTCACCAACCTCACCCTTGTCAGCCTATTCCCCACCACTCATCCCCTTCCCCCTTTCCCCTTGGGACCATCCCCCCTGTCCTCCCTACATACCTCTCCCACTCTCATTCTTCTTCTCTCAAACGACAATGGGCTGCCTACCCCTCTCCCCCTCATTACTACTTGACTTTTCCTTTGTTACTTATTTGCCCTGGATGCACTTTACTACCCTCTCAAGTCACAGGATCTGCTCCAGGGCATACTCCACATTTGTCTAGTGTTCTGCTTAGTGCAATCTGATGCTAAGAACAAAGCCTCTGGTGGCTCCTGGTTATTTGAAACTAGATGTTTGCCTGTACCTTTTTTTTCTCTCACTAAATATGTATCTGTATGTTTGTGACTTGACGTGGAGCTTTTGTAAATGAACCCTGGCTCAAAGGTGTTATCTGAAACCTTAATAAATAAAAAAAAATTAAACAAAAAAAATGCAGTCGGTGTGCAAGTTTTCTTTTAGTTTTGGCATTTTGCAGGAGAATGGGGGTGTAGCTGACATCATGGCTCACCCACAGGGCAGGATGGTGCTTTACCATGTATTTCTTGATGACCTACATGTTTTTTATTGGAAAAGTGGTGCTAGTGCAGCGTGGGCATTTGGGGTCACACTTTTGCTGTGGACAGTAGTGGCTAGATTTCTGCATGATGCGGTACTAAGGCATTAAGATTTGAGCATTTTATTTTGGTTCTTGTTCACAAACACCAGACCTCTGTGTTCTACTATGGTGGAGGTATGGGTCCAATTGAATGCAGGTTGTTGTGTTCTGTAGGGGTTACTCAGGGTGGAACATGTGCAGCGTACAGAGAAGCCAGGAAGGTGGGGGGGTCCTTGCAGGTGGGTTCTTGTGGCTGGGGCTGGGATTTTCTAATGCAGAGTTTGTGTGTCCCCAGTGTGGTCAGATGTGAGATCCGGGACATGTGGATAAGTGAGAATGGAGTTGGTGGCATGTGCAGGCTGTGAGCCCAGACCTCCAGTGCAGCATGCTGATGTCATAAGGATGTGGTCCACCATGAGGGAAAGTAGTGTAGGAGGTGGCATTGTGTCAGCAAAAAGGGAGGGGTGCAAGGATATGGTAGAAGGTCGATAAAAGTGGGTGTTTCAAGGTGGTTTTAAAAGAAAAGTTTTACAAATGAGGAAGGTCCATGCTGGGAATGCCATGTGGAGGTGGTGGGGACAAGATGGCAGTGGCAAGACTTGGGGACAGAATAGTAACCGCATGAGGAGGACACAAAATGGTGGCTGTATCAGGATCAGATGGAGGGAGCTGTGTGCAACAATAGACACGATGTTGTATCCCTCTGGTTTTTCATTTGTCAAGGCAATTTTTGTCAGTATAGAAATTTTATTTAAAAGGATGTAAGTTTTTTGATTATGTTATCATGTGATACCAGGTCAAAATGCTTCAGTTTAAAATAACGTGGAATTACTCAAAATATGCACAGTTTTGGAACGGTACTAAGGTAGTTGGCAGTAGTAACTCAGGGTAGTAAGCAGAGAGCAAAAAAACCAAAATAGTCTAAGCAAGAGGTGCTAGGGGTCAAAGAAAGGCTCCATTAGGTTCAGTTGTCACCACAAGGATGGGGGGAAGCAGCTTGGGGAGACTCAACATTACAAATTAAAAAAAAAGATGCATAGGGTTTCCAATCCACAGCGGTAAATCATCTCATAATGTAAAAGAACCCAAAATACTTAATCTTTATGGTAAGCTAATATACACTACGGGGGAAAGAACAAGGCATGGTGAGAATGCAGACAAAGGACACGCTGTGTGGGGGAGGACCCACAGCAAGGAGGAGATCGAAAAGGGGGATATTAATGTTTTTGCTGTTTGATTTTGAGTTGTTGGAATTAGATATGGCACCCAGAAAGATGACAGCAATGAACACCAGTGTACAGCTGATGCAGTAAGCAGCAGTGCTGATGGGGAAAGGTTGGGAGCTACTAGAAGTCATCAAGCAGGAGGAGGAAGAAGAGAGCAGGACCAAGATGAAGAAGGCACCACCAAGGGGTGCTGGGAAAGGAAGAGACAGCAAGTGACTGCCGCCGCTGGATTTGGAGGCACCAGATCAGGAGAAGGGTAAGGAGCTATTGGTCGATTTGACCAAAGATAGCAGTCTAAAGGATTACTTGGCAGGTACCATAAAGGGGAGAGGGGATAAGGGTTTAGACAAAATGGAGCAGACGATAAAAGAATTGAAATGGAGCCAAGGTGATGAGTTGAGGCAAGAGATAGGAATTGGTGGGGCAAGGAAAGGTACTGATGGGGGGATATGGGAGGAGGTGTCACTGGACAAATATGTCCCACTGTCCATTAAGGAGAATATATGGAAGGGTGAGTATATGGACATCTTTGCATTGGTTGATAAAGAAACAGCTAAGAAGTATGAGCAGAGGGAGTCTGCAGGAAAATCAGAGATGGCAGTGGCACTGACATTAGTGAGGAAAACAGTTGAGGACACTAGCTACAAAGGAAAAAAAACATAGACACCTAGCAAGCAGGTTTCATGGTTTTCAGTGTTTTTTTGCAGTAGAAGCAGCCAGACTTAGCCATACCTTTGTTGTCTTATTTGGCAATAATTAAGGATGCATACAAAGTAAAGGTAGGCTACGGTTGGCTGAGGTATGATGAAGCATTCCATCAAAGGATGGCGACACATGGTGATTTAAAGGTGGGATTGTACACACACTGATTTGTGGGTATGAACATTGTCCAGGCAATTGGGGAACAGTTTTGAAGGAGCAAGAGTAGGGCAGGAAACCAATTAGCAAATACATGTTGGGGGTACAATAAGGCAATGTGTAGTTGGGCAAACTGCAAATTCCACCATGTGTGCTCCAAGTGTGCAGGGCCACACCTGGAATCAAGGTGTAGGGTGATGGGAGAAAGGGAAGGTACCTGTATGCAGAGATCCACCTGGCAGCCCTTTGGGGGAAGTTCAGAGGGACAAGAGGTGGAGCTTGGGGCAGGGCACCAGAGGAAGAGGTTTCACTGCGAGGGGGCATTTGGCTCAGGGACAAGGGGAAGATAAAAGTTTACATTAGAGAAAGACTATAAAAAGGGGTTTGAACTGCCCATCACACCTATTAATTTAGGTACTCTGAGGGAATGGACCAGGGGCTACATGGATATAGTGGTGGGGGAGTATTTGAGGTTTTTTTTTTACAAAAGGTTTCAACTCATATTACCGGGGGATCAGAAGGACGATGAAGGCAAAACATCTGGGTTCTGTAAGGGATAAGGATGAGGTGGTGGACAGAAAAAATTTGGAAGGAAGTAGCAGCAGGCAGAATGGAGGGCCCATTGAGTGAGCTGCTACAGGAGAATTTCAGAATTTCACCTTGCGGGGATGTGCCGAAAAAGCAACCAGGGAATTTTTGGCTCATCCACCACCTGTCATACCCGAAGGGTGAGTCAGTCAATGATGCCATAGCAAAGGAGTAGAGTACATTGTCCTATGCTACATTGGACCACACAATGAATATCATTCAGGCAGTGGGTGGGGCATGGCTGGCAAAAAAAGACACAGAGTTCAATTGCTACCAGTGAGGGCAGAAGACAGACTTACTAGGTTTTAAATTTAGAGGCATGTACTACTTTGACAAAGCCATGCCATTTGAAACCTTTAGCACATGGATGCAGTGGATGTTTGGGGAACAGAATGGGTACAAGACCATAATACATTATTTGGATGATTTCCTCTTGGTAGCACAGGCAGCTCAGGGGACAACTGAGATACTAGAAGTTTTCCAGGACATGTGCAGAAAATTGGGGGTACCTCTAGCAGAGGGTAAGATGGAAGGACCGGCCAGGAAATTGGAGATTTTGGGCACAGAGGTGAATGTAGATGAAGGGTTATTTTGCTTAATGAATGACAAGGTGGACAAATTAAAGGAGCTACTAGTCAGGGTAAGAAGTAAAAGGAGGGTATCTTGAGCAGTGGTACAACAATTACTGGGCCACTTGAATTTCGCTTATAAGGCAATCACACGTGAGAGAGCTTTCTCCAGGTGTCTGGTCAGGGCCACAGGGAAAGCAAAACTGCCACATCATTGGGTGGATAGTTCAAGAGGCGTAAGACAGGACCTGGAGGTGTGGGAGCAATTCTTAAAGAGGTATAATGGGGTCACATTTTGGCAAGAGGACTGGCTATTCAACACAGATCTGGAATTTTATACAGATACAGCAGTGCACACGGCATTGGGGTATATTTTCGGGGGGAGTTGATGTCAGAGGCATATGACAGATAATGGAGACAGAGGGGCTTGCTAAGAAACATCACTTTCCTGGAATGTCTCCCATATGGGTGGCGGTGGCTGTGTGGGGAAGATGGCTGCATAACCAAAGGTCATCTTTTGTTGTGACAACAGAGTGGTAGTGGAGGTAATTATTAGGCGACGTAGTTCCACAGAGACAGTGACCAGGTTACTATGACAGCTGGTGTTGGAGAGTTTACATTTCAACCTGGCAATTAAGGCCAGGCACATTGAAGGGGTGCAGATGAGGTGGCTGACAGCCTTTCCCATTTTCAGTTGGACAGGTTCAGGTCTTTAGTACCACAGGTCACCGTCCAGATAACAATGGTCCCACCCCATTTATGGGAGATTGGCTGGAGAGACCCTGGCTGCTGTATCGAAGTTCTTGGTCTGGGAGTACATTGAAATCATACAAAGGGGCCTGAAAATCATTACAAGAGTTTTGGCAGCAGGAGGGGATGGAGGTAAGTGAGGTTGTCAGAGAGGAACAAGTTATTAGGTTTATGGTTCAGAAATGGGAGGGGGGAATGGTGCATTCCACCATGGGGGGGGTACAACTGATAGGAATTGGATTGGTATGTAGCCTGCACAGATGGAGGAACCCAACAAGTTGCAGGTGGTGTGGCGCATGTTTCTTGGGTGGCAGAGGTTGCAGGGCAGGCAGCCAGACAGCAGGAGGCCAATATCAGGGCATTTGCTGGGCAGACTTTTAAAGGCATTAACAAGCATATGCACATCAGGGTATGAGGCATGCCTGTTTAAGGCAGCTTTCTCAGTAATGGCAAAGGTGGCATTTAGAGTCTGCAGGATTGTAGCAAAAAATAAGAATGATAGGAGTGGAGGCTACAGTGGGAGGAGGTCCAGCGGGGGTCAGATAAGGTAGTGATATGGTTATGGCAATGTAAGACAGCCCAAGCAGGCCATGGTATGGAGCTCACTTTGCCCAGGTGCAGCCAAGGGGGCTGATTCATGGTACAGGCTTTGGAGGAATACAAAGCAATTATGCCGGCAGAAGCCGGCCACTTGTTTGTACATGATGATGGGTCCTCTGTATCGTGCTACCAGGTGACAGGGTATTAAAGAAGGGAATGTAATTCCTGGGGGAGAATGCAAGGAATTTTTCATCACCCTCCTTCAGGATAGAAGCACGGCATCAGAGGTGGCTGCTTTGGAAGCGGGCTGAAGAGGAAATAAAAAGGATAGGTAGGTGGAGGTCAGGCTGCTACAAGAAATATGTGAGGAATTTGTGATGACCTTCTCGGTTTATATCCACAGGTATGAGGTGCAAAAAACAGGTGTGGATCATGGTGCATTCATTTGTAAACTGGGTGGAAAGGCATGTTGCAACAATGTTAGGAGGGAGACAACTACAGAGGGCAACCGAGAAACCTGTGTGAAATGGAAAGGGGTCCAGGGGATGCATTGGGCACAACTTTGCCATTACTGGAGGAATAAAAGCTCAGATGGCCTAGACCTGATCTGTTGGCAATACGTTTGAGAGGGAATGACTTGGAGGGCAGGCCATAGGGAGAGCTGTTCCAGAATATAAGGAGATATTTTGGAGTTATCATGGGGTGGTGGCCTGGGATTATAGTGGGTGGTTCTAAATCATTACACACCTGGTGTGGAGGCATGCTCGAGACATAAAAGCAATCAAGAAAGCCAGGAAAAGATTAAACAGGAGGGTAGCAGGGACATTGGAGGAAATTGGGGGTACACATATTTCTCACAGGGACATTGCTTATGAGTGCTCGGAGTACTGTAGGTCAGATGGGGTGCACCTGTCAGAGGTGGGTATGTGCATTTTCATATTGTACTTAAGGCATTGGAGGAGTGGGAAAAGAGGAGAGGATAGAGCAGAGGGGGAAGCCATTTTTCTGTCGCTATTGCTGGAGATGGACTAGTGGAAGGAAGAGTAAAAAGGGGGAAGGGGCACAAAGAGGGGAGGTAGGGGGCTCAGGGGGAGGGGGAAGGGTATTAAGAATCAGGCACGGGCTGGGTTGGCATCCAGCCGTGACTACACCATGGTGGGGAGGCATCTACAATTGGTCAAGCTGGGGGTTGGGTTTCTTGGCATCTGACCCCAGGGAGAAATAAATGAGGAAGGAGACTGGTAAGCAGAAGGGGGCATCGGGTCAAGCTTCCAGGCCCCGAGAAAAAGTCTGGAGGAAAGAATGAAAGATGGAGAAGATGAATGAACTTTAAAAATTTATATAATGTGACTATTGAATATGCTGGGAACTGTAAGAAAGTGCTAAAGATTAAACTGTACATATTTTGTGACGTGTAATAAACCACATGCCAATTGAGCACCCAAAGAATGTTGTCCAAATATTATTTCTATGGGAAATCCCAATGACAATTTCTTTACTTTTTCAGATAGCATTATCATAACCTCATTTGACTGTGGGAGCACAGTGCCTTTCAGGCCTTGCCCTGCCATCCCTCCATACTGTAGATGCGTACATGAAATTTGCCATGGAAGCATTTCAGCTAAAACAGCAACCAAATTGTCAGCATAGACTTGTTATTACCCCACCTCATGAATGCTGGGCTGAGAATTTTCAAACCCTGCCACAACACCATTCCATGCCACAAGTGAGAAAACACATTTTGGTCAGGATTTGAAAACTGGCAACTGTCATGTTCATGATGTGACGTAAAAAAAAGGCTATGTTGAAAATCTGGGGTGAAAATATTGAAAATTATGAAAGTTAGGAGCGAGTGTAGCGAAATGTCAACAGATGTACAAAACTTTGCCATTTTAACATATTTTGAACCCAAATTTTCAATACACCCTTCTTATGACCCTACCTCATGAACAAGTGTGGTGAAAATTTTGAAATTCAACCCAAAAGGTGATTTTGCCAACTGACCGCGATATCACATTTTTGGCAAGATTTGCAAAATGACACCAACATTGTTCATGAGGAGGAGTCTCAGAAAGGGTATGATGAAAATATGGTATCAAAATCTTTAAAAATGACAAAGTTATACACCAGAGTTGAATACTCCATTGAAATACATTGAACCATGTTTATCTTAGTTTCTCAGTTCCCTGGTAGTCTAGTGGTCCCTTCCACTCCCCACCCCCATTCTCCAATCAGTGTCCCGTTGTGTAAAAATAATTCCCTGGTAGTCTAGAGGTCCCTCCCCCTTCCTGATGTCAAATTGCTGTCCCCATAAAAAAAAAGAAGATACTTCCCTGGTAGTGTAGTGGTACCTCCCCTCTCCCCCAATGTCCCATCACCATCCCCATATAAAAAAAAATATATTTCTCTTCTAGTCTAGTGGTTCATCTCCCTTCCCCTCATTTCCATTCACTGTCCCCATATAAAAATATATATTTCTCTGGTAGTCTATGCCCCCCCGTTCACTGATCACTGACCCCGTGTAAAATAATGCATTATTCCCTGGTAGTCTTGTGGTCCCTCTCCCCTCACTGAGGTTGATCCAGGTCTGTTAATTCTTTTTAAATTTCCCTGGTAGTCCAGTGGTCCATCCCCATCCCCAATCCCCTTACTGTGAAAACACAGAAACAGATTACTGGTGCTCTAGTGGACCCTCCACCTTGCCAGGTAGTCACCCACCACCCCGCTCCTCTCCAGACCAATTCCCATCTGGCAACCAGCACTGCCCTCCTCTCACCACCACAGCTGGCCACAGACTGAGCTGTGAATGAGCATGCACTGTATACAATACACACTCATTCACAGCTCAGTCTGTGGCCAGCTGTTGTGGTGAAAGGAGAGCTGTGCTGGTCACTGGCTGAGAGTCAGGATGGGGGGATCAGGGTGGTAGGTGACTACTTGACAGGGTGGGGGTGGTGGCTCCACTAGACAACCAGAGATCTGTTACTGCATTTTCATGGGACAAGGATAGGGGACATGGAGGGACCAATAGACATCCATGGAAATTTAAAAAGAATTAATGGGACTGGGATGAATCTAAGGGAGAGGGAATGACCACCAGACTACAAGGGAATAATATATTACTTTACCTGGGGCTGGTGATCTGTGAACTTGGGATGGGTCAAGGACCAATAGACTACCAAGGAAATATATTTTTTATATGGGGACTGCAATTGGACATTGGAGGAGGAGGAGGGACCACTAGACAAGCAGGGAAAGACAAGGAGGCCCCCCCTCTTCCTTCCAGTCTCACTCCCCCCTTGCCTCAATCCATTCACACCCCCCCAGCATCTCTGCTGACAAGGTCATTTTGGCTGCTTCCACCTCCCTACCACTTGGTAGCCTAGGCCCCTCTGCCCTGGACTGCCATATGAACTCTCCTAATTTCTGTATCACAGTCCTGCAGTGTTGTTTCATGTAACTTACTCATCTTTGTAAATCATGTATTTACTGTTACGAATCAAACTTCTGAATTTGAACTGCATTTGTTGTTGTAGCTCTTAGCACTCTGTGTTAACTTCTTGTTCACCTGTATGTACCTTGTCCTTTTGTTTTGTATTATTTGACTTGGAGCCATTGTAAATGAGCCTTTGGCTCAAAGGTATTAATTCTGAAACTGAAATAAAATATTTTCTTATATGGGAATGGTGATCAGTTATGGGTGGAGGGGCCACTACACTACACTACCAGAGAAATATATTTTTTATACATGGACAGTAATTGGAAATTGAGGGAGGGAGGAGGGACTACTAGACTACCAGGGAAATATTTTTTTATACTGGGACAGTGATCGGATGTCGGGGAGGAACTACTACACTATCATGGAAATAGATATTTTTTATACTGGGATGGTGATCAGACTTCGGAAGAGGGGAAGGGATCACTTCACTACCAGGGAATAATGTTTTTACACAACGGGGCAGTGGTCAGAGAGCAGGGTGGGGGAGGGACCATTAGAGTACCAGTGAATTATTTTTGTATGCAATGGGATGATGATCGGAGCTCCTGGGGGTGAAGGGGACAAAATTCCACCTGGGCAGTCATTACTTCATAAATTATGAAAAATAATCCTTTTTCAGTGGATTCATTTTTGCAATTTCTGGAAACAGAAAATCCTTTTTTCAAATTGCAGAACAGGATCCTTTCTCCTGATTTCTTTTTTTGCAATTTGCAAAAAAGAATTTCATCATCTTAAAAAAACACATTTCCAGGTGATTTATAAAAAACTAACAGCAAAATCCGATTGAATGGGTCCCAATTAGTAGAACACATGCTGGTTACTTCATAAAACATTGTTTTCTGTTTTTTTAACTATGTTTGCCTCAGTACAAAAACACAAGATGGCATCAGCACAGAAAAAGATCCCCCATTTGTGTCAAAGGATAGCCCATTTGCGACAAAGAATCCTTTGTCAATGCTCACATCTAACTGGAAAATGAAATTCCTATAGGAAATAATTGGAAACTTAAAAGTTTAATAACTTTGGCATGGATTGATATTGTTTCACCAAACCTTCAAAAGGCACATCTGTGACCCACGACCTAAATACAGTAAACATTTCAGACCAAAATTCCACACCATGTTTGCGCGGCAGCATAACAAAGAATTTTACCACCAAAAATGGTTATTTTTACATTTTTTGACACTTCATATTTCTGCACCCACACATCTGACTGGAATGCAGCTTACTCCATCAGGTGATCTTTGATCCCTGATGGAGCATATAAAATTTCATATGAATCACTTGAATGGTTGCAAAGTTATTAAAGAGCAAAATTTTGGGTTTAACATAGAAGTCAAATTTATTGATCAAGTTCACTGATGACACTAAACTGGGTGTGTGTGGAGTTGATACAGAAATTAAATTTAACACACTGACACCAGAAGGGTGTAAATATGGACTTAACTAGATGGATCTGCAACTGTCTTAATAACAGAGTTGGATTTCCGCTTGTGATGCCGGTGACCCGGGTTCGGAAATGGACCCAGGTTATCGGAAAACCGGCTGGGGGGGAGAGAGATGGATTGAGCATCCCTTGGATTGCTCTCCTTCTCTGGGGGGAGGGTAAGGAAATGTCAGGCACTTGAGGGACACCTGGCGGAGGCCAGGGATACCACAGCTACCGGCATTAGACAGTGCTCAGAGGGGCAGGACAGACACAGGTCATCATTGCACATTCCTGACTCCAACATACACAGGGGAAAAAAATGTGTGGGGCCTCCATCTCTATGAAGCCCTCCCCAGGCTTCAATTAGCCTCATCACCGGCTCTTCCAAACAGATACTGGTTCTGGAAAAAAGAGAACCAGTACCACAGCCCAGCCATCCCAGGGGAAAGCCGGGGTTCCTGGGAAAGTACCAGCAGTGATGGTAGGTGGGAGTCTGGGGACCATGACCAGGTAAGAGCTTGATGGGAGGCCCCGTCAGAAAAAGCATACTAAATAAAAAAAAATATATATATATATATATATATATATAAATAACAAGTTATCTCCATCAGATAATTGTATTCTGGTCTCTAGGAAATCAAATGCTCTCCTAAGATCAATCAAATGCTTGTTCAAATTTCACGTAACAAGCAATGTCTGATATAAATTAATAAAACCCATATCATCCTACATTTAAACTTCAGATCACCATCTTGGAGCCCAAATCTAAGAAGGGATATAAATCTGATAGAAAAAACTCAAAGGAAGGCAACCAAGTGATTAGGGATATGGGACACAAGAGTTACAAAAAGAGACTTAATTCTGTAGGACTTTTCATCTTGGAGACCAGATGCAAAAGAGGTGATTTGCTACTCTTATGTAACACCATAAAAAATCCTGAACTTATTTGTCAGTATGGTTTGCAATTTAAAAACAGGATTACAAACTTAAGATCACAGGATAAAAAATTGGTGATCCTAAGGGTTAATACAGATATGAGAAAAGCATTTTTCTCAGTATGTTCCACTGCCTTATGGAATAAACTTCCAGTCGATCTAGTTAATAAATCTTCATTTTCTCATTTTAAACAAGGGTTCGATAATTATTTAGTAGTAAATAAGGGGCTTTGTTAATTCCCCCCACTGTCAGTTGTAGGCAATCTAGATGGGCCACAAGGCCTCCTTTTACCTGATGTTACCAAGTAAACCAAGTGACCAATAAATATTAACTATAGGGACACAACCACACCCCTATAATATGTGTGTTATATTCAACACTGATGTATAACCAAGTTACTTCTATGGATACTGCTTCTATTACGTGTAAACTAAATCTTTCATTTCTCATCCTCTGTACTACAAAGTTTTTGTTAGTTATACTATCTAGCCACTAATTGTTACTGCCATATTGTTAAATTCAATTGCTGTCTGTTGCCTTAAATGTATTCCCTTCCCTGTTGCCATGCCTCCTACAAGTCATGCCTTTTGTAAAATTGTTTTCTGATGTATGTAATTTCATCTTGTATCAAATTTGTTGTGTAACTCTCCCAGGTTGTGCCTGAAAATAGGCATTGATTTGCCTAGTACACATACCTGGTTAACAAAAACTAAATAAATAAATATTGTTGGAAACAGTTACGTTTCTATGAACTTTGTATCTTAGACACCAATTAATGGAAGAGGATGAAATTTTCAAGTTGAGTAGTTTTTGATACTGTCTACTACACACCCTGAAACATTTAACTTAATCGATTCACAGGTGTCTGATTTTCAAGTCAGGATTTTATTTAAAAGTTATCAGTGAACCCTAACCATATGAGTGCAACCAGACTACCATAATACAATATAATAACTGGTCAGCAATTTCTCTCAATGTACTGACCAGGTTGATATTTTCCATAACAACTGGCTGGTTGTTATGACATTCATGAGCCATACCAGTCAAACTATGCTGCTGCCTCATTGGCCAACATTCTGTATGTGGGCGGGGCCAAATACTCTCACAAACTGCTGGAGAAAAATTGCTGGCCTGTCATTATAAAAAATAAAAGATGGGGAGGGTGTTTCATATGAGAATTTAATGCACACCCTCGTTGTGGGATGCTTTGATAAACCCCTTGGGCTTCGCCCTCGGGGTTTATGTAGCATCCCACAACTCGGGTGTGCATTAAATTCTCATATCAAACCCTTCCCCATCCATTATTCTCTATATAACATGGTACATAATACAATACACACTACAATACACTAATGTATAAAACATTGTAAATCATGACATCATTCTTCGACAATCAGGACTGTTATTTTTCTAAACATTCCAGATACAGTACTCTTATAACAACAAGAGAGTGTTTTGTGTAAATAGTTCTAAAATTCTGAAGTTCTACATTCATTTGACAAAGTACATTTCTCAGAAACATTCTGCAAAAGGCAACATTTTGATTTTAAATTAAATTTCAGTGTTTTTAACAAAGGACATTAACACAATGTCTAATATATTTATATGTACAATTCCTTTGTCTCTTGTGCTAGAAGATATTCTTCCCAAATACTTTGTGTGCCACAACTGCTCAGCTTTTCTTTGTGGTTCTCTCATCCAAAGAAATTGAGAATGCACTGTTATAACAATAAGAGACATAATAACTGTGCATACTGTATAAACATATAATACTATACTCTGTAGTACATTTCACATGGCATGTGTCATAACATGCTTCTCAAGTTAAGAAAAAGTAAACACAATGGTCAGAGCCAGAACTTTCAGTGGTGGTTTTAAATTTAAAAACACCCTTACCCATGTAGCAATGTTTCCTCACCCTCATGCCCCACTCTAACAAATCAGAATAAAATACCCCATCTTCCCACACATGTAACATTCATACCACATTTCTTCCCTACAGTAGTAGTAAGGTTGAGAATACCTCCCTGTCCCTACCCAATGTCTGTGTGTAGTTTTTTAAACACCCTCCCCCCACCTGACATGCTAAGTCAATCACACACTCACAAACCACTTGCATCTGCATCACCATTCTCCCCCAAACTCACCCCAAAACAGAAGACAATACATGTAGTGATGAATGGTCCCATGGTGGGCAACCACTGGATGCTCCCTCCACCAACACAGGTTACCATCTTATGAATGATATAGGGAACTCTCTCCAGCAGTATTACTGACTGACTTTGCCTTAAGCAGTTTGTGATTATTCATGGGAGCCCATCCAGTTTTATTCATAAGACAGCAACTGGCAGAAGTAGAGGGAAAATTATGATGGTCACACACCATTGGACAGTACATTACTACTTGTGTTGTATCCTTTTTCAGGCTGAGTGTTGGGTTGGTGTTGGTGCCAGATGATGGTCGGGCATGTTGTTGCCTTACTGAGTCAGGTGGCAGGAAGAAGGTAGGTTTTCTTAAGAATCACAGTATGACACATGGACACTGATTGGGGAAGGAGAAGTATTATTGAGCTTTCCTGGGACTGGGAGCAATGATGGCATGGGTGCTGTTAGGGTATGAGGATGGGGGGATTTTATTCTGATTGACTGGGTAAGGAAGAGGGTGGTGACATTGATAAGTGTGTGGGTTTTTACTTTACAATGTTTTTCTAAAAATGAACTATGCATAGTGGCAAATAACCAAGGAAGTGCAACTATACATAGTCTTTACAGGCAAAGTGCCACTACACGTAGTCTTTGTGTGGCAAAATGGGAGTTTTGTCAGGTGAAAAAGTGCTACTGTCAGTAAAGCAAAGTTAGGGAACCTTTGTGAGGAATTTTTTAGAAATGAAGTTTCCCAAAGTTGTCTGTCTCTAGTGGTGCATCAGATAAAATATCTGTTCAGAATCAGTTGGGGAAAATTGAAATTTCAGTACAGTAGTAGCATCTAATTTGGCAAGTTATTTTCCAAAATTTGTGGAGATGTCTGTTAAGATTTTTACAAGATTTCCTGCAACACCAAAAGCAAAAACTTGAATTTCTCTAGGTACAGTATATCCAGAGAATCTCAGGAGATAACTTGTTAAATCAACTGCTAGCTACCACTGTAGTCCAAAGAGAATGGCACTGCACTAATCTCAGTGTAAAATCACAGAAATATGATTGGGAATTCAGCAGAGAATTTAAATAGCAGGCTGGATACAATTTTTTTGTTGTTAAAGCATTTTATTGGATTTTAAAGATAAACAGCCAGTACATATTGTAAACGTGCAAACATTCAATACACATAATACAAGATAATAGACATATGAGCAATTCATGCCCCTTAAAATGAACAAGCTGTTATCATAGATTGCAGGTTGCAATATAATAAAACATGTTCAGTTGTACTTTTGACTAAAGCAACTGCTGTTACTAATGGGGGGGGGGGTAGGTTCATGCAATCAGTTTGAGTACCTTCAAGTCTTCCTGACTGATCCTGGGGGGTATACCTACCTGTGGCTTATCATGAAGACTTTTTGTACTCTGGAACAAATCAAAGGTACCCACACGGTATACAGAAGATTAATTAGAAAAACAAAGAGAGGAAAATAACCAACTTAATTGCACTGTATGAGAAAAGTTGTACTAATACTCTAGTGGAGCTTACATCTGTAGGGTTTTAATAAGGCCTGTAGCTCCCTCCAAAACTAAGATAGGTGAAAAAAGAGGGCAGAGTGGGGTCTGAGCAGTTCTTATTGATCTGCAGAATATGTGCTAGTTACCCTACCCTGTGGGTGGACTAGTGAAATCCATGTATGGACCCCAACTCTTGTAGTATATAGACACTGGATTTAGCTTGGAATACGTCAACCTATACAATTCAGCTGCTTTAGTAAGAGAGGACAGTATCTTCCCAATAGTGGGAATCGTAGTACTGCACCATTTACAGAGTAGAGACCTATTAGGTTGCATGGCTAGTAAAGCCAGCCACCTTAACTCAGATTATGTCATATAAAGTGCTGACGGCCAACTACATATCAGTAGGAGTGGAGCAGATACCGGAATCTGTTTATGAAGTAGCAAGCTACCTAAGTGGCATACCTGCTTCCAAAAGGACTGGATACTGAGGCATGACCATAGTACATGATTTAAATCTCCACCATGTGAATGGCAGCATCAACACTGATCATGATCTAATATTCTTATTGCACAAAGAACAGCAGGAGTCCTATACCATGAGTGTAGTATCTTATTTTAAATCAGCATACTGTGGGTGTCTTTAAGCAGAAAATGTGCATTACACCAGGCTTGAGCCAATTGATCCTCAGTAATTTCACACCTCATTTATTTTTCCTGTCTTGCTTTGGACTCACCTGACTGACAAGGTATTGTATTCATCACTTTAGAGTATATCTTGCTGGCCAGTCCTCTGGTAACAGATAGCCATTTAACTATCTCTGTTTTTGGAGAGTTTGGGCCTTGCATCATAACTTTAACAGCCTCTCTTATTTGTAGATATCACCAAAGTCCTTGTGCTGAAGGCTTCATCTTGCCTGAAGTGTTTGAAATGTGGTCACTGACTTAGTGGCAGAATCCAGGATATCTTTTGGAAAATGAATGCCTTTACTAGCCCATTGCAGCCAGGAGACAGGCTATTTAACTATCAGAATATGTGGATTATGCCACAGAGGGTATGAGATAATGGAATTAAGCAGGAGCCCAGTCTATGATGAATCCAAGACCAATATTTGATAGAAGAATTAATGGTGGGATGCTAAGGGTGTTGCTTTCCCAATGGTAGGTAAAAAAGAGAATTGGGTGTGTTAACACCTCCCATGCTTTGCTCCATGTAGACCCATTGTGGGGATTGATCAGTACAGGGATGAACCATTGGATTGCTTGCACTGCCTGAAAGGCAGACTTATACCCCTCCACCCAGTGCAGGTTCCAGCATCCCATCTTCCAGTGGGAGTGCAATTTATTTAGACTGAATCTAGGTTTTTTGTCCTCCCATAGGAAGTCCCCAAATAGTTTGTCAGTCTTTTGGAACCATGTCTTGGGGACAGCTAGGGGGATATGGGTAAGAAAATAAAAATAATTTAGGGACAGGGACCATCTTAATGGCCATTATCTTCCTTGCTAATGTAAGTTTCAACAGTTTCCATCTGTCAAATTCAGTCTTACAGGCATGAATTAGTGGCTAAAAATTTACTTCCCGTAATTTTTCAAACTGTGGGATTATTTTATTTCCCAAGTATGTAATACCCTCACCTGCCCATTGTAGACCAGTGCCTCTAGCTATAATGGGCTGACAGAACTGATTTAAGGGCATAATCTCTGTCTTGGATGAATTTATCCTGAGGCCTGAAAGATCTTCAAGTTGCATTAGCAGGGAAAGCAAGGGCTTTATGATGTGTGACAGGTCTGCTACTTGGAGTAACAGATCATCAGTGTACATGAGCATAGGACAGCTCATTTAACCCACCCTCAATCCTATCATTTCTGAGTTTTGCCAAATGGCTGCTGCAAGGGTTTCCATAGCCATAACAAATTATAGTGCAGACAGAGGACATACCTGACGAGTGCCCCTTTGTAGCTGAAAAGGGTTCGACAGTATGCGATTTGTGGTAATCTGAGTGGAGGGGGCCGAATACAAGGCCTGCACAAAGGCCTGAAACCTGCCCCTGTTACATGAGGTCCCTGCACCCCAATTGGTACCCTCAGAGGTACATTGTAGACAGCTAGCATTTAGGTATATGTTATACTAACATATAGGGCCAAGGGCATCTACCGTACAAGAGTAGATGTCAGTATATGAATGCATATTGTTGTAAAACACTTTGCTTGCTAATACATATATCCTGCTATGTATTTTCTGTGTATTTCTTACTTGTAAGATGCCAGGACATCTGTGTCCTTGAAGTAATTATAATATATAATATGGCATTGCCACCTTTTGGTGATTTGTACCACTACACTGAGTCATGTAAGACTCTGTATAAGAACTCTTTTGTTCTCAAACTGATGACTTTACAGAACTGTATAATGTTATCTTGGACCTTGGAGCCACCTCTAATTTAGCCAATAGGGCTCATCTCAGTAACTAGTAATGTTTCTATCTTACAGTAACCATAGTAATTATCATAGGTATATAATGTAATGCTCAAGCCTTATACCAAGGAGACCTGAGAGACCCCAAGAGACACAGAGAAACCTCGAGGTGTAGGGAATGCTTAGCACTGGCTCCTGGTTCGTATTGGTAAGAACTGCTTAGGGCAACTGTGATTTATCCCTTTGGTAGTAATAAACTTGTTTATTACTCTAATGCAACGTGTCTGTGAATACTTGCATTCCCAATATCGTCAAGAATCTGAAAGTGAGGTTTAGACCTCCCAACAAATTGGCGACCGTGTGCAGGCAATATTTGGTGTTTGTAAGTTTTCACTTGTTGCTTAAACTTTTCCCTTTCTCACGGGGACAGTAGGTGTACATTTCCGTATCACCTATCCCGTTTTAAGACCAGTTTGTAGTCACTTGCAAAGGCTGGCTGTCTTTTCGGGTGTGGTCGATGCTGTCTCGACCCACTCCATAACAGTTTTGAATTGCAAGCCTACAACTAATACAGTAGCCCGACTGTGTATCAAGTGCTCGTGCTGTGGATTGATACGCGGCACTGTGCCTTTTTCACAGTTTGAATTTGTGTTCCCTTCCACACAATGGCCACCGTATCAAATATCTGTGCAGAACTGAGACTCGATGTCTTGAAGTTCCTTGCCTCCCATGGAGGATGGGCTGACTTCGCGCGGGACGTAAGTCAATCTGAAAAACCTATACTGGGGATTTCAACCCAGTATACAGAGACGAGACAATCAGCCAATAAGCATCATGCTAAAAGGTTGATGGTCGTGGCTCTCTACACTACTTTGGAAGCCTCTGAAGCGAGGTTTCGAACCCTTGATCTGCAGATTTCATCTCTTAAGCAACAGATGACTTTGCAGGAAACAGAGTGTATAAGACTGCACCAGAACTTGGAGTCTGAACTCCAAACTCTGTGAAATGAAAAGGATTCACTATTGCATCATTCAGCTCAAGCTGGAGAACAGGAACTGTGTATGTTGAAGCAGGAGTGTGAAAGTTTGAGACAGGATAAGAGTCAGGCAGTGCAAATGAATGATTTGCTGAGTGCTACGAATGCTCAGCTGAGTGGCGAAATGGGTGAGCTGCAGGACGAGATAAACCAGGTATGTAATGATTTAGAAGTGTCTTACAGGGACAATCGTGAATTGAGCGCCGTGTATAGAGTGTTACAAAAGCAAAAGCAAGATGAGGTTGATATGGATATTGCACGTGTGAGTCATGATGAATGTAGAACTAAGATGGCGAAACTTCGCCATCAGCGAGAGGTTCTGGCTGGACATGTTAAGGCAATGGGAGGCGTAGCCCCTGCCTTTCATTCATCATCAGAAGGGGAGTTATCTGATGATGACATTTCACAGTGCAACGCCCAGTCACGCCCCTACTATGGCCCAGAGACCCCACCCAGCCATCCACAACATGGCGGGTCCCTGCCCCCAACTCCCCATGTCACATGTCGGCGATGTCGTGACGCTCATCATGGGAGACGCCAACATAGCAGCCCCCATGATGGGGGGGAGCAGGCCCAAGCCTGGTCCCGACAGCACCTCTGGTAGCCATTATTAATGTGGAAGACAGGCAGGAGATAGAAACCATGATTGAAACTGTGATAGGCAATGTACCTATTCCTGAGAGGAGTAAATGGGCTATTAAAACCCAGATTAGGCAGCTTTTGCAAGAGACTGGCACTCAGGAAGGTATTGTCCGCACTTCGGCTGAAGCTGCAGCTCGGGCTGCCCTGGATGCTGCTCGAGACAATCTACCTTTGCTGATTGACCCACTAATCCCCTACAAATGGCCTACTCTGTCCAGCAAATTGCTGACAGCATTGGTCGGATGAATCCATCTGACAACCTCAGCTGTCACCTGGAGAAGGTGTGTTCTAAATGAGAGATGCTTAGCCTCACTGCAGAATATCAGGTCCAAATACTACGCCAAACCATCGACACTGGTTTGTGGGCCAAACTCCCTGACTCTGTTCACCAGGATGGGAACGCTACCTTTGACGAGGTCGCAGCTGAGCTCATTTCTGCTCACAGCCCAGATGTAGTAGGAGTGATGCTTGCATACCCTGTGAAGCAGAATGCAAAGGAAAGTCCAGCGACTTACCACCAGAGACTCTGGATGGCCTACCGAGCTGGAAAGCACTTGGCACTAGAACCTGCTGATGTAGATCTTATTGAATATAAGACCCTGTTCCTTAGGAACATGATTTCTGCAGTACGAGAAAAGGTAGAGCCAACCACCTATCCCAACACGGATAGGTTTGCTGACATTCTTTGGAAAACCGAGAGGGGTGTATCAACTCTATGTCCGTGATCTGGGCTCTGGTTCCAAGAAGGTAGCTGCCGTGGAGTCCACTCTGGAGGCCACGACGCACTACACAGTGGAAGGGCATGCCCAATGCCAACAGGCCCAACATCAGCAAGCCCCTCCAGCTGATAATCAACACCCCCAACAGGCCTATCAACAACAACCACAACAACAACAACAATGGGGTGGGAACCGGAACTGGCATAAGAACAGGAAGCATAAGGGTAGAGGTAAACTACAACAAC
Organism: Neoceratodus forsteri; assembly: GCA_016271365.2. Taxonomy (NCBI): domain Eukaryota; kingdom Metazoa; phylum Chordata; order Ceratodontiformes; family Ceratodontidae; genus Neoceratodus; species Neoceratodus forsteri. The sequence goes on from CM057451.1 coordinate 210,207,262, forward strand.
AGAGAACAGGCCCTACATATTGAGAGATAGCTGAAGAGAATTGGAAATTCCAAGAGCTCCTGGGACAAGTACGCTCTGTGGCAGATGCTGTTCCCACCACACAGGACCTTGCGGTGGTACAACTGGCCACCCAGGCCCCAACCAGCCATGGGGACACCGGTGGTACAGGCCCTCAGGCCCATTCAGGCCTGAACCCAGAAGCTCCTCCTTATATACTGTAGCATCAGTGCAACATGGTGAAGTGATTCACATGAGCCAGGCCCAACCTCTACATGCTTCCGGCACCACAGATTGACAATTACAAGCCCCAGTCTGGATTGTAAACAAGCTAGTCTTGGATACAAATGGAAGCCCCTGCACCGAGGCTGAGTTCGGGGGCCGCCTACTAGTAGTTTTGTTAGATACAGGTGCAGCTGTATCTGTGCTACATGATGAACACCCGGACACATCCCCTTGGTCTACCGGATGGAGGGCCAACATGTCAGGAGTTGATGGTACTAGGCTACCTGCATATCACTCTCTACCCCAACCAGTGGAGCTAGGCCATTTAAAGGCCTCACACACTTTCCAACTAATGGTACTGCATAATCATCCTAGTATCATAGGGACTGACTTCCTTGCACCATACGGCTGTGTGGTGGACCTAGCCAACATGCTACAGATACAGATTCAGGGTCAATATCATACTATTTTGATTCCTGATTCACACGTTGTGGCAACGATATCTGTCAATGACAAAGAGTATGACATCATAGATTTGTTCAAGAATCACAAACTTTTCCCAAAGCTCCTCCCTATTTTTCAATGACATTTGGACGCGTTTGCAATCAATAAGCATGACTGTGGTAGAATGCACACTGTCATCGAAGTGCCAGGCCCAGCACACTAGAGGCAAAGGCAATATCCTTTCCCAACTGAGGCCTTGCCTTCCATCAGAGAAACGATCAAGTCACTCCTCAAGCAAGGAGTAATCAGAACTTGTGTTTCAACTGCCAACTCCCCAGTGTGGCCAGTGAAGAAACCCACAGGCACCTGGAAACTTACTATTGACTACAGGAAACTGAATCAGGTCACCCCCAGTTGTTCTCCAACTGTGGCATCAGCACCAGATGTGCTACGACTTCTGACCCCTGATTTGAAATGGTTCAGTGCCCTGGACATCTCCAATGGTTTCTGGTCATTGCCATTGGCCCTTATGATTCAATATAAGTTTGCCTTCACCTTTGAAGGAGGACAGTACACATGGACTTGCTTGCCACAAGGATTCCATAACAGTCCATCCCTGTTCCATCTCCACATGATGGACACCCTCGAGAGTTTCTTTACTCCCCAATGTCTCTTACAATATGTGGACGACCTGTTGCTGGCAACAGCCACACAGGAATATTTGGATCTCTTGGACGAACTACTGACTCTCATTCAGAGAGCAGGCCTGAAATTTAACCCAGCAAAAGCACAATTGTGTCAGAAAGAAGTACTCTTTCTGGATCTAAAAATAACTAACCAAGGTCGAAGCCCTACCTGGAAGAAGGTACATGGATCTCAAGACTTGCCATTACCTACCAGTGTAGCAACTCTTGAAGGTTTCTAGGTAAGGTGAATTACTCGAGAGATTTTATTTGTGATTTTGCTCAGAAGGCTGCTCTTCTGTATGAGTTACTCAAAAAGGATGTACACTGGACTTGGGGCCCTATACACACCCAGGCTGTGACATCACTGAAGCAGGCCTTGGCCTCCACCCCAGCTCTGGTCAACCCCAATCCAGCACTACCATTCCATCTGGAATGTGCCACCTCTGACATTGCCATGTCAACAGTGTTGGCTCAGAAGGTGCATGGCACCTTGAGACCCATTGCATATGCCTCACAGCTCTTGTCCCCAGTGGAACAGAAGTACAGCCTTTGCAAAAGGAACATTCTGGCCACCTACTGGGCTGTCAAGCACTTCCTGTATATCATTGGGTACTCACCACTGATCATCAACACCAACCACACCCCAACCACCTTTCTACTCTCAGATAGAGTGAAGGATGTGTGAGTCTCTAACACCAGACTGACACACTGGTCATTTCTTCTCCAAGATAGAGACATACAGGTACAACTGACTAAAGTTCCATCTATGTTAGCTCATGGCCTCCTTTTCCAGGGAGAACCCCATGACTGTACACTACAGTCACCTGATCTTCCAGATTCAGGTCTTTTCCTCCCTGCCACGCCACAAATACTTGACAAGACTTCTTTGTGTCATGTCTTTACTGATGGTTCAGCATCCTACTATCAGGGAGAACAAATTGCAGAGATGGGCATTCTAGTGATTTACCCTTATGGGAACACTGTCAAAATATCTAAGCGCTGTAGTGTAGCATCATCACAGTATGCAGAGATGGCAGCGGTGGCCTGTGCCTTCGAGTTCATCCAGCATGGAACCGAGGATACCATCATCTTTATAGACTCTAACTGGGTTTGTTGTTCTCTTACAGAATTTCTTCCCATCTGGCAGAAGAACTCCTTCTTCTCCTCTGATGGCAGCCCAGTGAAATACAAGGAATTGGTAATATACATACATTCACTGGCACAAAAATTTGCACACAAACTCTATGTAGACAAAGTCAAAGCTCATTCTCTCCATGACCCCATCATGCCTTCAATGACACAGCAGATACCCTTGCTAAGGAAGGGGTCTGAGGGGGGGATGTCTTGGTGATGGACCATCCGGAGGCTAATGCAGCTGTACACATTGCAAAACTCAGGAAGACACCTGAACCTTTTTGCCCCTTGGACCTCTCCACAGCCCAGCATCTTGACACTGAACTTAAAGAGGTGTTCAGATTCCTTGACAAAGGTACTGAAAATAAACTTCCCAAACATAACCCCTATCGGAGGCATGAAGTTAAGTTATGCTTGTCACCAGATGACAAGCTCATCTGGTTCCAACCAGATGACTCCACCACCAAGTTGTGGGTGGTCCCCAGACATTTAAGGTCTGAATTCCTGCATCAAGTGCATGACACCCTTACTGGTGGACACCAGGGAGCAGATAATACCCTCCAATGACTCAAGACCACTGCCTGGTGGCCTGGTATCACCAAGGATGTTAAACAACACATAGACAACTGTCTCATTTGTGTGCAAAGCAACCGCATCCCTAACAAATGAAATGCCAAACTCTTACCACAATGACATTCTGGCCCTTGGCATGCCATACAAATGGATTTCATTGGTCCTCTGACCAACACCAGCAGAAATAATAAGTATGCTCTTGTGGTAACTGACCTCTTCTCTAAGTGGGTAGAAGCTTTCCCCACTAAGACATGTACAGAGAAAACTACTGCCAAAATCCTGGTGGAACAGATTTTCTTCAGGTGGGGTCTACCCTTCAAGGCAGACCCTGACAAAGGAACCAGTTTTACAGGTGAGTTGATGAAAGAACCCCTTGGACTCCTTGGAGTTCAACAGACGTTCCACATACCTTACCACCCTGAATCCTCAGGTCAAGTAGAGAGAGCCAACAGACAGATTAAGCAAATGCTTTCCAAATTCATTGAGGACAATCCCAAAACTTGGGATTCCTTAGTGCCGTTACTCCTTATGGCAATTAGGGGTACACCCTCAGCCACCACCCAGCTCATACTCTTCAAGGTGATGACTAGTAGACAGATGAGATTACCTGAACATCTGTTGTTTGACCTGCATACAACCACTGCAGACCGTGTGTCTGTGGACCAATATGTGGAAAAACTATGAAAAGACCTCATATACACACATTTGTATGCTGCCAACTGCATGGGCAAGGCTCAGCAGCAATTCAAAATACAGTTTGACAAACACACACAAGAAGTGGATTGGCAAGTTGGAGATCAGGTAATGGTACTTCGATTTGCACATCCCACCCATTCCTTCTCCAATAAGTGTGAAGGCCCATACCCCATTGTCAACAAGCTCAGTTGGGCAGTCTATCAAGTTAGACTCCTCCACAACAACAAGTTGACTGACAAATGTTACATGCAGACCAGCTGAAAATGTATAAAGGAGCTTAAATTACTTTTCCTCACCACATTGGGCGGAATAGTACTAACATACTAATCTTTGATCTTCCTTTTCAGATACACTGACATGATGGCTATCTTGTTCCATTACATCTTCCTCTCAGGAGTTATTCCCTTCAACCAAGCCATGGTACCGGACCTCCTATGACACCTCGATCCTCCAGCACCTCCTCCAGAGGGAGTATCCATCAATATACCAGATAATATGATCACTGTCCAGGAAGGTTCCGATGCTTACCTCACTGCCTCTGTTGTTGCTCCTGATAAATCTACCCTTCAAATTGAGTGGCAAACCACATCACAAGGACAAATTCTCCCTGTGGCCAAACTCTCTAAAGGAACTTTCCAAGGTTGGCCCAATGCTAAATTATCCCCAGATGGTTCACTGTCCTTGTTACAAACTGTATTAAGACATTCTGGTTTGTACAACATAACTGCCTTAATTGATCCTTCATACTGTAATTCTTTGTCCAGAGATTCTGCTCAAAAATTTTGTGCTATACAACACATGGCTTCTGCAGCCATGTACTTCTCTGTGTTACCACCCAGTGACAAGCAGATTTTGGAATGTCCAAAGCATACCCCTGGTTCCCGTAGTGGTCTAACAGCCACTGCCCTCCCAGGTTCTTTGATTAATAACTTACAATTTATGCATATACCTGTTTTGTTTAATCTAACTTACTGGAATATGAAAGAGTTTGGTATGTGTCACAATACTAACACATCAGCATTTTATAGTACATTATTGCTTGATAGTTTAGCTGCATTTCAGATTCGTACGCAAGACCCTATTGCCAGGGTCCATTCTACTGAGCATAGAGGCTACTTCAGGAGGAAACCCTCTCCTGATAATTTAACTCATAAACGTAAAACATGTGAAGTTGACAGTTCTGATGTCACAGGTGCAACAGGTATTGTCATAGGCCTTTTTGGTACGGCAATGTCTATCTGGAACAAAGCAGACATTGCTGCTATCAAAAGTTATTCTACCAAATTCTCGACTGGTTTGGTCAACAATGTACTACCCCCATTATTGCATGGTGTGGATGGCCTTAGTCAGGAAGAAATATACACTGTATACAACATGCACAACATGGCTAAGGCATTCACTGATTCTAAAGATAAGATTAACGCACTCATACAACAGAACAACAAAGAGAAGCAGATAAACAATACATTGCTAAAGAGATACTTTGCTCTGCTTATGGCTCCTACATTATCACTACCATCAATAACCTCTTCTGTGATCTAGAATCTGGAAGAATACCTGACATTGAACATGATAGACGCATCTCCAAATGGTATCGTCCATGATGTAAAACCACTAGCTGTGTTTCTATGTGTCTGCAACAGACTTTAACTATTCCTCTTTCTACAGCTAGGAATTTAGGGTTTGTGACCAGACACCCCTAATACTGGTCCTTGTTTCACTGCTAAGAAGTGTTCCATAACAGATACCATGTTTGTTTCCTTCACTGTCTCCTTACCACACTTTGATCCCACTACAGCCTTGTTTGACAAGCTTGCACTAGTCCATTCGGTTGGGCATTTGGATGAAGACATCTACAGAGAATGCCTGGATCTACCGCCTCTACTGGTTTACCATCCTTTCCTGGATGCCTGGGTTGCTCCGCACATGGACTGCTGTGCGAAAAAGCAATATACTTACTTGTGCCGATGTGATGTATTTGATGTTATTCAACCTGTTTGTGGTTACTCTCCAGACAGCATTGATTGAACTTTCACCATGGATGATGACATCACAGCCAATGGCACCGACTCCTTTGACTCGACTCTGGCTCCGGATAAGCTCTACCAATCCTATCATGAGGAGGTTCATCGCCTGTCAACAAGGATTTCGAAGACAACCTACACCTGCCCTGTCCAGTTGCAAAAGTGCAGACTGCCTACTATGCTCTCACAGTATAATTCCAATGGCGAATACTGCATGGTCATGAATTACAAGTCTTAGACCTATGGATCTGCTACCTGTGCTATTGATTACCCCAATTTCTGTTTTGTCCCCCACCAGAAGACTGTCATTGGACATACTGTTATCACCCCATCCCCCTCCTAGACACAGACATTACTGATGGTAACCCCGATTATCTGCTCACACTGTCAGAATATTTGCCATATTTTAAAGTACACATAGACCCACTCACACTTACATTAAAATCACTTTTAGACAGGAAAGACACACACCTCATCCACATCAGTAATAATATGACCAAAACCAATGAAGCTGTTCTCACTTTGATCAATGATATCAATATGAATAACGCATTAACTAAAACCTGATTAGAGATTACTTTTAAAGGTTTTGTTGTTATACAAGCATTTTTAATTTTCATTTTGATTATTATGCTCTGCTGCCTATGGCGCACACTGCGCCAACACCATGAGCAGCTTGAGTTCCTTTACAAAGCTCACACTTCGGGTTTGTAAATGACCACTGCTCCTGTCCTTCCCCAAGACATTTGCCTGTGTTGCTCTTGGAGGCAACAAGGGAGGGAAAGTTACATGAGGTCCCTACACCCTAATAGGTACCCTCAGAGGTACACCATAGACAGCTAGCATTTAGGTATATGTTATACTAACATATAGGGCTAAGGGCATCTATGGTACATGAGTAGATGTCAGGTTATGAATGCATATTATTGTAAAACACTTTGCTTGCTAATACATATATATCCTGCTATGTATTTTCTGTGTATTTCTTACTTGTAAGATGCCAGGACATCTGTGGCCTTGGAGTAATTATAATATGTAAGACGGCATTGCCACCTTTTGGTGATTTGTACCACTGCATTGAGTTATGTAAGACTCTGTATAAGAACTCTTTTGTTCTCAAACTGATGACTTTACAGAATTGTATAATGTTATCTTGGACTGTGGAGCCACCTCTAATTTAGCCAAAAGGGCTCATCTCTGTAACTAGAAATGTTTCTATCTTACAGTAACCATAGCAATTATCATAGGTATATAATGTAATGCACAAGCCTTATACCGAGGAGACCTGAGAGACCCCAAGAGACACAGAGAACCCTCGAGGTGTAGGGAATGCTTAGCACTGTCTCCCGGTTCATATTGATAAGAACTGCTTAGGGCAACTGTGATTTATCCCTTTGGTAGTAATAAACTTGTTTATTACTCTAATGCAACGTGTCTGTGATTACTTGCATTCCCAATATTGTCAAGAATCTGAAAGTGAGGTTTAGACCTCCCAACACTCCTAAAACCCTGTCAGGAGGTCTAAACCTCACTCTCAGGTTCTTGGCAATGTTAGAATACAAGAATCTGGATGCACGTGCATAAATAATAAACTTATTTATTACTGTCAAAGAGATAAATTACAGATTGCCTAAACAGATTATATCAATAAACCGAGAAGCCAATGCTAAAGTGTTCCTACTTGATGAGTTTCTCCATGTCTCTTAGGAATCGCTTGAGTATAAGACTCAGTGTCTCACATTATATGCCTATGATAAAACCACTTATGAATTACTGTAAGATAAACATTCTAGTTACAGAAGATAAGCCCTATTAACTAAGATGAGAGGTGGCTCACCGGTCAAGACTAACATTATCTGTCAATAGTCATCACTTTGTGAAACAAAGAGTACAGTTCTTACAGGTCTTGCGTCGATCAGTGGCAGTAGTACAGGTACCAAAGGTGGCAAAGCTGACTTATATGTCATAATCATTACAAGGACACAGATGTCCTGATCATCTTGTAATAAGAAATACTGCAGAAAATACAAAGGATAACACTATATGTGGTGTGGCAACCTCTATTTCAATATGTCATGCACATATCCTGACATTTACTCTTATACAGTAAATGTCCTTAGCACTATATATTAGTATAACATATGCCTGAGCACTAGCTGTCTAAGGTGTACCTCAGGGGGTCCAATAAGGGTGCAGGGACCTCATGTAACATTCCCTCATGTTGCTTCCAAGGGCAGCACAGGCAAATCTGGGGAAATGTCAGAGGCAGGGTCATTTTACTGGAAACCTGGCGGTATACGAGCAGCAGAAAGAACTGCAGCTTCTTTCACGGTCATTTAACACGAATAATGCGCCATAGGCTAACGCCAACATAATAATGAAAATATCAAAAAATGATTGAATAATAACAAAAACCTTTTAAAGCATCTCTAACCATGTCAGTGCCAATGTCATCATCGCTATCAGCACAGTAATCAATGAAAAGAATAGCTTCATTATATAATAATATTATTGCTGATGTGGATGAGGACGTGTGCTGCTCTCTAAAACGATTTTTAAAAGTCGCCGTGACGGTGGTTCTATGTGCACGATGAAACTATGGTAAATATTCGAAGAAAGTGAGCGAGATATCGATTGTAATATCTGCATCCATAAGGGGGCAGTGGGTAATAATGGTATGTCCAATGACAGTATTGAGACAAAAAACAAGATTAGGGTTATCAGCCAACACATATCTCTATTCTGTATGTATGGGTTTTTAAAATTAACCACGCGTACTCCCCATCACAACTGTACTGCATTTTAACAGTGGGGAAGTCTCCACTTTGGCAGCCGTGCCGGGCGGGAGTGAGTGGCTCTTGAAATCACGACGGCGATATCTCCGACAAGACTGGTATGGTTTATCTGGAGCCAATATGATCAAAAAGTCCATGCCATTAGTGCTGATGTCATGTCCATGGAAAAGGGACAATCTGTCTGTCAGAAGAATAACCATGTACAGGGTTGTAACATCGATAAATACATCATCGATACTAGCTCAGATATATATTGTTCTTCACCACGGCAATCTAATATGCGCCATGGAGCAACATAACGCCATAACCAAGAAAATATCAAAAATGATTGAATAATAACAAAACCTTTAAAAGTAATCTCTAACCATGTGTTAGTTAATGCATCATTCATATCAGCATAATTAATCAATGAAAGAATAGCTTCATTAGCCTTAGTAATATTATTGCTGATGTGGATGAGACGTGTGTCTTTTCTCTCTAAAACTGATTTTTAAGGTACGTGACAGTGGTTCTATGTGTACATTAAAATATGGTAAATATTCAGAAAGGGTGAGCAGATAATCGGGGTTACCATCAATGATGTCTGCATCCATAAGGGGGACGTGGGTAATAATGGTATGTCCAATGACAGACTTTTGGTGTGGGACAAAGCAAAAGTTAGGGTTATCAATAACACATGTCTCTATTCTGTATGTATAGGTTTTAAAATTCGTAACCACGCAGTACTCCCCATCACAACTGTACTGCATTTTAACAGTGGGAAGTCTCCACTTTGGCAACTGTAGCGGGCAGGTGTAGGTTGTCTTGGAAATCCGTGTTGACAGGCGATGAACCTCCTCTCGATAAGACTGGTATAGTTTATCTGGAGCCAATCTTGAGTCCAAAAAGTCCATGCCATTAGTGCTGATGTCATCGTCCATGGAAAAGGAGCAATCTATACTGTCAGAAGAATAACCATGTACAGGTTTAATAACATCAAATACATCACATCGATACAAGTAGATATATTATTTCTTCACACAGCAATCTGTGTGAGGAGTGACCCATGTGTCCAGGAAAGGATGGAAGACCAGTAGAGGAGGTAAGTCCAGGCATTCTCTGTAGTTGTCATCATCAAGGTGCCCAATCGAATGAACAGAGGTGAGCTTGTAGAACAAAGCTGGGATCAAAGCGTGGTAAAGAGACAGTAAAAGAAACAAACATTGTATCTTTCATGGAACATTTCTTAGAAGTAAAGCAGGGACCAGTATTAGGGTGCCTGGTCGCAAAACTGAAAATTCCTAGCTGTAGAAAGAGGAATAGTTAGAGATTGCTACATACACATAGCAATACAGCCAGGGGTTTTACATCATGGACAATACCATTTTGAAATACGTCTGTCATGTATGATATCAGGGATTCTTCCAGATTCTAGATCATGGAAGAGATTGTTGTTGGTAGTAATAATATATGAGTAATAGACTGAGCACAGAATTTCTCTAGCAATGTATTGTAGATCTGCTTCTTTGTTGTTCTGTGCAATTAATGCATTAATCTCTTTAGAATCAGTAAATGCCTTAGCAATGTTGTGCATATTGTAAACAGTGTATCTTTCTTCCTGACTAAGGCCATCCACACCATGCAATAATGGGGGTAGTATATTATTCACCAAACCAGTCTGAAATTTAGCAGGATGAGATTTGATAGCAGCAATGTCTGCTTTATTCCAAATAAACATAGCTGTACCAAAGAGACCTGTGACAGTGCCTGTTGCACCAGTGACATCAGAACTGTCAACTTCACATGTGTTTCATTTATGACTTTGATCATCAAGATCGGGTTTTCTCCTGAAGTTGCCTCTATGCTCGGTGGTATGTACCCTGGCAATAGGGTCCTGAGTATGAATCTGAAATGCTGCTAAACTATCAAGCAATAATGTACTATAACATGCTGAAGTGTTAGTATTGTGACACATACTAAATTCTTTCATATTCCAGTAAGTTAAATTAAACAACACAGGTATATGCATAAATGGTAGAGTGTTAATCAGTGTGCCAGGTAGGACAGTAGCTGTTAGACCACTGCGGGGACCAGGGGTGTGCTTTGGACATTCAGAAAGCTGTTTATCAGTGTGTAGTAACACAGAAAGGTACATAGCAGCAGAGGCCATGTTATGTATAGCACAACATTTTTGAGCAGAGTCCTTAGACAAAGAATTACAATATGAAGGATCAATTAAAGCAGTAATATTATATAAACCAGAATGTCTAAGAGCAGTTTGTAGCAAGGACAGAGAACCATTTGGGGATAATTTAGCATTAGGCCAACCCTGGAAGGTTCCCTTGGAGAGTTCGGCCACAGGGAAAATTTGTCCTTGCAATGTGGTTTGCCACTCAGTTTGTAGGGTAGATTTATCAGAAGCAACAACCGAGGCAGTGAGGAAAGCATCAGAACCTTACTGGACAGTAATAAAAGTATTGGGTATTTTCATGGATATTCCCTCTGGAGCAGATGCTGGATGATCAAGGTGAGGTAGGAGGTTTGGTACCGTGCCTTGGATGCAGGGGATAACTCCTGAGATGAAGATAAAATGGAACAAGATAGCCATCTTGTCAGTATATCTGAAAAGCAAAATCAAACATTAGTAGGTTAGTACTATTCCACCCAATGGGGTGAGGAAAAATAATTATGCTCCTTTATACAGCTTCAGCTGGTTTGCATGTAACCATTTGTCAGTCAGTTATTGTTGTGTAGGAGTCTAACTTGATAGACTGCCGGACTGAGCTAGTTGACAATGGGGTATGGGCCTTCCCACTTATTGGAGAAGGAGGGTGTGGGATGTGCAAATTGGAGGACCATTACCTGATCTCCAACCTGCCAATCCACTTCTTGTGCATGCTTGCCAAACTATATCTTGGACTGTTGCTGGGCCTTGCCCATGCAATTGGCGGCATACAAGTGTGTGTGTATATGAGGTCTTTTCTGAGTTTTTCCACATATTGGTCTACAGACACTTGGTCTGCAGTGGGGGTGTGCAGGTCAAACAACAGGGGTTCAGGTAGTCTCATCTGTCTTCCATTCATCACTTTGAAGGGTGTCAACTGGGTAGTGGCTGAGGTTGTGCCCCTGATTGCCAAAAGGAGTAACTGCAATAGGGAATCCCAGGTTTTGGGATTGTCCTCAATGAATTTGGAAAGAATTTTCTTAATCCATCAGTTGGCTCTTTCCACTTGACCTGAAGATTGGAGGTGGTAAGGTATGTGGAACTTCTGTTGAACTCCAAGGAGCTCAAGGGATTCTTTCATCAACTCACCTGTAAAACTGGTTCCTTTGTCAGAGTCTACCTTAAGAAGAAGACCCCACCTGGAGAAAATTTGTTCCACCAGGATTTTGGCAGTAGTTTTAGCAGTACATGTCTTGTTGAGGAAAGCTTCAACCCACTTAGAGAAGAGATCAGTTACCACAAGACCATACTTATTTTATTTTACTGGTATTGTTCAGAGGGCCAATACAATCAATCTGTATGGCATGCAAAGGGCCAGAGTGTCTTTGTAGTAAGAGTTTGGCATTTCATTTGGTGGGAATAGGACTGTTTTGTGCACAAACAAGGCAGTTATCTATGTACTGTTTAATGTACTTGGTGACGCCAGGCCACCAGGCAGTGGTCTTGAGCCTCTGGAGGGTGTTTTCCACTCCTTGGTGTCCACCAGTGGGTGTATCATGCACTTGGTGCAAGAATTCAGACCTATGGTGTCTGGGGACCACCCACAACTTGGTGGTGGAATCATCTGGTTGGTACCAAATGAGCTTGTCATCTGATAACAAGAGTAACTTATCTATATGCCTCCTGTAGGGGTTGTGTATAGAAAATTTCTCTTCAGTATCTTTGTCAAGGAATCTGAACACTTCTTTGAGTTCAGTATCAACATGTTGGGCTGCTGAGAGGTCTAAGGGGGAAAAAGGTTCAGGTTTCTTCCTGAATGCTACAATGTGTACGGCCACATTGGCCTCTGGATGATCCATCATCCAGATGCCCCCCCCGGACCCTTCCTTGGCAAGGCTGTCTGCTGTATCATTAAAGGCATGGTAGGGGTCATGTAGGAATTGAGCTTTAACTTTGTGTACATAGAGTTTGTGTGAAAACCTTTGTGCCAGTTAGTGGATGTATATTACCAGTTCTTTGTACTTCACTGGGCTGCCATCAGAAGAGAGGAAGGAGTTCTTCTGCCAGAAAATAAGGAATTCTGTAAGAGAGCAACAAACCCAGTTATAGTCTGTAAAAATGATGGTATCTTCAGTTCCATGCTGGATGAACTCGAGGTCACAAGCCACTGCTGCCATCTCTGCATACTCTGATGATGCTACAATGCAACGTTTAGATATTTTAACAGAGTTATAAGGTTAAAGCACTAAAATACTCATCCCTGCAATCTGTTCTCCCTGATAGTAGGAAACTGAACCATCTGTAAAAACACGACACAAAGAGGTGCTCTAAAGTATTTGTGGCATGGCAGGGAGGAAAGGACCTGGATCTGGAAGATCAGGTGATTTCAGTGTACAGTCATGGAGTTCTCCTTGGAAAAGGAGTCCATGTGCTAGCATGGATGAAATTTTGGTTGGCTCTACCTGTATGTCTTTATCCTGGAGAAGAAGTGACCAGTGTGTCAGTCTGGTATTAGAGACTGACCCACCCTTCACTCTGTCTGATAGCAGAAAGGTAGTTGAGGTGTGGCTGGTGTTAATAATCAGTGGAGAGTACCCAATGATATACAGAATGTGCTTGACAGCCCAGTAGGTTGCCAGAAGGTTCCTTTCACAAAAGCTGTACTTCTGTTCCACTGCAGTCAAGAGCTGTGATGCATATGCAATTGGTCTCAGAGTACCATGAACATTCTGGGCCAGCACTGCTGACATGGCAATGTCAGAGGTGACACATTCCAGATGGAATGGTAGTGCTGGATCGAGGGTAACTAGAGCTGGAGCCGAGGCTGAGGCCTGCTTCAGTGACATCACAGCCTGGGTGTGTATGGGACCCCAAGTCCGAGGGATGTCTTTTCTCAATAACTCATACAGAGGAGCAGCCTTCTGAGCAAAATCACAGGTGAAATCTCTAGAATACTTTACCGTACCTAGAAACCTTCTAAGAGTTGCCACGCTGGTAGGCTATGGCAGGTCTTGCACTCCTTGTATCTTCCTCCAGGTAGGGCTACAGCCTTGGTCAGTTATTCTCAGGCCCAGAAAGAGTACCTCTTTTGGACATAGTTGTGCTGTTGCTGGATTACATTTAAGGCCTGCTCTCTGGATGAGAGTCAGTAGTTCATCCGAGAGATCCAAGTATTGTTCCTGCATGGCTGTTGCCAACAGCAGGTTATCCACATTCTGCAGGAGACACTGGGGAGTAGAGAAACCCTCAAGGGCATCCATCATGTGCAGATAGAACAAGGACAGGCTGTTATGGAATCCCTGTGGCAAGCAGGTCCACGTGTACTGTCTACCTTCAAAGGCGAAGGTGAACTTATATTGACTTTTGGGGGCCAATGGCAGTGACCAGAAACCATTGGAAATATCCAGGGCACTGAACCATTTTAAGTCAGGGGTTAGGAGTCGCAGGACATCAGGTGTGGAGGCCACAGTTGGAGAACAACTGGGAGTGACCTGGTTCAGTTTCCTGTAGTCAATAGTAAGTCTACAGGTGCCTGTAGGTTTTTTCACCACCACACTGGGGAGTTGGCAGTAGAAACACGTATTCTGATTACCCCCTTGGTTGAGGAGTGATTTTATTGTTTCTCTGAGAGAAGTAAAGGCCTCAGATGGAAAAGGATATTGCTTTTGCCTCTTATGTGCTGGGCCTGGCACCTCGATGACAGTGTGCATTCTGGAACAGTCATGCTTGCTGAAAGCAAATGCTTCCAAATGCCTTTGCAAAATGGGGAGGAGCTTTGGAAAAAGCTCATGATTCTTGAACTAATCTATGACGTCATACTCCTTGTTGTTTGCAGATATTGTTGCCACATCGTGTGAGTCAGATATCAAGATAGTGTGATATTGGCCCTGAATCTGTATCAGGAGCATGTTCGCTAGGTCCACCACACAGCTGTGAGGCACAAGGAAGTCATTTCCAATGATACTAGGATGATCATGCAATACCATCAGTTGGAAGGTGTGTGAGGTCTTCAGGCGGCACAACTCTACAGGTAGAGATAGAGAGCGGTATGCAGGTAACCTAGTACCATCTACTCCTGACATGTTGGTCCTCCATCCGGTGGACCAAGAAGATGTATCTGGATGGTCATCATGTAATACAGACACAGCCACTCCTGAATCCAATAACACTGTAAGTAGGTGGCCCCTGACCTCGGCCTCAGTTCAGGGCCTTCCGTTTGTATCCAAGACCAGCCTGTTTACAATCCAGACTGGGGCCTGTAATTGTCAATCTGTGCTAGAAGAAGCATGGAGAGGTTGGGCCTGGTTCCTTTGAATGGACCTGAGGGCCTGTACTTCCGGTGTTGCCATGGCCCATTGAGGCCTGGGTTCCCGGTTGTATGGCTGCAAGGGACTGAGCAGAAACAGCATCTGCTACAGAGCGCACTTGCCCCAAGAGTTCTCTAAACTTCCAATTCTCTTAGGCTATCTCCCTATATGAAGGGCCTGGTCTTTGTTGTTGTTTACCCTTATGATTCTTGTACTTCTTATTTTTATGATAATTCCGCTTCCCACCCCATTGTTGCTGTTGCTGTTGCTGTTGTGGCTGTTGTTGTTGTTGGGCCTGCTGGGGGTGTTGGTTGTCTGCAGGGAGGGGCTGTTTGTGTTGGGCCTGCCCTTTCACCATGTAGTGCGCAGCAGCCTCTTGAGCAGGCTCCATGGTGGCTACTTTCTTGGAACCGGAGCCCAGATCACGGATGTAGGCTTGGTAAACTCTCTCAGTTTTCCAAAGGATGTCGGCAAACCTTTCTGTGGTGGGGTAAGTGATTGTCTCTACCTTCTCTCTCACTGCAGGGATCATATTCCTAAGGAACACGGTCTTGTACTCAATAAGATCCACATCTGCAGCTTCTTGTGCAAGATGTTTTCCTGCTCAGTAGGCCATCCAGAGTCTCTGGTGGTAGGTCACTGGACTTTCTTTTGCATTCTGTTTCACAGGGTATGCAAGCATCACTCCTACTACACCTGGGCTATGTGCAGAAATGAGCTCAGCTGCAACCTCATCAAAGGTGGTGTTGCAGTCCTGGCAGATGGCATCGGGGAGTTTGGCCCACAATCCAGGTTCGATGGTTTAGCATAGTATTTGGACCTGATAGTCTGCAGTGAGGCTAAGCATCTTGCATTTAGAATGGACCTTTTCTCAGTGGCAGCTGAGGTTGTCAGACGGGCTCATCCGACCAATGCTGTCAGCTATTTACTGAACAGAGTAGGCCATTTGTAGGGGATTATTGGTCCGATCAGGCTGGGGTAGATTGCCTCAGGTGCAATCCAGGGCTGCCCAGCCTGTGGCCTCAGCCACAGAATGAACCATGCCTTCTTGAGTACCAGCCTCTTGCAGAAGCTACCTTATCTGGGTTTTAAGGACCCACTTATTCATCTCAGAGATAGGAACATTACCTATTAAATTCTCAATTATTGTTTCTATCTCCTGCCTGTCTTCCACATTAATAATGGCCACCAGTGGTGCCATCGGAACCAGGCCTGGGTTTGCTCCCCCCCATCATTGGGGCCACCATGTTGGCATCTCCCATGATGTGCATCACGATGTCGATGACATGTGACTTGGTGTGGGTGGAGTGGGGACCCACCATGTTGTGGATGACTTGGTGGGGTTTCTGGGCCATAGTAGTGGTGTGACTGGGCATTGTCCTGAGATATGTCATCATATGAGACCTCCCTTTCAGATGACATGTGCAAGACAGGGACTACACCTCCCATCACATTAACATGTCCAGCCAGAACCTCCTGCTGATGGCGCAGTTTCGCCATCTTGGATTCACATTCTGCATGACTCACATTTGCAACATCCATATCAACCTCATCTTGCATTTGTTTCTGCAACACTCTGTATGCGGCGCTAAATTCGCGATTGTCCCTAGTAGCCAATTCTAAGTCATTACGTACCTGGTTTATCTCGTCCTGTAACTCTTCCATATCCTCACTCAACTGTTCATTCGCTGTACTTAACAAGTCATTCATATTCAAAGCCTGTCCCTTATCCTGTCTTAAACTTTCACACTCCTGCTTCAACATGCAAATTTATTGCTCTCCAGCCTGTGCAGAATGATGAAAAAGTGAATCCTTTTCATTGCGCAGGATTTGAAGTTCAGACTCCAAATTCTGCTGCAGTCTAATACATTCCATTTACTGCAAACCCATCTCTTGCTTAAGAGATGAGATCTGCAGATTAAGGGTTCAAAACCTCACTTCAGAGGCTTCCAGAGCAGCATAGAGAGCTGTGACCAACAGCCCTTTAGCATTTCTCGTATTAGCTATTTGTCTCCTCTTACAGTACTTGGTTGAAATCCCCAATATAGGGTTTTCAGATTGACTTGTGTCCTGCACGAAGTCAGTCCAACCTCCATGGGAGGTAAGGAAGTTTGAGACATCGAGACTCAGTTCTGCGCAGATATTTGATATGGTGGCCATTGTGTGGGAGGGAACGAAAAATCTAATGGTAAAAAAGGTGCCATGCTGTGCATTTAGCCACAGCAGGAACACTTTAAACACAGTCAGGCAACTGTATACTTTGTAGGCTTGCAATTCAAAGTTGCTGTGGAGTGGGTCAAGTTGGCATCGACCACACCCAAGAAAAGCAGGCAGACTTCGCAAGTGACAAAAAAGTGGTCTGAAAATGGGAGAGGCATTGCAGAAATGCACGCCTACAGTCCCTGTCGGGAAGGGAAAAGTTTTAAGCCACAAGTGAAAGCTTACAAACACCAAATATTGTCTGGACGTGGTCACCAATTGTCAGGAGGTCTAAACCTCACTCTCAGGTTCTTGGCAATATTGGGAATGCAAGGAATCACAAACACGTTGCATAAGAGTAATAAACATGTTTATTAATGTCAAAAGGATAAACCAAAGTTGCCCTAAGCATTTCCTACCAATACGTACCTGGAGCTAATGCTAAGCATCCCAATACCTAGAGGTTTCTCCGTGTCTCTTGGGATCTCCGAGGTATAAGAGTCAGTGTCTCACATTAGATACCTATGATAATGACTATGGTTACTGTAAGATAGAAACATTTCTAGTTACAGAGATGAGCCTTATTGGCTAAATTAGAGGTGGCTCCAGGGACCAAGATAACATTATACAATTTTGTAGTAGTCATCACTTTGTGAAACAAGAGTACAGTTCTTACAGAGTCTTACATAAATCAGTGTAGTAGTACAAATTGCAAAAAGGTGGCAATGCCGACTTATATATCGTAATCATTACAAGGACACAAATGTCCTGATCATCTTGTAAGTAAGAAATACACAGAAAATACATAGAAAATATATATGTATTTGCAAGCAAAGTGTATAACAATAATATGCATACATATCCTGACATCTACTCTTATACGGTAGATGCCCTTAGCACTATATATTCGTATAACATATACCTGAGCACTAGCTGTCTAGGGTGTACCTCTGGAGGTACCAATAAAGGTGCAGGGACCTCATGTAACAACCCAAACGTGATAGTATCCACTGAAGATAATCCTATTCAAGGGAGTCAAAGGCCTTCTCAAAGTCTGTTGCAAGAGCAGCTGCTGAGGATTGAAGGCCATGTGCCGAGTACATAAAATTCACCAAGGATCTGATGTGGTCGGCTCTATATCTCCATGGAATAAATCCAACCTGGGAGAGGTGCATTAATGCAAATAGCAGTGGGTTTAACCTGTTCACAAGACATTCTGCATTGACCTTGCTGTCTGTGTTGATAAGTGATATCAGCCTGTAACTAGCTGCTAGGGTAGGGCCTTTACCCTTCTTAGGCAGTACTGTAATAATAGCTTCCCTAAGTGTGTGGGGGGGGGTAAAATGTGAACTTATATCCACTAGTGGGGTCATGGTTAAATTAAAATCCCCACCCAGCAGTAGAGGACATTGGAGGGGGGTGGAGCTTAATGTGCTGGCTATTTCATGGAAGAAATTAGGGTCATCATGATTAGTTGAATAAATATTGCACAATGAAATGGGGCCTGTTGGTATAGAAAATACAGCCATCACCCATCTGCCAAAGGAATCAGAAAGTGATATAGAGACTGACCCTTTGAAGCTTTTATGAAGAAGTATAACAACCCCAAATTTTCTATAGGGAGCAAAGGAGTGGCTCTCTTGTTCCACCCAGACTCTGGTTAGGTAAGAGTGATCATTCTTGATGAGCTTGCTTTCCTGAAGAAAAGCTATTTGAGACTTGTACGCAAGCACTTTTTTCCTCTTGACAAGGGTATTAAGTCCCCTGACTTTCCATGTGTGGCAGAGTACCTCAGCCATGATCATTTACAGGAATGCCAATGGGTATTCGGATGTCTTGTGCTGTGAAGAAGGAAAAAGTCTCAGAACTTTCCCATAGGAGTGCATAATTAACAACTAACTTTGCTAATCATAATGTAAATACCAAAACCACATGTACAGGTCTGGATATGTCACAGATAGGTATTCCTGATAACTGAATCTGTATACTAAAGAGAACTTGCATTAGTAATAATGAAAATGCATAGATCCATAACAGGATGGGTGATATAACACTACAAAATAGTATAGCAAGCAACTGGAATACGTTAACTTATGAATTGAAGACTTCCAATAGTTTGACTATTTTTAAGACAAATTTACATAAATATTTGAGAATGACCTATGCATGTTTTAACTAAAGAGTTCTATTATGAAGTTAATCCTGTTCAATGTTTGTCACATCTAAGTTATCACGTCTTCTGTTTTTAATGTTGTAACACAGGACTTTGTTGAAAATGGGATCTATATCCCAACAAACTGTTACCTGTTTAAAAATAAATTTTATCAAATCAAATAACAGTGCGATATATATGGTGAACACAAACTATTTATAGTAAGACAGATAGATTGTTTTGGGGCATAGTCATGGCACTCAGTAGCATATTATGCCAGATGGGTGACCTGACTACCCTTGGGAGCATGGGGGTATTAGTGACGCAACTGGGCCAGGGCACCCAAGAGGTATCTGCAGTAGATAACAAGGAGAGGGGTTTGACAAGTAGCCTAACATAACTATCTGGGGATAACTACTAGAAAGGAGAGTGTTTACATTGTGTAGGCTCTCCTATCTTGGAAGGGCAAAGGCTATGTGTTGGGTACGCCTAACCATGTATATTTAGGCCCCAGCTGCAACCTGAAGGGATGGGCACAGATCATCTTGTCAAAATCAATGAGTCTCAAAACCTGTGGTTCAGTATGGAGCAGTGTGATGCTTGATATTTATTGGATAGTGGTCTGATGAGGCTAACTGCAGCATCACCTGCCAAAAGGGGCTCTTCCCCTTCTCCAGTGCTGCTCTATCACCCTTTAATCCAGCCCATTACCCGGGACCTCCCAAAAAAAGGGAGTTAAGTTCAGCATCAAAGGGAAGCAGAAACAAGAGACCTTCACTTACATTATCCGAGATCGAGGAAACAGAGTAAACAGCCTATAAATATTCCACTGTATAGTCAGATTGCCTCTTCTGTTATACTGGTAGTGAGTAAGGTGAGCAGTCTGAAAAGAAAAGAATGTACAAGTGTATTCAAGTACGCTGAGCCCATATTCATCTGATGGTGTTAATTTTTTTTTAGTTGTTTAACCAGGAAGACTTCAAAAGGAAGAATCATCCAGTACAGCCCATATTCCTCAAAAAATGTAGATAAAAGTTCTGTAGGAGGGGCCTAATTCCAGTATATAGCTGAAGCTGAACAATCGAAAAAGACAATACTGGATAAAGAAAGGCCCACTCTCCCAAATTAAAAGTGTAGAGAATTTTGAATTTTGTTTCTGAATAATTTATTCATGTATCTTCCAGACAAATATCAAAGTTTTGGGACATACCCTTCATCAGGAAACTGGTCAAATTATTTCAAAATTTAAATTCATATATCTCTATCTTCTTATACGAAACACGTTAGGTTTTAGGTTTATCCCGAAATGTTGATATTTGTGCCTTCAGCACTGCAATAGAAGCATCATGAGAGACTGCCTTTGTTTTGGTCTGAAGAATTTGTATATCAAGCTGGTGGAGAGCAAGAGTTGTATTGTGGAGGCCAGCGTCCATATTTCTGCAGTTGAGGACTGCCATGTGGTCCATAGAAATCTATGAGAAACCTCATTGTAGCTCTACAATTTGTACAATCTATTCAGTTTCAGCTAGATCACAGGGGAAGCAGAGGCTGTTAGTGATCGAACAGAGCCAAATTGTAAAATCATGCAGTTCTTTAAACTGTAGTAAAAATGAATTTATAGCCCCAGGTCATTAAGAGCGGCAAAGTTAGGTGGCCATCCTAAATAGGGCCAGACCACACACCCCCCCTGCCTTTGTACAATTTTGTTACGAACTGCAGAATACCTAGACTGGTACCTTGGAGGAAGCTTACCGTACATTGCATGAGATAGAGGTACATTAGTGGTCAAAATCAGGGGTGAGAAGGAACCAGTTGGGTGGAAAGGATGCTGAGAGGATGAATCTACTACTGACTATTTTTATTTATTTTTTATTTAAAATTTTGTAGACCGGGTTGTAAAGCATTAGGTCACATTGCTCTTTTACATGCTTGACCAGGGTACATACAGACAGTGCATTTACAAAGACATTCATATGAACATATACCATACATACAAACATATGAAGAATCCAGCAGAAGAAGGCCATTTGGTCTATCTAGTCTGCTCATATTGCAGGGTCCACAGCTTGAACTACTGTCCTTGGCCCCCTCCTATACTCCTTACTCATGATCCTCACCTTTCACTTATGCCTATCCCAGCCTCTCTTGAAGCTTCCCACTGTCTTTAATGAGACCACCTCTTCCGGTAGTGCATTCCAAGTGTCCACCACCCTCTCTGTGAAGAAATGCTTCCTGACCTCCCTTCTAAGCCTCCCCTTGAGCTTAATACTGTTACACCTCATGTTATAGTTGCCACTCAATTTAAAGAGACCCTCCTTAGCCAACTTATTTATCCCTTTCAAGCACTTGAAGGTCCCAATCATGTCATGTCCTACTTACAGTCAATAAATAATTGCTTGTTCAACATATACTCAACAAAGCATGACATTATTCCAATTAACAATATACATACTGTATATATATATATATATATACATATATATATATATATATATACACATATATGTATGCATATATATATATATATATATATATATATATGTATATATATATATATATATATATATATATATATATATATATACACACACACACAACAGAGTAAGCAGTGATGTTAAAAAAGAGTATCTAGTATCTCTCTGCAGTTTTTTTCTTTATAGTGAGCTTTAAACTAATGAATAATTGTTGCTTCTCTGATCAGTTGGTCCAGACCATTCCAAAGTTTAACTGCTGAATACTTGAAAGATTTTTGATTTTTGGAAGTTTCACAAAACAACATTTGTATGGACGCTGAGTCATCCAGTCTTAATGATCTTGTGTATGTTTTGGGGATTAACATTCTAGCTAGTGGACAATCCTTACCCTTGCATAAGGACATGAACACAAAACAAATTTTGTACAGTTTGTCTCACTGTTCTACTGGTAGCCAATTTAATTTATCATATAATTTGCAGTGGCTTTCTCGCTGCCCGGCTCAAAAAGCAAACCTACATATGAATTATATATGCAAATACACTTCTTCAGTATTTTTTCTGACACTCCCCTATACTAAGCTAGCATAATCCATTGCAGGTAGTAGGAAACTTTGAGCCACCATTTTCATCGGTCAGGAAATCCTTAACAGAGCAAAATGTTCCCAGCATTTTGTTTATAGAATTAGGAGTCTGTTCATACTATGGATTAAGGTGTGAATGGGTACTGGGGGTTCAGCCTCCCCTCTTCTGGATGGCTATCTTGCTCCCATTAAGGGTCAGGATTGGTATACAATTTAAATGTTTAAGAAATATGATGAATGTATATGTGTGTACATACATGTTGCAATATTTCCACTGTGTGTTATATAAATAAAGCCATGAGGCAAAACCCAGGGTTGTATAGGAAAACATAATAACTTGAAGCATTTTCATGTGGCTAGAAAGATATATAGTGTGGGGGCCAAATGTGGCTGGTGCTCAAGTCAGCACAAAATTGTTTAACTCAGCTCATGTCTGCACCTAGTATGAAGGTGCTCTCCTCTCCTAGCAAATGTTAGCCCTAGTGGAATGTCATGGTAACAAGTTGATGAGGCTCAAGAAAGTTATTTATTGTCTTAAGCTAAAAGGGGATGAGGCATAGTGGCAGTCATACAGGCTGACATCACTCCAACCTGCATTGCTTGTCATAGTGTTGGCCAGTTTGCGATGGGCAACTGATGTAATACTCAGGCAAACCACCCTCCCCTGGAGTTCCTCACATATGGAGGAATCTCAGCAGATGCCATCATGAACATTACTCAAAGCCACATTTGCCCATTGCTAGGTAGCAGGATCTGTTCTTATAAGAATAAAATTCCTTAGTGCCCCAGTAATGCAAAGAAGCAATCAGGCTAACAGGTGAAGTGAGCACAAGGAGTCAAAATGAAGAATCCATTGCATTGAGGAGCAGCACGTCTTTGTTTTAGCTTCAGAAAGGAATCAGTTTCCCCTCCACCTAGCACAAACGTTTGCTAAGATTAGGGATGAGAAAGGATCAGTTGGAGAAAGCTGCAACATACAGCAGTGCTTGGCAATTCACACTGAATGGTCCAGTCAGAAACAGAGACCATGGATACAGCAGAGGTCTAGCACCCAGGCAGGATTTTGCCTTGGTGTGCATTAAGCAGTGAATTGCAAATGGTGGTTAACCACTCTTCTTCTGTTCTATTAATTCCATTAGGACTGAAACTAGTATAAAATGTAAATATGAAATATTTATTTTTTAACTTATTGATGTATTTATTCATTTTAAACGAGATGGCAAGGAAAGGCATACTGAGTTCACCAGTTAATTTCAAAGTGTGTCATTGGGGAGGTAGGCATAAGAATATTTAGGATTCAGCAGAGAATTTAGCTTCAGGAAGAACAACAATAATAAACAATGTGTATCACAATGGCATATGCAATTGAAGCAACCACAGATACAGTAAATACAAATCCATGCAGAGTAAAGGGAAGTTTCAACAAAACAATAAACTAAGAATTGTGCAAAACATTGTAATAAAAATGGTTATTGCATAAATAAATAAATATGTATTACACTACTTTTATTGTCTATTATGTAAATAAATCAGTGGGACAAAATCAGCGTGTTAAAAGGATAAACACAAGGTACTGAATCTCATTTGGGTCATCAGAAGAACAAAGTGCTCGGTGGGATAATATTTCTTTGTCATGCTGTACCTTAAAGTGGTGAAATTGTGTGGAAAGGATGTTGAGGCCTGCTGCAGTTTTTACTGTATTAGTATAAAATGTTTAGTAAAGACATGCAAGTGTGAAAAATTGCCTCCTACAAGCTTTTCAATTCCCACTGAACCATAACACCAGTCAATCCTTGAGTTTGTGCTGCTTGTCAAGCAGTTTGATGTCCTTAGAAAAAGCACCCACATGGGATATGTATTGAAAAGTCTGCAAATATATTGAGGTAGTGCAACTCAAATCTCAGATGACAAGTGCTGAGTTCAGCTTGTGAATGCACTGAGTTCCAAAGGAAAGTCATACAGTATACTCAAATGAAACAATAACAACTTTAAATTATTTAGAAGAATAGAAAGAACTCTTAAACTCTTAACTCTAAAACTCTTAAAACTGAAGGTGGACAAAGCAATGGGGGGTGATGGGATTCATCCCAGAATTCTAAAAGAACTAAGCGTAGAACTAGTGACACCACTGACTACCCTCTTTAATAAATCATGGGAGTATTGGGTGGTACCTGAGGACTGGAGGAGGGCAGATGTGATTCCCCTTCACAAAAGTGGGAGTAGGGCAGAAGCAGGAAACTACAGACCTGTTAGTTTAACCTCAGTGACTGGGAAAAATGATGGAATCACTTCTGAAGGAAAGAATTGTCGAGTACCTAGAGGCCAGAGGGGCACAGGACCCAAAGCTGCATGGATTCATGGTGGGAAGGTCATGCCAGATGAATCTAATGGATTTCTTTGACTGGGTGACCAAAGTAGTAGATCAGGGAGGGGTTGTGGACATGGCCTACCTAGACTTTAGCAAGGCATTTGACATAGTCCCACACAAAAGATTAATATACAAGTTAGACAGCCTGGGAGTGGGTCCCAAGATGATAGCCTGGGTAAAGAATCAGCTGAAGAATAGGACACAGAGGTTACTAGTAAATGGAGTCCACTCTGAAGAAAGGGGGGGTTACTAGTGGGGTACCACAGGGTTCAGTATTAGGACCGATCCTCTTCAATGTCCTTATAAGTGACATTGCAGAGGACTGGAAGGAAAAGTATGTCTCTTTGCAGATGACACAAAGATCTGCAACAGAGTTGATGCACAATGTGCGATGAAAAGGATGTGAAGGGACTTGGAAAGGTTAGAGGAATGGTCAAATGTATGGCAGTTTAGATTCAGTGCTAAGAAGTGCAAGGTAATGCGCCTTGGAAACAACAACCCAAGGGAAGAGTACACATTGGGGAGTGAGATACTAACAACACCAAAATAGAAAGGGACCTGGGGGTAGTCATATCAGATGACTTAAAGGTGGGCAAGCAATATGAGAAGGCAGTAAGGAGGGCTGGGGGGGTACTGGGATGCATAGGGAGAGGCATCACCAGTAGAAAACAGGAAGTTGTTATCCCTCTGTACAGACAGCTGGTGAGACCCCATCTGGAGTACTGTGTGCAGTTCTGGAGACCAAATCTCTGCAAGGACATAGACAGGATGGAAGCTGTTCAGAGGAGGGCAACTAAAATGATACAGGGTCTGCACCAGAAGACATATGAAGAGAGACTAAAGGAGCTTAAAATGTATAGCGTGAAGGAAATGAGGGTGAGGGGGGACATGATAGAAACTTTTAAGTACCTCAAGGGAATCAACATAGTCCAAGAGGGTAGCATCTTTCAAAAAAAGAGGTGTGCAAGAATAAGGGGGCACAATTTGAAGGTAGAGGGGGGGTGGCTCAGAGGTAATGTAAGGAAGTATTTTTTCATGGAGCGGGTTGTGGATTCATGGAATGGCTACCCACTTCTACATCTGTGATCCTCTCTCCATCTCCATTTGAGAGAATCAAGTCTAATATTGCTCCCTCTCCAGTGGGCTCCAATACTAGTTGTCTAAGGCATGCCCCCTGTAGGGCATCTAGAATAATTCCACTCTTTGAAGTGGCAGCTGCAACTGCACTCCAGTTAACATTTGGCATATTCAGATCACCCATCAGCAATATCTCCCCTTTTTCTGCCATTCTAAGTATACTTTCTATCATTTCCTTGTCCATTTCCTCCCCCTGAGAAGGGGGTCTGTATACAACCCCTGTGCGGTGTAGCATTGTGGAAAAAATTACAGGTAGTAAATTATCTATTACAAATACTTAGAAAGGAGATGAATGGAGATGAGACTGAAGGCGTAAGAATTTAATGAATATAACAATAATCACAGCGAGAGATTACAAGTGGTACATCCTTCATTCTTCAAACTAACAGTGTATGCTGGCTTGCTTATATAGTGGAAGACAGTATTATCAGTTTCTATGGTTGTCTATGATTGATCCAAGACAAGTGCAAACATCAACTTAAAATGCAATTCTCTTTTTAATATATGTATGAGCTAATCTCTGGTCAGCACAAATGTATTGATAGTGTAAATTATATTACTATATAAGGCTCGTAATAGTTGTTATTACCAGTTACCAAGGTCTAGGAGAATGAAATAGATTTGGACTTAAGAATGTGCACACAGGCATTTTGGCCTGTCCTAATAATAATAGTCAAAAGGGTAACTTGAACTCTATCCCTGTATTTCTGTCTGTACAGACACTTAAGACACCTGTTTTCTATTACTCACATGGTCAGTACAAACATCAAAAGGCACTTTAATATTGCAACGTGTGTGGCTCAGTTTGACTTGTAGCTTTACAAGTTTTATATAATTTAATTATATAGGCCATTATTTGTTACACAGACACATTATGGTTTAGACCAAAATGAGGTTAGCCTGAAATATTGGGACAAACTTCTTTATCCCTTGTTACAAGCCCCCCTTGGCCCAATATTGCCTAATTATTATTTGTACAACATTGCAGCTCCTCGGAGCATGCACATCTCATTACGTACTTTATGAATAGTAAGCCTTAAGCGATACAGGCCTATAATTACCAAGAACACTAAGACCACTTGCAACACAAGTAAAACTTTAAAAGACAGGACTCCTAAGGGTCCTCCTGCATAGCTATAAATCAAGTGCTCATTATCACTCTCACTGAGCAATTCATTTACAACTACTTGTGCCTTATGAGCAGTATTTTGTATTTGCATCAAATGAGTATCTTTTCGATTTAAAAGTGACTGCACATTAAGAGACAGGAGAGGTATCACTGCTCCAAATGATGGCGCATACTTGTTAATATCATATGCTTGGTGTGGGGTATCAAATGTCACATTATAATTCTCATCCTCCAGGATGGTAATAGGGTGCAACACCTTGTCACCAATATATACGTTATGTTTGGGAATAATACAAAAGTTTGGGTTGTGAATAGTACACATTTGTCCTTCATAAAATAAGATGGGTGTATTTGTAACAACACAGTATTGGTTAGTACCATTATAGGTTACAACTACTTGTGGGGTATACCATTGTTTTAACTGGATAGAGCACCAGGCAGTATTATTTTTAGCTTGACCCATGGGAATTTTCCCACAGATGGGTTGCGTTTGTGACATAATGTCACACTGGCATATCCATTGACTATTTATTTCCTCACAGCAATGTAAGTTTGGCGCTACCCAGGACCCATCACTGCTGCGTACTAGGATCTCTGGTGGCAAAATTCAATATGCATAATACTGGCCTTGTAAATACCCTACAGAGTGTACTTTTACTATTTGGGAGTACACCTCCTTGTTATACTCAACTTGAGGCAGTCTTACCATGAGGGATACCCTCATGGTGCTACTAAGTGTACTGTTAGGTCTAAACACTTGTGGTTTAACATATACTTTGGTTACCTTGTGAATCCACCACATAGGTGGGGCTCGAGCTTTAATACAAAAAGTTATACAGTTACTATCATTAACATTAAGGCAATCTGGACAATACCACAATTTTAACTGTGCGTCAGTACAAATTGTGATGCGCCCGTATGGGACTGCCTTTATTGCCTCATATATGGCTACCAATTCTGCTTATTGAGACAAATCTCCTGGTGATAATTTAATGAGCAACCGCTGCTGATTTAGGGGCCTCATTTCATCATCATGCCCAGTATTAAAATACACAGCCGCCCCAGTATAGGCATTTCCTTTTTCCCAGTATCGCAATCCATCAACACACAACATTGTATGACCTTTGTCATCTCCATGTCTTTCTACAAAGGAGGACAAATATGCCTCCTGTTGCATGAGTTCCCCACAATCGTGGGGTTCTCCTTGGTAGTCCAAGTACTGCATCATGTGGGGCTTATTGAGTTTTTGTACTGTAACTTGTTTATCCTGTAGTGCTAGCAGCCACTTAGCCTGCCTGCTATGGCTGACTCCTTTTGCCTTTCCTTCGACTAACAATTTAATGGGTGTGTGAGTTGTTTGGATAATTATAGGGCTAAATCCAACTATTTCTTCGCAGAGCTTGTACTGCCACGCTATTCCAATAATGTTTTTCACACTGGCTAAAACCTTGTTCCACTTTAGACAACTGTCGATTTAAGTATGTTATTGGGACCAAATTATCCCAATGATTTTGTAATAGTACTGCTATTATAGTGTCGTCTGTTGCTACAGCTTGTATTATAAATGGCTTTGCATGATCTGGGATGGCTAAAGCTGGAGCTTGCATTAACGCTTGCTTTAATTTCTTAAAACACTGCAACTCTTCCCCTTCCCATATTAGC
Source organism: Neoceratodus forsteri (assembly GCA_016271365.2). Taxonomy (NCBI): domain Eukaryota; kingdom Metazoa; phylum Chordata; order Ceratodontiformes; family Ceratodontidae; genus Neoceratodus; species Neoceratodus forsteri. Next base: position 210,235,988 of record CM057451.1, read on the forward strand.
TTGTCCTCTTTTTGTGGATTGTCTTGGAATAACGCATACAACGGCTTAGTGATCTCAGAATACCCTTCAATATAATCTCTGCAAAAATTGGTCATTCCTAACAGTTTCCTAAGCCCTGTTACAGTCGTTGGTAAAGGTAACTTTTGTATAAGGGTAGCCCTGGCAGGGTCAACACGCCTACCCTTCTCTGACACTATGGTTCCTAAAAATGTCACTTCTAGCCTAGCAATTTGTACCTTTTCTGGATTAATTTTAAGACCTCTTTTAGCTAGGGCTTTAAGCACTCGGTCTAATAATTGGGCATGCTCCGCCGTATTTCTGCTTTGCAACAAATCATCCACGTATTGGATTACCTCATGTTCCAACCCCTCCTCTTGGAGTACTTGTTGCACATAGCGAAGAAATAACATTGGGGAGGAGTGGAACCCCTGGAGCAAATGAGTAAAGGTGTACTGTTGATTTTTAAAAGTAAAAGCAAACTTGTACTGATCTTGTCGGCTGAGGGGTAGGGACCAAAATCCGTTTGCCAGGTCGAGAACTGAAAAAACTTTACTTGTGGGTTTAAGTTTATTAAACATTTCAATTGCCATACTTATAACTTTTATATAAGTTATATACATAACTTGTGGAGTTACTTTATTTAATTTTCTGTAATCTATAGTTAGACGATACTTTCCATTGGGTTTTTTAACGGGCCATATAGGGCTAGTTGCTGTTGAGCAAATGGGTTGCAATACCCCTTGGGACAATAAACCATTAATTACTGGTTCTATTCCTGTTACTGCCTCCTGCGGGATGGGGTACAGTTTAGTATGTCCAGGGTCAGGGCCTTCCACTGCTATTTCTGTGTCACTGACTGTCCCACAATCAGTGCCAGACACCGCCCAGACACTGGGATATTTGTCTATTATTTGTTGTAACTCTGTTTGGCTTACCTCGGGCCATCTATATGCTTTATTGGATTTAACTGAAGCCCAAATATAACTCTCAGGTACTGTTGTAATACTATACCCTTTAACTGTTACTTGCCTCAAGCACTTGTTGACTAAATCAATAATTAGGTGGTGTTTCTTTAAAAAGTCACTTCCTATTATATTTTGCTTTGTGAGGCTTCAGTCCATTACTATGAATCTTCCCTCCCCAACTACCTTGGTTCCTAAAACAACTATTTGTGGGTGAGTCACGTACCCTTGTGCTGTTTGTCCTGTGCAGCCCTCTATTTGTAAGGGAGGTTTTTCTAGATCCAGTGGTATGTGCATAGTAGTAAGTGAGACGGCGGCCCTGGTATCAACTAAAGCCATCACCCATTTTTTTCCCATTTTAAGTGGCAAGGTTGGTTGCCCCGGTTATAAAATGTTAGCGCACATACTCATCGTGAGTCAGGGGCCCTGGGGCCTCCGCATCCCTATTCTTCAGCCAACTGTTTGATCTCTGCCAGCCGCTTGATGATGTCTTCAGCATCAAATTCTTGAGGCTGTGCGGTTGTTTTTTTCGTTCCATTGCATCTAATATTCTTTTTATCCAATCCAACAAATCCTGTGCACTATCACCCCCTCGTCCTGGTTTATCTCTTGCATCTTGCCTTTTTTGGCCCCAGCCCCTTCCCATTTGCCGAGGTCCTTGTCCTTCCTTACCTCCCCCCCCCTTTGCCCAGCAATCACTTATTACATGCCCAGACTTTTTACAATTAAAGCATGTTCTAGTTTCTTTTTGTGGTCCTTCATTTGTCCATGTCACAGCGGTAACTTCCACCTTTCGCTGTTTTTCATTAAGATAAGTCTCTAGGAGGGTGATTCGATCCTCCTGGGTTGGAGCCAGTTTTACAACTGTCCGTATGGTGGGGTCTAAATCATATGCCCTAATCCATAAGTCTCGGAAGGTAGTATCATCTTCCGAGGGGCAATCCTGCCCTCCGTACCTCTGATAGACCTCAAAAAGCTGAGGGATAAAGACCAGTGGTCCCTCTCCCGGCTGTGGCTTTATTTACAGTATTCTGTCCCAGTCAACTTCTTGCTTTGCAGATTCCCCTCTTGCTTTTCTGATAGCCTCAACTGCTTCATTATAGTCTGCCCATGAATTTATGTTTTGCATGTCCCCTTTGTGTGTCCCCTGAACCTCCTCGGGCATAGCTTCTGCTAAGGCGGGGGACAATTTAAACATAATCAACCTACATACATCTTGGTTGGTTAAGCAGAGGGTGGTTGTTAACTGCTTTAATTTCTGCCGCAATTCAGGTAGGTTGGTTTTGTGATCAATTGGACCTAGCATTTGGCCCAAATTGGTTATTTCCTCTATAGTCAGATCCTTGACTATAGGGCTTTTATCTTCCTTTTAATGGTTATTTGTGATTGCTGGGGCTCTCGTACCACCTTTCTTGTCTTTACCACTTTACCTCCACTGCCTTCCTCTTCTCCATCCTGCTCCATTTCCTCGTTTCTTCCCTTTCTACCCATTCTCTTTTTAGCTCCTGGTGGGGGTAGTGGGCCCTTCTTCATCACTTTCTCTGCTCATAGCCTGATGTGCCTCATCATCCTCTCTCAAAGTATCTCTACTTTTGCATACTTTTATCATAGCTATCTTCTTGCTTTTTATGTCTTTCTGCCTCTTCCTTGTTTCCCATTTTTCAGCATATTCCTTTTTTAATCCATGTTTAGCACACTTGTTTTGCAGCTCTAAAGCATATTGTTCTTGCTGATACCTTGTGCGCAGCAGACATGGAATCATGATGGCCGTCATTCCCGTGTTTGCACAGGTGCCACTTTAACCTTTACCCCTTCTCCTATATTACTTAACTCTTGAATCTTCTCATTGCTCCTGTAGTTCTGTATACAGTTGCCTGGTTTCAATAGCCTGCTCTTGTGACTGTTGGTCTAGCTTAATCTGTAGAAGGGCATGATCCCTATTTAACAGACACAAATACCCTTGTGCTTTTATTAGTTGTGTCCTAAAATTAATACACTGCTGCTCTAACTCTTGGTGTTGATCTATTGGGACGCTGTCTTTATACACCAATGTTAATTCTTCTAGTTGTTTAGCATTTTGATCCCTTTCATCCCTCATCTGAGCTACTTCTTTATTCTGGTGACACTCAATAGTCTGATTATGCTGCCACAGCCCTTGCAATGCATTTGCAAAGATTTCCTTTTCATTTTTTACTCCCTCATTATGAAGGGATACTTGCTGAGTAAAATACAATTGTGCCTGTTGATCATCAGGCACTGGTTCGTATGCGTCCCCTTTTAGGTGTTTTTCTAGAAAACGACCTATTATTGTTTCCATACTCATTTTTCTTATCTTTTTCTTGCCTGCCTAGCCTTTACAGCTGGGTGCACCTGTGTACTGGTGCCCTGGTCTGTCTAGCTATGTCTTATGGCTCCCTTGTGAGGTCCAGCTTGCAAGTCCCAGCACCTTCACTTACCTACTCTGCCCCTAGAGTTCCTACAGAGTTAAGCTTTACTTTATATTTAAAACAATTTGAGAAGCATACAAAGCATACATCACCTGATTGTCAAGCGGCTGTGACTGTCTGTGTGTACCCTCTTCTTTCTCTTAAAGCCAGCAGCACCACGTCTCCGAGCATCGTCACCTTCTTAGTAGGGCTCGCAGACTAACCAACCAGCAGTTAGGCTGCCTCCTCACATGCAGCACCAGCGATCCGAGTATTTAAGGCACCAATTGTAGCGTTGTGGAAAAAATTACAGTTAGTAAATTATCTATTACAAATACTTAGAAAGGAGATGAACAGAGATGAGACTGAAGGCGGAAGAATTTAATGATTATAACAATAATCACAGCGAGAGATTACAAGTGGTACATCCTTCATTCTTCAAACTAACAGTGTATGCTGGCTTGCTTATATGGTGGAAGACAGTATTATCAGTTTCTATGGTTGTCTATGATTGGTCCAAGACAAGTACAAACATCAACCTAAAAGGCAATTCTCTTTTTAGTATATGTATGAGCTAATCTCTGGTCAGCACAAATGTATTGATAGTGTAAATTATATTACTATATAAGGCTAGTAATAGTTGCCATTACCAGTTACCAAGATCTAGGAGGAAGTAATAGATCGGGACTTAAGAATGTGCACACAGGCATTTTGGCCTGTCCTAATAATAATAGTCAAAAGGGTAACTTGAACTCTATCCCTGTATTTCTGTCTGTGCAGACACTTAAGACACCTGTTTTCTATTACTCACATGGTCAGTACAAATATCAAAAGGCACTTTAATATTGCAACTTGTGGCTCAGTTTGACTTGTTGCTTTACAAGTTTTATATAATTTAATTATATAGGCCATTATTTGTTACACAAACACATTATAGTTTAGACCAAAATGAGGTTAGGACAAACTTCTTTATCCCTTGTTACATGCGAATTGTGGTGCCATTGCCTATCTCCAAATTGACCCACAGTGCTTCTTCTCCTCCCTGTTTACCCTTTTGTTCTGTTGCTTTTATTCTTTCCCTTATGTAAAGAGCTACTCCTCCTCCTCTTTTACCCTTCCTGTCCCTCCTGTAGAATGTGTATCCTGGTATGTTTATGTCCCAGTCATGGTTTTGTGTGTACCATGTTTCTGTGACTGCCACGATATCCAGATGTTCCTCCTCCATCAAGGCCACTAATTGAGGAAGCTTGTTACCCAGACTACGGGCATTGGTACTCATTGCTCTCCATTTTTTGATGGCTTTACCTTCTGTTGCAGCATCCCCCACATACCGTTCTACCTCGGTCTTTTTCTCATTTAGTACCCTGTTTTGTAGGGAGAGGCTGGGATTTTCCTGCTGCTTGTCAGTGCCTCCCCCTTTGACTAGTTTAAAAGCTTGCCAATGAAGCATTTAAACCGATTGCTCAAAAGACTTATTCCCTTCCTGGACAGATGTAGACCATCCTGCCAGTATAGGCTGGTGTCCCTCCAGGTGGAACCCCAGTCCCCAATGAAGCCCATCATGGAAGATAGGTAAGTCAGGAGCTGGGGTCCAGCTGAGGGTGGCCTGTAGCAGCCGATGGCTCATGCAGGAGTAAGTTCAATTTTTAGGGATAAGCATTCATAAGTGCCAGCACAGGAGGAGGAATCAAGTATCGAGACTGAGAGTTTGTTCTTGATACAGATGACGACTCCACCACCCCTGGTTTGTCTGTTGGTCCTGAATAGTAGGTAGTTAGGTATTCCAATATCCATATCAGGTGTGGCTGGCTGTAGCCAAGACTCTGAAATAACAAGCATGTCAGGATCAGTGTGGGAGATCCAAGCCTGGATGGAGGAGATTTTTTTTAGAAGACTATGTGCATTAACATGCATGAAGCTAATTCCTTTTATTTTGGAGAGTTCTGATGGTGAGGTGATGTTGATCATGGGTCCAGGGATTGAGCTCTATGTTGCCTGAACTTAGTAATAGCAGAAGTACAAGTTTTCTTAGGACCACAAGAGAAGTTTTGAAAATGTTTTACCTTTTCTAGGTAGATGTAGTATCCTGGTAGGTTTGCATGGACATAGAAACATAGAAACATAGACTTTGACGGCAGATAAGGACCACCTGGCCCACCTAGTCTGCCCATTTCTCTACCTAGAGAATAAGCTGCAGATCCTAGTTAACTAACAGTCTATTTCTTCCTACCCCCCACAAAAATTGCCTTATGTCTGTTCCATGCAAAACAGAGTTATTTATGATTTAATGCATCTTTATCTGCACAACTAGAGTTCATCTTGTTAGTAACCATGGATATTTACATTGGAATTATTGTTTTACAGTGAAGCGTTTAACTCAAACATACATTTTATACAGTTTTACTTACGCACTGGATTTACCACACAAGCTCATTGATAAGCTCATTAAAGCATACTATTAGTCTTATGTTGGCCAATCATCACATAGCATAGAACCCTTTCTGTGAGGTACCACAATGTATTATTATGGTGGGAAGGTAACTAGTAGCTTTCGGCTGAAGTTTGGCTGCTTGGTGCACACCTGATACGCAACTTGATTTGGTAAGGGTGTAAAGATACAGCGGTGTTGCAGTAGCTGAGTATGTGCCTGATGTGTGAACGTTGTATGGACTCAGGATGGGTTTCCTCACTAGAGTAGGCCCAGTCTAGTGGATTCCTTAATACAGGCAGAATACATAGAGCAAATAAGGAACTGGAAGCATAATGCCATGGTGATTAGTGTAAGTAAGCAGGTAGCGCTCCTAGAGAAGGAGGAGGGCTCATTGAGTTAGTTTAGATAGCTAGTCTTAGGCAGTGTCCCTCGCCTTAGCAGGGTAGAGTAAACAATAGATCAATAGGAATGAGCAAAAAAGGAAGGGTAGAGAGTAGGGAGCCAATAGCAATCAGGGGTGGAGCAAGATGATCTATATAGAAATAGGCCAGGAGGAGGGATGGGTGGGTGGATGAAAATTTGTGGCTTTGCCATACCTCTCAGCAAACTGTATCCAGCCTTGTGGTCTTGGGCGTCGGCTTCTGTAGCGCCGACTGCTCGGTGACTGCTGTTCAAGCGGCGGTAGAGCTGGGACCCTAGGAGGATCTTGGCTGAAGAGGGAAGGAGAGAGGAGCCAAATTAGTACTGGAGGAGGACAAAAGGGTCTCACTAGCCAGTGATAAGAAAATTTACAATTGAATAGGGGTGATTTCCTTGGCATCTGGGAGTCTGGCTGCAGTACCAAGCTGTAATCGCTCTAACATTTAGATAACTTTAGCAAGGTAAAAACAGCTATTTCAATGTAGATTTAACAATTTCTAAGCAGATTAGGCAATACAACAGTCTAGATAATTAGATTTCAGTCTGGTTTGCTGGTAAAATTGCACCTGCTTGCTCTACTAGATAGGAAAGAATGGGTGAAATAGAGGGACCAATCGGAGTGATCCTGGCAAAAGGCACTCATGTTCCGATTGGTTTGTGGCTTTGCTGTACTTCTCAGTGAGCTGTATCCAGCCTTGTGGTCTCAGGCATCGGCTTCTGTAGCGCCGACTGCCCGGTGGCCTTGGTTCAAGTGGCAGTAGAGCTGGGAGCCCTAGGAGGGTCTCAGCTGAAGAGGGAAGGAGACAGAAGCCAAATTAGTACTGGAGGAGGACAAAAGGGTTTCACTAGCCAGTGACAAGAAAATTTACAATTGAATAGGGGTGATTTCCTGGGAGTCTGGCTGCAGTACCAAGTCAAGGAAAGGGCTGTTATCACTCTAACAATTAAATAACTTTAGCAAGGTAAAAACAGCTATTTCAATGTAGATTTAACAATTATCTAAAGCAGATTAGGCAATAAAACAGTCTAGATAATTAGATTTCAGTCTGGTTTGCTAGTAAAATTGCACCTTTTCACTCTGCTAGATAGGAAAGAATGGGTGAAGTAAATCAGAGCATGCCTGAATAGTTCAGAACTAGAATACGTGTTTACACTTCACAAATCAAGTCAGAACCAATTTTATAAGTGGAATAACACTCTTTGAGGTGTTCTGACATGCTGATATATGAACCACCTTTTTGGTTTAAGGCACTCTAATTTTGCTGTGCCTCACAATGCACCCAATGCATCCATATATCAGAACTCATTCAGATACTTTGGTGGGTGTTTTTTCTTACATACAGAACATATGCATTTCCTCATGGTTTTATTGCCAGTGCCTTTTCTGAGTAGCCCTGATCTCAGAGCTGTTGTGTTGAGATTCTTTGCCTTTTAGATGATCTTCCAATTTTAGGCTCCACCATGACTCAAACCAGTAAGACCAAACTATGCCTGGTTCATCCTTCCCTGGGCTGTTACAGATGAGGCACAGAGATGAGTCCTGTGTAGGACAAAGCACATGTCTGCGTCTTCTGTTTTCAACCTTTGCAGATTGTGTGAGAGGCCATTTGGCACCAAAAACTCTTACTAACAAACTCTGGTCAGAGCCAATATGGCTGCTCCTAGCTAACGCAGTGAGTTTCTGAAATGAGCATGGATGGATATATGCATTATACTGTATGTAATATGTTGGTGATATAAAACTTAAAAATAGCGATCAATGGGGTGACACATGTCACTGCCATATCACCCTCACATCAGAGCTGTAGTGTATTTGAAATTTGTATTTTAACCTGGACTTCTGGTGATGCAGGGAACCATCATGGCAGCCTAAGAGAGGAGCTCTGCAGGGCTGTAACAAATATACCCAGCCATCTTTTTAGCAGCTAGAATTGACTAATTTCAACAACTGGAGAGTAATTAACTACTCTGCAAGTTATTGGGGATACAATTTTGCCTATACTCCCCCACAAACTGTGGATTTTACTTGCTATGCAACACTTACCTGGGACAGAGACGGTCAGCCAATAATTTGACCTCCTCTGCACAGCCAACTAATGCTGTTCTTCTTAAGAAAATCCAGGCATTTCAGGAGGAGACATAAACAATTTAACAGCAGCTACAATATTCATTAAAACAAGTGGAAGATCAGATAACATCTTTAGAAAAGCAAGCCTCCAACACAGATGGTAAAGTCAACTGGCTAGAACACCTATTTGCGAACCTTCTTAAAGACACCCAGCAGCTCACAGCTAAAACTGATGATTTAGAGAACTGGGCGAGAAGGAACAACCTAAGAATGTTTGGGATCCCACAGGGGTCCGAAGGTAAGGGGGATCTTCTCATCTATTTGCAAAATTTTTGTTCTGAAATTGTGGACAGTTCAGTTCTGGGCCCATTGCCTACTGTATAGAGTGGGTGCATAATGCTCTTATTCCTCTAAATAATCACCCTGAAGCTCAACCTCAACCTCAAATAGTTTGATTCTATAACTATGTGGTAAAGCAAATGATTTTATCGAGGGCTTGGAGAAAAGGCCGACTAACCTATGAGGGACACACTATCAGGCTGAACAATGACTATTCTCAGAATATCCAGAGGAAAGGAAAAGCAGTTGTGCCACTTTTTAAATTACTGAGCGCTCAAAACTTAAAGTTTACTACCCCCTGTCTGGCTAAATTAAAGGTTTTCTACAAAGATGGCCCCAAAATATATGGGGAGCCAGAGGCAGCATTATTGGATTTACAAAAAAATCAAGCCTTTCCTTTTGAGGACATGGAGGTTAAAACCTTGCATGATAAGCACACACTGCAAAAAGAACAATGGTCTAAGGCATCTCCAGAGGTTAAAAGAAGGAGAAAGGAGCAGACCCTAGAAGAAATCAGATCTATTTTGAAACCTTTCAGTCGAGACCCATTTTAAGGATGATAGATTATTTCACTGTGGAAAGTCTATCGACTGAATGCTTTAAGGGAGGCCTGTGCTGAAGGAAGGACTTCTCAACAATGACTGGCCTTGAAAATGATTATTTGCTCTTACCCCTTTAAAAAGATGTGGACATGGTCTTTGGATTATAGTTATGGAAGAAGTGACATCTGGGACCATTATAAGAGCTACAGTTTGGACCTTGTACTGCAAATGGGAAGTGCTTTAATTATTGTGGATACTGCAGTGGGCTTTTCTCCAGCAGTCAGGAGTTCTCACACAAAGAAATTCCTGCTCATATCCCTCGATTAACTTTTAGAGACATTCCAGCAATCTGCCTTTAGGATCGGACTAGTGCCTCTAGCATCCTTCCATGTAGGGGGATTTTCTTCATCATGCAGTTTATTGGTGATGGATATTGTGGGATATGGGCAGGTAAGAGACTTGATGATAAGAAGCCTGCCAGAATAGCTCAGACACTCGGACATTAATACTGAAGGAGCTGTCATCCTAAGTCTATTCTTGGCTTTTTTAAGAGTACAGTAGTTTGATCCTCTTAGATCATTGTATTTTGTGTTTAAAGATTATAAATCACAATAGAAAATAAGGGTAGGGTGGGAAGGGGGGGGGGAACGAATGAAAAACTACATAACCAGTAATGCTATATTTGTTTATTGATGTGTCAGTAATCTACCCCATGGCTTCATTATAGTGCCCTGCAGTTACTTTGTGTGGAGTATTGAGGCCATGCTGTTTTATGTCCCTGCTTGGTTCAGGGTGTTTCTACCCCGGGGTTGCTTTGGCTTCTCTAGGTAAGCACCCCAACAATTCCAGATGAGATCAGGGCACTGGCTAGGATCTAGGAATTTGGTACAGCTCCCTGGTTTGGACATACAATTAGCAGTACTGAGTTGTATCAAAAAGACTATGTTACCAGGGTTGATCTGTGGTGGAAGATAGTTAGCTATTTGCATAGTTTAGCTAAATTTAGAATTTTTCAAGTGATAGTAAGTGTTATTAGCAGGTTAAATAATTTCTGGGTTTTCATTCTACTGTCATTCTTAAAGATCAGAGTTAGACATAATATTTTTTCTTTTAATTCAATCAAAGGGAATCCTTTTATATCTTGTCTATTATTTGATTCAGATTGTATATTGCACCATTTTGTTTAGACTAGGTTTCTACTTTTGTTAAAAAGATAGTGCTACTAGTGTTTGAAGTTAATGATCTATACCTAGCATCAGAATATAATTTTTTGGGTTGGATGCAGAGTATATGTTTAATTATACTGTGGGCTTATGCTATATAAAAATGTTGCAGTGTTTGCATCAGAAAAGCACAGCTTCTAGATATAAGGTAGGGTAGTTAAGAGAAACCTTAAAAGGTTCTGCTTGGCCTGCTTCAGCTGAGGACATGTGGTCATATACACTCCAGGGGTATCAGACATATTTGGGTTTTGAACTGTAGGGATGGGGAGTACAAGGTTTCATAATTTAAGAATCCTATCTCATAATGTTAATGGGATCACAAATAGGCTTTTGCATTATGCCCGCCAGCAGAAAGCGGACATTATTTTTTTCCAGGAAATGCATTTAACACCAGCAGAACATGACAAATGTTCTAAATTTGGATTCAAGAAGGTATTTTATGCTTCATGTCCTCAGGGTAGGCATAGAGGGGTCTTGATTTTAGTATGAAGAGGCCTCCCTCTAGAGGCAACAGAAAGTTTGAGGGATTCTGAAGGCAGGTATGTTATTGTCAATGGTTCTTTATTTGGCAAATAATTGACTCTGGTTAACACCTATCTCCCCCCAAATTCATCAAAAAGTGTATTCTCCTAAGTTTTTTCTCTTCTTACTTCACATTTGAAAGGTAGACTACTTTGGGGAGGGGGATTTAAATTTAACTCTTAACCCTGCATTGGAGTCTTCTAATCCAAAGCATTTTCAGAATTCGGTAGTGACCAAATAATGTAATAGTGCATTGAAATATTGATATATTTGGAGCTGATTATGGCTGGAGGTGCCTCCACCCAAGGAAAATAAATTATATTCATTACTCATTACTCAGCAAGGCTCGATTATTTTTGTTACCACTCTGGAGCATGTTAGTGACATTCAAGATCTCTCACTAGGCAATATTCTTTTTTCAGACAATGCCCCAGTATTGATAATCATTGAGTATGAAATGCAGCCTACAAATTCATTTTGGCACCTAAATGTGGTTCACATGAAGGATCCAGCCTTGAAACAAAGGATCATTGAGCAAACTTAAGTTTTTTTTGGAGATAAATGATGTGGGGGATGTTTCAGATACCATCCTATGGGACTCCTTAAAAGCCTTTATCTGGGGAAATATAGTGGCATATGCTAAACAAAGGGAATGGAGACAGAAATATTCTAAACTCCACCAGGAAGCACAGTTGTTGCAAACTAGGCTGGCGAAAGGAGATATGTCAATTAAGAATAGACTACTAGAAGTAAAAGCGATCATAAAAAAGTATTTGGATCAAAAGACTGAACAAGCTTTGTACATTTTACAGCAAAGGTCGCAGTTGGGGGAATCTAAGGGAGCTAGATACTTAGCTAGATGCTTGAGTCACAGAAAGTGGCAGCTACAATATTAAAGATGCAGAACCCATTGTCAGCTAATATTACTTATAAACTGAAAGAGATACTAAATTTTTTAAAACTTATTAGCAGGCCTTATATTCCCAGGAAGCCCAATGCCCATTGGAGGGCCAGGTCCTCCAATATTTAGCTCAAGCCAAGCTACTTAGCCTCTCGGAGCAACAGGCATCCTCCATAATAGCACCAGTTTCTCATATGGAAGTAATTGCTATAATCCAGAGATCTCAAACCAACAAAAGTCCAGGAAATGATGGTTTTCCATCTGATTTCTATCAGCCAATATTATTAAGAGCAATGAAAGGAGTTCGGGAAGGAATATTCCCTTCCCCTTCTTGGAATACTGTGATTATAATAGCCCTATTGAAACCAGGAAAAGATCCTGTTAGGGTGGAATCTTATCATCCTATTTCCATGCTCAATGCTGATTATAAATGCTTTATGACTGTATTAGCATCCCGATGGGAGGATCTTCTCCCAGACCTAGAGGACCAGGACCAAATGGGGTTTTTTCAGGGCCACCAGGTTTTTGATAATGTGAAAAGTGGATTCTTGCTATTAAATTATGCAGAGGAGCATTCCCTCCCATTGGTTCTGGCCAGCTTGGATGCAGAGAAGGCCTTTGATTGGGTTTCTGAGCCCTTTCCGTGGTCAGTTCTCCAGACTTTTGGTTTTCCACCAAATTTTATAACGATGCTACACTCCATTTATTCTCCATCCTTTGCATATGTCAAGGTTAACAGTTCCTTAACAGATACATTTCCATTGGCACGTGGCACCCGTCAAGGCTTCCCCTTATCACTGCTTTTATTTGCATTATATTTTGAGCCCTTAACTTAGTTAATTCAGCTTTCCAAGCAGGTGGAAGGGATTCCCTTAGGGGGGAAGGAATATAAGATGTCATTATTTGCAGATGACATATTATTATTTTTGGCAAACCCCTCCTTCCCCCTACCAAAGGTGTGGCAACTGCTACAGGGGTTTGAAAGTGTTTATGGTTTCTGGTTAAATAAATCAAAGACTGAAGTAGTAGCCTATCATTATTTTCCCCCAGAAAATATATGTGAAGCTTTTCCTGTGAGATGGAACAGAAATTATATTAGATATCTGGGGGTGAATATAACAAAATCATTAGACCATGTGGAGCTTTTAAATTATGAACCCCTTACTCAGGAGTTAAAAAAAGTGCTACAGACTTGGTCTATATTACCATTACCTTTCTTGAGGAAAGTGGATGTTATCTGTATGATGATTTTACCCAAAGTGCTTTTTCTCCTTCAAACACTTCCTATTCTCCCCTCCAAAGCAATATTCAGGGATTAGCATAAAACAGTTCTCCAGTTTATATAGAGAGGAGGTCAGGCTTGGATCTGTTCTGAAATTTTGTTCTTGTCTCCAAATCAAGGGGGGATTGGTCTACCAAATTTAGAATGGTATGCTAAGGTGCTTTTCTGCGTATAGTTTATCTGGATCAATAACACCACAACCAGACACTCACCCAAACCACCAGGAATCAAACTGATGCTGCAGTATTTTAAAACATCTATTAAAACTCAGAACAATCTGATGCATTTCTGGTCACCATGACCCTTTCTCAAAGACTATGAAAGAGAGTCATGGTGACCAGAAATGCGTGAGACCATTCTGAGTTTTAATAAATGTTTTAAAATACTGCAGCATCAGTTTGATTCTAGGTGGTTTGGGTTAGTGGCTGGTTATGGTGTTACTGATTCTGGAAAAATATTTACCAAGAGTACCCACTATTTTTCCTTTTGCGATCCCTCTTTTCTGTTTTTCCAGTTTATTTGTGGACCAGTCAAACTTACTTGGCCCATTGAAAAGATATAGAACTAGTTTTAAATGATCTACATGATATTCCTCAAATGCTGTACTCAGTATTTGTCCCACATATTCCCATCAGACAATTTTATCTTTCTACCAGAGTGGTATTAAAAATATGGCAGTCATATTTCTCTTCACTGCCCCCCAAATCCCATTTTTTAATGACAGCTATGGCATGGGATGGAGATTCACCCTTTTATCGAACTGAGATTTTTCTAAGGTGTTGGGCTCATTTGGGTTTGACATATTATTTTCCGTTATTTGATTAAAAGGGCCACCACTCCTTTTCTGAGCTGCAAGCTAGATATGGGCTTTGATCGGCAGATCATTTTAGGTATATGTAAATAAGTTCATATCTACAAGCTAAACCTTGCCTGAGCTGTAGAAAATGTTAGGGGTTTGAATTATTGTGGCAAGTCAAAAAGGAGAGGCTACTAGCCATCTCACAGGGAAATGTTAAGCAGATATTCGGGCAGAGAAAAGGGACTTAACCATAGTCATACTAGATAGATGGAAGCAGGAGCTGGAGGAGAGTATAAACTGGGAGGAATGGACCCAGTCAGTGCTACTTAGTAACAAGATCTCTCCCCCCTTACATGAAAGAGTTATCATGGAAGAGTAAAGTGTGATTTATTTCTAACACCGGCAAGGGTGGCTAAATACAGGGGCACGCAGTATGCATATTGCTGGCTTGAATGCAGGCCCCAGCAAGTAGATCAGGCCCATGTATTCTGGAGTTGTCCTAAGCTGTTCACTTTTTGACAAGATGTACAAGGGGCCCTTCAACAGGTGTTCATGGAACCAATAACTTAATCCCCTAAATTGGTCCTACTACTTATTCCCTCTGATACATTGAAGTGCCCTAGGAAATGGATTGGACTATTAATGTTGTTATTATAATGTGCAAAAAAAAGTTTTATCTAGATTTTGGCTACAAATACAGACACCATCTTTAGACAATTGGCACCAGGCAGTAAAATATGTGTTTAAATTGGACAAATATCATTACAAATGCCTAGGTCAAGAATATCAATGTTTGAATTTTTGGAAACCTTGGATTGCTTTTCAACAGGAGTTAGACCCCACCTTTGTCCCATGAATGCACCTGTTTACCCCTCCCTTGGACCCCGGAGTGTAAATGGTTTAACATTTTGAAATACTCTCTGTGCTTTTCTTTTTAACTAGAAGTGTTTTTTTTCGTCTTCTGTATATTACGCACTGTAGACTCTACTAGAAAGTGTGGAATTTGATGTACTTGATGGAAAAAGGTTGTGAACAACACGCCCATGGAGAACTTTGACTGTTAAAAGAAAAGAAAGATCTATTTACTTTCTATATTATATACTCTGATGATCCTAGGCTGATGCTAGCAGTGATTGCATGTGGTATTATGTGATCCTGAAAACGTCAATAAAATATGCTTAAAAAAATAAATTGGTATTTAAACCCAGTCTGCAGCACTCTCTGCACTGTTAATGTGACTGACTATACTGCTAAACTTATATCACGAAGCCATGCACAGGCTGATTGCTCTTTTGAAACTAGAAGAGTGATTCTCTAATGGCATATTCAAAAAAATATCACTTGTTTCCTAACACTTGAACACCATATTTTTACCCATGAGCACTTGAGTGATATGTAAATCACTGACATCACATTGGTGAACTCTCAAGCTGCCGTGCCTCTCTTTCATCTCTGCCCAGTATCGATAACTTCACACAGCTGTGGAAATTGTCAGTATTGGGCAGCATTTTTTGATCATTTGTAGTGCACATACAAAGCCCAGGTCTATTTTCCTTTTGTTTTACCATGTCGGTCACCGATTCTCGAACTGAATGTAGTCTTTATTTTTATACAGGGACACTGTCTGTCTGTCCCTGCCCCTCATTACTTAGAAACACAGAAGTGCTGAGTTATTTCAGGAGATATAGTGCACTGGAGGGTATCATGTGAGCTACACTTCGAGTTGTGGTAAAGGATAGAGCACACACACTTTGGACAGATGTGAGGCAGTATTGCACTGACATGTAAGACAGTTTTGGGGAGGGAAAATGTGGTGTTTATGAACAGAGAGGAGTGTTTGGATGCGATAAGGAAAGGGCAGGATGGAAACTTATATGTGTGTTACCTGAAGGAAGCAGGGAGGGAAGTCAGAATAGCAAAGGCCCAAACTGAGGAAAAGATAGCCAACTCAGTTAAGAAGGGGGATAAAACCTTTTATAGGTACATCAGTGAGCGTAGAAAGACAAAGGGAGAGATAGTGAGGCTGAATAGAATGAATGGTGGGTGGGCAGAGGGGGTCAGTGAAAAAGCAGGAATACTGAATGAATATTTCTGCTCAGTATTTACAAAAGAGGAGGGGGAAGTGCCTAATCCAATTAACAGAAGCACTCTTGATAGGGGGGTCGATCCCAGTCCTTTCACAGAAGAAAGGGTTCTGCAAGAACTCCTAAAACTGAAGGTGGACAAAGCAATGGGTCCTGATGGAATTCACCCCAGAATTCTAAAAGTATTAAGGGAGGAACTTGTGAAACCACTGGCTACTCTTTTTAATAAATCATGGGAGGATGGTGTGGTACTCAAGGACTGGAGGAAGGCGGATGTGATTCCCCTTCACAAAAGTGGGACCAAGACAGAGGCAGGAAACTACAGACCTGTCAGTCTGACCTCTGTGGTAGGGAAAGTGATGGAGTCACTTCTGAAGGAAAGAATAGTTGAGTACCTAGAGGCCAGTGGAGCACAGGACCCAAGGCAGCATGGGTTCACAGCGGGAAGGTCATGTCAGATGAATCTAATAGATTTCTTTGACTGGGTGACCAAAATAGTAGACTAGGGAGGGGCTGTGGACATGGCCTACCTAGACTTTAGCAAGGCGTTTGACACAGTCCCACACAAAAGATTAATAGTCAAATTAACCAGCCTGGGAGTGGGACCCAGGGTGGTAGCCTGGGTAAAACATTGGCTGGACAACAGGACACAGAAGGTAATTGTAAATGGAGTCCACTCTGAAGAAAGGGGGGTTACTAGTGGGATACCGCAGGGTTCAGTATTGGGTCCAGTCCTTTTTAATGTCTTCATCAGTGACATTGCAGAGGGACTGGAAGGAAAAGTATGCCTTTTTGCAGATGACACAAAGATCTGCAACAGGGTTGATACACAAGGAGGTGTGGAAAGGATGAAAAGGGACTTGGCAAGGTTGGAGGAATGGTCAGAAGTATGGCAGCTAGGATTAAATGCAAAGAAGTGCAAAATAATGCACCTGGAAAACAAGAACCCAGGGGAAGAATACACAATGGGTGGGGAAGTAGTAACAACAACAAAAAAGGAAAGGGACCTGGGGGTAATCATATCAGATGACCTTAAGGTTAGCAAGCAATGTGAGAAGGCAGTAGGGAGTGCTGGGGGTATACTGGGATGTATAGGGAGAGGCATCGGCAGCAGAAAACAGGAAGTTGTTATCCCTCTGTACAGACAGTTGGTGAGACCCCATCTGGAGTACTGTGTCCAGTTCTGGAGACCCCATTTCCGCAAGGACATAGACAGGATAGAAGTAGTCCAGAGGAGGGCAACTAAAATGGTGCAAGGTCTGCAAGAGAAGCTGTATGAGGAGAGACTAAAGGAGCTTAATATGTATACCCTTGAGGAAAGAAGGGAGAGGGGGACATGAAAGAAACTTTTAAGTACCCCAGTGGAATCAACAAAGTCCAAGAGGGTAGCATCTTTCAGAAAAAGAGACTTGCAAGAACAAGGGGACACAATTTAAAGATAGAAGGAGGGCAGTTCAGGGGCAATGTGAGGAAGTATTATTTCACAGAGAGGGTAGTGGATGCATGGAACAGCCTGCCTGAGGAGGTTGTGGGGTCTAAAACTGTGGGAGAATTCAAGAATGCATGGGACAGACATAAGGCAATTCTTGTGGGGGGTAGGAAGAAATAGGCTGTTGGTTAACTAGGATCTGCGGCCTATCCTGTAGGTAGGGAAATGGGCAGACTAGATGGGCCTAGCGGTCCTTATCTGCTGTCAAAGTCTATGTTTCTATATTTCTATGATGCAGACTTACTGGAAGGGACCTTAACGTATAACATGAAATTACATAAATTCACTGCTTATATTTTTAAACAGGCAAAACCTTGTGCATGGGGGTTACACAATATATATTATTTGTATATGTTAGAACTATATTTGAAATATATTTAACAACTTGACTGTATTTTTACAATGGTCCCAGGTTGCATTTGAAAATGGGCCTTTGGCGATATTGCTTACCTGGTAAACAAAAGTTAAAATAAATCAATAAATAAATAATATATTTCACTGGGGCAGTGCTCACTTCACTTTTATCCATGTCTGAGACTCAAGATGCTATTTTTGGGAGTGATGTACCCTGGAAATGTTGTGTGTGTGTGGGGGGGGGGGTTGTGTGGAGTGGATTGATTGCCACATATATTTTGTGGATGTGGGGCACTCACAGTCACTACATGATCTATCTAAGTGGATGGTGCTGTTACTCTGTATCAGCTTGCATACATTGGGAACAGCATTTTCTCTATCTATGTGGACGGTGGAGTTACTCTGTGTAGGCTTGCATATGTTGGGAACAGCCCGGGTTTTCTTGGAGTTACGATCATTTTGATGTATGTGATGGACACTGCCTGCTTGATTGCTTTAGCAAGGTAGCAGCTCCAGAGTATGCCATTCACAAGATGGCGGTGACTTTTAGATTACTTTACTGTTTTGGACTTTACCATAACCTAAACCAATAAGATCAAACTATGACTGGAGCATCCTTCTTCTAGGCTGTTACAGATAAAGCACACTGATGAATCCTTTGTATGATGAAACACATGTCTGTGTCTTTCTGTTTTCAGCTTTTACAGAGCATGTAAGAGGTCAATTGGTACCACACCCTCTTTTTTAAAGGAGACTCAGTCTAAACTCTTTCATGGGGATTTGCATACACTTACCATGATGTTATGTATTAATGGGAGTATGTGCAATTTTATATTACTGATACATAGATATTGTTATGTTGGTAGTTCATCTATTATGAAGAAACATTTGTTGCCTATAAATAGTATTTACTATGGAGTCACTGCAGACACTAAAAGTAGCCCTAATGTGAGTAAAACAGATTTTTTAAATGAAAACCACTGTAAATAGTATCACATACTGTAAAACATTTACAGTGGAAAGCGAAGATAGAGAAGCA
This sequence comes from Neoceratodus forsteri, assembly GCA_016271365.2. Taxonomy (NCBI): domain Eukaryota; kingdom Metazoa; phylum Chordata; order Ceratodontiformes; family Ceratodontidae; genus Neoceratodus; species Neoceratodus forsteri. The sequence goes on from CM057451.1 coordinate 210,254,869, forward strand.
GTAATTATTAAACAGTTCCAAAGACTATTTTTTTAATTTATTATGATATCCCATTACTATACTATTTATTTATTTCACTTTTTCTGATGGGGTGAGGTATACTAGGCAAACGTGTGCCTATTTTCAGGTACGACACGGGAGAAATACAATACAGTACAGCACACTACAGAGTGATTAACAATATTAGTACAGTACAGCATACAACAGAGCAAATAGTAGTATATGGCAATAAAACGAATAAGCAACAGTACAAATGATATATGGCAATCAATAGAACAGGCAATAGGAAGACATTGATGAGAATAAATAATTACACATATAGAGCAAATTATTTTATTATAGTAAATAAAAATAAACATTAATATTTCAACAAGTGTATAATCATCAGGGTTTAGTTTTGTAATGGTTTTGGATTGCAGAAGATGAATCTCAGCAGATAAATCAAGGTATAGATTCTATTTTTCACATTCAAGGTTCTGATCATAGAAAAGTATTTCTAAATCACTGTTTCAAAGCTCAATAACAATTGCTCTGAGTATCTGTTTAGTAACAGATGTCCCAATAAGAGAAGCTCCTGCATGGTAGCCATTAACTCTGATATTGTATCACTAAAACGTTTTTCACCATTTAGTATTAAATGGTACAAAGTGAAGGAGTGATGTGATTTCAAAGCTGTGTGCAAGTTCTATATTAAGTTCTTTGGTATATTTGTCAGGAGGACTTTGAATGTGAAAGCATTTTAAATTTGGGTGCATATGGGATAAACAAGACCTGTGGAATAAACTATGTATTTTCACAAGTGCTGTTTCACCTTGAGTAACTTCAGGAGAGATGTTAGCCAGAGTGATGTATCCCAGGTCAAACAGCTTGAGTGAAAATAAAGTATTTATTCCATGGCTCTCTTTTGTATATTTAATTTATGAAATCAACAGGGACCTTGTGAGTTGAGCTGTTTTTATATTGGTTGTCTTTTTTTTAATTTGATAAATGTCTTTTTCTGTGAAAAAATGGTCCTCCACTTTTGAGGAACTCTGTTTCCATGGCCATTGCCATTGATGCCAATTAATTCTGCTAATGTTGGCTGCACAACTTTGTTGTTGATTGGTCCAGAGAGAATAATAGTAAAAATTTGAAGTAAACATGGTGGCAATGTCAAGTGGCGATGTTAAACGTTAAGGATTGTGGCCATTTTTCTTTTTCTTTTATTGTTAGTAAAAGAAAGGATTTAGAATGTTTATTCTGTATGGGCAGGTTTTGCCCATTAAACAGAATTAAGTGCAAGATGCATGAGTGGTTTTAATTCCGATTATTGATCTGCAGGAGTGTCTGCATTTTCTTTCCATGGAGAGAAAAGGAAACAAAACATTTATTTAAACACTTGCCACTGAGTCAAGCAATGTCCTTAAAGGTAGACTGTGTGACAGGTAAAGGTTGTCACTGCCAAGAGAGAGAGAGAGACATAAAAAAGAGAGTGGAGAGAAAAAGAGAGAGAGAGAGAGAGAGAGAGAGAGACTGGTACCAGTTACTGAGGTGAGAAAGTCTGAAAAGTGATTCTGTATGTCAGCAGTGAAGATATTTTAAAAGTAAAAGGTATTGGCTTTCTTTTGTCTTTAAATAATGATCTAAACTTATTGGAACAGAGAGCAGATGGACACAGCTGCATCCACATGAACAGGAAGCAGTCTGCAGGTTTACTTAAATGAAACAAACAAATGGTTTCCATTTGTAAAATGTTGAGTTAATGGTTTACAGAATGGTTGGATGGGTTTTAAATAGTGATTCATGGAGAGTGATGCTGTGGGAAAGAGCTGGCACTTTTGAAATGCTGATGATAAGTCTACTGTGTACACACATGATAAAAACATGACAAAATGGAGCACCCATTCTAAAAAGCATGTGAAAACTACAGCCCCAAATGATTGAAAAAAGTGAATGCTGAAAACCAAGTCAAATAGAAAAAACTTGTATAAATAACACATAATGTATTTTTTTAAAAAACACAATCCATAGTACACAATGTGTGCACAAAGATAAGACTATATATCAGCAATCTAGAAACAGCTCACATATTATAAATTGTAAATAAATTAGAACAAACTTAGATATGTAATTATTCTCTGTATAATATCTTATGCTAGGATATTTTGTAATGGGTTTGTTGGCTCCCCCAAATTGTATGTAAACACTAGTTTATTTTTAAATTTGCATGAGATTTGGTGTGTGTATTATTTAATGATTTGTTTTATTGATCACACTATAAATAGGGAGTAGATAAGTGACTCCTTAACCTCTGAAGAAGCTCTGCACAGATGTAGCAAAACATAAGATTTTTTTGGCCCATTCAGGCTTAGCTGTTGCTTTTGTGAACTGCTGTCCCTTCATGCTTTGTCTCCCCTTTATAATATTTAAGCTGTTTCTAGATTGCTGCTATATAGTCTTGCCTTTGTCTGTGCACACATTTTGTTACTATGGATGGTGTTTTTTTTTTTTTTTAATACATTATGTGTTATTTATACAAGTCAGAATAAAAGTTTTTTCTATTTCACTTGGCTTTCAGCATTCCCTTTTTTCAATAATTTGGGGTTGTAGTTTTCACATGCTTTTTAGAAAGGGTGCTCCATTTTGTCATGTTTTTACAATGTGTTGTTGTTGAGAGCACCATTCTATGTGAATAGCTTCCTGGAGCGCCTTTATTTGTTTACCTGTCTGTATGGTTTTTGAGGGCTCAGGATTTTCATTAAAACACGCTAGTACAAGTGTGCTGGTTTATAAAATTTATTAGGCAAAGATGCAGCAATCAGTGCAGCATGAGACAAATATTCTATTTTGCTTTTTTAGTACTGGCTATTACGAGTGATTTGTGTAAAGTAAACTCTATCACAAAATGATATCAGAAACTACAGATATTAGTTTAAATGCCAGTAGCAATAGAAATGCTGAAGGGACCCAGATTAATAGGCAGTTTCACTACGCACAGCAAGTTTTTTTACATGAAGGTTCCAACATGCCATTACTCAATAATAGTCAACATCCAGAAAATACTCAAACTAGGGGAGAAAATGATGTTCAAACTACCTATTTTCAATTAGAAAAAAAAAGTTAAAAAAGCACGAAGAATGTATTGGCATAAAACCTCAATGGAAGTGTATATTACTTTAAAACAAGTACCTTGAGGGCTTAGAAATTTACAATTACCAGCATTTGGAATAGATCAGCCTGATTTCATGGCTGATTGGTATGCAATTGGTCATGATGCTTCATTAAAATGAAAGGAATTAATTTTGAAGAATGCAGCACCAATTAGAAAGCAAATCTCAGATGAGACTGAATGCATGGAAAGTTTATTTTTTTATTTATTATTTATTTGTTTGCTTTTGTTGACTGGTTAAGTCACACTAGACAGCCAAGTGCCTATTTTCAGGTGCGACCCGGGAGAGTTACAAGCTTGGATAACAGGTACAGTGACAGATTGGTATTGAACACAAAGAGTATTACATGTCATATAGTGAGAAAAAAGGCAACCAGTAAAAAAGACACCTGCCCAGGGAAGGTTACAGACGGTCCGGGAGAGTTAAGATAGAGCATATACATATAGTGAGTGATTTACATACAGTGGTGTTGCAGGTACTAACAAAAATAGCATTATATTATCCTAAATCTAGTCCAGTGACCAGGAGAGTAAGTGCAGTGGGTCTGGAGTGCACAACCCCCCGTGAGAGGATGGTTCAAGGGCTAACGGGGGTGCAAGGACAGATGGAGGAGCCCTTCAGGAATGCCCATAGTGATGTTTTAAACCCTGGATGGGAGAGGGTAGACTGAGTAAGGGCAGGGAACAAGTTCCATAGTTTGGGGGCATAGTTGGTGAATGCTTGATCACCTGCAAGGGTACGTGTTCTAGGAACCAAGCAATTTAGTGCCGCCCTTGACCTAAGGTGGTGGGAAGAGTTGCCGGGGTAGAAGGACAGGGCTAGGGTAGAGGGGGTGACTGTTCTAATGATGTTGTCGATGAGGTTCCCTACTATGAAGGTGTGATGCTTCTCAGGGGGGAGCCACTCAAGGCGAGTATAAAGGTCACAGCGGTGTGTCAGGGGGGCGGAGAGCGCAAAGCGGCAGATGCTGTTGTAGGCCGTATCCCATTTCAAGAGGTTGGATTTTGGCACGGGGCGAAGGTCGCTAGCCCATAACAGAGGGAGGGGAGGAGAACACCCCTGGCTAGGGCCATCCGAGTGGCTGGGGTGAGGCAGTTTTTGGCTCTGTATGTGAGTCCGAGTTTAACATTCGTAGCCTTGCAGATGTTTCTGATATGCAAGGAAAGGTCCGGCTGGGGGTCTAGAGTAACACCAAGGTACCTGACAGCAGCAGCTCTCTGAATGGGCAGGCCATAAGCCCCATGGATTAGAAGGTGAGCAGGGCAGGATTTTGTTCTATTCAGGGACCCAAAGAGCATAGCCTGGGTGTTTTTGAGGTTGATGACAAGCTTATGCTCACACAGCCAGGCTTGGAGCTGCTTGAAGTAGGAGTTTAGTTGGGAACTGATGGTGCTGATGTCTTGGGTGCTATCCAATATGATGAGGTTGTCGGCATACAGGGTTGGGGTTGCAAGCCCATGGGTGATGATATATGGTAATTTGTTGATGAAAAGGGAGAAGAGCATCGGGCTGAGGACAGACCCCTGGGGGTCCCCACATCGGACAGTGGTGAGGTTGTAGCTAGCAATACTACATCAGATGAGCTAAATAAACTACAACAAGAACTAGATGAGAAAATTAAATGTTATGATGCAAGATTAAAACAAGTAAAAGAAACTAAACATTTACGGGATGCAAATGACTATGGGAATGGAACAGTGTTTAACTGGAGTGATAAAAAAGAGAGTATCCAATTAAAGTCAATTTTAAAGAAAAATTTTACTAATAAAGATGTCACGGTTCTGGATTATACATTCGGACCAGATTCGGACATGTCCAGCAATAGTTCTGTTTTTTTTTCCCAGAAGACAAGACAAATAGGACCTGAACCACCAATACCCCCAGACTCACAGTGCACAGGCCAGTTCAAGTCCACGTCGGAGCAAACGGCAAACGCGGTTCAAGCTTCCATCAAGAAACAGATTGGGGGGGCAGAGGTGGAAGAGGGCATTAAGCAAAGCATGGAGTGAGACAATTGATATCCCAGTACTCGATAATGTTTTTAATATCTCATCTAGAATGTTAACAACAGAGTAAAATAAGGTGCTAAATAAAGGGTTGACTTCTGTGCCTACCAAGGGATTTGATGTGAGCCAAGCATTAATAGAATTCCATCTGTTTGCTAGAAAATTAACTTTAAAGACTGTCTTCCAGAAGAATGATCCATCTAGTAGTCAAGTGGAGGGAGTTGAACAAGCTGAGCATGTGTTTACAGAGAAGTCCACCTTTCATACACAACATGGAGCGGCATTGTCCACCTTTGTGAAGTTGTGTGAAAATTAACTTATGAAAATGGATTTAGAACCAACCCACCAAAGGAAAGTATTTTATAACCTTACTTTGGCAGAAAGTGAAGCACTGAACTCTTTGCAAAATGATAAATCTATTGTGATTAAGCCTGCTGACAAGGTGGGGGGCTATTGTAGTTATGAATTGTGATGATTATGAGAAAGAGATTCCAAATCAACTATCTGATACTACTTTTTATCAATCATTAAGTGGAAATCTTATGAATGTATTCAAGCAGTGTGTTGGTGAATACTTATTGATGGCATTCAAGAAGGGGTAGTTAAATAAAAAAGAAAAAGTTTTTTTAACTGTGGATAAGCCAATTATGCCAACAATTTGTATCCTTCCAAAAATCCATAGCAATTTGGAGAAACCCCCTGGACGTCCTATCATTTCAGGATAGGGTGGCTCACTGAGCCCCTCTCAGTGTTCGTCGACACACATTTGAAACCACTCGTACAATTGGTACCTTCGTATTTGAGAGATACAGCAGATTTACTTAACACAGTTAATGACATTGAAATGAGTAGCTGTTCTAGTTTTGCCACTTTAGATGTACAATCATTATATATGTGTATTCCACATGAGAAAGGACTAGAAGCATTGAGATAGTTTTGGGACCAGAGAGAAAACACTGTTAGCTCCCCCCCCCCCACTGAAATATTATTAGATCTGTCCAGGTTTATCTTAAAGTTTAATATGTTTGTCTTTAAGAATAAATATTATTTGCAAGTTAGAGGAACTGCCATGGGGGCAACTTTTGCACCAAATTGTGACAAATTTATTTTTGTCAAGGTGGGAATTAGATGTGGTCAGGACCGCCTCCACAAATCCTTTTCTTTTAGATCTGGATTTGTGGAGGTGCTTTATTGACAACATTATTACTTGGAAGTGAGATGAAAATAGACTTGTTCAGTTTGTGGATTTCCTCAGTAATAGTGATCCTGCATTGAAGTTTTCACTCATTATGGGGAAACATGAAATTAGCTCTTTGAATGTCAGGCTCTATAGAGATCAGAATGTAAACATACTGTTTGATTTGATTTCTAAAGATACTGACCCAAACAATGTGCTCCATGCATCTAGTTTTCACCCAGAGCATATTATCAAGGCTATTCCAAAGGGACAGTTGATTCATATTAAACAAAATTGTACCAGTGAGGAAATTAATGAGAAAAGAGACAGTGGACGGGTTTACAGGTTTAAACAAAGAGGTTACTCTAAAAATATTATGCAGGAAGCAGTACAGTCAGTGGAAAAGATGGATAGGCATTCCTTATTAGTACCAAAAATGAAGGTAAAACAACAAGCAGGGTCTGATAGTATGAGGTTTATTACTACTTACATGATAGGGGCACAAAAGTTACAGGACATCATATTGAAACATTGGCCAGTTCTTTCTAGTGACCAGAAATTAATATGAACATGTCAAGCTAGACCACAATTCATTTCTAGGAGAGCAGATAATGTAGGAAATAGGGTTGTTTCGATGTTATTTACCCCAGATCAACAGAAAACACAGTGGACAGTTCCCATTATGAACAAAAAATGTGGTCATTGCATATATTGTAATTATTTGATACTGGGGAGTTCTATAGCACACCTAAGAGGAAAAGAAAATAAATACTGTAATGCATTTATTAACTGCAACTCAGAGGGGGTGGTTTACATTATGCTTTACCAATGTAAAGCTTTTTATATAGGCAGAACAATTTGCCATTTTAAGATACGGATAGGAGAGCATGCTAGGGCTTGGAAGGAAAGTAATATAAAGTATGCTATTGGAAAACATGTGCAAGGGAAAAATAAAAATGAACATAAGATCAGTTTCTTTGGAATTCAAAAGATTCAAAAAAGTCCCAGAGGCGGTGATTGGGAGACATAGGTAAGCAGAGTTGAAACAAAATGGATTTTTAGAACCTGGGCATGTTACCCCCAGGGTTAAATGATTCAGTAGAGCTTGTACATTATTTGTAATGAACCTAGTGAAACATAGAACATGGAATTGTATAATCCAAATGGGCAACTTTAGTAACAGTAATAATAGATATATGCTTTATAAATGAAATATTAATGTGTTTCTCTATAATGGAATTTTTTTTCTTATGTAGCCTCTTTCCTTTCCTTTTACCAGTATTGTGTCCAAAGTGGATCATTTTTTTATCTACTATGGGAATGGAAATGTCAAAATGACTGGAGAAGAGATGAGAAGCGGAAACGAGTTTATACAGAGCAATGAGAATATAAGAGAGAGAAAATAGAAAAAGAGAACACAAGAAATGGAAATGAGAAAGAGAAATTAATATTTGAGTTCTATATTTTATTAAAGTATCTATTTTTTTTTAATTTTATTTAATTTTTATTTAATTTTTATTTAATTACTGTATTGTCTAAAATGATTAAGTTGACCAGAAATGGATATACAGTTAAAAGTGATGTATTATCACAACATATATGCAATGTTTTCGCATTCAGCTTTGTCATAATTAGGTAATGAATTTTGTTTAGTAAAAAAGTAAAAAAGAAGACTGTTTATTTACAATATTTATTTATCGATTATTAAGTGTTAGATTCAATTTTGAACCTTTTTGTATTATAGATTAAGTTCGGGATGTTGTGAAATAAATTAGGACAAACTGAGATATTTAATTATTCTCTGTATAATATCTTATGCTAGGATATTTTGTAATGGGTATGTTGGATCCCTGAAATTGTATGTAAACACTAGTTTATTTGTATGAGTTTTGGTGTGTTTATTATTAAATTAATTGTTTTATTGATCACACTATAAATAGGGAGTAGATATGTGACTCCTTAACCTCTAAAGAAGCACTGCCCAGACATAGCGAAATGTAAGGTTTTTTGGCCCATTCGGGCATAGCTGTTGCTTTTATGAACTATTGTCCCTTCATGCTTTGTCTCCCCTTTATAATATTTAAGTTGTTTCTAGATTGCTGCTATATAGTCTTGCCTTTGCCTGTGCACACATTTTGTACTATGGATGATGTTTTAAAAAAAATACATTGGGTCAGATATTCAAAACTTTGCGCTGGGCAAAAACTGTTTGTGCAGGTTTAGTGCAGGATTAGCATGGGTCTGCTATATTCAAAAGGCCAAATAGTGTGGGCAAACTGCATTAGCGCCGGGCAAAATCATAATGTATGCAAGGGGCAAACTGACATGAATAGAGGCGCAATGCTATATCCTGCGATTAGCTCCACACAAAGTGCTTTTGTGCGCCTTAGCTTGACACTTAGCATGGTGCACATTACCACCCAGGAAAAGCTTGTCTTAACCCTGGGCAATCAGCTTTGCATGACACTATGGCTTTGCGCAGTGTTTGCATGACCCTAACAAATAAATATGACACATAGACAAAGCCAAACATAGAGGAAGTGTGCTGCTAACTAATGGCATCACAATGATGCCATCATCTGCCACCAGTCCCTACCATGCCAGGCAGTAAGTGGTAACCCTGCCACCAGTGGACAGCATGGTAGAGTGGCCATACAGCACACACCTGTGGGCCACACTTATGTGGACACCAACAGATGCCAGCACACTCATGCAGCACTGTGGGCATGGAGGATGTTGAGGGAAGAGTATATGGGTGGCCAGGCTGTGCTACAGACCAGGTGTGGCCACAAGGCTAGGACACATCATGCAGTGCACATGGGCCAGTATTGGGCATACCCCAACACCAGTGTGCCTTTCTGATATTATATGCCCCCCCGGCCACATACCACACAACCGTACAACTGCCACAGCACACAAAGCTGGACACGTACATGTCACTGTGAGCATCCCATGCCAGAGGCGCAGCATCTGTGGGTCACATAACAGTGTAACAGTAATGTCCACTGTGAGTAAACACCTGCAGGTTGGGCCTCTCACTGTGTATAGTGCAGTCATAATCACTGCCCTAAACACCATAGGCATTGCTGTGTAAACACACTACTGGCCTCCTTGCTACTGTAGTGCCTGCTGTGCACTGTAGCATGACCTACACTGTGACAGTTGCATGCAGCACCACCACCATCTGTGCCTATGCTGTGTTATCCCAGTACAGCTGCAGGCAGCAGCACATGTGGAAGTAGTGTTCAAAACTGTATAATATTCCCCAAGCTGTTTGTGCAGCACTAACACATTTGCGCGGGTTTAGCGCAGGGCTAAACCATTAGCCTGGCCCAAACAGCATGCAAATCAGGTAATAATAAGATTCTAATCTAGGTGTTTGTCCAGAGACTATGTAAGAAGGCTCATTTGCATGTCACTTTTGAATATGGCAGAGTTTAGCGCCGGGCAAACATGTTTGTACCGGGCTAACAGTTTAGCCCTGTGCTAAACCCGCGCAAACATGTTAGCGCTGCTCAAACAGTTTGGGGAATATTTTATAGTTTTGAACAGCTGTACTGGGTCCATGCATTTGCTGGCACACACATTGGCCACATAGTTCACCTCTACCTACCTTCACATCGCTGTGCACTGTTTTGCTGTTGTGGTTTGAACTTTCTGGTTGCCATATTCAGAGCTGCCTTATTCCAGGGCTAAGTTTGCCCTGCACTCCCAGTCCAGTTTGCCCAGCCTCATTCCCATGCTATATGCAGAAGCTGTTTGCCCCGGGCTGTTCCTTTTGAATATGGCTTGTTTTGTGCTCCTGGCTAAGTATGCCTGCCGGGCAGTGTTAATTTAGCCCCAGGGCAACATTTTGAATATCTGGCCCATTATGTGTTATTTTTACAAGTCGGAATAAAAGTTTTTCCTATTTGACTTGGTTTTCAGCATTCCCTTTTTTCATTAATTTGGGGCTGTAGTTTTCACATGCTTTTTTTAGAATGGGGGCTCCAATTTGTCATGCTTTTACAATGTATTGTTGTTGAGAGCAGCATTCTATGTGAATAGCTTCCTGGAGTGCCTTTTTTGTTGATCTGTGTGTACATACATGGAATTTATATGCACAGGAGCTCAAATATCAGTATTTATGTAATGTTTTTTTTTTATCCATGACTATTGCATAACTATGTATGTCTAAGCAACATGACAAGATCTGTCTGACTATTGCATAAATATATATGTCTAAGGAACATGACAAGATCTGCCTAATGATATGTATGTCTTGCAGTGTGCATACCATAGATACAAATCAATGAAGGTAGCACATCAGTGCTACTGTATTAGTGTCATCTGGAAACAGTTTTGTATTTGTTTTACCTGATGATTGCTGTCTGTGGTTGATACTTTTGCTGCTGGGGCAGTCAGGGTAGAAAATCCTAAGACCACATTTACCTATTTTTGTGGCAGTAAGCTTAAACCTAACTTGTGCATTTACACATATTTTCCAATGAAAACATACACAGATATACTGTATATCTTTCTTTCTATCTAGCTATCTGTCTGTCAGTCTGTCTGTCTCTCTAAATATTTATATATATATATATATATATATATATATATATATATATATATTCATCGCAAAAAAACTCAGTTAATGCATCAGTTAGGGTTCATACACTGAACTGAATGGATAACTGAAAAGTCATCTAGGTGTAAATCTCAGGTGACTAAAAGGACTTAACTGCTGTGAGGTTTAAATTACTTGTAGAAAGATCTGGTAAGTAGGGGGAGTGGCTTAGCTAGAAGGAAGCTACATTTAAAGACTGCCTTAGAAAGATTCTGCTAATAGCTTGGCAGAAAACACCAGGAGAAAGGACTGCTGTGTGACTGAACTTCTCTGCTGGGACTAAAGTAGAAGAACTTTTGTATTTGGACCTTTAATTTAGGGTAAAAAAACTAACATACAAAACAAAAAAAAAGTGTGTTTGGGTTAACTGAACTGAATGGGTAACTGAAAAGTCATCTAGGTATAAATCTCAGGTGACTGAAAGGACTTAACTGTTGTGAGGTTTAAATTACTTGTAGAAAGATCTGGTAAGTAGGAGGAGTGGCTTAGCTAGAAGGAAGCTACATTTAAAGACTGCCTTAGAAAGATTCTGCTAATAGCTTGGCAGAAGATACCAGGAGAAAGGACTGCTGTGTGACTGAACTTCTCTACTCGGACTATTGCCTCCTCCCCCACCCAAAGCTAGTTCTATTTTTATAGGCACAGGATTTGACTGACAACAGGAACTTCCTGTTTAGGGGCAGGAAGTGAGTGATCACATAACCACCAAGGACCCACCATCCTAGAAGGGCAAGAGTAGCTCTCCAGCCCCCTCTAACTGCTGCAGGTCTGCCTCTGAACAAGTAAGTGGTCTACTGAGAAATACAGGATATTCTTGTCTCAGAACAGGACAATCAGGAGCTTAAAGGGAACACAGGCAGAAAGTAAGGAGAGAGAGAGAAAAAAACAGTGGAAAGAGTAAGGATTGCAAACAGTTAAGGGGCCAGAAATAAGACATGATTGGAGTGGTGCAGTGCAGTGGCTGTGGAGCAGCAGTCTTCCGGGAGATGTTCTGGAGGATGCGGTGTTGTCCCATCTGCAGGAACCTCTCTGGGCTGAGGGAGGAGGTTGCTCATCTCCAGGCTGAGTTGGCCAGGATTTGTGGGACCTCCTCCTCCATCCAGGGACCACCAGTGCCACGTGCCGTTGCCTCAGAGGTTGCCAAGAAAGAGGAGAGGTTGGACCACAGTGGGCTCAGGGAGGGTGAAGGTGGTGGAACAGAGGCACATCCCTCCAGTTGTACCTCTCCACAATTCCTATGCCATTCTGGCAAAGTGTTTTTCCTCTATGGAGGCACCGACAGTGGAGACCAAGGAGGATGCTGGGAACCTCCAAAAAGGAGACCCACAGGAGGGTGGCAGGGGACCATGCAGGGTAAGGAAACAACTCCTGGTGGGGGACTCCATTGTTAGGAAGGTAGAACTGGGCAAGGAAGGGGAGATGGAGGTAAGGTGCCTGCCTGGCACCATGGCTTGGAGGGACAGGGAGCGAATCCTCAGGATTGCCAGAGCAGCTGCACAGGGGAGGGAGCTGGATGTCATTGTCCACCTAGGGACAAATGATCTGCTAAGAAAGGGATTAGAAAGTGCAGGAAGAGTTTGTGGAATTGGGGAGGGCCTTAGTCAAGTAGCATACATTAACCTTCTCAGAGGTGCTACCCATCTATGGCATAGGAGAGGCTAGGGTGTTCCATACCATGGGATTCAATCAGTGGTTGAAAACTGGTGTGGAGCTCAGGATTTGGCTTCATTGGGGACTGGGGTCCACCTGGAGTGATGCAAGCCTATACTGGCATGATGGGCTGCATCTGTCTGGGAGGGGAACCAGGATCCTAGGTGATAGGTTTAAATGCTTCATTGGCAAGCTTTAACTAGCCAAGGGGAAGCACTGGAAAGGAGCAGGAAAATTCTAGCCCCAAAACAATCATGGTAGTAAGTGCAGCAAACACCAACATGGAGGTGTGATAGGGAGAAGGCAGTGGTAAATGGAGAAAGTGACAAAGGCAAGAAGGACAGGGATGGGGCAAAAGGGGTAAGCCATCAGGAAATGGAGGGTAATGAGTACCAATGCTCAGTAGTCTGGGCAACAAGCTCCCTGAGCTGGTGGCCTTAATGGAAGAGGGATGCCTGGATATCGTAGCAGTCACAGAAACATGGTACACAGAGAACCATTACAGGGATGTTAACATACCAGGGTACATAAACTACAGGAGAGACAGGCAGGGGAGAAGAGGGGGAGGAGTAGCTCTCTATGTAAAGGAAGGGATAAAAGCAACTGAACAAAAGAGTAAACAGGGAGGAGAGGAGGCACTGTGGGTCACCTTGGAGACTGAAAAGGCACCACAATCCGCACAGGGGTTGTGTACAGACCCCCATGTCAGGGGAAGGAATGGACAAGGATATGATGGAAGGCATTCTTAGAATGGCAGAGAAAGGGGAGATACTGTTGATGGGAGACCTGAATATGCCAGATGTTAACTGGAGCACATTTGCTGCAGCCACATCCAAGAGCAGGGCCATTCTTGATGCCCTAAATTTGGCAGGCATTAGACAGCTAGTTTCGGAACCCCCTCGTGAGGGAGCAATCTTAGACCTTGTACTCTCAAATGGGGCAGTAAGAGGATTTCAGATCTAGAAGTGGGTTGCCATCTGGGACAAGTGACCATCAAACAGTGTGGTTCATGTTAAACTCAGCTACAGAGTCAAGCTATACAAAAAGTGAGGGTACTGGACTTTAGGAGGGCTGACTTTTGGCAAGATGGGAGAGTGCCCAGAAAAGCACTCAGCAAACAGGCTAGAAGGAGGTGTGGAGCAACAATGGGGAATTATCAAACTGCCATCACAGAGGCAATAAGCCTTTGTGTGAAGCAACTAAACAAATCAAATGAAAGAAAAGCCACTATGGTTCTCTGGAGAGGTGGCTGTGAAAGTCAGGAAGAAAAGATAGCATTCCGGAAGTATAAGGAAACACAGAAGGAGCAGGAGCTGTACCAGTTAAGGCAGAAAGAAGCAGGGAGGGAAGTCAGAATAGCAAAGGCCCAAACTGAGGAAAAGATAGCCAACTCAGTTAAGAAGGGGGATAAAACCCTTTATAGGTACATCAGTGAGCGTAGAAAGAAAAGGGAGGGTAGTGAGGCTGAATAGAATGAACGGTGGGTAAGCAGAGGGGACAGTGAAAAAGCAGGAATACTGAATGAATATTTCTGCTCAGTATTCACAAAAGAGGAGGGAAGTGCCTAATCCAATTAACAGAAGCACTCTTGATAGGGGGTCATCCCAGTCCTTTCACAGAAGAAAGGGTTCTGCAAGAACCCTAAACTGAAGGTGGACAAAGCAATGGGTCCTGATGGAATTCACCCCAGAATTCTAAAAGAATTAAGGAAGGAACTAGTGAAACCACTGACTCACTCTTTTAATAAATCATGGGAGGATGTGTGGTACCTGAGGACTGGAGAAAGGTGGATGTGATTCTCTTCACAAAAGTGGGACCAAGACAGAGGCAGGAAACTACAGACCTGTCAGTCTGACCTCTGTGGAGGGAAAGTGATGGAGTCACTTCTGAAGGAAAGAATAGTTGAGTACCTAGAGGTCAGTGGAGCACAGGATCCAAGGCAGCATGGGTTCACAGTGGAAGGTCATGTCAGATGAATCTAATAGATTTCTTTGACTGGGTGACCAAAGTAGTAGACCAGGGAGGGTTGTGACATGGCCTACCTAGACTTTAGCAAGGCATTTGACACAGTCCCACACAAAAGATTATTAGTCAAATTAACCAGCCTGGGAGTGGGTCCCAGGGTGGTAGCCTGTAAAACATTGGCTGGACAACAGGACACAGAAGGTAATTGTAAATGGAGTCCACTCTGAAGAAAGGGCTGTTACTAGTGGGGTACCGTGAGGGTTCAGATTGGGTCCAGTCCTTTTAATGTCTTCATCAGTGACATTGCAGAGGGACTGGAAGGAAAAGTATGCCTTTGCAGATGACACAAAGATCTGCAACAGGGTTGATACACAAGGAGGCGGAAAGGATGAAAAGGGACTTGCAAGGTTGGAGGAATGGTCAGACGATGGGCAGCTAGGATTCAATGCAAAAAAGTGTAAACAATGCACCTGGGAACAAGAACCCAGGGAAGAATACACAATGGTGGGGAGGTAGTAACAACAGCAAAACAGGAAAGGGACCTGGGGGTAATCATATCAGATGACCTTAAGGTTAGCAAGCAATGTGGAGAAGGCAGTAGGGAGGGCTGGGGTATACTGGGATGTATAGGGAGAGGCATCAGCAGCAGAAAACAGGAAGTTGTTATCCTCTGTACAGACAGTTGGTGAGACCCCATCTGGAATACTGTGTCCAGTTCTGGAGACCCCATCTCGCAAGGACATAGACAGGATAGAGGCAGTCAGAGGAGGGCAACTAAGATGGTGCAGGGTCTGCAAAAGAGGCCGTATGAGGAGAGACTAAAGGAGCTAATATGTATACCCTTGAGGAAAGAAGGAGAGGGGACATGATAGAAACTTTCAAATACCTCAAGGGAATCAACAAAGTCCAAGAGGGTAGCATCTTTCAGAAAAGAGACTTGCAAGAACAAGGGGACCCAATTTAAAGATAGAAGGAGGGCGGTTCAGGGGCAATGTGAGGAAGTAATATTTCACCAAGAGGGTGGTGGATGCATGGAACAGCCTTCCTGAGGAAATTGTGGGGTCTAAAACTGTGGGAGAATTCAAGAATGCATGGGACAGACGTAAGGCAATTCTTGTGGGGGACAGGAAGATATAGGCTGTTGGTTAACTAGGATCTGCGGCCTATCCTGTAGGTAGGGAAATGGGCAGACTAGATGGGCCTAGCGGTCCTTATCTGCTGTCAAAGTCTATGTTTCTATGTTTCATAGTAAAGCAACAAAAGTATGGAAATTTGGTGTTAGGGTTCAGAACCCTAACTCTACATTTCCCCAACACACACACACACACACACACACACACACACACACTCACGCAAGCAGAGGAAGGGACAAGGCAACACAACCAATCAGAGACAGCCATCAGGTAAGAAAAAGAACATACAACTCTCTGAACATACCACAAGACATATCCATCATCATGGTCCACCAACTGTATGAGTTCTGCTGCCATGCCAGTGTCTTGGGGAAAATTCATGGGTATGAGACTTTTGCAACATGACTAAGTACTTCTGTAAAAGGACATGCTGTGTACAAGCTACATCCTTTATCCCATTGAGTATTTCATTGAACTAGTTGTTGGTTTTGTGAAAGTACACCCTCTGCACAAGCTTCCATATTCTTTTGTGTGATATTTTTGTGAAACTTCCAAGTGATTTTGTGAAACTAATAACTTTGTGTGAGCTTTCACATGCATTCCTATGAATATTTTGTGAAACTACTTGGTGCTTTTGTAAAAAATAGGAAATATGTGCTAATTTCTCCATTCATTTTAATGGTAGTTTTGCGAAAGTATGTCATACTTTTATGAAATCATGTCTGTACACCCTTACCCATTTCTCTCTATGGGAGTTTCACAAAACTACTCTGTACTTTCATGAAAGTACAGCCTCTAAGTGAGTTTATCCATTCATTTCTATAGAAATTTCACAAAACTTCCTGGTACTTTCACAAAACACAATGGCTTGTGAGCCTATCCATTCATTTGTATGGTAATTTTGTGAAATTACTAGGAACCTTCTCTAAAATACAGCTTCTGTGTGAGCTTATTCATTTATTTATATTGGAGTTTTTCAAAACTTCCATGCATCTCTATACATCTTAAATACAATAGGGTTCAGAACCCTAACTCCCCATTCCTCCCCACAAGACATACATACATACATGCAAGCAGAGGTAGTAAACCAGGGAGGGGTTGTGGACATGGACTACCTAGACTTTAGCAAGACATTTGACATAGTCCCACACAAAATATTAGGAAACAAGTTGGGTCCCAGGGTTGTAGCCTGGGTAAAAAATTGGGCAGACAACAGGATGCAGAGGGTAATAGTAGAGTCCACTCCAAAGAAAGGGGGTTTCTAGCAGGGTAATGCAGGGTTCAGTACTGGGGCCAGTCCTCTTTAAAGTCTTTACAAATTACAATGCAGAGGGACTGGAAGGAAAAGTATGCTTCTTTTCAGATGACACAAAGATCTGCAACAGGGTTGATGCACAAAGGGGGTGGAAAAGATGAGAAGGAACTTGGCAAGGTTGGAGGAATGGTCAAAATTATGGCAGCTTAGATTCAATGCAAAGAAGTGCAAAGTAATGCACCTGGGAAATAAAAACCCAGGGGAAGAGTACACAATGGGGGGTACTAACAACATCAAAAATGGCAAGGGGCCTGGGGGTAATCATATCAGATGACCTAAAGGTAGGCAGGCAGAATGCAGTAAGGAGGACTGGGGGATACTGAGATGCATAGGGACAGGCATCACCAGTGGAAAACAGGAAGTTGCCATCCCTCTGTACAGACAGTTGTTGAGACCCCATCTGGAGTACTGCATGCAGTTATGGATACCCCATCTCCACAAGGACATAGACAGGAGGAAGGCAGTCCAGAGGAGAGCAACTAAAATGGTGCTGGGTCTGCACTGGAAACCATATGAAAAAAGACTAAAGGAGCTTAATATGTATACCCTTGAGGTAAGGAGGGAGAGAGGGGACATGATATAAACTTTCAAATACCTCAAGGGAATTAACAAAGTCCAAGAGGGTAGCATCTTTCAGAAAAAGAGATGTGCAAGAACAAGGGGACATAATTTGAAGATAGAGAGAGGATGACTCAAAGGCAACATGAGGAAGTATTTTTTTCACAGAAAGGGTGGTGGATGCAAGGAATGGCCTCCCTGAAGAGGTTGCAGGGTCAAAAACCAAGAATGCATGAGACAGACATAAGGCAATTATAGTGGGGGGGTAGGAGGAGGTAGGCTGTTGGTTAAATAGGATCTGCAGCTTATTCAATAGGTAGGACAATGGGCAGACTGAGTGGGCCAAGTGGTCCTTATCTGCCCTCAGAGTCTATGTTTCTATCTAATACATTTCTTTATCTCTCTCAGGTACAGTTTGCAGTGTAGTACATGTACTGGTATATCCTCTTTGGCTCCACAATATGTGCATGTACCCTTCACTTACCTTCACTCAGATCCATAGATATTTTTATTTTGTCTTTGTCAGCACATGTTACTCTAAAGATTGTACTGTCACTCCAACATATTTTTTCTATTCTGTTGCAGTACAGGGTCCTACATATCCTGAAATGTGAACAAAATATACATTGACAATACTATGTCACTGCAGGATGCTGTGTAACATGTAATGCTACATAGATCAAATTTGTCTATTATGTAGTTTTGCATGGTCCTATGGACCTTATGTGGCTATACAAATGTTACCATTACATGATGTGGGAGCATAGGGTCCACACCCTGTGCTCCCACCCATACATAATTCTCCCTAAGACACTAGCATGGCAGCAGAGTTCATACAGTTGGTGGACCACAATGATGGATATGTCTTGTGGTATGTTCAGAGAGTTGTATGTTCTGTCTCTTACCTGATGATGGCTGTCTCTGATTGATTGTGTTGCCTTGCCCCTTCCTTTGCTTGCGTGTGTGTGTGTGTGTGTGTGTGTGTGTGTGTGTTGAGGGGAATGTCGAGTTAGGATTCTGAACCCTAACACCAGATTTCAATACATTTGTCACTTTAATATGACCCCAAACTGATGAATTAACTGAGTTTTGTGCAGTGAATTTCCTTTCTTTTTGGTATGATGTAATCATGATATTATTCAATTGCTGATTCACAGGTTCCTTCAGGACCTGTGCATGTAAAGCACTATACTGTACCATACATTTGACCTTTACCACTACTACTGTGCAGAATACTATAACTTGATACAACCTTTCTGTACTCATTCTATGATTTTATGTACATTGTGCATCTATCACAACATACCACGTATTTTTTATTATATTAGCCAGGGCTGTTTTTCTTTGATACCACATTAACTGCCTTGAAAATCAATCTATATCTGTAACATTATGTAAAAGTGAAACACAATACACAAGTAAGTACGTTTTCAAAAATGTATTTATAAAAAAAAAATGTTGTTTGCCAAATTAGTAAATGTTCCTGGAGTGGGCAAAAAACCAAATGCTGTTTGAACAATTCCAAACCATGTAGCCAATGAGAAATGTAGCACAAATATGGCAGCATGTTATTGCTACAATGACTGAATATTATTGTTTACATTGCATCTGCGAAATCCCACACTCACTCCCTTAATCAAGGCGATAAAAAAAAAACAGGAACAGAACTTGAACTGATATTAAGGTCAGTGTCTGATTTACAATAGTAAATGTATATATATTTTCAAATAGAATGTACAACACTTAATCATTACAATGACATAACCTACTTTTCTATGAATTATTAACACAACATTTGCTACTAGATAGTAGGAGCTATTAATACATCATGTATATCTGTATTTGAACAAGACAGTTATGTTACAGATGAAAGTATGCACATGATACTATAAAATAAAACTCACTAATGATATACAGTTACAAATGAAGATATCTCAGAACACTCATTTGAATGTTAAATAGTTCATTAGGATATAGGTAATTCAATACCACATCACAGTAGAAACAGTTACATTATTACTATACTGATGTAGTTTATAAATATATACTATTCCATACTGAAGCTAAACCTACAGTTCTATTCACTTAGTAAGAAACTTACACTGTAATAGTATTAGTAAGTAATGTAGTGTTATATTAATTTCAAAACATAACGTTTCAACCTGTACATACTTACAAATGTACAATGAGTGAGCTATGTTTGTATATGTACAAGAAGATATACAGTGGTAGCACTATGCTGTATGAGTCGTGTAAACATATACTGTAGTAGAGTAGTGTTGCCATACTGATGAGATGTGAACAGTAAATCTGTTACTTGTTACAAACATAGCAGAGGTAACATTCAGTTGTTTAGTGAAGCTGCTTAATGAATAGACGTTGGAAGTGTAATAGTAATAAGCATCACTACATCATAACAAGTCTGTAATGGGACATACAGTATCGTAAATAGTAACATAATTGTAACACTTGTAAAGGCCTGAGCCATTATAATAAGTTGCACTACAACAGGTATCAGATGCTGAACATCTTTAAATACACCACATATGATGAATCCCAAACATCCCTACTGCACTATGTACAGGCACTATCCTGGACAATAACCAAATAGGAAAAGGGATAGACAGAATGATGAGCAGGATGATGCTGAACCCAAATGGGTTACAGCTGACATGAAATAGAAATATAAGAAAGGTCACAGGGCTCCGGTTTTTCAGATTCTGGTCACAAACAGATACTTCACTATCACCAACTCATTGATAGATAATGACCAGGTTAATATCTCTGTCCCAAATGGCCAGCTTTTACCTGACCAAATGAGGTCTCACTCATCAAATGCTGAATTACAAGAGGTTTCTGCTACATCCCACCATACTTTACCTTCTGAGACACTTCCCCACAATGCCCTTAACAGATAATGTCACTGCAGAAGTTTATAGTATCTCAAATTCAGTAAAGCCATCTGAAATCAGGATTGATATGGAGGAGGATGTGGAGGAGGTTTCAGATCCAGCCACATATGCTGAGCCAATGAGTACAGCTGTTTCAGATCTGGCAAATACTCCCCCCATTATAGTTAATAATGGTCAACTGATGAGATAAGTAAAACCAGGGAATCTCTAAAAACAAAAGTACAATGGTTGTTACAGGAAAATTTCCTGTCCCCACGGTATACCAGTCAGCACCTTCCCTGCAGAGTGTTAGAGGGCTCCCTGACATGTGGTAGAGATGTGGTAGCAAGTTTTTTGCAATAGGTTTCTTTTGTTTTTTAATTGGATTAAGCGCAATTCATTAATTAGCCACTGGGTGGCTACACGCTCTACAACTGCAGAATTTGCATGATGAGGCCACTTAACATTCTCTACCCACAGGACAATTGGGTGTGGTGAAACAGAGAGAGATTCTGTCACTTGAGACAAGATCTGGAAAAAGTATGGGGTATGCCTTATGTATGTACAGTGTCTCAAATCAGAATATATATAAAATCGGAAGCCCCCTGGTAGCCAAATTGCAGTAAGTGGCACACAGGGAGGGAAACAATGGCAACTTAGCAGTATAACTGACTGAAGGATAAGGAAATGTAGAACTGACATTTGTAATTTATGTTCATGCTGCACTTAGAAGTGCACAAAAGTTCCTTAGTAAATAAACACCTTTATTATATGCATATTTTAAGTGCTCTCTTTTAAAAAAGCAAACTTTTTTTTAATGATTTTGCGGTTCTCTTTCACCCACATCAATTGTCACAAGGTCAGCCCACCCCCCAACACACACACATGCACACACACACACGCATTGTGAATAATGTTGAGCCTGTAAGTTTCATAAACTATACTCAGAGACAACCTTGCAGTCTAATAGGGCATTGGTGACTAATGAGTAGCCGGCTGATAGTGAAGGGAATATCTTCAGACATATTTAGGTGACCCATTCCATTCTGGCCTGAATCACTGTCAGACGCTGTAATTAGATCTACTGTACAACAGTTCCCAGTGCTACATCTTCCAGTGTACTGCTTGAAAGAGAAGCAAATTTTATTTCAGGTGCATTATTATTAACATCTATGATATTGGATCTATGCATTTCATTACTAAATTGTTTAATTGATTACTTAGTACGTGTTTGCTGTATAAATAAAACAGAAGGATGCACAAATTACTCTGAGGAAGTCCAGCAGCAGCTGGGTGAAAACTGAGGCTTTTATTCCTCTTAGCTCCAGCCTTGTGTCTCTACCACTGGTTAGTGTGCCACAGTTGTGCAAATAAAACTTTGACACTATCTTTGTGTCTTCTTTATAGTCCGTGTAATGGGTGCTTTTGTTTCATGCTGCATTGTAAAGTAGTGCTTCCAGACAAAGAAAACACGTAGCACTCACCTTACAAAGCTGTTCTCTGTCTATTCTATCATTTATAAACAACACCCCTGTCTCCTCATTCACCTTCATGTACTGCTTTTTGTTTCCAGAGATGATTTGAAACTTCTGGGAAGACAGATCTCTAAGATCTAAGCCTAGATCTTTCACAATATTTCTGACAAATGCAACCTGCTCTATTTCCTCAGGGATAACATATTGAATCTGGTCATAACACATGCCCAACATATGAAAAACAAAAATATGAGAAGTAAAAATTAAAAACATATTTAACTTTAGCATATTTTTGCACAGTATTTTGCAGCTTTCCTCTTGCTTCTAGGGACCAGTGTAGCGTGTGTCAGGCAAGATCTCCCCTTTGTCATGAGTATGAATAATACAGTCTCAGACAGAAATCCTTTTAGTAAAGCTGCTCACAGTGAGACACCTGCAAAACTCTTGCTGAACTATATTGTTAGAACCTTTCATCATCATCTCAAGTACTGCAACAAGGCAATCACAATGCATTTCTGCTCATTAGAGTTATAACCCCGTAATAAGTTCACCTCCATAACAAGTTCAATAAATTGTAAGAAGTCACTGTGAGCAATGCACTTTGTAGTTTCTAAATGTATGTTTTTTGTTTTTTTTTTACTTCTATTGTGTTGCCCTGGTTCATCCTTTCAGTCTGTTGACCAGTAGTGGTAGTGGGGAAGTGAATTTATTATGGGGTTATAACTCTAATGGAGCTGCTGGTAGTTTGTTATGGTTATAATTTATAACCATAACAAGCTACCAGCAGCTTCAGTACCTGGTGTTACAATAAATATCTAGCTGCACTGTACTTCCTACTCTCATTATTACGTTATTTTAGTGCAGGCTATCAAGTTCATTATAAACTGATGCTTGCAATAAACTTCGTCCACATGAAAGGTCTGATGGATGAGTGGTCAAAAGATTGCCAAACTAGGTTTTATGCAAATAAGCAACAGTTTTATTTTTATTTTACCAATTGGGTTGAACTGGGAATGAACATTGAAACTGAAAACGTAATACAACTGAAAACATTTAGGATTTTAGAATATACAGTATCACAGAGGTGGAGGCTCAGCGAGCTACTTGTAGTACCAGAGAATGAGGGAACTGTGCATTCGGTACTGAAACACAGTACTACAATAACTGGTGCCCCAAAGAATACTGCTGATTATTAAACTACTGGCAGAGTATGATACACATTAAAACAGCATAACATTAGGGAAGTAAAATGGTATATGTGCAAAAGAACTGGATAAAAAAATGAACAAACCTAAGGCTAACCTTGCACCCCCTCCCCCAACCCCATGAACATGAAAGTCTACAAATGGACAAGACTACTTATTTTGCAAACATCTTTCAGTTCATTCTGTTAAGTCAAAAAGAAATATAACTTTTGAGGTCAGTGCATATAACATAATTACTCCACCCCACACCCAAAAAAAATTGTTTGTGCAGACACTGGGTCTGATGAGGGAGTTAAGACAGCTCTTCCTTTTGCTTCCTCCAGCACACAAAGGAATTAACCATTCTCCACTTTATTTGTTTATGAGGAGTGTAAAAGGACTGGACTTGAATCTTCCAGAAAAATTATTCCCACACCCTAACATGTTGCTAGCCAGGAACTGAAGGCAGAAATGAGCAATTAGTGACCACATTCACAAAAGTGCACAGGCTAGTAATATAATATGACACATATACCAGCAGTCTAATGGTTAGGTTTATGAACTAGATTAAGACATTTAACACAAAAATTTGGTCCTATGTGACCTACATTATGAAATCAAATCCACAACAAAAAGAAGAAGCAGCATAATCTGATACTGAAGACACTTCCAGACTGTGCATTAGTTCAGGGTAAAGACAGCGAAGGAAAGTGAGATAGATGGCATTAAATGCATACAATGTTACATGCTCCACAGCGTTTCATCTCTTCTTGCCAAGGCGGGGGCACCAGATGCTCTGGCAGCACAATACTGCATATGCAACAGAGTGGTAACAGGAATGTGGACTATGGCGACAGCACACACAGCTGTACTGTGCATCAGTCTGTGCTGCACTCACGTACCGCTACTTGTGGATACTCACCTGCCTTTGCAATCTGTGCTCTGTGCCTTTAGCTGTCGGAGGATACTGCTGTCACTCTGTCTCACAGGACAGGCAGATTACATTGTTGGGAGCAGTGTGTGTGTGTGTGTGTGTGTGTGGTGGGTTAGACACTGACCCAAAAAGGAGGCATTTCAGCAAGTTTGCTAATACTCTGTCTCCAGCTGTCACTCCGCACACCCTTCTACCACTTCCCATCTTATGGTTTCTCTCTACCACGGCGGGGGTACCTGATGCTCCCCTAACACAATATTGCTAATGTGGCAGAGGGGTAACAGGGATGGAGATGAAGGGGAACAACCTAGGAATAGTGCAACAAAGTAATCACTTTTAACACAGTTACTCCACTATATGTGTGTTGACGTGCCTGGGAGTTGGCAGAAAGCTTTGAGGAATACAAGCACCCTGCATATTTTTTTCTTTATTTCACAACAACACATTATATAGTAAGCAGAACATGAAACTGTTTCCACCTTTGTTTATTTATTTTTTTAAGATCAGCATACTAAAGGAAAACTCTCTTGTCCAATTCACATCCCATCAAATGAAACCGGGAAAAGGAGGACATAGCATCACAGTGTGCCTATAGATCAAACCAAAGTGGCAATATCAATTATTTTTCATTAGAAAATGGTCAGAGAAATTCCTGGACTCTGATTGGCTGATACCCTTGGCCAGGTGGGCATCTATCAGACAACAGAGCCTGGGTATAAAAAAGTGCAAGTCCCAACCCACCTGATCATGAATATCATTGTGCCCATAGAACTTTCATTGTTAAAATGCCACCATTTTTTTTCTCTCGCTTAGCGAGAGATACAGCCCCTCCAATGCACTGAGTACCAAGTGGCAGACAAAATGGCAAATCCTCCCTGCTTGATTGATTTTCTAACAGTAAATAAATAGTATGTAGTTCGAGTGTATGAAGTGAAAGAGAGCAATTGAGCATCTCCTCGAAACTGTGCTCATTTGCAAGACTGCCACTCTCCCAACCACGGCGTTACATCATCTTACCCCCAGCTACCTGCCTGCAAGGTTCAACCTAGTACCTCATGTATTTCCAGAGTCAGAAATGTTGCCAAACCACCAAAAAGTTAAAAAAAAAACTTCTCACTGCAGCGGTTGCTGGCACCAGTCCCGCTCGCTGTCAAGCGCAGTACAACACAGCAAACTGAAATCTGTCAGCTGACGCCATTCACGTGCATGCATGCCTTCCCAACTGAAACAGATCCCAAGCCAAAAAAAAACATAATTTAAAAAGAAAAATGTACCGGGAAAGGACATACAGCACGAGTTAGCTTTTCACTTTCGTGTTCTTTAAAAGTGAGGAAGGCGATCCACCGTCCATGGGTGCGGCAAGTCAGCCACCTCCCCTCTCACCTCTGACAGCAGTTTAATAATAAAAAAAAAATTCTCTGATTTGTGATAGCGTGCCTGCTGCCATACATCCTTATTGCTTGCCTGCTAATGATCTGATCCATCAAGTTAAAAATTAAAACAAAGGCATGTCACTTAATGAATCGGCTTTATATTTCAAATACAGCTTACACTCCTCTGACAACTTTGTTTTTTATGATCATTCCCATGCTGTCTTTGTACAGAGGTAAGTCCTTCTGCTGTACAGTCAGTTCTAAAAAAAATGTGTTTCATTTTTTTTAAAGTAAAAGCAAACATGGCAAATATATTCAATTTACATATTAATACTATGGACCTCCTTGTCTCACTCCTGACTCCCGCTGCTCAGTATTCGGCATTTTACTGCTCACAGACATTCTGTTGGCCAGTATTGCAGGAGCAGCAGGTTGTTGCCTTTTACTTTTTTTTTAGTGCACCATAGATGCCAAGTGTGGGGCTCAACAAAAACTGAGTATCTTCTTGTACATGTTGTGGTGTGAGGGGGAGTAGAAGATAATGACTCTGGGGAGGGACAACAGCAGACAGAACACCACAGAAACACAGATGGACTACTTTATCAGGAAAAGACTTAAACTTCATTATTACTCTATTTCTTTTTATTTTTTGAGATTTTTAAAAATTGCACCTAAAAATGCCACAGATAATCAATTTTTTAAGCGCAATAATACCCTCCAGGGTGGGCAGTATGGGCAATACCGCCCACCCTGTCAGGTATTATTGCTTACGTGACATGTTGTCACCAACACAAGTACACAGTAAGGCTGTGTGCAAGAAGCTGATATTTTTTTCTGCATTTCAAGATTAGCCTGTAACTGTATAGAACGCATGACTGAAGACATACTGTAATGATATGGCATCACATCCGTTCAAGTCCTCTTGAGCTGGCTTTGAATATTAGGTGTTGTAACTGCTCTAGCAGTAGCAGGTATGAGTACAATTTGAAAAGCTTGAATAAATGGCACAGATTACAAGGAAAAAAGTATTATTCTGCCATTCAAGACCAGAATTGACCACCAAAAAGGACAAAAATGAATTCCTGTCCCCTTTAAATGTGTTTTCATTTTTCTCAAGTTTCACCACAATTGCAACTGTAAACAGAAGATAATGTATTATGTTGTAGCGGCTGTATTTTCAAACACACACACTTGCCACAATGACAGAAGCCATCAGACTATTAGAGAAACATTGTTATACATGACAAGTTGAGGTTCCACAAGAGAGACAAGGCATTGAAACATTAAAAAAGGGTAATACCCAGCACTTGATGGACTAATCCCCACTTCCCCACACCAAGCCCACTTTTTACTGTTTACTGCACATAGCAATCATCAATGCTGGCTGTGAGTACTTATTTAGCTGTCATGATGTTGCCTCTCCCCTTTCCATATTCATTTCTCTTCATGCCACTGTCAGCATTACTAGCAGATTCAGACGTTTTACACTCAGATTTCTTCATTTTACAACATTGAAGTACACATCTGTGGGCAGATGCCAGATATTTCTCCACTTTCCACCTTAACCCTCAGCCTTAACTTTTTTGAAAATGCACTGCTTGTTCCACTTGCTGTCTTTAATGTTCTCCTATTTTATTTCTTGCCTCAAGTTTAGCAAATACAGTAAGGTCAGCACAACCTTGGCCTTTCATCATATAATCTTTTAAGAAGTCATGCATCAGGGCTCAGTGAACTTTACCCACTGTTCACCTCATTTAATAAGGTAGAAATATTCCAACATCCCCAAAAAGAGAGGTGTTGCAAAGTATTTCATATAGTTACTTAGTGTACAACACAAATACTGTAGATGCAACTGCCAAGTCCTACAGTAGGTGCATGAGGCTTCTTTTTCAGAAATGATACCACTTAGCGATGGTAGATGATAGTGGGCAGACTGGATGGGCCTTGTGGTCCTTATCTGCCATCAACTTGTATGTTTCTATGGTGAGGGTAACTGTAGGGGTTGGGTTTGTGTGAGAGGAGCAAATAGAACATGCTAACTGTCATTTGTTATGCTGGGCTGGCAGTATATCCTAAATGCTAGACTAAAGATTGTGAATAAGCTTGGTACATCAATTAGACTTTCATTTGATTCCCACTACCTCTGTTTGCATACTTTTGATTCTGAGCAAGTCACTTATCCACCTTAGACCTTTCGGGATGCCACTGAAAAACATGAACTTGTGCCCACTGGGACTGATTATGTTAACAAATAATAAAATGCTTGATATGTTGAAATGCTTGTTGTGAGCACAGAGTGTCTGCACTATATAAAATGAAGTGCTAACAATCAATCACACATTATTTAATCAGGCAAGTCACCCTTGAGCAAGCTCATTTGGAAGATGGTCCTGTACAGGATAGTACAGATACAGTGAATAATACAGCTAGTACAGTACACTTAGTGCAGGGCTGATACATACAGAGAAGTAACAGTAACATCATCAGTTAATTCAGTGTGAGTAGAGAGGAAACAGCATAAAACAGCATACAAAGGACATAGGACAAGGAAAGAAGGGAGAGGGGACATGATAGAAACTTTCAAGTACCTTAAGGGAATCAACAAAGTCCAAGAGGGTAGCATCTTTCAAAAAAAGAGGTGTGCAAGAACAAGGGGGCACAATTTGAAGATAGAAGGGGGCGGCTCAGAGGTAATTTAAGGAAGTATTTTTTCACAGAGAGGGTTGTGGATGCATGGAACGGCCTTCCGGAGGAGGTTGTGGAGTCAAAAACAGTGGTGGAATTCAAGCATGCATGGGACAGTCATAAGGCAATTCTAGGGGGTGGGGGTAGGAAGAAGTAGGCTGCTGGTTAACTAGGATCTGCAGCTTATTCATTAGGTAGGGAAATGGGCAGACTGGGTGGGCCAAGCGGTCCTTATCTGCCATGAAAATCTATGTTTCTATGTTTCTATATACCAACAGTGTCTGTCTTTTTTGTTTTCTGAACAAGTAAAGCTAACATATATACAGTATATGAATTGAAACGACAATTATGTGATGAAAGTTTTCACCTATAAAGGGGGTTGTGTTGCAATAATACAAACTGGGGGTGTGCAATTTCATAATTTATTTATGTCTAATTACTTGGTATACAGTAGATCACCAGTGATCCAAGAGCCGAATATGCTGCAAGCATACAGTCAACACAGAGACTCAGACTCAGCAAACTTAAAAGCAATAGTCCCTGCCCATTGCAAATTAAAAACCTGCTCTAGAATTTGATACTAGCTCCTTGTGCTCACTGACCCATGATTGCCAGTCCAGGGGTCAGATCAGCAGTGTCTTTAGTATGACTAAGGCTACTGCAGTCCAAGATATGGCTGTGAAGAAGAGGAGTAGTAGGATATTGTGGTCTCCCCCCAGCCCCACTGCCACTGTCCAAATCAGGAGAGTTAGGAAAGATATGCAACTGTTCTGATGCAGAGACAGATTCTGTGGTGGTTGCTCTGTTAAGACCCCACTTTTATAGTTGCAGTCCAAATTGTGACCAGGGGTGAAAGTGTGTCTCTGTGGGTGGCAGCATCAGTGCTCCAGAAAGGAGCCAATATGTAAGCCGTGGGGGGTGGGGGGGCACCACATAAAACTAAGATATCTAAATATAAGGTAAATGAAATTCCCCTGTGTCTTGATGAATCTGTGATGGAGTGTTTCTTGGGCTGTGAACAATTGTTTGTTACAGCACTGGCTTTGCCGTAACTTTCCCAATGTCTTTCCAGATGCAGAAAAAATATTCCAGATATTGTATATCCTTAGGTATTAAGGGTGCTCTGATTATTACTCAGCTAGTCTTTCTGCACACAAACACACACACACATACACACACACACACACACACACACACATATACACACACCTTGATTAGGTGTTGCATATGTTACAGTACACACTATGGGCCCAATTCTAGTACAGTTACGCCTGGCATAACAGCACTTGTACCAAGTAGAATGGTGCATGTAGCAACTTATGCCAGCAGTTGTGACATGCGCGATTCTAGAAAGTGGCCTGCAACAAGGCGCAGGCCACTTGCACTGAGCAGCTGTTACGCCGGCAGTTGAGTCATAAACCCCCTGCGACATGGCACTAGGGGGTTTACGGCAGCAGTTGTGCCCCATTACAGAAGGGCAGCAACAAAGTCCCCAATGTCGGGATTCTCCAAGAACCCCCAGAGGAGAACTGGCAATGTAAGTTACACCTGCATTTAGCTGGTGTAACTTACATAATTCCTCCAAGGGTCCTGTAGAACCCGGTCCATGTGCCCTCTCCCCATGCCCAGACCACCTCCATTGTTGATGCAATGGGCATCACACATACCGACCCATCCACTGTACTGTATATTCCCCCCATACCCCCACATAGTAATGGCCACACAGGGCTGCCCACCCTGCCCCCAAATCCCTTGTAATTAATGCCCCAGGGCTGCTCACCCCATCCCCCGAGGTTCCCCATTGCGAAGTTCCTCGCAGAGGCGGCATGTCAACCCTCCCACTCATGCCCCACCCAGAGTCGTCAGCCACAAATGCAGAATATATCCAAACAAGCCCTGGTAGTCTAGTGGCCCCACCCCCACACCCAGCCATGTCAGTTTAGCCAGCACCCCACCTGTCCCCAGCCAGCGACTGGCACAGCCCACCTCTCACCTCCATGGCCAGCCACTGACTGAGTGCTGTAGGAGTGCTACTATCTTTACAGTAAGCGCTCCTATGGAGCTCAGTCAGTGGCTGACCATGGAGGTGAGAGGTGAGCTGTGCAGGTCACCGACTGGGGACAGGTAGGGGGGTTTGGGTGGACTGTCATAGCTGGGTGGGGGGAGTGGGTGGCCACTAAACTACCAGGGCTTGTCTGTGTATATGCTGCATTTGCAGCCGGTGACTCAGAGTCAGGCACAGGTGGGGGGGTTGACTGCACCACCCTGTGGAACACTTCACAACAGGGGATTCAGGGGGCTGGGTGTGTGGGCAGGCCTGTGGGGAAAAAAAATACAAGGTTTGGGGTGCTGGTGTGGTGGCTCATGGGGGCAGCTAATGGTGTTTGCAGGGGGCAGAGGGCAGCAGACCTGCAGGGCTCACTGTACACTTTGGGGGGCAGTTGATGTGGCAGCCTGCGGGTTCCTAATGTGGCTAGCTGGGCATGAGGGGCACTTGCGATCTGTGTTGCAACTTGTGACATGCTTGCCAGGTGTGCTCTCTGTTCGGCATACCTGGCCGCATATCGCAAATCACAGGACTTAGCTGCGAAGACCCTGCCCCTTCTAGAATAGGGCACAGGGTCAATGTCACAGTTACGGTTGGCGCAAGTTGCATGTGGCAGCGACTTGCGCCAATCTTCTAGAATCAGATCCTATAAATCCAAGGGTTGGAATGTCAACATGATAAGCAGAACCTTTTCTGTGCTACATAACATTACCTCTGAAATATATAGCTTTTTGGAAATAACTTTCCATGGAGAAGAAAGAAAAAGCATATTTTATGCTAAGTAGTTGTTCATATCTTTGCTATTTACGAGAACATGACTTCATGGGCTGGAAAAAGATTGACAGTGGCAGTGTAAAGTAAACAAAAAAGAACACCCATGCACAGTAGGCTCATTTTAAGGAAAGTGAAGCTTGCACATAATGGTTTCATGTCTGATTGATTAGTGTAAATGTGCTGCAAATCAATACCTTATTTATGATATGTTATCAACATATATCAAATTGCAGTAACTAGCCCAAACATATTTGAAACATCCTTTATGATGTTTGGTGAACTGAGAGTTTGGGAACATAAAATTGCCTTAAAATGAGCATATTTTTCACTCAGTATTGACAAATAAACTATCAGTTAAGTGCTGTGTATGGGTGTGCTTTTTAGTTTAGTGTCAATAGCAAAGATATGAACAACTACTGAGCATGACATTTTCTTCTATTTCTTCTCCATGGCAAGTTATTTTCAAACAGCAATACATTTTAGAAGTAGTGTGCTGTAGCACGCTAGTTTCTACTTAGCATACTGACATTCCAATCCCTGGATTTATATTATGTGACATCTAAAACATTTTGATTTTTTACATATCAGTTTGTGTATTAGAAGCAATGCAGTTCTTGACAGTATATGGGTCAGTGTCAGTAATAAAATTTGATTCAAATATTACCATTTGACTCTGTCAGACTTGACAAGTATAAATTAGGTTAATGACAATATACTCTGTCCTTACTTTGTACATTATTCAGTCTATTATCTGAAAGCAGCCTGCACAGTATCTGAAGGGATCTCTGGTTATCCACCTCAGGCACTTACCATCTCTTTCTAGCACTTATAGTATTGTTAATCCATCTAGGCTAGTTTTTAGGTTGCACTTAATTTTTTTTTGTTTCCCACTGTTATATTATATTATTGTTGAACCCTCACTGAATGCATTATGTCACTTGTATGTGTTAATTCACCAAGGTTAGTTCATGGTTTGCCCTTCAGTCTATATAATCCAAATTGTATGTCCCATTTTATTAACCCTCGCTGTTAGTTAAATTTTTAGGCTATGTCATGTCTCATGATTGTTGTATGTAACTTGACATTTTTGTAAACGGGCAGCAATACTCACATGCCTTTCCAGTATAACCAATAAAAATGAAATGAAATAATGAATGAACGGATACAGACACCATGCCTCCCCCACCTGAATGAATACTTTCTTTATAACAGCCAGGCTGAAAAGATTAGATTAGTGGAAGAAAGAAATCACCCACCCCCCAACCCCCAACTCACTTCTATGCAGTCATCCTGCCAACCATGATATGAAACTTTCCATCGTTTAGGAAGGGTGAATTGATTTTATTAAATGGAG
This sequence comes from Neoceratodus forsteri, assembly GCA_016271365.2. Lineage (NCBI taxonomy): Eukaryota > Metazoa > Chordata > Ceratodontiformes > Ceratodontidae > Neoceratodus > Neoceratodus forsteri. Next base: position 210,287,145 of record CM057451.1, read on the forward strand.
TGCTTTGGGAACAATAATGACATGCATAGATTAATTTGTTGTCTGATCCAATAAGTAATGCAGGCAGTGCCTCTTTGACAGCTTAAGCAGATATATAGTTTCTTATATTTGATTTGATTTATAAAACAGTTTTTCACATGGTTCAGTGGTGGGGGGGGGGGTTGTTGTGCAGCTCTGTAAACCACTATCTCACTTGAATTGCCAGCTATCACAAATCTAATTTTCAAACTGTAAGCTGCCTTATCTTTGTCGGTGCTGTTAATGTGAAAATAATAAGAGAAGATGAGTTTATCTGAACATGCACAAAGATGTGATAGCAGGCAAGTCAGCAGTGAGATATTAGTTTATAGAGCTCCCCTACTGCTCTTCCGCCAAAGCTCATTTATGGCTCATTAATAATACTGTAGAAAACAACACAGCTGAATCACAGCTCACATCTGAAGTATATGCCTCAAATTGTTCAGGAGTCAGATCAACTAAGTGTCAGCAATGATTTTCAGGAGCTGAAATAAAAGTGTCTTTTAGTATATCACTAGTATTCACCATTAACTTGTGAGATCAAATAAATGAGAATTGTAAGAAATAGCACTGGGGAGTTATGTGATGCAGGTTCCAGGGTAGACATCTTTTTCCGCGCTCGTGCTAGCGGTGCTAAAAACTGTTAAATCTAACAGAGCCTAATACTTACTGCCATTAAAAAAAACAAATTTAACTTTTGGATAAGGGCAAGATGTCATTGGAAACAACCTGAATCAAATTTGAGCAGAAGGATTTAAGTATTTCTTCTGTGCCGGAAGAACCAGTTGAGGATCCACTGCCATCCCTGGAAGCAAAAAGACCCCATCGAAGCAATTCATCTATGCAAGCCCAGGGCCCTATCCAGGATGCAACGACTATATCACAGATAGCCCTGGAAATAACCACAATTAAAACAGCAGTCTTTGTGATCCTGGAAGATCTCAAAGAAATGAAACCCACCATGAAGGAAGTAGCCTGCAGAGTGGAAGATGCTGAAGTCCGTATTTCCTCAGTTGAAGACAAACAAGCCAAGATGGCGCTAGCTATTGTATTGCTTAACAGTAGACTGGGGGCATTAGAATATAAAATAGATGACCTAGAAGGTCATAGCAGATGAAACAACTTGATACTGTTTGGTCAGCCAGAGGGACAAGAGGGCCCCAATACAGTAGAATTTCTTCAAACGTTTTGTGCTAAAGTGGCCAGGCCGAGTCCCAATGGCCCAGCTTACATTATAGAAAGAGTGCTTAGGGCTCTTTGAGCTAAACCATCACCATCGGAGCCTCCGAGACCCTTAATCTTCAAACTGCTTGACTATCTAGATAGAGACAATATTCTCTGGAAAGTTAAGCAATTAGAAACAGTCCACCGGGAAGGGAAAAAGCTAAGAGTGGTTCCCAATTTAACCTACAAAGTTCGCCATGCACGGCAGGCCTACTGACCCATTCTGTTGAAACTGTGGGCAGTGCATATCAAGCACAGATTATTACATCCAGCAAAACATGGAGTTCAATTGCACACTGGTACGGTTAAATACGAATGTGCCGATTTAACCCTGAAGGAGTTCATTAAATAGTTACCCAACCTCTTTAAAACATGAGAGCTTTTCATTCTGTAAGATCAGACTATCCTGGAAAGTTGAAATAACTATGCACTGTATATTCAATGCTTTAGAAAGAAATTTGAGCCTGCCATTAAAGACTGTTTGACTGATCCAGGAACCATGGTTTAGTTTAGCTGGAATAGGGAGCGGTCCTGTCACTCCTACTAATTGCTTAAGGTCCACAGGTGTGGCGTTTTTTTTTTCTTTTCTCTCTTCATTTATATGTGGTTTGGCATTTGTCTGCAGTCGGAAGCATGTGAGACATTCACATCACTACTGATCTAGGCTGGGGCATGAAATTAGTTCATCTATAAACATTGGTAAGTGCAGAGTGCCATCTTGTGACCAATTATTGTAATGCTTCTTTGTTACCCAGAATGAATGCTCGCAGCCTTATGGGGCTTCAGGATTTATAAGCAAAAAAGACTGCAGGATTCTTCGTGAGTCGTCAAGATTACAAATTAAAGTCTACTGTAACAGACTAGAGACTCACAATTCTGCAGAAAGGAGCTCTTTATTGCAATTGCAAGTTAAATTTATTTTATTTTCTGGCTATATGGAACAGTAGTAAGAACTCAAGTAGAAAACAGCAGAAGGTACCACAGATAAGACTGGGACATCTCTCAGAAAAAATGCCTGGAATTTTCTTTTGAGGATAGTTCATATTGAATTAAAAGGCTATAATGGTTAAATGACAAAGAGTTGTTACAGTCAGCTGCCTACTTCCATTTTGATTATTTTTTCTTTTTAAGAATAGGTACTAAATGGGCTACTATTTAGAAAGAAGTGTGGTCTAGTGAATGGAATGTTATGAAGAACATGTTTAGAATCTGTTATGTTAACCTATACCTAATTTTGTCCTAAAAGAAGGGAGTATTTAAAAAAAAAGTTTAGAGAAGCTCTTAATGTTACCTCTTGAAGTAATAATAATAATTTTTTTAACAGGTAACATCACGTATAGCACAATAATTTGAATGGCTCTGCCTTGAAGATTATTTAATATTATAAAAATTCAAGATAATAAATTAAGACAAAGATCATAATTATAGGGAAGGAAGGGATGTTACCTAATTCCAGCTATAAGTTCAGTTATCTTAAAGCAATCAATTTCTATTCCATGCACCATAGGCACGGAGCCCTTGAGGTCTGCATACGGACTGGTGGGTAAGAAGTAGGCTTCAGGCCTGAAGATTAGTTGATAAGTTTTCTTTCTTGTTTCAGAGATCTAAGTTGTTATTAATGAGGGACTTGGTTAGGAGGAGGATGGGGGGTGGGATGGGATTAGAGTTGAACCTGGAATATTACTGAAAAGGTCAGGGATGGTAGCACTAATACCACTAATACTACGAAATCATAGATATGAGTCGAGGAGTTAGGTGTACATGGAACATAAAGGGTGGCAGAGATAACCAGAAGAAGTATATGGTTTTAAGATATCTAAACAAATTTTCCCCACAGATAATTTTTCTGCAAGAAACTCATATTCCTGAATCACAAATTTTATTATTTAAGAAGTCATGGGTAGACCAAGCCTTCGAGGCAGGTAAGAGTTCCAGGAAGGGTGGGGTAGCCATCTTATTCACAAAATCAGTACCCTTTCAATGTATGAAAGAGATAAAAGACCCTGAAGGAAGATTTTTGATCCTTAGAGGTAGACTGGGCAGAGATGATCTTGTTTTAGGCACTATTTATAGCCCTAATGTGGATTCTCCATCATTTTTCACAAAACTAGCTTCAGCTTTGGCACCTTTTTCCCATTTACTCTGTTGATTAGGAGGGGATTTTAATTTAGTTTTTGCTAATGATATGGACAGAACTTATAAGATGCTATCAGGGTTATTACCTGCACAAAGAGCCCTTATAGAACTCGTAGACACTTTAGGGTTAGTGGATGTCTGGAGAATGCTAAATCCAAAAATTACAGACTATACTTTTTACTGTAATCCCCACAAAGTTCTCTCTATACTAGATTACTTCCTCATTAGTAAGCAAATGTTATCAGGTGTACTCAATTGCTCTATACATACCAGAGTGATTTCCGATCACTCTCCAATACAACTAACAATACGCCTCCCTCAAATTAGTACCAGTCCACAAACATGGTCATTAAATAACCTACTTCTCAAAGTCCCGTTAGTAGTGGACCAATTCAAAGGGTTTATGCAATTCACAATACAGTCAAATATGAACTCCATTTCAGCCTTTGACACCCTCTGGACAGCTTTAAAGGCTACGTGGAGAGGGGAATTAATTAGTTTAGCAACCATTAAGAAAAAAACAGCCCAAAATCAGGTGGACAATTAGCTCAGACAAATTCGCTCCATAGAGCAATCTCTCTCCCCATCCTTATCAGAAGGGGAATGTCATAACCTAGCCAGGCTTCTTACCCATTATTATAATTACCTACTGGATAAGGTAGACAAAGCAACTTCTCGTTTGAAAGCTACCTACTTAGGCCAAGACAAAAAAGCTGGTAAGTTGCTAGCATTGCAGTTAAAGCAACAAAGTTCTTTAAGGTGTGTCTCAGCACTAGTGCATCCGGAGCCAGGGAACATTAATTGCACAGCAGATGACATTTTGGGAATATTCTGGGAATACTTTCAAAATTTGTACTCTCTTAGCACTCAAACGGCACCAGTTGATCCCCAAATGACCTTTTTCATGCAAAACACTAACTTGCCCACTATTCAACCTGATCTTTCAGAACAATTAGGCAACCCCTTTATGGAGCAAGAAGTAAGTCAGGCTATAGCATCCTTGCCTATGGACAAGTCACCTGGCTCAGATGGTTACACGGCCCTTTTTTATAAAACATATTCCTCACTATTACTCCCATTGCTAACCTCCTTATTTAATTACTGGTCAGTATCACCTGTAGTATAGAAATCCATTTTTGAGGCCGTATCATTCTATTACCTAAACCTGGGAAGGTTCCTATGAAGCCAAATAATTATCAACCAATCTCACTAATAAATAACGACGTTAAACTTTAAGCAAAAATTTTGGCAACTTGGTTATCAACCATTTGGAGTTCTCTAATAGGTCCTGAGCAGGTGGGATTTATTGAGGGGTATAATGCCAGCAACCACTTCAGGAAACTTTTCTACCTCGCTTCCATGTCTGGGGACCCAGGGCAGGAAGCAGCCTTGGTGTCTCTAGATGCAGAAAAAGCCTTTGACAGAGTGACGTAACCTTATTTATTCAGGTCATGAAATACTATGGCTTCTCTCCCAACTTTATTCAGAAGGTCTGGGTGTTATACGCTTTTCCTCCTGCTAAAGTATCATGTAATAATGAACTGTCCAACCTATTTTGGCTGGCCAGCGATATGAGACATGGGTGTCCTCTGTCTCCACATCTTTTTAACCTTTATATAGAGCCTTTGGTTTGCCGATTGAAGTCAGCTACTGGGGTAAGAGGTATCTCAATAGCCAACCAACAATTTAAAATTTCAGCCTTCGCAGATGATTTACTATTACATCTTGCAAACTGGCATTCATCCTTAGCTGAAGCCCTTGACATTACTGGCCAGTTCAACGCATTTGCTGGATACAAGATAAATAAAAGTAAAACACTAGTTTATTCACTATCCCCCTCCTGTACTTCTTTGCAAGTGAATGAGATAGGGCTACATTGGGAACACAAGGCCTTAACCTATTTAGGTATTAAGCTAACTCGAGACCTTTCAAAAGTAAAATCCCTTAACCTAGATCCCTTAATTAAGAATTTAACAGAGGACTTTCATTGCTGGCAGAACATGCCTTTCTCTCTATGGGGAAGAGCCAGTGTTGTGAAGATGATGGTGTTTCCCCAACTTCTATACCCACTATCTATGCTTAACTTACTATTACCAAATAAATGGTTTATAGGGCTACACTCACTATGTTCTCAGTTTGCTTGGCAGGGTAAACCCCCAAGAAGAGCTTATGCAAAGCTGACAAGAACTAAGAAGGTGGGAGGTTTGCAACTTCCAGATTTGTATTTATATTATCTAGTGATCCATACCTCCAAACTTTTAAAAGGTCCCATCTAAATCCAGACTTAAAATATTTACCAGGTTGGCAAAAAATTGAACAGTTGCTACTTCAAAAGCATCACCTCTCCTTAGATGCCCTACCATACCTCACTCAAGCCTGTATTCCTAAAGGTCTTAAAGACACACCTGTGGGCAGGGACCTACAGGCGCATGTACAACTCTGTCATAGATTTGGACTAAATTAAGTCCATGATCTCATGCAGCATTAAGGTATAATCTGAACATCAGAGTAGCTGTAAAACCAATTACAGAAGCATTTTGTCCATTGCCAGTGGGGACTGTGGTTCAGGACCTAATTTCAGATACAACTTTATTATCCCCAGTTAGGATTCAGACTAAATTTAAACTAATCCAAATCAGATTTGCAGTAGGGAAACATCTGGGTCCTGCTCCATGGTCCTCTAGGGTGGGGACTTGGTTTCAAGACTTAGCTAAACTTGCCAAATGCCCCAAATCCCTCTCAGAAATATACAAAGAATTGAACTGTCAGATGCAGAAAACAGTTTTTCCAATAGCCTTTTACTGGAAGCCAGTACTAAATATAGAAGAATCTTTATCTTTCTGGCATCAGATTTGGGATGATGCTAATTATTTTATTAAACAAGATAGAGTACATCTTCTCCAATTCAATACCTTACACAACCTATACTATACCCCAACTAGGTTATTCCAAATGGGCAGATCGCCATCGCCAAACTGTGATATATGTGGAAACGAAACTGGATCATTGTTTCACAAACTATGGTCTTGATCCCGATCTAAAGAGCTTTGGCAGATTGTACAAAATAAATTGCAAGACATCTTTCCCTTTAATATATACTTCACACCTGAAATATGCTTGTTGGGGGATTACTCACGAATTCTTAAAACCCAACATAAATATAATATGGCTCTGATAGCATCAGTCACTAAATTATTAATCTTGCACCACTAGAAAGACACTTGGTGCCCCTCAATTTCAGAATGGTATCAAGAGTTGCTAACAGCCCTTGCAGCAGAAAGAACAATAGCATGGGCAACAGGCGCATGGGCTAAATTCCACAGGCATTGGTCCTTATTCTATTCCCAGCTATAACAACTGTAAATTCTTAGATGCTTCCCTGAGATCAATGTGATTTTATTATATGATACGCCTTAAAAGAAGAAATTAAGGACTGCCAGGAAGATCTTTATTTTTGTCAGTGACCCTTAAACCAAATCCCTGATACCTATAGGAAAGGTATCCTGGGGGGCAGGATTAGGGAAGGGATGTTACTGATAAAGGGAATGGGGGTGTTATTAAGTTTGATTGATTTATTTTATATTCTCTTACCTTTTTTGTGCCTAATTACCAGCAGTCAACCATATATAGACACAGTGCTTGTATGTTCATTTGATTGTACTAAGTTACTTTTTGTATGTAATAAGGAAAACTTGATAAACTATACTAAATAAAAAAAAAAGAAATAGCACTGTGTTTTGGAGCAGACAAGTAATGTTAATTTGACTTGGTGGGCTGAATATTAAAACTTTCCCCTGTTTAGACGCATGTAGCTACAGGTTTCTAGGTGGCTATGTCACTTTTAAACTACCAGTGATAATGCTATTAAACACAGCAACATAATGATTTATTGCTTATTCCATAAAACAGGACATTAATTTCTTTGGAAAATACTACACAGAATTTATAACTGCTCATAAAGAGGTTTTCTTGTCCAGTGCCATGCCATGGTTTTATTATTTTAATAAAGAAAATGAATGTCAAGACATCAAGAGGGTCAACACTGGCATCAGCCTGGCTGTCTTTTTTTTACAGAAGTCCATTTCAGATTTCATGGGTCTTCTGGCATGCTGTTAAAAATTTCCAAGCAAAAGAAATTGGCACTGAGATTACAAGTGGATCATCTATTTTAATAAAGAGAGTAGTCATTTGTTTTGAGAGATCATAATCTGATCAAATTATTTCTGATTTAAAAAAAATATTTTGTAAGTGTAATGAAGACTATTACTTTTCATTTGCACTCACACTTATGTGTATCATAAATGACCTAGCAAACAAATTGGTCTAGTAAACAGCTTCAAATTAAAAGGCTTTTTTTTTTCCTACTAAAAATTTACACACTTAGCCTATTCACATCTTTCCAGTCAGTCCAACAGTGTCAAAGGTCTAACAATGTGTTTTTGTAATGCAATTTAAAAAGAAATGATACTGAGCTGAAATTCAGTATCTAAGTTAAACAGGCAATCACGGCTAATGCGGAGCACGCCATTTAGTGAGGAATCCTGCAATATAATTTAAAGAGGACAGGAAATTAATAAAACAGTGCTTTCATACAGGAGTGTGTTGTGATTATTTATAGTAAGGCATATATGTTTGACTAATCACCATCTGTGAAAGTCTGATTTTTTTATATTTTTAATGTTGCCATATATCAGTAAATGTAAATATGGCTGTTACTGAGCAGGCCATTTTATATTTTCAGTTATCATATTGGGAGAGTAAGCATGGCAGGTAAATGCTGATGTTGTCATTCATGCATTCCATGAGGTCAGCCAGACTCGCGCTCTGTGGCACACATTCTTTTGAAGTTGGTAGAAACTGACAGCAACTGAGAAACCAAGTAATTCTTTCTAGTAGGTATTTTATTTACCTTTTATTTGCTTTACTGTTACAGCAATATGTGTGCCTGTTCTGACACAAATGCTACACGTTTCCTTGATTTTAAGCACAGTTCATCATATAAATATTAATTTCACTAATTAAAAAAAAGAAAGAAAAAATATAACACTTTCATTTTTCCAGAGTTTGTTGAATATGAGGTTGGTATGCACTTGCTCGTTGACTAAAATAACCTGCCCAAATAATGAAAGCACACTCATTTTTTTACATAATTGAAGCCATACAACACTGTAACTTACTGCCCCCCCACATTCACATACACCCACACAAACACACAACCGTATGTGTCCATCAGTTGTTCTGCTATTTGGGTGATTTTTCAGAATATGCATATCATTCATTTTTACTCTGTCTTTACCTTTGTCTTTTCTAGCCTATTTTTTCCAGATCCTGATATTTATCCATTCATTACCTAACTTCTGCGATGCTGTCTTCTGCATGGTTTCAGGCATCTGAATAAATTTACTCTGTTCTTCTTTTCATTTACTGAATCATCCAGCTCCTTACTGATGCTAGTGCTATGTTTGCAGGGTTTTTTTTCAATTTGCTAATACTGCTATTTCATGTTAGCTTGGTCATATATTAAGGATGCTCTGAAGAGAATCTCAGTATTCAGCTTGAACTTTGGGTCATGAAACCTAAAACTGCATATATGTCTTCTAATCCTAAAATGTTATGTTTTATTTGCCTTTTCTTCTTTGTATAGCTGAAAGAGCAGCTGACTCTAACCTGAAAATGGTGGCTGACATTCCTGGCAGGAACCTGCCCCCTCCCGCCCCCCATAGGAGTGTTGCACCAATTCTATCAAAAATGTTATTTATATATTGTGAATTTTATAAAAGTTTAACTGCATTGTGAATGCAATTCAGCAGAGCCTGTGAATGCAGCCTGATGCAGACATGATAGTGTAATGACACGTAGAAGAGAACGACTAAAAAAGGAATTGTGCTGATGCAAATGACTACTTGCTGAGAGCAGTCAATAAAGATAGACAAGTTCTGTTGCTGCCCAGCAACTGGGGAAAAGGAAATCAGGATGGGAGTCTTAGTTATGTCACCAACTTTAATCTACAATCTATAAAGGTGGCAAACTTTATCAGTAATAGTTGAAATGTACTGCAGATGGACCAATCCTTTTGCAAGCACACCAAAGATCCAGCTACAATCATCTATAAGCATGCAAAGGATTGCAAACAGTTTCCATTCCCTAGAAAAAAGTGATGTGACATGGTCACCCATTCATTGCTAAGGCAATTATAACAGGCAATTGTGTACAGTGTGCACATGTATTTGTTGCTGGTATTTCAAAGGATTTTGTAATCAGATGTTGTATATCTCATTCCACAAACAGTGTGATGTGCATAGCAAAATGTACTTGCCAAGCCCATTGCATGGGAAAAACTGCCTACAAATTTAAAATAAGACTGGGGGAACATACTGTATTAGCAAAATCAACAGGGAGAACAAAAAATATTTTAGCACGTCATATTACAGAAAAGAGGACTGTCATGTAGTTTTCCTTCATAGTTATAGAAAGGGTACGATTAGGTAGGGATGTGGACCTGTACAGCCTATTGTTGCTGTGGAAGTCATGTGGGTTTTCAATTTAAAAGAATGTCAAATCCCAGGCTTAAATGATAGAGTGGAGTTGGTACTATTCCTGAAATAAATACATGTAGTACGGGTTAAGATGTGCATTCAACAACTTTCCAGTATTTCGTTACTGACCTGTTTTTTTGCTTGCACTAAAAAAGCTCAGCGATTTTCACCAGATTCCTTTTTTTAGCCAGTACTCTGGGTTAGTGCATACTACCTGGGATTTTCATTGTGACATGGCTATCTGATCAGTTTGTAGGGGAATCATTTCTTTTAGGTACTGATTTTCCCTTTCTGGAGATTAGATCTGTAAACCGGCTAGTGTGAGTTTTTTTTTCTCACACTATGAATTACAAACACTTTTATACACATATATTGACACTTGCTGTAGGCACCTTACAACTACTGACTTTAATGCACAACATAACCTACTCCAATGTTCCATAATCTGGAGCAGAAGGTGACATCTCACCCTCTGTACCCTTCCTTTTTTCCTTCCCACTTCCCTTCTAGGACATGCAGGCAGTAACCCCCCCATCAGTTCCCCTTCCCATAACTCTACTCCCCATCCTTCCATCTCTTCAATTTCCCCTACTGGGCAGCAGTGTGGGGGTGGAATCTGCCCCCCTATGCTGCCTCTGGGCAAGACAAAATAATTCAGCTACAGAACACCTCCCTTGGACAGAGGGGAGTGTCTTGGACTCTCCATATCATGTGGGATGACTGAGACTGTACTATTTACTGGGGCTCTAACCTTGTCAGCCGTCTTCTAATAAACTCATCCTAGGTAGCAATGTGCAACTGTAGAGACACGTTACATTAAAATATCTTTTTTAAATGTAAGGTGTCAATACAGTTACACATTGCTACTTATAGTTTGTAATGCATTAATACAAGTTCTTATCACCATACTGTACAGAGCGGCAGATCACTGAAGATTGATGGCAAAACAAAATGAGAGAGTCAGGTCACGATGTAATATGCACATACAGGACACGTATATTAGAAGTCAATTGACAAGGTGAGGACCCAAACAGAAATTCAGATGAAAATGAATTGAATGCAGATCAAACATGAAATACAGAGAGACACACTACAAGTATAACACAGCAATAGTGACAGGTAGCTCCTACGCAGTGAGATCCATTCCATACATGATGGCTAGACGTACAAGACCGTAATATTGCTTTACTTTTTCAGCATGATTTTTCCCTCTAACACTTACAGGGAAGTCTATTTGCCTTAATATGTAATACCCTGACCCATTAGATTATTACCCAAAATGATGCAATTGCTATAATTGTATGTTGGCCAGCTTCAGATCTGATCGCTCCTACTGAGGTTATGAGAAGATCCAAGATTTGTCTGAGAATTTGTGGAAGGACAGCATCAAACTTACAGATATTTTTGTAACCCCAAATTTCAGTAGAGAGCTTGCTGAATTATCTTACTGTTGCAAGCTCTTATGGGAGCTTTAATTTCATATCTCCAGCATTGATCTGTTATTAGAATTAATTTGGACCTTAGCAGTTCTGCTTAATTGATTTTTAATATTTTTGATTTGTGAATTCTGTTTGAAGGATTTAGTTAGTGTTTAAACCACACAGTATGATTTTTTGGAACCGGTTCATACAGTTGTCCAGGCTGTGTGTGGTTGTTGATGTGTGATATGGCCACCCCTTCACATTCAGTCACTTCACTCCCGGTCTAGCATTGCTTGTAAATCATTTTGGGATACACTGTGTATGAAAAGCACTATATGTTAATGCTGATTTTTCCTTTTACAAACTCCAATTTGGTATTCTCCAACATCCATATAGTTTTATCAGGTTTAGTTTTCTTTTTGTTTTGTATAACTTTTTATTTTTTCAGTATTCATTTTTAATTTTATTTCTCTTGTTTTCTTGTATAACACTTGTCAGTTTTTTTACTTAAAAGCGGTGTGGGATGGTGTATACAAAGTGGAAAATCAAGTGGGTATGTGGGTGAGATTGGCAGTGGGCTATTTCTAGCTTGCCTGGGAAGCTCAGGGTGAATGGTAAGGTATATTTCGGGGAAATTTTGTGAGAAGGACAAGATTGACAATGTACAGTGCACATAAATTGCTCACTTTTTTTGGGTAAAAACTGATCATCTATTGTACCTATGATTTATCTTTGTAACCAGTTTTTGGTGCTGGGTTCCCTCATCTCTTGCTTTCCCTGACGTATTAACTGTTTTAGTCTCCAGTTTTCCTTAAACATCATTTTCCCCAAAGGGGGAGGAGTACATCTACTATTCCATTTCTCCTGCTCTGGTACAACCCCCCACTATATTTGGTACTTTATACATTTCTTGTATCTCGCCTACTATTGTTGCTAAAATTTAGAGTGATTATAGTTCCATTGTCTGGATCATTAAGGTATGGTCAGCAGTTAATGGCAGGCAGTGCTCTGACAGAAAAGGTAATGATGCACCCTTTGGAGCCAGGGAGTTGTTAATCCTTAATATTTTAGTTTTCCTTATCAAGTCGATTTGACTTCCTGGTGTGATAAAATCTTATAAGATCCTTTTACAACTGGCCTTATACTGTATAGTATGTATCACCTTTTTTAATTTTCTTCTCCTACTTCTTTAGTTTTATTGTTTGATCTGTTGAAACCACACTTCTTATTCAATTATTTTTTTCATGATCATGATGCAAAGCTCATATATCACCTAAGAAACTCCACCCCCCACACATGCACACATATGCTCTCACACGCTCACACCTCATCCACGATCAAAATAAAATAAAATAAACACAGACAAGGATGTTAGCAGTCAGTATATATATTTTATAGGGGGATTCATACAGGAGAACAGTATTCCTTTTGTCTAAAAATCGATGTCATTTACAGTTTACAACCACCAGGAAACTACTTGAAAAACCAAATTATATCCTTTTTCTACTTAGTTTTTTCTGATCGTTCAGTGTGTGATCTTTCTAAAATGTTTACAATTTTCATGAAATCATGTACAGTGTAGTGGCAGTGATGGTGAACAGAGGGTTGCAAATGCTGTTCACTTCATTCATTGATGACATCACCTAGAAGAGTCATATTTCATATTTTGTTGGACTTTGGATGTGCTTCCTCTCACTATGCATCTCTTGTACAGCGATGCATAATGGTATCCTCAGCTCACAGACTGTTCATTTGTAGGCACACCTCACTTTTGAAGTGGTCCCAAGTAATGGTAAATCTGCCTTTCATCGAACTAGGATAGCCAGAAGTACCATCATTTTTATTGACTCCCACCAAGTCCAGTCTCCTCCTAGGAGTCCGCTGGACCCAGTGCATCCAGTGATTGTCAAGTGTGAACCAAGAGGTTCTGCATGTCAGTTGGAGAGCCTTGCCTGGCTTTTTAATGTCTCCTCCAGATGTTGGCCACCACAACTTGGCAACAGGCTCCTGTAAGCCAAAGTAAGTCATTATTAATTTAGAAAATTAATATATTGAGCCATACTATGCTTTTACTGTTAGTGGCAGCAGTTGTAGCATCAGGAGCGCAAGTATCACAGAGAAGAGAATTAAATCATTAAAAAGCAACAGCTTTTATTAAGATTAGCAATTTTTATTACCAGCCCTTAATTATTATGTAGCTTTTCCATTGCTGGGACCTGCCAGATCATGCTACACCAATCCGGAATTGTGATCTGGATAAAAATGATAGGAAGTAAAAGACTAATTGGACTACCAGCAAATGTAATGACAGGACCCCCCCCAAAGAAAGGTATCTCACAACCCAAAAAATATATTTAAATAAGCGATCAGTTTATTCAGTTATACAGCGTGATATTTTGTTGAGGCTAACTCAGAACAGCACCACTTGGTGTATTAAAACAGATATTTAATAGATTAGGATTATCAGAACAGTGCCACCTGGCACATTACAACAGACATTTCATAGGATTCAATTAATTGGGCTCTTAACGCATACCACAGATAACTATACCTCTCTGCCACATTGACAAGGTAATGCTTGGTCTACCTCTCATTAATACCATGCCTGCTGCGGCATGTTGAGGTACTGGGCAACTTTTCTGTAACAACCACTGTATGTACTTGGGGACTCAATTACAAACATTTACTGACAGATACACAGCTGGTTCTAACAAAGAAGATATCACAACAAGTTTTTTTTCCCAGTGAGAGGATTAAAGACCATGAAAATATGGTAAAAGATATAGTCAAGGAAAGGAAACCTAAGCCAGTAGTGATTCAACATGGTGGTACCAATAATATCAACACACAGGAGGAATATGACATTAAGAAAGACTTTATGAGCTTAAAATCGTGTTTGCAAGACATGAACTGCTAAGTAGCCATTTCAGAAATATTGCTGGTTCCAAGTGCTAGCCACAGGAGAAACAACAAAATTAAGAACATTTATAACTGGCTTAGAAGGAGGGCTCTGCATGATGGGATTTCTTGCAGTGCCCACTGAGGAGAATTTGAAGGTAATCAGAAGCTGTATTGTCAGGATGGACTACATTTAAAAATGTTAGGTTGCCATATACTTGGAAAGAGGATCAGAACTTTCATAGAGGAGCATTTAAACTGTATGGTAGGGGAGAAAGTGCTGCCATTTCAGGCTTAAGCAATTGGAGGCAGTGTAATGGAAGAACAAAATAGGTTATCAAAAAAGAGCTTAAAATAGTCTCCTTACAGTACATGCAAGAAGCCTTAATTTAACTAAAAATTGGAACTAGTGTTGTTTATGTTGCTTATGTTGAATGAAAAATCAACATCTGTGCTGTGTGTGAAACATGGTGTGATGCACAGACTGCATGGATTAGGAAAATAACAGAATATACCCTGTTACATAAGGATAGACTGGATAGAAAAGGTGTGGGGGTGGCATTTTATGTCAAGGATTGTATAAAATGTTCTGAATGTGGCCCTTCAATCACATTCTTGTTCAGTCATGAGTCAATCTGTATAAATATTTATGGACATAACAATAAAAAAAAAAAAAAATCTTGCTGTTTACTGTAGATCACCTAACTCATCTACCTGTACCTCTTCCTCTACCTCAAAAGACTCACATATAAATAAAGAAATAGATGAAATGGCAAGCAAAGGAGGTACAGTTATTATGGGAGACTTTAATTACCTGGGCATAAATTGGTCAAATATGTCATCAAAGAGTGCATCTGAAAAACGTTTTACTGATGCTATACTTAACTTAGGGTTGGAACAATTGGTCAAAGAACCCACAAGGGATATAAATGCTCTAGACCTTGTACTCAGTAATGTCACAGAAAGAGTAACCAATGTGCATATTAGGGAGACCGTGAGCAATGCTGATCATCAAATGGTTGAGTTCACCTTAAGCTGTCATACCAAGAATGACAAGGGGAAGACTATAAATAAGAATATAAGAATATAAGAAATTACAACAAAGCCCACTTTAAGAAAATTAAAGGGGAAATCATGGAGTGGGATTGACGTACCTAATTTGAAAACAATGGGGTGGATGAAATGTGGACCACCTTAAAAAACAAACATTTGGATCTACAGAGCAATTAAGTACCTAAGAGGGTATTACATAAAAAAAAATGGTAAAATACCTACGTGGTGCAAACCAAAGGTTTTAAAGCAGATACAGAAGAAAAAAACTTGCTTAAAAAACAATGAAAAATAATCAAGATAGTTCCTCTATTTCTAACTACAAGGCAGAATTTAGAAAGCTAAAGAAATTGATCAAAATATAATGGAAAAGCTTAGAATTGCAAATTGCTCACATTAAAGATAATTATAAAACCTTTTACACTTATAAAAATAATTTGAAGGCCATGGACAACTCCATCAGACCAGTTGTTTTAAGGGATTAGAAACTAATGATCCTCAAGAAATGTTTAACATTTTTAATGAATATTTTTGTGCGGTGTTCATCAGGGATAAGGTAGAAAATAAAATCACTCAAGAAAAACCTGTATTACAGGAAATATTTACTACTTCTGAAGTTTTGGAACTGTTGGCCCAAATTAAGCCTCACAAATCTTTTGGCCCAGACATATTGCACCCTAGAATGTGTTCAGAGTTATGATCACTAATGGTGCAACCACTTACATGTATCTACAACACCTCATTTGCTCTAGGAGAAATACCCCTAGACTGGAGGAAATCAATTATGATACCTCTATTTAAAAAGAGTAGCAGGAAAACCTTGTTTAACTATAGACCCATCAGTTTGACTGTTATATATTGTAAAATAGGGGAAAGACCTGTCAAAAAGAAGCTCGAGGAAGAACTCTCAGAGATAGGAGTTCTGGATAATACACAACATGGGTTTAAAAAGAACAGAGCAAGTGTTACCAAAATGTTGTGCTTCTGTGAAAAAGTCAATAAAACATAAATGACAACACTCCAGAGGATATTATTTTTCTGGACTTCCAAAAAGCTTTTGATAAAGATCCCCACTCGATAGTAATACAGAAGATGGGCAGCTTGGGTTTATACAAACATATAGTTTTATGGGTGCAAAACTGGTTATGTGGCAGATCACAAGCAGTGTGTATTAAAGGTGTACTGTCAGATAAACTAGCAGTCACCAACGGGGTGCTACAGTGGTCGGTCCTGGGCCCCGACCTTTTCCATTTATTTATCAGTGACATTAATAAGAATGTTAACAGCTTCCTAGTTAAATTCACTGACAATGTTAAATTGGAAGGATCGTTTAAAATCACTGAAGAGAAAAATAAATTAGTACAAGAACTGCTTATGGTTGAGCAGTGGGCAGTAACTAACAAAATGAGCTTTAGCATTGAGAAATGCTCAGTTCTTTATCTGGGCAAATATAATTCTAAGCATGATTATTCTTTATATAATAACCTCATCAAAAAGGTCAACACAGAAAAAGATCTGAGTGTTTTTATTGATAGAGTTCTTAAATTTAGTACCCACTGTATAAATTTGGTGCATAGAGTTAATCATTTAGTAAATTGTGCCAAAAGAAGCTTTCATGACCAGAAATAGAAATTGTATTATTTCCATTTATCAAACATTTATTAGACCACACTTGGACAACCACACTCAGCAGTGGAGTCCATACTTGAGAAGACGTTGATAGGATAGAGAGAGTGCAGAGAAGGGCCACCAAGTTGATGTCTGGATTACAACACAAGACATACGATGAAAGGTTAGAACCTCTGGGGATGTACAGATTGGAACACAGCCATGTCAGAGGTGACCTCTTGATGATGTTTAAGATAATGAATGACACCATTCTTGCAATGGAAATGGGGTTAGAGATACAAGCAAAACCTGATGGGTTAAGGTCACATAAGATGCAAGTTATGCTGGAATATACTAAGAAAAATAGTAGACTTCATTCTTTTGTTCTGAGAACTGGTAGATGGTGGAACTCTATACCAGAAGAGATAATCAGTAGTAAAGAAATATTCAAACAAAGACTGGATGACTATCTTCTATGCAAACATGATGGCTGGACCCACTGATGTGGGTGGACAGACAAGATGGGCATTTGTCACCTTTTTCTGTCCAAAAACCCAGTGTAATACCTAGTGCATTACCCCACCTCATGTATGCCACCACTGTCATTTTTCAAATAATGGCCAAAATGTATTTTTGCTCCTATGGCACAGAATGATGTTGCAGCTGTGCAGAAGCTATGTTTTGGTGGGGATTTGAATGTTTTTTTGTACTGGGTACATGAGGTGGGGTAATAAGATGGCTATGTTGAAAATTTAGGGTCAACATATATTAAGATGGCAAAGTTATGCCCATTCATTGCAATTTTGCTATGCACACCCATAACATTCAAAATTTGAAATATTTTGACCCAACATTTTCAACATAGCCTTCTTGTTACCCCACCTCATGTATAGAGGTGTGAAACGTCAAAAAAATTTGCTCCACAGATTATTTTCGCTGAGCAGCACCATCTCGTGAAATAATCCGCAGTGTGAAGTCCACATTTCATGGAGTTTGTGAAGCAAACTTCTTAAGCCATTAAGGCAAAAATACAAAGTCTCATTGTGGTACTGACTTCACAGGCAAAATTTACTGCAAACAGGTGAAGTTTGCAAAGTATTGTGGGGTTGTAGGTCACATGTGGCTGAATAGCTAATAGAAAGCTGATGGGGACATTTATCTGTGCAGTGTTCAGAGAGTGATGAGGGCGAACATAGCAGCTACTGAATCTGGAGAGATTGTGGGGGATAAACCTAAATATTTTCTGTTTAAACATTTTCAAACCTGCCTTTTGTGTGCTAGATTACTGTTAGGTTAATTTTTTGTTTTTTAATCTGAATGTGGTGATTGTGACTGTCTGACTGAGCATGTGAGTGAGTGTGCTTGTTTTGATTTGAATAATCTTGGTCCCTGCCCCCACACCCACACCTTGTATTTTGCAGTCTTCCTCCCCTTCCTTTTTTTTAATCCATTGTGCTTTGAAAATAATAGAAAAATCTTCCTATACTATGCCTTTTTGCTGTCCCCTCCCACCCCACACATTTTGAACAGCATAGCAGCAGAGTGGTATCCTTCCCAGCTTGTGTGATAGAAATCCAGCTATTCTCCAGGGTAGCCTACCCGACCTGTTGTTGTATCCCTGTCATGTGCTGTGAGACATAGTGCCCCAACATATCAGTTTTCCACACTGAAATTTCCTGTATTTGAACAAATTTCCCCATTTGAGCATACCACTGGTATCCCTCCCAGCCTGTGCTGTGGCGCTGCTCTGTTGGCAAAGTACATACAAGCTTTAGAAATCCACCTAATCACTCAGGTACTCTACCTGACCTGTCATTGTACCCCCATCATGTGCTGTGAGAAACAGCATCAAAAAGTATCAGTTTTCCAGACTGATTTTTCCTGTATTTGACAGGATTTTCCCCTGTTTGAGAACACCAGTAGTATCCGTCCCAGACTGTGGTGTGGTACTGCTCTGTTGGCAAAGAACAAGGTTTACAAATCCATCTAATTACTTGGGTACCCTACCTGATCTCTCTTGTTGTACCCCTGTGTGTAGCGTGAAATAGCATCCAAAAGTATCAGTTTTCCAGACTGAATTTTCCTGTAGTTGGCTGAATTTTCCCCTTGTTTGAGAACAACAGTGGTATCCTTCCAAGACTGTGGTGTTGTACTGCTCTGTTGGCAAAGTACAAGGTTTAGAAATCCATCTAATCACTCGGGTACCCTACCAGACCTGTTGTTGTACCACTAAGTGCTGTGAGAAATATTGTCCAAAGGTATCGGTTTTCCAGACTGAATTTCCCCATACAGTACAGCACAGCAGACAAGAGAGAGATGCAGCAGCAGGACAGCACTTTAACACATAAATATTTTCTCATTTTATTATGGGTGATTTATCGTGGAAGTGCGCATGCAGCACAGCAGACAAGAGTGGGATGTAGCAGCAGGCAGCACTTTTTCACAGAAATAACTTCTCATTTTATTCTGGGTTATTTTCTTATGGAAGTGTGCATACAGCTAGTGATGTGCGAAAGTCCAAAATTTTGTTGCACAACATATTTTGCGAAATTCATGCATTTTGTGAAATTTCGACCACGGAACACAAAATTTTGCACATGAACTGTGACATTTTGCATGCAGTAGGGTGAAATGCCACCATTTTGGACAAAATTGTGCATTTTGCAGTGAAATTCCATGTTCCACAGGTGACATTTCACAACTTTGCACCAGGCAAAAAAATTTTCAGAATGGCAGAATTTCATGAAATGTTTTCTGCTGGTGAAATTTTATTTCTCAACATCTACATACAGCGCATCAGACAAGAGTGTGGCAGCACTTTTCCATGTAAATAATTTCTCATTTATCAAAACATAAATAAATACATTTTATTCTGGGTGATTCCTCATGGAAGTGCACATACAGCACAGCAGACAAGAAAGAGAGAGATGTAGCAGCAGAACACCAGTTTTCACTTTCACCACTATGTGATGTGTTTTTCTAGCAGCCTCATACAGGGGTACAACAACAGGCATATTCTCTTGGCATAAACATTTTCTCATTTTATTCTGGGTGAGTTCTCATGGAAGTGTACATACAGCACAGCAGACAAGAGAAAGATGTAGCAGAAGGACAGCACTTGTTCACATAAATATTTTCTCATTTTATTCCAGGTGATTTCTCATGGAAGTGTGCATGCAGCACAGTAGACAAGAGTGGGATGTAGCAGCTGGCCACAATTTTTCATATAAAAATTTCTCATTTTATTCTGGGTTATTTTTTTTTTTTATGGAAGTGCACAGAGAGCTAGAGATGTGCAGAAGTCCAAAATTTTGTTGTGCAAAATATTTAATGAAATTCACTCACTATGCAAAATTTTTCCTGTGGAATGAGATTTTTTCTGTGAACTGTGAAATTTTGTACGTGGAAGGGTGAAATTCCACCCACGAGTGGGCACAATTTTGCCATTTTGAGGAAAATAGTGCATTTCATGGTGAAATTCCATGTTCCACAGGTGACAGTTCACCACTTTGTACCAGGCAAAACATTTTGCGGAATGGCAGAATTTCACAAAATGTTTCATGCTAGCGAAATCTAATTTCTCAACATCTTTACATACAGCACATCAGACAAAAGTGTGACAGCACTTTTTCACATAAATAATTTATCATTTATCAAAACATAAGTATAGTGGCGTCCCCCAGGATGAAATGCAATTCTGCAGCATTCTGCAGCACTCCGAAGAATGCTACAGAAGACCTATTGAATAAAGTAATATAGTTTCAATGGTAATTAGTCTCCTTTGTCATTCAGGAAAATGTAACACTGCCAGGATGAAGTGAATGCCACAGTTTCCTGCATGACAATGGAGACTAATTGCCATTAAAATTACATTGATTTATTTAGTAGGTCTGCTGCACCATACTGCAGATTGTTTTAAAAGTCCATTTCATCCTGGGGGATGCCACTGTAAATCCATTTTAATCTGGTTGATTTCTCATAGAAGTGCACATACAGCAAAACAGACAAGAGAGACATGTAGCAGCAGGACAGCACTTTTCACTTTCACCACTATGTGACATGTGTTTTTCTGGCAGTCTCATATGGGGGTACAACAACAGGCATATTACCTTGGCATAAATATTTTCTCATTTTATTCTGGGTGATTTCTTTTTTTAAAAATATATTTTTATCCCCTCCTACTCTCCATAAACTCCACACCTTTGGTAGCACCAATGAAGGACTGCCCCCACTCCAGCCACCTACCTGGTTCCATGGTCGACCCCCCCATGGACCACAGCTCTTCCCCCTGGGTGGGGATGAGGTGGGACAGAGCACCTCAAACTAATCAAGTATCATTGGAGGACCCTGGGACCAGGCAGGCAGGAGCCATTAAGGGTCTGCCTCAGTGCACCGTCTACCCGGAGCTCACAGAGTGGTTTTCCCTTGTTCATTGTGTGAGTGGCGCATGTCCAATGCCAAGGCAGTACCTCCAACATCACCACTCCCCTCCCAAACATCAGCTCCACACTTGTCATGCCTCAGGCCTCTGCTAGAGGACAGGCAAGTGACAAGCAAGGACCCCCCCTCTCGGGAGAGGACAGCTATCCACTGGATGCTCAATCCTCTCCCTCCCCTGCTGACCCCTAATGGCCTGGGCTTATTCTCAAACCCAGGTCACCAGCATGGAGTGAGGTGTGGCATCTAGTGCCTCAACCCTCAGCGCCACAGGGCTGGCCCCTATTCTGTGTGATTTCTAATGGAATTGTGCATACAGCACAGCAGACAAGAGAGAGACGTAGCAGTGGGCAGCACTTTTTCTCATGAATATTTTCTCACTTTATTCTGGGCATAAATATTTTATCATTTTATACTTGGTAATTTCTCATGGAGGTTCACATACAGCACAACGGATAAAAGAGAGAGACGTGGCAGAAGGAAAGTGGTTTTTGACTTAAATATTTTCTCATATGATTCTTAATAATTTCTCTGGCCAGTTGCATACCAAGCACCAGTGCAAAACAGTGACCAAGCAGTATTACAACAGTATGTAATGAATTCTGGCCAGTATTTAATTCACCTGTATGAATATCACAAAACCTTTCAAATCAGCACTAAGGGAATTATATTGCTATGTTTGTGGGGTCATCTTCTATCCAGTAAGTAATCATACTCTAAGAATTTACTGTTAGACACCATCAACTACGTAACGGCAGGCAGCAGGATGTAGTAGCATTAGGCCAGCACAGTTTTGCTCAGATAGGAAAGATTTTTTTTGGATTGTGTTTTTGTTTTCATGTCACTTTTGATAATTATTTATCAATTTGTATTTTATGGTGGGACACATACATCACTGACAAACAGTACAGACAACTCTACTATAGACCTAGGACGATTAGCATAGAATGAAAAAGAACATAGGTTATCAAGAAGGATATGAAGAAGACAGTTATTTCCTGGAGAAGGTTACACAGGAAGTATAAAATAGTAAGATAAGACATTGTCCCGGATTCCCCCCTTTTTCCTCACAAAAGACAGAGGCCATTGTTTGTTGTTGTGCTCAGATTGGCAATTAATTTATTTATACATCATAATTCCATATTCCATTTTCCATTTTCTTATTGTCATATTTTCAGAATTTCATTTATTTTCATTCATATATCAATCTCTGATTAGCCCTCTTTCTTCCTCTTTTCTCCCCCAGGTGAAAACCTGGGTGCCTTCTTCTTCTCCTTTTCCGTTAGGTAATGGTGAAAACTGAGATCGCTTTCTCCTTCATCTTCTTCCTCTTCTTGTGTTATTCCTTTTTTTTCCCCCTCCCCTCCTCCCCCCTGTTTCCCCCTTTTTCTCCTGCCATCCACCTTGGCAGTCCATACCCATATTATCATCTGCCATCCACCTTGGCAGTCCAAACTGTCCAACCAGACGTGTCTGTCATCCACCTTGACAGATCCACCATACAGTCCCATCTTGACTGTCTTCCTCTTGTTCTGCCTTAGGTGGGTGGGAGGATCAAACCTCCAGCAAAAGTGGCTGAGGCCCTCCTGTGCTGTCCATTATGTACCTCCACTTGCCCCTCCCCTTCCTGTTGCCTGCCCATTGTTCTAACCCTTAGCCCCTCCCCTTTCTTCTTCCCTCCCCTCCTGAGCACAACCATCCTAATGAAGGAGGGAAGGGGTGCACCAGGACACCCTGGTCTGCCCCTTAAAGGGCAAACTCCATTGTCCCGGATTCCCCCCTTTTCCCTCACAAAAGACAGAGACCATTGTTTGTTGTGCTCAGACTGGCAATTAATTTCTTTATACATCATAATTCCATATTCCATTTTCCATTTTCTTATTATCATATTTTCAGAATTTCATTTATTTTCATCCATATATCAATCTCTGATTATCCCTCTTTCTTCCTCTTTTCTCCCCCCAGGTGAAAACCTGGGTGCCTTCTTCTTCTCCTTTTCTGTTAGGTAATGGTGAAAACTGAGACCGCTTTCTCCTTCATCTTCTTCCTCTTCTTGTGTTATTCCTTTTCTTCCCCTCCCTCCCTCCTCCCCCTTTTCCCACTAGCCAGTCTCCAGCTATGCTGGATGACTGGTTTCCACTTAGGGTATTATTCTCTTACTCAGGGAAGATCCTTTTTACTCCTTCTCTTTTTTTATTTATTTAATTTTCCATTTCTTGCATGTTTCCTCCATGCTTCTGTAAAGCCCATTGTTTCTGTATTGAACATGTCTATGGCTAGATCCAACAGGTGCATGCCATCCGACCTGTAGAAGTCTTCTACCCCCCGCAGTATCACCTGTCCTCCCATCTGCCTTACTAATGTCCCAACCCTTCTATTCATCTTTCTCCTGGCCCTCTCCACCACTCTGTGGCTGTGCTCCAGCCTCCACACCCTTCTTGGTATCATATTGGACCAGGCAAGGCATACCTGAGGGCACCACTGTTGTATTGCTCCTAAATTCCTTTTTATCTGCAAGTATGTGTCTACCCATGGCTTGCCTGCAAGGTCATTGCCCCCTAGAAGTATAATAATTAGGTCTGAACTAGGGCACTGTCCCTTGAGTTCCTTCAAGGTGGGAAGCAGTTGTGCCCATCTCATCCCCTGTATGCCATGCCAGACCCACCTGCACTGTTTCACATCCTGGTACAGCTGCTTTCCCCCAGCCTTCTTCTCTGCTCTCTTTCCAGCCCAATAAATATAGGAATGGCCGCAGATCCAGACTTCCGTGATCCTCCCTCTTCCTATGGGGTTCAAGCAAAATTAATTATTTTACACATGCTCTCAGTGTCATCACTACAGTATCCCCTCCCATTTTTTTGTGCCTCCCCCCAGATCTGTAGCTAAAACAGGAGCAATACTTTAATTTCTTACTTCAATGCTCGAATGTATCTCTTATAACTGGCAGACCACCAGCGTCCTTTTTCCAAAATATCATTCACCGTTTTTGCCACCGCTCCCCACTGTGAGGCAGCCCCAATCCGCAAGGAATGGGATGAATAATTAGCCAGGTCCTCCCCCATGAATTGCATGCCCTTTTTGAGCAATGCTGTGACTTGGTGGCTGGTGACACTTTTTCCATCACCATGTACAAATAATTTCCCCGTCCTGGTCCCATGCTCTGCGGCAAAAGCCCACAGAGCCTGTACTGGGCATACTGCTGCCTCTACCTTCCCCTTCAGTGTCAGTATGTAACCTTGTCCTCTTTGATCTGTTTTTGACCTCCTGATCTTGATCCGTATCTCCTTCATCCCCCAGTTTATATCTTCCTATTCTAGCCCCCCTTCCTTGTCTTCTTTCCCATGGCCTACCACCTCACTCACTCTCATGGCCCCAGCAAACATTACTACATAAATTGTGTGAAATAGCTGGGCCTTGGACTTTGATCTGCATATTGCCGGGAGCATGTCCTTTAGCTTTACCATCCACTGCTCCCCTATTGGCCTCCTATTATCTACTGGCCGCTGTTTCAACCTGCCCCATCCCTGCATCATTCTTCTGATGAACAATGATTTTGTCAGGTCCTTCCACCCTTTTAGGCTGCAGATAACACTAATCCCTGCGAAGTAGACTCCCATTGTGGTGTGGGCTGTCCCTTTTTGCCACTGCTCCATGGTGAACATCCCCAACTGTTCCTCTGTGTGTGGCCTACTTACCTCCATCTGGTGCTCTGCCCTGAATGTTTGAAACACTCTCCAGGCCCCATCGTAGGCCCTCAGAGTCTGAGGTGCCCATGAGCTGTGAAACAACAGTTCTGCTCCTTCTTGCCAATGTCCCAGATGTTCATTGGTATGGGCATTTTTAGCTCTTCCACTGCTGGTGCCAGCCTCTGAAAATGGTCCAGCTGCAGACGGGAAAGGCTGTCAGCCAGGATATTGCGCACCCCTTCTATGTGTTTTGCTCTGAATGACATGTTCAGATGCAAAGCCCTTAACACTAAATGTCACAATACTTGCATGACTGTTTCTGACCTGGCTTCCCTGTTGTTTAGGACCTCCACCACTGCTCTATTGTCACACCAAAATGTCACTTTCTGATCCTGTAATTCCTCCCCCCAGACCAGGGTGCATGCCCATATGGGCATGATCTCCAACAATGTTATGTCTCTCACTTTGCCATCCCTCATCCAGCTGGCAGGCCAGGGTTCTGCAAACCACCTGCCCCTCAGGTAACCCCCCATGCCTAGCCCCCCAGAAGCGTCTGTGTAGAGGTCGAGGTCTGTGTTGTACACCCACTCTTCTTGCCAGAAAGAGCACCCATTATACTCCCTAAGGAATTCTTCCCATATTTTAAAATCCTCCCTGACACCTTGTGTCAGGTCCACCCCGTGATGTGGTCTGGTGACCCCTGCTGTAGCCCTAGCTAACCTCTTTGTGAATGCCTTCCCTGGTCTAATGGCCCTGCATGCTAAGTTCAGGTGCCACAGTACCTGTTGCACTTGTTTTAGTTGTACTCTTCTCCTGTTGGTGTGTACTTGGATCAGTTCCTTCAGTTTACTCACTTTTTTGTCCGGTAGCCTGAATATTTCATTTGGGGCATCTATCTCAATCCCCAGGAACTCTATCACCCTGCTGGGCCCTTCTGTTTTTTCTGGTGCCAGCTGAACCCCTAGTTCCCTGCATAACTCCTGAAACTTACCCAGCATACTCTGTGTCTCTCTTTTTCCCCTCCCAATGAAAAGAAAATAATCCAGATAACGAATGACCATCCTGTAAGCAGTTTTCTCCTGGAATATCCACTGCAAGCAGGTGTTGAATGCCTCGAATGTAGCACATGCTATGGAACATCCCATCGGCATGGCTTTGTCGAAATAATACTGCCCCCCAATTTTAAAACCTAATAGATCCCAGTCTTCTCTCCTAACTGGCAGCAGTCTGAAAGCAGATTCAATATCCGTTTTTGCCATCCATGCATCCTCAGTGGCCCGGATTATCCGGACTGCGTCCTCTAGTGTCGCATACCGTATGTCACCTTACTATGCTCCTCCCTGATGAAATCATTCACTGAGTCCCCTTCTGGATAGGACAGGTGGTGAATCAACCTGTACTCCACTTTTTGTTTCTTGGGTACCAAACCCAATGACGAAATCTGCATATTCTGCAATGGGGGTGTCAAATGGGCCCTCTACCCTCTCTGCTGCCTTTTCTTTCTCTATCTTCTGTCTTAACATTTCTTCCTTTCCTTTTACCGACCCCAGGTTGCTCGCCTCTCTCGCTTGTCTGGGCCCCCCATACTGCAGTGAAAACCCTGTGCTAAAACCTCTTATAATCATATCCCCCACACTTTTGTTCGGATATCTGTCCAAACAGGCTGTCCATGCCTTTAAGTTGATGGGGCTTCTGGCCACCCCAAACTGCTCTCTGTCATTCCCCCCTGTACTTCTCCCCGGTCCCTCTCTCTCTTGCCTTGTGCAAGATTTTTCTGGTCAGTGATTCGTACCCCCCCACTCGTGTTCCCTCTACCCCTCCTCCCTGCTCCATGTCTGCCTTTTAAACCCCTGTCCTTCTCGAATAACTGCTGACCTGACGCTTGACTCCCATGCCCCTGTGCCCTTGGGCACATGTCATTCTACATCTGTTGCTGTGGTGCCTCCCTCAAGATTTTGAACAAGCATGCCAAAATGACACTGAGGCCACCAGAAAAAAGCCCTGTTGTAAGTCCAGTAGCATCTCTGGGGCATAGCCCCCTTTTTCCCCCATTCCCCTTCGGGTGTGGACTGATCTGTTACACAATCTGTCCATAAGTCTAGCTGCTTGGTGTCCCATCTTATGTCCCCGAATGTTGCCATTCTCAGTCTAAAAAATTTATCATAGTATAACCACCCCACCACCCTTTGCTTTTGCCCTCCTTATTATCAAGGAATAAGTGATGAGCGGGATGCCCAGCTCCGGCCTCTTTTCCAGGACAATGGCTGAGAAAGTGGCAAAACCTATTGTCGCAGGGTGTGGGTGTAGATAACACAGGTAGAGACCAAAGGTAGGTTGTGACACACAAGAACGCCTTGAGTGCCTTTTATTATAATGATCCAAATAAAAGTTCAAATAATATAACCAAGGAGTAAATAAAACACTGAAAAACCGGTTACAAATCAAATCCTAGCTCACCAAGAGCTTAGCTACTTTTCAGGTGTAATATAGTGGAAGTAGTTTTAGTCTCAACTTTCCACTATCTTCTATGGTTCTGGAAAGAGCTTCACCTCTCCCTTCCACTGCTATCTAACATCTGTGTCTACCTTTCTTTCTTTATAGGAATTCACAGGGCATAATTAATCATGTGGTCACTGTAGTCCGCCCCCTAATTAAATAATTACACTTTATTTCTACATTAATACACAAAAATGGGGGACTACAGTTATAACAAGTTGATATTCTATTTTACAATTTTGATATCTTAGTTACTACAGTCTTCAAAGCAGGTTAAAAACACATATTCAATAGTTTGAAACCTTAATTACCTAAATTAGCTAATAACTCTGTCCACATTGTGATGTCACTCAGTTCTAGCCCTCTACAAATGTGCTTCATTCTGGGCTGCCAGATCCTTTAGGAGAGCTTCAGTCAAGACAACAACAAGGTAATCTGTAGGGGATTCTTCTTTAAATACTGCCTAGTACATTTGTTTAATGTGTCCTTATGTTTTCTTCATGCATGTGGATAAAAACTTAAACAAAAAGCAAACCTACAAGTCTGATAGACAGACTAAACCCTTTTATTTAGTGGGACATGCTGCTTTCCCTTTTGCAGCTGAACTAGCTTGCACAACTCACATCTGACAAGGAAGACCCCTTGTATTTTAAAACTCCTGACCAGCCTTCAAAGCCCCACAGCTTCTCTCCTAAAGCTGTACTCTGTAACTAGCGTTAGTGCTAGCTTTCTTAAGGAGGACTTAATTCAGTAACCTCAACAGGGAAAAGGTCAATTTTATTATTTCATTCTGTTAAACACGCAACAAACGCCATAATAAACTTCGGCTTTTGTGCATTTTTCTTTATTTGAAGTTGGGAATTCTCTAGACAGGAAGAACGAATAAAGGGAGAGAATACACTATAATGGGCAGCCACTCCATTATAGTGTGAAAAAGATAGAGGATACTGCTGCAGCAGAATTTGAT
Source organism: Neoceratodus forsteri (assembly GCA_016271365.2). NCBI lineage: Eukaryota > Metazoa > Chordata > Ceratodontiformes > Ceratodontidae > Neoceratodus > Neoceratodus forsteri. The sequence continues at coordinate 210,315,622 of CM057451.1, forward strand.
AGAAGGAGAGGCAGATGGGGGGGCAGAAACAAGAGGGCAAAAGACTAGAAGTCTGTCTCGAGGATTTCTAAGTCCAAATCTGGGGCAATACTGCCACACACTCCCATGCTTAAGTGATAACCTATCTAGGTTATCAAGACAACCTACCCCTTTACACTTGGGTAGGATGGAGCTCCGGCCCAGGGTCCCTTAAATACTTCTATTGTTATAGGAACAAACAATTCAACCTAATTCATTCTAACACTACCCTGGGGTGTCTATACCAATATCATTCTCTCTATTCGAAATAGAGTTATGACCTCAAAATAATATTTTAACATTCTATACATTATCCCATTTGTCAGGATAAATAATCAGCATTTGCATGCGAGGTACCAGCTCGATGTTGCACAGTAAATATGAAAGGCTGTAATGACAGGTACCACCTCATGATTCTGTTGTTTTTATCTTTCATGTGGGACAAAAGCAAAGGGGATTATGGTCTGTTACTAGGGTAAAAGGGGCTCCCCATAAATAAAATCATAATGATTCAATTGCCCATTTTGCTGCTAGACATTCTAGTTCAACCGTACTATATTTCCTCTCTCTATCATGTAACTTTCAGGAGATATATACTATAGGGTGTTCTTCTCCATTTATAGTCTGACTAAGTACAGCTCCCAGACCCATCCCAGAGGTGTCTGTTTGGACTTCAAATGGGTAATCAAAATCAGGGCTCCTTAACACAGGGGAAGAGCACTGTGTCTCTTTTATGGTATTAAAGGCTTGTTCACATTCTTGTGACCATTGTATTTTTATTCCCATATTTCTTTTTTGTCAGACCACTTAGCGGGGCAGCAATTGTAGAGAAATTGGGGATAAAACGCCTGTAATACCCAGCAAATCCTAAAAATGAACGGATTTGTTTCTTTGCGGTTGGTCTGGCACTGTTAGCAACCACTTCTACCTTATCCATTTGTGATTTAATGAGCCCATTACCAAGCACAAATCCCAAATATTTGGTCTCATTCATAGCCAATGCACATTTACTTGGATTAATGGTCATACCTGCCATTTTGATTGAATTTATTTTGTCTCGGAGATGTGTCAAAATGGGAATCCCAGTCTTTACTGAATACGACCACATCGTCCAAGTATGCAGCACAAAATGTAGTGTATGGTGTTAATATTTGATCCATATACCACTGGAAAGTGGCTGGTGTGCCATGGAGCCCAAATGGCATAGTACAGAACTGGAAAAGGCCTGTAGGGGTACTGAAAGCTGTTTTTTCTTTATCTGCACTAGCCAAAGGGATCTGCCAATATCCTTTGGTAAGATCTAACTTGGATATGTATCTAGCATTCCCAATTTTATCTATAATATCATCTATTCGAGGCATAGGGTACGCATCGAATTATGCAACTTGGGTTAAGGTTTCTAAAGTCGAGGCACAACCTAATACCTCCTTCCTTCTTTGAAACTATCACAACTGGAGACCCCCATGCACTTTTTGAGGGTTCAATGATTTCTAAGGCTAGCAGTTTGCTGATTTCCTCTTGCACCTCTTTTCGAACCCTCTCAGGGAGTCTATAGGGTCTTTTCCTAACTGGGCCTCCATGAGTTTTTATTTGATGTTCCACATTTTTAGCCTTACCAGGTATGCTTGTAAAGGTTGTGGCAAAGGTTTGAATCAGAGCGTCTAGTTGCTCTCTTTGTTTTTGTTCTAAACTGGGGTTTATAAACATGTCTTGGGGTCCTTTCCTATCCTCCATTCACCCATAAGCGACTTCAAAATCTGTCTCCCCCTTTGTCAGGTATGACCATGAGACTGATGTCATAATTTGTTCTTTCATACCATCTTTTTAACAAATTTATATGATACACCTTTTTTCCAGGTTTAATATCATGGGTAGCTATTTCATAATTAACCAGGCCTGTCTGCCTCAGAACCTGATAGGGGCCCTGCCACTTCATAAGTAACTTGTTACTAGACGAGGATAACAATAATAATACCTGATCCCCACTCTGAAATTGTTTCCTACTTGTACCTTGATCGTACAATGATTTCTGTACTTTTTGAAGGCTTGCACACTGGATTCATTGCTTTAGTTACATAAGTCACTAACTTCTGCCTCAGTGTTTTCATATACTCAGCAATGCCTTTTTGCTTCATCTCCTTCCCTTCTTCCCAGAATTCTTTTATGACATCTAACGGTCCCCGAGGATTTCTGCCATATAGAAGGGAAAAAGGGGAATAGCCAGTAGAGGCCTGGGGTACCTCTTGATAGGCAAATAAAAATAGGGTAAATATTTATCCAGTTTTTCCCTTCCTCATGGACAAATTTCATCAACTTCCGTTTCAAAGTTGGATTGAAACGTTCTACGAGTCCATCTGTCTGGGGATGATGGGGGGAGTTCGTACTGCCACAATACCCAACAATCTGTAAAGTTCTTTTAATAAAGAAACATTAAAATTACTCCCCTGATCCGATAAAATCTCTTTCGGTATACCCACTCTACTAAATAATTTAACTAGTTCTTCTGCTAATTTCTGGGTGGTGACAGTGCATAAGGGGATGGTCTCAGGATATTTAGTTCCATAATCACAGATTACTAATATGAATTGATTCCCGCTGGAGCTCTTAGTCAAAGGTCCCACTATATCTATTCCTATCCGTTCAAATGGGGTTGTCACTAAAGGGAGTGGTACCAGGGGAACAATCTCTTTTCATCCTACCTGACTTACTTTTTGACACTCACTGCAGCTCTGACAATAGTTAGCTACATCTTTGTGAATACCTGGCCAATAGAACTTTTGTAAAATCCTCTCCAAAGTTTTATCCCGTCCTGCATGTCCTGCCAATGGGATATCATGGGCTAGAAAAATCAAATTGCATCTATACTGGGTGGGAACTATCAGTTGTTCTACCTGTTCTCCTGTATCTTCTTTAGTACATACCCAATACAATATGTTATGTTGTATGATGATCTTAGGGGCACCAGGACCATTTGTTTTATCCACTTCTGGAAACAGGGATTGTAAGGTACAATCCTAGCCTGTTCTTCAGCTATGTTACTTTTTACAAAAATGAAGATATTGATTCAGGTAACCCCTTTTCATTTTCAACCCACCTTCTTTGGGCCGTCTCTTAGCATTTTTAGACACCCTTATTTTCCCTGATGGATCATACAGTTCATCCTGAAATGGAAATACATCCCCCAATTGTTGTGGCAGTTTACTCTGAGCTCTACTGGTTACTGCAGACAGAGTTCCCTTATTTTGTATTAATGCTTGGAAGTCAGGGTAGTCATGGCCAATTAGTATCGGTACTGGTAGACTAGGAACTATCCCTGCAGTCACCTCAGAAAATTTCCCATCTATATTGATACATATCTGCCCTGTAGAATAGTGTTGAGAATCACCATGAACACATATGACATGCATATCAGGTCCTTCACTTTTATTACTCCGAGTATCAAGCAATTCAGGCCTTACTAAAGTATTTTTTCTACCTGAATCTATTAATCCTATTACATTTTGATTGCCCAGCTTTACCATAGTAGTAAAATATCCAGCACCTAGCAGAGCCAAATGAGTAGTACCCCCACATATTTTTGGACATATCTGGCTATATGGCCTAGCCCTTGGCAGTTTCTACAAACAATGTCTGCTAGAAAAGAGCGTCTTTTATTATCAGTTTTATTGTCCTTCTTTAAGTCACTGGTGGTGGAACACTAGTCTGTGTTCTGGAAATAGTTCTTCCTGTTACCATCTCTTGGGGATGTGAAGTCCCTTTCTGATATGTCTGGTGGGCTGTTAAAAAGTCCTCAGCCAAGGAAATGGCTTTTTCTGCTGTTTCTGGCTTATGTTCTTTTACCCATATTTGTACCTCACGGGGGAGTATTTGTAAAAATTGTTCAACAATAAAGGCCTCCATAATTGCAGTTATAGACTTTCCTTCTGGTTGTATCCACTTCCAACTCAGTTCCCATAGATGTGTAAATGTCTCTCTAGGATTGTCTTGGGAATGGTACTTTAATGTACGAAACCTTTGCCTATATGTTTCCGAACTAATATCATATCTTTTCAGTATTTCAGTTTTTACCAGGTCATAATTTTCAGCATCTCTAGAGTCCATGTGACTATAAGCCAATTGGGCCCTCCCAGACAAATAGGGGGCCAACCATACCACCCACTGAGTTTGTGGCCAATTACAAGCCCTAGCCACCCTCTCAAATGTAGTTAGGTAGGCCTCTATATCATCTGAGTTAGTCATTTTAGTTAGCTTGATGTCTTTTGGGTTGGAGGTACCACTATCCCCACTATTGCCAGTAATAGACGCAATTAATTGTAACACTTTCACAGTCTCAGCCCACCTGATTTCCTGCTGCCGCAGTTCCCGTTTCCTTTCCTGGGCATCTATTTCCCGCTGTCTCTCCATCTCACTCTGTCGAATCGCCAGCTAATGTAATAAACCAGCCAAGTCCTCAGGTGGTTCCTCTCTGAAGGGTATCTTCTGTAGAACCTCCTCGGACTCCTCCTCGCTGTATGTTTCCTCCTTTGCCATGAGATCCTTTCTCCTGACATCTGGACCCAGTCCTGGATTCAAAGGGTCTCCTGTCAAAGCCGTCTGGGTTCTGGTCACCATTCCCAACTTCTCCTCTCCACCGGATGCCATCTCCACTCCAAGTTGTCTGGAACCCTGGTCAGGTTCCTTACTGGTTTCTCCCAATATGCCTTAGACAACCAGTAACATCCCACTTCTGACACCACATTGTCATAGGGTGTGGGTGTAGACAACTTAACACAGGTAGAGACCAAAGGTAGGTTGTGACACACAAGAATGCCTTGAGTGCCTTTTATTATAATGATCCAAATAAAAATTCAAATAATATAACCAAGGAGGAAATAAAACACTGAAGGTGTAACATAGAGTGGAAGTAGTTTTAGTCTAACTTTCCACTATCTTCTATGGTTCTGGAACAGAGCTTCACCTACTCCCTTCCACTGCTATCTAACATCTGTGTCTACCTTTCTCTCTTTATAGGAATTCACAGGGCATAATTAATCATGTGGTCACTGTAGTCCGCCCCCTAATTAAATAATTACACTTTATTTCTACACTAATACACAAAAATGAGGGACTACAGCTATAACAAGTTGATATTCTATTTTACAATTTTGATATCTTAGTTACTACAGTCTTCAAAGCAGGTTAAAAACACATATTCAATAGTTTGAAACCTTAATTACCTAAATTAACTAATAACTCTGCCCACATTGTGATGCCACTCAGTTCTAGCCCTCTACAAATGTGCTTCATTCTGGGCTGCCAGATCCTTTAGGAGAGCTTCAGTCAAGACAACAACCAGGTAATCTGTAGGGGATTCTTCTTTAAATACTGCCTAGTATATTTGTTTAATGTGTCCTTATGTTTTCTTCATGCATGTGGATAAAAACTCAAACAAAAAGCATAACCTACAAGTCTGATAAACAGACAGACTAAACCCTTTTATTTAGTGGGACATGCTGCTTTCCTTTTACAGCTGAACTAGTTTGCACAACTCACATCTGACAAGGAAGACCCCTTGTATTTTAAAACTCCTGACCAGCCTTCTCAAAGCCCCACAGCTTCTCTCCTAAAGCTGTACCTGTAACAGCGCTAGTGCTAGCTTTCTTAAGGAGGGACTTAAATTCGGTAACCTCAACAGGGGAAAAAGGCTCATTTTTATTATTTCATTCTGTTAACAATGCAACAAACGCCATAATAAACTTTGGGCGTTTTGTGCATTTTTCTTTATTTGAAGTTGGGAATTCTCGAGACAGGAAGAACGAATGGGGGGGGTTGAGAATACACTATAATGGGCAGCCACTCCATTATAGTGTGAAAAAGATAGAGGATACTGCTGCAGCAGAATTTGATAGAAGGAGAGGCAGAAACAAGAGGGCAAAAGACTAGAAGTCTGTCTCAAGGATTTCTAAGTCCCAATCTGGGGCAATACTGCCACACCTATGAACCACCCATCCCAAGTCTTCCCTTTCGTGAACTTGTCCTCCTCCTTCTTCCCTAAAAGCACTATCTCCATGGCCATTTCACTCTCACCTATGTTCTCGCTTCCTCATACTTGGCTGCTGCTTCCCAGCTCACCAAAGCGAATATATCCACATACTCCCCTTTCCATATTTTTTCCTTTGTGGCCAGTGGCACATGCTTACCTATCCTCATCCCGGGCGCACCTATCTCCCTTGTACCTTTACCTTCTTTCTCTGTACCCCCTTCATTTCTGCCCGGCACCTTTTTCTCCATCCTAATCTCTGCCAGAACTGATTCCATCTGCCCTAAACCTCCTGTTCCCAGTGCCAACACAATTTGACCTATGTATTCTTTTATACTATCCCCCACTGCGCTGGGTGTGTTACCTGTAACCTTGTCCGGGCCGTGCTGCCTGGCATCTTCCAAGTGTCCCCTTTTTTCTCCCTGTGCTTGAGGAGGAGGGTGAACTACTAGGGTTTGTGGAGGGAACACAGTGTTCTGGGGATCTGGTCTGGGTTCAACAAGGGAGATCCCACCTTGATCGGGGGGAGGTACTGGTGTCACCATGTCTATAGGCTGCAGGGGTACTGGATCAGCCACCTTGGTAGATCCCACTGCCAGTGGTGGCACCCTAGTGGGACTGCGTGGCCCTTCAGCTGGTCATTTCCCTCTGCCCCCTTTTCCCAGGCCCGCTTTCCTCTTCTCCCTGGGTCTCCCTGGTTCCTCCTCCTCCACCAGTTCCCACATTCTGTTGGCTTTTTCCGCCAATTCAATTATAGCCCTGTAAGCATCTTCGTTTGATGGCCTGCTCTTCTTTGGTGCCATGTCCTCTCTTTCCTTTTCACTGTGAAGATAACTACGGGAAGAGAACAGGATTAATTATATCTATATATATATATATATATATACTTTGTAATGCCTTCTCTCTGTCCCTCGTGCCATGTGCCAGCATACCCGGTCAGACCCCCAGTAAAAGGCCTCCATCCTACACAATAGGCAACCAGGTCCCGTTGGCTGCTCCCTGCCATGCCCTTGGTGAGTGGTGCATGCCACGTGGGCCACCCATTGCCCCCCTCAGGGCCTATCCATTGGCCCCCTTTAAGCATTCCCTTGACCCCTCTTATTTATTTACTATTATATTCCCTTTTTTCCTTTTTTTTGTGCCTCCGCCCCTTCCTCCCCTTATTTGTATGCCCCATCCCTCCTCTGTTTCCCCAGTGCCATCTACTATGGCTGCGAAGTTTGCTGCCAGCCCCCCACTGGGTTACTACCTTCGAGGGTGAAGCCCGGGCTAAGGAAAATGCCCCTTGAAGGGGCTTGCTCTCCCCCCATGATGTACCCCAGTGGGAGGCAGCACCTAGGTTCTTTTTGGGGGTGAGGAGTGTCCGTTTCTCCACCTGTGACCCGCTGGCGTGTGTGTGCATTCATGCTCCCATTTTCCCTGTGAGCCAGTCTCCCCCTGTGAACCATACCCGCCCCCTTGCCTTTTAGCCCTCTCCTGTCACCCCCACTGCTCCTTTATTCAGATCCCCCCATCCTCACGACTGTTGCATGGCATGTGATGTCATGCCGCATGGTCGTGGTGTGCTTCCGCTCCCCCTTGATACAGGTCTGCTTCCTGCTGGCCCCTACCATGCTCATTCTCGCATCGTCTAGCCAGGCTAACCTCAACAGGAGCTTCCTCCTAAAAGAGGATTCAGCACTCACAACCTGTGCTGAGCTAGACAGAAAACAGTCCCAAAACACAATAAGCAGCACAACAAGGGGAAGGGGCTTTTATCGCGACCACTGCATTGGTGTTACGTCATACCAGCGTGGCTGCCGAATCGTGCTCTCACTCCCATTGCTTCAGGGCCTCTTCCAGGCCTATTAATCTCACAAGCACACTGAAAACAGGCCCAAATGCAGCAAGCAGCACAAACAAGCGGAAAGGGCTTTTATTGTAACCACCACATGGCGTGTGACGTCACTCCACGTGGTCGCCGGATCGCGCTCTCGCTCCCTTTGCTTCAGGGCCTCTTCCAGGCCAAGCAACACCACAAACCCCTTCACCCTTGTCCCAAGCTTCCTTATCTGGCCACCACTGCTATTGCAGCCCTCTTCTGGTGCAGGCCCCCAGTAGTTACCAACGGGTGGGTTTCCCACTGCCAGTTCCTTGCCCCATTACCATGCAAGTTGGCCCCATCTCCCCTACTGAAACAAACCTTCACCAGCTGCACAGCGCCTTGCAATCCCTATCGCGCCTATTCCTCTACATAACCATGCCGGATACCAATACATCTTAATATGCCTGCCCTGATACATACACTAGCCTCGCTTTTTCAGCTGTACAGCGCCTCACAATTCTATCAACGGCTCTCCTTTTCATCAAATGTTGCAGAGATAATTGTAACCCCAACCTGCCTGCTTTGACCAACGCTACTATCATCAACTGTTAAACCAAACCAAATGAATTGGACCTTCTAAACAGCCATAAAAACCATATCAGCTCTTCTTTGTCTTTTCTTTTTTTTTAAAACAGCCTTTTGTTTATTAACCACCCGCTTCACCCTGTCTTCTATCATATCTTTTATGTGATATTCTGCCCAAAACTATATTTCTTCAACTATACACTGTAAAAAAAATTTTTTTTAAAACAACTTCAACTATACTCCCACAACTAAATTGTTTGTTTCCTTAACTTTCACTCCTGGTGAACAAATCTTAAAACAATATGCCAATCTGACATGCTGCAGTTGATTGTAGAATCAAAAACTCCAGCAAAAAGTGGCTGAGGCCCCCCTGTGCTGTCCATTATGTACCTGCACATGCCCCTCATCTTCCTGTTGCCTACCCATTGTTCTAACCCTTAGCCCCTCCCCTTTCTTCTTCCCTACCCTCATGAGCACAACCATCCTAATGAAGGAGGGAAGGGGTGCACCAGGACAACCTGGTCTGCCCCTTAAAGGGCAAATTCCATTAGACAAAGGAGACAAGAGGACAGAATTTTGGATTTTTTTGCTTTTTTTAATATCTTTTTTTTATTTGTTTTGTGTTTTTTTGGGGGGCGGAGAGGGACAATAACACTTGAGGACATACACATACAAGTTACACATACAGAAATGAAAAAAAAGCATGAAAAAATTAAGAAGTATTGCCACTGCTACCCAGATGATGATTAATCTCTTCCACAAGTTTCAGCAACTTCTTCTGGTTCTTTATGAATCTGTTCTGATTTTCTTTTATGCTTTTGATCTCCTGCAAAGCTTCCATGACCACATGCCCCATGTGGAACACTTCTTCCCACAGGATGGCCAGCTCTGCCTGAGTTACCACTGCCTGGGAATGAATGGTGGTAGTGGGGGATGGGCTGTGAAGCCTGTGATGCTGCTACATCCTCCTGTTCCCATCTGAACTCTACATGCACAAACCTACATTCCTGTCTCATCACAGCAGGTGTTGACCCCCCCACTGTCCCACATCCCTCTGAGGAGCCACAAGATCATGCTGCAGCCTGGCTTACCTTTCTTGGGCATGGTGAACTCTGAAGTGGGTTCCCTGCCCGCCAGTACTGAGATGGCTCCCCTTTTTCTCCCATCTTACTGCTGTCCCACACAATTTACATGTGATACTGCTCAAGTCTTCATTGTGCCACTCAAAGAATTCCCACACTGGAGATAGATGGTAAGAAAAGGGGGACCCTGCATTTACTGAGGGCAACTGTTGCTGCTGCTCTGCTGGGTCAGGTTCTGCCTGCTGCTGTTGGACCATCACCGCCTGCTCCTGTTCCACCTGCAGCTGCTGCACCACCACCAGCTCCACCTGCAGCTGTTCTGCAACTTTTGCCTGCCTGCTACTCTGCCATTGCTCCTTCTGCATTTCACCTATGTGGTCAAATGACTCCCTCTCAGCCCAAAATGCAACATCATTAAGACACTGCCTACTATGTCCTACAGTACCATGGTCCACTTTTCCCACTTCTGACATACTAGCAAGTTACAACTAGTAACTACTGCCACCAAAAAGGAAGGGGTTGAATCACACAAGATCAAATACAACAAAAAAAGAGAGAAAAAAATGAAAAGACCAAACAATGAACACTGACAAAATGAAGCTACAGGACAGATAAGTAAAAGTACTGAAAATAAAATGCTTTAAGTAAGTATCTAAAGAGGTTTGGGTGCTTTTCCAACAGGTGATTAGCCACAGACCTCAGGGAGCTCTCTGCAGTTTCAACCACTGTGAGAAAGTGAAACTAACTCAATCACTTTCTTCCTGCCTGATTCAGTCTCACCATGTGACCTGCAGTCCTACACAAAGTCATTCATGTGATTCTGCCCTGCAGAAACTGCATTTTGTTGGTGAATTTTGCCAGCAAAATTAAGGTGAAATTACAGGCAAAATCATATAGGTCAACAGTTCTCAAACTTTGTCATAGTGAGCCTCCCCTAAGCCATGGAAAAGATCTTGAGCCTCCCCCAAAATACTGAAATATTTTTGGGCCTCCCCTTAGAAAAATAGCCTACATTTCACAGGTACATCAGGAATAAATTGAAACCTCCTTGCATAGATGGCTCTCATGTTAAGCTTATTGTAACCCCCCCTCCCAACAGGACAACCTATTGCTCCAATATTTTGACTCTTGAACCATTGTTACCCCTTACTGCCATACCTTCATGGATCAGATTGCTTTCCATTTGCCCTCTAACTGGAATAACCTTCCTGATGACCTCTGCCTCTCCCCCTGTTCTTAAGCAACTTCTTGGGGATCATTTTGCTCCCTCCTGCTCTTATTCCTAGTACCTGTATGGTTAACTCTTGTATTTGGACAGTTCTGCTGCCAGTCTAATTGATCAATTGTTCCTTATATTATTAGTTTATTGTTAATTTGTTTGCACTTTTATTCATTTTGTATTGCTTGAGTGTTTTGCAGTTACATTCTGATCTGTATTCTCTCTCACTACCCTTCCTGGATTTACAACTGATATACGCCATGGCTCAGTGTACAGTACCTTCCCTGGTCACAGACTTGTGAATAAATACATAAATCCACCTACTATTATCCTCTTTCAGTTTGCCTTATCCCTTCACACAAAATCTATAAAGTTCAAAATTGAAATATAATACTTTTTCAAGACTTGCTTGAGCCTCCCCTTGAACAGGTTGGGGCCTCCCCAAGGAGGCTGACCTCACCATTTGAGAACCCCTGATATAGGTGAATGTTGGCTATACCCCAGTGGATTCATGAAATGCTCCATGGAGGCAGATTTCCCAGATTCGCACAAATTTAGAAACCAAATTAAAATTTTGCAACATCTCTAGTCATGTGTGTCACTGCTGTCATGTTTCAAATCCTGACCAAAATGTGTTTTCACTCCCGTGGCACAGACTAGCTTTGCAGTTGCACAGAATTACTTTTTGGTGGGGATTTGACAATTTTCTGTACCAGTTACATGAGGGGGATAATAAGATGGCTATGCTGACAATTTGTTCACTGTTGTCCTATAAATGGAAGTGCAAAGCTCTTCCACAGTGATGTATGTATATGCATCTACTGAGGAATGGGAGCGAACGGCCCTCTTGGCCCTGCTCTCCCACAGGTAAATAAGGATACGATTATTCTATCTCAAAAAGTAATGAAATAAATTGCAAAAAAAGTTGTTAATGTTCTAGTTATGGTTAAAGTGACAAAATAGGGAACTGTGGTGTTAGGACTTCAACCTGAATGCCCCATCCACACCCTGCACACACCAACAGGCATCAGGGGTGTGCCTTGGGGTCATCAGCCCCAATGCTCACCCCATTCTCCTATACTGTACCCATCTGTTACTGCTTTATTTTTCTCTGTAGCAAAGTGTTTCTTACAGGGTATATCTTCTGTGAAATTATTACAGGTGGTGCTTACATTTGTGTGACTTTATATCATTAGGCTAAGCAAAATTACTGTTTGCCTCTATTTTATTTATTTTTTGCTGAAAAGGTTTTTTTGTCTCAGAAGTATTGCAGTCTCCTTTTCACATTGAAGGAGCTAATTGCTTTCCTCCCACTGCTCTTCCAGGGTATTAGGTGTATATGGGGGTGGATCTGGAAAACTGCCAGCAACTTCCAATAGAAAGAAGGGTTAAAAGGTCAGGTTAGTTGATATCTTGGAGGTAGAAGGCTAGGTTTGCTGGCCAAGGCACCTAGTTTCATCTGAGCTCTTTCATTCTAGCTTGCTTGAAAGGAGAGAACAAAGAACCTTACCAGAGTAAGGGAAAGGATTAAGACTTTTGGCTAGGCAGATTTACTGTGTGTTGTTTTTATTTTGTACTCACAGGGATTGTTACTGTTTGTTGCTAGCATTTTATTGCTTTATTTTTCTCTGATTCAAATTTCTGTAGCTGGGTATACCTTCTACTGCATTATTACAAGTTGTGCCTACTGGTGTGTACTAACAGATTACTGCTGTAATATTCTGATTCAAATTGTCTTTTGCAAGGTATATTTTCTTTTACTGCTTTATTTTTCTCTGTAGCAAAGTGGTTCTTACAAGGTATATCTTCTGTGAAATTATTACAGGTGGTGCTTACATTTTTGGGACTTTTTATCATTAGGCTAAGCAAAATTACTGTTTGCCCCTATTTTATTTATTTATTTTTTGCTAAAAAGGTTTTTTTTGCCTTAGAGGTGTTGCAGTCTCCTTTTCACATTGAAGACAGGGAGAGTGAGAAAGCAGCCGCAGCTTCCTTGAATCAAGAAGGTTATTTTCTAGACTACACTAAACTGAATTATTACTTTTTGGACCTGTGTAAGTAACTAGTATTGATTCTGTTTTTGTGGTGGACTTTTCTTAGTTTTAACTTTAATTTGCCAGGAAGGAACTGTAGCTGGGAGATATTTGTAGTCAGTTGTGACTAGACCTGTTACTTAGCCTTTGTGAAATAGGTGTCTGAAAGGAACCAAGGCACTCCCCGGGGTGGAGGGTAAGAGTTGTAGGTGATTGTTTCTGGACAGCATATGTTTACTCCCACCCTTCCCCTCAGCCCACCCGCTTCAAGCGCATAACTTCATTTATAGCAGGGGCTCTGACATAACGTCCTCAAAACTGCTAACTACATACACCTGTTCATATCCTTAAAGGCACAGCACACTGAATAGCGAGTAGAGGCTCTCACAAGCTTGCACACACTAAACTATGAGCAAAAAACAGAAAAGCATCTGTAACTGGAAGGGACACAGACATGTGGGGAGTGATGCAATGCACTGGCTGTGGAGCAGCAGTCTTCCAGGAGACATTCTGGAGACTGCGTTGCTACCCTTTTTGCAGGCACCTCTCCAGTCGGAGGGAGGAGGTTGTTCATCTCCATGCTGACCTGGCAAGGATTCAGAAAACCTGCTCCCCCACCCAGACCACTGCCACTATCTCAGAGGTTGCCAAGAAAGAGGAGTGGTTGGACCACGGTGAGCTCAGGAAGGGTGAGTGTGGTGGAACAGAGGTGCATCCCTCCAGTTGTGCCTCTCCACAGTTCATTTGCCACACTGGTGAAGCATGGTTCCTCTATGGAGGCACCTGCAGTGGAGACCAAGGAGGATGCTGGGAACCCCCACAATGGAGACCCATAGGAGGGTGGCCCAGGACCCCACGGGGGAAGGAAACAACTCCTGGTGGGGGACTCAATTGTTAGGGGGTAGAACTGGTGGAGGGAAGGGAAAGAGAAGTAAGGTGCCTGCCCAGCACCAGGGCTTGGAGCGACAGGAAACTAATCCTCAGGATCATGGGAGCAGCAGCAAGGGGGAGGGAGCTGGATGTCATTATCCACCTAGGGATGAAAGACCTGGCTGTGAATGGGATCAGAGCAGTGCAACAGGAGTTTGTGGAGTTTGGGAGGGGCCTTAGTCAAGTAGCACACACGGTAACTTTCTCAGAAGTGCTACCTGTCTATGGCATGGATGAGGCTAGGGCACTCTGCACCATGGGATTCAATGACTGGTTGAAAAGCTGGTGCAGAATTCAGGGATTTGGCTTCATTGGGGACTGGGGTGCCACCTGGAAGATGCAGGCCTATACAGGCATGATGGTCTGCATCTATCCTGGAGGTGACCAGGATCCAAGGTGATAGGTTTAAATGTTTCAGTGGCAAGCATTTAAACTAGCCAAGGGGGAGGCACTGAAGAGGAGAAGGGAAATCCTAGCCCCCCCAAAATCAGGGTAATTAGTGAGGTAAACACCAAAATAGAGCAGTTGATAGGGAGAAGGGCAGGAATAAATGGAGAAAAAGACAAAGGTAGTAGGGACAGGGATGGGGTAAAAAGAAATAAAGCTATAAAAAATGGAAGGTAATGAGTACCAATGCTCATAGTCTAGGTAAAAAGCTTCCTGAAATGGTGGCCTTGATGGAAGAGGGAAGCCTGGATATTGTGGCAGTCACAGAAACATGGTACACAGAGAGCCATGACTGGGATGTCAACATACCAGGGTACACAATCTACAGGATGGACAGGGAGGGAAGAAGAGGAGTAGCTGTCTATGTATGGGAAGGGATAAAAGCAACAGAACTAAAGGGTAAACAGGGAGGAGAGGAGGCACTGTGGGTCACCCTGGATACTAGAAATGGCTCCACAATCTGCACAGGGGTTGTATACAGACCCCTGTCTCAGGGGGAGGAAATGGACAAGGAAATGATAGAAGGCATCCTTGGGATGGCAGAGAAAGGGGACATATTGCTGATGGGGGACCTGAATATGCCAGATGTTGACTGGAGCACCTTTGCTACAGCCACATCCCAGAGCAGGGCCATTCTCTATGCCCTACATGGGGCATGCCTCAGACAGCTAGTTTTGGAACCCACTCAGGAGAGAGCAAGTTTAGACCTGGTACTCTCAAATGGGGATGGAGAGAGGATCTCTGATCTTGAAGTGGGTAGCCATCTGGGAACAAGCAACCACAAACAGTGTGGTTCACGATAAACTTAGATGCAGAGCCAAGCCACACAAAAGTGAAGGTACTGGACTTCAGGAGGGCTGATTTTGTCCAAATGGGAGAGTGCCTCAGAAAAGCATTAGCAAACAGGCAAGAAGGTGGGGTGGTACAACAATGGGGAAACATCAAAACCACCATCACAGAGGCAAAAAGCCTTTGTGTGAATCAAATTAACAAATCAAAATGAAAGAAAAAAACACTATGGTTCTCTAAAGAAGTGGTGGGGAAGGTACAGGAGAAAAAGATAGCATTCAGGAAGTATAAGGAAACACAGAAGAAGCAGGACAGAGAACTGTACCAGTTAAAGCAGAAGGAAGTGGGTAAGGCAGTCAGAATAGCAAAGGCCCAAACTAAGGAAAAGATAACCAACTCAGTTAAGAAGGGGGATAAAACCTTTTATAGGTACATTAGGGAGCAAAGAAAGACTAAGGCAGGGATACTGAAGCTGAACAAAGAGGAAGGTGGTTGGGCAGACAGCGACAGTGAAAAAGCAGGGATACTGAACGAATACATCTGCTCAATATTCACAATGGAAAAGCAGGGGGAAATACCTAATCCGGTCAATAGAAGCACTGTGGATAGGGGGGGTTGATATTAGTCCTGTCACAAAAGAAAGGGTTCTGAAAGAACTCTTAAACTGAAGGTGGATAAAGCAATGGGGCCTGAAGGGATTCACCCCAGAATTCTAAAAGAACTAAGGGAAGAACTAGTAACACCACTGACTACCCTTTTTAATAAATCAGGGAAGGATGGGGTGGTACCTGAGGACTGGAGGAGGGTGGATGTGATTCCCCTTCACAAAAGTGGGAGCAAGACAGAGGCAGAAAACTTAAGACCTGTCAGTTTGACCTCAGTGGTAGGGAAAATGATGGAATCACTTCTGAAGGAAAGAATTGTTGAGTACCTAGAGGCTAGTGGGGCACAGAACCCAAGGCAGCATGGATTCACAGTGGGAAGGTCATGTCAGACAAATCAAATTGATTTCTTTGACTGGGTGACCAAAGCAGTAGACCAGGGAGGGGTTGTGGACATGGCCTACCTAGACTTTAGCAAGGCATTTGACACAGTCCCGCAAACAAGATTAATAAACAACTTAGCCAGCCTGAGAGTGGGTCCCATGGTGGTAGCCTGGGTAAAACACTGGTTGGATAACAGGACACAGTGGGTAATAGTACATGGAGTCCACAGTGAAGAAATGAGGGTTACTAATGGGGTACTGCAGGGATCAGTACTGGGGCTGGTCTTTATTAATGTCTTTTTAAGTGACGTTGCAGAGGGACTAGAAGGGAAAGTATGTCTCTTTGCAGATGACACAAGGATCTGCAACAGGGTTGATACGCAGGGTGGAGTGGAAAGGATGAAAAGGGACTTGGCAAGGTTGGAGGAATGGTCAAATGTATGGCAGCTTAGATTCAATGCAAAGAAGTGCAAATTAATGCACCTGGGAAACAAAAACCCAGGGGAAGAGTACACAATGGGGGTTGAGATACTGACAACAACAAAAATGGAAAGGGAACTGGGGGTAGTCATATCAGATGACCTAAAGGTGGGCCAGCAATGTGAGAAAGCAGTAAGGAGGGCTGGGGGGATACTGGGATGCATAGGGAGAGGCATCACCAGTAGAAAACAGGAAGTTGTTGACCCTCTGTACAGACAGTTGGTAAGACCACATCTGGAGTACTGTGTATAGTTCTGGAGACCCCATCTCTGCAAAGATATAGACAGGGTGGAGGCTGCCCAGAGGAGGGCAACCAAAATGATGCAGGGTCTGCATCAGAAGACATATGAAGAAAGAATAAAGGAACTAAAGATGCATAGCCTCAAGGAAAGGGGGGGGACATGATAGAAACTTTCAAATACCTCAAGGGAATCAACAAAGTCCAAGAGGGTAGCATATTTCAGAAAAAGAGATGTGCCAGAACAAGGGGGCACAATTTGAAGATAGAGGGGGGATGGCTCAGAGGTAATGTGAAGAAGTATTTCTTCACAGAGAGGGTTGTGGGTACATGGAACAGCCTTCCTGGGGAGGTCATAGAGTCAAAGAGAGTGTTGAAATTCAAGAATGCATGGAACAGACATAAGGCAATTCTAGTGGGGGGTAGGAGGAAGTAGGCTGTTGGTTAACTAGGATCTGCAGCTTATCCATTAGGTAGGGAAATGGGTAGACTAGGTGGGCCAAGCGGTCTTTATCTGCTGTCAAATTCTATTTTTCTATGTTTTTATCTTAGCTTATTTACTTATGGAACAGGGTGAGTATTAAGGCTGAAGACCCTAAAACACACCCCCAACACCCGTTGGTGTGTGCAGATTGGGTAGGGTGTTAGGTTTGGTAATCCTAATGCCACATTTCCCTTATTTTGTCACTTTAACCCTAACTAGAGCATTAATGATGTTTTTAGGCAATTTATATACTATAGTGGCACAATAGTACCACTATAGTTAGGGTCGAGTAGGTTGTTTAACCCCTACTTTTGCACTTTTTTTTCATTCAAATTTTATTAAGCATTTATATTACAGAGAATACATCCACGTAAAAGAAACATATATACATGCATATCTCAGTTAACATTAGGATCCATTCTCTGTCTACCCTACACTAATCCCAAATGTCACCCCACTCCCCTCACCCCCATCCCCCCAGCAATACGGGTAACCACCTGTCACTAATACCTTATTACCCAGGAGAAACAAACCCTACCCCTGCAGGGAGTATAATGTTTGTAGGGGTCCCCATATCATATTAAACCTTGGTAACTTATTTTGAAGAATAGCTATAGTTCTTTCTACTCTGAGGTTGGCAAGCAGTTCCTGTAACCACTCTGTGTAAGAAATTTCAGTGGAGTCTTTCCAATGTTTGAGGACCACTTTCTTAAGGGATGCCAAAATTAAACTTATATGATATTTTCTGTTTCTCACTGGAATATGTGCAACATCCCCAAGCAAACATATCTCTGGTGTGAAGAGGTCCTCCAGTCCCAGTAAAGGATCAACCTTCATTTTAATGGCAGTCCAAAGTGGAACTACCTTAGGGCATTTCCAGAAAATATGGAGAAGATCCCCTTTTCCTTGATGACATCTGATACATACTGAGGAGGACACCAAACCCAACCTTGCCAGCTTCTGGGGGGAATAGTAGATATTATGTAATAATTTAAATTGCATCAACCTGAGCTGATCTTGAAGAATGTATTTGTGACAGCTATGCCACAGTGCTGTCCAATTGAAGGATCCGTCAGGAAATAATGAGGCCCAAAAGGAGGTAGGTGCGAGGTTTTGGGAGTAGGCCCAATTGAATAACATGCAGTATAGCTTAGACACCGTGTGTGGCAGGCCAATTAATAGACCTAAAACTGCTTGGAAATCCATTTTGGAAATGGCTATCGGATCTGGGCCCAACGTCCTTAGTAAAAGATGTCGAAGTTGAAATAATTTAAAGATGTCCATTTGTGGAAGTTGAAATTTATCCAAAATTTCTGCTGAGGTGAGTAATTGTCCATCCAGTGTGATTACATCGGATAGAAGGCATTCACCCAGTTGAGAAAGCCAAGTAGTATTGAGAGGCTTAACTTCAATTAAAAAGTGGGGATTACCTCTTATGGGTTGAGACGGATCCCTGGTATGGGTATATTTTAAAAATACACATAGCTGCGAGTGAACTTTAACAGATAAACCTACCGGAGACTATCTAAACATTGCGGGTAAAGATTTAGGGTTAAGGTATAACAGGGCCTTTGGTGAAAGGCCTTGTTTCTTGATACAAGACAATTCAATCTGTAACCATAGAGGTGCATAATTGTTTGGGCCCGAGGGGACTGAGGGTTGTACCCATCCAAGACATTTATTTGCGTGACTGGCCCAAAAGTATAGCCCGATATGAGGTAATCTCAACCCACCCATTAATTTAGGGGCAGCTAATTTGTGATAGGCCATTCTGGCTTTTTTAAAATTCCAGATAAAATTAGCAATTATCCCATGTATTTTCTTAAACCATGAAAGTGGAAGCCAGATATTTAACATGTTCAGAAGATAGAACAATCGAGGAAAAACATTCATTTTAATTAAATTAATTCTCCCCCATAAGGTAAGTGGAAGCACTGCCCATCTTTTAAGATCTAATTCAATAGTATGGACCAAGGAGTCTAAGTTCAGCTGTTGGATCCAACCTGAACTCCTTGCAATGGTGAGTCCCAAATATTTTATAAAGTCAGATTTGCAGGATACTCCTAAGTCAGTAATTTCATGCTTAAGAGTTCTGTTATTAAGGGGGTGTACTACCGTTTTCTCCATATTAAGTTTATAATTAGAGATTTCACTATAGGTCTGTATGATTCTTAATAAGACTGGGATAGACCTGGTTGGGTGCGATATGTGTAGCAGAAGATCATCCGCATATGCCGTTATTTTAACCATGTGGCCATGGATTTTAATACCCCGCACTTCGGGATTATGTAAAATATTCTTGATAAGGGGTTTGAGATAAAGATTGAAAAGGAGAGGAGATAACGGGCAACATTGTCTGGTACCCACATGCAACCTGAAAGGATCTGACAATACCCCATTACAGGAAATCCTGGCTGAGGGCATCGAGTATAATGAGGTAATCCAATTCAAGAAAGCAGCAGGGAAACCGAATGTTTTCATTGTGGCTAACAGGTAGTTCCAATAGACCCTGTCAAAGGCCTTCTCTGCCTCCAGAGAGATCAGCACCATAGGCAGGTCTGACTCCCCGGACACAGAGAGGACATGAGCAAGTGTCCTTAAATGGTCACTAGATGATCTCCTTTTCATAAAACCAACCTGCTCCACACCAATCAAGTTGGGCAAAATTTTGTTTATACGGTCAACCAATAACTTCGCAAGAATTTTAACATCGTAGTTAAGTAATGAAATGGGTCTGTAACTACAGACTTGATCTGATGGTTTATCTGGTTTGGGCAGTAGTACAATAAGTGCCTCAAATAAGGATCTATCAGTTGCCTGACCATTAAGAATGTATTGGTATAACGAGATAAGTAATGGGGACAGTTCTTTTGAGAAAACTTTATAGAAATTAGATGAAAAGTCATCTGGACCTGGTGCTTTGTTAAGTAGGAGATCCTTTATAACTCACTCTATTTCGTCTTGAGTAATAGGGACAACAAGTTGAGCCCGTTGGACATCCGATAGAGAGGGGAGGTTCAACCCATCTAGGTAAGAGTGTATTTTTTCATCAGCAGGGGGGGTTTTCATTGCAGTATAGAGCAGTTCAAGGTACTTCCTGAACTCCTCAGTAGTTTGTTTGGGGGAAGTTCTAATAAGACCATTATCGATAGCTTGGACTGCAGGTATTAATCTGGAGGATTCTACCTGTTTAATACATCTTGCCAACATGCGACCAGCTTTCTCCCCTTGATCGATGTAACTAGCCTTCGTTTTTATCATAGCTAATTCAGCTTGCTCGCCCAGTGCTTTTAAATATATGTTGCTCAATTTAATTGCCTCTTGCTTATCATCCTCTGTAGAATGGAAAGATAAATTAGCCTCCTTTACTCTAAATTGAGCCAATAACTCAGACATGTACTGCTCTCTATCTTTTTTCTTCTTAGTTGCCAGACCTATTAAGATTCCCCTTAAGAAAGCTTTAAGTGCTCCCCATTCCATATCCAGCCAGTTGGTAGAATTAGAATTATTTAAAATAAACTCAGATATTTGTGAAGAAATATAGCTTACTATATTTGGGTCTCTTAGTAACTGATTATTAAGTTTTCATCTATTACCTTTTTTAGGAAACTGAAGAGGATACTAGAGAATGGTCTGAAGGAGGCCCAGCGAGAATTTCAGTGTCTAATACCCCTGAGAGGAGGTTACGTGAAACAAAGATGTAATCAATTCTAGATGCTGAGGCATGAACTTGGGAAACAAAAGTAAATTCACAGGTATTTGGATGGAGAATTCTCCAGACATCGGAGAGACCTGAAAGGTCTAAGAACTCATTTAGTGCTCTTTGGGCTGGGAAAGACCCTTACTGGAGGGTTTAGATCTATCTAACATCGAATCAAGTACCAAATTTAAATCCCCCTCCTATTATAATAGGGATGTCTAGAAATGGGGTTAATGCTTCCATTAACTGTACAAAAAAGGCAGGTGTATCTGTGTTTGGGCCATACACAGATCCTAACAAAACTTCCAGAGTATGTAATTTCCCTTTAAGCAAAATATATCTTCCAGCAGTATCTTGTATCACCTGAAGAGGTATAAAGGGCACGGATCTGTGAACCAGCACCATTACACCCCTACTTTGTGTGTTACCTTAGGAAGTGAAAACTTGTCCTATTTGTAAACGTCTCATACAATTACTTTCGTTGTTAAGCAGGTGAGTCTCCTGCAGAAATATTACGTTGGCTTTTAACAAATTTAGATGTTTTAAAATTTTATATTGTTTGGATTTCTGATGGACGCCCCTTAACATTCCAACTTATAAATCTAATGATTCTGGACAGCGCTATATTAATAACTAAAGTTATAACTATCTACCCCTGCGGAGTATGTCTGTTCCTCCTTTTTTTCACGTAATTTTGCTTCCCTCCCCAACCCTCCACCCTAGGTTAAAATCTCCCATTAATACTTCCTTCCCAATCTTGATTACACACCATCCCCAAAACCCCTCCCTCCCCGTCCCCCACCGGTCCATCACTTTCCATGACAGTTCACTGCTGTTAATCCTCTTTTTCCCCCCCTCTCCCCTACCCTGGCTCCAAATTAGCAGGATTCTGAAGTCACCCATTTTGCCCTGTAATTCCTGCTAACATAACATAGCAATCTTAATCAAAACTGCTTGCTTTGAAACTAGATACAAACCCAACAAGCCAGTATGTCTCCCCTTATTTGAGCAGCTTAACCCATACTCTATAACATTTAAGCTCATATTATATAAAACAAGAAACCAAGTCATATGATAGGCATTAAAAATAAAGAAAATTACCAAATTGCGCTGGTTATTTAGGCTAAATTAAAACAAGAACCAAATCAGTCCCAATAACGCCACCACATGCTTTCAAAATAGGGCGTTTCTCCCAACAAGAAAATGACCCTAATATAGGTCATACAGAATATGAGCTACAATCCAAATTTAAAAAGAAAAACAGAAAGAAGACATAGATGTTAAGCACATCAAAATAAATCACGAGCTAACCCACTAATTGTCCTGTGGTGGCATCGTAATTCCCCTTAAGAAGGACTCTGGCTCCATCAACTGGCTGAATACCAGAACTGGTCCTTGCGTCTTCTATCCAGAGATTCTTAGCGGAAAGCTCGCAGCTCTCTATAATGAAGTCAGATGTAAAACGGGTTAATAACCAGCCAGCCAAAATTATTATATTCTTATCTTGGAAACATCCTTCCAATCTATCTCAAGTTCGTAGACACTACACCCCCCTAATCCACTAGGGGATCGATACGTGCAGAACTCTGGGGATCAAGGGATGAGTGACCAGCAAAGGGACTATGAGGATCCAAGCTATTTCCCCATGACAACAGGCATCTAAACGAGCAGAAAACAGATGAGGTGAAGCAGACGTCTTGAGTAAACCATAACCCCAGTCTGGGTCACTGAACAAGACCTAATGTTCCAATCAATAGAAGATATACACTTCTCACCTCCATGGAAAGTCTGTTAAAACTTTTAGGTAGATTTGAAAAGATTAGGAAGCGCTGATTGAAGTGCTGCAGTTGTTAGCTCCACATTCTCATATGATTTCCAGGTATCCGCTGTAAATGCCTGGAGCTTAGCAGGATAGGACATTCTGAATTTGATGCCCATTGCAATTAGCTTGCTCAGTAGCGGGTGGAAGGCTGCTCTACGTTGGTGAATCGAAAGTGGGAGATCTTGAGCGATTCTGATCCTTGAGCCCTTCCACTGCAATTTCTTCATTTCCTTAGCTTTCAAGATAAATAGCTGCTTCTCTTGGTAATTAAGAAATTTGAATATTAAGGTTCGAGGGGGCACTCCATGAGGCGGTACAGGACGCACAGCACGATGAGCTCTTTCAATACTATAGCAAGGTCCAAAGGGTGAGGGACCTGCAATTTTTTATACAAACTTCTGGACAAATTTGATGGGGTCCGGTTCTTCCTCTTTTTCAGGTAAGCCGATGATCACCGTGTTATTGCGGCGGCTTCTACCCTCGAGATCCTCCACTTTCAGGTCGAGTTTAGCCAGTCGATGATTAATTTGGCCCAATGCGGGGTCTACTTTTTCAGCCCGGGTTTCCAGTGAGCGTATGTGTGCTTCATTATCGGAGATTCTATGCGATAAATCTTCTAAAGCAGAGGTGATGTTTTTAATCTCACTTGTAAGCACTTGCATTTCAGCTTTGAATGGACAAAATTCCTCCAAGAATCTTGAAAGTGTCAGAGGTTCTTCCAGGTAACACTTGAGGTAGGTGCCTGGGGGTGCTGTATAGCAGAGGCCTTAGACTTTTTCAGGGCCTTCTCCGGAGTAGCTGGTGGTGTGCATCTCAGTAAGGCTTTAGGCATTTCTGCTTCCATCAGGTTTTCTACGGGATGAGTATCGACTAGTAAGTAGTTAAAGGCAGAAATTTAATAAAAGTCATGCTGGATTCATCATTTTGGAGCGTTTGGTAGGAAGGTTAAGGGAGAGCTCACAGAGAACACAGCTAACTAGTGCTCTGCATCACGTGACTCCTCTCCCCTACCTTTGCACTTTAATAACTTCACCACTGTTCAAAAGATTTGCATGAAAATTTGCAAGAGCAGTCTGGGGGGGTGGTAAAGTCTCTTGACATGCCAAATTTTGCTCTAGTTGGATCTGCAGGTTCTAAGATCCTTATAGGGTTATTTTAGGAAAAATCAGGTTTTTTTTTTTGTTTGTCATTACCTTGCACCCAGACAGTTTGGAATTTTGGTATGAAATGTTCAGGGTAGAAAAGGCTTGCCCCAGAATGGTGCCATTTGTTGGTTTATTGAAAACGTATTAATCCATTCCCATGTTATAAGGATTTGTAACTTCAGTTCTGAGCATACTCAGTAGGGTCTTTCAGATAAATGTTTGATTCCCTACTGAACATGCTTAGAACTGAAATTTCTTTTTTTTTTTATTTTAACTCTTTATTCATTTTAACTCCAGATCACAACATCATGTAACTTGTACACTTGAGAAAGTTAGACAACACAATATTCATCAAAGGGGAGAAAAGTACATATAAGTAGATAGATACATAAAAAGGCCCCCACCTCCCTACCCCACCCCATAGGCTGCACTATACTGCAAACCTTATATCCATGGTTAACTATTACGCGGCTATGTACCTGGTGATTTCCATAACATCATAATAGCCTCAAGACTCCCCAGTGAGCAATAAAAGCTTTGCCTCTATCCGTATAGTTGCAATATGTCTTTCCAACTGCAAAGCAAACACATTCCCTGTACCATTTCCATTATTAGCACATTCTCATCCATCCAGTGTCTCATTAATATTAACTTGGCAGTTGCTGTTACTAAAATCATATGCCTTCCTATTATCTGGAGTATCATTCGGGAAAAGATTTATTAGGCACACTTCCGGGGTAAAAAATTCCCTCAAACCAAGAATAGGGTCTAGGGAGTTATTAATAGCCTGCCAAAAGACCTTGATACGTGGACATTGCCATAACATATGATAGAGGGACCCCACATCTACCTTACATCTATTACACATTGGTACTTGTATCCAACCAAAGCTATGTAACTTAGACGGCGTCAAGTACAAGTCATGCAAAATATTGTAGTTAACTGCTCTGAGCCTGTCCTGCTTAAGAAATTTATATAGGGTAGTCCAAACATTTCTCCACATGCTAGCATCCTCAGAGATGCCTAGTTCCTTTACCCAATAGAAACAGACGCCTGAATGTAATCTGCTATCCCAGCCCAGCAAAGCTTTATATAAACTAGACACCTTACGCAACTGTGAAGCTAATCTGAAATAGCACAATAGGGTTTCTTTTCCCTATATCTACTATTGGAGAACATTTGTGAAACGCAGATAGGGCCTTATTAACTTGCAAAATTTTAAAAGGTTCTTTACTTGCAGAGTTATCGGAAGAACCAGCTTGGCTGGAATAACCAACTTTCCATCCCCTCCAGATCTCGGTGACCTACAAAAGCTTCAACCTGCGCCAAAATGCATTAGTTATCGGGGCACCACTAATTTTAAAATGCGGGTTACTAACAATTGGCTGGCCTGAAGACTGAGACCACTTCACTGATAATAACACTTGGGCCTGATGAGAGGCTTTTATCGACCAGCCCATAGGATTATTTCGAAGACTTTTGGGGATATGTTATGGAGAGAGATAAAGCAAGGAACGTAAGGAACATCTTTCCTGGGACGCCAAGTATTTCTCAATGGTTACCCACAGAGGGGAGTAGACCGTATGGTCCTCCTCCTTCTGCCAGTGATATAATTTACTTAAATGTTGTACAAGGTAGTATGTAAAAAAAGAAGGAGCTGCCAATCCTCCTCTATTTTTCGGCGCAGTTAACTTGTGATAAGATCTACGCACCTTCTTTTTATTCCATAGAAAAAGACTCAGCATTGTCCTCATCCTGTGAAACCAAACTTTAGGGACATACAATCCCAGCATACCCAATGGATACAATATCCTAGGCAAAAGGTTCATTTTAATAACATTCAATCGACCCCATAACAAAATAGGGAGGCCTTGCCATCTCTCAAGGTCCTTAGAAACTGTTTTCATGAGACTGTCTATATTAGTACTCCGAATAGTACCAAGATCTCTACAGATGCTTATACCCAAATAGACTATAGAATTCACTTCCCACACCAAACCTAAGGGGGCCAACTCCGCTTTATTAACTCTGTGATTCAAAGGAAATATTCTCGTTTTATCTCAATTCGACTTATAGTAAGATAGTTTAGAGAACTCCTCAATCTCTTCTAGAAATGCCAGAATTGAGACTTTGGGATTCTCTAGATGCAACAAAATGTTGTCAGCATAAACTGAGAAGGCATATCTAACTTCCCCTACCCGAATTCCAGTAATCTTAACATTAGCCTCCAGCCTAAGGAGCAAGGGCTCTAAATACAAATTAAAAAGTAGGGGGGATAAAGGGCACCCCTGTCTAGTTCCTCGAGCCAGCTTAAATGGAGAGGATAATAGCCCGTTGCATTTCACCCTAGCCGTGGGGCAGGAATATAAAACTTTTACCCATCTGACAAAGTCTTCCGGGAAGCCAAAGGAAATTAAAGTAGCAAATAAAAAATTCCAGGAGACTCTGTCGAATGCCTTTTCGGCATCTAGGGAAGTCAGCACCATTGGGATATCAGAATCTCTGGCCACCATTATAAGATGCATTAATTTTCGCATATGATCTTGAGACGACCTTCCAGCCATAAAACCGACTTGTTCACATCCTATTAACTTATCAGTAATTCTAGAAAGCCTATTTGCCAACACTTTAGCCAGAATTTTAACATCGGTATTTAATAATGAGATGGGTCGGTAACTGCTAAGACAGTGCGGGTCCTTGCCGGGCTTTAGAATTAAAGATATCGCTGCCTCTAAAAAACTTGACTCCGACATTCCTTTATCAAACCAGTAATCGAACAAATCTTTTAAAATGGGTGCCAGAACATCTTGATAAGCCTTATAAAAATTACTGGGGAGCCCATCTGGGCCGGGAGACTTATCCAAAGGCAATTGCTGAATTGCTGCCTGTATTTCTCCTAAACCAACCGGGCTGCTCAAGGAAGCAAAGTCCTCTACAGAAACCTTTGGTAGGGCCACCGATCTAAGGTAAATGTCTATATCTGAATCTACAGAAGGGGCCGCTGGGACCACTGAATATAGCTCTTGGTAAAATGAACTGAACATTTCTACCATTTTACACGAATCAGTGATCACTCTGCCCTCTTCCTCAGAGTATATGCCAGCAACATATTGTGAAGCATCTAATTGACGGAGGCGCATCGCCAGAAATCTACTTGCTTTTTCTCCTACATCTAAATATTGAAGTTTGGCCCTATGCAAAGACAACTCAGCCTTCTGTGCTTGCAAACCTACATATTGGGCCTGTAACTGATGTAGCCTAGACCATAATTCGTCTGGGGAGGAACGGGACAGGGTGCTCTCTATACTTTTAATATTGGCTAGAAGCTCCTCCATTAAACTTTTCTGACTCTTAGCCTTTACAGATGCCATTTAATAAATTCCCCTCACAGAACACTTTAGGAAGCCCAAACTAGGTCATATCTCTCGACCGTCCCTAAATTATGGGTGAGAAATAAGTTAATGTACTCTTTAACATGTTCATAGGTGGCAGAATCTTTCAACATCTGCTTGTTTAGCCACCATTGAGGAGGGCATCTCAATTCCAGTCCTAAGCCAAATTCCATGTCTACTGGCGCATGATAAGATATAACCCTGGCTGATATACCTACCCGTGTAACCCCAGGGATCGCATGTGAACTTATAAGCAAATAGTCAATTCTAGAATATGTTTTATGCGCCACTGAAAAGAAGGTATATTGTCTCTCAGTGGGGAGAACTGAAATTTCAAATTCTTATAACTTGGCAATAGATTAATATTTTTTTCACCAAACAAACCAAAAGCACCATTCTGGGACAAGCCCTTTCTACAGTAAAAATATAGAGGATGACAAGAAACAGCAAAAAAAAAAAAAAAAACATTTTCCCCCCAAAAACACACTAAAATGGTTTCTTTAAAAAAAAAAAACACCTGAGCCTAGCCAAATGGGACTCGTTTAGTTGTATTCTACTATCTGCTTTTTAAATTTTTTTTTTTTAAACTTCAGAGAAATTCTGGCCACCCCAGTATCTACTGTTGGTTACCCAGCTTAGTGAGAAGAGCCCTTCATTCATATGATCTGTATGAGAATAGCAGGACTTTCTTGAGTAGTGCAGCAACAGCTGGAAGTCATGCTGTGGGCTGCACTGAGAGCAGTAAGCCACCAATCTTCTGTTCTGTCTGTCTCTGCCTCTCTTTCTCTTTCTGTCTCTCTATCAGTCTGTCTATCTATCTATTTATTAATTTATTAAGAAGTCTGGGTACCCACCCCGGTACAACTTCTCTGCACCCCTCTACCCTCCAGGTCACCCACCTCTATTTCCCAAAGTGTAGCATGACACTGGGGTGCCCAAGCCCCAGTGTCAGGATAGTATCTGCAATAAAGAAAAAAATCCCTAATTTTTTTTTCCTTTTAAAACTGTAAAAAAAAGAATTGTCTATCACTGATCTGAACCTGCCACTCTGACATTCCACTCAGCACTCACCACCCAACACCCCCACCACACACCTCCAACCACATCTTCACTTATCTGAACATGTCCCATGGCACAGATCCACTCTCTGATTGAAGACAGCTCTATGATGCTGGTTTGACAACTCAGTTGTCGACTGCCAGCACAGCAATGGATATATGTCGACCGCAAGTTGTGGTTGACATAAATCCAAATGGAGACCCCAGCTGTTTTTTTCATTGGGGGCGTCTCCCCCAAACCCCCATGCAGAGGGGGAATCTGTCCCCTTCACCCCTCAATCTTAAGGATTCTAACTATGAGTCACAGTTGGATAGGGGAGGGGGTGCAGGACAGGGAGAGAGAGTGCCGGGGTCTTGGGTGGACTATTACAGTGAAAATGTCACTGTTGTCAGCATCAACATTTTTGCTATAATAGTGTCACCTTCCTGGGGGCATACCATTGAAGATAAATCTTGCTGCTGGAACTGGAGACTGTGATATGAGAAACTAAGGTAAGTGCAGTTCAATGTATTTCAATGGGGTTTTAAAATATGATGTATAACTTTGTCATATTTTCCTTTTTTTCACCCCAGATTTTCAACATGGCACTTTTGGGACAACACCTCATTATGACATTGCAGGTTGTAAAGATTTTTCAGTATCTTCATGTGTCACATACAAGTGGCAGCCTGCATCCTGTGATTATGCACAAGGCTTGCACCTATATAAGTGTATTTGACCACCTGTCTTGATATGCCCCATCTGTACTGTCTACTCAACCAGGGTATTTCTCCTTTCTGTCCCACTGTCTAGGCTGAAACTATCTGGAGACAGGGCCTTTGCAGTGGTCATACCACTGCTCAGAAATTTTTTGCCACCCACTGTTTGTGGTTCCCCATTCTGGATGCCTTCACAAAATGTTGAAATCTCATTTTTATGAAGAAGCTTACCATAACATGTATAACTTTTTTTATGTTATTTATTTGATCTTGTTTACCACTCTGTTCTGTTTAGATGCTTTGCAATTTATTTTAACATGCCCTGAGCCCTTGGGATTTCACACCAGAAAAAAATAATAACTTGATTCAAATGTTAATTATTTACTATAGTGGCATCACAATTGTGCTGTACTATAGTAGTGACATCACCGAACAATATATATTTTTAATTTAAATTTTACAAATATTTGCTGGTAGATCAATTTGTCTATGTGACTGAAACAATTGTTTCCTTTTGAACTTGTTTGGTCTTTACAACAAACATGTAAACAGGTTGGAGTCGCCATATAAACAACTAGACATGCAGCAAATTACTCTCTGATGATCATGTAAGAACACAAACTACAAGTAAAAGATGAAATATTAAGCTATTATATCTGTAAGAGTTCATACGGTAAGTCATGTTGGTGGACGCAGTTTATTAAATAATAGTTCCTCCATCACTCCTACATGGCAGCCTTGATTGGATGCTTACAGGCAGTGAAAGGGCCAAACTGGGTGGTGGCTTAATCATTGCCTGAGAACAGGGACTCAGAAGCATAGTCAGGCATGGCATCATCCAAAGCAAACAAGGAGTGGGTTTTTTGGTCAGTGATGACTGTTCACAGTTAGAGATGCAGAGAATTTAAATTCTGCTGGTGAAGTGAATGCCAAGTGGGCACTTCGCATTGCCACTTCGCATATGCAAAGTGCTCACTCCACCTTGTCATTACCACTTCACGTTAAGGCGGAATGGCAATGCGAAGTAAGGCGAAGTCATTGTTTTTAATGGACTTCGCGTTTCTCATTATGATTCTAAGCGATCCACTTGGTGTTTCAGATTTGGCAGCCCCCCACACATCACATGGCTTACAGTACAGTAAGTCACATGCTCTTTAGCTAGGCAGGAAGAAAGTGAACCGTACAAGCAGACACTTTTACTTTCTCCTGTGCATATGGAGAGAGAGAGGAGTGTGTTTTGTGACTGCTGATACTTTGAGATTAGAACGAGGAGAAGATTTAAACTTTGATTTAGACATAACAGCTTTTTTAAAAGCTCCATTTTTTTGTCTTTTCTGTCTGTACTCTTTTTTACTTAATTTGTTCTTTCTGTAAATTTTATTTTTCTTACATAGAGGGACATCAGTTGCAAATTATGTCCATGCTGGAACTGCTGCTGGATCACCATGGGATCCCACATGAGTTTTTTTTTTCCTCACACCATGTGCCCTCCACACCTTCCTTGCTGTGTTATAAAATGTATTCCTCCACCATCCGCGACCCTTGTATGTAATTATGCCCTTTTTTTGTTGTCTTCCATATGTATTTCTGAGCAGTGGAAGTATACTGTGCTAAGCTGCATGGGTGCAGTTTTCTTTCCGGTCTGTGTATGTGCTGCAGACACTCACTGTCCAACTCCCTGACTTAAAAATACTTATTAATGAGTACAAACAGGCTTACAATGCATCCAAGTAACTAGTAAAAATATTAATGTTGTAATTCGTGACATAATCATAAACCGTGATTTGTGACTGCATTTGTGACCGTGATGATAAAGAAATGCAAATGCCTATGGCTGTACTTGCCTGGGCCCTGATGAGGTGTGGCACAAAACTCCCCAACTTAAAAACAGTCATTAATGAGTACAATGGTGGGGTGGTGAAGCCTGGAGAGATACTACAAAACAGGCTTACAATACATCCAAGAAACTAGTAAAAAAATTACTGTTGTGATTCGTGACATGATCGTAAATCATAATTTGTGACTGCATTTGTGGCCGTGATGATGAAGAATGTGATTTGTATCATGAGTGACTCCTGATGATAGTCCTGACTTAAAACGCATATTAATGAGTACAATGTTCATGCTGAATTATGCACCACACCTGCCAGTACTCTGAAGGAAAGCCAAAGAAACAACTGTGACTTAAGTTAGAGATGGAGATTGGGCCCTAAAGAGATGCAAATGTACAGACAGATTAAGATTGCACCGCGCACTGAAGAGATGCAGATGCAAAGGCACAACACCTAGCCAGTGTTCACCATCAGAAATTCAAATCTGGAAAATAATATCTTTGCTGGTTGGGGAGGGATGTGGGGGGGGCAATGTACTGCACTGCTGCAGTAACAGTCACTAGTAAGAGTACCAGTAAAGATACCACAAAGAAGTACAAAGAATTACACAGCTGCAGTAGATAGCAGGTTCACATTGCTGAAATTATGTGGCACTATAAGGTGTCTGATTTGATGACACACATCACACACATATTCACACACACACACACACACACACACAAAGTAATGCGTAGCAAATTGAAAGCTTCAGTAATATAATCACATATTTTAAACAAACTAAAATTATGCACTGCTGCACCACAACAATCAGCAAAAAAATGGCAAGAATTATTGAAAATATTACTGTGTGTACATTAACACAGTTATACAAGAAATATCACCAAAACAGAAAGCACTGTCTTTTTCTTCAAGTTAATCTACCTACACCACAGATAAACCCCTCCCCCAAAGCACACTACCACTGTCTCTCAGTACACAGACTGAATGTTGTACATTAACATTCAAAATACACACACAAACAATAAGCGCTTGATGATGTGAGCACAGGAGGGTTTCCTATAAACAATGAACTAAAGTTTCAGTAAAAAAAAAATGACTCAAAAAGGCTTTTTTAACAGCTTTTAGAAGGTTTGAATTACAGAGAGCTGTCAGAGCAAATTGTCTCCTACAGCTTTCTACACACACTACCCCAAACTGAGGCTGTGCAAAACAATCAAGAATCCATGTGACCTGAAATCCCATGAATCACTGCTAAATTTGCCTTTGGAGCTTAAAAACAAGGTGAAGTAAGGCGAAGTACATTGTTTTCAATGTACTTCGCCTTAAGAATTAGTGGAGTAGTGGTTTGGGAAGGTGGAGTAATATGAAGTCATTGTTTTCAATGGACTTCACTTTACTCATTAATAACACGAAGTACTCCACTTCGCGTTGCGGAGCACTCCAAGAATTCACTTTCACTCCGTGTTCCACTTTGCGGAGTGAATTGGGGCCACTTCGCCCATCTCTATTCACAGTGTATTGGTACTTTTCTTTGTATGAAATATTTTTATAAGAAATTTGTAAAATCAATGGAATAAATGTAAAAATATCCTAATCGTGGAAAACTCCAAAGATATACAATGCCACCATACTAAAATTCATTTTCAAAAGGTGTATTGTACAAAATACACACGTTAACTAGTGAAGCATAAAATCAACCATTAGTTTTAATACCAAATATATATTAATACAATAGACATGCAGAACTCCTAAAA
The DNA here is from genome assembly GCA_016271365.2 of Neoceratodus forsteri. NCBI lineage: Eukaryota > Metazoa > Chordata > Ceratodontiformes > Ceratodontidae > Neoceratodus > Neoceratodus forsteri. The sequence continues at coordinate 210,348,137 of CM057451.1, forward strand.
ACATTCCTGGGAAATCAAATAGATTATAGTCTTACCCATAATTTGAAAAAAATACACATACTTTAACTATGAACATACATATGAGTCATCTGCTAGGTCATGGTGTACAGTAGTACTGTGATTCTACTGCTAGGAAAGGGACAGATTATAGTTAACAAATAATATCTGGATGTGCCATGAAAAGATGCAGAAAAATAGCAATTATTGAGTCCTCCTCTTATGTGCCAGGGATAAGAGATTTATTAGAAAATGAGAGGGTTATCAAGGAGGAGGGAAAAGTGAGGTGTTAGTCAACTGGTGTCTGGGCCTCTCTGAAAGATCCCCTGATTCAACCTCCCTAAGACCCTGGCTAGTTCTCTTGCCTATTACTGTTGGCAGGAATACTCTACCAGTGTGCTTTAGCCAAGGGGTCCAATTCTCTTCAAATCCTACCAGAGCTCCCGTGGCCTTGCAATGAACTCTCACACATGAAGCTTGCCTGAACACCACTGCTTTCCACTCTTTGATGCTAGGAAGTGCAACCTGTTGTGATTTCATTAGCACTTGTCTGTTAGCCTTCCTTGCCATTGTATACAGTAGGCGCTGAAACCTGAAGAACAATTACCCCAGGGCAGTTATGTCTCCCAAAATCCAAACTAAGGGGAGTTCTGGGATAGACTCCCAGTATTATTTCTGCTTTATATTGAACCCTTGTCCAAAACTGATTTATGCTGGTGTACAACCACTTAATGGGGCAGAATTTCAAAGTCTGGCACAGGGCTTGCATCCAACTCTGCACCACAACACTTTGGTTTTGGCAGTGCGCCAAACCCATCACCGCAACTGCATCTGATTTTGCAATATCAGGTGCAGTTACAGCAGTTTTCATGAGTTACAGCAGCTTGTGCAACATATGGGGTGCAAGCTCCATAACACGTGCTCCAGGAGTGCTGCAGGTTAGACCAGGAAAAGTTGGTCTAACTTGTGGCAGTTGGTCCATGGGATAGAAAATCCCATTAGATTGCTGCATGCCCCATGTGCGTATCATTGGTGCACCAGGGCTTGTGGAGATCTAAGAGTTTTGAAAATCCAGCCCTATGTGTGTTATGTCTCCAGACCCACCCTGGCATCACCAGCAGTCATTTGGCAACTGGAAGACCATTTTCCTGAGTTTTTCTGGTGTTCCCTGCCATCTTCCAATGAGCTTCTTTTGAGTGTATTGGTATCTGGGGTTAATGGATCCCTGGTGCACCATTTTCCAACAGCTCCACAAGGTCTCAGTGGAAACCTCCAGTTGTAGATATTCCTCCCATCTCTGTCTATGTGAGTCAAGCTCTGGGAGGTGCAGCTGTTGAATACTTTTATATACCAGGCCTTCTTTCTTAGAGGTTTGCTTTCAACCACTGTTCCACCATCTGATCCATCACTGAGTGTCTGTATTTGTAAGTATCCCCCAACCATGCTTTCAGAGCATGTCTCAGTTGCAGATACCACCAGTGATCTGTTGATGGTAGATCAAATTACCTTTGTAAATCATCAACATATTTTAAGGATAATGTGTGGGGACATCTGAAGTGTTCCAAGGTCTCAATTCCTTTTTGCTGCCAATCTTTCCAACATATTGCCTTACCTTGACTTCAGCAAGGCTTTTACTCCGTACCTCACAGGAGGTTGATCGGCAAGCTGGATAGCATGGGAGTGGGACACAAGATAGTAAACTGAGTGAGAAATTGGTTATATGGCAGAACTCAGAGGGTAGTCATAAACGGCAGCTTATCAGAGGAGAGTGAAGTAACTAGTGTGGTGCTGCAGAGTTCTGTACTGGGTCCAATCCTATTCAATGTCTTCATTAGTGACATTGTGGAAGGCTTAGAGGAGAATGTTTGTCTGTTTGCAGATGATACAAAGATCTGCAGCAATGTAGACTGCTGTGGGGGTAAATCAAATGAAGGAGGACCTCAGCATGCTGTAGAAATGGTCAGAAGACTGGTAGCTAAAATTCAATTCAAAGAAGTGCAAAGTCATGTACTTTGGTAGAAGAAACCCTAGGGTGAAGTACTTCATGGGGGAAGAAAAGCTGTCTGCCTACAAGCAGGAGCGGGACCTAGGGGTTATCATATCCAGGTATTTGAAGGTGGCTAGTCAATGTGAAAAAGATGCATTGAGGGCAAGTGGCATGCTGGGGTGCATAAGCAGAGGCAACACCAGCAGAAGGAGGGGGGTCATATTGCCACTGTATAGGTCCTTGGTAAGGCCACATCTGGAGTATTGCATCCATTTCTGAAGGCCACACCTTAAAAGGGATGTAAGCAGACTGGAAGTGGTTCAGCAGAGAGTGACTAAGATGGTCAAGGGGCTGCATGAAAAAAACATATGAGGAGAGGCTAAATGAGCTTAACATGTACTCCCTCAAGCAACGCTGGGAAAGGGGGACATGATAAAAACCTTCAAATACCTCAGAGGGATTAGCAAGACTCAGAGACATAATCTTTTTCAGATCAAAATAATAGCAAGATGAGAGGTCACGACATGAGACTAATGGGGGGAAGTTCCAGGGTAACACAAGGAAGTTCTTCTTCACAGAGAGGGTGGTGGAGGCATGGAACTGCCTCCCCCAGGAGGTTGTGGAAGCCAAACAATCAGTGCATTCAAGAGAGCATGGGATAAAGATAAAGGTATTCTAACTCCAGCAAAGTAAGTAGGGAGTGGGGTAGTTTCTTGGGCAGACTAGATGGATCAGGTGATCACCATCTGCTGACACTTTCTCTATGTTTCTATGTTTCTGTATTTTACTGCCCCCTTTTCAAATCCAAGGGTTGTTACATATGCATCCCGGAGGTTCAGAGTTGGGAATTTCCTCTCAGCCATCTTCCTAGTGACGTTCATGGACTCCATTGTGTATTCAAATGGTAGCTATGTGGACTGTTCCCCACCCTTGTCTTCCAGGAGGTACAGTATGGATATAGGGATGTATCCTGCATTAGTACCCTCTCTGTCTGAAGCCACCAAGGTACTTGAAGGCCCACAACAGTCAACCACTTCATGGCACTTTGAACCCCTTCATTGTGTGATATGCCCATGGCCAGGGGGCATTCCATCCCCATTGTCTGAGTGGAGCTCTCAGGCTGGCTCTATCAAATATGTTTTTTCCCCAGCCCATAAAAAGATGAAGAGCAACCAGTCCACCATTTGCCACTATTGACTGTGTATTGGCAGTGGCATGTTAAAGGTGCAATAACGTATCCTCAGTAGAGCCATCATTTTAATGGCTGCTATTTTGCCTGACAAGGAGAGATTCAATTTCTGCCACCTCTCTATCTAAAGAGTGCAGAGAGCAAATGTTGGAGATTATCCAAGACCCAGTCAACTGGCCAAACCATTACTTTTAGGCCTGGGTAGTTAGGTCCGGCCAGTGCCCATGACAGTTTATGACCCTTTTCTATATGTCCACCTTTTGTGGTAAGTAATCACATATTGTTACTTAGATGGAAACAACAATGAACATAGTGACATGCACTATATATGTACTTTATTTTTCTTTTGTCTTATACTTACCGCCTCAAAAGAGCTGGTCTCAGTCAACAAGTAATCCATGAGGCACAAAAGGCATTACTTGTTAGTGGCTAATGCATGCCAAGGTACATAATGAGGCAGGACACCCTTGTGCCAAGTGTCTTGAGCACCTGGAAATGCAATACTCCCTGACAGCCAAAGACCTGGAGTGCCTTATTGCACTTATAATATGGGTACACTGAGAAACAATTTAAAACTGAAAACAGCATTTTTATAAATTAAAACAGGCATTTTATTTTGTTAAAGTGCCTCTGGAGATACAAGAAGAACTTCAAAAAAAATATATTTGGACACAAAGCAGCTTGTATTTCACATTAGCTCTGTATTTCTTACCCCTAGTATTTATTGCTGAGATCACATGCATGAGAAAAAGAAAGTTTTTCCTTGATGCTTCAAGAGCTCCTATTGCTTCTTCCCAACCTGAGTACTGATATTCAAACATTTCCATGGGTGCTAACAGATTTTTGCCCATGCAAACCAGGGGTTGTGCCAGATCCCCATATTCAAAAGGGGCTGTTGCACAGGCCAAAAGGGTTAGCATCCATTCAAAACATAACATAAGTGGGCTGGCAAGGGAGACTCATGGCCATAAATAGCTACACTACCCCATATTCAGTGGCTTTGCACTGCGCAAAAGGGTTTAGCACAGTCCTTTTGTGCAGTGCATATACCATTGGTCAAAACTGTGACTTACTCCAGGCAATCTTAGTGGCTGCTAGAGATAATGCAGCCACCTAGCTGGTTGGCCACTAGGGGAGCAAACCCACTCTCTGTAGTCCCTGGCACTCCTCCTCCGATTGCCAGCCCATACTGTCCAAATAAACTCTCTGATGGGAGTGGTTCCCCCTTCAATTGCCAGCCAATCCTGTCATTTACATAATCCCTGGTAGTAGTGCCCCCCCCTTTGATCACCAGCCTGTACTGACATTCACATAATCCCTGGTGGTAGTATTCCCCCACCTTGATCACCAGCCTGTCCTGTCATTACTGCAATCCTTGGTGTTAGTGGTCCCCCCAGATTGCCAGCCCATCCTGTAGTATAAAACAATTTGTGGTGTCTAGCAGCCCCCCCTCACCTTGGCACTGAACACCCCTCCAGTCACCTTACAATTCCCCCTCAGTGCCTCGGGTGTATAAGGTGACCAGTGCAGCCCTCTTCACACCTCCTCAGCTAGCTGCCATATGTCCCGGTATGGAGCATGCAGCTTATTTATAGGACACAATGACATGCCTGGACATATGGCGGCTGGACAAAGAGGTGTGAGTAGGGCTGCACCAGTTGCTGTATGCACCCGCGGCATTGCGGGGAATGGTAAGGTGATGGGGGGGGGTTGATGCCATGGTGGGGGCTGCTATATGACAGGGATTGTTTTATACTACAGGATGGGCTGGCAATCTGGGGGGGACCACTACCACCAGAGATTATGGTAATGACAGGATGGGCTGACAACTGGGGGGGACCACTACCACCAGGGATTTTTGTATACTACAGGATGGGCTGGCAATCAGGGGGAATCAATACCACCATGGATACTTACACAGTTCCAGGACCGGGCATTTAGGGGTGCAGTCCTGCACTAAACTGCCTCTTTACCCATGCAGATGACACCATAATGAGCATGTAAATGGTCCCTTAGCACCTTTCATGCCCAATGGGCTCATTTGCATGTGTCCCTTTGAGTATTGCAGATAGTGCTCCAATACTATCCATTCTGGTGATGTACTCTGGGAACCATGCTGGGGCAACACTAAGTGGCTTAGCACTGCAGTTCCAGGGCCCTATATTCAGATGAATAGCACCAGGGCACTATTTGACTGAATATAACATCTTCGGGCTCCCAGGTAATTGCAAGGTGCAGTGCAGTTTAGTGCTCCGCTTTGCACAATTTTGAATATCGGGCCCCTGATGTCATAATGCTCCTCTTTGTGGCATTGCATTTATTCCCATGACAGCAGACTGTGATGTCACAGCAGAGGAATATGACTTCAAGTAGGGTATAAGCTACAGAGGCAGATGAACTCTAAGGGATAAAGATCTGGTTTGGGGGAATTTCTACAGTAATAAATAATGGTGAGGAGACATCAGTAGATGATACATGAAATATAAGCTGAATTGTCTATTATGTTTTCCAAAGTCACCCAAAGGTATCAACTGCTCTTTAAAAGTAACTAGTAAGTAGTAATCCTTCCCTACCTGTCAATCAATAGATTTCTCACACATTTAGTAAGTGGAATGTTTATATATTATGGAATCCATGAATTCAAACTGCTACAGAATTCCTCTGGCAGATGTTCATCCCCTCAAACACATCAGAAAGGCTTATATGGAGTCAAAGTTTCAATTTTATCTGAAGCAGTATACGCAGCAGAGATTGCTCTGACAAGTTGGTAAGAATAGAAGGGGGATTTCTCATGGTCATCAAAGAAACACCAGAATCAAAATGTGAATAGTACTTAAGTTTTTAAGTGTTTTTATTTGTGTAAGGAGGAAATCATTAGAGGAAAGGATTTTTTTTTCATTTTTGTCCCCTTTGTTTCACTCCAGTCACCACTCACTGAGGCCCTGTCAGCCAATTCATCTCATCCTGCTTGGATCATTTCTGCCGGTGTTGGTGTTCCCCCACCAATCAGGGGCCAGAGAGGAAGAACTAGTGGTGGATATGGTTGGCTGTAGTGGTGTCTTCCTCCCAGCCAGCAGGGCTTTTCTTGTTTTCCTTGCCCCCCCAGAGGCACAGATGTGCAATGACATCCAGCGTGAGATAGGTGCGCTCTTTAACCCTCCCACAAGATGTCTGCTGTAGCCTCTTCCCCCCCTTACCCAATGTGATTATAGCAAATGTACCCCCTGTCTCCACAGGGAGTCACTGAAGGCCAGAAGATCACAACCCATGCTCCTCAGAAGAAGAGAGTAGTCCACCAGACACTCAATCCATTCTTCCCCAGCCAACTGCCAATGATCTGAGCTCACTACTGACCCCAGGTCGCTGGTGTCATAAGAGGTAAGGTACTTTGGATGCCTCAGCCCTCTGTACCACTGGACTGGCTTACAGGAAAGAATTGTTTATTTATCTATTTTTAAATTTAAGGGAGTTTTACTTTTCAAGGCCTTGTTGAAGGTTTCTAGTTAGTAAAGGTGCCACGCTTGTAACTGCAGTAGCGGAATGAGTGAAGTGGCTTCTGAATTTAATATGATCCTGCCCCAAATTCCAAATCCCATTGCCTGAACTTGATCCAAACTGTGTATTTCTGGTAAATTAACATATCAATTTTTAAACTTATTTAGCCAGTCAGGAAGGAGTCTTCAAGAACAAATCAACACATAGATTAACACATAAATAAATACTGGTATGTTAATCTCAAAAATGTTGATGTGTGTTAATCAAAGTATATAACTTTAATAAAGATTACTAATGATTTACTTCTGTACTTTGAAAAATTGTTCTGTGTAAGAAATTGATCAGTCCGAAGAATAATAATTTAATATGATCTGTACTTTTAAACAATTTTTATACAAATGCACTCTTAGTCTGTGTAAGCAAGGAAGCCAGGTTTACTAGTTTTGTTAGTTGTGTTGGAATCTGCATAGATTTTAGGCATCAGTAATCCAGATACTAGAGAGATAAAATCTTACCAGTGTGCTTGCACAAAACATGCAACATTGGGATCATTTTCAACCATAAGTCTCCATTTCCTTACATTTTGCAATTTGTCTGTGACCATAAAATTATCATAACATAGTTTTTTTGGAAAAAAAATAATATTTTTTTCTACTTTATAAAAGCAAAATTAAGCAACATACTTTAAATGCAGAAAAAAAGAAATGCAACTGGTGTTCTCAGTTTTCTCACTAAAAAGTCACACCTCTTCACTGTTCGGGTAAAGATGGTTCCAGGGGCAGGCACTCTACATGCACCACTGAGCAGGACATCTGACCATTAGTTTTTCATGCAGCATGGTGCTAGCCACTGACCAAGCCCATCACAGGCAATCAGGAGCTTTCCTGAGAAAGGGATTACATAAGACTGTTATTCCTCACATTTGGGTGCCATAACTCCACCCACCCTCTATTTCTCCTCCTAGCAAAGTTGTTGATATCTTTTTCTTCATAGTAAAGCATTTCTCCAAACCCACACATCCAAACTCAACTTTCTCCACTTCCCTACCTGACTTGACCATGACCATTCATAGAAATCCCCCAATCCTCCTCTGACAAGTTCACAGAATTGCTCCCAACCTCCCTCTGACTCCTTCCACCCTCCTTCTCCTCCCCCTTAGCACAACAACAACAAAAAAACAGATTATGTAACCTGTAAACAAAATATTGTGGCCCTCCACTGGCAGCTGCTCCCAGCATGCAAGATGTGAGTGCTTGTCCAGACCCTTTCCATCAGTTTTATTCCAGTGTGTGACCTTGGCTGGCAGCAGCAAGATACCAAACAAAACATACAATAACTGTAAAAATGCTAGTGTTGAGTACAACAGAGCAGTACCGTATGTTAACATGCCTCATTTCTATAAAGGGATGCACTCTAAGTAAATGTAAGAGTCAAAGTATTGTACAATTTGCTTCATTGATAGTGTCATGTATACTCAAAAATGGCAACCAGAAAAAGATATTCATTGGTATGTTTTTGTAGTTGCCAGTATAAGCTACACACACACACACACACACACACACACACATTCTGATCAGCTATGGTTTATAATATCCAAATCCATTAAATAAGTTCCAGCAATTACTGTATGAATACAACATAACCATCAATGACTTTAACAACAGTTTTCATACCTGCCTGTACAAATTCTGAAATAGTAAAGAATATCTGCAAGGGTGCTATTGGTCAAAATGGAGCATGCAGATCCCTGGTGCTCAACTCTTACCTTTATATGTAAACTAAAAAGGATTTGCATTTCAAAAATCTATTTCAGGTCAGGAAGGCAAAGGAGGATACTGGGAGCATCCGTCATACACTGGAGCAAGACTAGCAGCCTGTCAACATAGCTGTTTACACCATTCATTTTAAAACACATCACCAACTCTACTGTGGCTTGGGGGCATTTCCACCACAGCAATCCAAGTGCTTAGGCTGCTGTGGTGCAACTGTTGCCATTTAAACTGGCCTTCTGTTTGGTTACTATCTTCGTAAAACAACACCACTGCACATTCAAACCCAACTCCTCCCCATTTCCTGTCAACTGACTCAACCACCATAATTTAAAACGTCCCCCACCCCTCCACTTTCAGCCTCTACTCACTTACCCCAGCACCCCCAAAAATAAATATAACCTGTAAAAAAGAATGACATCCTGTATTGCAGAATCATCTTGTCTGTTAAGTTATTATTTTAAATTACTATCATAGTAAAACAAAACCATTACTCCACCTGTACATCTAAACTGTTCCTACTTCCCCCACCCCACCAAACCCTGATAGTGCATAAAATTCCCCTTCCCAACCCCACTCTGATGCCATGCACCTTCCTCTCTCAGCAACCCAAAAAAATCAGTTATAGCATGTAAAAATAAAACATCCCACATTGCAGAGACATCCTGTCTGTTTGATAACGATCATATGAATGAATGACATATTCTCCTTTAGTAAAACCTGATTGGCTAAAGCCTCAGTCAGTGCTCCATTAGAATCAACTTTAGAGCCCAAGGCCTGGATATTCAAACTGCGCTGAAAACTGGCACAACAGTAGGAGCAAGCGCAAACCACTTGCGCAAATGCGCAACAGGTGCGATATTCAAACATGGAGCAGAGCAAATTGCACAAGCAACCAACGTCTCAATATCGCACATACTGTGCCATCGCGCAACCAGGAAGGAGAAGCTGAGCCAAAATGCTGCGCTATGGCGCAACCATGGAAGCTCAGCTGAGCATTGCAGAGCTGCTATAGCGCAAGCACAGCCCCCCCCAGAGCAATGGAACTGCACATCCAGGGATGCAGGCTGGGGTCCACTGCCAGCCATGCCACACATGGGCACAGGAACTCACTGCAGAACCCACACCACACCGGCACACCCCAAGCACAGCATCACTGGGGGTGGGACGGATGATCCACGTGCCCATGGGGACAAGCCAACTAAAGCATAGCAGAGCCATGACACCCCAGCACAACCACTGGCAGGCAGAGTGCCACACACAGGGGTTGACAACCACAGTGCACATCAGTCCCCGTAAGCACAGCACACGTGCACCTTGCCCCCAAGACACCGCTCATGTGCAGTGACAGGCACTGCAGGAAACACCATGCACCCCCTGTGCCACACGTCAACCCCATGCTGCAGAGAAGCATACCAGCCAGACCCACCCTGTGCACCCAGCAGTGGGTGGCAGCAGATAGCAAGACCAACAGAAAGGCAATGTCATGCTGGTGATACCTCCCCATGGACACACACACACACACACACACACATATATACCCAGGACCATAGCAGCCCAGATGGCATGTACACCCCTGCAACGGAGCACCCATAGCCAGTTGAAAAGCAGACACCAACACAGCAGTTGTATCAAAATAGAAATGTATATTTAAAAACAAATATAAACAATAACAGGTGAAACTATGTACAAGTTTGGGAGACGGGTAAAGGCAGGGGTGTTCAAGGGAGGGAATAAAAACTTGGAGAGGAAGGCAGGGTGAAAGGGATGGGAGAAGTGGGAAGGGAATGTGTCCCTACGGCCCAGCTGGCTCCTGGTCCTCCCCCTGCTGGCGTCCCCTCTGTGCAGCTGCCGCCGTTCACACCCTGGTGCTGTATGGCCTGCAGGAGCTCCCAGTTTTGTAGTCCAACCTGGGTGGGCCGCAGATCTTGGGACATCGTCTCAGCACCCTGAGGCCTGGAAAATGGGAACACAGTCAATGGCTGAGACTGACCACAACCCTGAACACCACCCAACCTGCAACCCCTATATAACCCAAAGTCCAGCACCTGTGATGGCATGCACCCACCCACAGTGAACATGCACATGGCCATCACAAACAGGTGGCACCAGCTATGCGCACCACCGCCCACACACACTGCCCAAGTCAATCACGAGGTACAAACTAGGCTGTCAAGTGATGTGGCAGCGTGGTGCGATGCCAGTTACACAGCTATGTGCCCAGTGCATGCCTGGACCACCTGTGATGCATACACAGGCGTGTCGTGATGCTGCACTGTGATGCAGGTCACCTGTGTCATGCCTACATACATGGATACATAGACAGTGTCGGCAGATAGGGGCCTATGGGACACCCAGTCTGGCCATTTGGCCTTGTACGTTCACTCTGTTGTCCTATAAGTCCGTTCCCCCTCACCCCTGACCTCCAGAATTCCTTCATGGCTAACCCATGCATTCATAAATCCCATAACCAAGTCAGCCCCCACCACATCCTCTGGCAGGGTGTTCCACTTGTCCACCACCCATTCTGTGAAAAAATACTTTCTCATGTGTCCTCTTAAACGAGCCCCCTCCAACTGCATCCCATGCCCTCTAGTCCTGGAACATCCTTTACGCTTACAAATATTGTTTTCCTGCACTCTGTTCCCCCCTGTAAAATACTTGTATGTCCCCATCATATCCCCACACCCTCCTCCCCTCCAGGGAGTACATGTTCAGTTCCGTCAACCTGTCTGCATAGGACTTGTGATGCAATCCATGCACCATCCATGTCACCCTCCTGTGAACCCTCTCCACCCAGTCCATGTCCATACGCAGGTATGGTCTCCGGAACTGTACACTGTACTCCAGTGTGGGGACTCACTAGTGTTTCGTATAGTGGAACTATGACCTCCCCTTTGGTTGTGTCCAGCATGGTTGGTGGTCTTGCCCCCCCAGCATGCAATAGCATCCATGACGTAATGATACTCACACTCCTCCAGCAGCTCGGTCTGATGCTGCTGATGCCGCTGCTGCTGCTGCTGCTGCTGCTGCTGTGGCATGACATCCTGTGGCACCGGGGCCCTGGCATGGCCCACATCACCGTGGTCCGGTGTCCTCACAATCCGGCCTGTGGGAGACATATGGTGAGACAAACATCAGTGTGACTCAAAAGCAGAGTGCCCCTGCCCCAGTGAGTGCCTGCCCACACAGCCATAACCATCCATCGCACAGCTGCACACACTGAGCACACACCTATGCACAGCCACCCAAGCACACACACACCCCTACAGAGAATATAGGTGCATAGATGGTACACTCACGTGGCCTAGGCACCAGGCACCAGGCCCCGCCTGGCACGTGAACACAGCCGTGTCAACAGGTCTGGCTCCCTCCAGCGGAGGTCACTGTACCAGTGCCGGCACTGCTCAGCAGACCGGCCCCGGCCAGTGACCCCCACCAGGTCAGTGGCCACTTGCTGCCACACATGGGTCCTAGGCATGGTGAGGGGGGCCTCACCATACAGTGCCTCACAGTGGGGCTCCACTAGGGCCACCAGGTTGGCCACTTCAAGCGGGCTCCAGGACACCGCCCTCCTCCTAGCCATGGCACCAACTTTACAGCAGGCAATATGGTGCCCCGCTGCGCTGTAACCCCACGTGGAGTTGTTGCGCAATAGACCAGCACAGGCTCCAATCGCGCTGTTCGAACAGCGCCGTCACTTTACATGGCGCTGTCACCAGACAGCGCAATAGGGACGTACACATGGCATGCCAACAGCGCCAGGGGTCAGAGGGCATACACAAGGTCACGGCAATGGCGCAAGGCTACGCACAGCGCCATAGAATGTATAGGCATCCTGTGTGACTGCTAAGCAGAGCACCAGTGCCACAGTGGACTATCGTGCACAAGTGCCACAGCGCCATATAGTGCCCAGTGCTGTAGCGCCACTGGCACAATGGTGGCCATGGCCTGAATCGCCTATCGCGCTCAGCAGGTCCTGCAGCACGATCGGCGCATGCGTAACCTGTCTGGGCATGCGCAATGCATGTATGCAGCCACTAACATGCTCCGATCGGCTCGAGCGGACCTTCCGTGTTAAGCTAGCGCCGTCACGATATTCAGCTGACATATGCAAATCAGTCGATCAGCCATTCAAAGGCGCAGTGGCACGATTAGCATGTCATTAAAGTTGCGCCACACCTCATTTGCATGTGTTGCGCTATAAAAATGTGACACTGGGTTGTGGTGGCCAGATTTGGTTGTTGCAGGTGAGAGGTGAGTTACATGCTGTGTGATGCTCAGGACAATGCTCATGGGCAGGGGTGCTGGAGGATGATATAGGTTGAGGGGGCTGAGCATGATGAGAGCACTTAGAAAGAGACAGGGGCACCCTTTCCATCGGTATCTCTGCCATGCGGAGAGAAGGGGGCTTCTGCCCCCGGCCGGCAGCTATGCTCATGGGGAAATGCTGTGGACTGCACAGTGACAGGTGTCCACTTCCACCCATACAGATCACCATGACTGACGAGAACCAGGCTGAGGCTGTGGACGGCGGGCGTAGGAGGAGGCCGAACTTCACCACGGCAGAGACTGAGGCCCTCTTCCAGGCCTACCTGGAGGATGAGCCACTTTTGAGTGGGCGGAGGGGCACCCCTCAGCAGCGTGCAGCTGCATGGGAGGGGGTAGCTCTGGCCGTCAACCTGCACGGAAGCCACCAGCGCTCCATGCAGGAATGCTGGAGAAAGATGGGGACTGACCACAGGAGGCTGAAGGAGAAGGTGGCAGCCTTCAGGGTGGCAGGTGCTGCCACTGGTGGGGGACCACCAGTGGTGTTGCAGCTGACCCCAACTGAGGAGACACTGGTCGCGGCCATGCAGCCGAGTGCCATTGCGGGTGTTCCAGGTGGAGGATTCCAGACAGGTGGAAGCCCATCACTGCATGGTATGACATGGTGATGTTGTGGGGGGGGCTGTTGTTCACATGCACTCACATGTACCCTCTTTCTGTTTCAGATCCTGTTCGTCTGCAGGAGACGGTGGTGGTGGTGGGTGCTGACAGTGAGGCAGACCTGCTGGACCTGGAGGAGGGACCATCCACCTACGCCAGCAGTCTTCAGGCACTGCAGCAGCATGCCGGCTGGCCCAACAACTCCAGCGGCAGTGATACGGGTGCAGGAGGTGCACAGCCTGTGTCACAGCAGTCTGGCATGCAGGTATGCCAGCATGCTGTGCCTATGGCAGTGGCACGCACCGGCACTATTGATGATAGCAGGCCTGCAATGGCCAGTGATAGGTGTGTGTCCCACGACGGACACATGGCAGGCCAGCATGTGCCCCTGGGCCATCCTGCTCCACACCTGTGTACCAGCATGCTGGCACAGTCACAGGCTGTGCCTGTCAACACCGGTGGGGCAGCATCGGTGGCTGAGCAGGTGTCTGGCACTGTTGACAGTACAGGGGTGGAACAGGTGGACCTGGGGGCTCAGCAGTTGGATGGGTGGCAGCAGCAGTTGCACACCAGGCCTGGGGGGACAGCGTCAAGCAGTGGCACTTGTCCACCACCCTTAGATCCACCCATACCTGGTCCTGGTGAACAGCAGCCACCCTCAAGGGGTGCTGTGCACCAGGACCATCCACACCCTGGGGTCACGATGCCATTGGGGCACAGTACCCAGTGGACGCGCACACCCGCCTGCTGCAGGAGTCGGTACAGCTGCAGGGGTGGGTTGCAAGGTCCGTGGAGGCACTGTCTGTGTCCGTGGAGTGGCATAGCAGGGAGTGTGCTCAGGACCGAGCCGAGATGGTCATTATGCGGACGGATGTGACCGCTGCCATTGACAGGCTGACCCAGGCAGTGGTCTCTGTGGCGACCGCGTGACCACACTGTCTGGTGCCTTGCCCGCACCCACACAGTGTGCACTCCACTCCCGTTCGGCAGCTCGTGCGACACCAGGCCTGTCGATGCGGGTTCTGCTGTGGGCATCCAGAGCACCCTGGTGCAAGTTTGTTTGGCCGGGATGCAGACCCCTGTGCGGGCAGGTCGCGATCGCGCACTGGGATCCCTGGTGGTGCACTGCGCACCACCCAATGTGACCCCTGCTCAGCCTGCCAGTGCTGCTAGGCCACGGCGGGGCCACCCATGCATCCGTGGTGGCCGTGGGACAGTGCTCCCTGACTGAGCTGTCTCCCAATGCAGGCCCTGTCTGGTGCTGCCCTGTGTGCAATGTGTGTCATGGTGGGCAGTGCACTGATGGGTGCTCTGCTCACCAAGCTGCACACTCTCCCAACTGCTGTCCACAGGTGCATGTGGATGATGATGCCTGCATTGCACTGTACACCAAGGTGCAAGGTTGCCCAGGTCCTGACACACGTACGTGGACAGTCCAGGTGGTGGGGGTGGTTGGTGGTGCTGTGTGTTGGCGATGTCATTTCCGCAGTGCTGTGCTGCTGCCCCTGTATGCTGCCTGGTGTGTGTGTGTCCATATGAGTGCTCACCCCTCTCTGATGGGTGTGTTGGTATGCCTGGACCCTTCAACTCCCTGACCTTCATGCACGGTGTGTTCCCTGTGTGCCTGTGGTTTGCGCATGGACAGTGTTGCCTGCACATGTCCCTGACTTACCTGTGTTGTGCATAGTGCTCTTCTGCAATGGTGTCCCGGTGCAGCTGGGCCTGCCGTGTCAGTCGGGGTCCCTCCATCCTAGAGGCGGCTCATCACCCATCACTAAGCGCCACTGGCGTCCCATCGCTGTCCCCTCTTGGACCTGTACGGCTATCCCATGGTCTTTGGCCATGTTGTGCAGGATGCAACAGGCCAGGAATATCCACAGGCCTTTTGGGGGCTGTACTGTAGGAGCTCCTTGGTGTCCAGGCATGGGCGTGCCTTGAGTATCCCAAACACCCGCTCTATGATGTTCCATGTTGCGGCATGTGCCTCATTGAAGCGTGCTGCGCTGGGGTCGTGGGGCGCCGGTATGGTGTGAGCAGCCAGGGACAGAGTGGGTATCCACAGTCACCTGTGTGGAGATAGTGGAGATCAGTGTCAGGTCAGGTCCATATTGCCCATATCCTTGTGTACCACTACCATGGCACCTGTGTCATTCCCACCCTTGCACAGAGTTTGCATTCCATACATGTGTACTCACCCACTAGATGACCCGTGGGGATGTTCCCACTCTCGAATTGATGGCACAGTGCAGATTGGTGCCATATGAAGGCATCATGTGCTCCGCCAGGGTGTGTGGCCAGACATTGATGATGCGCCCAGTGGCATCACACACCACCTGGCAGTTGACACTGGAAAAGCCCTTCGGTTCCGATAAAGCGGCCGTCGGGCCAGGTGGCGTGCGTATGGCCACATGGGTGCAGTCTATGGCCCTAGCCGCCAGGCATATGTGCTACCCTGTGGAACTCCTGCATGTTTGCTGTACGCCTGCCACGGTGCTGGGGAAATGGATGTACTCCGCAGCATGAGGCAGCAGTCGCTGAGGAATTGGGTGAGGATGCGTGGCGTGGCCGACTGTGTAATGCCTGTGGTGTCCCTGTCGGCCTCTGGAAGGTGCCCGTGGCGAGCAGGCACATGCAGGCTGTCACCTTGGTCTCCACGGACAGAGCATGACTCCGTCGTGAGGTGCCTGCATCACATGCACAGCTCACTGAGCCGTCTCAGTATTGCCCTGTTCAGGCGGTACTGGGCCACAATCTTGACATCTGTGTGCAGCTCGTAGCACAGTGCGGGCGCGATACCGCCTGTCGGGGGCATACCGACGGGCCCCTCAGCGACCCGCGTCCCTGCAGCATGCTGTCACCCCCCTCATTACAGCTTCCATGTGGAAGCTGACACTGTCCATCTCCCTGGCTTCTGCCCCCAGCTGCTGTTCCTGTGTACCCTCTGCCCCACTGCTGCTTCCACTGCACCGGGCACCCCCACTGGCCTCTCTGTCCTCCAGGACCCACTGTCCCTCTCTGCCCTTCCTGCTCCTGTCTCTGTCTCTCTCTCTCTCTGTCTCTCTCCCCCAGTTTGCGGCCTGCTAGAGTTCTTGCGCCGTTCCCTTGAGCCTTTTTATTTTGGCTCACATCCGGTACTGCGCATCCTCCGGCTGAGCCACTCTTGTGCATAGCGCAAGTGTTCAGATATCGCATTGAGCACTTTATGCATGGACCCGCCCCCTTCGGTTGTGCATCCCTTCATTTCCATTGCGCTGTTGCTCAGCATGTTTTTGGTGGCGTAACTGGCCCCTTCTGAATATCGCAGAATGGCGCATTTTTGGAGTTGCGCACGCGCAACCCTGTTGCACATGGCGCAACCCTTTTGAATATCCAGGCCCATGTTTAATATGTAAAAAGGAAAAAATCTTCTGGTTTTATTTCATGAATACTCTTGTTCAATGTTAACTTGCAAATTTAAACATAATTTTCATAAATGTGTTGCTGTTTATATTATATAAATAATAATGTGCATTATTTTTGCTAAAGTCTAAATGGAAATATAATTATGGTGGTTTCATGCAAGTCTGCAGTTGTTTAAAAAAGAATAACTTAAAATGTGTAGCTGAGATGCACTATGTATGTAAGATATGTGACCGAAATGTTATAGTTGTGTCAACAAGCAATTGCTGTGTGCACAGCAAGGCAGTTTGATTAATTATACAGGAACAGCAGTTTCTAATTCAGGATTTATACTTTAGGTAAGATGATTTAATTTGATGAATATGTGAATATATCTTCCTGTCAAAGCAGCCATATGCATACTAGAAGTCTATTACGTAACAAACTCTGACCAGAGCTGGTACGGCTGCAGCCAAGGTCACAGTGGAACACAGCACTGTCCACCATGTTCAGGATGGTCACCGGCATTCAGTACGCATGTGCAATGACTCACGCATGTGCACTGGGTTCCAGAAGCCATCATGGACATGATGGACTGAGCTATCTTCTGTTCTGCTGCTACCAGCTGACAAAGTAGTGTAGTGGGTGCACAGGGATTGCTGTTCACCTTCAAGTTTAAAAAGTCCTTTTGGTATCTGGTAAGCTCCCCTTTTCTTTTTTTTTTATACTTTCTATTTTCTCTTCCCTCAGCTCTGATATCAGCTTACCTGATCTGCACCTGTCACCCATGGAGCCTTGGTTTACCCCCCTGGGGCAGGGACGAGGTGGGGCCCAAACACCCAGAACATTCTTGTCTCGTCGATTGAGGGGTGCGAGGAAGGCAGCTGCACATTGAGGGCAAGCTCCAGTGCTCTGTCTCGCTCAGAGCTGGAAGACATTTCCCCTGTTCTGTAGGTGAGTGGCCAGTGCCTTGATGTCAAGGCATTTTCACTGATGTCTGCCACTCCCAGCCCTCTCTCATGCTTCAATGCTTGCTATGACTCCAGCTTCTGCCAGAGGCCAGCCAAGTGCTGAGCAGGAGCCCCCCTCCCACCCGGGAGAGGAGAGCTGTCCTTTGGATGCTCAATCCTCTCTCTCCCCTCCTGCCAACCCCAGACTTCCCAGGCTCATTCTCGAATCTGGGTCATCGGCATGATGCAAGGTGTGGCGTCCAGTGCCTCAACCCTCAGCACCACTAGACTGGGCTGAGCTCCCCTTTTCTACTATGCTTGCAACACATCTGCATGCACTGGGCTCCAGTAGCCATGCTGGACATGGCAGGCTGTGCCATGTTCTATTCCACCACTGCCGGCCAACAAAGTAGTGTGGTGGACATGCAGGGACTGCTGTCCACCTACAGGTTTAAAAAGTCTATTTGGTATCTGGTAAGCTCCTTTTCTCTACTGTACTCACAACACATCTGCAGGGCTATGCCCACTGTAGCCATAAAAATAACCATCCATAAAATCTATCACATAAAACATAACTGTCCATATAACTGACAACATAATTTAAGATACAGTAATAAAAAATAAGGCCCCGTTACATACTGTATCTATTTGCCAGAATGCATCTGTGTGTGTGTGTGTGTGTGTGTGTGTGTGTGTGTAGGTTGGGAGCAGGTTCTGAAATTTTACGGGGCCAGCAGATGTTACACACAAGCTTCAAGACAGTACATTAAGAAACTGAATGATTGGGAACCTTATATAGATCAAGGCTAGTAAGTGCCTATTTGGCCCTGATCACAAATTTTAATAATCCACAAATGGCACACATTAAGTCTGCAGAGGAAGTATACTATCATCATGTGCTCTGCTAAAATGTGTTTTTTTTTTATTTATGTATTCAATTTTGTTAACTGGGTAGCCCCACCAACACCCAAAGATCCCTTTTTCAGGGGCGACACGGTTTTGTTGAAGCTTAGCAGTGTTTGCCCATTTAAATTCTCCTGCATAGCCAGTAAACTCCTCTGCCACCTCCAGCAACCCTTGTGCAAACAGGTCAGAGTACAAATTTGGTCATCGGTGTTCTGTGAGAGACATACAGTATTTGGTTTTTACTTGAGGAGCTTTCAAGTCTCTACCTTTGATATCACATAAGGAGTATACTGATGAGTCGGATGACATTTTTTATGGTAAGGTATTCAGGAGCCAGCCCCTTCATACATTTGTAGAAAAAGGTACTTAGTAACATTTCTCTTTTAATTCTAAAGATGTCTAATTTAATTTATGGATCATAGTACAATTATGGTGTGTTACCTAGGGGCCTGTTAGTCCCAACACAAATCTTGTCAATCGATACTGGAGTCTATCCAACTTTGTAAGTTATATTTATCGATGGATAGATATATAATACTACAAAAGTCAATTAGATTAATTAATACTGTATTTACCAGTTTTTCTTTTGTCTCACATGTCATACCATTTTTACGTTTACTAGGGGCCCCCAATTTCTGTGAAACCTTAGCACATACATGGTCAATATGACTGTCAAACTTTAACTCAGAGTCGATCCACAGGCCAAATACTTATGAGAGGTAACCTGAACTAATTCCATTCCCCTAATAGATTTTATGAGTCGAAGTACTGGTTCTACTTCCTGCTTTGACTTTACATAACACTGTATTGGTTTTCTTTATATTTAACATTCATTTATTCTCTTCTAGCCATTCCTTGCATTTGATAAATTCCTGTTTGAGAGTTTTCCCTATACTAATACAATCTCTTGCAGGACAAAGTAAGGCTGTGTCGTCCACATACAGGATGACATCACATTCTGTGAGAATTTTAGGTAACTCATCAATGCATATAATAAACACAAGGGTCCCCTTTATAGAACCTTGGGGTATGCCTCTGCTTACTTCCTTTACCTCTGATGCTGTACAGTGGGTAATCACTACTTGATTACACCCATATAAATATTATCTAAACCACTGTATTGCTTCAACATTAAATCTCTTGGCCTCTAGCTTATGTAACATTAGTGAGTAATCCACAGTATCAAATGCTTTTGATAGGTCCATGGACACCACCCCCACGAACTGGCTGTTTTCCAGTGTGCGGGAGATGGTGTCCGTGAAGTCTACCAAAGCCATGTGTGTAGAGTGAAGAGGCCTGAACCTAGACCGCTGAAGAGCAAGGAGCTGATTTTTGCTCAAATAAATGTAAACCTGTTTATGAACTTCTTTTTTGAATATCTTTGAAGCAATGAGCAACAAAGCAATAGGTCAATAGATGTCTGCCTGTTGTGAAGCCCCTCCCTTGAACAATGGGGGTTATTTTCACTTTTTTCCAAAGCTCAGTGAATTGACGACAACACAGACTCTGGTTAAAAAGCTTTGTTAGAGGTAAAGCCACCAGATGTGCTACCTCTCTCAGCAGCCTGGCTTCAAGGCCTTCTAGTCCTCATGATTTAGATGTGTTTAACATTTTTAAGCATTTTCATATATCCTTAGAGTCTAAAACCCTAAACTTAAATAAAGGTCATCTATTCCTTTGCATTTCTCCCTCTGTATTGCATCCATTGGTAGTTTTAATGGTTTTTCGATTGTCCTTAGTCAATATAGGTAAGTTTGTAAAAGAAATCAATTAGGGCCTCGGACATTGCCTTTGATAAGATGTTACCTCTCCACTTATCTTCAAAGAAGCAGGGAGTGCAGTTACAAGTGACTGCAACTGTCTAATGGTTTTCCAAAAATCCCTAGAAGTAGCTCCTATTTCAAATTTATTTTTATATTTTCTTTTTCATCTCTAAGTTTGGACACTTACTTCTGTATGTTTTATACTTACTCCAATGGCTGTCTCAATTTGTTTTCCTTGTCACCTTCCAAAGTCTGTTCCATACTCTGATGTGTTTTTGGATTTTCCCATTTATGCAAGGTATGCTATTGTGTTTATTTTTTATTAGTAGTTTAGGAGCTTCAGTATCACAAACCAACAGAAACTCAGTCAAGAAGAGTTTTAGTGTGCCTTCCAGGTCTGAAATCAAATCCAGCCAAAACCATTTAATTTTCAGAGATCATTCACAAATGCCATTTTATTAAATTTCTTGTAAGATTTGGATGACATAAGGGGAGTATATATAGGTCTGTGATAGAATTTCAGATTAATTGTGCTTACAGTGACACAATGGTCCCCTAATAATGGAGCTTCAACATGCCATTTGGTTTCAGATAAATTATTTGATACAAAAAACAAATGAATTATTGTTCTGGTCTCTCCTTTATTACAAGTATGGGTAGGTGCTTGTATTATTTGTTGAACATTTAGTGGTCAACAGCTTCTTTTAACATGTTACCTCTATGTCCTCCCCAGTGTGCATTGATGTCTCCCATACAAATTATATTTTCTGTATTTAAATGGTTTTCTAATAATACTGCCAATTCATCATAAAATTTTTGGTTTATCTGTTGTAATCATTGCTGTTGACATGGTAGACAATGGCATGCCCCTCATCAGGTTTTGACTGTTCGCACACCACCTTAGACTGTACAGAATGGACCTGGATTGATTCTGTAAATGAAACTGGTGAAATTCTGGGTCAACTGGTTTCATGCATCCATCACATACCTCTGGAGCAGGAGCATGTGTAGCCAAGCCCATGGCATCATGGTTGTCATCGATGCCATGAGCCCTAGTTGCAGGTACATGCACACTGGCCTGCTGGGATGTGTTTTTATCAACCCAATGAGCCAGGCTATTTTGCTGACTTTCTCTTCTGTTGAGGTCACCAAGCCCAAGGTTTGTGATGTCCTGGGTGGGGCTTAGCTGGCTTTTGTCACAGTTTATTACCCAGCCATGATGTTGTAGACAATGAATCACCAAGTTGGTGTCCTCCTGTGCCTGCATTGGAGACCTTGCCTGTATCAGTCAATCATGCAGATATGGAATGATGTATTCTCTTGTCTTGTGAAGGGTCACTGCAATGACTGCCAGAGTCTTTGTGAAAACCCTCAGGGCTGAGGCCAGCCTGAATGGCAGACAGGTGTATTGAAAATGCTGGCCACTGACCTTGAATCTGAGGAACCTTTGGTGACAGGGGTGAATCAGAATGTTGAGATATGTGTCTTTGAGATTGATTGATGTAAGAAAATTGCCTGATTGAATGGCCAATAGGGTTGACTTGAGAGTCTTCATCTTGAATTATTTGTAGACCACAAACTTGTTGAGGAACTTGAGGTCCAGTACTGGGTGGAGATCGGCTGTTTTCTTGGAGACTATAAAGAACATAGAGTGCATCCCCATGTTCTGCTCTTGATGTGGCATGAGTACAATGGCTTGGTTCCTGGAGGGATTGAGCACAGCTTGTTGGACAGCCTCAGCTGTGTTGCATTCCAGGGGCATTGGGGACATCATTGGTCTGTGTGGAATTGACTTTTATGTGAGCTCTATGGTATAGCCATGAGTCACAATTTCCTAGACCCACCTGTCTATTGAGGTCTGGGCCCATTGTTCAGTGAACAGTTAGAGTCAAAACCCCTCTGGAGAGTTGTCTGCCTGGGCCCACCTCATTTCATTGGCTCTTGCTGGTGGAGCCTCCACTCAACTTGTTGCTGCCAGTACTGGCAGTTCTGCCAGAATTACCCCTGCTTTTAAACTGGGCTTCTCAAGACAGGAATGGAGACTGTGAGGCCCCACTTTGAGGAAATTTTTTTTGGTCTGATAAACCTTTGAATTTGTGGCAAAATGACCACACTGAGGGAAAGTAAAAGTCCTTCATTTCCGCCATCCGCTTGGTCCCTACCCGATCTCTGAGGAAAGCCATGAGAGTGTCTCCAAATAGGTGCCCCCCCTTTAATTTGGATCTTAAGAAGCATGATCTTAGATTCACCATCTGTCTGCCACAGCTTTAGCCACAGGGCTTCTCTGGCACAGTTTGTAAGGACTGTGGCTCTGGTGCTAAACTTCATAATGTTTAAGGAGGCATCCACTATATAGTGTTTGGCCTGCATAGCACAGTCAGCACTCCCCGTGAGTGGAGAGGAGTCAGGAATGGTGTCTACAATGCACTCCACCAACCTCAAAAGGGCTCTGCTGGCATACCACATGGCTGTGTCTCATGACAGAACCATCCCCACAACCTCATGAAGCTTTTTCAGGGCCTCTTTGATTTTGTTTTTGTCCATGGGGTCCTTTAGAGCTGCTGAGATCTCAACCAGGATAACTGTATGTCTTGCAATGGCCGAGACCTGGGTGTTCACCTCAGGGACCGTAAACCAGGCTGTCTTATGAGCCTCTGAGATTGGGTATGTCTTTTCAATAGCATGCTTCTCTGGGATCCTGTTTAGCTCAGCTGCCTCATGCTCTTTGCTAAGAATATAGTCAAGGGCTGGGCAGGTGGGGAAAAAAGTGTCTCACTAGGATGAGGTACAATGAGAAAAGGGGATCCATCCAGGAATGGGGATTCTCTGGCTCCTCTGGGATATAGAGGCCCTCTCTTATAATCTTTACCAGCTTGATCACATCCTCTTTGGGGCACAAGTTTCTGGAGGAACACTTGAGGTCCTGGTCTGACCCATAGTCTTTGGAGGATTTGATTGCCTCTTTCACCTGCCTGCACCTCCTTTTTGGTAGGTGTGGTGACTGGATTTCCTCTGGGCATTTGCTTGGGGAAACTGGCCTGTAACTTTAAGGATAGTGGGTTTGCAACTTTTCCAGCAGTTGAAACAAAAAGCCAGTCTATGTGACATTTAATGTAATCAGTGCTGTGGAAGGTGATGGGTCCTCTTGGGCAGTAACTAAATTAAGGCAGGGGGCTTGTGATGCCCTGTCCTCTGATATGGTGCAGACCACACATTCTGCCTCCCTCATGTAAGTCTCCAATAGCTTGGTACCAAATTCCAGGCAGGCAGAATTGGCTGGGAGTCACTGGCTGCTCAGCAATCTATAGGGAACAGATAGAAAGAACTGCATTAAAAACATGTCCCCAGTCAAAGGTCAGCAATGTAATACTGAAGTGAGGTATTGCAGATATGACAGACCATGGAGGGATCAAAGAGCTGATCACTATGTTTTGTTTTGTTTCATTTTTGTTTTGTATTTGAGCATGAACAGTAATTATCAGGGCCTAAAGACCCACACAAGATGGTCACCAGATGGTGACAGGCAGCCATTCTCTTAATTTCTCACTCTCGCAGGATTATAATGCTTATCTGTGCCAACCCAAGATGGCCACCCTCCTGGAACTGTACCAAGATGGCTGCTGTTCCCGTGATATTGTGCAGGAACACCAAGGGGCAAAATGGCCGCTATCTCGCTAGAGTTAGTGTCTCACGAGGCCAACCTATTGCTGAATGCAGGGTTCCCTGAAATTGCCTTGTAGGCCCAAAAGACAGGGTGTTGCTCAATCCAGTGACACTTGCTGGGCTGGCTGGTTGAATACTCACCACCTGGCCTCCCTCATGACACCCATTTAGCTTCAAGAAAGACCAAGGGTTCTTCTTGCAAGAGTCACCATTTGCAACATGGCAGCCATGAGATTGTGGGTGCTGCTAGTGGTATTGAGCTCCTAGATACCTGACTGTAGGGGAGTGAAGTGGTACTAGGGGAAAACATCCCCAGTATGGTGCGAGTACATTTTGAGTGAGGGAAGAACATAATTATGCCACTCACCCCCCTTTCCCCATGGATTGTGGGATGAGACATACAGTAATTCCACCGGGAATGGTTGTCAACAGAGGGGCACAGGCAGAGACTCCAGACTTATAAGTTTGAGTGTGTATATGTAGATATATAGATGTAGATGTAGATATATAGATATATATAGATATATGTGTCTATATGTATTAATGCTACTGTATATTTACATAGACTATATCTGGATGACTAGTGTTGCCTAACCATTCTGACAAAATGTTTGGCTTTGCTTTAAATGTATTTGACTGTTTGTACTGGCTTAGCTCTATGTATAGTTTATTTGGATCTCATATTCAAATATTCAAACTTGTATCTCTTTTCCCCTCTCCCCCAGTATGCATCTGGAAATGAGCTTTTGTAGCTCATTATGCATTTCCTGGTGAAACTATTCAAAATAAATAAATACATGAACACCACACTGTGCAGAGTAAGTACAAACAAGGGACTCCAGCTCTCTTTGTTACTGCCTATAAGAAAATGCCTGCATGGAATGTGGGAATCAGACCCAGACTGCTGAAGGCGCCCAGGTCCATGACAGTGTGTCAGTATCCACAGGCACTATGACTTGCTGGACTGCTCCCCTTAGTGCCTGCTTGGAGGTTGCATAGGGCTCCTTAAGCATGCTGTCTGACTTGAAGTGCTACAGGATGGTCCAGTCCTCAGGAATCCAGCCAGTGGGGATGCTACATGAGGGTTCCAACTTGAACAAGGGTGTAAGCTGGACACTGATATAGGTTCCAACTTATCCTGTGCCCCTGCTCAATGCACTGTGGAGCAATTTACTTTTATTGTTTTTGTTTATTTGTTATTGGGGTAATAGAGGCATGCAGAAATGGTTAGGAGAAATCCTAACGTTAACACGTAGTTTCATCTGTTGACATGTGCTATATGTGTAGGAAGGAGTGAGAAAATGTAAAGTTTTGCTAGAAAATTATCTGAAAGTTTGTGAGTGATCAAACATCATGACCAGCCTCAAGGGCTGCATAACGTAAACTGGAGACTGATTGTCATGGCTGGGGGCTTGACCTGTGGCAGTATAAAATTGATGATCGTGCATCAGTCAATAGGATGGATGGAGGAAAATCCCACTTTTAAGGAATGTCTGAGCACTGGAAAGGTTGCAGGGGATAATGCACCATTTATGTCACTTCTTTAAAATGGGCTTCACAGCTGCGCATGACGCTCTTTCTGTGGTCTCACCAGGGATCTCTGCAAGGGGAGCAAAACATTTCTGCTTCTTGTAGCTATATCATTCTGAGTATCATATTATATTTTTTATTGTATGTTCAACATGACTATGAAACTTGAAGTATTTGTCTATAATGACACCTAGATCTCTTTTTTGTTCTGATATCCTTAGTCTTTTGCCATAGTACCAGTCCCCTATTATCATTAATTTCTTTATCTTCGCAAGGTTAGTCCTAGAGAAATTTCTATTAGACTTTTTTTTCAATTCTTTGGTAACCAGGTATAGCCCACTATGCACAAGTGCCAGTTTTCAGGAGCGACCTGAGTGCATTAGGGATTTTAAGTGACTTGCTCAGAGTCACATAGTATGCAAGTGGAGATGTGAGATATCAAATCCAGATCTGCTGGATGTACCAAGCTTATTCACAGCTCATTACTTTAATCTTTAGACTGTACTGCCAGCATTCCATTGCTTATTTTAAATTGAACCATGAAGTAGTTGTTTGTTCCTAGTGATTCCCGTACCTTAATATCTTTCACTATCTCTGACTGATCTGTACTCATTTAGCCCAGATTAGCCTAATTTCTGGCCCCCTTCTCCACCAGTTGTTCATAGACATTGTCTTTTAATGCTTCTTAAAAAAAAGCTTTTCACTTGCACCTTTGCATGCTGATTCCACTTAGTTAATACTGTCATTGTTAAAGTCACCTAGGATTATTGTTTCCATTTTTCTCAGTAACATCTACTGTATGTAGTTTCTTATTTGTGAGTCAATCTGACTATTACAATCACATGATCTGTGACAGACTGCTAAGGTTAATTTCAATGTACATGGACCTCTATTTAAGTCTAAACTAAAGATTTCCAATATGTTAATATGGGACACATTTCCTGTAGCTACAATATTATCTCTGATGAAAAATTGCCTGTGTACCACCTTTCCTCTGACTTATATCTTTAATGAATAGATTAAACTCTGGCAGATCCTTCTCCCATGCAGCAGTGCTTGGCCACCCAATGTCTGCAATGGCCACTATCTCTTTTTCCTCTTTACCCATCAGTAACTCTAGCTCATTAATATGTTATTGATGCTATGTGCATTCAATAGAATAAACTGCCAGTCATGGATGGAGTTTATGTTTCTTTTCTGCTGTTTCCCACAATTACCATAGATTTGTTATTACTGCCTTCCACACTGACTACAACCTCTAGTGTTGCCTTGTTGCCCTCCTTTTGTATAATCAGTTTAAAGAGGAAAGGAGATAAAAAATGGTACTTGTCTGACCAAATGTGTCATGTAATTATTACTTATATAGTTAGTCTGCATATAAATGTGAAAATAAATTTTACCAGTTATTCTTATTTCAGTATTTGTAAGTTCATTGATTTTTACAGTATGGCTGTTACTGGAGCCCCTTCATTAAACTTTCTGGTACTCACACAGAAGTGAGTGTGCCAGTTTAGTTGTGATGTGCTTTTTTTGTGATTTAGTAATCAGTTGCTGTGCTTCTACAAACATTCAGTGTTCTTTTACTGCTGTGAAACTGTTTGGCGTCAACAAAGTGTACTGCGAGATAAAGTAGATTCACAGTGCCCTCACAGCCTGATCAAAATACACTAACCAACACAACAACAAAATCAACCATTATGATTACCACTCCTGATGACCATTTCCCCACCCACTTTTGAACATGAAGAAAATTGCTTGCTTCCATACAGAAACAATAGCAAGGTACACAATTGTCAGAAATGCCCCCTCTCGTACTTGTGCTGAAACAGCATGCAGTTGTACTTCATACTCAATAACTCTAATCCTCTCTCCCTCTCGCTCTTTCTCTCACTCTCCTGAAAAAGCACCAGTAGGATTGGTCTTATCATAATTACCTGTCTCTAGGATGAGGGGGGATGAAGTTTACGCTCCCAGTACCCCACTTATCAGTCAGTTAATGCTTGTGAGAGGGAGGAATGTTAATTGGGAATGCTTACTGTACCCTGTTAACCTTAAAGATTTCACCTCTGTAGGCTAAGAGGGCTTGAATTTCATAGATGTGTGAATAAATCCTGCCTAACATTTAGCTGTTGCCCAGTGTGTGCCAGAATGATCCTTTTAGTTTTTGCATTCCCACCCTTCATGAAAAGAGATGAGATTTTGTTTGGGTTGCAGCTAAGTCAAACAAACTGTGCAGAAAATTAGCTTTTTTTGAGGGGAGTGGGCTGGTTTCACTATTGTCAGTAATTATGTGACATTCCATTTGCCTATCAGAGAGGGGCATGGGCTAAGATGACTACTGTAAATTTTGGATAGCATAAGCAGGTAGTTTTGTTTAAATAGGAACTGTTTGTATGATAAGAACATAAGAATGAGAGGGCAAATGGGGATCACTTGATCCATCTAGTCTGCCTGTGTGTTTGTTTAACTACCCTCCTAGAATATACTTCTTTGCTTCAGTATCCCACAGTGCCTATCCCAAGGTATCTTGAATTCCCTAACAGTCTTTGGCTCCACCACCTCCTGTGGCAGTCTGTTTCAAGGGTCCAGGACCCTTTCTGTGAACAAAAACTTTCTGATATTGCTCCAGAATTTACCTCCACCAAATGTCTATTGTGCTTCCTGGTACGTACCTCTTTACTCTCATTGAAGAGGCTCTGCTTCTGTGCTGAGTTCATTCATTTGAGGTATTTAAAAGTCTTTATCATGTCTCCTCTGTCTCTTCTCTGTTCCAAGGAGTACAAGTTTAATTGCCTAAGTCTAGTCTCACAGAGCTCATAGTGGGGATCTTGCATCATCTTTGTAGCTTTTCTTTGCACCGATTCCAGTCAGTTCATGTCCTTTTTAATGTTAATACTATTTATTAACATTTTTCCACTTACACAGGTTACACTGAGAAAGTGCAGGCAGGATAATGCAGTAGAAGCTTAAACACATACATAACACAGCATGCACATTATGTCCTTTTTAAGGTGCAGTCTCCAGAACTGGACGCAGTACTCCAGGTGAGGCCTCACCAAGGACCTGTACAATGGGATCATCATCTCTTGCTTTCGGCTTGTAATACCCCTGCCTATGCATCCTAGGATGCTGCTGGCTTTTTGTGATGCCTTTTCACATTGCCTTCCTACCTTCAGGTCATTTTATACCAAAGTCTTGTTCAAGGTCAGTGACAGCTAATATTTCAACTCCCAATGAGTAATTTGTCCCTGGGTTTCTTTTTCCCAGGTGCATGACTTTATGGACAGGATTTTCAAAGGGCCCTTAGATCCATGCAAGCTGCATCAAACAACCAGCTTGTCTTAGATCTAGGTGCACCAAATACTGTGTGCCATATTGTGCAAGAAAAGCATTCTCAGTGACAAAGTCCCCCAAACTGATGCAAGAGGTCCATTGCATAAACAAAATGATGCAAGGGATAAGAATGACACAAGCTGCACCAAAATAAATAATGTATGTTGAGTCAAATATGGCACAAGTTGAGTCAAAAAAGTGACCCAAGCAATGAAAAGGAAGCAAACTGAGTAAATAAATAGTGCAAGCTGAGTCAAAAATATGGTGCAAGCTGAGTAGAAAATGATGCAAAGGATGAGAATGACGCAAACTAAGTTAAAAAATACAGCAGATGAAATGGCCAAGACTAAGCCCCCAAAATGTTCTAAACTAGTCCAGCAGGAGAATACTGACACATGAGGGCACTGAGGAAGCCCTCCCCAGAACCGGAGTGTGGACCCTCCCCCCAACCAACACACACACTGCAAACAGCTCTGGGCTCATCTTGAAGGTCGTGAGGGCAGCGAGGAAGCCCTCCCCAGAACTGGAGTGCGGGCCCGCCCCAACCGACATGTACTGCAAACAACTTCAGGCACATCTTGAAGGTCATGAGGGCAGCGAGGAAGTCCTCCCCAGAACCGGAGTGTGGACCCCCCAATGGACACACGCTGCAAACAGCTTCGGGCACATCTTGAAGGTCATGAGGGCATCGAGGAAGCCTTCCCCATAACTGGAGTGTGGACCCCCCCCAACTGACACACGCTGCAAACAGATACGGCTCATCAGCATAGCAGTTCAACAAGTGGACAAAGCGGAGCATGGAGAAAAGGCGCCAATTTCAAATACCAGTTGGCTGACAAATGGAGATAGTTTTTTTTATGTCTGCCTCATAGCTTAAAGTACTGTTTTATTGTTCTACAACAGGGAGCTTTAATAGCCATCTTTAAAGAATAGCATGCAGTTTATCCAGCTTCTGCAGCGTGCCTTAATTTATGTCTGCCTCATAGCTTAAAGTACTGTTTTATTGTTCTGAATCAGGGAACTTTAAAAGTCATCTTTAAAGAAGTGTTTAAAAGAATTAATTATCAACCACCAGCTGCTGTAGGGCATCTTAAAGTCACGATTGTTATAGCAAGTAAACAGTATTTACCAGCTTCTGCAGGGCACCTTAAAGTTGCGATTTGTTAAAGCAAGTAAACTTTATTTACCAGCAGCTGCAGGGAGCCTTAAAGTAGATCCTGTACAGCCTTTTGATAGCAAGCCCCTCCCTCCCTCCTTCTTACCTATTTAATTGTGTTCTCCTTACAGCAGCTTTGGGCACATCTTGAAGGTCTTGAGGGCAGTGAGGAAGCCCTCCCCAAACCGGAGTGCAGACCCCCCCCCCAACCAACACACGCTGCAAAGAGGTACGACTCATCAGCATAGCAGTTCAACAAGCGGAGCCCCGCTGATGCTTTGCGTCAGCTCCCCACTGCCCCCACCATCACCCTTGGCAGACACTCACTTATATAGGAGAAATTACATGCTATTTTTAACCAATCAGCCCACTTTCCCATTTACAGGCTATACCAGGAATCCACTAGAGGCCACTACACCATGGTCTTAGCAATAAGACACCATCCAAACCCTTGCTTTGTAGTCTCTCCATTATGTCTCAACTATACTTATTAATCTTCTTTACCCTCATCCACTGGGTGTCCCTCCCCTCCATCTAATTACCCTACACTGCCAGACTACATCATACTATGTGACAGACTGCTAACAAACATTCCTACCTCTACTATCATAGCTGCGTCGCACCATGGCCACTTCTACCATACACTATCTACAGGCCCCGGGATAATCCCAGCTAACTTCTGTATCAGTCTCCTAGTCCTTCTGCCATACACTCGGAGATCAAAAGCTGCCATAGCCATACCTCATACCAACTCTAGAAAGCTTCAGTGGATGGCACATTACACCAAACTCCTGGTCAACCTGCTACTTCTCCTTGCAGATGATATTCAGCCTAACCCTGGACCTACCCACCTCCACACCCAAAATCATTCCGTTCCACTCCAACTCCCCACGGACCTTAAACTGATTCACATAAATATTTGTAGCCTCTTGCACAAAATCACCTTGCTTCAAGCTCCTGCCTTGTCCCTTAGCTCAGACATACTAATTATCTCTGAAACCTGGCTAAAACCACATAACACTGATACAGAATTTGCTATACCCGGCTACACACTTCTCCGCCATAACCTTGTGGGCAAAAAAGGAAGTGGCATACCTATGTACGTTGCCTCCACCATCCAGTTTTCTGTGATTCCCCTATCCCTACCTTCTGAGTTCATTAACGCCTTAAAGGTAAAAATCACCATTCCCCACTCAATCACAATCTACATAGCAGGTACATACTGCGCTCCAGACACCAACTCACCTGCCATACTGGACTACCTGGGTTCCTTAAACTCCCTGGCAGCAGGTGGTAAGATCCACATACTAGGGGATTTTAACCTGAACTGGATCGCTGAGTCTCATTCCAAGTTTTGTGACAAGGTGACAGCCCTAATCCTAATTCAACTAATCTCTAAACCCCCTCGGTTAAACCACAAAACACAGAACCACACACTGCTAAATTGGTCCCTCACATCACACCAGCATAGAGTCATAGCCTCAGGTCTCCTTCTGGATGCCCTTAATGACCACCACAGAATCTACTCTGTACGCAAAATTCACAAACCTAAAGCTCCCCCACCTAGAATCATAATGTCTAGATCCTACAAATCTCTGGATCTCTCCTCATTATTAAATGATTTGGGCAACTCTGACTGGTCGTGCATTAGTCAATTCACCTCTACAGATGAGGCGCTATTGTTCTTTAAGTCCAAGTTCATCGCCATCTGGGACCAATGTGCTCCCCCTTCAGACGTACCAGAGTCTGAGGTGCTCATCTCCCATGGACCACTCCCGAAATCTTAGCCCACCTCTGAATCCGAGACAAGGCCTGGAAAACCTTTAAGATTTCCAAATCTCAGGCTGACATCCAGACTTACCGTGAGCTCTGCAATACTAGTACTAAAAGAATCCACCAAGCAAAAGCTAACTATTTCATAGGCGCATTCAATTCCTCCTTCCATCTCCCATCAAGATTCTGGAATGTGGTCAAATTACTTCTCTGCCCACCATCGCAGCCCCCCAACCCTTCCTTGCAGGTTGGGGGACTCTCCATCACTGACCCCTCAGCAGTTGCCACTTTGTTTAACAGTGTCTTCAAAACCAGCCATTCTACTCCCTTGTCCACCCCCACCCTTCTCAGCATGCCTCCCGCATCACCCCATCTTGTGGCACGCCTGCTGCTCACTCCTTCTCCTTCCTGCAAGTCACCCCTGATGAGGTATACAATGCACTGGTTGCCCTTAACCCAGACAAGGGCAAATGTCCCACTGGGTTGGACTCCAAAATGCTCCACCTGTCAGCCTCTGCCATAGCTCAACCTCTTGCCTCCCTTTTTGACTTATCCTTCTTCCTAACTGAAGTCCCCACTGAGTGGAAATGTGCCATCATAATCATACTTCCCAAGTGTGGTGATGCCTCAAACCCAAGCAAGTATTGGCCCATCTCCCTCCTACCAACTCTTACCACACTGCAGGAGTGCCTGGATCTTTCTCGCCTATCCACCTCTCTGGATTCCTCCTCCTTTTTCTCCCCCTACCAGTCTGGGTTTAGGAAATCCCACTCCACCACTACCTCCCTTCTCAGGATTACTGATTCCATCCTCACAGGAATGGATGCTGGCCACATCACAGCTGCCATCTTTATTGACCTGGTTAAGGCTTTTGATACTGTGACACACTCTCTCCTCCTGACCAAACTCATCAATGCTGGTCTATCCAACTGGGCCACATCTTGGTTCCACTCTTACCTCACTGGCAGATCTCAAGCTGTTTGCATCAGTTCATCCATGTCGGCTCCCCTCCCAATCACGTCAGGAGTACCACAAGGCTCTGGCGTAGGCCCCCTCCTGTTCTCAGTCATCCTGAATGACCTTCTGTCTGCCTGTCCACACACTGCCATCCACATGTACGCAGATGACACAGTGCTGTATGCATGTGGCCCCTCGGCCTCAGAGGTTGCGACCAGACTGCAGCAAGACTTTATCTCAGTCCAGCACTGGCTCTGCTCAAATAACCTCCTCCTCAATGCCAACAAAACAGTCTCACTAACCTTTAGCATGAGGAAAAAATTTCTGGGCTCCCCTCACCAATATTATTCCACACCCTGGAAGGGTCCCCTCCAGAGTCCTGCACCTGCTTCAGATACCTTGGTGTCTGACTTGACCAGGACCTCAAACTTTCTTCACATATTGACTCTTTACTCAAGAAGTTGCACCTTAGGCTTGGTGCACTTTTCTGGAATCATGACAGCATCCCCCTTCCAGTCAGGAAGGACATTGTAAAAAAAATGAGCCTCTCCGTCCTCGACTATGGGGACGTAGTCTACGGCGCCGGCCCCAAGACCACATTAGCCAGGTTGGACCCTCTCTTCCACTCTTTCTTTCATTTCGTCCTGAACAGCCCCTACTCCACACACCACTGTGCCCTATATCAAGCAATGAACCTCACCTCTCTTGACAATCGTAGACTAATCCACTGGTCGCAGCATCTCCCCTCCTACCTCACCATTGCCTTAACCAACCCCAGCGCCCAAGCATACACTCTCAGAAACTCAGAATCTAGGTCCCTAGCTGTCCCCTACTGGTCTACTACCTTCAGTCAGTCAGCTTTCAGCTACTGCATTTCCATGTTGTGGAACTCCCTCCCAGCTAACGTTCATCACTTCTCCTCCCTCTCGCACCTTAACTCCATGCTTCAAGCCCATTTCGTCCCTACCTGTGCTTGTGTCTAGGCGTTACCCAATCACTAGTAGAATCTCAGTGTATGTCTGCACTTAGCAATTGCAATCAATCGGTGCCTAACTATTGTTCTCTTGCCTGATACTGTTTCTCACATGGTTCAATTTCGCTAGTGGCCTGCACTTTGACTTTTTTGAATTTATTGTACTCATGCTGTATTAACTGTGGTTACTAACTGATTCTCTCAACCCAATACTGTCTAGCAATCAGAACAAAATGTTAGTGTTCTCTCACTATGTATTCACTTGTCTATACCAGGGATTTATTTAACTCCAAAAATTGATTAGCGTTTTGCTCATAAAAGTGCTAAAACATTGTGAAATTGCATAGCACTTGCCTCACTGTGTTTAGAAAACATAACACTTCTAGAAAACCTATATAAATACTTTCTGTACAATTAGCATTGTCCCAAGAAAAAAACTGCTAATCAATTATTTAAAACCCTGTATACTGTCTTCAACTGTCTACCTACTGTATGTCCCCCCCTCACCCAGGACGCATCTGAAATCGAGTAGTAACTGCTCAGTATGCCTTTCCTGGTAAAATGCTTAAATAAATAAATAGTACCATAGTCACGTCTGACCACCTGCTGTGGTCCTTTTTACATTATTATGTATTTATTGTTTAGTTTTTGTTGACCAGGAAGGAGGACTAGACAATCTTTTGCCTATTTTAAGCCTTGTCCCTGGGGTAGGGGGATACAGATGGATACCATCTGAAACTGAGCCAGATTTTCAGCTGTTGGTGGTATATGCTCTAGTGTCCCTTAAACTAGTCCTGACTGGTCTAACAGCAACATGTATCTTAGGCACACGGACAGGACTCACATTCCTTAAAAATCCCAAGTAAGGGGATGGTGCATAATTTCAGTGATGCAGGCATCCCTTCCGACATGTCACAGGCATTTTATTTGTGCAAGCATGGTGCAAGCCACTCTGGCGCATGCAGACCTATTTGTGGTGCAAGCACCATTTGAAAATAAGAACTGGTGCAAGGTTTGACGCATACTCACTTCGGTTGTTAGAAAAGTAATGGAGAGAGTACTACAGCAACACAAACTGAAGCACTTACAGACAACAGGAATTACTGATACAACACAACATGGTTTTACAGCCAGGAGAGCTTGTCTATCCAACTTAATACATTTCTTTGAATTGGTCAGTGCAGCTCTAGATAAAAATATTCCAGTAGATGTCATGTTCTTAGACTATCCTGAAGCTTTATACAAGGTATCACACTTCATATTGCTAGATCAACTCTCTAAAATGAAACTTCACATAAATATTATTAAATGGCTAGAATCATGGGTGGATCACAGAACCCAAAGAGTGACCATTAAGGGACATGTATCTGACTGGGGACCTGTGACAACTGGAGTTCCTCAATGATCAGTACTGGGACCGACACCATTTAACATCATGGTCTCTACCCTACAGACATCAGGGAATGTATGGATCTGCAAATATGTGGATGATTGTAAACTTGGGGGACTGGTACAAACAGTGGCAGATGCAAAAGTAATACAGCACAACCTAAATAATCTTGTCCCCCCTGCAGAAAATAATAAAGTGAGGTTCATCTTAGGCAAATGTAAGGTAATGAACATGGGTAAAAACAACCCCCTATACCAATACAATACAAATAATACTACATTACAAAACATAAAAGAAGAAAAAGATTTAGGAGTTCTCATCTCAGATGATCTTTCCTTTGATAGGCATACAAACAAAACTGTGAAAAAAGTGCCAAAGAATTATAGGTTGCATCTTAAATAATATTAAAAGTAGAGACAGCAAAGTTATCATCCCCCTTTACACCACCCTGGTGAGACTGCATTTGGAATACTGTACTCAGTTCTGTGCACCCCAGAATATAAGAACTCAAAAACTAGTGGAAAAGGTCCAAAGGGAGAATAATCAAGAAAATTCAGTCAATTAAACATTTGGGGTAGAAAAACAGACTCAATAACCTTAATCTATACTCATCAGAGTACAGAAGATACAGGGGAGATCTCTGTCTCATTTACAAAACCATAAATGTTCCATACATGATGGAACCCCTTGGGCTAAGAAAGCACATGGGCAATAAATCCACTATGTCACAGAAACATACATTACTAGGGGAAAATAACTCAACAGTCAAAAGAAGCAGATTTTTTAAACAGAGGGTAATAACCAAATAGAATGCTCTACCCAAGGAAATAATAGAGAGTAATAACTTAACAATATTTAAACAAAAACTGGACAACTATATAGGAGAAAAAAATATGCATTCCATCCATGACATGGGTGGCAAGTTCACTAAAGGGCTTCTGCTCACTAAACTTGTAACAAATCTATGAACCTCTGAACCTATCCTGCTCCTTGCATTAGCTGTTTTTGATGCAAGCACCCTGCGTCATTCTCTGGCCTTTGAAAATCTGGCCCAACATTTGTTTGCATTGAACTTCAACTGCCAAGTCTTGGATCATTCTTCCAGTTTATGTTCAACTCAATCCCTTTGGCCCCTTCCTGCATGTCCACCCTGTTACAGAGTTTGGTGTTATCTGCAAACAGGCTTACCTTTCCCTTCAATTCATTTGCAATGTTGCTGATTAATATGTTGAAAAGTATTGGATGCTGAACCAACCCCTTCGGGACCCCACTGGTTACTTTCCCTTCCAATGATAGATCACCATTTACTAGAACATTTTTGGTCCTCCCCTTTAGCCAGTTTCTCATCCAATTTACAATCTCACTTCCTATACCTGTGTTCTCTAATTTGTTGATGAGCCTTCTGCTTGGGACAGAGTTGAAGGTCTTACTGAAGTCTAGATATACAATATCTACGGACCCACCCATGTCTACTACTTTATTTACCCAATCGAAGAATTCCACCATGTTTGCTTAGCAAGGTCATCCAGATGAGAAGCCATGCTCTTTAGGGTCAAGCTTCCTGCTGGCTTCCAGGAATGCCACAATATTTTCCTTTAGTCAAGATTCCATGATCTTCCCAATGATGGAGGTGAGGCTGACAGGTTGGTAGTTCCCTGCCTCCTTCTTGCTGCCACTCTTGTGTAGGGGCACTACAGTGGCCTTTTTCCAGTCCTCTGGTACCTGTCCACTCTCCAGTGATTTGTTGAAGAGTGTGGCCAGTGGAGCAGCAAGTTCCTCACTGAGCTCTTTTAAGACTCATGGATGAATTCCATCTGGACCCATGGCTTTGTTCGTCTCTAATTTGTTTAGTTCTTGTAGGACTCTGTCTTTTGTAATGGGACTATTATCTGCCTCCTGGGTGTGGTGTTCATCTGTACCAAGTGTTGGACCATTTCCACTGTCTTCAAGTGTAAACACAGAGCAGAAGAATGTGTTCGAAACTTCTGCTTTTTCAGCATCCTCTTCCACCTGGCAAGCCTCACTGGTTTTTAATCTGGCAATGCCCCTCTTGGTCTTTCTTTTCTCTTGGATGTACCAAAAAAATGTTGTTGCCTTTTTTATGTTCTCATCAATTTTCTCTTTGGTTTGTGCCTTTGCAGATCTCTTTCCAGCCTCTTTCACCTTGGCCATGTATTCATCCATTTTTGTTTCCTTATTCTTTCTGAAAGCTCTCCTTTGCCTTTATTATAGGTGCCACTTCCTTTGTGAAACAAAGCATTTTTTTTCATTAAGATATACTGATCACCTTTGGGTATGTTTGTGTTACATGGGTTAACGTATTCTTTAGTGCTATCCAGCTTGTCTCCACATTTCCATCTGATTTATAACTATACAGTCTTTTAAAGGAGGATTTCATTTAGCTGAAGTTTGCATTCCTGAAGTTGAGGATTTTTAGCTTAGTGTGTGTGTGGTATCCTCATGTCTGTTGACTGTAAGCCAGACTGACCTATGGTCACTGGACCCTAGGTTAATTCCCACTGTAACATCCAATATCCTTGTGCTATTTGTAAGAACAAGGTCAAGGATTGTATCATCCCTTGTTGGTGAGTTAACTAGTTGTGAGAAACCCACCCCCTGGAGAGCTATGAGGAATTCATTACTCTTTTTCTGATGAGGCTGTGTAGGAGACCCAGTTCACATCTGGCTGGTTGAAATCTCATACAAGCAAGAGCTCACCTTTGTCTGTCATTATAAGAATGGATTCAAAGAGTTCTTTGTCATTTTCCACATCTTACAATGGGGGCTGTAAACCACTCCCACCTTTATTGTTTTTTCCCCGGCATACAGGGTGACCCAAAAAGTCTCGGTAGTGTTATGAGTCCTGTACATCTCAGAGGCTTTGATATCCTCTTTGACATACATCACTGCCCCCCTCTCTTTTTGCCTTTTCTGTCCCTCCTGAATAGAGTGTAGCTTGGGACTGTGACATCCTAGTTGTGGTTCTTAGTGAACCATGTCTCCGTAATCAAACTGAATTTAGCTTCTGTTATCATGGTGATGAGGTCAGGGATCTTGTTTGCTAAGCTGCAAGCATTTATGCATATTGTTCTCCATTCCTTGCTTCTTGCCCTAGCTTGTTCAGCTTGTGTTTTAGTTTTTTTAGTTTTTGTAAGGATCCTGTATTATGTATTGTTATTCCAGTTGTTTCTCTGGCCAGATGAAGGGAAGATATGCTGTTTGGTGATGGGGAGGGGTGTTAGTTGTCCTGAGCATTGTGAAGGATGCTAGTGCCCTCTCCTCATCCACTAGTTTTAATGACCCTAAATGACATCAAACATTTGAACTAATACACAGACTCCATCCTTTTTGAGGTGTAAGTCATTGTATTTGAAGAACCCCCATTCCCAGAAGTCCTTCCAATTCCCTATGAAGTGATGCCCATTTTTACTGCACCAGTCCTTGAGCCATGAGTTAAGTTCTGAGATTTCCTTCTCTCTGATTTTCTGCCTGCTGCTCCCCCTTTTCCACCGAGGCAGAATCTCAGAGAAGGATGCTCTGGACATAAAAGAAGTTAACTTGTCTCCTAGTACAGAGAGGTTTTCCTTGGTTTCCTGTACTGAGTGGCTGGTGAGGTCATTCATTCCCAGGTGACTAGATCATGTATGTTATTAGCCTTACTGTGTATGATTTTTTCCTATGCAATCATTATCCCTCCAATACGATGCCCCTGGTAGGTATCAGATGGCTACTCTAGATTTTTTGTTTTGTTGAAGGTGAGACTCTACCCCATGAATCAGAGTCACCTATGATTAGTAGAGATGTCCTGGTATCCTTGTTGTTTTGTGGCATTTTTGCCTAGGTATAGATCATTTCCTTGTGCTAGGTTTCACTTAACTAAGTTGCTTGTGTTGGTGTCTTATGCAGTTGCCAGCAGTGTGAATCTATTGGATGCGTGTGTAATCGAAGCATCCACCCCAGTCTGGTGGTGCTCTACTCTTGGGCAAGCCTAGTTATGATAGCCGTGGCCCCTTGACCCAGGAACTGGGTCACATGGCTTCTGTCTCATGCCAACAAGGGAATGCGGCCTTTCAGAATAATATGACTCTGTTCCCTTTTTCCCTTGTACCATCATCTTACAATAGCCCCATGCCACCACTGGAGGACCTATTCTACTGTCAAAACAACTCACTTCAATAACTGTTCTATCAAAGTCTGTCATACAGAGTACAGAAATATGTCCTTGCCTGCATCAGTTAAGTGTATTCAGTCTCTGGCACATACCCGTGGTGAGGCCTTGATAATCTGATCATGCCTAATTACAGTGCTCCCAATGGAATCCATGAAGGCCTGCATCTCCCTGTTAATGTGGACACACTCTCTCTCCATGGCCTGGCAGCATCTTGCATGTCTTAACTGACACCTCTGAATGAAGAGAGACCAAAACAGCTTTATTTGTGACCAGTGTGGCTGCATGGGCCATAGGTCCTCCTT
Source organism: Neoceratodus forsteri (assembly GCA_016271365.2). Classification (NCBI taxonomy): domain Eukaryota; kingdom Metazoa; phylum Chordata; order Ceratodontiformes; family Ceratodontidae; genus Neoceratodus; species Neoceratodus forsteri. The sequence goes on from CM057451.1 coordinate 210,387,748, forward strand.
CACCTGCAGCAAGAGAGCACATTTTTTCATTTGACCCAGGTTGTTTCTACCTAGATGCACCACAGTCACATCCGGTGCCTTCCCCAATTGTGCCGAAGACTGAAAGCTGGGGAGGAGTCCCTTCCATCGCTTCCCTCACCAGCACAGCCAGTGGAGTTGCACCTTGTCATGGGGAATTGATAGATTCATGCCCCCAATTTGTGTTCTGCCCTCTCTGCCACCCAGTGGATAAAGGAATTACTGCAAATCTAAACCAGCTTGGACCCACCGGGGGCACCCGCAAATAAAAGAAGAGAAAACTTTAAAATAGATGTAGCCTCACATATCACTAAAAGGCCTGCAACTTCCACCTACCCTGGACCTGTATCTCCTCATCTGAACATTCCCTCAACCATAGCAGATGAGGTGGACATCCTCAAACCCTAGCAGTTGAAGCAGCCCCAATCCAGATGGAATAGATATTACATTCTAAAGGGTCCGGGATGTCCCCTTCACTGCTTTCCCTAATATATGCCAGAACAGGTATGCTATCACTGGGGCACTATCAGCATGGTGTAAGAAGGCCTTGCCCTTCATGGGGTGCTGTCCCATGTAATCTGCTATTAGTGCAGCCATATCCCATTTACTCTGTGGGGGTGCCTGCATGGCATACCACCATTCCATCTCCCACTGGTCTGCCTGGCTCCTCTAGAGCTTTACCCATCCATTCCCAGAAGAGATACCCACATGCTGGTAGTAAAGGTGGCATGGACCATGTTTCAGGATTGCTAAACCAAATCAGAGACTCAAAAGGCCCTACAAAACACCAGCAAAAAGGTGGTCAATGGACAGTAACCTCAAAGGGGGAATGACAAACCTTTGGCAAGGCCTCTCTAAGCCTCCCATGCATATCAGGGCTGAGTGGCCTCCTCTGATCTGTGGATCTGGGTGCCTCCCTACTCTAGCCTGCCATCAGATTCTACATTTTGAAGGCCTTGGCAGACTCCTCAAACCCAAAACATGGGAGAACCATGCCACCCAGCCAGGTGTTGTTCCACTGTTCCTTGGCACAGCCCTCTTTTTATGGCCTCTATGATGTAACAACACAGGTGTTCAGGTGGTACTGGCCAGCTGTTTGGCAAGCCCAACTCAAACCTTACACCATGGAGATGTTTGACTCCATGTTGGTGGGCTGTCCATGTCTGAGGCATGTGGCACGGTTCCATGTTATATTAAATAATCTAAAATGGTGAGTGTCAAAACGGCAATTCAACTATGGCGATTACAACAATGGTGATAGTAAATTAGGGTGAACATAGATTAGGGTGATTCTGAGAGGCTTCATGTAAGAGGGCTGTACAATACCAGTAGAGGGAGCTGTTTACTTTTTTACTCTTTTCACTTCTCTGGTAGACCAATACAGCTTACTTTCCCCTGTACTCAAGACATTCTTTAATGCATCTTTGAAAGTGCTGTACACTAGACTGTCCCAAAAAATTCACTGTTGTAATGTTACCTATAACATAATGCAGTTACTGCTTGTCTTCCAATTACATTAAAGTCCTGTTATAAAACCTTTTTGCTCTAGCATCCAAAATACTTGGCACTCCAGAACTGACATTCTCATCACCTTGCTCACCTGCGTATGCCACCACACCTTTTTACAGATACTTATCACACTTCACCTGTTTCAATGCAGGGGGCTTTGCCCCGCTCACACTCCAAGGGGAGGCTGTGCCTCCCTATTTATAAGTAACCTACTCCGAGTCACACCTTGATAGCTATGGTCACCATTCTTGTGGAGTCTCCCTAAACTTTCAGTCACCGTTGTTCCACGGTCACCCTTATTGTGTTTGTCATTTTGCCATCACCTTTTTTGAGTCACCTTTATGATTAGTCATCATTATGTGTTACCGATGGCATTTTTCATCCACTCCCATGCTTCACTGTCACCACTTCCTTTAGCAAGGTTTGCATTGGCTGTGCCTGAGGGCACAAGTTTTCTGAACTGTTGCCACTGTGAATGAGACAAAGCATCAGCAATATCATTCTCCACCCCCAGAACATGTATGGCCTTGAACTGAATGTTCAGCAGCAAACACTGAGAACAAATATGTGCATTAAGTCACCTAGTGAGCTTATCAAGCCAAGCTGCCTATTTATGCTATGAACCACCCCGTGTTATCAGACCTATATGTCCCCTTCTGGTTGTGCAGTATGTGATCCCAAAATTCCACTACTACCACTATGGGAAAAAATTCCAAGACTGTGATCTGCTTGGTTACACCCATTGCTGCCAGGAAGGGGGCCATGTCCTAGTGAACCATGCCCCTTGGAAGTATGTCACAAACCCCAGACCACCTGACACACCTAACAATACCTCAAGCCTCTTGGCCAATAAGTTATGTCAAATCACCAGGTCTTCCCAGAAGCCTTTAGTCACCTTCATTCTATGATAAGGTTTCCAGGCACCTCCCCCTAATTTTGCTTCAGAAAGGTGCAATCCATTGGGATGATTCTGCAGGCTAAGGTGAGGTGGCTCACTAACTGTTGAAGTTATTTTATGATAACTTTCTTGGCTGCTTTAAACTTGCCTAAAAGGGTCCGCAAGTCTTCCACCTTCTCTAGTGGCAGATGGCATTCCTGGGCTACTGTGTACAACTGAATAACAAGAAAATAGATGGACATGAGGGAAACCTTCTTACTAATCTTCCAGCTGGAGGGGAGAATGTGAGGGGCAGCCACAGGCCTGGCTTTTTTAACCCTTCATCACCTCCTTCCTGCCAAAGCCCCAGCTCTGTGGATGGCCTTAACAGTCCCTTTCCTGGAGATGTGGCTCACTAGCCTGGCCCCACCTCCAGGTGAGAGGGACCCTTCCTTTACCTGTCTGCCAGGTGGCTTTGTGAGGGGCACAAGACAATGGTTTGCCTGCAACTATTTTCTACCAGACTTATTTATAAAGAGGAAAATGGTCAGTATAAGTAATAAAAATACTGAAGAATTGCATAGATTTTTTTGTATTAAATATAAGGGTTGCATGGTAGGAGGTATATTTATACCATGCCACTGACACCATTTTGGGAACTGACTCAGGTTACCCAGGTGCTAGTGTGGTAGGGGGATTAAGCATTACTGTGATCACTCTCCTGTCCCTGGTAAGCCTGTTTCTCTGCTCATTGAATGCTACCAGGTGAAGGGCTGGTGGTTATGCAGCATAAATTGCTCAAAATTGTTGTCTGCCACCTAGTGCCAACGTGTGCATGTATCCATGCAAACATGCATTAAGGTCATGTGTGGCATTTGGCAGGGATGTTGGAGAAGATGCAAGTAAAGACTGATGCCAGGGCCGGAGAAAGCAACTGACTTCATTACCAAATGTTAGACGGGAAGAGGAAAACAATATAATTACTGTACTATTTGTTTATGAACTGCAAAACACCTCAGATGGGCATCATTACATATACAATAATGGATGTGAAGTGTGCTTAATAAGAAATTAATGGTTGCCTGGGTGTGGGATGCTAGGCATCCACACGAGGGAGCAAATATTCAAATTAACACTTCCCCATCCTTATTAAATATAATTGCTGGTCAGCAATTTTTTGTTTACATCTTTCCATTTTATTTTGCGGTTTGTGATCTTACGCATTGTCTTCCATTGCTGCCTGTTGTTGTGGCCACGAATGGCAGGATCATCCAGATAGCGAGTGAGACATGCTGCCATTTCTAAATGGCAGTATCAATGAGACATATTCTTTTATTTTTTTGAAAAGCGATGCAAACGCTTGCTCTGGCAGCTCCTCGCTAAGAGAGTAAGGAGCCGTCATGTTTTTCGAACTGAAAGCCCACCCCAGACCACACACAGTGCCAATCAGAGAGCCAGTTTTCATGATTGACTCAGCACGTGTTCCCCATTATAACTCATGAGTTATAACGGGGAAATATAACTAGGTCAGGCAATGTAAAAAATTGCTGACCAGTTATTATATAGAGAATTATGCATGGGGTGGAGTGTCTTATGAGAACTTAATACACACCTAAGGTACATGATGCTACATAAACTCCAAGAGCAAAGCTCAAGGGCTTTATCCAGTATTAGGCACCAAGGGTGTGTCTTTGATTTGAGTGATATACTCCACCCCATGCATTAGTTTCTGTAATTTCTAGTGCAGCAAATTTTTCCAAACAGAAATCATAAAAACTAAGTCATTCACACAAATACTTTATAGCACATTCATTATTGAAATAATGAAAGCATGAGAGAGCTGCAATATGAATTAGTTTAATGTGAAATTCCATAAAAAGTACAATGATTGGTATTTTTCTATTAAATCACAAATTCAGGAACTCTTGAAAAAATGGCAAAACTGAAAAACAGTTTAAATCACAGCAGATGAAAGTTCCAGTTTTTTTTAATCTTCCGAGGATCAAACAATAAACTGCACTGTGTTTTGCACCATGCTGCCAATATATCAAGTCTGTTATTACAAGTCTCAAAAATGGTATAGTTCTTGTAAAAATATAGTTTTCTTATTCTAATGTCTTCTGGTTTTGAGTGAAAGCAATGTTTCTCACATAATCCATGTGAATATTTAATGACAGCAACTGGATGGGTGTGAGACAGTGGCTTGTACTCAGTGAGTTTGAGGGAGCACAGCTCTCATTACCGGCTGGCTATTATGGGAAATAATAACTGATAGAGCCCATGGAAAAAATTGTTCACCAGTTATAATCATATAAAACGTGAAAGCCTTTATTGGCAGAATAACCTTTTGCATTTGAAAAAGACAACAACAATAATAAAAATAAATAAATACAACTTCAGTTTGTCATTAAAATACAGTCTCCTCTGTAATTGGACTTCTATTAAATTAATTTACTAACAGAAAAAAATAGAGGGGAACCTACTACAGCACTAAAAGTAGAACATCTTTTACTAACACATTAAAACAGAAGTTTTACAATGAGTATGGAGATAAAACAAAAAGAGTGTAAAGGTCGAAAGGATGAAAAGAGTATAGTAAAAGGAAGGAATTTGTTACAACAACCTACTATAATACAATATTTAGGGAAACCACAGATTGTGGAATAAGAATTAAAGGCATCACCAGGGTATAATACTATCATTTGAGGGAGGAGACAACTGGAACAAAGAATAAACACTAGTATGGTATTGGAAGATTTTTGCGAATTTGAATAGGATGGGTCAGCTATGGAAAATATGAATTGTGCTACTGTGATGTCTTTGAACTCCTTGTCCCTAACTTCTGATGATATAACACTAACTCTTTCAGATTGAGTAGAAGACACCTTCAGGCCATCTAATAAAGGCACTACACTATTCATTTCATACATGAAATTCTTATCCTGTAATAACGCAGGTGTGAATGGGAAAACCGATGATGGGTCATGGTTGGATGTGATTAAAAATTATGATATTACATTACTTTTAGAAACCTGGTTAGAAGCCAATAAAGAGCTCTTAATTACTGGCTTCAAGAAAATCTCAATTCCAGGAGTTAAGAATAGCATGAAAGGCAGATGTAGAGGTGCCCTCATGGTTCTTATCAACACACAAAAGAAAATTTGTATTGTGAACTCAATAACCTCTCCCTATCTTAATTGGATTCTATTGAAAGTAATACTTGGAGAATCTGAAACCTTATGTTTTGTTTAATGTTTATTTTCCCTCTCTTTATCTAGTTTTGAATATAAGCAGCAATTTGATGTATTGTCTAAATGTTTAAATGAATACTGTTTTAGTATGTATAATAAACATTTTATTTTACTGGGAGATTGGAATGCACATATTGGAAGTGCTAATGAATTAGATCTTTTTATGAACTTACAAGATATAGGTGATTACGGGGACTTACCAGTGAGGCAGTCTAAGAATGGGAAGATTGATACTAAGGGTAAATTGTTAATGGAATTTATTGTGGAAAATAATTTATGTGTCTTAAATGGACATTCTAAAACTGACCATTTGGGTGAAATCACTTTTCCAACTAGGAGTGGTGGTTCCATCCTGGATTTTGCATTGGTTGATGTTGCCACCTGTTTTTCAAAAGTTGCTGATTTTGAGGTTCTTACTGAACATTTCTTGGATCATTTTCCATTTCTAATTAAATAGAATATGGTGACATAAAGGAAATAAAATATGATAAATCAAATGAGATAGAGTTAAATAACCATATACAACTCATAAAAAAGAGAATAAAATATGATCCTTTAATAAAAATATAATATTGATACTCTCCAGGGGGATGTGGTGACTTTAAAATTAAAAGAGGTTATTGTGTCAGCAAAAGATGCTGAGATTATTAAATGTTTTGAAAATCTGAATATCTTTTTTAGTAACAGTACAAAAACAAATAATAGGATTTATAGTACAGAATATAGGGCATTGAGAGTGAATCCTTGGTATAATCATGAATGTAGAAAATATAAAAGTATATTGAATAAAATAGCAAGACTGTAGAAAGAATACAGAGATAATCTATTATAAGGCATTACCTCTCTAGAGAGGGGAATATAAGGCACTTATTAGTCAAAGGAAAGCTGCCTATAATGGCAAATTATGGACCCTGATGCAAGCCGCAATAAATGGAAACAATTCACAGGACTTTTGGAAGTTAATTACATATGCTGAACAAGGCAACTTCAGGAATATAGAGGCTGTTATTCCTGAAGATGACTGGATTATGCACTTTACTAATCTATTTAATAATAATGGTATTAAAAATTCTGACAAGAGGGAATTTAAATTAAGGTTGGAGGAAAAGAAGGATTTGAATTATATAGCTTTATGCAACTGAAAGTTAATAATGCCATTCTTGCACAAAATAAAAATAAGGCACCTGGCCTAGATGGCATTCAAGCAGAGCTATATCAAAATGATGTAACTTGGTGGCTAGGTATTTTTAAACATTTATTTGATTATGTTAAAAAATCAGAGATGATCCCAAAATGCTGGAAAGAAGCTGAAATTGTGCCAAGTCATAAAAAGGGAGATACATGCTTTCCAAAAAATTATCACCCTATTGTTCTTCAGAATATTTAACAAAGTGTTCTGCCGAATTCTGCTACATGAGCTTAATAAATGGATAATTGAAAATAATAGTCTTAGTAATCGACAGTTTGGGTTTAGAGAGGGTTTATCAGATGTTAACTGTGTCTACCTCTTGGACCACCTGATCAGGAAATTTAGGAAAAATAATCATCCCTTATTTTTCGCATTTCTTGATCTGACTTCTGCATTTGACAATGTAAATAGAGGGACCCTATGGGAGAGTCTTTTAGGTTTGGGTATAAATAAGAAACTTTTGGCACTAATTAAACAATTACATACTATCTGTATTAGATATTCTACAGATGGTATGTCATCCCCATTCAAGTGGACAAGGGAGTAAAACAGGGGTGTTTATTTTGCCCCGGTTTTGTTTAATCAATATATTGATCATGTGGTATACGATCTTGATAAGCATGATGCAGATGCACCAAAGATATTAAATTTCAAGGTAAATGTTATCCTTTATGCAGATGACATTCTTCTTCTCTCTAAATCTACTGTAGGGTTGCAAAAAGCTTTGTCCTGTTTGACTATTACATTCTGAAGTCTGGATCTAAATATAAATACAGAAAAATCAAAGATTGTAGTTATAAATAGCCCTAAGAAGCTAAATTATAGATGGTCTATAAATAATGTGATTCTGGAAGAAGTAAATAGTTATCTTTACCTGGGTATGTTATTATAGTACATTTCACTGATATCTGGAAAGCGCATATTACAGAAAATAAAAGACAAGGTAGACAGAATTTTTGGGACATTAATAAATTTAGTAAGCTATATATAAATAATTCTGGTACTGCATTGCTTGATATTTATAGAACTAAAGTTGATTCTTCTATTTTATATGGATCTGAAGTTTGGGGGAAAGATTGTAAGGTTTCTGTTTTAGAACCAATACAAAATTTATATATTAGAATAATACTAAATTTACCCCTATTTGTTCCAGCTGAGCTTATAAGAGCTGAAACTGGTGTTATTTCTATAAAGTCAAAAATTCTAGTGAGACAGGTCAAATATTTTGCGAAGCTAAATAAAAATAGAAATTTAAATTTACTTTTGAATTTATGTTGTATGGAAAGTGGTATGACTAATAAATATACAGGGATGGTCACTCATAGGTGAACTTGATAGGAATATGAGAGAAATTGGATTAACTGGTTTAATACATATGACTAATTACCAAGGACCTAATTTAAGTAAGAGCTATAATGAAGCTATAGAAAGAATTTATATTTCTAAACAAAATGACTTAGAAAGAATTTTGCCTTCCCAAAACTTTAAGAACTTCAAGATGTTAAAGAATTCATATAAAAGGGAAGATTATATATATGTATGTCAGAATAATTTTCAATACATAGAGGATAATGGATGAGCAACAGTGAACAACAACACTGTAGTTCACTTCAAGAGGTTGTCATGACAAACATGTAATCCTCGAGAGCAAAGCTCGAGAGGTTTTCAGTTGTCATATAACCTCAAGAAGTGAATACCAGTGTTGTTGTTTACCGTTGCCCATCCAGTGTCTTATATACTGTATTGGCAGCATAAATTAGTTGGTGATCACTTCTTCCTTAGCTGCAATGTTAGACTTTGTCTCTGTTCGCCCCTTCCACTTCTCAATCCAAGAACAAGCCCTTATCCCATCCCCAGTTCCCTTTCTTCTCAGAGAATCTGTGTTTTTTTTTTAATCTACAGACATTGGCTGTAAAGGGCAACAGTAAAAGGGAAATATGCCCAACTTTTGAGCCCATAAGTCGCCGTTAGTAGCACTAAATCACTGCCATGGTCATTTCCCGAGGTCCAGAGCATCTCAAATTGCACATGTGCAGAGACGTTCTACACTGTTGTACCATCGATGTGACGTACTCATGATAGTACAACAGCACTGTGATGTAACATCGATGGTACAACAATGTTGGCAAATGATGAATTTCAACTGAATACAATGTTCCACCATGTAATACTGTATAAGATTATTGCAAATTTAAGATGTGATATTAATGCTGGGTATTCCTCTGGTTTTATTAAATGGGAATCATAATAAATGGTTTAGAGTGTAAGGGCATTTACCCAGGTAATTGGGATTCAGTACATATATTATTGGATTGCTCAAATTTAAAATGCTTACTTAAAAAGTGGCTAGATAATTATCTTAAAGATTTACATAATGAAAGTAAGGGAGAAAAGCTAAAGTTATTTTTAAATTCTAATAATTCTGCTATTTTGTATAGTGTTGCACAGTTCACAATAGCTTCTATCAGACTGAAGAATTCTTAATGTAATTCAAGATGATGGGCCCTATGATTTATATTCAATGTGTTGTTGATGTAGTGTGTCCTGTGAATCATATTTAATGTATCTTTATACTGCTTTGTCATTTTATGATGTGTAAACCATATTTATATGTGTGATACTTTTTTGTTATATACTTTTATATAATAAAGTGAACTGAACTGAACTTTTGTTAAGGTGGCATGAAGTTTCAGTGAAGATAAGACAGTGCCTCTAGTGTTAAACAAGAGAAGCTGAATGCAAAGGTTTAAAAAAACTGCACAAAAGCACATGTGCATTTGCATGTAGGTATTATGGGTACAGGTATTGATACAGTACCTGCACATGCGAAATGAAAAGATCTCAAAATGCCACCTGCAAGGATATGGGCAAGAACAATGCACACAGATGCTCCACACAGTTAATAAAATAGAGAAATCCACAGTACACACCACTGCTAAACAAGTGCTAGTGATACTGAGATAGCTGGTGCCAAAACATTCTTTCACAGTCAGAAATACAAAAGTGAAAAATTAGCTCCACCAGACAGAAATCTGCCTAGTGAGTTTTACACTATGTACTGTATAGTGCTTTTTCTGCACAGTTAAATAGAGACATACTGAAATTATCAACTGCAGGACAGCTAATGGGCTGGTGTCATGGGGCATTCCAAACTTCAGACTTAGGCAGCAATGGCATTCATAAAACAATATGCCACAAAATGGGAGATTTGGATATAGTAATAGTAATAATCATAATAATGATACTTTATTGGTAATGCACCTTTCAACAAACCAAGGCACCTAACAATAAGTTAAAAACAACACATAAAACAGTGGGTACAAACTCTTATAAAATCCAAGTAGCAAACAGAATAAAATCATTCAAGGTAGGCGTGATGCCATAAGTCTGTTTTAAGGGCCTGTTTAAATCCCTCCATGGTGGTGCACTCCCATAGCTGATGGGGTATAGAATACCAAAGGACTGGGGCCATGTACATAAATGTCCATGCCCCCAAAGATTTTAAAGAAACCCTTGGAATCTCTAGCAACCCCTTATCAACCGAGCAGAGAGATCGCCTAGGGCAGTAAGGAACCTTTCAGCTCATCTGAGCCCTGTCTGTGTAGGGCTGTATAAGCCAGAAGTCTGACTTTAAAGGTGAACCACCACTGCACCAGCAGCCAGTGCAGTTCGTGCAGCACTGGAGAGATGTGGCAAGACTGAGGAGTCCCCGTCAGTAACCGGGCTCCAGCGTTCTGCACCAGCTGCAGGTGGTGGACATTCACCCCAGGTAGCCCTAGATAAAGGGAGTTGCAGTAATCAAGATGCAAGGTCACAAAGGCGTGGACCAACGTAGGGAGGTTGCCAGATGGAACAAGGTGCTTAACCCTGGAGATGTTCCTCAAATGGTAGAAGGAGGATTTGACAACTGCTGACACCTGCCATGGGTCAGGACTATAGCTCTTTATGGACTATGGGCATTTTCTTCTTGTTAAAACAATTTAGTGCACTGAATCACATACATTCTGAATGTGGAGCCCCACTATAATAATACAAGCTCCATGTTACTTAAATTTAGTGTTTAAATTATTTCAGCCAATCACTCTTCAGTTATATTTGAACATTTGGATAGAGTTAAACAGCATGTGTTCAAGTCTTATTTTTTAACTTGTAATATATTGATAAGTAAAATAATGCTACCAAAACTCTTACAAAAAAATCCCTGTAATACACTACTCCCTTTCCCATAATACTACTACCCTTCCTCAAGTGATAATAGTATCATTCATTGCTGATAATACTATAATTTCAGCTTCAAACAATAGTATTATCACTGAAACCCCACAGTGCATGCACCAGTCTCCCTGCCACACAAACATGGTTGCCATGGTGCCACATTCCAGTCTGTGTATCCAATGTAACAACGTGCAATGCCATTGGCAGACTTTCTCATTAGGCAGGCAAATCAACTGCAACAACATGGCGGACATTAACTCTCGCTTAGCGAGACCAACGTGAGTTACAGCCAGTTTGTTTCTTTGCTTTTATTTCCTCAGCAAAAGGAAAAGTGGATTACCTGCCAAATGAAGAAAGAAAGTAAAGGGTAGGACTACTAAATTTAAATAAAGGCTTTCATCACAAACTTGGGTCAGGCACAACTTCAATACTGTGGGTCGTCGGCCGAGAGCGAGCATATCTTCAGTGCAAAAAGCAGCCAGCCCAGTTCACAGAATTTAAAAAAGCAGCACATTTTCCAAATTGGATCCATATATAACAAAAAATAAAAAACAGGTTACAGTAAATTACTCAGCTGAATTCCATCTCAAGGTTCTGGGGACATAGAAACCTCTTGAGCTTCACTCTTGAGGTTATCTATGTCCTCAGAACCACTCAATGGAATTACAGCCTTGTAATTCACTGTAACCTATCTTTTATTCTACTGTATTTATATTTTATGCTTCTGCCACAAGCTGACCTCCATCAGTGCCTACTAGCCAGCCCAGTACCCAAGCATCTCTGGTACTTACATCACCTCTCCCTTTGCACCCTAAGAGGATACCCTAATAAAGTTCCACCTGAGTGAAATGACAGGAGCACCTTCACGTGTGGAGTATTGCAGTCTGCAAAATGCACAGCTCATCTTGAGAAAAGCATCTTCTATGCTATTTGGATGTGAATGAAGTTCAGCTTGTTGTGTTTCAGCTGCTTACATTGCATTATTCTATAACTGAGTGAGTACTGATACCTGGCCATGTGTTCACTTCTAATAAAAAGACAATTTATTATTTTATTTATAGTGCTTTGGTGTATTAAGTAAGCACCTTTTTCTTTTACAGTAAAATAAGTGTTTGTGCTGTGAAACAAGTAGGTATTTACTTTTACTTTTCAAACCACAAATTAAGGGAATGCAACATAATTCTGGGAATAGTGTGGTTGTATATTTGGGATCCCATACACTTTTCTCTTTAGTATATGCTGCCCAAAAACAAAAGGGTTGCTTACTCTTCTTGTTCGGTAGCATCATTTGCCACTGGAGACCCACACTTCCTGTATGTCCACTCACTGGCCAGCTTGCATATGCGAGGAGTCAACCACCCACTGTCCTATGAACACCGCTCTTGGGGCAGTAGCTTTGTGATGTGGCTACTAACACAGAATGAAAAGTTTTTCTGCATTAGTAGAAACAGTATGTCACTACTAAAGCAGAACCACATTTGCCAGTGTATGGAACTCCATACACAATTATATTCCACCATACACTATAATTCTGTTATAGTCATAATAGAAAATCATACCTACTTAGTAACACAATGTATTCCAATGAGAAACTTTGGAGTTTTTTTTATTTTCTATTTTTTTTCTAAATAAGTATCTACTTCTTTTATTGATTAGTTCTGTCTTTTATATGTGTGTATCATTGTGGTCATTCTGGATGATTTTGCATTTTTTAAACAGTAATTAGCTTGTGTTTGCTTCTCCTTAAGTAGAAAATGGCTAGGATGAAATATCATCACAGGATGGTAATAGTAAACGCACACTGAAAATAGAGTTAAAAATTTACATTTCTACCTTAGGTCTTCTTCAGGAAGTATCTAAAAGAGAAAAAAGCAAAGTTAGTGTAGAGGGGAGGTACAATAAGGGATATAATATGTGGGGAAAGAAAGAAGGGGAGGCTCAGGGAGAAGAAGTGATAAAAGGCAAGATAAAAAGGGAATCTGGAGAACAAAAAGGTGATGATGGGAAAGACAAGGCATAATAGCTGTGAAAGAGCTAGAGAAGTCCCCTGGTGGGAAGGTGAGAATGCTGAAAGGTGACAAATGAGGAGGAAGAAGACAGATATGGACACATTTGGTAAAAATGAAAATAAATGTGTATAGATACAAACAGACTTTAGGGAAAACAGGGGATGGCTGAAAGATGTTAGTAGAAAATAAGTCTGTCATTTAAAGGAGAGAGCTATTGGGAGACAAGGTGGATGATCACCTTGGTTTCCATGTTTTTTCTATGATCAGAACCCTGGTGGGCTGACCCGGTGGCACTGAGGGTTAAGGCACTAGATGCCTCACCTCATGTAATGCTGGTGATCCGGGTTTGGGAAAAAGCCCAGGCCATTGGGGGTCGGCAGGGGCAGTGAGGGACTGAGCATCCAACAGACAGCTCTCCCTTTCTGAGGAGGGTGTAGGGCTTTAAGTTGCTCCTGAGTGACCTCTGGCAGCAGTCGGGTGGCTGGGAAATTGCATTGCCACCGTATGGCACTGGGGACAGAGCTCGGCGGATGCAGGCCATCATTGCATGACTGAGCTCCAATGGAGAGAGTAGGGCAGGGAGAAAAACAAGAGAAAAACTCCTCCAGGTCCTGATAGGTGATGGCTACCACAGTGTCAGGCCACCACATGCCCAATACCAGATCCCTGCCTCCGCCCCTTTGATCCCCTTGCCATCCCAAGTTTGGTGGTCTGGATTCCAGACAGAGCACCAGTAGTGGATGGAGGCCCTGCCCCGGGGGCTCAGAGCTGGGGGATTGCTGGGCATGGGTTTGGTGGGGGGTAGTAATACTATGAGGGGGCAGGATAACGGTGGGCACTAGAGCGGCTGATGAGATGGGAAGCCTGAGAGAATTCAGAACTGGAGGTGAGAAATAAAGTTTAAAAAAAAAAAACAATCCCGGAAGCCCTGCTGAAAGACATAAACAGAAAGATCATTGACACTGTGATCGCTGGCGATAAAGTGGATTACAATGGGTTTGTCAATGTCTCCATTCCTGACTGCCCTGCATGTTCCCCGAAATGGTCAGCAAGGTGTCTACCAGGTTCTATGATGGAAATAACTGCACACTTCCTGCAAATAATACAATATACCACATTAGTGGAGGTGCATGAGAACCACTTGGTGATGTGAAAAACACCTGTGGGACCCTGAATTTCAGTCACACTAGAAATAAATTTTGCAGGTGTAGCAGAAAGTTCTGTTATGAGGTTTGGTACCTAGTAGGGAGGAACTGTTAGGAGTAGGTAGGCTGCTTCTTACCATGAGATTCCACAGGTCAGGTGGCCAGCGGTAGGAGGCAATAGGTGGTTCTGTAACAGAAACACCAATGTTGGGGTCAATTTGCAAAATAGGAAAGTTACTGGTGATAATCCTGGGAAGACAAGGTGTACTCTGATGGAAGGGAAGCACTTGTGGAATTTGTTGTTGATCTTGCATGACAGTATCCTTCCTACAGTGGTCAAGGTTATGGGGCATGTTGCTGACCCGGCAGAGTGCTCTGTCCAATGTGCTTTTAGGGTATCCCCTGTTAATAAAAAAAACTATGCATTATTTGGGCCCGCTCAGCAAAATCATCATCTTCACTGAATAACCTGTGAAGTCTAAGCAACTATGAAAATGACAGGCCATTCTTGATGTGTTTAGGATGGAATGGGGGTGCTACTGATTTGTGAAATGTAACAGACAGAGAAACAGGATCCAGTGCACAACCTCCCACCACATGACAAATCTAAGAAATTAAACATAATAAACTACCTGACCAGTACCAACCCACAGCAGAAATGTGAATTATGGAGCGTGCTAGTTTTGGTATATGTTTAGAGTTTTGGGAGTTGTGGTTCTTTTAATCACCTGTAAAATTTCTGTGGTGGAAGCATTTAACTATAAAGGAGCCAATTAGGCAATACACTCTATTTAAGAGTAGCCACTGCAGGCATTTCACAGTTGGGGAAGTAGGGACTAAACCATGTGTCCCACCTTGACGATTGGTGGTTTGGCTTGCTCAAACTGGAATTCCAACCTGATAACTAAGAGGACCCCTTTTTCATGGAGTTTAAAGTAAGAAAAGCCAGTTCAGGCAGTTTATTGTGTTTAATTTCTCAGACTTACCATGTTGATGGGGGGGATTGTGCACTGTATACAGTTTGCCTGTTACATGCCACGAACCAGTAGCACCCCTTAGTAGAAATGTGAATTATATTTTGCGAGCAATACAAAGGTTAGAGCATGCTAGTTTTGGTATATGCTTATAGTTTTGGGAATTGTGGTTCTCTTTTTAGCATGTTCCCTTTAATTGCCTGTGAATTTTTCTCAGGTGGAAGCACTTTACTATAAAGGAGTCAATTAAGCAAAGCACTATATTTAAGAGAAGCCACTGCAGGCATTTCAGAGTTGGGGAAGAAGGGAGCAAACCGTGGGTCTCAACTTGACAATTGGTGTTTGGCTTGCTCATATTGGAATTCCAATCTGATAAGTAAGAGGACCTTTTTTTTCATGGAGTTTAACTCATTCACTCTACAGGAGCTCTTTGAGAGTCCCACCACTTGTATCCTGTAAACTCTCAACACTGCATCCTGGGACTTTCTAGGCAAAATCAAGCCATAATCAGCATGCCACAAACAAATGCAAATACCTCATGAACCATAAGTGCTACACACAAAGTATTAGAAGCAAAGTTATTCAGCACAAAATTACCTTTCCAATGGTGCTATTCAATTAATTATAAGCAGTTTCTTTTTGTTTTCTATATTAGTCAAAATAGCAAACACTTTTTTTTGCAATAAAAAAGTCAACATAAATCATTTTTGTTAGGAAAATATGTAACATTTAAACACCAAATTAAGCATCCATACAGTAGATGTAGGTACAAAAGTAATTTTGTACTGAAAAGCAATTTTTCTAAAATAAAACAGGTATTTTTCCCATTTTATTCAAGATGCTTAGGTGAGGCCTGAGGGGCAAATGTCAGCCACACACACCATCCCTTAAACAAATGTGAATAACTCCTAAAGTTTACATGATACACACAAAGTATCAGGGGCAAAGTTGTTCAGCACAAAATTACCATTCTAATGGTGCTATGCAGTTAATTCTAATCAATTTGGTTTGCAGTTAACACAGAGACAAAGTACTGAAGACCTGAGACGTGTTCAGGGCACACCGGAAGTCTTTGTCTGCCAACTGAAGTCATTATGGGAGACAAAGGGGATGATTTGGCCACCACCTACAGGTGGTTCCAGGAGTTAATGAATTAAAGTAAGAAAAAATAATTCAGGCAGTTTATTATGTTTAATTTCTCAGATTGCTATGTTTGGGGGGTGCACTGGATCATGTTTTCTGGTTTCATGCCACAAACCAGTAGCATCCCTCCGTAGAGATGTGAATTATATTTTGTGAGTAATACAAAGGTTAGAGTGTGCTAGTTTTGATATACCTGTATAACTATGGATTCATTATTACCTTTTAGGAATGAAATAAAATACCAAGAGTAAAATAGAGATGAATAAAGCAAACTAATTCTTGAAAATTGCTTTATGTACAACAGGATACAATTAAGCTTAAATACTAACTGCTTCCTTAGTATCAAAGGTTCATAAATATAGGAATGTGTTTGTTCAGTCAATGGATTATTCTAGTGGTACCAAGTGGTTGGAAATGTTTCAGTTAGTACTAGAAAAATTGAAGGATAAATATATAAATCGATCTCTCTCTCTCTCTCTCTACATATATATATATATATATATATATATACTACTGTATATATGTATCCTGCGATTGTCCATCTTTACATTTCCACTGTTCCAGCTGCACATGTCCCAGCACCCAGCACTTACAATCAGTCTTTGAACCCCTAGCACCTTACCTGTCATATTCCCTCAACAAGGACCCCTAGCTGCACTGTCTCCCACCCTCGCCCTCCCTCCCCCAATATATCCCTCCTGCCCTACCCCCAACCACCTCCCATACTCCCCTTGCCCCTGCACCTCCTCCCCCTTGATCTCCCACCCTCACTTCTCTCCCACCGACCCCCCTCCCCTTGTCTTGTTCATAGCTCAAGTCTTTTACTGGTTATTACATGTCTGTATGTCAGTGACTATATGTTTGTAACTAAAAATGATGACTGTTGCATACGCTGATGTGGAACCTTTGTAAAAGAGCCTCAGCTCAAAGGTATTGTAATCCTAGATTGAAATAAATATATATATATATATGTATGCTGTATTGATGCAGTTATCTGGTATATGCCAGCAGAGCCAGCTCATACTTATTGTATATGATATCATAATTTATTGATTGATTTAAATAAGTATTTATTTCAAATCTGTAACTATGAAAAGCACACTGAGCTAAGGTTCATTTTAAGGTGTGACCTTGCTGAATGGGAAAAGGGAAAAGTACTATTACAAGCAAAATACAGCCAGTCAGGTGATGTGATTACAAACAAGATGTCATAAAGAGTATACACTGAGTGCAGCATAGACAGAATGGCAAAATACTGCATATGGAGGACATATTAATTAGTATACAAATCATCTTTGCAAATTAGGCAAACTCTAAGTGCATATTGCCAGAGTGAAAGAAGGCTGAGCTGGTGCTGAGAATAGGAGTCAAAACAGGTTGATGAACTTCAACAAGTTTGCTGGAACTATACAAGGTGGAGGTTAAGGGGGAGGAGGAGGCAAGGGGTGGTAAAATTCCAGGAGAGGGTAAGAAAAATTCTGGGAGAGGGTTGGAAGCAGCAGGTGGGGGGGGTCAGGAAAATTTACCTTGTATATAATGGAGGGAAGGGAGCGGGAGAGATGGATAGAATAGGATAACTGGTTCCAGAGAGAGGGGAGGTGGTTTGAGAAAGCAAATTTCACAGCTGTGGAGTGTGAGGGGGAAGGAAGAATGTATTTGGGTCTCTTGAGTAAAGGGAGTAGAGTGAGGAGTGGATGGGGGGGTGGAGATGTGATAGGTATGAAGGGAGGGACCCAAACCAGTATTTCATGATGAGAGAAGCACAATTGAACTGGCAACATGAAGGGGGAAGGAGGATGGGGATAGAGGGGGAGGAAGAGGAGGAACAGATGATATTTAACCTAAGTGGGAGGATGATCTCAGACTTGGAAGTTCAGGTCCTCAGAAAGGGAACATCCTTCCCACCAACTAGGAATTCTGATGTTTCCAGTTAGAGATTGATTTACAAAATGTTAGAAAATATGACTTGCTGATTGGTTTGGGAACAGAACACTGGAACAAGTCACAGAAAGAAACAAAAAAACATCAAATTCAAAAAGCATTTGGAGTGAAGACAAACTTTAATCCCTAATCCAATGGACTTACCTACTGGGAACTGTCTGTCGTATAGCTGAGAAATGTCTTGATTGTACGCAAATGTGGCCTACTCTTTCAAGTACTGTACTGCTGTTGCATTTGCTGTGAAATGTCATGATTGTACTCATATGTTGCCAGCTCCTTCATTCACTGTACTAGCTATATGTTTCTTACTTTATGTAACTAATTCTGGGTCACCCCAGAAAAAGGGACCTTCGGGACCCAGTGGGCCTACCCGGTCACCAAAATTGAATAAATAAATACGAGGATGGCCTTAATGCATTATTAAGAGCTCTGAATGCTAGGGAGGATACATACCCACCAAGTGAATTATTACAACATCTGACTGAGATGGTTTTAGTAAAAAATCATTTCACATTTTAGGGTACTTTTTACCTTCTAGTATAAGGAACAGCGATGGGGAGCACTCCTTAGAACCCATCATTGTGTTCTACTTATGGAAGCAAATTGTCCTTCCTTGATAAACAGGGTTAATATAAAGATGGGTAGCTTTGTTTTCAAGGGAATCATAGGTTTCCTACCCCTAAATCTTTAGTCATGTTTTATTAAATCACAGAATCCCCTTGGCACAAGGTCCCAGACACAAGGATTGCTCATGGTCCCCTACTATAGAAAGACTATGTGACCAAAAATCTGTGGTCTATAGGGCTATAACTTAACTGCATTCCTTCTGCCTTAATCAAATGAAGAACTGTTCCATCCTTCAAATATAAACTTGTACAATGGCTTGATTATAATGATGACTGTACATGCTACCAATAGATGTTGTTTATCCCAATGTATCTATGTATGTATTTATGTTGATTTTGGACTTTGCTTATATAGTATGTCCTGATTCAATTGTATGTTTTTATGTAGAACTTGTTGCTTGTAAAAATGGGCAATTTTCTCATCTTACTAACAAGTATAAAAATAAAAAAATGAAAAATTAAATAAAATGAAACCATGGCCCCCATATATGCCAATATCTACATGGGGGAATTTGAATGAACACATATTCTAGATGTCATCAATAGCCCTTACTTCCTGAATATTTGCTTTTGTAAGAGATTTATTGATAATATACTAGTATTTTGGAAAGGAACAAGAGAGAAGACTTGAAGAAGTTTACAGAATACCTAAACAGTAGAAATGAGAATTTGACATTCACCGTGACAGCGGATAGTGACAGGACACCCTTTCTGGATCTTTTGAATTATAAAACCAACCATTGCCTAGAAAATACATTAAACATAGAAACATAAACTTTGATGGCAGATAAGGACCACTTGGCCCACCTACTCTGCCCATTTCTTTACCTACAAGATAAGCTGCAGATCCTAGTTAACCAATAGCCTATTACTTCTTACCCCCCACAAGAATTGCCTTATGTCTGTCCCATGAATTCTTGAATTCTTCCACAGTTTTAGACTCCACAATCTCCTCAGGAAGGCTGTTCCATGCATCCACCACCCTTTCTGTGAAAAAATACTTCATCACATTGCCCCCAACGGTCCTCCCTCTATCTTTAAATTGTGCCCCCTTGTTCTTGCACATCTCTTTTTCTGAAAGATGCTACCCTCTTGGACTTTGTTGATTCCACTGAGGTACTTAAAAGTTTCTATCATGTCCTCCCGTCTCCCTCCTTTCCTCAAGGGTATACATATTAAGCTCCTTTGGTCTCTCCTTTGATCTCTCCTTGTATGTCTTCTCTTGCAGACCTTGTACCATTTTAGTTGCCCTCCTCTGGACTGCCTCTATCCTGTCTATGTCCTTGCAGAGATGGGGTCTCCAGAACTGGATGCAGTACTCCAGATGGGGTCTCACCACCTGTCTGTACAGATGGATAACAACTTCCTGTTTTCTGCTGGTGATGCCTTTCCCTATACCTCCCAGTATATCCCCAGCCCTCCCTACTGCCTTCTCACATTGCTTGCTAACCTTAAGATCATCTGATATGATTACACCCAGGTCCCTTTCCATTTTTGTTGTTGTTACTACACCCCCATTGTGTAATCTTCCCCTGTGTTTTTATTTCCCTGGTGCATTATTTACACTTGTATGCATTGAATCCAAGCTACCATACTTTTGACCATTCCTCCAACCTTGCCAAGTCCCTTCTCATCCTTTCCACGCCTCCTTGTGTATCAACCCTGTTGCAGATCTTTGTGTCATCTGCAAAGGGGCATACTTTTCCTTCCAGTCCCTCTGCAATGTCACTTATAAAAACATTAAAAAGGACTGGACCCAATACTGAACCCTGCAGTACCCCACTAGTAAACCCTCTTTCTTCAGAGTGGACTCTATTTACAATTACCTTCTGTGTCCTGTTGTCCAGCCAATGTTTTACCCATATAGAAAAGAAACAGACAGGAACACAACATTATATTACTCAAACTATCATGACCCGAAACATAAGAAGAGCATCCCTAAGGCACAAAAAATGAGAGAAAGATACAATTGTACAGAACATACTGAATATCAGAGGGTGGCTATAGATATGGCTATCAGATTCATGAACAGGGGACATAAGACCTTTAGTACAAAATGCTTTAAAGGAAGAAGTAACAGAGTTAGGAATACAGTAATGAATAACTGGCACATTATACTGGCTGGAGAAAGGGAGAACACATGCTTCAGGAACCCACTATTAATATCTTCCAAAGAAGAATCAAACTATTAAAGATAAATTGGTCAATACATTACACAACACAGTCACCTGACTAGACAGCTGCTACTGGGACCATTGGAAAATGGCAGCTTCCAATGTGGAAGATGTTTCCAATGCAGGAATACAAGAGGCGAAACCTACTTTGAACGTCCCTATACAAATATGAAATATTACATAAAACAGCATATAACCTGTACCATGGATCATGTTCTGTAAGTTCTCCAATACCCATATGACATGATATACATGTGTGAAACAAAAAGGGAACTAAAATTGAGAAGTGGAGAACACAAAAGTGACATTCATCTCGATGATAAGAATTCTACAGTTGCAAGACATTTTAATGCTGCAGGACATTAAGTGACCTCTCTGAGATTTTGAGGACTGGAACATGTGAAGGAACCCCTGACAAAGGATATCATTTGGGATGATATCCTCCGCACGAGAAAGGTTTTTTGGATTTTTACTTTGTACTGCATGAATAGGAGAGTTGGATTAAATGAAGAATGTGACTGGCATCTGTATCAATGAACATTAACACTATCCTATATTATAAAATATAATGCTTAATAGGAAGATACTGTGCAGGTGTTCATCTGATGTCTCCCCTAGGTGCCCCCCCCCCCCAAGTGCTGGCATCTTAAATGGATATATGTAGTATTTAGATTGAATCTAATGTTTAGCTTAAATATAAGGAAAAATGCAATAGCTGCATATGCTGAGGACTGTCAAAAACAAAATATGAATATTTATCAAATAATAAAATGTTTGTTCAGGCCTTAGCTTGTGGTGGGGGGGTGAACTACTGTCTGTAAGGGCTCATCAGCATTGCGCTCCATGACTTAATTCCTACCCACAGTGCCATGGTACTTGTCCTTCATACTGCATTTTACAGTTTAGATGGCTCATCCTGTGGGTGGAGACACTAGCAAACGTCATTCATGACATTTGGGTCTGCCCTCCACCATCAAGCAGCATTTAAACTGCATAGGCACTGGATATGGTGGCTACTTTCGCACATGAGTCAGCCAGAAGCCACACTATTCATCCCTCTGAGTAAGTGTTTCTCTAAATGGATTAAAATATTTTATCAGTTGTCAGTATGATTACAGCAATGACAGTGACTTTGTAGCCGATACATATTTATTTGTCTATCTTGAAGCCCGAGATAAGAGCATACTGAAGGGATTTTAAAAAGAAGGGGAAAGTACCCCAGCTATCTTAGAAAGTAAGTGACTTTGGAACAAACTCTTTTAAACTTTTTTTGTGAGAAAAAGACTGCTCATTACACTGTGATGCATGATTAGCTCCCACGAAGTCCTGGAAATGGAGACTAATACCTATTAAAAGAGAATAATAAATAAAGTAAATACTGAAGAGAAGGTTTGGATAGCGTTAGGAACTAATACAGAACCGTGGTAATGGAGATGAAAAACTGGAGAGTCTGGCATAGCAATTCATGATTAAGAAATGAATGGAGTTGGCAACTACAGTATAAGTTCATTGTTGAATCGAATACTGGAAATAACAGTATACATACAGTTAAAATGATTAGCCTGCACTGTGGCACTTCCAAATAGAAGTGGCAGCGCTGAGTGGGGGAAGGGTGGAGCAGCAAGATGGCTACAACACTGCTGCGCACCTCGCAGCTCTGTTTTGACGTGGTGTTTTTCTCTCGAAATCTCCTGTGTTTGGCTTTCATTTTTAAACTGATGAATGAAACTCAAGTTAATTTTGTAACTAGCCTACCTTATTTATGCTGTTTCATTTTGGCGCTCCTTGGCACTACTGTTCTGAGCACTTGGCCAGTGCTCGGCATTTATTTGGCTTTCCAAATTGCCAGAGCAGGTGATGAGCTTGTGGTTACGCTTATACTCAAGAAAAAGCACGTTTTTAAACCATTTTAAACTTAATTTCTAGAGATGCTTAGGTACCCACTGCTGATATCCAGCATCTGCTCTGCATTGTTAAAACTTGAGATAGCTTGAACAGTTTTTCTCTAACTGATGGCCAGTGTTCGGCATCTTGGAGCATCCAAAGCATAAGAGTTTTCTAGAGTAACAAAGAATGGGCCAAAAATATATGTTGAGAAATGAAGAAAGGTGAGAGAATCAGGAATTGGGATGTGTTGAAGAAGAAGAAGAACACCTGGTATTGCTGTGGAATTGCTGTGGCATCATAATTGCCAATAGGCACAATTTAGCCCGAGCACAGGTATACATAGATACATAGACAGTGTCGGCAGTTAAGGGCCTATGGCCCACCCAGTCTGCCCATTTGAGCTTGTAAGTTTACTTTATGTTTTCCTAGAAGTCTGTTACCCCTTAACCCTGACCTCCAGAATTCCTTTATGTATATCCCATGCATTCTTAAATCCTGTGATTGTTTCAGCCCTCACCACTTCCTCTGGCAGGGTGTTCCACTTGTCCACCACCCGTTCTGTGAAGAAATTCTTCCTCAACTTCATCCTATGCCCTCTAGTCCTGGAACATCTTTTTCACTTAAAAGTAGTGTATTCCTACACCCTGTTCCTCCCTTTAAGATACTTGTATGTCTCTATCATATCCCCTCTCTCCCTCCTCTCCTCCAGGGAGTACATCTTCAGTTCCTTCAAACTGTTCTCACAGGCCTTGTGATGCAATCCATGTTCCATCTTTGTTGCCCTCCTCTGAACCTTCTCTACCCTGTCTATGTCCTTGCATAAGTAAGGTCTCCAGAACTGCACACTGTACTCCAGGAGGGGCCTCACTACTGTCTTGTATAGTGGAATTATGACCTCCCTTTTCCTGCTGGCGTTGCCCCTGCCTATGCATCCCAGCATCCTATTTGCTTTACCTGCTGCCTTGGCACATGGTTTCCCTACCTTGAGTTCATCAGAGATGATAACTCCAAGATCCTTTTTCCTGCTTGGTTCATGCTATATCCTCACCCCCTCAACTGATATATTGTGCCATGGTTTTTGTGCCCCATATGCATCATCTTGCACTGCTTTGCATTGAATTTCAACTGCAAACCCCTGACCATTCTTCAAGTTTCTGCAGGTCCCTTCTCATTCTGTCTACATCCTCTGGTGTGTCTACTCTATTACAGAGCTTTGTGTCATCAGCAAACAGGTAAATTCTGCCTTCTAGGTCCTGCACAATATCACTGATGAAGATGTTGAATATGACCGGTCCCAGCACTGATCCGTGTGGTACCCCACTGGTCACTCTTCCCTCTGTGGAGTGACAGCCATTTACCACCACCCTCTGTGTCCTGCCGCTCAGCCAGTTACCTACCCACTGCACAACTGTCCTGCCCACACCCTTATTCCACAATTTGTGTAATAGTCTTCTATGTGGCACAGTGTCAAAGGCCTTGCTGAAGTCCAGATAGGTCATGTCCACTGCACTCCCATGATCCACCTCCCTAGTCACCCAGTCAAAATATTCAATGAGGTTGGTCTGACATGACCTCACCCTAGTGAAACCATGCTGCCTTGGGTCCTGTAGTCCATTGACAACCAGATATTCCACCAATCTCTCCTTCAGTAGTGCTTCCATGATCTTCCCCACTACTGAGGTGAGGTTGACTGGTCTGTAGTTCCCCGCTTCCTCTTTGTTCCCACTATTGTATAAGGGGACTACATCTGCTGTCCTCCAGTCTTTGGGTACCTCACCTGTTTCCAGTTATTAGCTAAACAGGATTGCCAAAGGTTCAGCCAGCATGTCTCTTACTTCTTTAAGGACTCTGGGGTGCACCCCATCTGGTCCCATTGCTTTATCAACTCTTATTACTTTCAGTTCCTTCAGTACCCTTTCTTGTGTAAAGCGACTTGTGTCCATTTCTGCACCATTCCCAACCCTTGTACTCCCTTCAGACTCATTACCCTCCTCTTCCTCAGTAAAGACTGAGCAGAAATACCTGTTCAGTATGTCAGCTTTACTATTGTCATCCTCCACATGGCCCCCATCCTCCCCCTTCAGTCTCACTATCCCTCCCTTTGCCTTTCTTTTTTCACTTATATACCTGTAAAAGGTTTTGTCACCTCTACCCACTGATTTTGCAATGTGTTCTTCTGTCTGAGCTTTGGCTTCCCTTACTGACCTCTCTGCCACCCTTTGCTTCTCCTGGTATTTCTCCCTATCCCCTTCTACCTGTCATTTTGTATTGCCTGAATGCAATCTTTTTGGCTTTCACTTTTTCTGCTACCTCCTTGGAAAACCATAATGGCCTCCTCTTCCTTTTCCCCTTGCTAACCTGCTTAATGCATAATTCTGTTGTTCTTGTAATCCCCATTTTAAATACTGTCCACTGTTCCACAACCCCTGATTCCTGCCTCATTCCTATTAATGCCTCTTTCAAGCATCTCCCCATTTTCACAAAGTCTGTCCCCCTAAAATCCATGATACATGTTTTTGTGTGGCTTGGTTCTGCTCCTTCAGTGATTTCAAACCACAATGACTGGTGGTCACTGTTCCCCAGGTGCTCCCACACTGTTACCCCATCACACTGTCCCTGTTTATGAGCACAAGGTCCAGTAATGCCTTCTGCCGAGTTGGTTCCATGACCAGTTGCTTGAAGAAGGCACCCTGAAGGGGGAGTCAAGGATAAATCTACTCCTAGTGCCGATAATCAGTTAAGCTAAGGTCAGCACTAACAGGGGAGCTTATTCTTTTATGAAATATATTGTACTGTGTGTGACAGTAAACCAAAAGAGCTATTATTGTGAAGCTGAGTGACTCAGAGGATTCCAGAGTTTCTTCCTGGTCTACGTACTTTGACTAGGCATTCAGTGTACTTCCATCTGCTGTGCCTAAATCTGGGTGCGATATCCTGATACCACAAAGCTCTAATTTGAGCTCAATACTGCAATTTTGAATTTTAATCCTTGCACCAAAACCGGAGTGTTCCTGAGGTCACTTCCGGTAGGCGGCTACTCATACTAACGCTCCCGTGAGCGGGAGTGAGACTGAGCGGAGCGAGTGCGCGGTTTCGCATGTGGAGACGTGCACATTCTGAGAGTGTCTGCTGTATCTGCTGGGCTCGCTGGCTCAGCAGGCTATTAAAAAATAAACAGGAACCTGCTTTAACTGAGCCCTTGACCAGGTAGCTTGTTCAGTACTACTTGCTTGGAGATACGGATAGTAAACGTACGGCAAATAACAGTGAGTGTTTGAACCCTTTTGCATTAAAGTAGTGTGCGCTATTATTACTTGTGATTCCTATTGCAATTAGTAAATAGGCCTACTTTAATAAATCAGGAGTAGGTAGTACTTGGTTACTTTTGTGCTTATAAGAAATATGGAAGCCCCAAACAATTTTTGTAGCTCCTGTCAAATGTATGGATGTGAAAATCAAATTAAAGATTATATTTGCAATAAATGCATCCTAGTCCAGACCCTGCAGGCAGAAATCCTTGGAACTCAGGTATCACTGACTAGTAACC
Source organism: Neoceratodus forsteri (assembly GCA_016271365.2). Taxonomy (NCBI): domain Eukaryota; kingdom Metazoa; phylum Chordata; order Ceratodontiformes; family Ceratodontidae; genus Neoceratodus; species Neoceratodus forsteri. The sequence continues at coordinate 210,414,253 of CM057451.1, forward strand.
CTGAAATTGAAGCCCTTGAGCAATTCATAGACCATATGTCTGAATCTTTGCTGTCCATTAACTCTCTATCCAAACATGAAACTACTGGCTGTGAAGTTAACTGTTCTTCTTCTGGAGGCAAATGTCCCCTTATGGCTAAACAGGACAATGACTGGTCTATTGTTCCACATCATAAAACTAAGAGAAGAGGAGGACAGATTTTTAGTCAGGCTCCCATACTACAAGTTCAAAACAGGTTTGATGGTTTGCCTAATGAAGACATTCCCCCTTACCAAAATGAGTCACCTAACACATTATTAAAAAACTCCAAGAAAAGTAGCATTACCTCTAATAAAACAATAAAAACTACTTTGCAACCTGTGACCCATTTGCCTTCTAATATAAATTCACATGTTACCCCAATGTCTTCTGCCAAACCCCTAGGTCCTACAATAACAACCCCTGTTACAGACACTAGACAAATTTTAGTATTAGAGGATTCTATGATTAAACACATCGATTGAATAATATGCAACTCTGATAAACTTAACCACATCTGCTCTAATTTCAGAGGAGCAAGGGTGGCTGACATCACTAAAATTGTACACAAAGAAATCAAAGAAACTGGCAATAAACTCTTGACCCTGGTACATGTAGGTAGGAATGATATAAACAGGACTGATATAAATAATCAAGAAAGATTTTGTTGCTGTCAACAATATCTTGGTTGAAAAAGATTGTACAGTCTGCTTCTCTGAGGTTATGCCAGTGCCTAGAGCTACCCCCCATATAATGAATAAGATCAAAGCCCTAAATGAGTGGTTAAGAAAATGGTGTTACCAACAGGGAATCACATGTATTACACATTGAGAAAACTTTAATGACAAACCCCGACTGTTTTGTTGGGATGGACTGCACCTTAGCAGAAGAGGCAGTGTCCTGCTGGGAAAAAGTTTTCTATCTGTAATTAACAGTCATTTAAACTAGTTTACCAGGGGGAGAATGGAAAGATTCCCAGGTCTCTTGGCAGGTACTCTACTACAGTAACATCTTGTAACTTTCTGTCATTTAATACACAGTCTCTAAACTTGACTAAAATGGCAGAATTAGAAGCTAGATGTAAATTACATAACTATGGTATTATTTCAGTTACTGAAACTTGGTGGAATTCTAATACTGCCTAGATTAGGGAAATTCCAGGCTATAAGCTTTTCCATAAAGACCAATAAGATCAAATTGGTGGAAGGGTCTGTCTTTATATAAGAAATGATATTCTCTCCAATCAGAGTCTATATGTAACAAGTACAGAAAGTATCTGGGTTAATATTCATTTCCCAGGGTACCCTCAAATCACTGTAGGTACCTGCTATAGGCTCCTGTCAGTGGATTATGAATATATAGAAACATTAATTAAAGATATTACAGTAATGGCTGACAAAGGACATATAATTGTAATGGGTGACTTCAATATGCCCTCAATAAATTGGCATACTTGTTCCAGTAATACCCATATAGAAAATAACTTTACATCTACACTAGTTGAATTAGGATTGGAACAGCTTGTAAATGAACCCACAAGAGGTAACAACATTTTGAATCTTGTCATTACAAATCTATTTGATAACATATCCAATCTCTCCTTATTGGACCATCTAGGTGGCAGTGATCATTATGCCATTACATATTCTTTGACCTATAAATATCAGTTACCTCATAATTTTTCTCTATTTAAAAATTACAACCTGGCTGATTTTAACACCATTAGCGAGCAGTTACACAATATAGCTTGGTATGAAATTCTTTCACCTCTATCACTTGAGGAAGCTTGGATTTATCTTAAAAACATTATTCTGGAAATAGAAAATAGATTTGTACTAGATTTAAAAAAATATAATTCCAAGGGCAAGATTCTCCTATGGATTAATAAAAATATCAAAATAGAAATCAAGAAAAAGGAACAACTATTTAAAAAAACTAAAAAAATCAAATATTAACAACAAGGAAGATATAACACTTAAATATAAACAAGAACTTGATAAACTAAAAAACATAATACTCTTGTCCAAAAGAATTCTAGAATTCAGGATAGCACATTCTAAGGATGCGCATAAATCACTATATTCATACCTTAATGATAAAAAGAGTTCCAGACAAATTGGTCCTTTAATTATTAAGAATTCTATATTATCTTAGGATATAGATATTGCCAATTATTTTAATAATTACTTCTGTTCAGTATTTACCCCCAAGGTCACTTCAGTCACAACTCACACTATTGCAGTTAATAACATGGATCATATTATTTCCTTAGATGATACATTAATAGCCCTTAAATCTATAAATAAAACTTCAAGCCCTGGTCCAGATAAAATTAGTCCTAGGTTCTTACATGCAGCATCTACAGCTTTAGCACTTCCCATAACTATTATATTCAATAAATCACTGAAGGAGGGTCTGATTCCAAATGACTGGCATAAGGCTACCGTGGTCCCTATTTTTAAGAAGGGAAATCGATCTAATCTGGAAAACTACAGACCTATTAGTTTAACATCTGTTTTATCAAAAGTCATGGAAATAATTGTTAAAGCATTTTTTGAAAAAGAAATGAAATTATTAAGATTGAATGATATGACACAGCATGGCTTCAAAAAAGGCCTGTCATGCACTATCAACTTAATTACTTTTTATGAAAATATTAGACAGAGTCTTGACTGTAGTATTCCCCAAGACGTAATTCTTCCGGACTATAGTAAGGCTTTTGATAAAGTCACTCACAATAAACGTAATACTAAATTACAACTAATAGGATTTTCTACCATTTTAGTAAATTGGATAAACAACTGATTGACTAATAGAAGCCAGCAAATTAAAATTTGAAGTACCTTATCAGTGGAAAGAAATGTTACAAGTAGGGTCCCTCAGGGATCTCTGTGTGGACCCACATTATTTAACTTCTTTATTTTGGACATGCAGACTAAATCTGAAAATTTCTTGTCAAAATTTGCAGATGACACTAAACTAGGAGGGAAGGGAGGGTTGATTCACTATTAAATAGACTCTCACTCATTTGTGATTGAAGCATATTGGGACATGGGCTTGGGATAATGATATGCACTTTAACATTGACAAGTGCACAGTTTTACATTTTGGCTTATCTAATTCCTTACAGACTTATACCATTAACAACATCCTACTGAACGTATCTGTTTGTGAAAGGGATTTAGACATATTAGTTAATAATAAACTGACCTGTAGAGAACACTGTCTCACAACAGTAAAACCTTCTAATCAATTACTTACACTCATAAAACATATTTTTGTTACAAAAACTAAAGAATGTATTATTCCCCCATATAGAAGTCATGTAAGACCTCATATGGATTATGGTTCTCCACTTTGGAGCCCATATTTATTGCAGGACATTCAGGTCCCAGAGAAGGTCCAGAGAACAGCAACTAAAATGGTTCCCCATTTAGCATCTAAAGATTATGCCTCAAGATTGCAAATCACTGGCCTATATTCACAACAGAAAAGGAGAATAAGAGGGGATATTTTATTACTATACAAAGTTCAACAGTCTCAAGAACTTATGCAACAATTTTGACTACAGTTCAGCAATAGACGTATTGTTTCCAGATTACATAACAAACAAATTAATGTAGCAAAAGCTAATACAAATAAACGATTACATTTTTACACTTCACATACCCTCAGATTATGGAATTCTCTCTCCCAAGAACTTGTGGACTCACCGTCTTTTGATGTATTTAAATCTAGACTTGATGAATGGATCCTAAACACTGTGTTATGAATTAATGTGCCACATATATTGTGGGAAATAATCCCGATGGGCCTTCACCTTCTTTTGTCCAAAATACACCGAGTAACCAAGTAACCGAGTAGTTGATGCTGCTGCTGGGATGCTCCAGTCCATGTCTGGAATACTGAGGTCTCCAACCAGCACTACCTCACCTTTGTCTGCCATCCTTTGGATGGCTAGCATCAGCTCTGTATCTGTTTCTTCCTCCTGGGCTGGTGGTCTATATACCACACCTATGTGGATGGCTGGCCCCATTTTCCTTTCCAGCTTAACCCACAGTATCTCTCCCCCATTTTGTTCCTCCTGGGTCTCTGTGACCCTTATGGCATTTTTCACATACAATGCCACTCCTCCTCTCTTCCTACCTGCCCTGTCTCTTCTGAATATGGTATGCCATCATTGCCTAAGGGCTGAGGAGAGTAAATATTTTTTACGGTATGTGAATTTACTACAGTAACCCTTCGCTATAGCAAACCCTGTTATACTGAATATTCGGTTATAATGAATAGTCCTTGTGGCTCCTGATACAAATTGGCTCTCACCAAATTCCCTGCCAACAACAAGCAGCCACAATCCCAAAAACAGCCAATCAATGTACTGTAACTGCCACTTTAAAAAAAAAACTGTTGTTTTTAAGACTAACCTGCTTCCTACAGACAGTTAGAAAGACACCACGGTGAGCATGGTGAGTATCTTATTCTTAAAAAAAAACTGCTCAGGTAATTATGCTTTTTAAACAAACTCATTCTGACTACTGCTCCCATACTGCCCCTTTTAATGACACATATATCCACACTGTTGGCAGGGACAGTGTGAGTGCCAGTGGTTCACAGTGGGTTACAGCTTGCAGTTTGATGGTGTCAGTAGTAAAAAGTCACACTCTGTACAAACTGCGGTCAAGAGATGCAGTGCTGATTTGTCTTCCTGTCCACCTGCTGTCGCAATTTTCTGTGCGATGTAAAGAAAGAGTAAAGTCAGGGGAAAGTAACCACAAGGTCAGGGGCACTACGAAAGGTGCTGTGTACAATTACTATATTAAAATGAACAGATGGTACAGTAGCCAGCAAAAAATTAGATTTGTTGAACACTACAAGCAATAAGCAATGTGCTTTGTGTTATGGAAATGGTGAGTGTTTGTACTGCAATAGCACTCATCAGCTTTTTTTCAGTTTTCAGAATCCTTCATTATAATGAACAGGGAGCTACAACTAATCCAAGTTATGGCTCCGAATCTGTTTGTTATACCAAGGAGTTATGGTACACTCACTGGAGCATTCGTTTCACTTCTTTTTGCAGGTGAATCTGGCTATCAAGCCTGCAAGAGTCATGGTACGGAGGAGGGGAAGTTAGATGGAACTCTGGGTGACGCCAAAGTTCAACAGCCTGGGGGCCCTTTGGGGAGTTCAAGAGAGGCTAAGAGTTTAATCTAACGGAAAGGATGGATGGAAGGAGATGAGTCCATTTAGGCTTTGACGGAGGTGGTTTATTTTCCCGCTATGCTGAGACACTGCCTTAGCACTATAGTGATGCAGGAAAATTTACTGTGGAGGTAACATTTTTAAAAGGAACAGTTTCTGCTTTACTAGGTTGTTAAATGACCAGATTGCATTAGGAAATTAAAAGATTCTGGATGTGGAAGTTCCATATCGGTTACAAGGACTAACGTTTTGGAGTTGGAACTCCTAATTATGGAGTCTGAACTTTTGAGGCACAGACTTGCCTTATCTTATTTTATTGTAACCTAGTAGAGCTGCACCTACATGATTTACAGGTGTATTGAACTTTGCTCCAAGCAAATTGTTGGACCCCATTTTAGGACTCCTGGTTAGGAGCCGCATGCTGACAGTATTTGCTAAATCCTTGAAATGGAACTTACACTTCAGATTTGAGCTCCTGACATTAAAAAAACAACTCACAAGCTATATAATCTCCTGTTCTATGAAATTTGAGCTGGGCTGCAATATAAGAACATCTTTCTTAAAGCTATTTGAGTAGCTATTTTGCTTATTGAACCCCCCCAAACTTAAAAATTTTATAATTTTTAAATAAGCATGACTCCTGACATTTGAAGCAGTTTTGTTGACATTCTCTACCTTTGATTGATCTTCCTGGTACTCATTAATTGTTGGACTCCTTCAGTATTAATGGAGCCCTGATTGCTGACACAAAATTATCAGACTTCTACGTCCAGTGGAGTCCTAACTTTTGCTCAGCTCTCTTTGGGAATTTTAGTGGACAATTGTGCAAAAGCCTCTTATGTAATGATAATGGGTCTTGATCATAGGAAGCAACCCACTGAGGAATTGAAGCCAATCAAGAGGGCTTTGATATAGATGAGTGGCTGAAAAGTGGACTCCTGGCTTTTGGAGCTGACTGCACTTTTTTTTTAAATGTCTAAGGTTAAAATATTAAGATGTAATTTGCCTTGAGTTTGTTATGTATTGTTTTTAGAGTTATTTTATTGTATATAGATCTCACGTCTATTTTATTATTACTTTTTTCAGAATACCACTTAGCTATACTTGAATTTTAGTAGCTCAATTTGTTCCACTACTACACATTTTGACGTTCATTCCAGGAATGCGCTTGAGGCCAATCATAAGTTAAAACTCCCCCTCAGTGAGTAAGTTGATCCTTTATGATCTGGAGTTATCTGGGATGACTTCTGGCATGGTTCTATGCCAATTAGGGAGGTGAGTCTCCACCTCATCTTATTATATCGTGGCAGTATAGGAATTTTTTACGGCCCAAAATTGAAGCTGTGTGTGGCCTGTCATGGCCTGCTCGTATACGGGTCTAAAATAATGAATTCCTTCCTGAATCAAATAAATTGAGGTCTCGGGAGCAGTAGCTCCCTGATGGTTAATGGTATAAATGTCTGGGTAGCCACATCTTAGCCAGAATAATGAAGTTACCTTTTGAGTTGTTAGAGGGACATAAGGTTTGTCTTGACTGATATGGGCTGTGTTACCAGATATGGTCAATGGCAAATCATATTTTAATGTACATACCTATTATTTTCTAACTAAACCTATTACATTGTAGTTTTCTGTGTTTTTTTCCCAATTCATGTGTGTTTGCTGACTGCACAATGCTGTATTTCACTTGTCATTTGTTTCGTAATGACTTATAGTTGAACGAATAAACTTTTTCATGAATAAATAAATGGAACTTTTTATTATATAAATGCATAACAGAAATTGTTTTGGAGTCAAAGACAAGACAGATGAACTCTAAGGGAGGTGAGCATCTTTACAGTGCATGAAAGACTGTTTTTAAGGGAAAAAGAGGATTCCATATAAATAGATGTTAAACAAGTTAAAACGATATATGACCTAAAAATAAAGAATGAATTTAAAGAGCAGCTGACACCTATGAAAAAAACTTTGGAAAACATAATAAATGGTCATAATTCAGCTTGTAGTTCATGTATCTTCTATAGATTTCTCCTCCTCATTATTTATTACTGAAGAAATTCCCACAGAAACAAAGGGATGATTCTAAAAGGAGCCCTTGGAGTGATGCAGGTTGCCTCCTTCCAAGGGCTACAGCAATACCGGGTGCACCAGGAACCTTGTGCCATACTCTGGGAAAAGCAGGGTTCCTATGCCAAACTCCCTGGGATTGCTGCAAGTGCAAGACTGCACCAGACCATTGGCGCAGCTGTGGCACATACCACAAGGACTTGGAACTGCTTCTACCAGTGCAACAAAGGATGGGCAGCACTGGTGGAGCTAGTGAGGGGGTACAAATGTGCCCAGTGGGGCTTAGGGGGTGGGTGGGGACATAGTGTGGGTTGGTGGGCCAGAGGGGTCATCAGGTAGTGGTTCAGCACCCAGCAGGGTGCATATGTCCATGTAATAGCTATGCAGATGTATATGCACCCCCCCAGTCACAAAACAATCTCACACATCCCGGCTGCCACACCAACCATCCTTATGCCCCTCCATGCCACTCCTGCCCATGGACCCCAACTGTAACCCACCCAACACAGTGTCCCGGTCAGGCACAGGGGGCTTAGACCACCTCCTGGCAGGTTTAAGAGGAGCACCCTGTGATGGCCACAGTGTGGCTTTTGGAATTGGAAATGTGAGCCCCACCATGGCACAGGCCCCTTTGTGACCTGGCATACCCAGATGCAAGTTGCAAGGGAGGGGCACTTCCTGTTTGGTGCAGCAGCACTCTTGTCTGCACAGTCCATGTTCCAAAATACAGAATGCCACAAAGAGGGACACAAGGTGCAACTTGCATCTTTGCTGTTTGGCGCAAGCACCTTGCATCCGATGGAACAGCTTCTAGAATCAAGCCCTAGATCTTTATCCCATAGATCTCATCTGCCTCTATAACTTGCTCCCTACTAGACATCATAATGCTCTGTTGTGACATCACAGTCTGTTGCTATGGGCATAACTGTGATGTTCTAATCAATGTATTATGACATCAGATATGAAGCAATAGAGGCTGATAAACCCTCAGACACAACTCTTCTGTTTTCATGTAAAGTATATGACATCAGTAATATATAATGGAGAAAAGAAATGCAGCGCTAATCAGAAATATGTTATTTTTTGTCCAAATATTATGTTCTTCAAAGTTCTTCTCAAGGCGTCGGTGACTCTTTAAGCGATATGGGTAAAAATAAATAAAATAATTAAATACAGTCAGATGTTTTTACCATTGGGATGAACTTACTTTTCAGAGATGACATAAAACATAAAATTTAGTGATATGATTAAAATCTTACATTAGTTGGGTTCATGAAGTAGAAACAAGTCGTTTTACTTTTGTGAAGATCATATGCATGGCTCTGCAGTTATGTTATGTACTGAAGAATTATTGAATATATTGATATAACATTTTTGTATATGACTTTTTTCCTAGTAACACAATGGACTGATGAAGTGGCATGTCCATGAAAAACAGCCCATAATTATATACATGGAAAATAAAAGAAGACTGAATCAAAAACTTTTCTATTTAATGGAGTTCATCCAGAAACATTATTTCATAAGTCAATTTCTCGCTCTTTCTCTCTCTCTCGCTTGCTCTCTCTCGCTTCTCTCTCTCTCTCTCTCTCTCTCTCTCTCTATATATATATATATACATATATATATAATTAGAGGAAAAAAACTCCATTTAATGCATCAGTTAGGGTTGTTCCACAGTGGCAAAAGCAAGGAAATTCGATGTTAGGGTTGAAACCCCCTTTGCACCCCTTGAGCCCACCCCCCCACTGGAATCAGGGTGCGCGTTGGGGTCGTCGGCCCTAACTCTCACCCCATCACATGTGGAAAGAAGCTGAGGAATAGGAGAATGGGGTGAGAGTTAGGACTGATGACCCCAATGCACAGCCCGATTCCAGTTGGGGGTGAGCTGGAGGGATGCAACAGGGGTTTCAACCCTAACATCGAATTTCCTTGCTTTTGTCGCTGTGGAACAACCCTAACTGATGCATTAAATGGATTTTTTTGGCTCTAATTTCCCTTCTTTTTGAGAATGATAATGAGAAATAGTGAATGTTATGCAGCAGTGGAAATGGTGGGAGCACGGGGCCCACCACGAGATGTCTTGTCACATAGTAATATTGTGCCCGCAAATGCAAATCATAATGCACATGGTGACGCAAAGCAAAACAGAAAGAGAAACAGTACTGTAGACAGAAATGTTAAAAATGACGCAAACGCAACTGCAAATGAAAACGCAAAGGGTAATGCACATGGTGGCGTAAACGTGAACGGTAAGTGAAATGGATATGGAACCGCTAGCGGAAATGGTAATGGTAACAGTAATGTAAGCGCACAGGCTGGTTTTCCTCAAAAGCAGTATAGAGAAAGACAGTGAGTACAAAGAATGTATGCAAAATAATGACTCTCGGAACAGAAAAATGAGGACTTGGAATAGTAAATTGCTTATATCTCAGGATATAGGGGGCTAAGCAGTTTTTCGACAAAAAGTCCATATCTGGCACCGTTTCCAAGATACAGGCCCTGAAAGGCATGGTGAACTGTAATATTTTTTCACCTAACCACTGAAAGGCAAATCTGTGGGATGTTGGCTGTGTTCCCTGCAAATTTCAGCCCAAAAGACCAAACTGTTATTTTGCAGCAGGGCGCCAAGCAATTGCTGCAATGTGACGTACGCCGTAATGTTATCCTATGGGAAAAAGTGTCAACTTTGGAGTACCATAACTTTACTGCCATGTAATAGTTTTTCAACAAAGCACTGAAAGGCATATCTGTGAGATGTCGGCTGTGTTTCCTCCAAATTTTAGCCTAAAACTCCAAACCGTTCTTTTGCAGTGGGGTGCCAAAGAATTGCTGTCATTTTTCCACAGCCTAGAAAAGTACTGTCACAATTTGCGAAAGCTTTTGCAAAAATTTGTGACACTTTCATGAGTGCAACACTACTTTGAGAAAGTACTTTTTCCAGTAATCTGAAAAACATATTTCTGGGGTGTTTTACCCCAAAATAAAGAATGGCTGGCATCCTCAGGGTCCAACTAGGTGAATACAAAAATAATTAGGTTGCTAGAGGGTCCCAAATTTAAATGCCAAGCATTGTTCTGATCACCAACTGAAAACAAAATGGCAGATTTGTGACAGTAAAATGGCCATTTGTGAAAGTAAAAACTGCATTTGTGACACTGTCGAACTTTTTGTTAACTTTTCCCATTGATTTATAATGGGAAATTGTTTTTTGAATAACTTTTGAATCGTTCAATATTGTTTCATGAAATCTCTGAAAGGCACATTGGGGACCATGGCCGCACATTCCCTGAAGATTTCAGACCGGTCACAGAAACCGTGCGACCTGTAGGTGTGACCGTAGAATTCCAAAAAAAGCGTAAACGCACGTGCAGATCATGCTTAATAACTCTGCAGCCGTATATCTGACTGGTATGAAACTTGGCAGATCCCAAGTTGCATGGGTCTTGATTCGGTTTTCCAAATTTCATTCAAATCTGTTGAACTGTTGCAAAGTTATTAAGGTGCAATATTTGGGGTTTAACATGTAAATGGCTCCTCAACCCTAACTATGGTAGCACTACCGTACTATTATATATATATATATATATATATATATATATATATATGATATATGTATATAGATAGAGAGAGAGGTGATGGCAGGAGCTGACAGATGGGGAAGTTTAGGGTCCAAGACATCTGTGCTACATTTGTTAGGGTTGAGTGAGGAAAGGGCAGACAGGGTCTCCTGGGGAGTGATGGGGGAATAAAACCTGATAGGGTGGTAATGTAAGGATGGGGGAGGAGATTTGGAGAGAGGAGTGGAGCTATGAGGTGGGAGGGGAGAGCACAAGTGGTAAAAGATTCATTAGTGTGAGCAACAACAAAGGGAGGGCCAGGCACTGATGAGCCATCAATCATGAGGAAAGTGGGACTGGTTGGCTGGGGAATTAAAGTTATTTTGGAGATTGGCTTTAAAGTAGAATGACTTGGTGGTATGAGTGGACTTAGTGCAAAAGTTCTTAAGTGCCCTGTAGGAAAGAAGGTCTAACAGGGAGTGGTATCTGGCCCAGGCTTGGTCACAGGTCTTGTATAAGTTGATGAGACCAAAAGTGATCTAGGTGTGGTAAAAGGATTTAACCCTGGATTTCTTGATGGGGGTGTGCTTGTCCCAGAAAGAAGTAAATACTGTATTGAGTGGAAAAGAGTGAGCCATGACAGTGTCGGGGCAGTGAGCATAGAGGACTTGCAGCCAGGTCCATCAGTAAAACTTCTTTGTTCAGTGACCAAAGGGACATGGACAAGATCTACTTTGTGAAGGAGGGAGGGAGACAAACTTTCCTGATGCAAAATGTCATGCAGTAGTCACTGAAGGCATTTGACAATATACCTGCTGCAATAATGCAGTGGGGGGTGTAAGGCAAGAACGTAGTTCAGGAGGGCATGATTTGGTGAGTGAGGATTGAGTCAGGTGGGTTCTGTGATAAGCTGTGAAAGGTTAAGAGACTCACTCTTGTGGGTGGTTGACCTGGAGGGTGAGGAAAGCCAATTAATGGTGAAGTCCACCAGGAGGATAAGCTCACCAGCAGAGGAGTGTGAGGAGAGAGCAGAGAATGAGTCCATCAAAGATGAGAGGGACATTCTCAGTGAGGCATAGTAAACACCAAGAAAAATGGGTAGTGAGAAGGGAAAGTAGAGCTTAGCTATCAGAGGCTTATGGGAGGAGAAGGCAGCCTCCCTGAGAGTGATGGAGTAGGAGAGGTTCTAGTGGACATGTAGGACAATCCCATCACCTTGTTTACCCCTGTCCTGCCTAAAGAGGTGGTACTCTGGAATGGCCAAGTTGGAATTAGGAATCCTGGCAGACAGCCATTATTCCTTGATACAAAGGAGGTATGGAGAGTGATGAGTGATCCATACAATGAGGAGATCCAGTTTAGTGAGGAGGCTCCTGGCACTGAGGCAGAAAATGTTAAGGCTTGGAGGAATAGAGAGGGAGCAGGAATAGGGTTGAGTTCCACAACACCAGCAAGGAGGAGAAACAGGATAAGAAGGGAAAGAATGGAGTAAGACTTGCATCACCTATCCATAATGCATTGAAAGTTGTCCTCCCTCATCTGGTGTGGAAACATGCTAAACCGATGCACCATAGGATAGAAAAGGGTCAGAAATAGGATAAATTAAGATAGAATTGTGAAACTGGTTTCTAAGAGGAAATCATATACATTAATTAACTTCCTCTCCTTGACTAGTCAGTTATATTCTCACAGCTCCTAAAGGAAATGGCATACTTTTTGAAACCAGAGAGGATCAAAGGGATAAAATGGTTTGGCTCTGACCTAGTGTGAATTCTCACTGTATTTTTATTATGTTGATTATAGTGTTGATAATCTGATTCAAATAAAATTGCTTATAGAAACAGTAGCTATGGAGTGGACCTTGAATCCTGTTTTTGAGGTAGGGAGCCCTACTGTAATATACAGTTGTGTTCATTTGTAAACCTGCTTAATTAGTCTCTCTCACTCTCTGTCACTTGCAAGTGCTAGTCATCAGAGGGTGCTTTCATTCAGGACGGCAGAGTTAGTAACTGAGAGTGGCTAGAAATTGGTTCCTGATTACCTGTCTTTGATGTGAGTTGTAGCATTGTTGTATATTAGCTGCAGCTATCTCAATCAGTAGGCCCTTATTTCTGCACAAAGACAAAGGGAAATAGACTGTCCAAGGGCATTTGAAAGACACCTATGCTGGCCTACTTTCAGTGATTATAAAGTACTGCTTTCCATGAACAAGGACCAGACACCCTTAACAAAGCTGCCATTCATTTTGATTATCTTTATACATTCAGTCCAAATGTCCTTCAGAAACTGTAGTCAAGCAAGAAAAAAAAACAGCACATGGGTACCAGTTATGAGTTTCACAAGGTAACATTTTTAAAGGCACAACTGATCTGCACAGTTAAATAGAGACATGCTGATTTGACTACTATATAGTGTAAGTAAACTAGAATAGGACTCCAGTTCATCAGTTATTAATCATCATTATGCCATCACTAGGTGACAGGTTTCCCATTCTGATGCCACCAGATTTAATTTAATGATAAATAATGTTGAGAACATTGTACAGTGAGGAAATAAACTTGACATACACCATTTTAATGATTGTATTTAACAACCTTAATAAAATGCAGTCTCATAATTTCTTCATGGGTGTAGCTGGCTATTTTTAAACTGTTCACCAACTGGCCAATTTGTTGCCCCCACAGACAAATTTTAATAATGCCCATTGGGATTCTTAGCCAGTCTCATGCAGCAGTGCATGTGTAGTCTAATTTGTATTGTTATATTTTGTGTATCAAATGTTGCAAAATGAAATATTTAATAATAAATAGAGAAAAAAATGTTTCTTCTGACTGTGGATTAGACAAGAAACCTTTTTAAAACAGACCAATATGTGTGGGTATCCAGCGATGATAGTAATTAAAAAAATGAGTGACTGCAAAAACAGTGACTCATTTTTAGCGCTATTATCATGTGCTACCCTGCAATGGTAGCGATGGTACAGTGAGGAGAGTGATGGGAATGGGATGGATAGGAAGGTGGAGGGGAGGGATAGGAAGAAGGGTTTAGGTAGGGAGGAGAGCCTGCTGCAGCCAAGCCAGCCCCGTGGTGTGGTGGTGAGGGTGGCTGGCTATGGTTCACTAGGCACTGGGTTCAGGTCATACCAGGGGAGAATATTTTACCGCTGCTTGATGCTGCCATTTTTTTCTCTCAGACTAAGTTTTGCCTCATCCTCGACATGCACCCCCTGGAGTTTATAATCTAAAAGCAGAGGGGTGTGGGGTAAAATATTCTCCCCCGGTCTGACCTGAACCCAGTGCCTACTGAAGCAGTATTCAGTCTGCTTCACCATTGATCTCTGCTATCTTCTCCAGTGTTTCCAGCTACAGGAATTGATGAAGTACAGTCTGCTGGCTCATTATCATAGTCAGAAGGGAAGCTGTCATATTCCCTGACTTCTGATGCAAAGGTATTTTGGCACTTAGTGGATGATTTCATTGATGACATTTTTTTTTGTGGTATCGAACATATTTGCTACTTGTTTCATGGCACTTGAATGGATGACTTCTGTGGCGAGTCGATGAGCCTTGCAAATGGTGCACAATGCTTCAGGAACAACTGCCTTGATCTGTGCTTGAACCCCATTGAATTTTCCACTCAAGTTACTCCCTTAGTCATAACCTTGTCCTCGCATTAACTTTGTGTCGATACCTTAAGTTGTTAAATGCCATAGGTATAGTTCTGATAGGCCATGACCTGTTCTATCCAAACCTTCAGTGAATTCTACAAAATCTTCCCAAATTTCAGTTTTGCCAAAAAGGTAATGATACACATAGTAAACAGATAATAAAAATATATTAATTGCTAGACACATCTGTTACAATTGCTGTAAAGCTGTACCATTTTGCTGCCCTTACATTTTTTTACATTTTTCTTTATAGCTTTAGGCCCATTACTTTAACAAGGTAAATTTGAATTTGTAGTGAAATGTACATGGCATTTCTTAAAACTGCTCTCATGTATTTTTGTTGAATGGTATCCATTTCTGTAGTGTACTGCAACATGGAATGGAAAGATCCACTTTCACTAAATTTACCCCAGAGTGAAATGTTTTACCTCCCACAAAGAAAAGATCTTTCTAATCCTAATGAGGACATGTATGGTATTCTTTGCCACATTGTTGTTGAGCTCCACAAGAGAGTGGCTTACAATTTTTAACTTCCTCACACAAACTGACAGAAATTCATCTGCTCAAACAATAAGCATTTCTGTGGTCCTTTGGTTTGCTATGCCTTTGCGGAATCTGTTTCCCATTAGACCAGTCCCTCATTGGATCTGGCACATGAATGATGCCACTGGAACTGCTAAATAAAAAGCAAGGGCCACAGAATATGGAATCCAAATGCGTTGAATATCTACTGTAGTAGATTCTTGCTCTTCTCAGAAGCTGAGCATCTAAATGCCTGTAACGTTAGTTAGCACCTTCCAAACCCATCAGACAACAACAGATGTTCTGGTGGTGGTTGTCACTGAGTTTAAAGAATTTCCTTCCTCTTAGCATTTGTGAGATGGGACCAATTAAAACAGACAACGTCTTCTATTTCTGAGGATGCAGGTTGGGTTTTAAGGAAATGCTGGGACTCTGAACAGTTTCAACAGTATTTGCTTCAGTGGGCCCTGTTAATGGGAGGGCAATGTTAGCTTCCAGGAAAAAAACAACAGCCTATAAGATTGGGTCTTCTCTTATGACTTCTGTACAAGACATTTTAATATCTTTAATCAGCTGTGCAGAGCTTTCAGATGTATCCGTCTCCACAATGGGACTTCCACAGAACACCTCTGTATTGCTACGAAGAAAAAGAAAAGGAAAGAGGCCACATTTTCTAAAGGTCTGGGCAGCTCAACTTGGATTGCATCACACAAACCAGGAAAAGTGCCAGCTGTCAGAGGCATGCCCATGTTCAAAGGGCACATATCCATGGCGCACCCCCGACAGCCCCGATGCACACAATATTATGGTACGGCTATGCAAATGAAGTGTCCCACATGCATATGCAGTGCAGCACAATCCCGAAACACCTCAGAAGTGCTAAATGGCCTCCAACAGCTGAACAGATTTATGCTTCTGAAACCCAGCCCTAAACATCGGTTCAAACGGTGGGTATGTACTATATACTGTACATACTCCTGTTCAATTCAGTCAATGACTGGCCGTGATGGTGAGGGTGGGGCTGGGCCAGTTGCCAGCTCTGGTCAGGTTGGGGGAAGCGGGATGGTGGGTCACTGCCTAATGGGGTGGGGGCCACTTGACTACCAGAGACTGGAGTAGTTTTGCTTATTAAATGTATCAGGGCTCAGTGAAGAGGGACTCTCTAGACTATCAAGGAAATAGGGAATGGGTGGTATTTTATTATTATTGCATCAATTGGGGCTGGGAGGGGGGCCACTAGACTACCAGGGATATGGGGAGCATGGGTGTTTCATTTTTATCATACTGTTCTGGGCTGGAGAGGGGGGATCACTAGACTACTAGAGATATGGTGATCAGGGGTGTTTTGTTTTTCTAACATTGATCAGGGCTGGGGGTGCCACTAGACTCCCAGGGATATGGGGATTGGGGTGTTTTATTTTTATTACATTGATTGGGGCTGGGGAGCGGGGACCACTAGACTACGAGCGACACTGGGTGAGATGTTTATGTCAATGAGGATCAGGGCTGGGAGGGATGGGCCAGGCACACTCCACAGCAGTGCTTCCAAGCAGATGAACCCATAATGTTCATTCACATGGCCCTGTTGCACCATGTATGCACAATGGGCTCATCTGTATGTTTTGGCTGAATATCACCCATGGGGACCATGGTGCACACTGTGTGCACCATGCTGTACCCCTATAGGTGGTCACCAGCCCCGCATCCTGGTTGTGCTGTGCCGAACATGGTGACCCACTGCTGTGCTCCAGGTGACCCAAGTCCAATATTCAAACAGATTATGCAGTCAGTTTGCATCACGTATTCTGTTTGAATATGGTGGCAGAGCCTACTGTCCCAATTTTTTTTTATGACTCACCATTTTGTGTGCACAGCTGGTTGCCTTTGAATATGGAACCCAAAGTCTATAGTTAGCAACTGATGTGCAACTGAATTACATTCCCCATTATTCATTTTACTAATGTTTATTACTATTTAAGTAGGGTTATGCCATACTGTATTTTATGTTTTACATAATTCACTACTAAAATGGACACTTAGCTCAATTTTATTTATTTATTTATTGACATGTTTTACCAGGAAATGGCACACTGAGCAACAAGTTGCTTGTATCATGGTACATTCTAGGGGGGAAGGAAGTGGAAGAAGAGCATCAAGTACAATTCAATAAAACATACAATACAGAATACAATGCATTATGGTAGAACAATTGTAAATATAGAAAATGAAATAAGTAAAGTTAACTCCTAAATAGGTTGAGTCCAAAAGAACTGATAAGTGCTCAATAGTACAAGGTAACTCTAGTTCATCAGTGCAAGGGTAAAAGTTGTGGAAGGTGAATTGAGCAGTAAATAGAGCTAGCGGGGACCACAGAGGTAGTATTATATGAGGTAGAGGTGTAAACTGTAGGTAGAGATGTGACAGTTTAAAGGCAGGTGCACTTAGATGCTAGGAAGTTGTGTAGGCCAGAGGATAAGGAGGCAGGGTAGGATGAGTGACAAATTTGGTGATGGAGGGAGTTCCAGAGCCTAGGGAACCAATGACAGAACGCATTTTGTCCTGCATTTGTGGAGCATCGTGGGACCGCCAGAGTGCGAGTGTCAGTGGATCTAAATGAGTGAGATGGGGGAGGAGGGATGGATAGCAAGGTGGATAGGTAGGGTGGGAGAGCCCCAAACCAGAATTTAGAGATACATTTTGCGAAATGAGAGAGGCACCTGTTTGCAAGAGAAGGAAAACTGGTGGTACAGGTTGCAGTGGTGCATTAGGGCAGTGGAGTCCAGAGCAAAGTGACAGAAGAAGTTAAATACGGTGTGCAATCTGGTTAAGGAGGATGGGGGGGGCACCACTGTAGACCACATTGCAGTAGTCAAATTGCAGTAGTCAGACTGGATGAGTTTGCTCGCTTCTTTGCTGATAAGGTTGCCGACATCAGGTCAGAGATTCGCCTATCACTCCCTATGGGGGTTACTGGTGGTCAGTGCAGGGACGTGACCTCTCCATTTTGCTGGGCCAATTTTGACCAACTGACGATCGAGGACATCATGCAGCTTCTCTGGAGTATGCATCTAACTTGCTGTAGCTTAGATCCGGGCCCTACTCACCTTTTAATGGGGTGCGTAGATGTGATCGGCCTAGTTCTAGTGGAATTAATCTGGTGTTCATTGGAGTCAGAGGAGTTTCCCAGCTCTCTGAAGGAGGCTGTGGTCACCCCCCTTCTCAAGAAATCTTCTGTTGACCCAGATTCTCCTGCAAACTACAGACCAATCTCTAACCTTCCCTTTATAGGTAAGGTTATTGAGAAAGTTGTCGCACAACAGTTGGAGAGCCATCTTAAAGTACCATCCTTGCTATCTACGATCCTCTCCAGTCTGGTTTCCATAAGAGACACAGTACTGAGGCTGCTCTGGTTTGGGTACTCAATGATCTCCTTTATCAATCAATCAATTAATCAAAATCTTTCTTTTGCCAGGTGGAACATCATTGAAACAAGCTCACTTACAAGATGGACCTGGGGCAAAACAATTGCCAACAGGGTTAAGACATAACAGGTTGAGTGAACGTACATCACAAATACATAGTAATAATAACAACATAATAACCAATAACCATCACATGTAACAAGATACTTCCACCAGAACATAGCAATAGGTTCAACAGGAGGTAGTGCCATTCAAGTACAACTGTATAGATATATATATATGGACTTAAGGTAATGAGTTAAAGTTTATACAGTAAACATCATTGGAGGAGTCATAGTGAGCAGGTGTGGCAGTTCCTCATGTGTTAAAAGTGTGAAGAAGACTGAGATGTAAAAGTCCTTTGATAAGTACTGCAGACGTAGCCTGGCAAGTGGGATGGGAACCAGAGGAGGGTATAGGGAGTGGGGAGGGAGGGAAAGACAGATGAGATAGGAGAGGGTTGGACATGATGGCCTAGGGAGGAAGGACTGTTCTAAGGCAGAAACATGACAGATGCCACATGCAATGGTTGGGGTTTAAGTCCAATATTTGAAACAATGGCTAGAGATCAGCAGTGTCATTCTATCTTGGTTCTTCTTGATCTGTCTTCAGCTTTTGACACCATGGACCATGAGGTACTTCTTGACCACCTGCAGTTCATTTGTGGCCTGTTGGGTACAGTCCTCAGATGGTTCCATTCTTTCTTCACAGGCAGGTCACAGAGGGTAGTATCAGGGAGTTTTTTCCTCTGACACCTACTCCCTGCCATGTGGGGTCCCACAGAGTTCAGTGTTATGCCCTATGTTCTTCGCAGTGTACATGCTTCCATTAGGAGACATTGTAATACAGTACGGGCTGAGTTTTCACTGTTTTGCAGATGATACTCAGCTGTACTTGTCTTTTGTGCCTGACCAGGATAGTGCGCTCTCAGTTTTTTCTAACTGTCGCACCAAAATCCAAAGGTGGATGAATTCCAGTAGGTTGAGATTGAATTCTGGCAGGATGGAGGTGTTATTGGTGGATCCTGGTCGACGAATTGAGGGGTCTGTTACTGGATGTCCATCTGGGCTTTGGCTCGGGGCTCCCAGCTTCTGAACTCTGAATGGGTGTGGAATCTGGGGGTGATATTTTATGATGGGCTGACACTTTGTTCTCGGGTGTCAGTTGTCATCAAGCCCTCTTTTTACCAACTGAGGAACATCACCTGGATTAGGCTCCTTGTTTCATCTGGTAACCTTCCAACTTTGGTCCACGTGTTCATGACCATGTGCCTTGGCTATTGTAATGCCCTGTACCTAGGGCTTCCAGGGGTTGATACCCACCACTTGCAGCTAGTGCAGAATGCTGCAGCCAGGTTAATGTCTGGGTCAACTCAATCCAGTCATATTTCACCTCTACTGCATGCTCTGCACTAGCTGCCTGTTCTGTGACAGATCACCTTTAAAGTTGACTTGCTGACTTTTAAAGCCCTACATGGTCTGGGCCCGAGCTACCTACAAGCACTTCTGAGCCCCTACTGCCCCCTCAGGCTGCTCCAGTCAACCAACGAGGGATTGCTAGAGATTCCTAGGGTGCGTTTGAAGACCTTAGGAGCTCGGACATTTGTCTTTGCCAGTCCCTCCCTGTGGAATTCTCTACCTCATCAGGTATGAGTGTGCCAGACAGTGGAGAGCTTCAAAATTGCTTTAAAAACATACTTAGTTGCACAAGCTTTTCCTGACTTTAATGTGTATATTTGTGTATTTTAAATGTTTTTTATTATTTTATTTATTTGTGAATTGTTTTTAGTAATGCAATGACTGTACAGTGCTTTGATCATTTTTTGATATAGCGCTTAAATAAAATGTATTATTATTATTATTAAATATGAGGAGGATCATCTTCTGGATGAGCTCACGCCTTGCTGATAGTGGAATGCAGCTACAGTACCTATATATATATATATATATATATATATATATATATATATATTCAATACACCTACTTATCAATCAAATTACAGGAAACATTAAATAAAATCTAAATAAATCATGAAACCATAAAGACCTGATGAAGCAGTTCCCTGAAAAAGCTTTAAGTCAAGTAGTGAAAGCATATGTATTTTTTATCTTGAGGTAGATAAAGTGAAGAACAGCTGCACCATCCTGGACATTTTTTCTGTTTCATCCATTCTGGCCAATTTTGCCTTTCAGAGCTGTTATCCAGATTGCTGTTTTCACTTTTCTGCCCCCATTTTGTGAATATGAAAACTGTTATTTAAAACCTGAAATCTAAAGGGTTAGAAAATCAGTCATTGAGAAAATATAGAAAAGGAAACTTGAAAGAAGTGAGGGAAAGGATGGGCATAGAGGAAATAACAAAAAATGCAATGTGCTGTACCTTAAAGCAGCAATGGGTGCAGTTTTCAGTTCAGTAAAGCAAAGACTTCCATACATTTGCAGGATAAAAAGCTCTTGCCCAAGAACCAGCACTGTAGTTATTGCTCAAGAATAAATGCTGCAGCTGTTGCCTGTGTAACTGCACTCCTAGTGTTTACCCAATGCCACTGCCTCCAGTCCTGTGTAACCATGCTACTGTGTGCCCATCACAGCTGCCACCCATTTAACAATAAAAAAATAAATATTTGTCTGTTCAGTCCTAAATCTTCAGGGAAGATGCAATCTAATTCACCGATGTGCCTTTCAAAGATTTTGTGTAAAAATATTAAACTGTTCAAAAGTTATTCAAAACACAAATTTCTCATTCTAGTCAAATGGGGAAAAATATATGTGCATCACAAAAGTTTTGCAAATGCACTTTTACTTTCGCAAATGGCCATTTTATTTTTGTGATTCAGCCATCTTGTTTTCAGTTAGTGAAAGAGAAAAATGCCTGTTGTTTAAATTTGGGACCTTCTAGATAAACACTGACTATTGGGTTTACTTAATCAGATCCTGAGGATGCCAGCCTTATCTTTTTTGGGGGGTAAAACCCCCCAGAAATGCCTTTTTAAACATAAGGAAAAAAATGATTTCACAAATTACGAAAGAAACGGACAAAATACTTTCTCAAATGCAAAAGTTTTGAGCTACTTTTTGTGAAACTTTTATGATTTGAGAAAGTATTTGAAAAGAAAAATGCAAATCTTTGCCATCCTCCTGCAACAAAATGGTCGGGTCTTTTGGGCTGCAATTTGCAGGGTGGCAAGCCCAGGTCATACAAATGTGCCTTTTGGTGGTTTGGTGACAAAACATTCAAGGAGCAAAAAAGTTAGTGTTCCGAAGTTGAGAAGTTTCCCATAGGATGAAACTGCGGCACCCATAACACCTTTCAGTGTCTGTATTTCAAAAACTAAGCGAGATACGGAGTTTTCACTACTGGCAGCTTAGCTCACCTGTAAGTAAGCTAAGCTGCAAAAGCAAGCTTGGAAATCATAGATGACACCTGCAGTGGAATTTTGTTCCTACTTGCTATGGTTACAGAGATATTGGCAAAAACATGTTCCAAGGGTTCCAAGGGTGCCTTTTCAGTGCATTTCGGTTCCCATATTTCAGAAATGATGCAAGATATGGATTTGTTCATTTTATACTGCATGAAGTACTCACTGTCATGATTACACCAGCACTGGAATTTATTTCCTAGCTGCTATGGTTGCTGAGATATTAGCAAATTAGTCTTACAAGGGTTCTTTGACCTATAGGACTGCTGTATGGCTCCGTAATTATGTATAAGTAGGAGTGCAGGGCCCGGAAGGCACTTGCTCCCACATGGGCATACCATTATGCCAAAAAATTGACAATGTGAAGGAGGCACAGGGCCAAGAGGGCCTGTGCTTCCACTAACACACGCCACTTACATTACACTTTCTCAAAAAGAAGGGAAATTCATTGCAAAAAAAGCTCTGTTAATGCATCAGTTAGGGTTAATAGTACAGCAACAAAAGTTTGGAAATGTGCTGTTAGGTTTCAAAACCCTAACTCTGCATCCCCACCCCCCCCCACACACACACACACAAGCAAGACACATGCAAGACTGTAAGACACTATACCACTCCGTCACATCTGTAACCACAATAATCACTACACTGTACTTATTTCACATAACTCTATGTAATGAAAAATCAAATATAGTATCATCGACTCTGCATTGCTAGCACAGTATGATGACACATTATTGCTGGCATATCTTCTTCGTACAATGAGACTTATTCTGCACACATTTTCAAAATACTGACTTTTATGTGTCACTATTTAACAATTGGGTTGCTGCAGGCTACCACATGGGCATGTGGTAGCAGGACAGATAGAGATGACACATACTACTTTTGAGATACTGCTCAAGTATGAAACTAGCACCATCACATGTTATTATATGGCTGTGTTACCTGGAAATGCTCATTATCAGCATGTTATTGTTAGCTTTGGAAGTTACAACTGTTGCTTTCACATGTTACTTGTAAACTATATTACAAATAATTACTTTTATTATTACTACTCTCATTTCCAAGAAACTATCTGTGGATAACATACTGTGTGTTACATCACTTCTTCACTATTGAAGTATAGGTATCTGTTTAAATCTTGTTATTGCTGTTTATAACACAAAAATGCTTACTGTGTGGCATCACCCATGGTTGCCCAGCATGCATGTCTACCCACAAGGCACAGTGATGGCAGCAGAACTCATACAGTTGGTGACCCATGCTGATGGATGTGTCTTGCAGTACATTTAGAGAGTTGTACATTACTTCTGTTACCTGATGCTGGTTGACTCTGATTGGTTGTGTGGCCTTGACCCTTCCCCTGCTTGCATGTATGTGGGGGGATAGGGGGATGTGGAGTTAGGGTTTTGAACCCTAACAGCACATTTCCAAAACAGAGTTTTTGCAATGTGTATATATATATATATATATATATATATATATATATATATATACACACACTGTATATATATATATATATATATATTAGAGCAAAAACTCCATTTAATCATTAGTTAGGGTTGTTCCACAGTGACAAAGTGAGGAAATTCGCTGTTGGGGTTGAAAACCACCCTTGGACCCCAGCCACCCCCAACCGGCATTGGGGTGCGCATTGGGATCATCAGCCCTAACTCTCACCCCATGACATGTGTAAAGCAGCAGAAGTATAGGAGAATGGGGTGAGTTAGGACCCACGATCCCAATGCGCACCCCAATGCCAGTTGGGGGTGGGCGGGGCCAAGGGGTTTTCAACCCTAACAGCAAATTTCCTCACTTTTGTCGCTGTGGAACAACCCTAACTAATGCATTAAATGGAGTTTTTGCCTCTAATTTCCCTTCTTTTTGAGAATGATAACGAGAAATAGTGAATGTAATGCAGCGGCGGCCCTGCGCTCCCGCCACATGATGTGTTGTGGCATACTAACAGGGACAGCAACACAAACAGAAATGCTAACAGTGGCGCACATGGTAACACAAGCACGAATGAGAACAGAAAGGGTAGCGCACATGGTGGCGTAGACGGGAATGGTCTGCCACGTGATGTGTTGTCACATAGTAACATGGTGCCTGCAAACAGAAATGTCAATGGGCATGGTGATGTAAAGTGAAACAATAAGATAAACAGTACTGTAGACAGAAATGGGAAAAAATAACAGAAACGCAAGCGCAAATGAAAACGCAAAGGATAACGCACATGGTGGCGCAGACGTCAATGGTAAGTGAAATGTGTACGGATCCGCAAGTGGAAAGGGCAACAGTAACAGTAATGTAAGCGCACAGGCTGGTTTTCCCCAAAACCTGCATTGAGAAAGACAGTGAGTACAAATAATGTATGCAAAATAATGAGTATCGGCGCAGAAAATGAGATCTTGGAATACTAAATACATTATATCTCAGGAACCGTACGACGTAGGAAAAAAATTTAAAAGTCATATTATTTACAACTGTCCTGGCTAATTTGAATCTTAGCCCCATTAGGGGATTAACAAATTTTCCAATGAAAAGTCCGTATCTCGCACCATTTCCGAGATACGGGCCCTGAAAGGCGCGGAGAACGCTGTAATGTTATCCTATGGGAAAAAAAGAAAAGTTCGAAGCGCCATAACTTTGCCTCCCTGTAATGTTTTTTCACCAAACTACTGAAAGGCACATCTGTGGGCTGTTGGCTGTCTTCCCTCCAAATTTCAGGAAAAAAGACCAAACCGTTATTTTGCAGCAGGGCTCCAAATGATTTCTGTTAAGTGTCGGGCGCCGTAATGTTATCCTATGGGAAAAACTGTCAATTTTGGAGTGCCGTAACTTTGCCGCCATGTGATATTTTTTCACCAAACTACTGAAAGGCACATCTGTGTACTGTTGGCTGTCTTCCCTCCAAATTTCAGGAAAAAAGACCAAACCGTTATTTTGCAGCAGGGTGCCAAAGGATTCCTGTAATGCTTCGGGCGCCGTAATGTTATCCTATGGGAAAAACTGTCAACTTTGGAGTGCCATAACTTTGCCGCTGTGTAATATTTTTTCAATACAACACTGAAAGGCACATCTGTGAGATGTCGGCTGCGTTCCCTCCAAATTTCAGCCCAAAACTCCCAACGGTTATTTTGCAGTGCAGTGCCAAAGAATTGCTGTCATTTTCCCACAGACTAGAAAATTACTGTCGCAATTTGCGAAAGCTTTCGAAAAAATTTGTGACACTTTCATGAGCACGAAAGTAATTTGCGAAAGTACTTTTTCCAGAAATTTGAAAAACATATTTCTGGGGTGTTTTACCACAAAATAAAGACATGGCAAGCATCCTCAGGGCCCGACTAGGTGAATACAAAAAAAATTAGGTTGCTAGAGGGTCCCAAATTTAAATGCCAACCATTTTTCTGATCACCAACTGAAAACAAAATGGCCGATTTGCAAAAGTAACAGGCCCATTTGCGAAAGTAAAAATGCATTTGCGAAAGTGTTGAACTTTTTGTTAACTTTTCCCATTGACTTATAATGGGAAACTGTTTTTTGAATAACTTTTGAACCGTTTAATATTTTTTCACGAAATCTTTGAAAGGCACATTGGGGACCCTGGCTGCATGTTCCCTGAAGATTTTGGGCCAGTCACGCAAACCGTACGACCTGTAGGTGCAACCACAGAATTCCTGAAAAGCGTAAACGCGCCCACAGATCACACTTAATAACTCCGCAGCCGTATATCTGACCAGTACAAAACTTGGTAGATCCCAAGGCCTATGGTTCTTGATCATAAATTCCAAATTTCAGGCAAATCCATCAAACGGTTGCAAAGTTATTAAGGTGCAGAGTTTTGGGGTTTAACATAGAAATGGCTCCTCAACCCTAATTCATGGTAGCACTACCGTATACCATATAATATATATATATATATATATATATATATATATATATATATATACTGTAAAATCCCCACTAATAAAATGCAGAGTTCAGTAATGTGCCCCTGGACAGTGTCTCCCCAATCAGGGCCTTAGCAAAAACTGTCCATCCCCCCAAAAAATTATTAAAATCTTCATTAACAAGAACATGGCTACATGGCTCAGCAACAATAAATCTTTAACATTCAGGGGTCAAACCCTAATCATTTAAGCAATAATCCATGACAGGTTGTGGGGTTATGGTGGGATTTACACCCACCTGATTTGGTTCAGTGATGAGGCCACAGGACACGTTACTTAACCACACCAGAACTGGGTAAATCCCACCATAACCCACATCCTGGAGTGGATTATTGTAGTTATGCAATGAGCTCTAATAAAAGATTTTAAAAAAGTTATTTTAAAAAACATCTAATTTACTGTTTTTTAAAGCTTTTTTCTGTCTTTTTGTAATATTCTTCTTTCTTGTTAAAAAGTGCCTTGTTGCTAAGCAGGTTATGGCTTAACCAAAACAAAAAGACTAGCAGACTAGGACAGGCCCCTGGACGAAGCTGTTGAACAAAACCAGTTAGGGGTTTACACATGTAGATTCCTGCAGTGTTGCTGCTGCAAAAATACATGCTGTGAGTGCTCTTTGTGAATACATGTTTTAGCAACTGACCTTAGTTTAATACAATAATTATAACAGCTTGCTAGTCTTTTTATTCTGATTGTGCTTTTCAGGCTCAGCACAAGGCTTTACTGCAGAGCAAGTCTTTGTTTGTACAGATTATATTTGATGTTGCCTGGCCCACACTCCCCCTACCACAGCACACATCCCCTCCTACCAGATACCCTCACACACATAAAAAAATGTATTTTGCATTTTTTAAAGAGAAAACCTAGTATGAGTTGTGAGTGGCTCTGTAGTTTAGGATATATGAGAGAGAGTGTCTATGAACAATGGGGCTACAATAGTTCAGGGTCTGGTTCTGGGGTGAGTGTGGCTTTTGCAGATGGGAGGATAGGAGGGTCCAACTCAGCAGATTTTTGTGGTTTGTCTTTAGTGATTTTGAGAGCATTTATCATGAGGGTGCCAGGGCATTTAAAATGACTGTAAAGGAGCTTGTGAAGGACCATGTACTGAGGAGCTGACACTTGATGATGTGTATGGAATGAAGTTGAGCTGACAGAAACAAAATATTGAGACAAGTGAGGCAGATGCACACCATCATGGAGGACCAATTGTAAAGAAAAAGAAATGTTTTGTGTTAGGGAAAGTGGGTTTGGCGACTGTTGAGCTGTGATAGTTATCGTACAAATTAAAATTGGCAGCCTAATGGAGTTGACAAAAAAAAAAAGAAAGAAGATAGGTAGTGATTTTTCTTTTTACTGCAGTGGTCGTCTTGGATGACTGGAGCATTACCCATGGGTTATGATGGGATTTACCCATGGGTAAAACCCCCTTCGAACCAGTCAGATTATAAGGTTTCTTACCCTCATTTTGCAAATCACCAATAAATAGAAAACACGTTGCTTAGTTCCACCCACTCCAATCACTACATGCATGAAATGCAAGCTGTAGTACACCTCCACCTGAAGTCACACCAGTACAATCACATTTTCACATGCTGTCGCCTCCCCAGTTAACCCCACCATAGTCCATCACACACAAACATCATTGGCAGGATTCACAAAGCTTTCAGAAGGTGCAAAACCTTCCCTAAGTCCCCTAAACTTCCCTAGCTATGGAAAAAAGGTGGAATTGCCCTGAGTGCTATTCACAGAAACCTCCTCAGCTGCAGAAAAAATACACTACGGACTGTGGAAAAAAGTCCAGTTGCTGGAGTTCCTCAGGAAAAAAGGTAATTGATAAGTATGGTACAGCCCCTCAACAGCTATTCTCAGCCAGGTTCTTTCCACAGTTGCAGAAAAAATATTACACACATTTTAGTGGGGTGTAACACTCCCTCAGCAAACTGCATTAATGCCCCAGCAATTGAAATACAATTAAAGTGGAGGTAATAGCACAGGTAATAGCATCCCAGTGGGTATATCAATGTCTGAAGTTACAGCAACATTAGCACACATTGCCATTGAACATCAACAGACAACCACCACCAGACCCAGTGCAGCCCATGATGGAGCCCCACAGGCAGTAGTACCTGAACAGCCTGCAGTGAGTGTTACTCCTGCAGAAAACAGGAACACTCCAGGGAGAAGTGACCAGGAGTGACAGACAGCCACTGTGGTGCCATGGTATTGCTGGTACCTGTGGTGCTGCATTGGTCCCAGTTGAGGGATTGGTTGCTAGCCTCTCTGTGGGTGCTTTCAGCTTCATTCTATGGCAGAAGTGTTAAAGTCTGCTGCTCCAGTTAATTATGCTCCCTGTTGCTGTGCCTCCTAAGCCATTTCCACAGCAATGGGTCCGCAATTGTGGATTTTCTGCACTTGCTGAATTTCTGCAGCTGCTGAATTTCTGTAACTGCATGGATTTTTATGGAATTCCGCAATTGCATGAGTTTTCTTTCGGAATATCATGCAACTGTGTTTCCGTAGTGCTGCAGGCTTTTTTCCCACAGCTGCAGGATTTTTGGCCCTCTTTGTGAATACTTCCCCATGAGACTAGTACAATAACATTTCACATGCAGCATCACACATGTCCAGAGGTTAATTCATTAATTAAATAGAGAATAAAGTATGGGTCTGGGTGTGTAGCGAGAACTTACACACACCCAAGGGGTTTATGAGTAGCATCAAACCCCAAGGGCGTGTGTAAATTCGAGTTCTCACACACCTAGACCCATATTTTATTTTATATAATTGTTGGGTTTTTCTTTTTCCCCTCAGCAATTATATAAAATAAAAAAGGCTGCTGTGCCGCCACATTCCGATCACGTTATGGCACGCAGTCAGCTTTCACTTTTATTTTAAGCATTTGTTCAACTATTGTGAGGGAGATCGAGCCAGTAAAAATGAGGAACATCAAAAGTTTCTTTGAAATTTTACTTACTGCCGAGTGTCCGTGGCTGTTTCTTTACATGTTGGGTCTGCAGCTGGGAAGGAGACGGTGATCGAGAATTGAGGAGCTGGAGGAGGCGCATGAGCAGAGTGGGGGAAGCTATGCCCGTGTTTTCCATTCTAAACACTCTTTTATAATGGCAAATTACGACACGGTTTCCCTAGGGAAAAAAGAGGAAGCCATAAATTATTTAATTAATTAATTAATTTCAAAGATTGGTGACCGGGAGAGGCACACTGAGCTGAAGTTTGTTTACAGGTGCAACCTGGGGATATGGGAAATGAGGAAGTGCAAAAGTACAACAGAATTACAGTTTAAACAAAGCACCAGTACAGTACATGTATAGTTTAGTTTAGTTTATTGTTCTAGGAATTATTACCTTTGAGCCAGAGGCCCATTTACAAAGGTTCCACGTCAATTAGGTACAGTACAAAAAAAGGTTACATAGATAACACAACAATTTGTGCTGTGTCAAGAGTGAGAAAACATATACAAATACATATCAAATCATTTGTGCAAAAGGACATGAGATATCAATAATCACATTATTATTACAAGAAAGAGGTCATGCCAGATTAGGAGAAACAAATAGGGAAAAAGTCCAGAACAGAGAGGGTAAGTGAAAGGTGTGGGGAGCAGACAATAGCAGGAGAAAAGGTTTCCCAAACATGTCTTTGTCAAATAATGGAACAGGGTGGGTAGTGAGAAAATAGGAGGTTTAATCAGTGCAGTCACAGGAGCTGGAGGAGGCAAGGTGAGAGAACAGCCTTGATTTGAAAATACCTAGAGAGGTGGAGGCAGTAATATGAGTGCTGACGGCATTTAGCCAGCTGGAGGCACGATAGGCAAATTATCTTTGTCCCTGAGAAGTCCGGCATCGGGGGACTTGGAGAGGCTGGTGTTCTGTTCTTCTGGTAAAATGGGTGCTAGCGCTCGGGCATAACAGGTCTTGGATACAAGGCGGAGTGAGGCTCAGAGTGGATTTTTTTCACTATCAGGCAGGTAAGGTACTTTATCTGGTTTGAGAGTTGCAACCAACCTGAGTCAGCATAGAGTTCACATGTGTGGGTACGTCGATGTGCACCAGTGAGCAGCCGACAGGCCTTATTTAGGGATGTTGTAATGTGACTAAGTATAGATTATACATTTCAAAACAGAGCACCACATACACACATGCACGCACACACACATGCACCCACCCACACACATACTCAGTTATTGCACCAGTAAATTCATATTTCACATACTACCCCACCGAGTTTGTCCCATAATAGCCCACCATGCACACAAACATTGCAGCACTATAAAACATAAGTAAATATTAACAGCAATCCCAACTTTAGGGAATAACCCACACCCCTACCCTAATCATGGCAGAGCAAAGAAAGCAGCGTTATCATTACCAAGGGGAGAACCACATTTCAGTGACATCTTAAAAATTTGTACACAAGACAAGAGATGTACACATGAAGTATCCCTTAGTGTGACTGACCACAGATTTCATGGATTTGCAAAACTAGAGAAGGAAATGTGTCCAGGAAACCTCAGGTCCAACCATGTGAGCCTATAGCTCAGTGATCAGAGCATCAGGACAGTATTCCAGGGAACTGGGTTCAATTCCCAGTAGGTCACTTTATTTCTTTCTCACTACAATTTGTGATTTAAATTGCTTAGCATTAGCTAATACTGCACCAAAAACATATGATTGTCACAGAATTTATTGTATTCTTAACCAGCTCTTCTGTTTGTGATCTTACTTTCTGGAACTGTAAGTCTTGGGCAAGCTGCAGAAATGGGCAGAAGACAAAGTAGGACCCCACTGGAAACAAGATGTTGCACCTGGGTATCTGGGATAAATAAATTTAAAAAATCGCACCCCCCCCATTCCTACTACTGCACTAAATGTTTAGTAAAACACAACCAGCACTGGATTTCATCTAGTGGGTTAAACAATAGCACTAGAACCTGAGACTGCCAATACTAACCCCTGCTACAGCCAAATATTTACTATGCAACCTTGGACAAGCTGCAGAAATGGTCAGAAGACAAAGTAGAACCCCACTGGATACGAAAGGCTGCATCTCAGCTGTGCTATGTGTCCTTGGACAAGTGATGTAACCTTCAGTGATCCATCACATCTGGCAGAAATCTGCAGAAGACAAAATGGGATCCCACTGATATTGAGATGTTGCATCTCAGCTGTGCTATCCAGTAAAATGTCAAATAATAATGAAAAAAAGACATCACCCCCCCAAAAAAAACTGTAAATTAAAAAAGGTCCCCTCAAAAAATTTATTACAAAAAAAAAAAAACATAGCTAAGTCGTACCTTACATGATGAAGTTCTCTGGCTACTGCTGCTGTCTTGATGATCCAGGAAAGGTGCTGCCTGCTTTTGTCATCTAAGCTGCTGTTTTTTTTATTCAGATTCTCTTGGCCTTAGTGGTGCTGTGCTGTCTTGTCTTGCCTTATTCTGCTGCTGTGGATTAGCTCTTCTCTTTTTACGGCTGCAGTGGGCATAACCTGCAGACGTATTGCTTTGAGAAAAGGACTTCCTGCATAATTACCTTCTAAACAACATGGTAGAGTGTTAAAAATAGTGTCCTCCACTGAAGCCTCATTACTACACTGCCTATTTGTGTATGTGATTTAGAGAGCACTATTTTTCCTATGGCTCATGTTCCCTCCCTGCAAGGCATCAAAGGAGGCAGGACTTTATCTAAGGACATGACCAGGACACCTAGATGGACAGATTTGGGGGAGGAGGGCAAACAGGTGCCACCCACTAAGGGCAGGCAGGTGTTTCTGGGGCAGAGGAAACTTGCATCCAGGAATAGGGAGGAGATACTTCATCATTTCTACCTTTCCTAGGTTGCAAGAACAGCCTCAGAGGGAACATCAAGGTTTTTGACAAAGAAGATGCAGACAGTAGATCTTGCATCTGCCTGCATCATAATGTGATATAAAACTAAGTCTGGTGTTCATTGTAACCAGCTTAATGTTCCCCTTTCAGTAATGATGTACTAAATTATCACCTTACTTTGTCACTTATGAATATCCATATTGTCTGAAGTTCTTATCCTAAAACAGTGTTTTTACAATACAGAAAAATGCTGTAATCAAAGCATAAAAAGAGAAAGCACCAAATTGCTCCACATTTTATTTATTTATTTGCTTTTGGTAACCGGATAAGTGCACTAGGCATAGCAATGCCTATTTTTATGCATGACTTGGGAGGATACAGGGTTACAGACATAACAAAACAGTTTGTGGAGAACAACAAAATGGGTGGAAGAACAATGGCTACAGATCGGTACAGTATCAAACAAGCTTGCAGTACATATGAATCAACAAACAGATAACAATAAGTAAAACATAAACAGTAAAATAGGATAACAAGTGCAGGTTCACCCATCTTAAGGATACAGACTGGGAGAGATAGCTCTGCTAGGCACAGATGTGAAGTCCAACTGAGAGAATGAGTTGGAACACAAAACAGATAATCAGCTTTAAATGCAGTTGGTCAAAATTGTAACTATGAAAAGAAATAAAAAATATTGTTTTCACTTCAGTTAGGCATCCAATGTCAAAACAAATATTTTTAGCATCTTTCCATATATTGTAGTGTGGTCAACTGCTGAAAACAATGTGTAGTACAGGACAGTCTGTGTGTTAAATTAGCACTGTGCTTCATGCCACATGAAGGCTGGGTGGACAAAAATTCTGAAATAGATGAAAAAAATCTATCAAGGGTGATGGTTTTGTCAAATAACAGTAAAAGCACAGTTACTGACACAGACAGTATCATTAATGTGCAGGGGCCATTGCAAATGCCAGCATGAAAATCAAAAGGAAAAAGTATACCTGTAGCACTTCAGTTAGGAAATATAGGGAGACTCAACAGTTTTAGAATAAGTTAATACATTTTGACTTATTTGCTGCATATGCATCTCAGTTGCTAAGGGGTCCTGATCATCTTCACCCTTCCTCAAGCCAAGCTAGCTACAGTATGTTTAGCACTAACACAGATGGGAAGATTATGCCATTAGCAAGGATCTCTTTGAATAGCCTTTTTTTGGCAAATTCAAATCTCCTCCATAGTGTTTTATCTGGCTTGCCTCTGGCTTGAGAGAAGTTAAAGGAAAACTCCACCCAATGTCTGTGATTTCTCTGAATTTGCTAAAAAAACTACCCTGCACATTCTGAGTCCCTCCATAGGAGACATCAATAAAGTAATCAAATACTACACACACACACACACGCACACACACACACACGTGCGCGTGTGCACGTACACACACACAGCAGAACATGAGAGATACCACATCATTTCTACCTTTCCTAGGTTGCAAGAACAGCCTCAGAGGGAACATCAAGGTTTTTGACATAGAAGATACAGAAAGTAGCTCTTGCATCTGCCTGCATCATAATGTGATATAGAAAAAATAGAAACACAGAATCTGATGGCAGATAAGGACTGATTGGCCCACCTAGTCTACCCATTTCCCTACCTAATGGATAAGCTGCAAATCCTAATTAACCGGCAGCCTACTTCCTCCTACCCTACTAGACTTGTATTATGTCTGTCCCATGCATTTTTGAATTCCACCACTGTTTTTGACTCTATGACCTCCTCGGGAAGGCTGTTCCATGCAACTACAACCCTCTATGTGAAGAAATACTTCCTCACATTACCTCTGAGCCACCCCTCCAACTTCAAATTGTGCCTTCTTGTTCTTGCACATCTCTTTTTCTGAAAGATGCTACCCTCTTGGACTTTGTTGAGTTCCTTGAAGTATTTGAAAGTTTCCATCAAGTCCACCCTCTCCCTCCTTTCCTCGAAGCTTCTTCAGTCTTTCTTTATATGTCTTCTGGTGTAGACACTGCACCATTTTGGTTGCCCTCCACTGGACAGCCTCCACTCTATCTATATCTTTGCAGAGCTGTGGTCTCCAGAACTGTACACATTACTCCAGATGTGGTCTTACCAACTGTCTGTACAGAGGGACAACAACTTCGTGTTTTCTACTGGTGGTGCATCTTCCTATGCATCCCAGTATCCCCCAGCCCTCCTCATTGCCTTCTCACATTGCTTGCCCACCTTTGGGTTATCTGATATGACTACCCCTGGGTTGCTTTCTATTGTTGTTGATGTCAGTATCTCATCCCCCATTGTGTACTCTTCCCCTGGGTTTTTGTTTCCCAGGTGCATTACTTTGCACTTCTTTGCATTAAATCTAAGCTGCCATACATCTGACCTTTCCTCCAACCTTGCCAAGTCTCTTTTCTTCCTTTCCACCACACCTTGTGTATCAACCCTGTTGCAGACCTTTGTGTCATCTGCAAAGAAACATACTTTTCCTTCCGGTTCCTCTGCAATGTCACTTATAAAGACATTAAGAAGGACCGGGCCGAGTACTGAACTCTGCAGTACCCCACTAGTAACCGCCCTTTCTTTACTGTGGACTCTGTTTAATATTACCCTCTGTGTCCTGTTATCCAGCCAATGTTTTACCCAGCCTACCACCCTGGGACTCACTCCCAAGCTGACTAATTTGTTTATTAATCTTTTGTGTGGGACTGTGTCAAATGCCTTGCTAAAGTCTAGGTAGGCCATGTCCAGAGCCCCTTCCTGGTCTACTACTTTGGTCACCCAGTCAAAGAAATCAATTAGATTTTTCTGACATGACCTTCCTGCTGTGAATCCATGCTGCCTTGGGTCCTGTGCCCCACTGGCCTCTTGGTACTCAACAATTCTTTCCTTCAAAAGTGATTCCATCATTTTCCCTACCACTGAGGTCAAACTGACAGGTCTATAGATTCCTGCCTCTGTCTTGCTCCCACTTTTGTGAAGGGGAATAACATCTCCCCTTCTCCAGTCCTCAGGTACCACACCATCCTTTCATGATTTATTGAATTTATAAAACTAAGTCTGGTGTTCACTGTAAGCAGCTTAATGCTCCCCTTTCAATAATGTCATACTAAATTATCATCTTACTTTGTCACTTATGAATATCCATATTGTCTGAAATTCTTATTCTAAAACAGTGTCTTTACAATACAGAAAAATGCTGTATTCAAAGTATAAAAAGAGAAAGCACAAAATTGTTGTGCATTTTAAATGCAGTTGGTCAAAACTGTAACTATAAAACAAAATAAAAAATATTTTTTTCGCTTCAGTTAGGCATCCAAAGTCAAAAGGAATATTTTTAGCATCTTGCCATATATGGTAGTGTGGTCAACTACTGAAAGCAATTTATACAACATGTGTGTGCCTCTTTTCAGGAAGATAAAAGATATACCTCACTGACCACATGTGCGATATCACTTTTTATCTTCATAGTTGGGTATATCACAATGGATATCTTGGTCAGCTGGGTATGTCACAAAAGGTTTGGAACTCATTTAGAATGTTCGGCCTCAGTAACAGTACTAACCATATTCAAATGCAAATAACTTTAAAATGAAAAATGATAGCATTGTACTGTGAGCACAAGCGTTGTTCAGCACAAAAACATCTACAAAATGAGTGGTGCTTCATTTATGGCTACCTTTTATTTTGTTTTTTATAATTAACAAATAAATAGCAGAAAATGTATTTTGTTTTCACTTTATCAACAAACAAATGCAAATAACTTTAAACCAAAAAATGATAGCACGGTACTGTGAGCACAAAATTTCTTCAGCACAAAAAGATCTACAAAATGAGTGGTGTTTCATTTTAGATACCTCTTAGGTTTTTTTATAATTGGCAAAAAACAGCAAAAAAATATTTTTTTTCACTTTTTGCAACAAACAAATGCAAATAACTTTAAAACTGATAAAAAAGAGAGACCCACAATTGTTGTATTAATCAAATATGAAATGGGTGGCAGTGAGATAGCTGAAATATCTCCACTCGCTGCCATTGAACTCTAGATAGCCCACTCGTGGCTTCACCACTTGTGGGATAGCAAGAGTTCAATGGCAGCTTGTGGAGATATTTCTGCTATCTCATTCTCACTCATGTCATATCGCATATGTGTAGTACAGAACACTTGGTGTGTAAAATTAATACTGTGCTTCATGCCACATGAATGGTGGGGGGACAAAAATGCTGAAATAAATGAAAAAATCTATCAAGGGTGATGATTTTGTCAAATAACAGTAAAAGCACAGTTACTGACACAGGCAGTATCATTAATTTGCAGGGGCCATTGCAAATGCTAGCATGAAATGCAAAAGGAAAAAAGTATACTGTGTCACTTCAGTTAGGAAATATAGGTAGACTCAACAGTTTTAGAGTAAGTTAGTATATCTTGACTTATTTGCTGCATATGCATCTCAATTGCTAAGGAGTCCTGACCATGTTCACCCTTCCTCAAGGAAAGTCAGCTACAGTATGTCTAGTACTAACACTGATGGGAAGAGTATGACATTAGCAAGAATCTCTTTAAGTAGCCTTTTTTGGCAAATTGAACTGTCCTCCATAGTGTTATATTTGGCTGGCCTGTGGCTTGAGAGAAGTTAAAGGAAAACTCCACCCAATGTCCAAGTCTGGTGTGTCTGTAATTTTTCTGAATTTGCTAAAAAAAAACTATCTTGCACATTTTGAGTCCCTCCATAGCAGACATCAATAAAGTAACCAAATACCACACACACACACACACACACACACACACACACAGAACGAGAGATACCTCATCATGTCTATCTTTCCTAAAAGGAAAAAAAAACTTACCGAAGATGATACACTAATGGAAATGTTAGTCCTGTAAATGACATCATAGAAATAATCCGATTTGTGAAGAAGTTGGTAGGAAATACACAGAAGAGTCACTTATTTTTAGTTGATCCATGTAACAAGGAAATATTTTGGTTATGATATATCACTACTGTAGCAGTAATGCAGTGAGCTAGTTAACTATGAGCCAGTCACTTTCAATCCATAGATCCAGGCTATATGGGTCTAGTTTCTTAGCAGTAATTTAGGATTGCTTACCTCCAGCAACCTCAGAAGCAAATGTTGGATGTGACACTGTAACATTGTATAGGCACTAAAAACAAAGGCCTTGCTTAAGCTGATATCCTTTGCATGGAAAGTGGATTTGACACTAGCATGTAAGATTCACCTAATGTGAATTACTGGGAAAGGAATTTAAAGTCATTTGCATCGCGTACTGAAAGTGTGTCAGTTTTCCTATAGATCTTGGCACCTGACATTTACCATTATTATACAACCATCCCCATAAAATCACTAGCACCATGGTGCTATCAAATATGATCAGCGACCACTCCCCTGTTCTCTGCACATGGTCCTGCAAAATGACCAAGATCCCCCCCAAGGTAATCATCCTTCGCAAACTAGGTCCAGGTAAACTTGCTCACCTAAGATCTCATCTCAGGTCACTGGACTGGTCCTTCTTAACTAATACCCTCTACCCTGACATAGCCCTTGACCTCTTCATTCACACTTTCAACACAGTCTGTGACCAATTTGCCCCACTTTCCAAAAGGATGGCCAAAGGCAACCTTGCCCCTTGGATCTCTGACCAGCTCCATGCCTTGATGTGTACACGTGACTCTTTCTGGCACCTCTCAAATGAGATTGGCCGTCCATCTGATAGGCAGAAGTATAGAGAGGCCCAGAACAAATGTACATGGGCATTACACAAAGCCAAGGCCGAACACTATAAAGCTGCCCTCACCAATACCTGGGGTTCTGGGCACAAATTCTGGAATAATGTCAAGGAAATTGAAGGCAAAAATCCTAACACCCCCCCCAACCAGATAGCAGTGGATGGGCACCTGACTTCTGACCCCTCCAGCATAGCCTCGGCCTTCAACCAAGCTTTCCCTAACCTCAGCCATGTCCTCCCTCCTAAGTTGCTTTGACCCACCCCCTGCCCACCTCCCAAAGCAACCCTCCTTTCCACCCTCTTGTTGCATCACCCTCAAGGCTGCTGGGCCTTATCTCAAAAATGTTCTAAGCCATGCTCACTATACTAGTGACTCCCTGGATCTGAGGCTTCTCTGGCTCACCCTCCAAGACATACTCTACCCAGTCACCCATATTCTGAACTTTTTCCTCTGCCAAGTTAAATTCCCCTCCATATGGGAATCTGCCTCCATTACCCTCATATTTAAAAGTGGAGACCGTACTGACACCAGTAACCACTGGCCCATATCTATCCTCCCCCCCCATCCGACGCTCTCGAGTGCATTGTCTATGACCAGCTCACTGACCACCTTAACAAACACAATCTTCTATGTAAACCACAGCATGGCTTCTGCAAAGGGCACAGTATTACTACTGCCCTCCTGGAATTCACTGCACACATCCACTCTGCATTAGACAAAGGCCACACCATTGGCACTGTGTTTGTCAACCTCTTTAAGGCATTCGACACCGAAAATCACTCCCTCTTGCTAGTCACACTCTCCAACATTGGCTTATCACAGGATG
This sequence comes from Neoceratodus forsteri, assembly GCA_016271365.2. Lineage (NCBI taxonomy): Eukaryota > Metazoa > Chordata > Ceratodontiformes > Ceratodontidae > Neoceratodus > Neoceratodus forsteri. The sequence goes on from CM057451.1 coordinate 210,452,542, forward strand.
CCCTACACTGGTTCACCGACTACTTAACGGGCAGGTGCCAACAGGTCAAAATCGGCACTACCTTATCCAATTGTCTCCCCATTCTCTCAGGGGTCCTCCAGGGGTCCATCCTTGGCCCCCTTCTTTTCAGTCTTTACCTTAACTCCCTCCCTAGCACCTGCTCTAGCAACCTCCTGCTATATGCGGATGATGCTGTCCTCTATGCATCTAGCCATGACCCTTTGCAACTCCACCAAAACCTCCAGTCCTCCTTTAATGAAGCTAAGCAATGGTTCACTGCTGAATGCCTCATATTGAACTACAAGAGACCAAGTTCATGATTTTTGCCCACCCTAGAACACTAAACAGAAACTTTGCCTAACCCCTCTCGAACAAATGAACTCCATCAAATATCTAGGCATCACCCTGGACCCTGCTCTCAGTTTCCACTAGCACATACACCACCTGTCCACGGCCCTCAATGTCCACCTAGGACTGCTATACAGCATTAAACACAGCCTTACCCAAGATGGCCTCTGACTTGCAGTCTCATCCTCTATCCTCTCCTTCTCGACTATGGTATACTCATTTATAGCGCTGTCACAACCTCAGCCCTAAATAGGCTCCATTTCTACCTCAACAGAACCTGCCACCTTGTCCTGGGCTGTGACCTCCTCGCACACACCTGCTCTCTATATAACTCCACTAACTGGCTTAACCTTGACAATAGGATCAAATTCCACACCTGTCTATTGGCCAAAAATAATCACCCTAGGTCTCTCCCCTCTGGGTCTCACCACCCAAATCTACCCGTCCACAACCACAAAAGTAACTCATAGCTCCAGAAAGCAACAACTCACAGTTCCCCGGTGTCATACCTCCCAATTTCAAAGGTCTTTTAGCTACAAGGTCCCTCTTGGATGAATGGCCTACCCAGTTTCTTCGCAACCCAAAACTCTATCGCCTCTTCAAAACCCACCTCACGGGTCACCTCCAGTTCTCAAACTGCTGTGACTGCTACTGACCCTGTCACAAGTTCCACCTCCGCAATGACAATGGCCTCTGGCTGGCTTGCCCCCTCCCCGTTTTCCTTTCTTTTCTTTCTTTCTTACTGGATGTTTATCTGTGCCTCCATAAGTCTGTTAGGTCATGACTGCAAGCCTTATTTCTTACATTTACCATGTATCAAGCGTGTTTATGTTCTCTGCTGTGTGTGTTACCTTAACTTTGTATTGTTCAATATATGTGACGTGGAACATTTGTAAATGAGTCTCTGACTCAAAGGTACTTTCTGATCCCTGAATAAATAAATAAATAAATACATAAATTATTGTGTGAAGTGACTGAAGGCTTGGAGATGTTAGCATATGAACAGGTTCTGTGCTTTCAAGTTTAATATATAGAGTGTGACAATGTCATGGACGGAGGAAGAGGATGGAGTCTGTAGGCAAAGAAGTTTTATGCAAAATAATTTATTACTCAGTTGTGTGAGTGAAGCATATCTAAACACTGAAGGTCACAGAAATTAAATCTACAAACACAGGTGCAGTATATCTGAACACTACTGAGTAAAGAGACCTGCACTCAGCTGGGGGGGGGGGCAACCCTCTAACAATAAAACAGTACCTGGAGGTTTAAAGTAATCCATACTAATGTTTACCAGACATTTTCTCCATGTAGTGGTCACAGCAAGTATTACAGGAAATGTTGTTGACAATGGTCTTTCCCTGGACAAGTGGGGCATGTAGTGTTTGTTTTGACCTTTAAATGAAGAAAATATTAAACATTATTGTGGATCTTTATTTATTAAGTAATCTGAGCTCGGGTTCATCTGTGACTTTAAGTCTCCACACATCTGAACACTGGTTATGTCACAGAAATGAATCTAAAATGCAATTGGCAGTATGACTCAAATTAAATATTAATCAATCAATCAAAAAACTTTATTTAAGCAGGCAAGAAACATTATTGAGCAAGCTCATTTGCAAAATGGTCCTGGACAAAGTAACATTCAAATTAAGTACAAAGAGTAATACATATGATACAGATCCATTAATATAAATGTACAGCATTATTACAAATGGAAGGAGAACATTAATGAACAGTTGTAAAGGTAAAATGATGCATTAAATATAAGGAAAAAGGAAAACGGTCGGGGAAGGGGGAGGGGTTAGACTGGATACGTGATTAGCTTAAAGGGGATGCTGTAGTAGCAAGGAAGCTCTTTTGTGTGAGTGGAGCATATCAGAACACTGTGTAGGTCACAGAAATTAAATCAACAAACTAAAAATATTATTATTAAACTTCAGTGTGAGTGATGCATATATGAACACTAATGAGTAAACAGACCTGCACTCAATGGGGGGGGGGGGCTTACCCTGTGACAAAAAATAAACAAACAGTACCTGAAGGTTTAAAGTCAAGGTACAACCTAAGTTGTATAACCTTTTGCACAGATCAGTGACCTCCCTGTGTCAATGGCCACAATTACTGCTAAGCATTGAAAGCAGGCAACATACAATATAAGCATAAAACATGGACATGGAGGAATTATTATAATTTTCAGGATAGAGTATTGGGTTGCTTACTGTACTGCTGTTTTTTTTATGTTTGCCTGCATGTATGCACAAGAAACATTAGGTGACAGCTTAGGAGAGAAGTGAGGTTTTGGAGGTGTGGCACTCAGGCGGCCAATGCCCCCTCTGCATTTAGAGTCTTGGCCCTCTTTCCCCAATGTGGTGGCATGCTGCTGCTGACACTAGTTCAGCAAGCATGCCACCAACTTGAAATGATTTAGCTGCTACAATGAGGGAGTGCCCCCTCATTGCACGGCGTGCCTTGCCTGGTGTCTCCTTTCAATAAACATGGTGGTGGCTGTTGCCGTCCACCTCTTACAGTCCCCAGAAAAGCTGACATCAGGGGTGCCCAATCCCCCTGTCAACATGCCACCTCCCCAGTTCATTTGTCGATGGGGTAGTGCAGTCACCATCAGCATGATACATCCCTCCCCCTATTTGTTGTGTGCCAAGGGGATGCCCAATCCACCTCGGCTGATGCACCCTCCTCCCAAGCACACTGTATGGCCAACAGGGGTTCCCAATCCCCGTTGGCACCAGCCCCCCCAACAAGCACCCAGGTTGCATGCTGGTAGCCCTCCACAGCATGCTCATGCACTCCCCCCACACAATGTATGGCTGACTGGGGTGCCCAATCCCTGTTGGCTCCATGACCCCTCAACAAACTTCCAAGTGGAATGCTGGGAGCCCACCCCAGTGTGCCAAAAGTCCACATATTGTTTTTTTTTAGACCTGTATAAAAATAAAATGATTCTTCATTGAGTCTCTTGCCCCCTCCCCCAACCTGCAACCACACCCAGCACAGCTCACCTCCTCACACCTCCTCACACATCCCTCACCCCATACTTACATCCACAGCCAGGTGCGATGATCTTTGGTGGACAGGAAACACATCTGTACTCTTCAAAGCCGACCACGAACTGAAGAAAAGAAATGCCGGTAAGCTGTATAATGGCATAAATGATTTTTTTTTCAACTTTGGTGCATATCTTGGCCATTTTTGTGAATTTTGGCACCAACTTTTCAACATGGGGTTCTTGGGACCCCACCTCATGAAGTCAGTCATTGTCATGTCATTATTCGGTCCCAAAAGGTGATTTTGTGCTTACTGCATGGAATCACCTTTTGGGACTGATTAACAAAACAACAGTGTCACTGTTCATGAGGAGGGCTCCCAAAAAGCCAATATTGCAAATTTGGTGAAAAAATTCCAAAAAATGACCGTGATATGAGCGTGCATTGCACAGTTTCCACGTACACTTATAATTCTAGAATTTTTAATATTTTTACTCCAGATTTTCAACATTGCCATTTTTTCACACCTTCTTATGAACAGTACAGCTTTCATTTTCCACATCTTGCCCAAAATGCATTTTCGCACATCTGCCACACAATCGCATAGCCACTGTGGAAAAGCAATGTTTGGGACAGATTAAGAAAATCACAGTGGCACTGTTCATGAGTGGATGTCCCAAAATGCCTATGTTGAAAATTTGGTGACAGAATTCCATAAAATCACTATGTTACGAGCGTGTGTTGCGCAGTTTCCATGCACACTTGTAGCTTCGAGAATTTTTAATATTTTCATTCCAGATTTTCAACATTGCCATTTTTGCAAACTTCCTTATGAACAGTACAGATGCCATTTTTCACATTCTGCCCAAAATGTGGTTTCTCACATCCGGCGCACAATGGTGTGCTCGCTGTGGGAAATCAATGTTTGGGACAGAATAAGAAAATCATAGTGACACTGTTCATGAACAGAGGTCCCAGAATGCCTATGTTGAAAATTTGGTGAAAGAATTACAAAAATGACTGTGTTGCAAGTGTGCATTTCACAGTTTACACCCACACTCGTAACTTTGAGAATTTTTAATATTTTCACTCCAGATTTCCAACATTGCCATCTCTTCACAACTCCTTATGAATGGTGCAACTGTCATTTTTCACATCCTGCCTGAACTATGGTTTTGCACATCTGGTGCAGAATGGTGTGGTCACTGTGGGAAAGCAACGTTTGTGACAGATTAATAAAATCACAGTGCCACTGTTCATGAGCAGAGGTCTCAAATGCCTTCATCAGGTGTGGGTCACAAAAAGGCTATGTTGAAAATTTGTAGTGCAACTACCAACAAATGCCCAGAGCATTAGGGGTTTCCAACCATAACGTCCCACCCTGTACAGACTGACAGGCATCAGCGGTGTGCCTTTGGATTGCCGACTGTAATGCTCATGCCATTCCAACCCCACCCTGCAGCTGGTGACAGGCATCGAGGTGTGCCTTGGACTCTTTGGCCCCAGACTTCACCCAATTCTCCTATACTGCACCCATTTCAGCATATGTCCTTATGGAATGGGGTGACTGTAAAGCCGAACACCCCAAGGCACAACTCAACACTTGGTGTCTGCAGGATAGGGTAAGGTGAAATGGCATGAACGTTATGGGCGACGACCCTGTCGCATACCCCAATGCCTGTCTGTCTCTGCAGGGTGGAGGTGGGGTTGGCATGAAGTTCAATACTTCACTGCCATTCCTATTCTGCATCTGTCTAACTCCTGCTTTTCCAATGCTAATACCAACAAGCAAACAGTCAGCACTGACAAATGCTTGTTTCCCCTTGTGTTTTCTGTTGTGCTAGCACATACTGTAACAGTGAAATTAACCATCACAGTCAAAAATGTGTGCACTGGAAAGACTCAGCTGCCTGCAGAGTCCTTCTTTCCCTAACACGCACACACACACACACACACGCAGATTCCTGCAGTGTTATTAATTTTAAATACTTGGCAGCAGACCCAAACCAAAGTTCTCCATAGATCTGCCAACCTCTGGCAGCTACAGGACAACAGAGACTGATCATGCCATGTTGTATTTTAGGCATTTTTTTTATGTTTACTTGTGCGCATGTGCAACAAATATGTGACAGTTTGCAGGAGTAGCAGTTTTTGGATGTGCTGAATATGTTGAGGCCAATGCCCCCACTGCTCTGTGGGGCTTATGCCTGTGGCAACAATAAATGAGCATGCTATCTATGACAGCAGTGCAAAAGCATGCCACCAACTTGAAAGAATTTTGCCACTGCAATGGGGGAGCACTCCCTCATTACAGGGCATGCCTTGCCTGGTGTAACATTTCAAGAAACATTGCAGCGGCAGTCACTGTTGATGTCTTCCTCTACTCCCCAGAAAGCTGACTTTGGGTGTGCCCAATCCCCCCTGTAGGCATGCCCTCTCCCTAGTTCATTTGCTGATGTGGGAACCCTATCCCCATCAGCATAATGGTCCCCCATCCAATAATTTGTCTACCGAGGGAGAGCCCAATCCCCCTAAGCATCATGTCCCCCCAAACAAAGACCCTTTCTTCTTTGCCATTGGGGTGCCCTGTTGACTCCAGCCACCCCCCACCAAAATACCTAGGTGGCATGCTGGGAGCCCAACCCCAGTGTGCCAGATGTCCCTGTAACAAAGAAAACCTTTCTGCAACAGTTTTCTTTATTTTGTTTAACCTGTGAACAATAAAATGGTCCCTCATTGTCTGCGGTGCCCCCCCAACTGGCACCAACCCTCTACACACTCCACCTCTCCACCCATCCTCACCTCATACTTACCTACAGAACCTGGTGCAGTGATCTCCAATGGAGCGAGAACATGTCTGCACTGTTCAAAGCTGACCGCAAACTGAATAAATGACAGTAAGCTATATAATGGCATATAGGAAATGTTTTTTTTCAACTTAGGTAAATATCAGCCAGTTTTGTGACTTTCAGCACCAGATTTTCAACATGGGGTTTTTGGGACCCCACCTCATGAATTCAGTCACTGTCATGTCATTATTCCGTCCTAAAAGGTGATTTTGTACTTACTGCGTGGAATCACCTTTTGGGGCTGATTAACAAAACAACAGTGTCACCGTTCATGAGGAGGGCTTCCAAAACACCAATGTTACAAATTTGGCAAAAAAAAAATCCAAACAAAATGACTGTGTTATGAGCATGCATTGTGCACTTTTTTTTTTTGTTTGTTATGTTTTCTTATTAACTGTATTGTACTATAATCTGACATGGAACCTTTGTAAAAGAGCCTTGGCTCAAAGGTAATTGTAATCCTTGACCTAAATAAATAAAATAAATAAACTTTCCACCCTCGCTCATAACTTCAAAAATTTTTAACATTTTCATTCAGATTTTCAACATTGCCATTTTTTCACACCTCCTTATGAACAGTACAGCTATCATTTTTCACATTCTGCCCAAAATGTGTCTTCACACATCAGGCACACAATGGCACAGTCATTGTGGGAAATCAATGTTTGTGACAGAGTAAGAATGTCACAGTGACATTGTTCATGAGTGGAGGTCCCAAAATACCTATGTTGAAAATTTGGTGACAGAGTTCCACTCACACTTCTAGCTTCGAGAATTTTAATATTTTTACTCCAGATTTTTAACACTGCCATTTTTGCAGACCTCCTTATGAACAATACAGCTGTCATTTTTCACATTCTGCCAAAATGTGGTTTTGCACATCTGGAGCACAATGGGCACAGTTGCTGTGTGAAATCAATGTTTGGGTCAGATTAAGAAAATCACAGTGCCACTGTTCATGAGTGGAAGTCCCAAAATGTCTAAGTTGAAAATCTGGTGTAACAAATCCCCCAAATAATTGCATTACGGGTGTGTGTTGCACAGTTTCTATGCAAGCTCATGGCTACATCAATTGTTTTACATTTTCACTCCAGATTTTCAAAATTGCCATTTTTTTACACCTCCTCATGAACAGTACAGCTGTCATTTTTTACATTCTGTTCAAAATGTGTTTTTGCATCTGTGGCACCAAATGACACAGTCACTGTTCAAAATCACCTATCAGCTAATGAACTGATAGTGTCACTGTTTATGTGGTGGGGTCACAGAAAGCCCATGTTGAAAACATGGAGTGAAAATACCAAGAAACGCCCAGGGCATTGGGGTTTCTGATGATAACACCCTGCCCTGTAGAGACTGACAATCATTAGGGGTGTGACTTGGGACTATCAACAGTGATGCTCATGCCATTCCACCCCATCCCTTCTCTGCAGTCAATGACAGCTATTGAGGTGTGCCTTTGACTTTTCAGCCCCAAAGTTCACTCCATTCCCCTATACTGCACCCACTTCAGCGTATTTCCTTATGGAATGGTGTGAGTGTAAAGCTCAAACACCCCAAGGCATACCTCAACACTTGTCTGTGTCTGCAGAGTAGGGTGAGGTGAAATGGCATGAGCATTATGGGTGACACCCCAAAGACACAACTCAATGTCTGTCCATCTCTGCAGGGTGGGGGTGGGGTTGCTGTCACTTCAGTACTTCACTGCCATTCATTTTCTACTTACCTGTCTGTCTGACTCTCTATCTATCTGCCTATCTATGTAATTATCTATCTTTCTATCAATTGCATGTATCACTATTTTTACCTATTTGTAAAAAGAACCTGCATATCACATTTGCCTGCACTCTGAGAACATACTTATGAAGCTCTGCATATTTGGACTCCACTCCTGCATAGACCTCATACTTTCCTAATATTCCCATTATCACAAGCATAACTACCTTAACCTTATCAACAGTGATCCCCTCTGAAAGTTACTATCACATTTTCTTTGCTAACAGTCCATCATTACACCTGACTGCCTGACATCAACACATTGCTTAAACATTACTTACATCACCTCATGGACAAAAACCCTGTTTTTCTAAAAAAAATAACTGTGTAAATAATCCCAAGGCTGAACATATGCCAGCCATTACTTTTCATGTACTGCCACCTTCTGTACCATCATGGGGAGTTTCATGTGTATCCCATGAAGCTTTGCATTATTGGGATATGTGCAATTGTGTTTTCTTTAAAATTTGGCTGTATGGTCAATATCCTCCAGGATAACACAGTGGCATTTGCTATGGGGTTCTTTTGTAAACCTATATTGCTTACTATTCCTTCCATTAAAATTTACACCTCCATATATTTTCCTAATAATGTGTATGCCTTCCTTAGAACAGAAACTAAAACAAATCTTACTACTTACAAATCATTGTGTTGTTTCTCCATGTCTCCTTAACAATTCCACACAACTTCACTAACTTCATTATGCAGCCGTCATGGATCTGACCAGAATTTGTTTCTGTGTAGCTGCGTCTAATCTTCCTGAAGTTTGCACTGTATCCTCCACTTCCTCCAAAGAATGCTGAGGCCAGACTACATACAATCAGCTATTTATGGAATGCCTGGAGGGGTGACCTTGTTTGTTTAAAATTATTGCCTTTGCTTCCTCTTCTGTTTGGCTCTTCAAATAACTGTGTGAATAGCTAAAACAAAGCAGCTTCCAAATTTGGTGTATGCAGGCAAAGCTGCTTGCTGATTGGCCTATTTGCCATCCTAGGGTTCTATGATATCTACAAGCTGATTCTCCTCTTTCTGGACACAGAGCACCAAAGGTTTGTTTGAATTTGAGAGGCACTTCAGTGTTAGTACACACAGGTCTGGTCAGTGTGTACATGAATCTGGCAGGAGGAGGTGTGGGGGTGACATAGTGATCAGTTAGCATGCAGCATCTGGAAGAGGAGAGTGAGGAAAGTGACTTTTTTTAATTTTTATAAATTTGGTCTGGTGGGTCCTGGTGAGCACACACATACACACACACACACACACACACACACACACACAGAGTGAGCTGAGCAGCCTGAGCCTGTCCTGGATGGTTCACGCTGACACCACAGAGTAAGCCTAAAATAATATTTGGGTCTGCCCAGGTACGTGTAGTTTTGGGATTAGAGGCTGACTTAACAAGTAATTGAGAGGAGAGGTCTGGTTGCAATCACCTTAAGACCTGACTAATCCTGGCATACTAACTGTAAGGGTGCAGCCTGGCTGACTGAGCAAGTTATCAGGGAGAGAGGCAGACTGCAAGGATCCCCCTCAACCTGGAATGGACTGGACGGCAAAGCAGCATGGTGATGCCAGGCTGACAGAGTCGCATCACTAGAAGAAAAGCAGAAGCAGTCAGTTTCTTACAATATCAACTGCTTCTAACTTGAAGGTAACAACCGGGGGTAACAAGTTCAACATACGGGACAGCGGGGGGAGTTGGGATAGTCTGTGTAGCACAGCACAGTAGTAGTTTGCTTTTTTTGTTGTTGTGATTGATATGGCTGGCTATGCACCAAGGGTGGGCAATAAACTAATGTCGGCTGTGGTGGGTTACTTAACACTGTAGTGCAGCAGTGTTAGTGGGTTTGCCATTTGTGGTGGAGGTTGCTGCTGTCCTGGCTAGCAAGAAACAGTTAGCCATGGCATACCTGGCATATCAGTAGTAACACCCTGAAGCTGCCATTCTTTTTGATTATCTGTACACATTCAGTCCAAATGTTCTTCAAAAACTATAGTCAAACAGAAAATAAACTGCATGCAGGTAAAGGTTATGAGTTTCACAAGGTAATATTTTTAGACACAACTTCACTGCACAGTTAGAGACATGCTGATTTGACTACTAAATAAGTAAACCAGAATAGGACTCCAGTGTGTCTGTTATTACTCCGCATTATGCCATCACAGGATGACAGGTTTCCCATTATGATGTCATCATATTTAGTTTAATGATAAACAATGTTGAAAAAATTGCCAGCTGAGGAAATAAGCTTGACATACAGCATTTTAAAGATTGCATTACACAACCTCAATAAAATGCAGTTCCTTAATCTCTAAGGCCTCTATTCATGAACATGTCGCTGTTATGCTCTAAAGAAGTGCTACAAAACCATGCTGCCCCACACCTGTGATGACACATTTGTCATGCCATATTTCCCTACCTGGTGAGTGCATAACCAGTGCCATCCCCACCCACTTAGCTGTGCAGAGGTGTGGTGGGGCCTGCATGGCAGTCAACCATGGCCAGCCAATCAGATGACCCAGCAACCGTGTTAGTGGATCCCATCTATGTGCAGTGTGGTGGGAGTTGTGGGATATAGCTAGTCCTCAAAGGACTGGTATATCCCTTAAGAGGGATTACTGAGATGTGCTCTCTGGACCACTCTTAGCTACATACCCCCCCACCCTCATGTCATGCTCCGAGCAAGTTGGGTCAGGTAGCATGACATCTGCATCCCTGTGTGGCTGGTGAAGGGGTGTGTAGGAGGTTACAGTAGGGTCCTGGCTAGTGTAGCTGGAGCTCCCTACATGGATTCCCTTCTGCAAAAAGAGTGTAACATGCATGACATGTAGCCATGGCATGCCCCCATCCACCCTCCTCACCTGGCCACACATGTAGCCTGCAGCTAAAGTGGGTCAGGGGTTTGGAAGTGGCATGGAAGCCCCCATTGTATATATGTGGGGTTTCCGCATCACTTTCACTGTTTGGCTTTCTGCTGTAAATGTGCCAGGCACCACTTATCCAGGGCATGTAAGCTTTGCACAGCTTCCTGCATAGAGGCTTAAGAGAATACTATAGTTTTGACTGAACAAATTCTACATCATAAGAATCAAAGGTACATACTGGGCATAGTAGAACAATGTCCATATAGCACGACATAGATCTAAGTTTTGTATCCTTTCAGATGTATAGACTTACAGTAAGCATCCAATTTTTTATCTTTTTTTGCATCCAATTTTAATTTGAACTTTTCCATATTTCTGGTGCCTATAATTTCTTCTGGGAGTGAATTCCAAATGGGTACTACCCTCTGGCTGAACCAATGCTTCGTTTTGTTAGTTCTACAAGTTTCTACAGATAACTCAAGTAAATGTGATCCAGTATTATACACATACCCGTTCATGTCCAGCCCTAGACAGTCCCTCAAATCCATGTTTGTAATTGCCTTAAACAGTAAGCATATATCCCCCCTGAGTCTACAGTATTCTAAAGTGAATATGCCCAAATTTTCCAATCTCTATCATAATTGAAGGCCTTTAAGTTATAAACCATCCTTGTAGCCCTTCTCGGTACATTCACCAACAATTTTATTTTGGTTTTACTGTTAGGTGCCCAATACTGTACGCAATATTCAAAATGTAGCCTAACCAGGGCTTTGTACACTGGTATTAACACTTCTTTCCTTCTGCTCTTACTACGTCTGCTAATACATTTTAGAATGTTTGTGGTTTTCCTAACAATATGTCTGCAGTGACTTTTAAAGGTTAATTCATTATCTACCGAAACACCCAAATCCCCCACTTCAGTCATAGCCTTCAAGTATGTATTGTTCAGTTTGTATCCGGTCCCTTTATTTTGTCTGCACATTTACTCAAATTAAATTCTATCCCATGTTTGGTCACCCAGTTTCTTAATTCCTCTAATGCTGCTTGCAACCTCTGTTCATTTTCAGTATTGCTGGCCACTGTTTCCATTCCCATGTCATCAGCAAACTTCATCTCACATAACAGTTTCATGTAGACCAGATTTATTGGGTGACACATTGAGCAGAGCAAACCAAAGTCACCTTGCAGGTTCCATTCTTTTATTTAAAATGAACCATCCCACCATTTGGAGATGGGATATTATTTTTCCAAAAGAGAATAACAGGAATAGGGCTGGGCAACAGTTGTGAATTTCACTTTAGTGGAACTTTCAGAAAACTTAAAAAAATTTATGGAAATTTTCTGAACTTCCGTCTTTGGCAAAATCCGAAATCTTTCGAAAGTGTTAAGCATTTTTACACACTCTTATGTGGAATTTGTTCACTGATCTGCGGAAGACAAGGAACTGTGGAACTAATGCATTAAACAGAATTCATGTGAGTATTCTTCAGTTCAGCGATCAGTTCTGTGCCATCCCCATGGAAAAAAATCACCTGGTGTCCAGTGGCATTCCCCACCTTCCAATCTCTTGTTGTCCCATAATTATTGTTTCCCTGGTGTCTAGTGGCACCCCCCACCCACACTAAACACCAGGAAACAATAATTATGGCTGGGGCAAACAATCAGAGGGTGGGGGTGCCACTAGACACCAGGGAAACAATAATTATGTCTAGGGTGAGTGATTGAAGGGTGGGGGTGTCACTAGGTAGTAGACACCAGGGAAACAATAATTATGGCTGGAGTGAGTGATCGGAGGGTGGGGGGTGCCACTAGACTCCAGGAAAACAATAATTAAGGCTGGAGTGAGTGATCGGAGGCAGGGGGTGCCACTAGATACCAGGGACACAATAATTACAGCCAGGCAGAGTGATCGGAGGGTGGAGGTGCCACTGGACACCAGTGAAACAAATTAATATGGGGCCAGCTATACACAGTTCATACCTTCATTCCACTGTTCAGTGACTCACTGAACTGCAGAATGAATTTATGAATTGCAGAGTAATTAATGTATTAAACTGCCATAAGTAATTCCGCAGAATTGACCTCTGACAGTGATCAGTTTATGGAATTTTTTTTCCGACAGTTTAATACATTTACCTGTCATTCATATATTCATTCTGCCATTCTAATACAGAATTTCTGAGAAGGTTGCTAATTTGATTTATGGACTTTTGCTGAAGCAGAAATCTAACTTTTATGAAAATTTTGGCAGCGGAAGTTTTTCACACAGCTCTAAACAAGAATTTACACAAGTAACATTTTCTGTGAAGTCACAGGCTTGTTAACTATAACTACTTCAGCAGATTACTCTTGCTTTCTGGTGCAAACATACTTGGATTTCTGACTGTCCTCCATTCTCCTATGTTTACCTGATTAGAAGCAACATTTATTGACTGATTGATTTATGTATTTCAAAAGTATTACCAGAAAAGACATACTAAGCTGGTAACAGCTTGTTTCCAGATATGTCTGGGGGGGGAGAGATAATGTAGAAACACAAAAGATGAAAAAGTACAACACATTAAACATTACATATAGTTTTTTTTTTAGAAATTACATTTGCAACCTGTCATCCTTTAAAACACAGTCTCATTCTTCCACTTGCTGACAAGTAACGTCTCATCCCAATATAAAACTGCTGTACATTTCCATCCCTCTTCCATCTGCTGAAACCTTCTTATCCCAGTTAGTAAATGTATGCCTTACCTTTTGTATCTGTCAATACCCTCCCTTCCAGACAGTAAGCACATTCCCTGCTACTCCCATCTATTGATGGTCTCATAATTTCCTAGCTGCAATCTGCTGATGCCCCCCCACCATCCTTGACGATAAATCAAATGAGGCAAGATAACGCTAACTCATTTCTGATTATTTACAAGGTCTACAAGAGAAAACAGTTTTTTTTTGTTTGTTTTTTTGTCAGATAGTGACAAAAGGAACTTTCATTTAATGATTGTTATAAAACTTAAATGTGTGAAAAGGGTTTGACGCCACATTATTGAATTATATCAATAGCAGCACTGCCCACCATGAACACATTCTCATATCACAGTTTCTGTTTTTATATCTTGCTGAATATTGTAGGAACTATATGTAATAAAACAACAGTTTCTCCAGTTTGTCACATAGCAAACTGTGACACCTCACACAGGGTGCTTGGTCATGGTGGGTGACACTGTATAACATATATTCATTATAAAACATTATCTTAATGTATTACTAAGGTTCCAAAGCCAAAAACAGCAAATAAATGTAGTGTCATGACTCTTTCAATCTTAATGTCAACCCTGCAACTGGCCCCTAGCCTCTTGACCCCAGCCTAAGGTACAGATCAGAGGCCATGCCACATGGGTTTGCTGCTTCAATCTGCAGGTTCAGAACCATGACTCACATAAGGCCCACAGCCTCAATCATAACATTCTTTTTACAGGGACCTGGGGACCCTGTGTAAAGCACAAGATCAGCCAAAAATTTATGTTTATAGGGCCCTGTAGGCCCTGCCTGAAGCAGGAGGCCACTTTTAACTTTCTTTGCCCAACATTCTGCAGGCCTTGTGTGAAACACAAAGATCACTCATAACTTTCCTTGTGTAGTAAGCAGGGGATCCGTCATATATTTCTTCCCACAGAGCCCAGAACTATAACTTGAAGCAGCAGTCACATGGAGTATGACTCTAGACAAGTTGCTTGGCTTTGGCACCATAACACTACTTTAACAGAGACGTGTGCAACAAATGTCATTTGTTTTCGAGAATAAAGTATGGCAACCTACTTCATTCAGGGTCCTTCACATACTGCATTAAGAAATAGATGAGTCCTATACTTTATGTAAAAGAGCAATGGGACAAAAAGCTTTTTCATACTGTGCTATTAAAAAATGGATTGAGTTTCCATAAGAGATTTGATTAGCCCCATCACTGCACATTTTTTTTTTATTTAAACATTGTTAACCAGGAAAGGCACACTGAGCCAAGGCTTGTTTTCAGGTGCAACCCGGGGGAAAAAAAAATAGGGAGACAGGGAATAGCAGTGAACATGATGCAGCATTAACACAGTGGAAGTAAACAATAGAAGAAATCAATCACGTACTGAAGGATGTGGTGGTAACAATGGATAGCGAAACAAGGGACAGCAGAGAAATAGGAAGCGCTGAATGACACAGTAACAGCATACAATGCGAGCAACAAACAGCAGTTGGTACATTTATCTGGAGGTAGTATGTAAGAAAAATAATCATGTGCTAAGAAAGATTGTGGTAAAGGGATAACCACAGCTGTTGTAGAGTTCACAGGCTAAGAAATTATAATATTTTTTTTTTTTTAGTTTCTAAGGCCCACTAGGCACAAGTGCCTGTTTTCAGGGGCAACCTGGGAGCACTGGGCGGTTAAATGACTTTCTCAGAGTCACACAGTATGCAAGTGGAGGTTGTGAGAATCAGACTCAGGTCTGGTCTGCTGGATATACCAAGCTCATTCACACCTTATTCCTCTAACCTCTAGGCTATGCTGCAAGCCCAAGGATAATAATAATAATAATAATAATAATAATAATAACAACAATAATAATAATAAAAATAATACATTTTATTTGTTGAGCGCCTTTCGAGAACATCAAGGCACTTTACATAAAAATAAAAACAAGACAAAATATCATATATAATGTAAGACAAAAAAAACAATAGAATCAGTATAATTAGGCAGCATATGCTTGGCACCGCAAAAATGTTTTTAATGCCTGCTTGAAACCCCCCACAGTCAAGCACTCCCATAGCTGATGGGGCAGAGAATTCCAAAGGGCAGGGGCTGCATACATAAAGGCATGGGCCCCTGAAGATTTTAAAGACACACTTGGAACCTCTAGAAACCCCTCATCAACTGAGTGAGTGATTGCTCGGGGCAGTAAGGGCACAGAAGTTCTTTCAGGTAGTCCAGGCCAAGTCTGTGTAGGGCTGTATAAGTCAGAAGTCTGACTTTGAAGGTGATCCGCCACCAAATTGGCAGCCAGTACAGTTCTCACAGCACAGCTGTAATATGACGTGACCAAGAAGTCCCTATCAACTACCGGGTTGCTGCATTCTGCACTAGCTGCAGGCAGCAGATATCAACCCCCGGTAACCCTAAGTAAAGGCAGTAGCAATAATCAAGCCACGAGGTCACAAAGGTATGGACCACTGTAGGAAGATCACTGGACAGAACAAGGTGCTTGACCCTAGTGATGTTCCTTAGATGATAAAAGGATGACTTGATGACTGCCGACACCTGGGATCATGTAGGGGAGTGGATTTTGCACAGTTGAGATCTGACATAGGCGTGTGAGATGGCATTTCATATGAGGGGAGATTGGGGATTCCACAGTGAGGGGAGCTGGTAGGAGTATGCCGATTTCCTGCACTTGATGATGGTTTGGCAAGGGAGAAGTAGCTGGAATCCCTTGAGCAGAGGGGGTATGGTGAAGTGGGAGTGGGCACAAGATTGTCTGAGAGATAGGAGGGGAGAAGATTGAACCAGTATTTGGAGTTTAAGGAGACAGAGTGTAGGAAATGGCAATGTGACAGGGGAAGGAACTTCAAAGATGTGAAAAAAAGCAGTGGTGGGTCCTAGTGGGAGCATTTGAAGTGAAATAGCAGAAGGCATGATAAAGGGTGTCAAGTCTGGAGAGTAAGGTGCCTGGTACGGTGGAGTAAACTATGTTAGAGTAGTCAAAGATAGGCATAATCATTTAAACTAGTAGTTCACATCGAACAGGGAGAGAGAGACAGAGAGAGAATCTTTGTTGCTGTAGAGGATGCTGAGTTTTGGGTGGAGTTTTGAGCATAGTGTACTGTACGTAGTTGATATGGTTAGAGAAAGTGAGTTGGGGATCCAGCCAGATAGCTAGATACTTGTATGATGGTACTTCGCCAAGTGGACTGCTGTCCAAGGACATAATGGGTGCTGTTGGGAGGGCCTTGGCTAATTTTTGAGAGGTACCGAAGGTCATTGAGACAGTTTTTGACGTGTTTAATTTGAGTTGATGAGCTGTGAATTAAGTCTGAATAGAATGAAAGTCTTGCTGCTGGGTGGATATGAGAATGGATCGATCAGGGCCAGAGGTGAAAAGGATGGTATCATCCTCATACATGTGGGTGAGGGAATTGGAGCTAGCAGACAGGAGGTTGTTCATGAAAAGGGAGAAAAGTATGAGGCCTAAAATGGAGCCTTGTGGGACACCTGATTTGATCGGAAGGTGGAGTAGGGGTCTGCAATCTTTACTGATTGGCGTTTGTTTGTGAGGTATGAGTTAAACCACTGTAAGGGGAGGCAAGCCCATCATCACTGAGGGTTTTGAGAAGCAGAGGGTTTGATACCAAGTCAAAGGCCTTAGCCAGCTCTATGAAGATAGCTGCCGTTAGGTGGCCTTTGTCAGCAATGGTTTACATGTGTCCAGTGACATGGAGAAGGCAGGATATTGTGGAGTGGTGTTTTCTGAAGCTAGACTGATAGAATAAGAGGAAGTTTGTGGAGATGAGGAAATCAGTTAGTCTGGTTTGTGCAGAATGTTCTTGCAGCTTGGATAAGGTGGAGAGGAGGGAGTTGAGTTGATAATTACCAGGAGTGGAGGGATCTCCTCCCTTGTGGAGAGGAATGACACTGGCAAATTTCCAGGCCCTGCGAACAGTGCCTGTGGAGAAAGATAGATTTAGCATGTAGGTTAGGGGGAGAGTTATGGCAGGGGCTGACAGGCAAGGAAGGTTTGGGTGTAAGCCATCAGGGCTTGACTTGGATGGGTTAAGAGATAGGAGTGCAGTTAGTACTTCATCAGCAGTGGCTGGGGCGAGTTAGAAGGTGTTTTTTTGTGAACTTTGTGAGGGGGGATTTGTAGCAGTGGGGTGAGAGTAGTTTGATCAGGGAGGGCACAGATAGTGAAGAAAGTTTTGAGGGTTTCTGCCACCTGTACCAGATCAGTCATAACGAAGTCATTTTCTTCAGAGTGGGGATACTGGATTGAGGTGATGGGTTGATGATTGAATGGACAGTGTCCCAGAAGGAGGAGGGGTGAGCAGTGCTTAGATGGTTTTAAAATTGCCAGCTTTGTCCTGTCTAATTGCCTTTGTGCATGCATTCCTTGCAGCATTGTAAGCATGTCTGGAGCCCAAGCCTTGTCTCCAGCTTTGAATAGGGCAATAATTGGGGCTGTAAACCAGGGGTGGTGGTGTTTCCTGACCCTTACTTTCTTGAATGGGGCATGGTAGTCCCAGACACTGGTAAAAATGTTTGTGAAATGGGTTAGGGCCTAGTCGACATCTAAGGAAGAGTAGATTGGCACCCAGTCAGCGTTGTGCAAGTGAGAGAGGAGGGAGGTTGAGTCAAGTGTGTTTAGGGGGCGTATGTTGATGCATTTTGGGGTGGACTTGGGCTGCTGGGTTTTCCTAATACAGTACCTGATACAGTGATCACTCAGGGCAGGGTCATGGACTACAGCCACCAATATTCTGTGAGGATGAGATGCAAGAACCCAGTCAATGAGGGAGTGATCTGAGGAATGGATGTTGTAATGGGTGGGCTCAGTTATTAGTTGGGTGAGGTTTAAGGCTTCAGTTTTGGTGGTGGTGGGTTTTGAGGTGGGTGACAGCCAGTCAAGGTTGTAGTCCCCAAGGAGTAATAACTTGCCTCAGCTAGCTACTGGTGGAAGAGCAGAGATGCACTCAGCCAGTGCCTCATGCCTTAAGATGTATTTAGCATTAAGATGCTAAGCTACTTGTCACTCATGTCTTTATGCAAATGTAATTAACTGTTTGTATAGTGATATTTATCTTATATGTTTAATAAATTTGAATTATTTCTGCTGTTTCATATATTTTCTGTATTTTTTGTTTGTAAATGAGGTGTGATATGATGGGTAATAGTTATGTTTCAGAAAAAATACCAGGGTCATGCCTCCAAACAGACCTTTAGTCTAGTGCACTTATCTGGTAAACAAATAAATTGAATTGAAAGGAAGCATATGACTAGATACCTAGACTTTATCTTTTCACATTAGCGTTGAAGCACATGCATTCCTCTCCATTCTCCACAGTGCTGATGCAAATGTCTCTCTCCCCCTTCTCTCTGCCCTGGCACTATTTTCTTATAGTGGCTACTGGTAATGCTGGCCGGCCCTCATCATTTCCTGTAGATTTGTTGGGGGTTCATTTTGTTTTTTTATCTTTTCCTTTATTGCCATCTCTTGACTTTGTTGGGGTCAGATTCAAGGAAGGCTGTGTGAACTGAAAAGGTTAAACACAGCTCTATGTCTCACCACACCTTTTCCTCTGACTGCATTCCTCCAGCTGTGTAACTCAAACTGTATCTTTCTCTCTCTCGCTCTTAGTAACCTCATGTTATCTCTCTCTCTCTTTCTCTCTCTCACACACTCTTTTCCAACTGTGTGTGTGTGGGGGGGGGGGCATAAGCAGCATAACACAGGAACACAACATAACATAGAAACATAGAATTTGACGGCAGATAAGGACCGCTTGGCCCACCCAGTCTGCCCATTTCCCTGCCTACTGGATAAGCTGCAGATCCTAGTTAACCAGTAGCCTACTTCTTCCTATCCCCATCCCCTAGAATTGCCATATGACTGTCCCATGCATGCTTGAATTCCACCACTGTTTTTGACTCCACGACCTCCTCCGGAAGGCCATTCCATGAATCCACAACCCTCTCTGTGAAAAAATACTTCCTTAAATTACCTCTGAGCCGCCCCCATCTTCAAATTGTGCCCCCTTGTTCTTGCACACGTCTTTTTTTGAAAGATGCTACCCTCTTGGACTTTGTTGATTCCCTTGAGGTACTTGAAAGTTTCTATCATGTCCCCCCCTCCCTCCTTTCCTCGAGGCTATACATATTAAGCTCCTTTAGTCTCTCTTCATATGTCTTCCGGTGCAGACCCTGCACCATTTTAGTTGCCCTCCTCTGGACAGCTTCCATCCTGTCTATGTCTTTGCAAAGACTGGGTATCCAGAACTGCACGCAGTACTCCAGATGGAGTCTGACCAGCTGTCTGTACAGAGGGATAATAACTTCCTGTTTTCTACTGGTGATGCCTCTCCCTATGCATCCCAATATCCCCCCAGCCCTCATTGCTGCCCTCTCACATTGCTTGCCCACCTTTAGGTCATCTGATATGACTACCCCCAGGTCCCTTTCCATTTTTGTTGTTGTTAGTATCTCACCCCCCATTGTGTACTCTTCCCCTGGGTTTTTGTTTCCCAGGTGCATTACCTTGCACTTCATAGCATTGAATCTAAGCTGCCATACATTTGACCATTCCTCTAACCTTGCCAAGTCCCTTTTCATCCTTTCCACCCCACCTTGTGCATCAATTCTGTTGCAGATCTTTGTGTCATCTGCAAAGAGACATATTTTCTTCCAGTCCCTCTGCAATGTCGCTTATAAAGACATTGAAGAGGACTGGTCCTAATACTGAACCATGCGGTACCTCACTAGTAACCCCTTTTCATCTGAGTGGACTCCATTTACTATTACCTCTGTGTCCTATTTTCCAGCCATTTTTTTACCCAGGCTGTCATCTTGGGACCCACTCCAGGCTAGCTAACTTGTATATTAATCTTTTGTGTGGGACTGTGTCAAATGCCTTGCTAAAGTCTAGGTAGGCCATGTCCACAGCCCCCCGATTCATACTTTGGTCACCCAGTCAAAGAAATCTATTCAGATTTGTCTGGCATGACCTTCCTGCTGTGAATCCATGCTGCCTTGGGTCCTGTGCCCCTCTGGCCTCTAGATACTCGACAATTCTTTCCTTCAGAAGTGATTCCATCATAAGCCAGGAGACATGGGGAGAAAAAAAACCAGGAAGGCTACAAACTGTATCTTTCCCTTTTATGAGCTTGAAGTTACATTCCTTTCTCTAACACTGTGTGTGTGTGTGGGGGGGGGTGTAAACAACAGTAAAGCAGCATCAGTTCAGGTCACAACACAAGCCAGGAGACATCGGGGAGAACAGGAAGTAAGACATTTGCACCTCATTGAAGAAATACTCAATGTATTTAGATTATATGATGTTCTCCAGTGTCATGATCTGAAATAAAGAAATGCTTCCCTAGTAGTTTTTTATATGCCCTGTAAAAAGAAAATCTTCTATCGATATCTGTTGCCGTTACTGTACCCCCACTCAATCCTCCCACTTAGCACCCACTACCCCACAGATCCTCAAGCCCTTATTTACCCACTGAGGATCCAGTGCAGTAATTTTCTGTTAACCACAGACACATCTTCACTCTTCAAAGCCAGACCATGAATTAAGGAAACAGGTGTGCAGTTCAATATATTTCAATGTGGTTTTGTTCTTAGTTGCATAACTTGGCTATTTTTGCATATTTTTGCCCCAGATCTTTAACATGCCTTCTTTGGGACCTCACCTCATGAATAATTGCACTGACATTATGCAAATTTGTACCAAAAGTGATGTTAATTTCCCTGTGCAAAATCACCTTTTGGGCAGGAGTTGAAGATTTTCTCTGCTCTTGTTTATGAGGCTGGGTCATAAGAAGACTTTGTTGAAAATGTGATGTAAAAGCATTAAAAACAACAATGTTATGAGCCTAAGCTGAATTTTGTAAATGCAGACCGTAACTTTGGTAATTTTCAATATTTTTACCAAAAATATGCAACATAGCCATTTCTCTACCTCACCTCATGATTGTGACAGCTGTCATTTTTCAAATCCTGTGCAAAATGTGTTTTTACATCCCAGAAGGTGATTTTGTGGTACCTTTGCAGAATCACCTTTCAGGCAGGAGTTCAACATTTCATTTTCTGTGCCCTTTTCATGAGGCAGGGTCATAAGAAGGTAATGTTGAAAATTTAGCATAAAAATATTTTAAAAAAATAACATTATGAGCCTACATTGAATTTTGCTAACGCAGGCTCGTAACTTTGGTAATTTTTAATATTTTCACCCCAAATTTTCATCATAACCATTTATTTTTCATGAGGTGGAGTCATAACAAGGCTATGATGAAAATCGGTGGCAAAAATATTAAAACACAACAAAGTGATGAACCTGTGTTGAAATTTACAAATGGAGGCTCCCAGCTTTGGTAGTACATAAACCATACAGTGCACCACAATGCATCTAGAACTCTAGGGCTTCTATACCAGTGGCAAACATCTAGCATTGACAAACACTTGTTGTTTTTTTAGATTTTCAGCCTTCCTAATGAACATGACAGCTGTTGTTTTTCAGATCCTACCTGAACAATGTTTCAGATGGGAATTGAAAGATGACAGCTGTCAATTTCATAAAATGGGTTAAAAAAAGTCTATGTTGATAAGCTGGGGTCAAAATATGAAAAAACCAAAACAAAGTTATGAATCAGGTATTGGAGGGAAGAAAGTGAGTAATTCTTGTCCTCCCTCTCACCCCCACCCATCCAACTACTGAATAGCCTCCTGGGTCATTCACCAATAAAGGCTGCCCATTGGGAACATTTGTGATGATTTACTAATTAATTGCCCATCAGTCAAAATTTGCTGATCATTTGTATTCTGCAGTTAGAAAGTGTCTCACAAGCTGATCCTCAGCTACTAGCAGATCTTGTGATAAAAGTTGCTTTTTAAACAGGCCACTGTATATTGCATCATAGTTAGGGAATTGAGCAGGAATACCGTAAGTAAGATAGGGAAGTCTTCTGCTTCTGAAGTGAAATTGAAAGTGTTTAAAGGTTATTGTATTAGAAGTGTGCACTGCACCTCCTCGCCCTGAGGATCTTTTAGACTGGGGGGGGGGTGAAATGATACTGAATCGGCAATTGTGTATTTGTATTGAGGGGGAGAATGTAATCACCGCATCTGTCAGGTTATAAGGGTTGGTATTTCACCTCAGGGCAGCATTTAGGTGTTACTGTCTAAGAATGTTGTTATTTTTAGATAATTTAGGTATTATTATCAAAGAGTTTCAGTATTTCACCTTAGGCCAGCATTTAAGGGTTCTTAGCTAAGAAAGGCATACTGCACCTGATCACTTTGAGGGTCTATCATACTGGGGAGTGAAATTATACTGAATCTGTGATTGCGTATTTTTACTGAGGGAGGGAGTGTAAGCACTGCATCTGCGAGGTTGCGAGTTTTGCTGTTTCACCCTAGGCCAGCTGAAGTTACCTGTTTTTGTAGGGTGCTTACTTAGTCATTTGCTATTTGATACTGTTTAGTCACTTGATATTTGATACTATTTGATACATTTAAATCACTATTTAGTCATGTCACCAGGACCATATAGTAACTTTAAACTGAAGGATGTGGCATTCTAGTGGTAGGAATGTGGGGAGGAGGTGTGGCAGGGGAGAGAGACAGGAAGATTCTGGAGGAAGGAAAGAAGTGGAGGGTAGTTGACTGTAATGGGTGTCGGACATCAGTGTTCTTGGATATGATGTGGAGAGCCAAGAGATACTTAATATGCAGGAATCTGGGACAACCTAGGGCAGAGATAAATTCGCTGAGGTGGGAGGTAAAGAGATGGGTGGGTGAATGGGGTATGGAGCAAGTGGCAAAAGAGTGGGGCAGCACTGCTAAAGGCTGGGGTGAGGGCATTAAGAGGAGGGGTGCAAGGGGGTTGCCAAGAGGACTGGAAGTAAGACCAGCCAGTACTAGAAACAATGATTGGCAGATAGTGAGGAGAAAAGGGATAGTGGTACAAGCAAATAACAGAGCTATAGCAGAAGGGAATACTGAGATAAGTAGTGAAGTCAGGGGAAGAGCAGTGAACAGGTTCAGTCCATTAGCAGATACAGAGGATCAGAGGGCACATGAGGAACTTGGGGCTCGAACAAACAGGAGCAGTGAGGTCAAAGTTCAGCAGTCAGCAGTGAGGAGTGGAAAGAAGGGAGGAGAAGGTCAAACTAATCTGAATAGGGCCAACATACTTGATGAAGAAGGGGGAGAAAGGGGGGCCATGGAGAGACAAGTACAGCACAGGAGGGCAGAGGGTGCCAAAGAAGCTATGGAAGGAGGGGGAAACAGGAGGAAGACAGTGATAGAAAAAGGGGTTTAGACAGGATGATGGTCATTTGGGACAGGGAAAGAACACAGAAGGAAATGGCAGGTCCACCAGACACTGGTAGGGGGTCAATAAACATGACTGAGAGAAAAGAGAAAGTCATGGTCTATGGGGACTCCATAATAAAGTGGGTACACTGGATTAGGAAGTGGGGCCCAGATAAAAGAAGGTTGGTCTTCTGCACACCGGGAATGGAGGTAGGGAATGGCAAAAGATAAAGGAAGAAATAAAGAGACTAGGGGGCAAACCACACCTGATCACTCACTTGGGAACAAATGATTTGGCAGGAAATGAGCTGAGTGAGGTTCAGCAAAGGTTTTGGGATTTAGCAAGGGGCTGCAGGGAGGAGGTGAGCTCATTGGCTTTCTCAGAAGTCTTACTGATCCCTAGTGCCAGTACCGGCAGACAAAAGAGGATTGAGGAATTCAGCAGTTGGCTTCGGAAATGGAGCATGAGGGAGAGGTTTGCCTGCATTGAAGAATGGGGGAGCAGGTGGAAGGATGAAGGGTTTTATTCAAAAGATAGGCTGCATCTAAATGAGGTAGGGTCCAGGGTACTGGGGGAAAAACTGCAGGACTACATAGCTAAGGCCATGAATTTAAACTAAGAAGGGGAGAGTATGAGACTAGGAAATGAAAAGCTGACTTAACTAGGAGAAGTTACCTAGCTGGCACTCCCCCACAAACAGGGGTGAGAGTTAAGGAGTGGGAAAGCAGTAAGAAGGGGGGGACTGGTGGATAGTGATGTGTGCAAATGCCAGGAGTCTGACCAATAAACTAGAAGACTTAGAGGCCACAATGATGGGGAAGGAACTGGACCTGGTAGTCATCACAGAGACCTGGTGTACCAAAAATGAGGACTGAGAGATAGCCATCCCGGGCTTTAATCTATTTAGAAGGGACTGGGTAAGTAGGAAGGGGGAGGTAGCCCTCTATGTGAGGGATGGTATACCGGCATTAATGGGGCAGGAGGAACAAGGGGAAGCAGAGGTACTGTGGGTCACCCTGGAGAAGTGGTCAGAGGCCATTAAGCTTGCAGGAGTGATTTATATGCCTCCAGTGCAGGGGGAAGAAGTAGATAGGGAGCTAATGCAAGCAGTACAACAAAAGGCCCAGAAGATGGAATTGTTGCAGATGTGGGACTTCAGTCTCCCTGTTGTGGACTGGAAGCTCCCAGCAGCGACAACAACTAAGATCAGTGAAATACTGGATTCCTTGTGAGAAGCATTCCTCCAACAACTTGTATGGGAACCAACATGAAGAGAGGCAATACTGGACCTTGTGCTGACCAATGGGGACAGTGTGACTGATGTCACTGTAGGGGACAATCTAGGGTCCAGTGACCATCACACGGTGTGATTCAAAATAAGAACTGGGACAGAGAACAGTCACATAAGGAAAAGGGTCATGGACTTCAGACAAGCAGACTTCAATAGAATGTGGGAAATCCTCAAGGATGCCCAGGCAGGTACTGAGAAACTTGGGGAGTTCAAGAGCAGTAGGCTGCAATCGGAGGGGGAACTGAAAGCCACAGGACAATGCACAAGCAGGTCAGAAAAGGTGAAAAAAAAGAAAGAGGCCACTTTGTTTCTCCAAAGAGGCAATGACAGCAGTGACAGAAAAAAAACTAGCCTTCAGAAGGTACAAAAGTACACAGAAGGAAGAGAATAGAGTGAAATAGAAGGAGATACAGAGGATGACAGGGCAGATAGTTAAGAAAACGAAGGTGAAAACGGAAGAACGGATTGCCAAGTCGGTAAAGAAATGGGATAAATCTTTCTTCAGATGCATCAGTGAGAAAAGGAAATCCAAATCAGGGATAGTGAGACTGATAAGGAAGGGGGGGTCCAGTAGAGGGGTATCACCAGAAAGCAGACTTGCAGAACATTTATTTCTGCTCAATTGTCATGGAGGAGAGGGAAGGTAATTGTCAAGTGTTACATAAAAAGAGCAAAAAGGGTAGGGAGGTGAACACTAGCTCATTCACAGAAGTAAGGGTCCTTAAAGAATTGTCTAGGTTAGTGGCAGCCTATTTGTTTTACCCACCACTTTGTCGCACTGACTCTTAACTTTTAGGTCATCAGAGATGATAACCTCTAGGTCCCTTTCCTGCTTGGAGCATGCTATATCCTCCACCCCCCCAGCTGATATATTGTTCCAGGGTTTTTGTGCCCCATGTGCATTATTCTTCAGTTTTTTTACGTTTAATCTCAACTGCTACACTCTTGACCATTCCTCAAGCTTCTGCGGGTCTTTCCTCATTCTGTCCATTCCCTCCAGCATATCCACTCTGTTACAGAGTTTTGTGTCATCAGCAAACAGGGAAATTCTCCCTTCTATGTTATCCGAAATGTCACTGATAAAGATGTTGAAGAGTACTATACCCAGCAATGTTCCCTGTGGCACTCCACTGATCACCCTTCCCTCTGTGGAGTGGCAGCCATTTACCACCACCCTCTGTGTCCTGGCATCCAGACAGTTCCCCACCCACTGCACTACTGTCCTACCCACACCCATATTGCCCAGCTTGTTTAATAGCCTCCTATGGGGCACAGTGTCAAAGGCCTTACTGAAGTCCAGATGGGCCATGTCCACTGTCCCACCCCCGATCCACCTCCCTTGTCACCCAGTCGAAAAATTCAATGAGGTTAGTCTGGAACGACCTCTCTCCAGTAAAACCATGCTGCCTTGAGCCCTGTAGACCATTAGCCACAAGGTGTTCTGCTAATCTCTCCTTCAGTAGTGCTTCCATAATCTTTCCCACTACTGCGGCGAGGCTGACAGGTCTGTAGTTTCCAGCTTACTCTCTGTTCCCGCTCTTGTATAAGGGGACTACATCAGCTGTTCTCCAGTCTTTGGGCACCTCACCTGTTTCCAGTGATCAGCTAAGCAGGTCACCAAAGGTTCAGCCACCACTTCTCTGAGCTTCCTCAGCACTCTGGGGTGCACCTCATCTGGGCCCATAGCTTTATCGACCCTTATTTCTTCCGGTTCCTTTAGGACCCTTTCCTGTTGAAAGGGACTTGTATCCATTTCTGCCCCCTCTTCCTCCTTTGTACTCCCTTCTGGCCTGCTACCCACACCTTCTACTGTAAAGACTGAGCAGAAATATCTGTTCAGTATGTCTGATTTACTGTTGTCATCCTCATCACTACTCTCTCCCTTACCCTTTAGCCTCACTATCCCTCCCTTTGCCTTCCTTTTTTCACTTATGTACCAGTAAAATATTTTGTCCCCTCTAACCACTGTTTTCACAATCCACTCTTCTGTCTGAGCTTTGGCTTCCCTTATTGCCCTCCCTGGCTCCCTTTGCTTCTCCTTGTACCTCTCCCTATCCCCTCCTGCCTGTGTCTTTTTGTATTATTTGAATGCAGTATTTTGGTTTTCACTTTCTCTGCTACCTCTTTGGAATACCATAAGGGTTTCCTCTTCCTTTTCCCCTTGCTAACCTGCTTAAGGCATAATTGTGTTGCCCTTGCTATACCTGTTTTAAATCTTGCCCTCCATTCCTCCACCCCTAATTCCTTCCCCATTTCAGCTAGTGTTTCTTCCATGCATTTCTCCGTTCTCCCAAAATCTGCCCTCCTAAAGTCTAGGATACGTGTTTTACTGAGGTAGTGATCTGACCATTCAGTTATTTCAAACCACAGTGTCTGGAGGTCACTGTTCCTCAGGTGCTCCCCCACTGTGACCCCCATCACACTGTCCCCGTTTGTGAGCACCAGGTCCAGTATTGCCTCCTGCAGAGATGGTTCCATCACCAATTGTTTAAGGAAGACTCCCTGAAGGGAGTTCAGTATAAATCTGCTCCTGGCTGATGCTGCTGCTGTTGCTGGGAGGCTCCAGTCCACATCTGGCATGTTGAAGTCTCCAACCGGCACCACCTCCCCCTTGTCCACCACTCTTTGGATGGCAAGCATCAATTCCCTATCTGTCTCTTCCACCTGGGTTGGTGATCTATAGACTACTGCTGTGTGGATGGCTTCCCCCATTTTTCTTTAAAGCTTAACCCACAGTATCCCCCCCGCCCCTTGTTCCCCTTGGATCTCTGTGGCCCTAATGTTATCTTTCAGATACAGAGCCACTCCTCCCCCGCTTCCTGCCCTTTCTTTCTCTCCTGAATAGGTTATAGCCGGGTATGACCATCTCCCAGTCATGGTTATCATTACACCAGGTCTCCATGATGGCCACAATGTCTAGATCTGACTGTGCCATAGCTGCCTCCAGGTCCTCCATCTTGTTGCTAAGGCTCCTGGCATTGGCACACATGGCTCCCCATGATGTAACTTCCCTTCCCTGCTTTGTTGTCCTACATTCTCCCCCTTCTGAGGTGATCTTTCTGCCTGGCCCACCCTGCCTTCTGCCCTTTTGTTGCATTCTGCCCTCTGACTGTCTATCTACTCCTTGGGTACCTATATCCCCTTATTCTTCCCTTCCTCCACCCTTTGCACTTTGCATTGCTGTGATATCCCCCCTTCCTGGTGCCCTGTACCTTTGCTAGCTTCTGGGGGTGGGCAAACAACTTCCCTTCTTGCTGGTCTGCTACCCCCCCCTTGGCTAGTTTAAATGTTTGCCAATGTAGCATTTAAACCTTTCATTGAGGATCTGGGTTCCTCTCAAGAATGGATGCAGGCCTTCAGGCTTGAATAAGCTTGCATCCCTCCAGGTGAGTCCCCAGTCACCAATTAATCCAAATCCTTCATTGCTGTACCAGTTCTTCAACCATGTGATAACATTTTTGGTGTGGGTACCCCTATGCTCACCCATGCCTCCCACAGGTAGTACTTCTTAAGAATTAGCTACTTATTTGAGACCCCCTTCCAGTCTTCTAAACTCCTCCTGAACTGATTTAGGTTCCCCATTCACCAGATTATTAGTTCCTAGGTGGATAATGACATCCAGCTCTCCCTCCCATCCTGCCTTCCCGGTGATCCCCAGGATCCTCCTTCCATCCCTCCACTCCTTGGCACCTGGTAGGCACCTCAACTCCCTGCCCTCCCCCTCCTCTGTTCCTAGCTGAATACCCTTTACAATAGAGTCCCTTGTCACTTCCTCCTCCTCCTCCTCTGGGGTTCACTGCTCTCCCCTCTGGGGTCACCTTCCCAGTTGACCTCCACATCTGTCCTTTCCACAGCTATGTGTGCCCCAGACTGGCAATTCCCGCTTGCCAGTGTGGCATATGAGTTATGTAGTGGAATAGGTTTTGGGATGTGTTTCTTGCTGATATTCCTAACCCTCCTTTATCCCACTGTCATCCAAGTGCTCCTCATACGTGGCATCTTTTGAGGCAGCAGCTTTGGACTAGGTGGTCTCTGGATGGGGTTGAAGGTGTGTTTACCTCCGCTCTGAGTCTGGCAACCTCTTCCCTCATTCCTGAGAGTTGTCTGAAGATAGGGCAGTACGTCAGCATCCAAAATGTCTGCCTGAATATGGCTGCCCTACACCCACTGCTTTGCACCACTCCACACATAATGCTACACTTAATCTGCTATTTATCTAAATGTCTGCTTATCTAGCCCTCCTTCTAGATCCCTTTTATTTGTTGCCAAGTGGTTTTGTAGCTAGACCCCTTTTCTAAGTTATTTAGTAGCCCCCCTTAATTTGTTTGTTGTTACTGTTGTCTGTACTGCTCCCCTTGCTCCTTACTGTCGACTGCACTTCTCCTCTTGCTTTCATTCTAGTTCCTTTTTGTTTGTTGCCTAGCAGTTTTGTTGCTTGACCCCTTTTCCAAGTTATTTAGTAGTCCCTCTTTTAAATTGATTGTTACTGTTGTCTGTACTGCTGCCCTTGCTCTCCTTACTGTGGCTTGACCCCTTTTTACTCAGTTATTTAGTTGACAACCCTTAAAAAATGTTTTTGTTCCCTACCATGGCTTTACTTTATATGTTACTGGGACACCACCCCCTACCTGGACTAGGCAGGAAGTGTGTGCTGTGCAGTACCTATAAAGGAGATGTCAGACCCATGCCCTATCTAAGGAGGATGAGCCCTGACGAGGGTGGGTTGAGGGGTGGGTGGGTGGGATTACCCCAGTACTGAGAAAAACAATCAGCCAAGGACCCCTCACTCTTCCTGAGGCTAGATTACCTCCCTGGCAAATAAAAGTTTCATTAAGTAAAGAGCAACCTCAAAAACAGTGAACCAACACGCTTCTACCTACTTCCGCAGGCTCCTGAATTATGAACTGAATTCAATGTACTCAAGTAAATCAACTCCTTGCTTTAAGGCAACTGGTAGCTGTTCTCCCTCTCACCTCCTGCAGACAAGCCCACAGTCAACTCCTGTTATTAATCGCCAGTTCCCTCAACCTTCCTTCAGCTCCTCCCCTTATCATACACCTATTTCACAAAATTTAAGTAACTACTCTAGTCAAAAATGACTGCAAATATTGTCCCAGTTAGACTACCTCCCTGGCAAACAAAAGTTTCACTAGGTAAAGAACAACCTCAAAAACATTAAACCAAAACACTTACAGTGAATCTCACCAGGATGAAACCCAATTCTGCAGCATTTTGCAGAACTCTGTAGCATGCTGCAGTAGAGTTTCTATGGAAAACAATGCAATTTCAATGGCAATTATTCCCTTTTGTCATGCAGGAAACTGAAACATTCACTTCATCCTGGCAGTGTCACATTTTCCTACATGACAAAAGAGATTAATTCCCATTGAAATTGCACTGTTTACTGCAGTAACTCTGCTGCAGTACACTACAGAATGCTGTAATGGTGGGTTTCAACCTGGCAAGTTTCACTGTACTTCTACTTACTTCCACAGGCCCCTGAATTATGAAATGAATTCAATGTACTCACGTAAATCAACTCCTTGCTTTAAGGCAGCTGGTAGCTGTTCTCCCTCTCAGCTCCTGCATATCAGTATATGACTGATATGTGTTGGGTACACTTTTGGTGAATTTTTACATACTGTAGTCTGCCTATTAGTAGAAATGCATAATATTTAAACTACCTAACAGTTGATTTTTTAATGCAAGATGAACTGGAAAAAATACTTCTTTCCATTATGTGAATACAATGTGTGGGATTTGCATTATTATAAATGCAGGAAGATATATTAAATGTTATAATTAATTTTCAGAATGAACAGAAGATAAAAATATGCTGCAGTGTCTGTGCAACACAGCTTACTGTACTTAAAAAGAGAATGCAGATTGCTAGCATGGCTTTGTTTATTAAACTAGATTGAATATTGCTATATTTTAAACTGGAAATATATATATTTTTCTGTTATAGATTTTTAATACTTGTTATGGTGTGGGAATGAAAAGACATATTAGGCAGGAGGTATAGTGCATAAAATAAATGCACTTATGCGTTTATGATTTTTTTATTTAAAAAAAATCAAATAGATCAATATGTACAGAAATAAAATAAAACAGGGTATTGAACAGCACACCAAAAGAAAAACTCAGAAGATGACTCTTCCTTAGTCTGTTCTCCAATATTTCACTACAAATTCAAACACTGGTGTGAATACTGGAACACCTTCTTCCTCAAAGACCAGCAGCACACTGGCCTCCCTATCTACAAATCACTCCCAGTGATGAGGCTTTATACTCTCATGGGTGATGGCATCATGGTTATGTGACCAGTTGCAAGGACCAAATTAGGGTTTTATTCCCTTATTCAACAAAATAATTATGTCCCATATCCCTAACTCTCAAGGTACTGTAAACCTCTACCTGATAATATACTTTATTTAATAACACATATAGGTAGAGTTTAAACATCAGTGCTTATACAGTAGCTTAATAGGGAATTTAAAGAAATAAGCCCCTCTCCCGAAATGACATCACTAGAACCTGTCTCTTTAAAAGCAGTCATTTTGTAGGCAGCCAGCCGTATAGCAAGGACTGCAGAGTAACTAGGAGGTAATTACATTTTTATTATACCTTTATTCCTTCAGGCATCTCTAAGTTAGCTAGGGGAATGGGAGATTGAGGGCATTCTCCTCATCTCCATTCTCCTGCCAGCTCAGGAGACCTGTTTTGAGATATTATCTAATTTATCCAACAGCACTAATGACTTTGCATATTCATACCATTTTTCATATAGGCCCTTAAAAGGCTTTTGTTCCTTTGACAATACTGCTTAGTTGCAATTTTGTTTCATGCAGGGCCCTGTGCTAGGCTCCTTTTTGAGCCTCTGCTATAGTAGTTTCTCTCATGGTCCCGACAGCTGAAATGGCAGCCATCGGAAAAACATTTCATTGGGCCCCATGGCCCTTGTTATTTATTCAGCAGCCCCAGTTACAGCATCTCTGGGGGTTGCTCTTATTCCTGCATTTCTGTTTGTTTGGGACACTACAGGGATATTTATTCCCATGTCCATAGTGTCCCATCAATCCAATCTCTTTATCTTTGCCGCAGTCTGGCATCCTATGTATGCTTGGAGCATTTTGTCTCAAGCTTAATTCCTTCCTGCTGTTGCTCCAAATCTGGAGCGCATTTATTTAAAACCATATCTTGCTGTAAAAGATATATGGAACAATTTGCTCTGAAAGAAGGAAATCTTTTGCCTCATATTATTTGGTCACACGCTCCAACCTGCGGTGACACTTGCACTGGAGCCACACATTGCCAAAAAGCTGCACACAGCAGCAGCGGCTCAGGTACTACAGTGCCTCACCAGAGGGTGCAACCACCACTCACTGTCCCAGACACCAGGTAACAATTCTTGTTTTATTTTTATGAGGTGCCAAAAATGAATTCAAATACAGCACTACTCGTGCTTTATTAAATGCCTACTCAGGAGTTCGTAAGACGCACTACTCAGCGCATTCTGTGCAAATGGGGGGGAGAGTAAAACGTGACAGAAAAGCTGTAAGAAATGTCAGGTTGGCCACCCTGACATAAAGACAAAAGGACAGAAGGAAAAGATAAAGAAGATAGGACAGTGTGAGAGAAACTGGGGGGGGGGGTTGCACATAGTTTAATAGAAGGGGGGAACCTTTCATGGAATGGGGTACACTGTTACAATACTATCCAATTTTTGCTGATAAAGGGGTTATCTCCAAAATAATGGATAGTTATCTGGTTAGAATAATGTTTAATAAAAGATGTTTTGGAAATATTACTGTGTACTTTGGTGAGTAGGAATTTTTGATTCAGTCAAGTTCTGGGTTAATAAAGAAAGACAAACTGTAGATGACAGTCCAGCCAAACTCAGACATACTTAAAAGAAGCAACCTCATCAAGTGGGGTATCATCAAGGGTCTTGAAAACAAAGGGAGACTGGGTTCTGGCCTGACACTGCCAGGTGACAAAAGGCAATTTTTGTGGCATTAAGTGTGACACGATCAGGGCAAAACTTAAGCTGGAGATTGTTAAAATCCTATAGAAGCCATACAGTCATAACAGAGGCAGAGGATCCAGAGGTGAAAAGCACAGTGTTAACTGCATAGGTTTCATGATGTTCCAGCGAGAGGAACTTCATCGACCGTCACTACAGCAACAGAACAATGCCACCAATTGGCATTGTGCCATCGCTGTACAAAGGTGTGTAATGATACTGTAGTCTACTAATGGAGAGACTAATTTCAGAATAATTTAAGATGTCTCAGGTTATTTGTATTGTTATGAACAGGATAATTTACAAATATTTTTTTGAAAGGGATCCTGAGATGGAGCTTCTGGTGAGAGTGGGCCCAAGCTCCGCACCCTTCCAAGGTGTTAGCTGAGATTTGGACAACCATAGGACAATTGCCCTCTTATGTGGGGGGATCTGTGACAGGGTGACCCCTGTCATAGTAGACACCCCTGGGATAAATTGCAACCCCTTCCGCCAGCAAATTATATGTTTTGTATACTGCCCAACATGCTGGTTTGCTAGTTATAAATTACGTGCTGAAGTGCTTATAAAGCTTTCTGTGCATATTAACGTAAAACAAAACTAACAGCACAGTTACAAAATGAGAAGGTGGTTTTAATATAAGAATAACAAAAATGTGTGTCTACTTTTCTAGATGTTAGCAACCCCCTTCTAAGATATATTTTATAGCAGACAGCATGAGGTAATAGTACCCTGCAGGAGAGTTTAGGAGAGCACAAAATGTTCTGACCTTGGCTCTGACCTTTTCCAATGTTTTAAACAAAAGAAAAAAAGAACTGCATGTTCTGTTGTTCTGTGCTGTGTTCCAGGTGCCAACTGAACTGTTCTCTATGGGGCAACAGTGGTCCCTAGAGACTAGTTTTATGTTACACCTGCTGTTAACCAAAAGGCAGTGGGACATGTTTCCAACTTCTAGTGATCTTATAAAAAAACCCTACCTCAGTGCTAAGAGAGGATAGATAGGGAAGTCAGTTTAATACTGACTGAGGAAGGTGAAATACCTCCTTGTAGTGTGTGCTTTCACACTGTTTGATTCATGCTAGGCTGAAGAGAAGCCTTAGAAACTGTTGAAGCTAAGTAATTGTCTGTTTTATCAGTTTGCTTTCTGTATATTTTACTTGTTGAAAATAAAATGATAAATGCAACTATGCATTTTTATGCACCTGACTTGTGGTCTGTCTGAAATTGTGCTAGCCTAAACCCACGCCTGGTGACAAAGACCTGAAATTATGTCTCCTTCACATACTTTGTTGGATTCTTTTACTAGTATTTTAAAATTAACAGTACACATATCAGTTACTGTTGTGAAAATAATCGGTACATCACTCACTTAAGTAGGCACTGTTCAATTGGAAAATAGCCATTTGCAGTTCTTTATAGTTCAAACTTTACTGTTCGAACTGAAAGACTGTGAACATTAAAAATCCATGACAGTTTGAACTGTCATTGCTCCCTGATGTCTAGTTGCACCTGCATCTTGTGATCTCTTTTTTATTTAATTTTACACAATTTTCACACCAATACTTGTTACAGTGTGACCAGCACATTGACACATATATATTCACCCCAGTCCCCCCTCCTCCCTCCTGCCCTCCCCCATTGAACGATCCCATCATTTCTAAAGCCAGACCCACTGTTCTAAATATATCCTGTGAAAGAGGTAACCAGTCAATATAATTGGAGAGCACGAGCCATAGCTGCCAACTAATGCAGATAAAGCGCATATAACTTACCCCACTTCTTGTCAAACTCCCCTGGATTGTTACACAGACTTGCAATCATCTTCTCTGTCCTGAGGCAAAAGGACATCTCATATAACCACTCTTTGTATGAAATAGTGATTTGGTCCCACCAGTGCTTGAGAACTAACTTTTTGGCCACCATTGATATGAGGGAGATATGAAACTTCATTTCCCTGACAATGATAGAGGATAAATCCCCCAATATACATATCTTCAGAGTAAAATATTGCCCTAGTCCTAGCAAGGGGTCCATTTGGGATTGAATTTTTGTCCATAGTGGTACAATTTTCTCACACGCCCAAAAGATATGCAACATTGTCCCTTCACTTTGGCCACATCTAACACATGTGGAGGATTGCCCCCATCCCATTTGAGCAAACTTGCATGGAGTAAAATACATATTGTTTAATACTTGAAATTACATGACCTTAAGCCTGTCCTGCATAATGTACTTATGCATATCTCTCCATATCTCCGACCAAATGGCTCCATGGTTAGGAATGAGCTCATTCCAAACTGTAAATGCTGGTAGCATCTCTGGATGAATAGTATCTAGGAGGCAGTTATATATCAGCGAGATGCCATGCGGTTGGTTAGCTAACACTACATACTGCTCCATCAAATCAGTTAATCTAGTAGGGAGACACACCTCCCCAAATCTCTGTTGAAGCAGATGACGCAATTGGAAAACTTTAAAGTTACACTTAACCTGAGCCTGAAGCTTATCTGCAATCGCTACATGTGGCATTAGGCCACCATCTTGATAAAAATCCACTATTCACAGGCCCTGCAGTTGGGGCATCCAATTCCTCGTTATCATAGAGTCCCCCAACCTGAGGTTGGGATTGTCTATAATTACCTGTGCTACATCTTTATTTGGGGAGATGTTTAAGCAGGCACACACCTGGGCAAAGACTTTGATAGACACTCCAATTGTTGACTGTTTGATCACTTCTGGCAATGCTTTATGAGGCACAAATAATGTCGCCATTGGGGATATCCTGACGCCAGCAAATATTTCCCTCTCAATTTGTGTCCAAATGGGATAGTATATGTTTCCTATATTATTAGAAGTTAGGGACATCCATCTTCCTATTTTATATAGGTGGCTGGCCCAATAATAATATAGCAAATTAGGTAACTTAAGTCCCCCCTTCCCTGTAGGTAAAACAAGCTTATTATACGCCCTTCTGGGACTCTTATTTAGCCATAAAAACTCTGATATAATAGCATGTACCTTTTGGAAGAAGGAAACAGGTAACCAAATGTTACTCATATTTAAAGGAAAAAATACCCAGGGAAGCACATTCATTTTAATAATATTTATCCTCCCCCATAGAGAGATGGGTAAGGATTTCCACCTAAGAAAATCATGTTGAATGTTCTCGATCAAATCCTCCATGTTTAACTTGTGGTACCACCCCGAGTCTGGTGTCAGATGGATCCCCAAATATTTCAGTGATATCAGAGACCTTTTCATACCAAATCTATGGAAATCTTGTCGAAATGTATGAGAATTAAGAGGAAGGATTTCGGTTTTACTACAATTCAGACTATGATTGGAAAATTTACTAAACTCCTCTACAATCTCTAACACTGCCTCTAGAGAAGCTACTGGGTTGGTCATATGCAGGAGGATGTCATCGGCATATACCGAGATTTTAAGATTATTTGTGCCCACATATACCCCTTGTACCTTGCTTGAGGCCTTAATTCTCCTTATCAGAGGTTCCAGATATAAATTAAAAAGTAATGGGGAGAGAGGACATCCCTGGCTAGTACCTGAGTGCAAAAGGAAGCCGTCTGAGAATACCTTATTGCAAAAAACTTTGGCGGTGGGGTTAGAATAAATCTTTTGAACCCACATAATAAATTCTGTGGGAATATTCATATATTTCAGTGTAGACCACAAAAAACTCCAATACACCCTATCAAAAGCATTTTCCATGTCTAGGGATATTAATGCAGTGGGGTTCAAGGTGGATTGAGCCACCTGAAATATATGACTTAACTTACGAAAGTGGTCAGACGCTGATCTTCCCATCACAAACCCTACCTGTTCAGGGCTAAATAGACGATACCACACTTTCTGCACCCGGTTAGCCAGAATTTTTGGTAAGAATTTTTAAGTCAGTATTTAACAAGGAGATCGGCCGGTAACTAGAGGGACATTCTGTGGGTTTACCAGGTTTCAACAGTAAAACAATAGTTGCTTCTTAAATAGATGGGTCCAAAACCTCACTCATCAGAATGCATTGATATAACTCGAGCAGTAAAGGGGCTAACTCTTTCTCAAAAACTTTGAAAAAATTAGAAGGGAAGCCGTCCGGCCCAGGGGATTTAACTGGAGTTAGATCTCTGATGGCCTGTGTTATCTCTGTTAGGGTAATAGGGGTAATTAGCACTTCCTGATCATCCTCCTGCAACTGAGCAATCCCGGATCCTGCCAGATATACCTCTGTTTCCTCTCTCATCGGAGGATCAGGCTGGCGACTATATAGATTTGCATAAAAACATTTAAACACTGCCACTATCTCTTTTGGAAGGGTCTTCAAGACTCCATCTGAGCCCCTCACTGCTTGAGTAATTCTAGAGTTTTCTAATTGCTTCAGTCACATTGCTAGGAGCTTTCCAGCTTTTTCCCCCTGATCAATGTATGTCGCTTTCGTTCTGAGGATAGCAAACTCAGCCCCCTCCCTGAGAAGGTCTGAATATGCATTCCTCAAGGCCAGGAGGTCTGTCATGGCCCTATGTTGAGATGTGTAATCGGGGTTCTGTTCTAGTTGTCTGATCTAACAACTTCCTAGCTTGTTCCTCCCTGACCTTCTTCCTTTTTGTTGCCAATCAAATAAATTTGCCTCTTACAAAACACTTCAACGCACACCAGATTTGGTCCATCCTTGGGATGGACTCTACATTGACTGCCATGAAGTGTTCAATCAAAGTACGGATTTTTTCAGCAATAAATTTATCCTTCAACAATTGTGTGTTTAACTTCTATCGAGAGTCCTTCTGCAGTTCTGTATTGAGACAAATATGCAGCCATACTACCGCATGGTCAGATATTACATTTGGTTCGATCCCCACCCCAGTAACTCCTGCTAGTAACAAGGAGCTTATCAGGAAGAAATCAAGTCTAGAGGCCGTCTGAGGTACTTGTGAATGAAATGAGAAAGCTTTGACTGACGGATTCAGTACCCTCCAAGGATCACACAACCCCAGCAGATCAGTTAACTCATTTAGGGCCTTTTGGGCTGGAGTTGCAGTCCTGGGAGGAGAATTGGATTTATCCAGCAAGTGGGATTGAACTATATTCCAATCCCTTCCCAGGATAATAGGGATCGGGAGAAAAGAGGCAAGCTTGCTTGCTAAACCATTGAGAAAATCTGGATCGCCCCCTACCGGCCCATAGATACTACCCAGGATTATTGGTTTCCTCGCCAGCAAGCCACTGACAAAAATGAACCTACCATTTGGGTCCTGTATGATATTCTCAGATTGAAATAGTATAGATCTCATAATAAGTATCGCTACTGCACCTCTGGAGGAGGAATCTCCAGCAGCAAAAACCTGCTGCACACCCACCCCCTTAAGCTTGTTTCCTTCATTCGCCAGAAGGTATGTCTCCTGTAAAAAAGCAATGTTGGCTCGTAGTAGAGTTATATACTTAAGTATAACAACCCTCTTAACATGCTCTCGTGCTCCCCTTACATTCCACGATACTATCTTAAATAAAGTATCCGCCATGTGACTCTACACTGTAAACAATCCAGCCACATAATTATTGCCTTTTGTTTTGATCGCTCCAACCCCACCCCCTCCACCCCTTTCCCTTATATCCCCAAACAATCCAATACCCTTCCCCTATTAAAATTACCCCCACACCCAGATCAACACACAGACTTGAGTAACTCTTCTCCCCCAAGGGGGAGGAACTACCCTCCTACCCTCTTTGGACATAAAGATTATATCTGGGATCCAAATACTGAACATTCTTTTGTTAGTACCCCCTTGATTAAGTGTATCTTACTTGGCTTTGAAAAGCCAAAGAAGTAACCCTCCCTTATTTCCGGGTTGTGATCCAGTGCGCTCCACAGCCCCTTGGTGCCATCCCCCTGCCCCTTCTGAAATCAAGCATTGAGCCCAAATGAAAAGGGCTAGAGTCCCATTATAATTTCAATTATACTGACTTGAGGCCCTGTTATCTCAAATCCTTGTATATAAAGCTGTAAGGAATCATATTACGCTTTCCAGTATGACCTTCAAATTATCCTATTATGTAAGTAGGAGCTACATACCCTAAACCAGTATAGGCATCATTTTATTGCTCGCTGGGGAGTTTGTTCCCCATGGGAAGCATTAACCGCACACTGTGTTCCTCTCAAATGCCCCCCCGGGAACTCTCCCAACTTAATTTGTTCCTAGCTTGACCCTGCATTCCCCTGTGCAACAACGCAGTGGCCTGCAGGCCCAAGACATTGAGGCCCAAGAATTTCATCCTCCTCCATGTCCTGAAGCAGCCCACCATCCAGCCTTGCTCCCCCCAACCAGTCACCATTGAGATACAAAATATCAGGTCAGTACAGTCTCATATCTTGATTTCCCAACTCTCTATATAACTAGTATTTAACAAAATGATGTCCAACAGGATTCCTCATTCTAAGTCCACCAAATTCCATCCTTCTCATCCCTTCTTGAATAGTTCAGGAAGCTTGCTGGTCAGATCCTTGATCGCAGCTTCTAGATTCTCATAAGTAGCCCAGTTATCCTTAATTTTAACTAGTAAACATGAAGGATACTGCATTTTAAAATGGATATCAGCAGCTATTAGCTTTTTAACCAAGGGATGATATGCAGCACGTTTCCGCCTTATCTCATAAGGCAGTTCCTGCAAAATCCGTATCTTCACCCCTTCCCATAAAATCTCCTGTGCTTCTCTTGCCTTGTTTAAAACATGCTGCTTTTCCACAAAGCTGAGAAATCTTAGGATCAAAGGCCTGGGGGGGCTCCCTGTGGAGGACGGGACCACAAGGCTCGATGTACTCTTTCTATTTGATAAGAAGCTCCCATTGGGGAAGCGCCTGCTATCTTGTAAAGAAATTTCTGGATGAAGGCCTGAATATTTTGCCCTTCCTCTGTTTCTGGCAAGCCAATTATCAAGATGTTGTTCCTGTGGCTCCTTCCCTTGAGATCCTCGGTCTTTAACTGCAACTTCTGAACCTTTTGCTTCAGAGCCACCACATCTGGGTCTAATTTCTCTCTCCACCTCTCTATAGAGACTGTCCGGGCCTCCGAATCCACGACCCTTCGAGATAAATCTGTCATGTCTCCCCTCAAAGATTTTAGCTCTTTAGTAATTTCACTTAGCATCTCTTTAAAGAGTTGCAATTCTTGAAGAAATCTATCTTCTGTTAACGGAATCGATGGGGTAGATTGAGTCGCCTTTTTGTCCGAGGCTCCACCAGTTGCCTTAGATTTCTCCGGGTCCTTTTCTGGTGATGCAGGAGGAGTATGGTGAATCACTGTAGCTCTCATTTCTGACTCCATCTTGCCACTCCAAAATCAATCACCTTGTATATATCGCACCCTGGCACAGCGTTTATACTCTATCACAAATAGTAAATGCTGAGCTTACCAAAAACACCAAAATTGGGCTTAAAATTCAAAGTAAATGCAGGAGCTCAGCACCACTGCTGCCACTCAGAGCACTTGCATCACGTGACCCCCTATCTTGTGATCTCTGTAGAGAAAAGGGAGCTCACTGGATACCAAACACACTTTTAAATAGTGGAGGTCAACAGCAATCATGATGCCTTCACCACACTATTTTGTCCAGTATTGGTGGAGCATGGAACTGTCCACCATGCTCAAGATGGAAGCATAGAGTTTTCTGTGCATGCACAATGACTCACACATGCACAGTGAACTTCAGTAGCACAGTCTGCCATATTCAATATGTCCACTGGAGCACATGCACAAGTCATCGAGCATGCACAGAGAACTCCAGCAGCCAGATTGAATATGACAGACTGTGCTGCCATGCTGCTGAGTTCACTGCACATGTGCGATGACTTGCACATGCACGGAAAACTCCACACTACCGTCTTGGACATGCTGCATTCCATCGGACCTCAGCTGCCTGGACATCAAATCCAGCTGTAGTGGCTCTTGTTAGAACTTGTTGTTGTTAGTCATCTGGTTCTGGGCTGAGATTCATGAACAACATGAACAACTGAGGAGTGTGTAGGCTGTCCCCACCCTTTTTGCAGCTCACTGTGCTTGAGTTGCCTGTGTGTGTATGTCATTTATTTTATTCCAGAGTCTGTGGCCTGTGTGTGCAAAGTTATGTGCATGCCATTGTTGAAGTAAACTATTGCAGTTCCTGGTGGGTCAGGCTTGATTCGCTGAGTTGTATGTATGTGTTTTGCAGATTCTTTGCTTGATTTCTGTGACTGAGGTGGTTGTCCTCCTCTTCCCCCTTCTTAGTAGCAGTGGTTTTATTAAGTATGTCGCGCGAGCATGCACAGCGAGCATCTTGCTATAAGAATGGCTTTTGAAGAGTGTGACACTGTCTGTCCAATGCAGAGTCTGCTAGGGGCAAGACAGTGCCACACCAGTCATTAGCCAGGCTGATTATGATGCCATTTTGTTTTGATGGGCAGAAACATTGTGTATTTGAAAAGAAAAAGCTGAACCAATCATATGGCTGCTATTTCCTTTAATTTGCAGGACACCTCCCAGCAAACTACTATTCAGTGTCCTGATCAATCGTCCCACTCCCTCTCTCTGTGTGCTGTCCCAACCCAGCCCTCCATTCCCATCCCAGTACACATACAAAACAGAAAACCCTTCTGCTCCCTCCCTCTATGTGCTGTCCCACCCTCCATTCCCATCCTGGTACACATGCAAAACAGAATATCCTCCCACTTCCTTCCTCCAGGTGCTGTCCTACCCTGCCATCTGTTCCTGTCCCAGTGCACATACAAAGCAGAAACCCCCCCACTCCCTCCATCTGGGTGCTGTCCCATCCCCACCCTCTGTTCTCATCCCAGTACACATACAAAACAGACCCCCCACTCCCTTTCTCTGGGTGACGTCCCACTCTCAACCTTCATTGCCATCCACCAAATAAAAGAAAAATCTTCCCGCTCCCTCCATCTGTGTGCTATCCCACCCCTGCCCTCTGTTCCCCATCTGGACAACACAGCCTTCAGTGGCAGAACTAAATAAACACAAAACAGGCTGTTCCATGTGTG
Source organism: Neoceratodus forsteri (assembly GCA_016271365.2). Classification (NCBI taxonomy): domain Eukaryota; kingdom Metazoa; phylum Chordata; order Ceratodontiformes; family Ceratodontidae; genus Neoceratodus; species Neoceratodus forsteri. The sequence goes on from CM057451.1 coordinate 210,494,800, forward strand.
ATCATATGCAATGATGTTTACCTTTTAAGAAGCACAATGCATAACAAAGAGCAATTCCTCACCTATATGTTGTGTTTTCATTGCTTAATCATGTGATTTATGCTGAATTCGCATATTTTTTGATTGCCAGAGATATATTGCACCTCTAATGCTTTATCTGATAGTAGGAACAGGGCTACCACAATCACCATCAGAAGAAGACGACAGCTGAGTGGACATGTTGTAACAAACAAATAACATAAAGAGGTCTGTACAATCTAAGTTTGTATTAAAGAGTAGCACTGACGTTGCATCTGTAAAGGTATGTCTGATTCTAGGGATCGGGCTACTGTGATCTGAAGATGCTAACAGCTGAGTTGGGCAGCCTCTAGGGGAAGGGTCCTGCTGGCAACTCTAAAATTATGTCACTGCTGGACACGGCTTAGATGCAGGGACAGTGTCAATGTGTTGATGTGAGGCTGAAAACAATACAGTAAACAATTGCAACTATTAAGAAAACCACTGGTAGGAAGTAAGTGAAAATTCATGAAATAAGTAATGTTGACACAGTGATCTCTATAGCGTTTTTTATTGGGGGGAAACGGTATAGAAAAATGAACACACCAGATCAGTCCTTGTGGACAGCTGCCTAACAACTACATTCATTTTGCACATCTTGCATTTAGCAAATCCTACTTTTGAACTTTGTTTTGAGCACCGAGAAGGAAAGTCAAACTGCCCTCTTTGCCAACTCTTGATTCTTTTTGCTTTAAGAAAGTTGCTGCTTTGATTGGGTGCCCCCCCAGCAGCTTGTTGTTTTAGTAATCAGTGCCAACATCAGGGAGCCAAGTCCCCATGTTGGCATTCACAAGGCCCCTCCAGCAGTGTGGGACACTGGGGAGCCTACCCCCAGTGTCCCCAAACTGCCTTGACATGTCCTGGGACTTGTGAAAAAAATAAGACCCACAATGTCTTTTTTTTTACTGAAATAAAGAAAATGGTCCCACGATGTCCTTGCCATCCCCCTCCCTCCACCCCGACCCTCCCACTGACTACCCACCACCCCACTCCCCTTACCCTGTACTTACCACCATAGATCATAGGCTGTCATCTTCTGTGGACTGGGACATGTCTGCACTCTTCAAAGCCAAACCATGAACTAAGGAATAAAGGTAAGTGTTTTATAATGTATTTCAATGGTGTTTTGAACTTATGTTCATAACTTTGCCATTTTTTGGATTTTTTTCACCAAATTTTCAACATGGCCTTTTTGGGGCCTCAAATCATGAACACTGTCACTGTAATTTCATTAATCAGGCCCAGAAGGTGATTTCAAATTGCTGCATGAAATCATCTGTTGGGACCAATGAATGAAATTTCACTGCCAGTGTTCATGAGGTGGGGTCACAAAAGGGTCATGTTGAAAATTTTGTGAATAAATTCCTAAAAATGGCTGAGTTATGAGCATTCATTGAAATTGTTCCATGCACGCCCATAACTTTGTTAATTTATAATATTTGGAGGCCAGCCTGGTGGTGCTGAGGGTTAAGGCACTGAATGCCACACCTCATGCCACACTAGCGACCTGGGTTCGGGAATGGACTCGGGACCGCATGGGGTCGGCAGGGGAGGGAAGTGATTGAGCATCCAGAGGACTGCTCTTCCTCTACTGAAACAAGGAGAAGAAGCGTCAGCAGATGTCGGCACACAGGTGCCGTAATGTCATTGCATGTCCAGGCTCCTGTGGGGAAACTAAGGAAAAATCCCAGAGGACTGGGGAGGCAATGAGGGGCCCCAGGGAACTGGTCTCACATCCCCACTGCTGGACCATTTCTCTGATGGTCTCAGGTGCCACCCACACAGGATGGACCCTCTAATTTCAGAAAGTGCCACCAGGTATATGAGATGGGCCTCTCCCCTGGGGGTGATCCTTGGGGCTGGAAAGTCCTAGTGGGAGGTGGGCGGGACCAAAGAATGAGGGTCTTGGCTGAGAGAAGGAGGTCCAGATCAAGTGGGCACCTCTGAGAGTTACCCTGGGCTGTTGGAGCAAAAATAGAGTTAAAAAAAACATTCAATATTTTGACTCCAAATTTTTGACATAACCATTTTTTCACACCACCCGATGAACAGTACAGCAGTCATTTTTCACATCTTGCCTGAAATGTGTTTTTGGACCTGTGTCAGCAGCCCTGGTATATACAAATGTACCTGCAATTTCAACCTCATTTCAATTTTATTTTGCCTGTTAAGAGTAAAAATTACTTGTATGGTATTGTAGTACTTTGACTAATTGCAATATGTCCATTCATCATTTTGAAATTTAGATTATGGACATTTGTTTTGCACTTTAGGTCATTGCACTCATACTAGAATTGTTTTAATTGTTCATTATGTGTAGGTGGTGTATTATTATACTAAATTTATTTAGCACAATTATATATATTAGTGGCATAAGTGTTGTACTGTCACTTTAAGCATTTTTTTCTATTTAAATGATTGATTGTGATTATCAAATTAGTCCCTGAGGAAACGCTTTTAGCGTGAAACCGGTCGGACTGTTTGTGTGTTTGGGAGCTGTTGTCACCTTGCATGGCGCCACTGTATTTTAATCTTCTTCACGCGTATGTGAGTAAAATATAGATTACGTTATAGAAGTGTTGGTGCTGTGTCTTTTTTTGCTGTTGAAATGCTTTTTAAGCTATCTTTAAAAACACTTTCCTGGCCAAAGAACTAATACAGGGGACAGAATGCAGACTGGGTCATTCAGGTCCACCCCACCTCATATGCTGGGATGAAAAAGCATGCTTTGCAAATATACTAATTGTTTGGGATTAACCATGTCATCTTCAATATTCAGTCTACTTGGCTCATAACGCTATTGCCACCAATGCCATATCCACCAGATCTAGTAAAAATGTGTACATGCCCACATTCAGTGAGCAGCAGTATTGGCAGTAGAGCAGTGAGCCAGGGAAGCATAATGTTGCAGCCAAAGATTTCACTGACAAGCTCTTGTGTGTGTGTGTGTGTGTGTGTGTGTGTGTGTGTGTGTGTGTGTGTGTCTAGACAACTAAATTGAAAGTCACATGACTCAGTCATACAACACGTTATATGGCTAACTATTCCAGTCACCAAGCTGACTGTGGGATAGTTTGCATCATTTCAATGTTTACTCACCAGGCCCTGGCTGTTTTTTTCATTATTGATCACGGGAGCGTCATGGGACACTCTTGACCAATCATAGCACTTCCTTCAGTTGCACATAATGTACTCTTATTTCCATCAGAGTGTCTCATGTGCTGTTCTACCTAATGGACTTCTGGCTAGTGCTTTCTGTGCTACACAGAAAGGGGCCACATACAAGGTATTTAAAAAAAAAATCATGGCACAATCTATAATAAGTTTATAGGGGTGCTGGGAGGGCATCTTATGGATATAAGGGTTGTAATTCCAATTGTGATCCTAAAATAAAAATAAATGAATTAATAATGCTTAGTGTGAGTAACAGGGAGAAGGTCAGGAAACTATGAACAAAAAATAAATAAATAAAAAGCCTAATTTTTAATTTGCAAGAATTTAACTGAACACATGTTCACAAGCAGGACTGTTACAGTAAATGGAAATACATTTTGTGTTGCAGAATTAAAGCAGAAGTGATGCAAAATATTACACAAGTCTTTGCAGAATTATGTCCACATACAGTTTCAATTAATTGTGTTCACTTGTTTAACAGTAGCCTATACACACCGACTTAAATGACCTTCACATAACTGAGAGTCTAATCTACTGGAAATAGTCTGAATAATTATTAGACTTTCCACAGTCACTGCATCCAGGTGAAGACAAATATTAGCAGTAGTGTATTTAGGCCGAGAATTTCCACCAGCTTTTCAGCCCAGGTCGTACAAAAGAAAATGATGAGGATGAAGTCATATTTTGGTTGTATACATTATTACAAATATTTTCAAATGTTTTTAACCTTTTGCAGCATCTGATAGACTACGTAACATCAATTTCAAGTCAGTAAGAGCTGGATAAATGTTCAGAGAAGGAGGTTTTATGAAATATTGTTATAACATACGATATCTGGGATCGGCAAGGGGGGCCGCTAGACCACTAGGGAAGGGGGCGTTATAAAATATTTTTATAATGGGTGATATCAGATATTGGGGGGGGGAAGTAGACCAGAAAGGAAGGTGGCTTTTTAAAAATATTATGATAATGGACAATATTGGGGATTGGGGAGGGGAGCCACTAGACCACTAGAGAAGGGGGCTTTTTCAAATATTATGATAAAGTGCTACATCAAGGATTGGGGAGGGGGGCTGCTAGACCACTGGGAATGGGATGTGAATTATTTTATCTGGAGATCAGGGATGGGGAGACCACTAGCCTTTTCCACACAGTCTGTGGCAAACCCCTCCCATGTGAAAAACACAAGACACACGGGAGAGGTGGTGGCAAATGTGAAGACGTAGGATCTGGGACCCCTCCTGTACCTGAACCTGGTGCAGGTTTCCTGATGCACCAGGCTTTGGTGCAAGCTGCAATTTGCCACAGCTTGTTCCAATCTAAAGAATCGAGCCCCCCGAGTTAGCATACCAAAGAGGCTAGTCACATGCTGCTATCTTGTTTTGTGACTGTAGACATGGAACATAAACAAACAAAATGGCTGCAGTGATTTCATAGACTTGCATGTAAACAGCTGACATAGACACGGGTTTCCTACTGGAAAGCTGAGCCTAACAGTAGAATATTGGCTTGTCTGCAGGCAGAGAAACACATTTTCTGCAATCTGCTTGTGATATCATTTTTTTTAAATTACTTTAATGTAGTTCTTTGGTAAGGAATAGAAGACACTACCCCTTTCACTATTGGCAGCATTGCAGCTGCCCATACTGAAAATGGGTCCGTGCCTTTGAATGTCAACTGGGAGACCTCACTAAAGCAAAATGAAATTATAGTACTAGCATATTATAGAAACTCAGTTTGTCTACCTGAAAGGCAAGTTGATTTTCTTCTGTTATGCCCAGCTATGCAGTCAGAGCTTGTGTCTATACTAGCTGTTCACATGCATTGCCATGGAGTTACCACTGACAGCTTGATTGTTTGTGTTATAAGTCTTGCTTATGATTACACAAGGTGGTGGCATGATTAACACATAGAACCTCACAATCTGTACTGTTTCATTTTCTGTGTTGACATAACAGTGTTTTTGAACCATTTCACATCCTTGTATGCAAGTTCTTCACTGTTGAAGTGGCATGTGGGGGGGGTTGATGCAGAATTAAATATGCTCCTGGGCCCACACATACATTGGTAGTGCTGTCACTGATGGGGACATCCACCATTATATTGACTTCCCTCTCTCTGAGTGGCTCAAATCTTTTATGTTGGAACAGTTCCAGGTGCTTACAGACTGCAATAGAGCAGCCATTGTGTTCTTCTCACAGTGGTTCAGAAAGGTGAGTGTAAATGTACTTGTCATATTAATTATGCCTATAAACTTATATTTTCCACTTCTGGGGAGCTATTAGAAAAATCTGCAAAAACAGAATTGACCAGCATGGATATAAAGTAAGCAATGAGGCATGATGGGGTGTGCATCAGACAGTTATAATGCATGGCTAGGGGGCACAGTGAGGCACAAGGCCACAGGCCAAGTGCGTCCAGCCTCCTAGATGTGTGTTAGAACTGTCTAATGCACACCCCAGAATGTCTTATTGTGCATATGAAATGGTGACTAAAAAGTAGAAACATTAATAATTACATTACAACTGTTAAAATTGCAGAATTATTCCTTTATTATGGGAGATAACATTATGCCCGGTAAAATAGTCCCTTTTTAATGGAGGAGGGGGCAACAAAATGGAGTGAGACTTCTGAACAATTTAATCAGGAGACATTAGACAACAGTGTCTCTAACTTTTGCTGCATTCAAACAATAGCATAGTTAATAAAGGAGATGCTAATAGCATTAGAAATCTTTTTGAAACAATCAAGGATTTTCAAACAGAGTAAACTGCATTATTTGATCAAGTATTTTCAAACAGTGTGATGCAAAGCAAACTGCAATACCTGATGCTGCATTTTTAAATAAGAGCGAATAAGGTTATAACATTATTTATTTATTTCCCAAAGTACACTGGAGCACTGAAATTCATGGTAAAGTTCTGTATTGTGACTCCGGTGAACTGCTATTGTAGGAACTGCTGTGGTGGCTGACCTCAAGTTGTCAGTGTTGTGCTCAGTTGGTTCTCTGGTTGCTTTCAGGATTCACTGCTGGAGCTGGAATTTTCATCAGTTGTTGATTTCTCCTGTTTGGGTGCTAGGATATGACACCATTTCCGTTCATCATCTGGCTTTGCATGCCAGTAACTTTGAAGGCTCAAATCGTTGAGGTGCCCAGTGATGCACATTTTTTCTTGGCTCCCTAAAATGGCGTCAGAGAGCAGTTGCACTGCCGTAGCTCACAGGCAGTGATTGGTGTACTGCTGCAAGAGCCCGGCTTCTTCGCTCAAATGGGACATCATTGTTGACAAAATGTTTAAGCCCATAGGCTTAGAGGAATACCAGACTGGGCGGGTGTCAAGTTGTGCCTGTGGCAATCTTCATGGATGCAAATAAAGCACCTTTGGATCTGTAGGAAGCTGGCTCAGGTACTGTTTAAAGCTTTGTACAGGGCAATGTGGGTTACCAGGCTGGATATACATAAAACCCTTGTGTCCTTGTCTCTAAGGGGTTGTTGTGACTTTTAGTATGTTCGTTAGAGAGCAACATTATGAATTCTGTCCCATTCTCATCAGTCTTAATTGTAAAATGCTCCGGTCTCAGCTGGCGGAGCCCTTCCTGGCCACACCCAGCAATATATAATTGGATGTCTACTCATACTTTTTGGGACTAAGCCAGGTGTGGTCTGGGAGATAAAACTTCAGAATTCTGCAGTTTATTTATGTCTGCTGTGCAAAGCGGCTCATGGTGTTGAGCCTAATCTTGTTGTGCTCTTCTGTAACATTTCATTGTGGCCATAAAGGCTGCATTGCCGGAAAGAAATTCTGGATCTCTCAGTAATTTTATGGGCCTATTTACAGCAAGGGACCCCATGCAGAGACTACAGAAGCTCAACATGACATACTCGAGTCCAGAGCACATCTGCGCTTCGGCATAAAATTTACGAAGGATGCTGTTCAGGTCTTCCTTTGTCACTGACTGCCACTCTACTATTGTGCCTGTAGATACAGTCAATTCATTTAATACATGTAATGCAGATGCTGTGGATTGTTCTGTATTTTTTCTCATTCTTTTCTTGTTCAAGACAATCTAGCTGGTTTGCTATGTAAGTTTCAAACACTTACTCACTGTCACTGATGAGAGTGTCATTTGACAGCTTGAGCATCCCCTTTCACAAGTAGATTGTGTAATTAGCAAGTTATCATCAGGCTTGTTTTCAGGCTGCATAAATTGCTCTAAATCATCTTCAGACAGGCTCACATCAAAGTTGGTTTCTGAAGTAGATGCCATGATGACAGATATGCTTCTGAAATTTAGGTTGGCACGGCTGGTAAAACAAAATGTTTCCTTTAGCTTTTCTGAACATTTTGAGTGGGCAGCTTTACCAATGTCAGTGCCCACTGGGCACTGCTGGACCTTGTTCCTGTGCATTAGACACTTTATCACACAGGTATTGCCCAATCTGATTGCTTATATGTCGATGCCCACTTCATAAATTGTGTATAAAAGCAAACAGAATCATGGCTGTTCTATGGCTCACATGAAAGATGCATGGTGAGGAAACCCCATGTGCAGGACTAAAATTATCCATCCGAGACTGTTCCAGTGCTATTTTCAAAAGAGAAAGTAATCCAAACTGTTAGACAATTAATTAGATGATCTGTGTCTGAATATCATATCCAATAAAAGATGCAAATGTGACAAAAAGACCTGTTACAGCAAATTGAGACTTTGGGTTGGATTTTCAAAGAGTGCTTAGAGTGACACAAGTTGCATTGCTCTAGGGCTACAGCAAACTCCAAGTGCACCAGGTACCCTGCGACTGATTTTAGAAAAATCAGGATCCCAGTGCCAAACTCCCCAAGTTTGCCACAAGCCAACAGCTGCACCAAATTGTTGGTGCACCTGTTGGAATTGCTGTAGGGATCCTGCCCCCCAACCCCACCCAGTGCAACACAAGAGAGGCCAGAATGGTTGTTGGGTGGTAAAACTGTTTGCCAGGAGGTGGCCAGGAGCATTAAGGGCATGGGAGGTGACATGGCAGAGTCTGGGGGACAGCTGGCCATGACAAGGAGTGATGTGGCACCCAGAGGGCCGTGTTTGTGTAACCCCTCTCTGGTGCCATCCTAGAGAGGGCAACTACCCCTGCTGTGCAGGCCTGACCACGGTTGAGGGGCCTGGGTTCCCATAAAGCGATTACACATGGGTCCTTTCCCAAGTTATAAATTAAAATAGTGGTGCCTCAACCCAGAGTACATTTAGTGGGTCTAATCTCTACCGGTCCAACCCCTTGGGATGTTATACTAACCCACCTCCCCAAACAAACACCCCAGGCATGGGCTTACCAGGATTAGAAAGCCCCAAATTTTAAACAGTTGGCATTCTACATTTCAGCTAAACAGATGCTCACTAAAATCAGGCTCTTGAGTCAGCTTTTTTCTGAAACAGTAACATGATAATTTGTTGACATGGAGAGGGATAGGATGGAGTAGATGGAATAGAGATTAAGCGAAACATCAATTAATTAGCATTTTGAAGATTTGCATTTTCCCAAATAATAATTTTTGCCTTTTAATATTCAAACCCACACTTTAGTTATTGTAGCCACCAAACTACCTAACTGTTGCAGGTATTACCAAACCCAGACCCACTGGTACCAGTTCAGAATGGAGCCCCTAGTTCTGTCCCTGGGTACCCAGATCTTATGCTGCAGGCCTGAGATGCAGCTGGTCGGACGGCATTTGTGCACTTACTTGAATTAAACAACTTTTTACATGGTTCCTTTTAATTACTTTACTCACTTCCTATGACCGTGGCCACAATTTGAGCATGAAAGCTATATACAACCCCCAAGGGCGTGGTAATTTCTGCTTTTACTCACAGTTCTGCAGCATCACTCCTCTGGTGGCGCTTGTGACTGAAGTCCTGGGGTTGGTGGATTAGTAATAGCAGAACCTGGAATTCAATGTTCAAACACACTGAGAAAGACAACAGGACATTGCATCTTTGATCTTTAGCTTGATTGAAGATCTCACAGCTTGTCCCCTTTGGCCTGTTGAGGCCTGTTGTAGAGCACTGGCACAAGGAACACCAACAGCAGGGGACCCAGACCTAGGAGTGGTCCCACCCTGGCTCCTTCACAGGTCACAGTGCTCTGGCACTTGGGTATGAACCTGTGATCCCCTGCAGCCAGAAGACCCCACTTGATGGGGGTTAGCAAGTTCCTCACCTGGCTTTATGTTTAGGATGGAAACAGCAGATCATTTTCTTTGTTATTGTTACCAGCAAAGGTGTGTAGCCAAAGCAGTCTCTGTAACTTCCCAGTCTGTCAGGCTCTGGGAAGCCATGCAGAGTCTGAACTGCAGGTTCATCACAGCAGTCTCTTTTTTTAGCTGTATCTCAGGAGCAGACAGCAGGTACCCAGCCAGGAAGGCACCTTGCCATACTTCTGCTTTCACAGTCTCTCAACTTCAAACACAGCCACACTCTTGCTCTGGCTCACACATAATTCCAGAAACTTTTTCCTTTAGCCATGCATCAAAGAAAGTTTCTTTTCTCACTGTGCAGGTGCAGATAAATTCTGAAGAGGCTCTCTCTTCAGCTTCTCAGAAACCCAATTCCAATCTAGCTTCCAGTATCAATTTTCCAATATCCTAACCAGTCCTTAAACCTTGTGTCTTTCCCGCCCCTCTTTTGGATGCTTTGTCCTTGCCAGGATCAGTCAGAACATTTTCTTTTTTCCATAATTCTTTCACACAACTCTCTCATCACTGGAGTCTTGCCAATGTGGTGCAGATGAAAACAGAAGAGGATTTCTCCTCATCCTCTTCTCACAGAACACTTTCACCGATGTGGTGCCACTTCCTGCCACAGCAGTCTTTACCTAGATCCTGCAGCTTTCTGTCTTTCTCTCTTTCTCTGCAAAACTGCCTAAACCATCTTCACTCTCAATATCCAGATGGGGAAAGACATGGCCAGCCCTGGGGGACAGATTGCTGGCAAGCCCCAGGCAGGCCTTTTCCCAGCCTTGCAGCCCCATTCTCTCCAAGGGGCTGGAGCTCCCCTCCCCAAGAGGGGCTTCCACTGAACTGACCCAGAACACAAATGTTCCTCACTTTTGGGAGCTTTTGGCAGCTCCCTATTGGCCAGAGCCACTGTTCTTCTCAGAAATGTATATGTATGAGGCTCCCTCAATGCTTCATTGGTTCAACCTCAGGGCTAACAGGTAAGCCCACAAGTGGGGGTTACAAATGCTTTTGTATTTATTTGCCTAATCTCTATCAATTCCTATAAGATTACCACAAAGTACTCTCCCTATTAATGATGCTGTACCGGGGGGGGGGGTCCAGGAACAGAATGTGACATGGCACCAGGTGGGCACAGCCTTGGCAGCTTCACTTGCTGTCTCTGGAATCCCACTACAGTATCATTAATAGGTAAGTACTTCATAGTAATCTGATAGGTATTGGCTCATTTTGTCTTCAGTTGGTGGTGCTTAAGTTTACTTTTAACTTGTTGCAAATTTCTCTGTAGCACACCTGGCCAGTGGGGTGGCTTTTTGCCTTGCTTGTGATTGATAGACATTAGACAGATACATACAGAAGCAAACACACCCCACCCAGTGCCACATCACTCCCTATCATGGCAAGCTGTCCCCCCATGAATCCCCCCATATGTTACCCCCCCGTGCATCTCGGCCCCCGGCAGTCAAGTATTAGACCCCAGTCCCTTTTGCCACAATGCATGGAACTGGCACAAGTCACTTAGACTACCTCCTGGATGGTGTAAATGGAACCCCTTGCTAAGTCCACAGCGGGGCTTGCAAAATCCCCCAAAATGAGATGTTGCAGTCCCGCCATGTCGCAAGCCCCCTTGTGACCTGGCAGAGGAGCGCTTTTGCTGTAAGGGTGGTGCAAGGCTAGTTGGGTGCCAGACATCCTGATTTTGATGCAGCCTGCGTTCAAATATTGTAATTGCTGCAAAATTTGACACAACGTACCACTTAAGCCATACCCATTTGGTGCAGGCACCTTGTATAAAACTTTCTTGTCTTAAAATCAGGCGTTTTATGTCCCAACAGCTGTCTCACTTGAAATTAACAGCTGGGCTTCTTTGATACAATCTTGGGGATGTGTGCAGAGAAAGCATTTGTGTCCACATCCAAACTTTCTGAAAATCTGGCCCCTTCAGTTTATCTTAAAGTTGTTGCTGATTTACCTGTTTACATTATTTATTTTGGGGCAATACAGTGTATTCCATTTTGAAGAAGACAAAATTCAGACTTTCTGTTAAAGACAAAAGGCAGTAAGGTCAACAAAATGATTCAGTGTTGGTGGCGTAGGACATACTGTACATGAAAAGATTGGCCATTCTCAAGATGTACTCACTGGAGACCAGAAGGAAGGAGGGGGTGTACATAACAGTAACATACAGGTTATACAGGGTATAAACAAAGTTGACAGTTTTGTTCTGTTCATCCAAAGTGTGAACTCAAATAAACAAGCATTTGTCAATGCCGAATGTTTGCTTGCTGGCATTGGCATTGGTAGTGTAGGAGTTACAGAGCTGCATAATAGGAATGGCAGTGAAGTATTGAACTGAAGCCAACCCCATCACCACCCTGCAGATAGTGACAGGCATTGGGGTGTGCCTTTGGGTCATCAGACATAACGGCCATGCCATTTCACCACACCCTACCGTGCAGACACCGACAAGTGTCACGGTGTGCCTTGGGGTCTTTGGCCCTTATGCGCACCCCATTCCATCAGGAAATATTGTGAGATGGGTGCGGTATAGGAGAATGGGGTGAACTTTGGAGCCGAAGAGTCCAAGGCACACCTCAATGCCTCTCAGTGGCTGCAGGGTGTGGGTGGGGGTGGAATGGTATGAGCATTGCAGGTGACAATCCCAAGTTACAGCCATGATGCCTGTCATTCTCTACAGGGTGGGGTGTTATGGTCGGAAACCCTAACGCCTCAGGCATTCGTTGGTATTTTCACTCCAAATGTTCAACATGGGTTTTTTGTGACCCCCACCTCATGAACAGTGGCAATATCAGTTTGTTAGCCAAAAGCTGCTTTTGCACAGTGACTACGGCATTTGTCACCACAGGTGCAAAAACACATTCTGAACAGGAAGTGAAAAATGACAGCGGTACTGTTCATAAGGAAGTATGGAAAAATGCCACCGGTGAAAATCTGGATTGAAAATATTACAAATTCATGAACTTATGAGGGTGTGTGGAAACTACGCAATGCTCACTCGTAACAGTCATTTTTAGGAATTTTTTCACCAAATTTTCAAAATGGCCATTTTAAGACCTCTGCTCATGAACAGTGTCACTGTGATTTTCTTAATGTGTCCCATACATTGATTTCACACACCGACTGCGCCTTTGTGCGCTACATGGACGGAAACATGTTTTGGGTGAGATGTGAAAAATGACAGCTGTACTGCTCATAAATAGGTGTGGTAAAATGGCAATGTTGAAAATCTGGAGTGAAAATATTGAAAATTTGCGAACTTATGAGCATGCATAGGATCAGCGCAACAAACACTCGTAAAACAGTCATTGTTGGGAATTTTTTCACCAAATTTTTAACTTAGCCATTTTAACACTTCTGCTCATGAACAGTGTGACTGTGATTTTCTTAATGTGTCCCATACATTGATTTCGCACACCGACTGCGCCATTGTGCACTACATGCATGGAAACACATTTTGGGTGAGAAGTGACAAATGACAGCTGTACTGCTCATAAGGAGGTGTGGTAAAATGGCAATGTTGAAAATCTGGAGTGAAAATATTGAAAATCCGTGAACTTACGAGCGTGTGTAGGAACTGCGCAACGCATGAGCGTAAAATAGTCATTTTTGGGAATTTTTTCACCAGATTTTTAACATAGCCATTTTAACACCTCTGCTTATGAACAGTGTCACTGTGATTTTCTTAATGTGCCCTGAACATTGATTTCGCACACCGACTGCACCATTGTGCGCTACATGCGCGGAAACACATTTTGGGTGAGATGTGAAAAATGACAGCTGTACTGCTCATAAGGAAGTGTGGTTAAATGGCAATGTTGAAAATCCAGAGTGAAAATATTGAAAATTCGTGAACCTATGAGCGTGCGTAGGAACAGCGCAATGCACGCTCGTAAAAGTCATTTTTAGGAATTTTTTCACCAAATTTTCAACATAGGCTTTTTGAGAGCCCACCTTATGAACACTGGCACTGTCATTTTGTTAATCAGTCCCGAAAGGTGATTTCACGCAGTGACAGCGAAATCACCCTTTGTGCCTGATTAACGCCATGACAGTGACAGAATTCAGGAGAAGGGGTCCCAAAAACCCCATGTTGAAAATTTGGTGCCAAAATTCCAAAACATGCCTGAGATATGCAGCAAAGTTAAAAAAACCCTATTCATTACATTATACAGCTTACCGGCATTTCCTCAGTTCGCGGTCGGCTTTGAAGAGTGCAGACGTGTTCCTGGTCCACTGAAGATCGCCGTATGGAGCTTCGGAGGTAAGCATGGGGTGAGGTGGGGTTGGGGAGGCAGGGTGCACAGTGGGTGGCACGGTGGGAGGGGGTGAAGACAGCAGTGAGGGAAGGTTTTTTCATTCTTTTTTTTTATTTGACCACGCTGGGACGCTTGCCACACTGGGGTGGACTCCCAGCGTGGCAGCTGGAAGGCTGTTGGGGCAGTGGAGCCGATGGGGGATTGGGCACCCCCATCGACCATAGGACCTGCTGCCATGCTGGGGTGGGCCCTCAGCGTGGCACCTGATTTTATGGGGGGGAACAGTAGGGCAGACGGGATGGGCACCCCCATCGCCCATACAGTCAGCGGGGGACAGTAGAGCTGAAGGGGATTTGGCACCCCGTCAGCCATACAGTGTGCGTGGGGGAAGTAGGGAGCTTAGATCACACAATGCGTAGCTGTGTGTGTGTGTGGGGAGGGAAGCGCTGCTCACTCAAGTGGTGCTGTCCCTTTCAACTGTACAGCACTGCATTTTGGATCATCGCACTATGTTTCTTGCACATGCGTGCAAGCAAACATAAAAGGGAACTCAAAGCAGATGATAGACAGTTTTAGAAAATATGTCAGGAAATACTTTTCTACGTAGAAGGTGGACAAGTGTAAAAGACTGCCCAAAGAGGTGGTCTATGGATGAAGTGTTCAAGCATAGATAGGATAGGCACATGAGTTTTGTGTGGGACACAGGGGAACAAAAGTGGAGCAGGTGTATGAGTGACCACTGGCTTGTGTGTTAGGTTATATTAGGGCAGACTGAATAGACCATTTTGCCTTCTTCTGCTGTCAAGTACTCTGTTTCTTCTTTTTTTATTAACACTTTATACTCCTTGCAATCTCCAGCACTCAACTCCCTCAGAGGCTCCCAGTGTCTACCTAGCCTCTCAGCACCCACACACTAACACTTAACTGACTCCATATAGCTTTGTTTTACTTACCAAATGGGTTTAGTGCAGAGGATGTTACTCTCTCAGCAGCTGTGTGTCAGCCAGTGGTATGGCAGAGGTTTATGACCTAGATATTGCAGAGCCTGTCATTGTCAGCACCAGGGCCATTTTCTGCCAATTCTTCTCCCATTGAAACATAGAAACATAGAATATGCCAGCAGAAAAGGACTGCTTGGCCCACCTAGTCAGCTTATTTTCCATGCCCATATTATTATCACAGATCCTACTTGATCTCTGACCCATTCACCCACCCCCTTGCCTTTCCCCAAGATTCTCTTATGCTTATTCCATGCATTCTTGGACCTTTCCATGGTTTTCACCCCCACCACTTCATTGGCAAACTTTCAGGAATCCACCACTCTTTCTGTGAAGAAGTACATCCTCACATCTTTCCTGACTCTACTCCCCTCCAGCTTCTTATCATGCCCCCTTGTCCTTGAGTACCTTTTTTCCTGAAAAATACTTTCCTCGTGTACCTTATTTACCCCATGAGGTATTTAAAGGTCTCTATTGTATCCATCCTCTTCCTCCTGTCTTCCAGGGTGAACATATATAGGTCCTTAAGTCTCTCCTCATAGGGTTTTCATGCAGACCCTGTACCATTTTAGTTACCCTGCTCTGAACTGCCTCCACTCTATGTCCTTCTGGAGATGTGGTCTCCAGAACTGGACACAGTACTTTGGGAGGGGGATCTTACAAGTGAGCTGTACAGAGGCAATACCACCTCCCTCTTTCTGCTGGTGATATCCACCCTATGCACCCCAGTATCCCACTAGGCCTCCCAACTGCTTTGTCACACTGTCTGGCCACCTTTAGGCCACCTGATATGATCATGCCAGATCTCTTTCCTGCTTGGTGGTTGTCAGTACAGCTCCTCCAATTTTGTACTCTGCCCCTGGGTTTCTGTGCCCCTAGTGCCATATTCTAGACCACTCATCAAATTTTCTCAAGTATCTTCTCATTCTTTTCACCACCCCAGAGTACCAACCCCATTGTAGATTGTGGTGTTATCTCTAAAGAGTCAGACCTTCCCTTCCAGCTCTTCTGCAGTATTACTATCCCCCTACAAGAAACTAATGGCAGTGACACCATGTGCAGGAATACATGCAGAACATGTTGCCATGCAGCATCAGCTAGAATCTTCCTGATACCATGGTTCACAGACAATGCAGCTATACCTGTCACCAGCCAAGTGGCACTGCTATTGCAGTGTTTCTCTGCCTTTCTCACCAGAGCAACAGAGTGTCCCCTGGTAGCTTCAATCCTTCTTCTCCAGCCAGCCCATTGCAATTCAGGCACATTCCCAAACCTTTGTCACCGGCATTGTGAGTGGGAGTTCTACCACTGCTCTGATTGGCTGGTACCCACGCTCTGCATTTTTAAGTTTCAATAGAATCTACTGAGGATTTGTCCACTGCTATTTTCAAAATGGACAGCTGTTTTAACTGAATGCATCACAATTTTGCATCCAAAGAGAGATGCAGTTGCATCAAAAATGAGTCAAATCACAATTGTGACAATTTTGTTGCCACAAATCATGACTTTTTGTCACAAATGGGTACATGTTTTAAAAATATCAGCAAGACTGCTTGAATACAGTAAGGCTGGTCACAGACACAGGTGGATCTTCCATTTGTGCCATAATCTTATCTATTGGATAATCCAGCACGACATATAGTTTTTCACCATTTTCATAATTAAAGTAATTTTCTAGTTTCCTGTAGAAAAATGTTTGTTTCACTGGCAGGAATCAAATGTAATATCACCCCCCCCCCCAAAAAAAAAACAGACAAAAAAATCCAGAGCTTCTGGACATGCCATTCTCTATCTTTAAAAACATTTACATGAAAATAGACTTTTGCGACTTAGTCTTCAACTGTCCCTGCTGCTTTCCCTGCCCTGAATTCATAATCCTCTGTTTATGATATCAAAGTAATTGCCAAGTCAGCAGGTTATGATGTCAAATCAAACTTTATTTGCATTTGCTTTCACCGTATGCATTGTAAGAGAGATCAACATTTACTGTACATAATGAACAAAATCTTAGTATTAAAATATAGATACAAATTCATTATAAATAAAAATAACGCAATGTTGGAAACATAAATCCAGACAAGTGACCAGAATACTATAAGTGCACAACCTTAAACATAGAACAACATTTGTTTTAAACTTTCTTTATTTCATTTTTCAATAATTTAATAGAAAGCAGTACTGACAGTGGAGCAAGGTTACATGGGCTCCAATACTTGGTGTATTACAAACATGTTAGCATCAGTATTGATAGCTGCCTAGTGATACAACATATGGGATACCCTCCTACTAAACTTTTTAATAACTAATATGTAACATTTAGGATGGATTACTGCGTTAAAACCTGTAGAGTAAAAACGGAGTCAGGTGAGATGATTAAGGTATGCATACCATGACCCTTGGCCACTATCCCCACTTAATCATGTCTGTTTAAGCAATGTTATATCTCCATTCCACATATACACCCCCCCAAAACACCAACTAACTTTAGCTGTAAAGAACAGAGAAAGGTACTCTTTGAAGAACATTATGTCAAGATTGACGGCCCTCAATCCCATTCTGTAAATCTGGCAGTGCAAATTCCACTACCCTTGCATAACAGTTTTACTACATAGATCAGCATGCTATACTTTACTTATAGGCCTATACAGTAGCTTAATATTTGCCTTGTGGGTAGCACCATCTTAAACATTCAACCATGAAGCATTTCAAGATCATGTATGATTTTTCTTGTCAGAGACTGGCTTGAGACTCAAACTCTATCATCTTAGATAAAGTTATCTCCCTATTGGGAGACCTCACATTATAATATTGGAATTGTAGTAAAAAAAAAAAAAACAACAACAAAAAAGGAACAAAATCATTAATTGAGTTCTGAGTCTCGGCGCTGACCAACCTCATAGCCAGTATGGGAGGACTGAGCAAAATAGAAAAGAATGTCTGTTTAATGACTTTGACCTCTTCGTCATCCAACTCGGCTGGCAGGCCTTGGTTCTTCGGTGGTCTCCTTCAGAATACACTTGTAATTGCTTCCACCCTTTTTTCACTTCCTCTGGATCGTTGAATTGGTATGTTTTCTCTCCATATGCTAAATGTAAACGTACTGGGGCTAACAGAGAATGGGCCACCCCCAAACTCATCAATTGCTTTCTATGTGGGTCAAACATTTTTCTTATGGTCCATGTAGCAAAGGACCAATTCAGAAAGATCTTTATGTCTTACCCCTCCATTTCTTATTTTTTTTTCATCTTTATTTCTCACTCTGCAGGCCGGGCATCCTTCCAGCGTACCCACTCGGGCTTAAGTCTGTAGTCCCAGACTGAACCCTCACTTGCCAGTGTCCTCCCCTGACTAACCAGGCAGGTCCAGCCCTCCTTCTGTGTATTGTGAATTAACTGTGAATACCTCACTATGTTACAATATGTAAAGTCTGAATGGAGTGTAATTCTCACATATGTACTGAGATATATGGTTTGTCTCTATAACACAATAAAAAATTGAACTGCAAAAAAAGGTACTGTGGCATCTGTAACATCAGTAATTGAAATGTGCCATAGGTGCTCTAGAGGTGAAACAGAGATTTATAGGCTATGTTTCATGCTGTGGGACATATCATTGTAATGTACACTTACCTACAATGCTGTAAGAAAAGCAGAGCAGGCAAAGATAACAGCACTCCTGCTCCAAAAAGTGCAACTATCCGACTGACTTAAAATACAACAAAATAAGCTGACCCAGTGGCATGGACAGCTGATGGATCAGTGCCTTACCTCCTGCCATGCTGGCAACCTGTGTTCGTGGTGCGAGCAGGCCACTGGTGGTCAGCCAGGGAAGAAGAGGATCTAGCATCTGGAGGACAGCTCTTCTCTCTGAGGAGGGGTGGGTACAGAGACTGGTGCATGCCTGGCCCCTAGTGGTAGCTAGGGGTTGGCACCATGGGTCCAATAGACAGAAGGGGTGGAGGCAGAGCAGATGTCCAGCATGCTGCATATGGAAGCATTCCCGGATCGGCCATTGGCATCATTGCACTCTGCCGCAGCTGTACTCAGGGGAAAAATCCAGAGGAGTAAATGGTGGCTGACTGGCAGAGTGACACCAGACATCCACAGGCTCTGCACCTGGCCAGGTGGGCACCTCCTGCAAGAGGTAAGACCCAGTGGATACAGGGGTGACAGGGCTGTAAGGTCTGGAGGATGGGGGGAGCAGCAAACTGAGGAGCATAAAGAGAGAGTATAAAAAAATACAACAAATGAAATAGTACACACATATTTAAGAGTTATACATTTATTGATGCATATTCAGGAACCTGGTTGTAGTTCCTGAACATGCAGCAATAAATTTATAGCCTTAAATAGTTCAATGGTGTGTGCAGTATTTCATTGTTTTTTTTTATTTTAATGCTGTAAGGAGTAATGCCTCATTATTTCTTGAAATGTTACAATAATTACAGAAGCCATCATGTTTAAGTTAGTTAACCTCTAACTGTGACTCACATAGCCTCAAGGTTTCAAAATAAACTTAAAACTGCATGCTTGTGCACTTGAATGTGCTTTTCTACAATATTATTGAGAGCAATGACTGCAGGGACATTCATAGTTCAGTTCTATCTCCACATACATAAGCTGTATATTATTATATAAATTATGTCCTTGAATATGACAGATTTTTCTGCGTTTTACTGCACAATCTATAAAGACTTTTCAGTAGTAACCTACAGTTAATTTTTAAAACTATTGTATAATACAGGTCTTCTCACTCATCCTACACAGAAACTGATGTATACTGATATGGGAAAGTCTTAATAATCAGGCTTGCCAATAAAAGGCAGGCCAGTTTGTCTAATGTCCCCCTGCCAGAAAAGCAAAGGGGGGAGGGGGATAGGAAATGGAAGGGGGATGGGATGTCAGAGAGGGTGTCAGAGAGAGTCAAATGACTAGGGACAGGAGAGCTTCCCAATTGGACAAGGGGAGGGGCCAGAGAAGGGGGCTGGGAAGTGGGGCCTGCTTGGGCTATGTAAGAACATGCAGAGCTTTGGGTCTTCCTCTTTTTGCTGAGATAATGACTGAACTCAGCACATCGTTGGCAAGCAGTAAGTAAGGCCCTGTCCACACTACCTCTCTGTAACGTTACAGAGTGCCAAAACCGTTACCAAAATGGTTTGCGTTTACACCTATAACGTTACAGAAGGCATTTTCATAACCGTGGTTGAAACCACTTATGAGGTGGTTTCAACAATTGTTATGAAACCAGTTACGCCTCAGTAACGTTACCGGGCATAGTGTGGATGCATGGCACCGGTCCCTTAGTGCAGCGCAAGTTGCATTGTGGGATCGGGTGCCACAGTAATGGTCGCCTGCTCCCAAAGGTGAACCAGTGGTGCTGCCTCCCGTAACGGACACCGCGGCAGTGTGGGACACTGCACCGCCCTGATTGTAATGGTTTCTATCCGTTACAGGGTCTGAGCGGTGCAGTGT